>CM072802.1:48721274-50041274 GCA_037013495.1 Hippophae tibetana
CCTTACCGGGTTTGTATTCCAGCCTATAATCAAATTCCGCCAAGAAGTCTTGCCATCGAGCTTGCTTGGGACTCAACTTCTTTTGAGTCTGGAAGTAGCTTGTGGCTACATTGTCCATCATGATAACAAAATGAGAACCCAACAAGTAGTGTCGCCACACCCTTAGGCAATGAATAATAGCTGTCATTTCCTTTTCTTGCACAGTGTAGCGGCGTTCAGTGTCATTGAGTTTTCGGCTCTCATAGGCTATCGGACGCCCTTCTTGCATCAAAACTCCACCAATGGCAAAGTCTGAGGCATCTGTGTGCAGCTCGTATGTCTTAGAGGGGTCTGGAAGACAAAGTACCGGTTCTTCACTAATGACCTTCTTCAAGTCTTCAAATGAGGTTTGGCATTCGCTTGTCCATTCCCAAGACTTGTTTTTCTTAAGCAGATCGGTTAATGGGGCTGCTCTCGCTGAGTAGGACTTGATGAACCTTCGGTAGTAGTTCACAAGTCCAAGGAAAGATCTTAACTCGGGAACCTTGGTAGGAGGTTCCCATTCTTGGATGGCTTGCACCTTAGTTCCATCCATCATCAGTTTCCCATCCTTTATCTTGTGCCCTAAGAACATCACCTCATCTTGGGCAAAGGAACATTTCTCCTTCTTGACATATAGCTCATTTTCCCTCAGGACCTCGAACACCTTCTTCAAATGCTCTAGATGTTCTTCCAAAGTCCGGCTATATATCACGATGTCATCAAGATATACTACCACGAACCGATCGAGGTAGGGATGGAAAATCTTGTTCATCAAAGTGCAGAAGGTGGCTGGTGCATTTGTGAGACCAAATGGCATGACAAGGAACTCATAGGCACCATACCTGGTTACACATGTGGTCTTGGGCTCATCTCCCTTGGCTATGCGTACCTGGTAGTATCCCGATCGCAAGTCCAATTTAGTGAAGTATCTAGCATTCCCCAATTGATCGAACAAATCAGCAATAAGTGGGATAGGATACTTGTTCTTGACTGTGATCTTATTTAGAGCTCGGTAGTCGATGCACATTCGCAGCGAGCCATCCTTCTTCTTTTGAAAGAGCACCGGGGCACCAAATGGGGCTTTTGACGGCCTTATGAAGCCAGCATCCAGCAATTCATCGAGTTGCTTCTGCAGTTCTGCCAACTCTGAGTTCGCCATTCGATAAGGGCTCATTGCTGGTGGCCTGGTGCCAGGTTCCAACTCAATTTCGTGGTCTACCTCCCTCCTTGGAGGTAACCGTTTGGGTAATGCCTCCGGCATCACATCTTGGAACTTATCTAGGACAACTTGCACTTCCGTCGGCAAGTTTGGCTTTGGTGACGCCTCTTCATCATCGTATTCCTTTAGGATGGCCAAATAACTCTCTTCATCCCTCTTCAACCCCTTCTTGAATTGAAGTGCCGAGAGAGCTTGGGTAGTAGGTTTAGTGGTCCTTTCCGTCGGTACCACACATGCTTTCGCACCATCCATGATGCACATAGAGTTTGAACAAGGCACCAAGAAAGCTCTTACCTTGTCCAAGAACTCCATGCCGAACACAACAGAGAAGTCATCCATGGGTGCCACTGATAAGTCCACTTGGCCAGTCCAAGCACCGAGACTGACCTTAACTCCACGAGCAACTCCATGCAATGGTAGTGCCGCCGAGTTAACTGCTTTGAGAGATCCCCCTCCATTGACAACCTTTAGGCCGAGTCGCTTTGCTTCCTCCACTGAAACAAAGTTGTGAGATGCACCGGTGTCGACCAAAGCCTTGGCGACCTTCCCATTGATGGCTGCATCTACATACATTAAGCCTTTTGGGGTCTTTGGGGCGCTCTACAATGCACCAAGTAGGCGCAAAGAACCCATCTTTGCACCTTCGTCCGACTCACCTCCATCTTGGTCATGTGTGGAGGCAACTAAGGCACTCAAGGCCTTCCTCTTCTGACATTCACGTGCCCAGTGCGGTCCGTCGCATATGAAGCACGTTACCCGGGGCTTCGAGGCATTCCGATCCTCCTTCTCCTTCCCCTTATCTCGTGGCTTGAATGAGGAGTTGTCTTTATGGTTTTTAGAACCCTGACTTTTGACATGGCCTCCACCATTCTTTCCTCCACTAAACTTTTTATCTGAGGCTTTAGAGCCCTCCTTGTTTGTGGAGTAGTCAATAAAGCTTTCTGCAGTTGCGATGGCTGAAGATAAGTCTTGGACACCGCGTCGCTTGAGCTCCAAATTAGCCCATGATTGGAGACCGTCCATGAACAAGAATAGTGCATCCTTGTCCGATGTGTCGGGGACTTCTAGCAGCAAGGTTGTGAACTCCTTCACATAATCCCTTATGCTACCCGTTTGCTTCAATCGTCGCAAACGACCTCTTGCCTCCTCCTCAGCATTAACGGGGAAGAACTGCATTTTAAACTCCCTTTTGAAATCTTCAAAGGTATCAATTGTGCAAACTCCTCGTTGCACATCTCCATGCCTCCGTCTCCACCACAACATCGCAGTGTCAGACAAATACATGGCTGCAGTTCGGATCTTGCTGGCATGGTCCGTTATGCCAGTAGCCTCAAAGTATTGTTCTAGCCCCCATAGGAAGTTCTCAACTTCCCTAGCATTCCTAATACCATTGAAGGTCTTAGGCTTGGGAATATCCACCCTCTTAGCCTCAATGACGGTGGTTGCACTAGTCCCCGCGGCCATAGCCCGCTTACATAGAGCTAGATCACCACCCATATCCTCCATTCTATGCAATACATTAGTAAGTTCTCTTTGGACAAGATCCCTTACCTTGGCAAGTTCCGCCTTTAGCCCATCAATCTCTTGCCTTAATCCACCATCTAGCTCGTTGAGTGACATCTTAACCGCTGCATGGATTTCCACATCCTCGGCCTCCAAGCCATTGCAACGCTCCTCTAAGTTGTCCACCCGATCGAACAACTCCCCTAAGCTGTCCTGTGCACTTCCCACTCGTGCTTCCAAGCTAGAAAGCAAGTCTTTCGACTTGGCTCGAGATTCCTTTGGGACTTTCCGAGCTTCCTCACGGCCACGTTCCATTGGTGGAACGTCCATGTTTGGTGTAGCTGGGGCGGTGTTCTTCATTTTTGCCAAAGATAGAAATGCTTCAACCGAAAGCTTTGATACCAACTGTCACGACCTTATTTTTCAAGTAGTGATCGTGCGGCACTTAGCACCGTCCGTTGCACTAAGCCTGCCTTTGAATCCGAATGAAACTCCAAAGAGAATAGAGAGAGAGTTTGCAAAGAATGCTTTGTATTGCTCTAGAGAGAGGTTATCTTACAATTTCCCAAGGATGAATGCAAATGAAGACCAAGTGGTCTATTTATAGTGTGGCTTCTAAGCTTAAGAATATGCCACCACTTTCTAGAGTCTTCCTAGTCTAGAATGTACAAGAGAATTCTAGAATTATGTACAATATGCCACAAGGGTCTAGGACCTTCTAGCCAACTCTAGAGTCTTCTAGGTTTGTCTAGTTCCTTCATGCACCTTCCGGGATGTTCCATAAGCTTCCAGCAGCTTCTACATCCTTCCCGAACCATCCGGCACGTTCTAGAACATTCCAGCCCATTCTAGCACTCTCCAGCGTGCTCTAGAACATTCTAGGGTTTTCTAGCTTGAGTTGAGTCCATCCAACTCTAGCTCTTTCTAGACATCTCTAGGCAACTCTAGAACTTTCCATGTAGAATAGTCTAGATCCTTTAGCCAACCATCATTTGTTTGGATTTTTAGGGACAATTTGAGCGGGACGTGACAGTAGGCTTACTTTGAGCACTCTAATTTCTTCAAAGTAACAGCACCGGAGGCACGACCCGACCAATTAAGGCCAGGAGCGCATCGCCGGTAGAAGGGATTTAAACTGCAACAACTTAAATATACGCTATTGGAGCTGGAATTACCGTGGCTGCTGGCACCAGACTTGCACTCCAATGGATCCTCGTTAAGGGATTTAGATTGTACTCATTCCAATTACCAGACTCTATGAGCCCGGTATTGTTATTTATTGTCACTACCTCCCCGTGTCAGGATTGGGTAATTTGCACGCCTGTTGCCTTCCTTGGATGTGGTAGCCGTTTCTCAGGCTCCCTCTCCGGAATCGAACCCTAATTCTCCGTCACCCGTCACCACCATAGTAGGCCTCTATCCTACCATCGAAAGTTGATAGGGCAGAAATTTGAATGATGCTTCGCTGGCTCAATGGCCATGCGATCCGTCAAGTTATCATGAATCATCAGAGCAACGGGCAGAGCCTGCATCGACCTCTTAAAGCTTCACTATTTTTTACTTCCATCAGTTGCATTTCTTAATGCATGGCTCAATAGCAAATTATTTCTACTAGAGACAACACAAACATAATAGATATATGCAAGATAAAACTTAAGAAGTATAGCTAATGAAACATAATATATTAAAACCTGTATCTCATCTCAAATTTGAACTTTAGTGTCATCTTTTACCTCAGGTAATTATTGTTATGTTAACCTTAGACCTTACTATTACTCCAACTACACTCATAAATATTTGCCCTAGTTTTGCCTATAGGCATATCATCTTCATCCATCTCCACTACTATCTTTAAATAATCAAAGATAGCAACCAATTTTGTTACCCTTCTTCCCATCTTCCTTTGTTGTTCTCTTCTCAACTCTTGAGTCACTTTTTTCATGGTTAAAGTTTGAATTAGAATACATCTACCAACAATGAATGAAAAATCAATATATCAATAAGAATTATTTGCACTTACATAAAAGCTAATTCAAAATAAATAAGAAATACACATATATAAATTAAAAATAATAATAATATCATACTCACCATATTTTAAACCTCTAATTATTTGTAATCCATATACCCTCGCCATCAAACCTAACATAAGATGTTAATTCATCATTATCCTCTTCAATGTCATTAGAATTGTCATCTCTATAGTTTTGTAAGATGTCACCTAACTTATCATCATCAACTACTAAATTATTTTTCTTATAGGAAGGAGTAAGAACAATTAATTGCCTCTCGTCTTTGACGGTCTTTCACATAAAATACTTGTTTTGCTTGAGAGGTTGAAATAAAACTATCCAAATTGTATTCAATCCTACTTAAGTTAACTAATGTAAATCCTAGCTCTTTATTTTTTTCAATGCCAACCTTTTGAATATTCTCCACCCAATCACATTTAAAGACACCATATTTAAAGATATGATAATTCAATTCTCAACTCTCTAGAATAACTTTATAATATGTCATATCTCCATAAATGGGTTTATTATCCTTTACACTGGCAAATTACATTACTTGTGCAACAAGAAACAAACCCCAATGTTTTGAGTTACTCAATTATCATTGATTGTGTTTGTGTGAAATTGAAATCCATTAATAACATATTCACTGTACTTGGCTACATCTAATTTTGGACTACTCACAAGGCACCTTAATCTATGTGAATGTTATCACTAAAGACTTTGTTCTGTTTGGAAATCTAAAAAAGAAGTATATGATTCTATTAGATATAGATTAAATGTTAATTAATTGAAGAAAAATGAAGTTTGTTTCATAATCACTTCATCTTGAAACCAACTCTGAAATTTACGATTGTGCTTATCTTCAAATCACTTTTTTAAATGCCTCTTGTTGCCTCCATATGTGCCAAACATGTAAGCATTTCCAATACTAATTTTCAAAAAACATTGACTTTTTTTCTCCAAGGGGTGCTTGTGTTAACTTTTTTGTCTCTTTTTCCTCGAGGAAATGTCATTGACTCAACCGTAGATAATATTTCATCTTCGTTAAGGTAATTGGTGCCAAATTTAGTTTTGGTAGTCCGTTAAAGATTTTTTCTTTTTTACTTTCAATATGGGTGATAATGAGATAATAACCTCCTATGACAAACATATGTCATCTTTCTAAAATGCTTCAATATTTGGGCTCCAAAACCCTCACTGCATACTGGATAAGCATAAAATCCTTTAGCATAATGACCTGAGAGATTCCCATAAGTAGGAAAATCATTAACTGTCTACAATACTACTTAAGGGTGAAACATTCTTAGTGATAGGCATCATCCGCATCCACTTCTTCATTCCATGATAATTTCAAGTTACCAATTAATGGTTCTAAGCAAGTGTTAATGTCATGTCTAGGTTGTTTAGGCCTTGATATTAATAACGTTAACATTATATACTTTATTTTCATACAACCATGGAGGAAGGTTATAAACCACCAATATATTAAGCCAACAATATACTTACTACTTAGTGAGCTGTAAGGATTAATCCCATCAATTGCAAGTGTAAGACATAGGTTTCTGAGATCCAATGTAAACTTGGGTCATGAATTTCCAAGATGGGGAATCATAAGGATGTCATAAAGTACCATCATATTCTCTCACAGTGGCATGCCATGTCAAATTTTTGGATGATTACTTACTTTTATACATCCTTCTAAAATGCTGAATTGGAGCGAAGTACCATAGCACTTTTGCAGACACATTAATCTTAGGTAGATAACTTCCTTTTTTTACTTTCCATCTTGATTCCTTAAAAATTGGACAACTTGAAGCATATTTATACTAGTTTCTATATAATAAGTAGTCATTGAGACATGCATAAATATTTTCATAATCTAAAGTCAATTCTCCAAGAATTTTTTTTGACCTCGTAAGTTGATGATGTCATGAGATTATCAGTTGATAACATATCAACCAATATTGTCAATAGCTCTGTGAAATTTTTATTCGATAAACCAGACTTAGCCTTCAAATTATACAATGTGATCAACGCCAATAATTTAGAAAATTGTGTACATCTTTGGTACAATGGTTTAATGCCATCATCCAACTCACTTTCAACATTACCCATTTCATCACACCATCATACCTAGCATTTTTCAACATTTCCACTGTATTAACAAAAGCATCATCTCCTTGACTCAAATTAGGAAATACAACAGTTGGTTTAGATTAATTAGTGTTAATGACTAAAGCTTCTCCATGCCAGTACGAATTTTTGGATCTTCTCGTAGTGCTAGATTCATACAAATGATTCCTTACTTCCATAATGCTGTGGATTTCCATATTAATGCACTTCAAACAATGGCATCAAATGCAATTCGGTTCATTTGAATTGTCATATGCAAACATCAAAATATTCTCAACACCATCTTAAAATCCAATAGATCTTCTATCCATAGTCATCAAAGTCTTATCCATTCTAAAATTCACGTATGTTAGAACACTAATTAGGCTTATAAGGCTTATGCATTAAAAAAGTACAACTTTTTCACTATATACTTTGTCGATTCCACTAAAAACATTATATTGGTATGTCAACACTTTCTTCATGTAAGCTTTGAAGTTTATTGATCAAACTTTTCTAATGAATTATTAGAATAAGGCATTATTGTTCAAACTTGTCTAATAAATTATGCAAATAAATGGCTTACAACTTTTTTTTGAAAATAAATTTGAATTTTTATATATGAAGGAATTAAATGAACCAATAATTTTATACAAAAATTAATACTACAAAGTTATAAATAAGATTTACCTAATATTTTGATGAGAGATTCTAGTTTTCGTGAGCTTGTGTTACTCTCAAAACCCCTATATTGACATAGAGAAAGACAAAGCTACATCATAAAATTGATTATAATTAATCAATATCACACCAAAGTATCCTCTTCAAAATTAATTTACAAACTCACATATGCGTGCATACTAATGCTATTTCTGACCAAAGTATGTTGAGTACTGATCTCCAAAAGCAAAGAAAAAAGAATCTTGAATCATGTGATCTCCTCTATAAAACCATTGGATGATCAGGAGGACAAACAAAAGTGGTAGAGTTAATTTCTCCCAAACTTCCACTGTCTGCTAAAACAATATTATTTGTATCAAATCCATAGAAACCCTCTCACACCCACCTAACTATATTTGTGGGTTTCTGTAAACCCCAAACAGCTATCTAAGAGAATATTAATAAGTATCATGATAGATATATAATATCATCTTAACAAAAAAAAAATTACTCCAATTTTAGACTAATAGGATTCATCAAAACATAAACATTCTCATGGAAATGGTTTCAACATAGTGTATGCCAAGAATTAAAGCAACGCGTATTTCAGAGGATTATCAGTATTTTACAGTTTCCTCGTTATCATTACAATGTCAGAATTAATATTAAAGAGAGAATGACAGAGGCAGAAGATTGGAGGGTTACCTGGTTGTAGTGAACTAAATTAGGAATATGAGATAGAAGTTAACTATGTGAGGGAAAAGGCGAGAGTGAATCATATAAGTCCACATACAGCGCACACAATCAAAGAAAGATTTTGATTTCATGGGCAATCTTTGACAAATATTGCATTTCTGTGTTAATTATGACAAATATATTTCATATCTTTTTGTTCTAATTTCTATACAATTCTTCTAGTATTTGTACACTAAGAACTGGTTGGTAAACTTGAGCCGTTAACCCTAACCGTGGTGCACACCCATACTTCACTGTGTCAACATGAGTGTTGCACACCCACTTCCCTGCTCCACTACCTCCACTTCTATGTTTCACTACACATTACACACACCACTTTCATGTTCCACTACCTCCACTTCTATGTTCCACTACACATTACACACACCAACACTCCCCCTCAAGTTGGTACATATATGTCTCTTATGCCTAACTTATCAAGTGAGTTACAGAAGTTCTTTGCAAATACAAATTTTGTAAGTATATCCGCCAATTGATCTTCTAATTTAACAAATGTAAGCTTAATAATTTTCTCTTCAAGGTTCTGTTTGATGAAGTTTCGGTCTACTTCAACATGTTTCGTGCGATCATGTTGAACTGGATTGTGGGAGATAGCAATGGCTGCCTTGTTATCACAAAATAAGTTCATTTCAGAGTTAGGAGCAACACCAATCTCAGTTAGAAGTTTTTTCAACCAAATGAGCTCACATATTCCCTTGATCATTCCTCGAAATTCAGCTTCAGTGCTAGACAAGGCAACTACCTTTTTGTTTCTTGCTTCTCCATGTAACAAGATTGCCTCCCACAAAAGTAAAATACCCATCAATAGATTTCCTATCCTTGATATTCCCTGCCCAGTCTGAATCTGTATATCCAAAGACTTTCAATTGACCATTCTTTGAAAACATAAGTCATTTCCCAAGAGAGGATTTTAAATAACGAAGTATTCGCATGACGATATCCATATGGTCTTCACTTGGGCAGTGCATGAACTGACTCAAGACACTCACAGCATAAGCAATATCAGGTCGAGTATGAGATAAATATATGAGTTTATCCTACAAAAAATAAGGGACCTTGGGATAGGTCATTATCCCCCTTCAGAGGTTCACCTTTGAAAGTAAGTTTAGCTCAAGTTGTGTTTAGAATGGAGAATGAGTAAAACGTTAGGTGGCCATTGAAAATGAGGGCACCTCTTAGGGACACATCTAAGAGGTGTGCCTTTCATAAAGATATATGCCATGAAATGCGAGATTGTAGACATCTGAAGAAAGAAATAGAAAATTTGTCATCTAGAGGGTATTTGAGTGACCTCATGGGAAATAATAGTAGAGGAGTTGATCAACAACCCCAATATGAAACTTTGAGGCAATCTGTTCTACCAATTAACAAGATAAATCCACATAATGAAGCTAATGTAAGAGCCATCTATACTATAAATGGAGGACCTAGGCTCAATGGGACCTTCAATAATGGATGCAAGAGATACACTAGGGACTTATGAGAGTTATTGCATGGGACCTTGTATCTTTATTGAATAGAGGGATGTATTATATTGCAATCACTTTATCCAATAAGGATGGGACCTTGTATCCTTATGAAGACCCTTTTGTAATCACCCTACAGATAGGATCCTACGATGTCTACCAAGTCATGATTGATAGTGGGAGCTACGTCGACCTTCTTTTCCTTTCAAAAATTGAAGCATTAGGTGTGAAAAAATGTGACATCGTGAGGAAGGAGCTACATCTAGTGGGATTCAATAGTAGACCTACCTATGCAGTTGGGACTATGATGTTGTCGGTCATGGTGATGAGATCTATAGTCATGTCCAACTTTGGGGTTATTGATGCCCCAACCCACTACAACGCCATTTTGGGAAGATCATATATACATAAGATGAAAGTAATTCCATCTACTTTCCACCAAGTCATCATATACCCAACCAAGGAAGGCATAAAGGAGATAATAGGGGATTAAGAAAAGGATAGGGATTTTTATAATGCTACTATGAAAGAGGTGGTTCCAAAGTAGCAATTGTAGTATGGGCCTTGTCAAAAAAGACCAAGGGCAGAATTGATTGATTCAAATGAAGTTCTAGATTTACATGTTGAAGACAAATGGGAAGACCAATCTCTAAAATTAAGTGCCAACTTAACAACTGAAGTCAAGTAACTATAACAATTCCTAAGAGCCAACTCCAATATCTTTGCATGAAAGCCTACCAATATTCCTCATATTGATCCAGAGATTATAACCCATAGTTTGAATGTTGATCCAAAAGCTAGACCTATCAAACAAAAAAGATAAATTTCCTAATAGAAAAGAACGAGGTGATTAAAGGTCAAGTCACCACACTTAAAAAGATGAAGATTATTAGATGTATAGATCACCCAACCTGGTTATCAAATGTGGTGTTGGTAAAAAAAGGCTTGTGGATCACTCTATGTGTGTGTAGCCTTCACAGGCTTGAATGATACATGCCCAAAGGATTTTTTCCCCTATCAAGTATTGATTAGCTAGTCAATTCTACCTCGTGGTTTGGTTTGAGGAGTTTCCTTGATGTGTATTATGGTTATTATCAAATCAGAATACACCTATAGGATAAGAAGAAAACATCTTTTATTATTGAGGAATGGACTTTTGTTACACTTAAATGCCCTTTTGTTTAAAGAATACAGGAGCTATGTATCAATGCCTCGTTAATAA
Source organism: Hippophae tibetana (assembly GCA_037013495.1). NCBI lineage: Eukaryota > Viridiplantae > Streptophyta > Magnoliopsida > Rosales > Elaeagnaceae > Hippophae > Hippophae tibetana. Next base: position 48,732,249 of record CM072802.1, read on the forward strand.
GATGTGTTGTTGACCAACTAGGGAATAATCTAGAAGCAAACATTGATGACATAGTAATAAAGTCAGCACAACCTGTAAACCATGTCAAAGCCTTGAAATATTTCATGCAATTCGAAGGTATGGTATGAGACTAAACCCTAAAAAATATGTTATTAGTGTTACTTCAAGAAAATACTTAGGATATATTATGTATCTGCTCGAGGAATTAAGGTTGATCAAGACAAGAAACATGAAACCCTCTACTAACCTAAAAGGAATTCAATAATTGAATGGAAGAATTGTGGCACTCAACAAATTCATTTCCAAATTCACGAACAAGTGCTTACAATTCTTCAAAATTTTGAGAAAGAACACGTTGGTTTTCTAGAATAAAGATTGTGATAAAGCTTTCCAAGGAATCAAATAGTACTTGAGAAAGCCTCTAGTCTTATTTAGCCTCACCCCAAGTGAAAATCTATATTTATATTTAGTTGTTACTCCTCAAACTTGTAGTTCCATACTCCTTGTCGAAAGAAACAAGGTCCAACACCTCTTTTACTATATTTTCCAGCTCCTGACAGATTCACAAAGTAGATATCCAACAATTGATAAGTTAACCTTCAGATAGCTAGGAGAATATGATCAAATATATGTCTAGGACTTCCATCAAAGCTCAAGCACTGGCATAGTTTGTTATTAAGTTTAGGGAGTCACCAGAAGTCTAGAATGAAGAAGTAAATGGAAAATTATGTGGCATAGATCAGATAGAAATACCAACATGGTAAGTATTTGTTGATGGCACTCACAAATTTAAAGGCACCGGGCTTGGGGTCGTCATAATAGACCATAATGAAAAATATTTTGAATACACTGTCAGGATAGACTTCCAAGTAACTAATAACATCATAGAATATGAGGTGGTTATATTTTGTACTATGACTTCAAAGAAAATTAGAGCCAATAGCATTATCTTGCATAATGATTCACAACTAGTGGTCAATCAATACTTAGGCCCGTTTGAGGCTAAAGAAAACAATATGAAGAGATATATAGAGAGAATATGAAAGGAATGCTTAAAATTTGTTAACTTTGAGATCAAGAAAATATCCAAAAATAAGAACGGTCATGCCAATGCTTTAGCCACACTAGTCGTTGTACACAAGGCCAATCATGTTCGGGTAATTTCTATAACAATCCTTACATAGGCCAATGTGAAAGAAGTAGAAAAATAGTTGGAAGCATTGGTGAGGCTACCAACCCACGGTTCACATCTATCCTTAACTTCCTAAAAGAGGGGGACCTATCCAAAGACTGGAAGCTAGCAAAAGAAATCATGATTAAGGCAGGTCAATACATGGTGTAAAATAACAAATTGTACAGAAAAAACAACCTTTGGACCTGGGCTCTTGTGCATAGTTAGAAAGTGATATGAGAAAATCATGTTTGAAGCTCATGAATGAGAGTCCCATTTAAGAGGAAGAAGGTTATCCTAACGAGTTATAAGATAGGGTTACTATTGACTAGCAATGTTAGCAAATTGCACAAGGTGCACCCAGGCGTGTGCTAAATGTCAAAGGTTAGCCCCATTATTGCATTTGCCACCAACCATAATGTATATGATAGTTAGCTCGTGGCTCTTCTACAAATGGATATTGTATATAGTATGAGCTCTACTGCTAGCAATAAGCCAAAAGAGGTTCTCAAAATGGATTAAGGTAGAGCCTCTTGGAAGAATAAGGGAAGAGGTAATTTGATTTATCTAAAAGTCCTTATTTTTCATTTCAACTTTCCCAAAGAGCTTGTTATCTATAATGAAATGTAATTCATGGTCGTAACATCAAAAAATTGACTACTAAGTACAACATCAAAATGTTACATTCAACTTCATATTACCCAAAAGCTAATGGTCAAGCAAAGTCTTCAAACAAACTGGTACTCAATTTATTAAAGAAGAATTTATAGGGTGCTAAAGGAAAATGGGTTGAGGAACTTCCTGGAACATTATGGGCTATCAGAACTAGTCCTAGAGGTAGTATTAATGAGAGCATAGTGCAATTATGATATCAATTTTAACTGAAGACCAAAACACCTAAAATAGAGAAATTGATCTAGTTCTAGCAAAGGAAAAAAGAAATGAGGCCTTGAGAAGAATGATTAAAAAGAAAAGGAATGTGGTATATCATTACAACAAAGTTTTAAGCTTTAAATCATTTTTCATAGGTAATTGGGTTCTTAGGAGGGTCTTCCCCCAACACAAAAAAGTGGGTGGTTATAAAATAGGGTGCGAATTGGGAGTTCCCATATCAAATTAGGGCAGGGACACTAGATAGGGCTTACTTATTGAAAAGTATCAAGGGATTTGAATATAGCCTAAGTTGGAATGCTCGACACCTAAAAAGTATTAGCAATGTACTTTGATTAATGCTTCATTTTCAATGTATCATCCCATATATATGTAATAACTTTTGATGATTAGAAATGCTATCGCCCATGAATATTCCATGTCATGAGTTAATCACTTCAGTCAGGAACCAAGTAGAGCACTCTGACAAATGATTTAGAGAATTGATCACTTCGGTCATAAATGAGGTAAAGCACTCTCCCTTAAAGTTCCATGTCATGAGTTGATCACCTCGGTCAGGAACTAGGTAGAATACTTGGAAAAAGATGTTAAAGAGTTGATCACATCGGTCATAGACTAGGTAGAGCAATCTCCCTTAAAATTCCATGTCATGAGTTAATCACCTCGGTCATGAACCAAGTAGAGTGCTCTGAAAAATGATGTTAGAGAGTTGATCACCTTGGTCATAGATGAGGTAGAGCAGTCTCCCTTAAAATTCCATGTCACGATATGATCACCTTGGTTAAGAACTAGTTAGAGTGTTATGGCATATAATGTTAAAGAGTTGATCACCTCGATCATAGACCAAGTAAAGTACTCTCCCTTAAAATTCCATGTCACGAGTTGATCACCTCGGTTAAGAACTAGGTAGAGCATACTGACAGATGATGTAATAGAGTTTATCACCTCGTCCATAGACTAGGTAGAGAACTCTCCCATAAAATTCCATATCACAAGTTAATCACTTTGGTCAGCAACTAGGTAGACCACTCTTATAGATGATGTTAAAGAGTTGATCACCTCAGTCATAGACCAGGTGGAATGCTCTCCCGTAAAATTCCATGTCACGAGTTAATCACCTTGGTCAAGAACCAGGTAGAGCATTTTGAATTGATCACCTTGGTTATAGATAGGTAGAGCACTCTCCCTTAAAATTCCATATCACAAGTTGATCACCTTGGTCAACAAAAAGGTAGAGCACTTTGATAAATGATGTTAGAAAGTTGATCACCTTGGTTATAAACCAAGTAGAATTCTCTCCCTTAAAACTACATGTCACGTGATAGTCAACTCAGTCATAGACTAGGTAGATCGCTCCAACAATTGTTATATTTCACCTACTCAATCTTTGGAAACAATCTGAATTAGACTACACGTTTATTACATTGGTCGAGCTTTACAAGTCTATCCTAATGAAAATGAAGTTACATTGATCAAGCTTAGAAAGCTTTATAAGTTTATTAGTAGAAGCTCGGCATCCCAAACTTACCAAAAATCCTTAAGATGTTTGGATGCACGATCAATGCTTGGGTCATTTACCTCTTCCACTAAGGGCAACAACTCAACCTAAATCTTGAAAATCCTCTTCTAGATATTTTATCCTACCTCAATGGAGGCTAAGCTCGAGTTAACAATTTAATGTTACAATTCCTCAGTAACATCCATCATCTTGAGGAATACTCCTTCGTATTGCTTCATATAAAAGCTTGCCCAATGAGATTCCATATCAACCAGAGCAAGCATTTTACTCATGGTCCTTCTTTCATGTGCTTGAGTTTGAGATATTCGCTCCTTACAGGACTCGATCTCACATTTTTCTCTTCATAAATAGAAATCTTATTCATATGGTTAGATAGCTCAATCTTTAATTTCTCAACCCCGGTGTTGAGCCTAGCCTTCTTTAATTTTAAATCTCAAGCTGAGCATCCATTTGCCCAGTTAGAATCCATAAGGTGTGAACAAAAATATGGAGTGAATTTTTTTAGTTTCTTCAAACAAAAGATGACATATGAATTACCAGTATCCCTAATCCCCTTTCAAAAATAAAGGGTCTCTAGCCCATTGAAGAACTAATGATTTCTATTTTCTTCTCCAACTTATTCATCTCCCACCCTAGGTCCACCGTCACTTATCTTAGAGTCTCCATCCTAGTCGTCACCCTCATTTTGGGTTAGAATAGGTGAGCATAGTGGCATAATTGAGATGTTGAGGATCTGGAAATAGTTTTGACCGAGGCCTTTCTTTTTGGAATTAAGCTCACACTTTGTCTTCTCTTATTCACAAGAAAATGTGTCTTTGGCATCATTAAGCTCGTGCTTACAAGCTTCAACCTCAACCTCAAGTTTTCTCTAAGTGCCTTGAGTTTTCATTTAGCTCATGCATGGCCTTGGCCAAATTTTTGTCCTTATCGATGGGCTTTCCTTTTCACTTGTTTACCTTTGCCAATAACATTGCATTCTTGGATCGGAAAGAGGCGTGACTCTTTTTTTCTACCTCGAACATGGGCTTCAATTTTTCAAGAACTCAAACTCTATTAAGCTCATGAATAAGTTGGGTTTGAAAATGGTGGAAATGGAACTCAATGTGAGAAAAATATAAACTCAAATTTAGTAAATAAAATTTCAAGGTGATACTTACTTGATACAAGAGTTTGCTGAGCATGGCCACAAAATCAACATCCTCACACATAGCAATGAGCTATTTCTCATATACCACGTATGTAAGGTAATCCATATAATGGCCCGGCCACTTTGGAGTCATACCTCTATACAAGGCCATTCTCTTAACTTCTGCAGTAAGGTCAATAATAATGCTTGTTTCCCTCCTCGAGTCTCTTATAGAGGAGTAGTGTTTGTTGGCTCGAGGTGAAGGATGTTGGAATATGTTGACCTAGGGATGTCGATAAGGGCTTGACAATAGTTAGTGGAGTAGGCATGAGGGTAAGATCCTTGATGGTAACATTTTTTTTCCTTTTGGATTGAGTGGGAGTGGTCTCTTACCCTAGAAGACTTGCTACACTTCTTTCCTTTAGATGAGATCGCTCCTTGGGAAGGAGCTATACTTTTTTGGGTGCTTAGTTCTTATTTGGTAATCCTAGTTTAAATAGGGCTAATAATATATCGACATTAAACTCCATGATAGCTACAAAAAAAAAGATAAGAGAGTCATATTTTCAAAGCTCGAGCTAAAAAAATGGATGATTAGAAGTAAGCTCAAGGCTCATTCACCATCATCAAGTACAACTTCAAACCTCACCCCAAAGTTAGTAGGAAGGGTCTTGCATTTCTTGGGTGTTCAAGGTTTACGAATTATCCTGTGGGATGGCTCTACTAAGCCCTATCACATCAACCAGTAGGCAACAAAGTGCGGGGTATTCAACAATTTCCTCCCTCGTGTTTTCTCAAGTAGATAAGTTCTAGATATCAGCCAACCTTTATTTAGCCTCCGGACTCAAGGTTATGATAAAGGAACTCATATTTCTTATAACGAGTTTGTTGTCAACTTATGTGCTTCTTATCAATCTTGCATCACTATTTGATGCTTCCCATCGACTAGATATAAAGAAGTAGTATTCCTTCCACACTACTACAGACTCAAGCTTTTAAGTTAGTTATTAATCGATTTAAAATGAGGAGACTTAAATTTTAAAGTCGGTTAACAGATTGAGCCGACTTTAAATTCTATATTTTTTAACATATTTTGTGCATTTTCTGCTATCCCCACTACCTATTTTCGATAATAATAGTAAAAAAACAAAAATATGTTTAAAAGAGTTTTTAAATAGTACAAATTATTGAAAAATTAAATATTAATTAATGAATTAAATTTATTACAAAAAAATAATATATATACAATATATATATATATATATATATATATATATATATATATATATATATATATATATATATATATATATAACTTAAATTACAAATAAAGTGATAACGCTTCTTTGGTTATAGATTTTGTGATATTCTCACTTTATTTCAAAGAGGGGAAGCTTGATTTGTTGCTTAGAGTCACCAGCAATGTTCCACTCATAATGACCAGAGAACACTCTAATGAGATGATATGGAAGTTTGGGTAGGAAAACAGGTCCAAATAACAATTTATGTCCATAAACATCCTTCAAACATCCTTCAAACAAGCCCAAACTTCAGAGACACAAGGATAGAGAAATTAAAGCATTAAAAAAATTATCATTCAATATCATCATATTATTCTCCTCATTCTTCTTGTGATGTAATAATTTAAGCATGTGTTCTGCCCATTCTTCTCGAAACGGATTTGTTCCAACCAAAGAACTACATTTATATTATTTCACTCATAAATTCCATGACAAAGTAACCATACATGACTCCATCATTTTGTTGTGAAACCTACAAAAAAAATGTACATGGTTTTCCATATTCGAACATATTTATTATTCTATAGTAAAATTCATTAAATTATTAATATTCGTTTGTACATGTCATAACTTTGTCGCATATAAGCTTATGTAATTTTTTAAGGGTAATGCCCTTACTCTTGCTTCACAGCTTTCATGTCCTATCAAAGTTTAAAATAATTAATTATTTATTAAATATTACAAAGAACAATAGAAGAAAAATAGCTAACTATAACTCTTACATTTCAAGAGCTATTTTTATGTATTTACTCAATTCTATGGAAGCTGAGTCACAGTACCAAACATAATTTCCATATAAATCAAGGATTATCAACATCAAATGATCTTGACCTTGTTTACCTTTGATGTTAACATCCTTCTCTTGATATTGATTAACAAATGATGAATCATAGAACATTGTTAAATATGATAAGTGATTAGCTTAAAATCGATAATAATATGCCCTATATAAAACAAATATATATAAATAATTAAGTAATATAAATAAAATTATATGTTTTACATAAACGAAAGTTATTTACTGATTAAGGACTCACATTATCCACACTTGAATTATACTTAAATCTATTATTTTAAATTCAAATAGTCCCCCTAAAATGAAATAAATCTAAAATTTATCATGAAAAACAACTACAAAATTAACTTAAGATAATAATTTCATAAGATACAAAGTCAATTATTAATTTTATACAAAATTTTATTTCATAATCCACAAACCATTCCTTTAGAATTATGCTCTTGCAATTAAATTATTTAAACATTTTAGGTGAATTATGTATCTCAAATAATATTACATAATATACTAATTGTGATCGTGACTTGACTGAAACTTTAAAGTTTATATTTTATAATTAACATTTATAACAGCATCATAATGGCTTCTTATAACTAACTCATGTTTCATATATTTGTTTATAATAAATTATTTTACTTAGAAAATAATGATAAATGATGATTACCAATTAAAATAGTTGATCATAGAATTTATTTATAATTTACAATTTAAAAAATATCAATTTTTTTAAAAAGATTTCACCAATATCAAACAAAAACTGAAATTTCAAATTGAAGTACAAAAATGTCCACCAAAACCAATATTTTCAATTTTACACAACATAATTTTCTGCAAACATGGACTAAAGTAACCCTTATAAATAAAGTAATATACTCCTAAAGTGTTCAAGTAGGCAAAAATGAGTCATCACCTTCAAAACTTAACCGTCATCATGTGCCAAAGAATGGAAAAGATCGAAAACTTCACATTCAGCACTATATCTACTAACATCCTACCCTCAAAAACAATTTAGAAGACAGCTTAATAAATATTGTTAACTTCTCTTGAGATAGTGTTGAAAAGTATAGTGTTGGATCATGACGTGGACAAAGTTTAGAATGATGCAGAGCTATTATAACACCAATTTTTTGCTGTCATCCTTTTGCCATGACTGGGATGCTGTTAACCTGGCTTTCTTATACCTGATTGAACTCCTAAGGATTGTATCCAACGTCAAATACTTTGCTCTTGAGGAGCTGCTCCAAATAGAAGAGATGAAAATAAGAGAGAATAAGAATGCCAAATCTAAAAAATAGTACAAATAAAAATCCAAGCGAAGATTATCAATAACCCATTCAATTTTCATTAATTAATTTTCTTCAAAAGAAACATTGACAAAATGATAGAATATGGTGCAGAGAGACTCAAAGAACATGCAGGTCTCTTAATGATTTCATGCAGTATAATTACCATTAAAAGCAATAAGTAGCTTATACATGAAGCATATAAATATGAATTACAAAACTGATTAACATCTCTCGAGGAAAAGTATAGGGTTTTGATGAACTTACAATGAACTTTTGCTGCTCCTCCTTCCAGTTCTCTCTCTTTCTCGGGTACAAGATCCTGGGGATGAAATTCAAATCAATTGGAAAACTAAACCTCCCAGTCTTTATCTTAAAAAAAACAATATTCATAAACATAAATCCTATTATTTAAGAATTGAAAGTGGCCAATAAGTCAGAGTGAGAGCTGAGGTGAATATGTGGGGGCCTGAAAGGTTAAAAGTACGATTCATCTACCTTAAGTGTATGCTAGAAAATATCAACATAATGTATATAATCTCACGATATAACAAACCATGGTACGGCCAAAAAATACAGATTTTCATTACCATCTGCTGGTGATGTGCAGATTGAATTGCTTTCTCCATCAGATTGAGAGAACACTGAGTAATCTAATGGAGTTTTGGGCCCATCTTCAGAACTTTCACTAACATAACCACTGCAAATTGATGTGGGTACAGCTAATGCCTTGTTCCTGCCTTCCGAGTTGTTCGTAGCATTTTGATTATTCTTACCTGAAGATGCTACATTCCCTTTATGATAAGGCCCGGACAGATGCTTGTAACTTGGCTTATTTTGACAAGCTATGTTGCTAGACTCTTCCCAATTAGAATTTACAATAGTAAAAACTTCACCCTTTCTTTCTGAATGAGTATTAATCCCAGAATGGTTGCCGACATTGTAACTTCTTGCTTCTTCAGGGTTGGAATCTAATTTACCAAACATCCCATATAGCAAAGGTTTTGTCTCTTGCCTGGAGGCTTTTGGAAACTTCTCACACATAATCTCAAAGTCGGCAGAGTTTCCCCTTACAAATGACCCTTGAGGCGATATAGTGCTAGAACCTCCAAGTTGCAATTTTCCTACAATCCCTTGTTTATCACTTGACTTCAAGGAAACCAGCAAATTATTTTTCTTTATCTCTTTTGGATGATTATTTGCTCTGTTTCTATTACTCTTGTCGATCAGCACTTCACTAGGTGCATCAACTTCATGCTGGTACTTGAGAAAATATTTTTTGAAGTTAATACTACTACTCTCGCTAGAAATTTCAGAAGGATTATGAGCTTTACCCTCAGAACCAACAATGGGAGTGGAAGCATTACAATTGAAGTTACCTTGAGAGTTGGTAGGCTTATTTGAATGACCAGGAACGGGATCACTTTCGACGCTTAAATTTTCATATTCAATTTCTATTCCATTTAAATGGTCTTTAGAAGCTGGCTTTTCCAAAGTTTTACTTTTAAACTGGCTAGATAAAATGACTGCCCTATTACCATTGGTTTCTAGTATTTTGTTCTGATGAACAACATTCTGATCCTCTGCTTCAGTGCAATTCTCTGCCAATGACTTTTGCTTAGATTTTCTCCTCACTATCTCTTCTGTATTCTCAGCATTTGTTTGTGTTAGCTTGATTTGCTCTGAGGAATCCACCCCATCATCTGCTTTGTTTTTATAATTCTTATCAGCAATCAATTCAACAGATGCATCATCTTCATGTTGGCATAGATTGTGAATAAGCTTCTGAGAGTTTATCTTACTACCTTTGGTGGAACTTCCAGTAGAATTATTAGATAAATATTGAGAACTTGTAGAATGAGCAATACTATTGAGATTGACTCCGGTAGGCATCCTCTCATAAGTGTTGCCAAGTGTCTCTGATTGGACCATGTTAGGCTTACCTAATTCCAAATCTATTTCAACAGGAACAGAAGTTCTGAACCCAAAATTTTTAGATTCAAAGTCTGGTTCCTCCAAAGTTTTACTTTGAGACAAGCTAGATGCAGATACCACCTCTCCCTTACAATAAGCTTCAACCATTGAATTCTGATGAAGATTCTTATTTTCAGCTTTAAAATCAGTGTAGAACTGTGCCAATGGCATCTGTTTCTTCTTAGATTTCTTTCTCACCCTCTCTTCCCTGTTCTCTGTATTTGCTTCTGTTACGCTAATGTGCTGCAAGAGAACCAAATCATTTCCAACAATGGCATCTTTTCGAACGACAGTATGTTCTGTATTCATTTTCATTAGATCACTGTTTGTTTCCAAAAAATTACTCTGCTTTGTCTCAGTTTTATTGCTTGGGTGTTCTCTGCACAAAGTTTCTTGAGGTGCAACTGAAGGATTTTCAGACTCTGAACATTTGGCATTGTCTCTGTCTGAGCTAAATAAAATTCTCCGAATTGAATTCTTGGTTTTCTTTCTCTTCTTACTGGAGTTAGGTTCAACAATTCCATCTTGATCCAACAAATCAAAGGTAACCATTAGATTGTTCACCTCTTTTTCAACCTTTGTTGGTGATTTAAACTTTTTTGACTGCCTTTCTTCAGAATAATTTTTCCATGGCAATGCTCTCTCCTCTAAGTGTTGAATCTGAACTATTGAAATATTCTCAAGGCCAGAAAGCTCAGTGACCATTTGAAGATTATTTGGCTCTTTTGCATTAAGGCAAGAATCCGCTTCAACACCAAAAACATACTGATATTTTGCATTCTCAGTATTGCTCCCATGAACATTGCTAGCATCACTCTTAGTAATATCAGCATCTATTAAAAAAAATAAAGGTTAATCACAGATATTTCTATTAAACTTAAATGGTAAATTCAGACAGATCAATAAAATCAATATCAATGTTATACTGAATAAAAACACAGCAAAAGAGACTAACCTATTGCGGAGGGTTCTGTATTAGGCCTCCCCACTTCTGGGATAAAATCACAATGATTTGCCTCCGTGTTACTCCTGTGTGGTTCGGAAAGTCTTTGCCTCTGGTTATGTCGTCTCAAATCACTTTCTATACTAGGTTTTATAGAATTGTTGTTATTTAAAACTCTCATTGTAGCCTCCCCTTCTCTAACAGCTTTTCCGAAAGTTAGTAATTTAGCAACTTCTTTATTATGTTTTTTTCCTGGTTTGTTTTCCTTTCTCCAATTCTCACTGCTATGCACATCATTGACCAGTTTGATAAGTAAACCATCTAAGGGAAGATTTTCATTTTTTTCATTATGAAATAAAGAGAGCTCAGGTGTGATCACCATCTTTGAAGCCTCAACATTAGAAGCAGATTTCTCCATTATATTTTCACCCACTAGCATATTGCATTGGAAAACACTAGCATGCTTAGACATTTCAGTTTTAATAATAGCAAGTTCTTCTGATACTTCTGTTCTAGAGCCTGAATGAATTCCTTGTCTCGTATATCCATTAAGAGAATGCTCAACTCTATTGACAGAATTGTTGTTGGGGATGCCACCAATGGTCAATAGGTTTTGGGGACATTGATTTCCATCATGTTCCTCCAAGGTAGAAACATCAAGACTAAGAAACCAATTCTCTGGGATCCCATGAAATGCAAATTTTACTATGAAAGAATCTGGAATGTAATAGTGGTGTCCATAGCGTTTCACCTGCTAGTTACACAAATTATCATTTATATAAAGGCTTTAATTAACCAACAAATGGTTAGAGTCTCCCTGTATATAACACAAAGTTTACCTTTACAGCTTGAACTGCTATCTTCCCAGTGGCAGGAAAGCACAGTGGATGCTCCTCCTCAGTTTTCCCTGTCCATATACAACATAACATGTTATTCATGGTAAAATCCACAAATAATTAATAGTATCACTATAACAAAACCGGAAATTATATACTTTCTAATACATTGTTGAGACCCAAAAATCATGATACTCACAAGACAATACTATAAACCAAGCACTAAACTACCCCAGTGATAAATTTTATAAGCTGTCTTTTTCTTCACGGGAGGAATCAATTTATCAACCAGATTGATACTAATAGTTAACTCAACAACACAAACCTTCGGAACCCAAACACTATCACAGGATTCCATTAAGACCATAAGCTACTTTTTAAGACTTATCAAAAAACTACATAAATCAAAATTTCTTTTTTATGATTAAATTTGAAAATAATAATCAAGTGGACAACAATACTTTTGAGGTCAGAGATGGTATCAAGGTTGGAGATGACTATGATCAGGTGAGTATTGAGACTGGTATCGATGAACACTGTGTGATAATCCATCATGAGCTCCAGATAATTCAGAGTACCTAAGCAGCTGTAGCAGAATAATTGTAATAAATATAGCATATAAGTAGCTTATTAGTTGTGGCAAACAATTTTGCTCAAAAATATCATGTATCAAGGAAAAAAACCAATTCATACATGATAATATGTTTCTCTTAAATTGCAAATAACCTGTTAAATAAGCAGAACTATAGTATGTTTTCAGATTCGTAATAAAAAACTGAACTCAATTAAAATATGATATTTAACATAATGAGAAGAAATAACCTTCATATCCTTAATTTATAGAAAATTTGTATACACTCTTTTGGGATTGATTACAAAGAGAAAGAGAAGTTAAGCTAATTGGCTAAATGTATGGATTCTCTAAGAGGTTCTTCTATTTATAGAACATTATATATACAAATGTCGATCATATAATAGATACACATATATGGCTGCCAGAGGGATACAATTGGTATAAAATGTAAAACTTTCTATGTATTAAGGTCGACTTTAGCTCGAGCTAGTAGTCAACCTTAGAGGGTGGTCTTATGGGACCGACCTCCTACTTGCTAGTGTGTTTTAAGCTTTGTCGGATGAGATAGGACGGGCTTCTTACTCTGCTCGGGGCATGCTGCTCACTTAGGCTTTAGTTGGACTACATTGTCTTGGGTCAGGCTACAGGTCGATCCTTATGTCCAAACATCAAGTCTCTCTATTCTTCAACTTGAACTCTAGTTTGAGGTGGAAGAGTAATTACCGAGCAAAGGATATGAACTGTTCAACCCCCCTAATAAATGCATGTCAGTTGATTAGAGAGAGAAACCAAGTGCCTCTATATAAAGAGATGCTTGGACTAGGACTTATCATCATTACCTGCACAATTGAGAAATATGAAGGAAAACGCTTTGTCGCATCACCTCAAGCTTGTAAAAGGTTTTTAGTTCGATGGTAAGAACTCGACTCAATCTATAGTTTTTTCTATTCGAGTTTTTAGAGTTCAAGCGTCAAGAACCTAACGCTTTTCTACTTTCTTTTCAGGTCGGTTTTTAAAGGATTACTTTTATTTTCAAACTCGACCCTAGATAATCCCTTCTTCTAATACCTTACCTATCGTTTTTTTTTAATGTTTTTGTAACTTTTTACAAAATGCATAAAGAAGAGACCTCAGCCTCTGGCTTGAGCTCCTGAGAAAGCCCTTAATACTCTCGTGCTAGTGACAACTCGGGGTCTTCTGGCTCAGGCTCTTATAGTGAGGCGAGTCGATCTCCGCCTCAGCCCTTTACCTCTACCCCTCACCCTCAGACTACTCCTACCGTTAGATTGAGCATGCCCCTAACTCAAATCTCAATAGCTAGGACGTGGAGGAAGAAAACGAGGAATATAGGATTTGGAAAACCAAGAGGTCGCACCAAGGGTTGGTCAGTTGTGCCTAAGACTTGTGGGTTGGTGTCCTAGGATGAAGAAAGATTAAGAAAAACCTACAACATTCCTTCCACGGTTCAGATAATGATTCTTCCAGAGGAAGCCTATGATAGTGATCAACCTTCATCCGGTTAGACTACCTTTCATAAAAAGGCCCTATGGTTGAGGGTAAGGTTCCCCCTATACCCTTTCATTAGGAGATTTTTGGTTAGGACGTAACTCACGCCAAGGAAGTTGATGCCTAATGGGGTGGAGGTATCTGCTTTGTCTGACGCTGATCTGTCAAGAACTTGGGATAAACTTAGAGATGGTCGAGCTTAATGAGGCTTATGTCCTGAAGCAGAACCCTACATATCCAAGGAGGGTGTATATGTTAATGAAGTAGGATCATGGGATGAACGTGTCACTTCTTGAGAATGAGAAAAACTAGAAAAAGTATTTTTTCTGTTTCAGGTCAGTGGGAGTCTCCTACCAGTGACACCAGATTGATAAGGAACATCTGGAACGACACTAAGGTCGTGATAAGGAATATGACTTCCTTAATCACGACCTTGGGTCTTGACGCAAAGCAAAGGTTGACTGATATCCAAAACTATTTTCCTAAAAAAAACCAACTGGAGGAACTTATTGAACACCCCACACTTTGTCAAGTGTGGGTTGATGAAACATGGTGCAGTGGAGCCCCCCCTTAGGATCATTTGCAAAGCCTAAAACCTTTTGCACGAGTTATTGGAGTTTTCGTTAATCCCTGATCCTCCATGTATGGTGTGTATAGTTCAGATATTGGTTTCTTTGTGGGGCTCTCTTCCACCACTTGTCAAGTTTGTTGTTTTAGGCACCTTTCACCTATTTTGGTGATTTCTCTGATTTCCATTTCCTGTGACAAGGTCTTTGAAATATCCCCATGCTAATAACTCTTTTATCTCCTTCTTGAGTTGCCTGCAATCTTTTGTATCGTGGCCCACATCTTTATGGAAAGGTGGTATAATTCTTTTCTCAAGGGCTTGTTGTAGGCATAGTTTGTGATAAAGAGCCTAGGAAAATGTGGAAAAGAGGTTATGGATTGAGGTGCCAAGTTGTTGAACCATTTTTGAGCGCCCTCACAGAGAGTAGCTACGAATAGTTTGCACATCATAGAATCTCTTTTTCCCTAAGTCAAGCTCATGGGACCCATGGCTATTTTAAAGTGTCATACGTGCGTCACCGGGTCCTTTGTCCCAAAATAATCAGGGCATTTAAGGGTGTTGAACTTGACTGAAGGTTCGTCATATTCTATATTATCAGAAAAGGGGAAGATACACAATTATTCACAACCCCTATCCAAATCATAAGGATTTTTACCCTTCTCGTTTTTCTCCTGAGCTACCTTCAAGGCTTGATCTTGCTTCTTATTGGCTTCCTCCAACGCTTGAAATTGTGCCTCCCAGTTCTTCCTTTCCTGAACCCATTGTTCCTTACTAGGTCTCGCCGAGTTAGAAAGATGGTTCCTTTCATCTTCTTGCTCTGAGTGGTGTGGCTCAGGCTAACCCTGTCCTGCTATGTTTCTGTCAATTGGGTTTGTTGCTTGGTCATCCAGGACCCTTCTCCCTGACTGGGACCAATGTACCATGTTTTCTCTTTTGGTTTCCTCGAGTTCCTTTCTCAATTCTAGGAGCTGGCGAGCCATTCCCTGGTGATGCAAGTTCTCTTCTGTCCTAACCTCATCGAGGGGTGGTGTAAGCTACCCTCATTCCTTTGTTAGTTAATTTTGAATGTCTACCAACATGAATTCCCACCATATTGATGTGTGTAAAATGGCTTGTGTCTTAGGTGCAATTTTTTTAAAAGAGCACGATAGATTTCTTAAGCTACTCTCAAGACTCGGAGTAAAATCTCAAGAAGTACATGGTCAAAAACTTAAGCTTGATCTAAAAATCTGAGCCCCATGATGGGCGTCAAAATGTTTGGGATTGATCTAGTTTATAGAGAGAAAACTTAGAGAGAAGTTAAACTAATTAGTTGAATGTGTGGATTCTCTAAGAGGCTCCTCTATTTATAAAACATTACATATACAAATATCAATCATATAATGGGTACACATATATGAGTGTCAAAGGGATACAATTGGTACAAAACGTACAACTTTCTATGTATTGAGGTCGACCTTAGCTCGAGCTAGTGGTCAACCTTATAGGACTGACCTCCTACTTGTTGGTGTGTTTCAAGCTCTGTCGGATGAGATAGGTCGGGCTTCTTACTTCGGCTCGGGGTGTGCTGCTCACTTAGGCTCGGGCTGGACTACATTGTCTTGGGTCGAGCTACAGGTCGGTCCTTATGTTCAAACACACTCACTGACAGCTCTAAACTAAATATAGGCTAAACATAACAAAACATCCTAGAGGAATCCACATTTATATAAAATTACTTAACTAACAAAACATCCTTATAGGGGCAGTGGTCAATCTGTAGAAGTCTGACAAACTATCAAATTGCTCAACTAAAGCCCCCCTCATTGAAGCTTTCCACACTGCAAGCCCCAATCCCATCGTAGCACTTTCTTATTTCTCACTTATTCCAACTGGATGTCAAGAAATCAATATAATATTCAATGAAAATTCAACAGAAAATCATGAAAATTCCATTGAAATTGTCAAGGTCTCCCATGACTACAGTAATAACAAATCACATTGGGATAAAATACCTAACACATGGACTGCACAATCTTCATTTAAATCTTATATTCGTTTGTTGGAAAGACATCGCCCAAACACAAAATAAACACATTCCACAATTCCACCCATAGAGAATCCCAGTACCCAATCCCTCAACTAGAGTTATCAAAATTAAAAACTAATGAAATCCATTCCAAAATCACCTCGAGTTTGGATGTCAATTGAAAAACATGCGCTAAAATAAAGAACTGAAGTTTTGTTCTCTTAAACCATATCATTTTCGCAATATGTTAACAACTTGGCATACCATACGCAGCAGATTAAATTGAAAATTGCCCAACATTTCATCGCATAACAAACCAATAGTATGATTCTAACATGAACTTGTAAAATTTTTAAGGGCATTAAAAGAGAGAAAGAGAGACGTGATGTTACAGAAGAAACTACAAGCAAAAAAGAGAGAGATTCAAACTGGTAATAATGTCACTTGTGGATTGCTGTAGGAATCGCCAACTCGAAGTTTCCAGATCTCACAAACACACGCCCTCACTTCGTGAGAGAAGGAGGAGGAGGAAAACAGGAAGTTGTGGCGGGTTTTTTGACATTCTGTCCCATGAATTAATAATTACACAACGTCCAAAAGTTTTTTACTTTTGTGTGTAATCCAAAAGGTTTTTCTTTTTTCGTATTTTCTATCAAGAAGTGAAACCGTTTTACATTCTACTCTAAATATAACTGTATTAAGAATTATATTAAATTATATTATAATTTTTTATATGATATTTGGTAATAATATATATAAAAAATAGTATAAAATTAATATTTTAAAAATAAATTATATTTAAAATAGTATTTAATTTATTTTATATTTTCTTATATTTTAAAAATAAAAATAAATTATTTTGATTTGATATTAAAGAAAAATTCAAAACACGTAATTTTATAATTAAATTTTAGACAAATTAAATAAAATCTAGTATGTTTTAGACTCATACTCATTACTAGTACTAAATTTTTACGTAGTTTTATATTTTTTATTTTGTACAATATTATCTTACTTTACAAAAATAATAAGCGAAAATAAATAATAAAAATAATAAAATAAAATAAAAAGAAATAAAGCTAATAAATAGAATAAAAGAAAATAAAGTGAGTACACAAAATATTAACAGAGAAAGAAATTAAATTTGTTAGTAAATTAATAATTAATTAATAAATAAAATAAAAATTTGTACTAAAAATAAAATTAAGTTAGTAAATATAATAATAACTAAAATCAAGTTCACATGAGAAGTTAAAATACAAAGTAAAAATAAATTTTTTTTTGTTTTGACTTTATATATATATTAGATTTTAAAATTTTAAAATTTTTTTGAATTTGTTTTAAGATCTCTTTAGATTTTTGTATTTATTTTTTTATTATTTTGACATTTTTTTAGATTTTTTTAGATTTTAAATTTGTTTTAAGATCTCTTTATTTATTTTTATTTTTTTATGTTTTGACATTTTTTAGATCTTAAATTTTTCAAAATTTTACTATGCAAAAAGAAAAAATGTGGTAGAAAAAATATTTGCTAATGATTTTTCAATTAGTCAATTTGTAGGTCATGTTATACTTGTATTCGTGTGTTAGCTTTTCTTGTAGAAAACACAGTATTTGTTTATTTATTTACTGTATTTTTCTTCCGTTATGTAAGATTAATTACTGTAGATTAATATTTTCAAAATACGAATATGTTAAAAAAATCATTTAAAAGGAACAAATATAAAATTAACTCAATTAAAAGAAAGGAAAAATACTACTAAAAATAGTGTGTTGCTTCCTACCAAGCACTTGCTTTAATTTCTTGGCAAAATATTTCTTGAGGCTAAGTTTTGTGCATTTCAATGCACTCAATGTCCCCATTGTTATCAACTCCTTCCAAGTAAGGTTTCACACGATGCCCATTCACCTTGAATGACATTTGAGTTTTCGTAGGTTTCATCCATAATCTCTTCTAGCTTGTTAAGTTGAAGCAAGCATTTCTCTCATGCTTATTCAAATTCCACTTCAACATATTGAAGGCCCAATATGCAGTATGCTCAAGCTAACGTGCAAATGGAATGCCTTTTCAAAAACTAACTGGTAAGGACTCATTCCAATAGGTGTCTTGTAAGCTATGTAGTGTGTCAAAAATGCACCATTCAACTTGGTTGTCCAATCCTTTCTTGAAGCCTTCATTGTCTGTTCTAAGATACCCTTGATTTGTCTATTGCTCACCTCAACTTGATTGGAAGTTTGTTGATGGTATGAAGTGGCCACCTTATGTGTGATGTTATACTTTTTCAGTAACCTATCAAAGAGCTTATTGCATAAGTGGCTCCCTCCACCACAAATTATTGGCCCTAGATGTCCTAAACCTACTAAATATTATATTCTTCAAAAATTTAACAACACAATTAGCATTATTAGTTCTAGTATGTTTTAAATCACATAATGGTAGAAAAAACTTGGATACATAATCAACCACAACCAAAATTTACTCCAAAACAAAAGAAGGCGATAAGGACCATAACATCAACTTCTTAAACATCATATGATTCAACAATCAAATTATATGTCAAAGGAATCTCATCATAGTATCATATGATACTGGTTCTTTGACATCTATCATAATGCATGCAAAAGGTATAAGCATCTTCAAAGGAAGTTGGCCACTAAAAATAAGATTACAAACCTTAAAAGCTGTTTTTTTAATGCCAAAATGGCCCCCACAATAAAACTCATAGCAAAAGGCCAAAATACTCTCATTCTTCTCCTTAAGCACACTTCTCCAAATGATTTTATCATAGCTTAGCTTGGACAAGTAAGGGTCACAAATAGTGTATGCAAGAATGCAAAAATATTTTCTTTTTTCGAAAAGAAATGTTAGGCTCAAAATACTATAAGCAAGATAGTTAACTATTTCAACATACTATGGGTTTGGACCTATTGCAAACAATTCATCATCAAGTGTCATTAATAAATAATTTCTTATTTCCACCAAGCATAGGTTTACTAATAACTATATATTATACAGTTATTTTATCCATTTTATTAATTATCATTATTATGTTCTTGATATTTTTAGTTAATTTTAATGTATTAAATTAATATTTACTGTTAGTTTTTTAAGGAAAATTAAAGAATTTGAATTTAAAAAGGACTTAATTGCAAATAATAAAAGTTGAAAATATAATTTAAATTAAAAGAGAGCTTAATTACAAATATCAAAAGTTTAAAAGTTAATTTAAATTAAATTAGAAAGCTAAAAAGCAATTAAATAAAACTTTTTTTTCTACGTAGGAAAGAGAACCACGCGCGCCATTCGCCATGCCCACCACGCATCGTTTGATCAAGCAATCAACAATAACGATTAGGCAAGAGCGATACACGCACTACCCAGGCGAGTGGACATGTTTCCCAGGTGGCACACTGCTCGATGTGCAGAGTGGGGCCCACTTGGCCACGTAGGCCAGCGTGCAAGGTGGGACCCACGTGTCTATGCCAATAATGTTCTCGTGCGATGAGGTCCATTTAATCGGCGTGTGCGCTCCCATTCCACCAAATAAGAAGATGTCATGTGTCTCGATTATTCTTTCAACCAATCAGATGCTGACACGTGGCATGAGTTTTGTAAAATAAAAACACAAAAACAATGCACATTTTCAATCCGCTCCTACGTCACCCACGTGTCTACGAAAGTAATGTTCCCGTGCGACATGGTGTATCTAATCTTCGTGCACCCTCCCATTCCAACGAATGCGAAGATGCCATATGTCTCGATTATTCTTCCAACCAATCAAATGCTGACATATGGCATGCTTATTTTGAAATAAAAAATTTAGAAACGGCGCACGCTGTCCACCATTACGATATTTCTCAACCATTTTTCCACGTGTCTGCTGAAGAATAATTTTGTCTCCCACACATAATTAATTATTATTTTCAATGTAATATTTGTCTCCCGCGTGTCTAAAAAAATGTATTTTATGATGTATTTTTTTTAGAGAGTTGAAGCTATAAATTGGGGACTTTTACAATAAATTAGAGGTGGTTGGATAGGTGACTGTGGAACACATAGAAAGTCATTTTTGGCTTTTGTTGTGTTTTTGCGTAGATGAAACATTTTTTATTTTCTTTGTGTTGTTCTTCAGCTAATATTCCTTAAATGTTTTAGTATTTTCATTTTGTAATTTTAATTTTAATTTTTCTTATGAAGTAATTTAATTTTTCTATGGTTGTTGTGTTGCTAAATTTATGAAGCATGGATTTAATTATTTTGGAATGATTTGTGAAATGTTTTTAAGTTGTTTATTCTATTTGTACTTAATGCTTTTGATTATTGGAAAATTTATCAATTGATCTGTGACACCTAAATAAACTTGGAAGAGACATTTTTGTGTATATTGCTCGTGTTTAGGATAACATGTATGATAAAAAGAGAGGAACATTTTTATTGTATGTGTTTTTATTTGAGAACTTTGAACGTAATGAATTTTGGTGAATTTAATTCTCATAGGAATATAGTGAATTATTTTAGCGAGATGTGTCTATATGAAGCTCAGAAGAGATATATGGATAAAATTAGTAGTTCTCTATTGACAAATTAAATTCAAGAATATAAATCAAGAAATATAATATAATTCGAGTGGATTAATTTGGTGAAACTACAATCCTAGAATTTTCTTATGTATTGTTATAAAAAAAATAGTTAGTTACTCCATCAATTTTCATTTGTTTGGATAAAATCAGAGTGAAACAATTTTAGTACTTAACAAACTGTAGTAACAAATCTCTGTGGGAACGATATTTTACTTATCAATTTTATTACTTGTGACCGTGTATACTTGCTTGTTTTTATTTTCTCTTAAAGAGACAACAGTTACCTACTTGGATCATGTGACGTTCTAAGAACAACTTGTGCGTAGGATTCCCAATTTCAGAGCAACCACTAAAGTATTCAGAACAAAACTCAATGGCCTCTTCAACAATATAAAATTCCACCATGCATTCTTCAGGTCGATTTTTATTATTTACATACCCTTTAAAGACTTGCATATATCTCTCAAAAGGATACATCCACCTTAAGTAAGTAGGACCACACAATTGAATCTCTCGAACTAAATGAACACACAAGTGAATCATTATATCGAAGAAAGAAGGAGGAAAATATTTTTTAATTAGACACAAAGTCTCTACAACATCTTTTTGTAAAGAGTTTAACTCACCAATCGATATAGATTTCTTACATATTGTATTAAAGAATGAAAAAAGACGAATTATTGATAATCGAACATGTTTTGGAATAATTATTCTAACAGCAATTGGTAATAACTGTTGCATTAAGATATGACGGTCATATGATTTCAATCCATAAAGTTTCTTATCGATGATAAACACAAAAAAATTTAAGTTGGATGAGTAACCATCGGGAACTTTCACACCCACCAAACATTTACAAAACACATCATTCTCTTTTGTTGACATTGTATATGATGTTGATGGCAAGTATGTTCGATTCCTATCATTTTCCACCCTTGGTGCCAATTCAAGTCATATGCCTAGTTTCTTTAAATCCAATCTTGCTTTAATTACATCCTTCGTTTTCCAAGTATATTAAGTAATGTACCAATCAAACTCTCACATACATTTTTCTCAATGTTCATGACATCTAAGATGTGACGAATGTGTAGGTTTTTCCAATAAGGTAATTCCCAAAATATTGATTTTTTATTCCAACAACCATGGTCTACTAATTCTCCTCTTTTTTCATTTTCATCCTTTTCATTAGTTGACCTCTTTTGTTTCCCTACCTTAGTGAGTATTCTTTTTTTCATCTTTCCATATCGTTTGAATGTCATACCATTCAATTTCCTTAATATCTCAACACCTCGCAAACGGCAGGGTGTATGATCATGATCTTCTTCACCATCGAATAG
Organism: Hippophae tibetana; assembly: GCA_037013495.1. Classification (NCBI taxonomy): domain Eukaryota; kingdom Viridiplantae; phylum Streptophyta; class Magnoliopsida; order Rosales; family Elaeagnaceae; genus Hippophae; species Hippophae tibetana. Next base: position 48,754,663 of record CM072802.1, read on the forward strand.
TTTCTTTTGGTATATAAACTTGTGTCCAGATGGCAAAAATCTTCTATGTCTTCTATAAGACATCTTTCGTCCGTGAACAAGATAAGTTTCAGAAGTGTCATCACTACATATAGGGCATCCCTTGTAATATTTTGTTGCATGTCATGATAAGTTCTCATAGGCAAGAAAATCATTAATTGTCTATAAAAGGACCCCCCCTCAAGTTAAAATGTTATTCTTTATGTGCATCATAAAAATTTACACCATTATTCCATAACGTCTTTAAATAATCTAACAAAGGCTGCAAATATACATCAATGTCAACACCAGGTTGTTTCGGTCCTGAGATCAATAATGTTAACATCATGAATTTTCTTTTCATACACAACTAAGGAGGAAGGTTGTATGTTACCATAATTACTGGCCAACAACTATATCTAATACTAAGGGAACTATGTGGATTAATTCCATCAGTAGCAATGGCAAGACGAAGATTGCACGAATCAAATGCAAATTGAGGGGATAAATTATCTACTACTTTCCAATTTGGAGAATCACAAGAATGACGTAGCACCCCATCATCAAATTGATTATCTGAATGCCAAGTCAACATCTTTGATGTCTCTTTACTTTTGAACAACCTTTGAAAGTGAGGAATTGGAGGAAAGTACCAAAGAACCTTTACGGGCACGCCTTTCTTAGGTGTTGTCTCATTTGTAACATGCTTCCATCTAGATTCTTTACACATCGGACAATCATCTAATGTCTCATATTATTTTCTATAAATAATGCAATCATTTGGACAAACATGAATCTTATGATATTCCATGCCAAATCAACTAGGAGATTTCTTCACTTCATACATTGAAGATGGCAACTCAATACCCTCAGGAAACATATATATTAGTAGATTTAGTAATTATGTGAATCCTGTGTCAGAAAAACCATGTTTTGCCTTCACATTGTACAAATAAACCAATCCCAACATTTTAATGTATTTCTTACATTTTGGATACAATGATTTTTCGGCATCTTCTAGAAGTTTTTTAAAGGTTTTGGGATCATGCTCATGTAGTTCATTTTCAACACCATGAAACATATTTTCTGTCTGCACATTATGATAAGATGTATGTAATCCACTCACATTCTTATTTATCTCTTCTCCATGATAATACCAACATTTATAGCTTAAAAGAATACCACTACGGATAAGGTAATACTTAACCTCATCAACTTCATGAAAATGCTCATTTTTACATTTAACACATGAACATCAAATCATACTAATTTCATTATTACTGTTTTTACAAGCAAATTCCAAGCTAATTATACCAATCCATCTATGGATAAGGAACACACTATTCTTATTGGTAGGCCATTCATGGCTAAAACCAAAACTATTATTGATGTCTATCATGATAGGCCAACTATGACAATCTTATGAAAGATGGTACATTTTAAATTTTTCGATTCCATGCCTATTCCTTCTATTTCTACTATTTATGAGTGTTCATTTATTGATTGTGTGGATTCTCTTGCTCATAACACTTTTTTGTATGACGAGATAGAGCATAAACTTGAATATGCTTTAACTTTTGATAGATTAGAGGAAATTTTAGATGAGGGGAATAAAGGGTGCCATGAAATGTTAGATAGTACTAAACCCCTATAAGAGCCTAGTATATCCTTAGATTTACCTAGGACTCCACTTAGAGAAGAAAACACTCTACATAAGCTAGAGCTTAAAGAGTTAGCTAAGCAACTTAAATATGTGTTTTTAGAGAATGGAATACATACATAGTCATTATTTCTTCTTTATTTTGCTTTAACCACAACCCAATAAGAAAAACTTATGAGAGAGCTTAAGAGATTCAAGAAAACTATAGGTTAGAGTACTATGACATTAGAGGTATTAGTCTGGTTATGTGTATGCATAAGATGATTTAGAGGACAATACCAAACATATGAGAGAAGCTCAAAAGAGACTTAACACTATTATGCAAGCGGTGGTGAAAACTAAAATTTCAAAACTCTTAGATGTAGGAATTATTTATCCTATTTTTTATAACAAGTGGGTTAGTCTCATATATGTGGTATCAAAGAAATTAGGCATTACGGTGGTAAGAAATGATAAGAATAAGTTAGTGTCTACTAGGATCATCAAGAGATGGATGATTTGTATTTATTTTTGAAAATTGAATTTATATACTAAAAAATATCACTTTTATTGGAAAAATTGGGAGTGCATGACTTTGATTGTTTTCTTGATGGTCTTTCAAGATATTACTAGGTAACAATTGTATCAAAAGATCAAGATAAGATCATATTCACTTGTTCATTTGGGGCATTTTCCTTCAAGAGGATGCCATTTGGTCTATGCAATGCTCCTGTGACATTCTAGAGATGCATGATATCTATATTTTTGGATATGATGCAGAAATTCATTGAGGCATTCGTGCTTGAATTTTTTTTTATCTTTGGAACCTCATTTGATGATTGTTTGCATAGATTGACTTTTGTTATAGAAATATGTATTGAATGTAATTTTAACTCTTAGCTAGGAAAAAAATAATTTTACGGTCAAACAAGGCATCATGTAAGGACATTATTTCTAGTAAAGTATAGAAGTGAACAAAGCTAAAATTGATTCGATTGCTAAATTTCCACCCTATACTAATGAAAAGGGCATTGGGATTTTCTTAGGACATGTAGATTTTTATAAGAGATTTATTAAAGATTTTTTTTGGAAATAAGTCATCGTTGATGCAATTTATTGGCCATGGATATTTCGTTTATGTTTGATAATGATTGCCTTGTTGCTTTAAATACTTTGAAATGAAAATTAATATTTGCACCTTTTGAGGTCAAGTGTGATGCTTCTAATTTTGCTATAGAGGTTATTTTCAGGTAGAAAGTGGATAAGTATTTACATGTTATTTATTATACTATTAAAACACTCAATGACATCCAGCTTAATTATTCTTCCACTAGACATGATTTTTTTATTATTGTGTTTACATTGGATGAACTTAAATCTTATTTGATAGGGTCTAAGTTAATTATGTATTATAATCATGCTACTTTGAGATATTTATTGAATAAATTGAATGCTAAGTCAAGAATGATTAGATGGGTGTTGCTTTTGCAAGAACATGATCTAGATATTAGAGATAAGAAAAGAGAATAAGAATGTAGTAGCAAATTATATGTTTAGGTTAATTTTTGATTTTGACACTATTCATGGTGAGAATGGAACTATTAATGATGATATCTACTTGATATATCTTTAATAACGTTATAGGATGCATTTAAACTTATTGAAGATTGATCCTCGTTACAAAAAAATGAGGAGAAAAATGGTTGTATGATGAACATAAACGAGAGCTTATTAATTGGTTTTGCAACCATGTAAGTATCACATGCAAGAATTCATTAGTACTTCTATGCAATGTTTTAAAACTTTGCTTTAAACACATTTCATATTTTTGTATACATAGATTCGAGATGAACTCATATTTTAGAGTTATTTTGTCTATTTTATTAATTATAATTGCTATGTTCTTAATGTTTTTAGTTAATTTTAAGGAATATATATTTAAATAAAATTAAAGAATTTGAATTGAAAAAGGACTTAATTGTAAATAATAAAATTTGAAAATATAATTTAAATTAAAAGAGGTCTTAATTGCAAATATCAAAAGTTTAAAAGTTAATTTTAATTAAATTAGAGGGCTAAAATGCAATTAAATAAACTTTGTTTTTCTGCGCAGGAAAAAGAGGACCACGCGCGCCATTATCAACGCGCATCACGCACCGTCAGATCAGATAATCAACAGTGAGGATCAGGCGAGTGTGATACAGGCGCGACACGGGCAATTAGACGTGTTTCCCAAATGGTATGTTGCTCGGCGCGTAGAGTGAGGTCTATCTATCTACGTAGTCTGACACACAGGGTGGAGTCCACTTTTCTAGCCGATGAATTTCCTGAGACATGTTTCCATTAAGAACTATCAAATCAAATTTGAATGGCCCAGATCGTGCGTGTGTTCCACGCTCCATGCGAGTGGAAGCCAATTGTCATGCACAAACCAGCGTGCCAAGTTCCCTTGCGACGTGGTCCACCTAATCTGTGTGCGCTCTTTCATTACAACCAATACGAAGCTGCCACGTGTCATGTTATTTTTCCATCGAATCAAAGCTCACCATGTGTCACACGTATTGTATAAAAAAACCAGAAAATTGGGTGTGCTTTCCAGCTGGTTTGCACATTATTTTTGACACTTTTTACACGCATGGATGATTTTTGTCCCCCATTACACACATGTTCTGAAATAATTTTGGGTGGTGATATATTTTGGAGACGCGAGGGAAGCCAAGTTTTTTGTTTTTTGTTTTAGTTTTTTTTCTTTGTTTTGAGTTATGTTCTTTTTCTTAGTTTTTCCTTTGCGTGTTCAAAGAAAAATAGAGAACATGTAGAAGCTATTTTTCTTGACTTGTTGTTATTTTGGTAGGAAAAAATAGAGAGAAATGAGACAACGAAGAAGAAGAAAAGGGAAGGAATTTTATTTTTATTGAGGAATCGTGAAAGAGTTTCTTCTAATATTTTTATTTTAATTTTATTTCTCTAAAATGTCTGAATATTTTCGTATTGTAATTTTAATTTCTGCTATGAACTAATTTATTTGTTCTAGGATTGCAGTGTAGCTTAAATTATGAAGCTTGAATGAATGATTTTTGAATGATTTATGGGATGCTTTTAAGTTGTTTATTTTATCTGTGCTTAATGCTTTTGATTATTAGAAGATTAATTAATTGATCTGTGACACTTAAATAAACTTGAAAAAAGAATTTTTGTGTATTGCTCGTGATAGAATAACATATATATATATAAGGGATAGGAATATACCTTTATTGTACGTATAGCTATTTGAGAACTTTAAACTTAATGAATCTTGGTGAATTTAATTCTTATAGGAATATAGTGAATTATTTTAGCGAGATGTATCTATTTATTATCGGAAGAGACATATGGATAAATTAAAAGTTCTTGGTTGACAAATTAAATGTAGAACATAAATCAAGAGAAAATAATATAATTCAAGTGGATTAATTTGGCGAAACTACAATCCTAGAATTTTCTTATAAACTGTCATAAAAAATTAGTTAGTTAAACTCCATCTATCGACTATTTGGATAAAATTAGGTTGAAACCATTTTAGTACTTAACGAACACTAGTAACAAATCTCTGTGGGAACGATATCTTACTTAATCACTTATTACTTGTGACCGTGTATACTTGCATGTTCATATTCTCTTAAAGAGACAACAAGTTTTTGAACATTACAAGATGCATTTAAACTTATTGAAGATTGATCCTCGTTATAAAAAAAGAGAGGAGAAAAATGGTTGTATGATGAAAATAAACGAGAGCTTATTAATTGGTTTTGCAACCATGTAAGTGTCACATACATGAATTCATTAGTACTTCTATGCAATGTTTTAAAACTTTGCTTTAAACACATTTCATGTTTTTGTATACATAGATTCGAGATGAACTCAAGAAACCCAATCATATAATAACAAAAAGTTTAGAATGACTTGCACATGGTCCAATATTCGATATCAAATCATTTTTTAGTTTCAAAATTAATGGATCGAGGTTTACGACTCAAGCTAGGGACAAATTCCAAGTAAATCGGATTAGTGGTGTGAAGATGGTTGCACAACTATTTTATGTGAGCGATCAAATAGACACAATATGGTCTTTTGTGTTAACGCCTCCACAAAAAGAGTTTTACCATTGTGATGCTTTAGAAGATGACGACCCTGTGCTTGATACATTAACTGATATTAGTAATTTCTCAAACAAATTGCCTAATGTTTGTGATGATCTAGTTGATGACGATGATTCTTCGTCATAGACTCGAAGTGATTGTGAAGGAATATACGTATATGATCAATAACCTAATTAAACATAATGTATGTTTTATATTGTTGTAATAACTCTTAGATGTTTATATATATGTATGTTCCTAAAATTGTCAATTAATTTATATTTCTTCATTTTTTATAGATATTTCATGGATCCTCGAGTAACAGAGCTTGTATATCCAAATGATCCATTAGGGCATTTGAAAAGAAGGGGTTGGGCGAATATACCTGATGCCCCACTTAACCCAAAGGATAGAGTACCCGTTCTATTTGATGCTACTAGTAATCCAATAGGGGAAAATAGCCAACAATTGAAATCATATATTGGTAGACTTGTGAAGTCCAATATACCAATCAATATAAATGATTGGACTCAGGTTGACGAAGCTGAAAAGTTAAAAATATAGAAAACCACTTGTGTAAGTCTCTTATATTTTATAACTAATTACATATATTATATATTTTTGTATTATATATATCAAATCTTTTGTAGTATGTTTTTACAGAATCGTTACAAAGTCGATGAAACTTGGAAGAGCAAGTGTTATAAGATTGCAAATAAGACGTGGAAGAAATACAAAACTTCCAGATTGGCAAGAAATTATGTGTTTCCATATTTGGAACCACTTGATGAAGTAGAGCTATACAAAATGCCTGAAGGACACCCTTGGATTACACCACAAGTTTGGAAAGACTTCGTGGATTATAGACGTACGGATGAATTTTAAATTATTAGAGAAGAACATCAGAATATACAAATGCATAATATTCTTCCTAACTGTACTAGGAGGTCTTCAAATCCCGAAGTTAGATATAGAATGGTATTATTAAATTGTGTTAATTTATAAATATTTTTATATTTATTTTCCTTAAATTTAAGTTGATGTCATGGTTAATAAATTTTTCATAATTTATGTAGAAAGCTGAATTGGGTAGATCAGTTACCCGATTTGAATTGTACATAGAAACAAAGACTCACAAAATGAAGAAGTCAAGACCGATGACTAAGAGAGGAGAAGAACAACCAAATAAGTTTTATTAGTAATTTCGATTAACACAAAGTCCATATGATTTTTAATAATTGATGTAATAATGTATGATATGTTTGTTTGCTTTATTATTTGTAGAGAGTTATTCAAGAACAAATATCCAGGGGTGAAATAATCGAAGAACCTGGGAAAGATGTTATATATCATGCATTCGGACGCGAGCATCATGGTCGTGTTAGGGGAGGTAACCAATATGATGGTTATATGGAGTATTTTAACATTCCAAAATAAAAGCCTCAGACGATCAGTAAGGAGAAGTACACTAAAATTGAAGAAGAACTCAACTCCTTTAAGGCCTCAATGTTAAGTGAGATTGCCACTATAAAAGAATATCAAGCATAACACATGTCAGACATGGCATCATTCTACAATCAGGGCATGCCATATTGGCCAAGAATGAAACCACCTATGCCAGACATGCCACCCATGCAATCTCATGGTGCTCAAACTATATCCAGTATGGGATATAGTCGTCCTATTGGTCCTCCATTTATGCCAAGAATGCATATGTAATCAAGTAGTGGTTCATTTTCTCCAATGCAATCTACGTATTCTTAACATCAATCATATCACGATGAGTGTTTTGGTGAGAATGTACATCCATAGTTACCCCCACATGGGAGTCCTCCTCTATTTGATGAATCATATGTGGTAAGATTTTAATTTCTGGTGTAGATACGTAAAAATGAAACATACATAAAAATTATTCATCGCTTAGACAATATTCAAATTTTTCAAGGAGCTATGCATCATTTAAACCGAAGAAATAAAAATAAATCACCCTTCAAAGCAAAATATTTTCAATCAACCAAACAAATAAAATTTCACAAGCAAGAATACCCAGAAAATATTTCAATTAAATTCAATATCTCTACCACCCCCAACCTTAATATACACATTGTCCTCAATGTTTGAACGTTAAAGAACATATGATATGAGTTTTAAGAAATTTCCTGGTTTGGTTTGTATGGTTAAATTCCAAAATAACTTCATTTCTTCCAATTTGCACCTACGAAAAAAATAAAAATAAAATAACAACATAAAAAATATATAAAAACTAATACATGCGAAAATAAAAAAATAAAACACATGGGTTGCCTCCGAAGAAGCACTTGATTTATAGTCGTCAACTTGACTTCTCAATTTTTCTTTTTGTGAGTTAAGATTTGTGTGTCAAACAAAATCTCAACTTACGAGAAAATTGAAAAATAAATTAAGCAAGCAACAACAATAAGCATAATTTTTTTTTGCTATTTTTTTTAATTAAAATCAAATTTATTGGTATTAATATCAATAATAAAAAATAGTAAACAATTTCCCAACAACGGCACCAAAAACTTGTCTCTTTTAGGAGAACATAAAACGTGCAAGTATACACGGTCACAAGTAATAAAATTTGATAAGTAAAATATCGTTCCCACGGAGATTTGTCACTACAGTTTGTTGAGTACTAAAATTATTTCACTCTAATTTTATCCAAAACAATGGTTAATTGGAACAAGTTAAGAAAAAGTTTTATAACAAAATAAAAGAATTCTAGGATTGCAGTTTTTCACCAATTTAATCCACTCGAATCATATTATTTTCTCTTGATTTATATTTTTTTAGTAAATTTAATTTGTCAACTGAAAACTTCTAATTTTATCCATACATCTCTTCCGAGCTCCGTATAGACACAGCTCGCTAAATTAATTCACTATATTTCTATGAGAATTAAATTCACCAAGATTCATTACGTTCTAAGTTCTCAAATGACCACACATACGATAAAAGTATATTCCTATCCTTCATATATACATGTTATTCTATCCATGAGCAATATACACAAAAATGTCTCTTCCAAGTTTATTTAAGTGTCACGGGTCATTTGATAAATTTTCCAATAATCAAAAGCATTAAGCACAAATAGAATAAACAAATTAAAAGTCTTATAAATCTTTCAAAAATAATTAAATTCAAGCTTTATAAATTCAGATAAAACGCAACCCTAGAAAAATTAAATTACAACACTTAAGGAATATTGCTCAAGAACACAAAGAAAATTAAAACATTTCTGATTCTAAATCTTCTGGCACACGTAGAACACAATAGAAGCCAAAAATGGCTTCTGCGTGTTCCACAATCCAAGTCTGTTAAAAACGAACCTCTAAATTTATCACAATAATCCCCTATTTATAACATCAAATCTCTAAAAAAACAAATATATTTTTCTACACGCGGGAGACAAAATAATGTATCGAAAATAATAATAAATTCTGTGTGGGGGACAAGAGGCTTGAAACACGCATTCATGCGTTTAAAATATAAATATTGCAAAACAGGGGAACGTGCATCGTTGCTTTTTTTTCGTTTCAATTCATGCTACCACGTGTCGCCATTTGATTTACTACAAGATATAATGGGACACGTGGCATGGAATTATTCACTGTGAAGAGAGAGCGAATGAAGATGCGTCACACGGGATTATTGCCATCAAGGACACGTGGTGCACGTAGAAAATGCTGGGATCGAGCGTCGTTTTTGTGTTTTTATTTTAACAAAACACATACCACGTGTCATCTCCTTATTTGCTGAAATAATATTTGGGACACGTGGCGTTGTATTACTCGCTGGAATAGGAGGGCACACGAAGCTTCAGTGGACCGCGTCATACAGGAAATGGCTTACGTGCCCACACGGCGCACCGAGCAGCGTGCAACTAGAAAACTTGCATCCAATCGCTTTTTGTCGGGTTGGTAATACACAGGCTGATCATCATCATTGATAGTTTGATCTGACGGTGCACGTGGCGCGCGGATAATAGATGCGCATGGACTTCTTTCCTACGTAGAAAATTAAACTTTTTTTAATTACATTTTAGCCCTCCAATTTAATTCAAATTAACTTTTTAACTTTCTTTAATTGCAATTAAGCCATTTTCTAATTTAAATTAACTTTTAAACTTTTGTTAATTACAATTAAGCCCAATTTTAATTCAAATTATATTTTAGACTTTTGTTAATTGCAATTAAGGACTCTTTTATTTTAAATTATATTTTTAGACATAAATTTGCAATTAAGTACTTTTTCGATTCAAATTATTTAATTTTCTTGAAAATATATTCCTTAAAAATAAACAGTAAATATTAATTTATTCCATTTAAAATTAACTAAAAATATCAAGAACATAGGAATTATAATTAATAAAATAGATGAAAATAACTATATAAAATACAGTTATCAATAATCTATTATTTTTATTTTTTATTATATGTTTTATTTATTATATATAACACTTAAATTTTTAGAGAATATGAAATGTTTGTTGAAACATCCTTCATCAACGAACTTTGTTGCTATTGGAACGGTATAACAATTGAGCAATGATCGGATGCTTCATAATCAATATTTACCAAAATCATTGGCGAATAGTAATTGATCAATCATTGCTCCATGATTTTCCACTATATGTGTCTTCTGATGCTACCATAGTCCAAGACGCGGTTGGACAGTATGTGGCTTGGCCATCGATTCAAGTTGTTCTAAATTTTGACGTGATACTGATGTGCGAAAATCGGCATCGCCGATTCTTGCCAATACTTTGGTTTTAATATTTATAAAACTCTCGCAAGTGCACGAATCATTTCGCAGAAAATGATTAGTATACTCCCAAGGTCGATCTAAGGAAGGAATGTATGTGGTTTTTAATTTATTATTCAAACTTTTAAAAACGAAATTAAATCTTAAACATCCTGTCACGATATTTTGGGGTTTTGTGTTTTTAATCTACTTACATAAAAATAAACATAGATTCAATAAACATTTATGCAAATTTTATTTTTATAATGGTGGAGTATTTATGGATATAATAACTAAGTTAATTATGCTTGCTCATATTATCTAGGTTATTAAAGATATGAATTGATATTTATTGATTCTCCCTTTTTTGTATGAATACCACCTTTGGTGGGGTTAGATATTCTTTGTTAACTAAACAAATCAATTAACACCTATGGGTGGGGTTGATAACTAATTTGCTTAATTAAATTAATTCCTTTTTTCTAAGAGATTGAAAATGAACCATTTAAATACCACCTTTGGTGGGGTTAGACAGTTTAAACTTTATTCAAGGTGTCCAAATTAAACCTAAGAATTTAGTTATCCGAGTACTAACTTTCAAGTTTTAAAACCACTACCGAAAACATGTTGTCAATATATTTTCAAATAATAATTCTTATAAAAACTTTTGAAATAGAGCTTCACTCTAACTACCGGGCGATTGTACCATCAAATAAAAGAGCACTACTCTAAATCAGATGGGATAACTAAACCTTAAAATCTAATTTTCAGGTTTAAGTTTGTAATGAAAAATAATATATTTCTCTCTAACATTCTTAATATAAAATCTTGAATAAAAACAAAATCAATTCATTTTAGAGATTTTTACCTATTTAATATTTCGCAAGCATAACAACGTTATTATTACATCATGTTTACTAAACAGCCAGCACAGTTAAATTTAATCACAGACAAATTAAATATAACATGTAAGAATAAAGCATAAAAAATAACTGTAAAGAAAATAAAATCCTTACAGAACTTCGACGCTATTCTCGTTGCTGGAAAAACTCCAAGCGGAATTTGCACTCCCATTTATTGAATCAAAAAGCTAATAAATTACATAAACATAACTAGTTCTTCCCAAAAAGGGAAGAACTCTAAAACTAAGAGAAATTAACTAAAAACTAAGAAAAACTAAGAAAAACTAAAGAAAACTAAAAAGAGAGAAAGAAAGAGAGAAAATAATGTATTTGGAGGTTTTTAAGGTGTTGAAGGTGTGTTTTGAAGTGAAGGGAAGAGGGGTATTTATAGGTGAGGATGGAGAGAGAAAATGAGTAAAAAAATGTTAAAAAATGTAAAAACGCGTAATGGAAATGCTGAGGTCATTAATGACATCAGCATGACGTCATGGGGGCGGCTGCACGAGAAAAATGGGGCGAAAAGGCGTTGGCGCACGCGGAGGGGATGTCGCTGCGCGCAGCTCGGCGCGCGTGAACAGTGCCCGCGCACTGGGGGGCGCGCGGCTGGGCAGCTGGGCGCGATTTTCTCCTTTTTGACATTTTTGACCCATTTTGTCCAATTTTTCCATGTTTGTTGACCTTTCCCCACTTATTTATTAATATATTTGTGATATATTGCTTCAAGTATTCCTCTTTGAGTCTTTACGTTGCGTTTTTAAGCCAAAATACCTGAAAAACAATAAAAATAGCCGTGATTCCGAAAAAGACAAATTTATATAAATATATGATAAAACATATAAATATATATATATTTTTAATCAATTAATGTGCATAAAATCATGGTTATTTTAGTGCTTTTTGAGCACTCATCAGATACTATTTTTTTACTTAAAATATAAAACTTGTTTACTACTATTATTTTATTATATCTTTTATTGTTACTAACATATATAATACTTCTTCTTTAGTCTATTATACCATAACTCTTAAATGCGGCACATTTAAGAGATAAGAAGGAAGTATCTCGTGCTAAATCTATGTCTAGTGGCCAATCATCCCATACTAAGTCATTCAAGAAGAAGCCTTGGAAAAAGCATAGTTATGATCATGCTTTAAACTTCACCAGAAATCTTGGCGCTCTGATGACTATTGTTGCAAGGGCATCTAGCGTAAATGATGGATGAACTATGCCACTTCCCATAGAAATTTCTAGTGTAGACCTCGACCAAACATATATATCGATCGAGTGCATATTGAAGCTATTTGAATATCAAATGATTGATTTAAGTATAATTCAAATGTGGACAATGTGAGTCCTCAATCAATAAATTTCTTTCATTTATGTAGAACATATATAATTATATTTATATTATTTAATTACTTATAAATATTTCTTTTATATAGGGCATGTTATTATCGAATTCAACATAATCACTCATCACATTTAGTAATGTTCTATGATTCTTCATATGTCTAATCAATATCAAGAGAAGGATGTTAGCATCAAAGCTAAACAATTATGTGATAAGACATTAACGCTTAAGAGAAATCAAAAGTTGATATTCCCTTGGCCACTAAGGTTTGAACAAGGCCAAGATCATTAGGTGTTGGTAATCCTTGATCTGTTCATTAATCATGCTTGGTACTATGACTCGGCTTTCATAGAACTGAGTAAAGATACAAAAGCAGTTGTTGATATGTAAGAGTTATAGCTAGCTATTTGTCTTTGTAATATTTAATAAAAATCTAACCATTTTAGACCTTGATAGGGCATGGAAGCTATGGAACAAGTTTAGGGGCATTACTATTTAAAAATCTCATAAGCTTATATGGCATAAAGTTATGGTATGTACAAGCGAATATTAATAATTTTATTAATTTTACTATTTAATAATAAAGAAGTTTGACTATGAAAAATCATGTACACTTGTTTTTTGTAGGTTCCACAACAAAATAATGGAGTCATGTGTAGTTATTATGTCTTGAAATTTATGCTCGAAATCATCATAAATATCAAAATTCTAATTGATGATGTGGTAATATCTTTTACCAATATACAGAAAAAGTTTTTAACATATATGAGTTATTTTTTGTGAATTCATGAAATTACATTTTTATTTATTTTAAATACATGTAGTTCTTTGGTTGGAACATGGTTTAAATTATATCATCACAAGAAGAATCGGGAGAAGATTTTGATGATCTTGAATAGCATGTGACAACATAACAATAATTTTTATAATGATTTAATTTATCTATTCTTGTGTCTGAAGTCCCTCGTTTGATGGATGTTTTGTTTGATGGATGTTTATGTGCTCATGTATTTAGGAGAATGCATTGTTTTATGGACGTATTTTTTAACCAAACTTCATCTTATCTCTCTTTATTAGTGATATCATGAATTCACAAAAAATAACTTATATATGTTAAAAGATTATTAGAAGAGAGTACCACATCGATAACCTTATCCCTTCGAAATCATATTAACATTTTATTAATATTTTGTCTATAAATATAAAGTTATATGGAATCAAGTTGGTATTTTTAATGCTATAATGAGCTCTAAATATGAAGTCAAGTGTAACTCTGATTTGTTGCTTGGGTTGGTTGAGTTTTGGTTTCCATAAATGAATTACAAAGTTGTTCCATAGTTTAAGGGCACCAAAACTCAACCAAGCCAAGTAACAAATTGGAGTTACACTTGACTTCATATTTAGAGCTCATTATAACATTAAAAATACCAACTTGATTTCAGATAGCTTCATATTTATAGACAAAAGATTAATAAAGCGCTAATATGATTTCAAAGGGATATATAAGGTTATTATTATATTACTCGGATGTCAATGTGATAATCTCTTTTACTAATATTTTAACATATATAAGTATTTTTTGTGAATTCACGATATTACATTCTTATTTTGAATTTAATTAATTACGTATATTTCTTTGGTTGGAACAAGTGGGGCTATGATATGCATATTTTTGATGATTTATAAGAAGAATAGACAAAACACTTTGTTCAAATTATAACATCATGAGAAGAATACAATTTTGAATAGTAATATTTATAATGCTTTAATTTATCCATTCATATGTCTCTGAAGTTTAGACTACTTGTTTGATAGATGTTTACATGCTCATGTATGTAGGGGAATGAATTTTTATATGGACCGACTAATTTTTGCCCAGTTTCCTTGTCATTATGCTGGTGATTTTAAGCCAACCAAGCTTGCTTGCAAAATCCATTACACTTTGACGACATCATTTTATTTGTAATTTAAGTTAACTATATATATATGTATTGTATATACATTATTTTTTTGTAATAAATTTAATAATCAAGTAATTAATTATATTTAAATTTTCAATTATTTGTATTATTATTTATACTTTGTTAAACAGATTTTAGTTTTTTTATGCTATATGTGATTGAATACAGGTTATTAGTAGAGTAGAAAATGAGTACAAATATGAAAAAAATCAATATATATTTTCAAGTCAGTTCAACGCATGAACCGACTTTACCAACTTTACCTGTAAAGTCGGTTAACGTGTTGAACCGACTTTAAATTTTAAGTTAATTAATTTAAAGTTGGGTTTTAACCGACTTTAATGGCTCGTTTTGTAGTAGCGAATTATTTAAATTTGACTGAATATAGGGAGATTAAGGTAATTATAGTAATTAACATTTCATTCCAGTTGTCAACCAAACATTATGATAATTATTACTTCTTGGATTCCGGTGGTCAAACCAAAAAATATAATAGTAAATAATATTTTATTTCCATTTAACTCCATTCCCATTCAAATATCTTTTTCAATCTATGAACCAAACGTCATCGATATACAATTTTATCCTAAACTTTATACCCTTTACACTGTAAATTAAACACTAAACCCTAAACCCTAAAACTAAACCCCAAAACCCCTTAACCTGAACCCTAAACCTAATACTCTATATCCTATACCCTAAACCATAAATCCAAAACTCTAAACCTTAAACTCTGGTATTGGTTTTAAGGGGTTTTAGGTTTTAACTTTTAGGGTTTAGGGTTTGATGTTTAAGATTAAGGGTTTTAGGTTTTAGGTTTTGGGGCTTAGGGTATAGTGTTAAGTGTTTAAGGTTTTGGGTTTTGGGGTTTTAGTTTTAGCATTATGGATTAGGGTTTAGTGTATAGTGTATAGTGTATAAGGTTTAGGGTTTAATATTTAATAAAATTTAAATAATATCATTTAATTGTTATTTTTTTGTCAAACAAAATACATTATTCAAACCATTATTTTTCTAAATAATAAATAATTAAAAATATAATATAATATTATAATTATAATGTTTATAAATAATGTTAGTGTTTTAGATTTTGGGGTTTATGGTTAATGGTTTAAGGTATAGGGTATAGGGTTTAAAGGATTTTAGGTTTTAGGTCAGGGTTTAGGGATTGGGGTTTAGGATTTTAGGTTTTGGGTTTTAGGTGTTTAGGTTTAGGGTATAGGATACAGGGTTTAAGGTTAGTGTTAAGTGTTTAGGATTTAAGGATTAGGGTTTTAGGTATATCGTGTAGAGTATAGGGTTTAGGTTTAAGGGTTAGGGGTTTTGGGGTTTAAGTTTTAGCATTTTAGATTAAGGAATAGTGTATATGGTATAGGGTTTAGGGTTAAAGGTTTAATGAAATTTAAATAATGTCAATTAATTGTTTTTTTTCAAACAAAACACATTATTGAAAACATTATTTTTCTAAATAATGAATAATTAAAAATATAATATAATATTAAAATTATATTTTTTATAAATAATGTTAGTGTTTTGGGGTTTCGGGTTAAGGGTTTAAGGTTTAGGATATAGGGTTTAGGGTTTAGGGTTTAGGGTTTAAAGGGTTTTAGATTTTATGTCAGGGTTTAGAGATTAGGGTTTTAATTAAAATTTTAATAATATAATTTATTTTAAGTAATCATTACTTAGAAAAAATAATGGTTTCAATAATTTATTTTGTTTATCGAAAAATAAAAATTAAATGCAGTTATATAAATTTTACTAAACATTGGGGTATTAAGATAATTGTAGTGTTTTACACTCTATTCCATTTGTAAACCAAACATTGTCATAATTATTACTTCTTTAATTCCGGTGATAAAACCAAAAAATATAAGAGTAAATACTATTTCCTTTCCATTCCCATTCAAATTTTTTTTCCAATATATGAACCAAATGTCACCTATATCCAATTTTATCTTAAACATTAAACACTAAACCCTAAACCTTATACTTTTACCTTATAAATTAAACATTAAACCCTAAACCTTATACCATTTACACTATAAATTAAACACTAAACCCTAAACCCTAAAACTAAACCTCTAAACCCCTTAACCTTAACCTTAAACTCAATACTTTATACCTTATACCCTAAACCATAAAACTCAAAACCCAAAAAACATAAATCCAAAACACTAAAGTCTAAACCCTAAACCATATACCTCATACCATAAACTTTAAACCATATACCCTATACCTTATACACTATACACTAAACCCTAATCCTAAATGATAAAACATAAACCCCAAAACCCTTAACCCTTAACACTAAACCCTTAACCCTTAACACTAAACCCTAAACCATGAAACCCAAAACTCTGAACACTTAACACAAAAATTTAAACCCTATACCATATACCCTAAACCCCCAAACCCAAAACCCTAATACTTATAAATCCTAAATCCCAAACCCTAAACCCGAATCCCTAAAACCTAAAACCCCTTAAACAAAATACCCACCCTATACACTGTAACCTAAACCTTGGACCCTAAATCCTAAAACATAAATCCAAAACCCTGAACCTTATTTAGAAAAATTATAGATTTAATAATATATTTTATTTTTAATTAATCATTATTTAAAAAAATAATGGTTTCAATAATGATTTATTTAATGAAAAAAATAACAAACCCAAAACACAAAACCCCAAACCCAAAACACAAAACCCCAAACCCAAAACCGAAAACCAGGAAATCCCAAAACCCAAAACCTTAAACCCTATGCACTGTACATTAAACACTAAACCCTTGATCCTAAAACTAAACCCCAAAAATCCAAAACCTTAACCCTAAACCCAATACTCTATACCTTATACCTTAAACCCAATACTATATACCCTATATCTTATACCCTATACCCTAAACCATAAAATCCAAAACCCAAAAAACCTAAAACCCTAAAACCATAAATCCAAAACCCTAAAGCCTAAACCCTATACCTTATGCCTTATACACTATACACGAAGCCCTAATCCTAAATGATAAAACTTAAACCCAAAAACCCTTAACACTAAACCCTAAACCATGAAACCCAAAACCTAAATCCCAAAATGCTAAAACCCCAAAACCCTAAAAACTAAACACGAAACCTTAAACACTATATCGTATACCCTAAACCCCAAAAACCAAAACCCAAAATCCTAAAACCTAAAACTCTTTAAACCCTATACACTATAACCAAAACCTTGGACCCAAAATCCAAAACATTAAACCCTATTTATAAAAATTATAGTTTTAATAATATATTTTATTTTTAATTAATCATTATTTAGAAAAATAATGGTTTCAATAATTTATTTTTTTAACAAAAAAAATAACAATTAAATGACAATATTTACATTTCATGGAATATATTGGAATTAAGGCAATATAAAGTGTTTTTCATTCCATGCAAGTTGTAAACCAAATACCGTAATACTGATTCCTTCTTTTATTCTAATGATCAAACCAAACAATATAATAGTAAACACTATTTTTTTACATTCATTTCCATTCCCCTTCATTTTTCATTTTGTTAACCAAACACCACCTTAAGGTCATAGTATTTAGTTATACAATTTATTTTTTATACACTATACTTTATACCCTAAACCCCAAAATACAAAACCCAAAACCATGAAACACCACAAACTTAAATCCTAAATCCTAAACCTTAAACAATATACCTTATACCCTAAAACCTAAACCTAAACCCTATACATTATACCCTAAACCCTAAACCTAAACCCTATACATTATACCACAAAATACAATATCCGAAAACCCCAAAACCCAAAATCCAAAACCCTAAATCCTATTTAGAAAATTTATAATTTTAATAATATATTTTATTCTTAAGTAAGCATTATTTAGAAAAAATAATTGTTTCAATAATTTATTTTGTCTGTCAAAAAATAAAAATTAAAAGAAATTATTTAAATTTTACTAAATATAGGGATATTAAGGTAATTGTAGTGTTTTTTCATTTCATTCCAATTATAAACCAAACTTTGAAATAATGATTACTTCTTTGATTTTGGTGGTCAAACAAAAAAATATAATAATAAATAATATTTCCTTTCTATTCAATTCCATTCCCATTCAAATTTCTTTTCCAATCTATGAACCAAATGTCACTCATATACAATTTTATCCTAAACCTGAACACTAAACCTTAAACCTTATACCCTTTACACTATAAATTATACACTAAACCCTAAACCCTAAAACCCCTTAACCTTAACCTTAAACCCAATACTCTATATCCTTTACCCTAAACCATAAAACCCAAAACCGCAAAACCATAAAACCCAAAACCCCAAAACCATAAATCTAAAACCCTAAACCCAAGTATAAGGTATAGGGTTCAAGGGGTTTTAGGTTTTAGGTTTGGGGGTTTAAGGTTATATGTTTAGGATTTAAGGATTTAAGGTTTTAAGGTATTAGGGTTTTGAGTTTTAGGTTTTAGGGTTTAGGGTATAATTTTTAGGTTTAGGGTTTGGGATTTAAGTTTAAGCATTTTGGATTAGGGTTTAGGGTATAGTGTATAGGGTATAGTGTATAGGGTATAGTGTTTAGGGTATAAATTATAAGGTTAAAGGTTTAGTGAAATTTAAATAATATCATTTAATTGTTATTTTTTTGTCAAACAAAATACATTATTGAAACCATTTTTTTTTTAAATAATGAATGATTAAAAATAAAATATAATATTATAATTATAATTATAATTTTTATAAATAATGTTAGTGTTTTGGATTTTGGGGGTTTTGGGTTAAGGATTTAAGGTTTAGGGTCATAGTATTAAGTTATACAATTTAATTTTTATATTTGAACTTTTTTAACCCTTTTTATATAGTCTTTCTTTCTTTCTTTATTTCTTTTAAAGAGTAAATATATGGCATGTTTGGGTTATTGGAAAGGTGATGGAAATCAAATTAATTTCTTAGAATTTTATGTTTTGTTGTGAAAAAAATTGAGAATGGAATGAAATCAATTTCTAATGAGGGAAGGAATGATGATTCCATCCTCCCCCATTAGAAATCATGATTGCATTCCAATGTTAAATTTTAATACAAATTTTACTCTAATTTATAAAAATAACCCTAAACCTTAAACAATAAACCTTGTACCTTAAACCCTAAACCTTATACCTTATACCCTAAATCCTAAACCATATAACCTATCCACTATACACTAAACCCTAAACCTTAAGCAATATACCTTATACCCAACACCCTAAACCTAAACCCTATACATTATACCCTAAACCCTAAAACTTAAACTCCAAAACCTTAAATCCTAAACCCAAACCCAAACCCTAAATGCTAAATGCTAAACCCTATACCCTATACCCTAAACCTTAAATCCTAAACCCTAAAACCCAAAACCCAAAACCAAAAACCCAAAACCCAAAACCCAAATCCAAATCCAAAACCCTAATTAGAAAATTTAAATTTTTAATAATATAATTTATTTTTAAGTAATCATTTTTTAGAAAAAAATAATGATTTCAAGAATTTATTTTTTCTTTCAAAAAAATAAAATTAAATGAAATTATTTAAATTTTACTTAATATTTGGGTATTAAGATAATTGTAGTGTTTTACATTCTATGTAGTTGTAAGCCAAAAATTGTGATAATGATTACTTCTTTGATTCCAGTGGTATAACAAAAAAATATAATAGTAAATACTATTTCCTTTCCATTCCCATTCAAATTTCTTTTCTAATCTATGAACCAAACGTCACTTATATCCAATTTTATCTTAAATCTTAAACACTAAACCCTAAACCTTATACCCCTTACACTGTAAATTAAACACTAAACCTTAAACCATAAAACTAAACCCCAAAACTCCTTAACCTTAACCCTAAACCCAATACTCAATACCCTATACAATAAACCATAAAACCCAAAACCCTAAAATCATAAATCCAAAACCCTAAACTTGGGAATAGGGTATAGGGTTTGAGGGGTTTTACGTTTAGGATTTAGGGTTTTAATGTTTTAGGGTTTTGGGTTTTAATATTTTAGGGTTTTGGGTTTTGGGTTTTAGGTTTTGGGGTTAAGGGTATAGGGTATAACATTAAGTGTTGAAGGTTTAAGGTTTACGGTTTTGGGGTTTTGGGTTTTGGTTTTTAGGATTTAGGTTTAAGGTTTAAGGGTTTTAGGGTTTAAGTTTGAGCATTTTGGATTAGGGTTTAATGTATAGTGTATAGGGTATATGGTATAGGGTATAAGGTTTAAGGTTTAGGGTTAAAGATTTAGTGAAATTCAAATATTTTCATTTAATTGTTATTTTTTTATCAAACAAAATACATTATTGAAACCATTATTTTTCTAAATAATGAATAATTAAAAATAAAATATAATATTAAAATTATAATTTTTATAAATGATGTTAGTGTTTTGGATTTTAGGTTTTGGGGTTTAGGGTTTAAAGGGTTTAAAGTTTTAGGTTGGGGTTTTGGGATTAGGCTTTAGGATATAGGATTTTAAGGTTTTAGGGTTTTGGGTGTCAGGATTTAAGTTATAGGATATATGGTTTAAGGTTTAGTGTTAAGTGTTTAGGGTTTAAGGGTTTTGGGTTTTAGGGTAATTGGTTTAGGTTTAAGGGTTAGGGGTTTTAAGTTTTAGTGTTTTGGATTAGGGTTTAGTGTATAGGGTATAAGATTTAGGGTTTAGGGTATAAGTTATAGGGTATAAGATTTAGTGAAATTTAAATAATGTCATTTAATTGTTTTTTTTTTTTGCCTCAAACAAAATACATTATTAAAACCATTATTTTTCTAAATAATGATTAATTGAAAATAAAATAAAATATTAAAATTATAATTTTTATATATAATGTTTAGTGTTTTGGATTTTGGGTTTTGGGGTTTAGGGTTATGGTTTAAGGTTTAAGATTTTGGGTTTAGGGATTAGGATTTAGGGTTTGAGGTTTTGGGATATTAAGGTAATTGTAGTGTTTTAAATTTCATTCTAGTTGTAAACCAAATATTGTGATAATGATTAATTCTTTGATTCTGGTGGTTAAACCAAAAAATATAATAGTAAATACTATTTCCTTTCCATTCTCATTCAAATTTCTTTTCCAATTTATGAACCAAACATCACGTATATCCAATTTTATCCTAAACCTTAAACCTTATACTCTTTACATTGTAAATTAAACATAAAACCTTGTATATAGTATAGGGATTAGGGTATAAGTTATTGGGTTAAAGGTTTAGTGAACTTTAGTTATTGACATTAAATTATTATTTTTTGTCAAACAAAATATATTATTTAAACTATTATTTTTCTAAATAATGAATAATTAAAAATATAATATAATATTAAAATTATATTTTTTATAAATAATGTTAGTGTTTTTTATTTTGGGTTTTAGGATTCAGGGTTAAGGGTTTAAAGAGTTTTAGGTTTAAGGTTGGGTTTAGGAATTAGGATTTAGGGTTTTAGGGTTTTAGGGTTTTGGGATTTAGGTGTTAGGGTTTAGGGTATAGGGTTTAAGGTTAAGTGTTATGTGTTTAGGGTTTTAGATTTTGGGTTTTAGGGTATAGGGTATAAAGTATAGGGTTTGATTTAATGGTAAGGGGTTTTGGGGTTTAAGTTTTAGCATTTTGGATTAGGTTTTAGTTTTTAGTGTGTAGGGTTTAGGGTTCAAAGTTTGGGGTATAAGTTATAGGGTTTAAGATTTAGTGAATTTTAAATAATTTTATTTAATTGTTATTTTTGCGTCAAACAAAACACATTATTGAAACCATTATTTTTTTAAATAATGATTAATTAAAAATAAAATGTAATATTATAATTATTATTTTTATATATAATGTTTAGTATTTTAGGTTTAGGTTTTAAGGTTTAGGGTTTAGGGTTTAAGGTTTAGTGCTTATTGTATAGGGTATAGGGTTTAAGGGGTTTTAGGTTTAAGGTTTTGGGGTTTAGGGTTTTACCTTAAACCCTCAACCCTAAACCCCGAAATCCAAAATCTAAAACACTAAACATTAGTTAAAAAAATTCTAATTTTAATAATATATTTATTTTTAATTAATCGTTGTTAGAGAAATAATGGTTTCAATAATGTATTTTGTTTGAAAAAAACAATTTAATGATATTATTTAAATTTCACTAAACCTTAAACCCTAAACACTATACCCTATAAACTAAACCCTAATCCTAAATGATAAAACTTAAACCCCAAAACCCCTAACCCTTAAACCTAAACAAAATACTCTATACCATATACCCTAAAACCCAAAACCTAAAATCCTAAACACTTAACACTAAACCTTAAACCATATACCCTAAACCCTAAACATTAAAACTGAAAATCCTAAACCCTAAACCCTATTTAGATAAATTATAATTTAAATAATAAATTTTGTTTTTGAGTAATCATTATTTAGAAAAATAAAGGTTTCAATAATATATTAAGTGTTACGAAAAAAAATAATTAAATGAAATTATTTAAATTTGACTGAATATAGGGGTATTAAGGTAATATATATAGTGTTTTCTAATCCATTCCAATTGTAAATCAAACACTGTAATACTAATTCCTTCTTTGATTCCAGTGATCAAACCAAACAATATAATAGTAAATACTATTTCCTTTCCATTCAATTCCATTACCATTCCCATTTCTTTTCCATTCTATAAACCAAACGTCTCCTATATTCAATTTTACCATATAACCCTAAACCTTAAACACTAAACCCTAAACCGTATACCCTATACCCTATACACTATACATTAAACACTAAACCTTAAACTCTAAAAGTAAACCCCAAAACCCTAAATCCTTAACCTTAAACCTTATACTCTACACCCTACACCCTACACCCTAAACCACACAACCCAAAACTCAAAACCCTAAACCATAGACCTTAAACTCTACACCTTAAACCCTAAATCCTAAATCTTAAATCATAAACCATAAACCATAAACCATAAACCATAAACCCCTAAACCATAACCCATAAAAACTAAATCCTAAACCCTAAATCTTTAAACCCATAAACCCTAAAACCTAAACCTTAGTATGATATAAATGTTACAGTCCTCTTCCATGTCTAGTACAATGAACTTTTCCTAAAAGATGCAATTGTTTATTTTTATTAGCACATTTTCTACTAAATTCTGGGGTCGCTTAATTGATATATCTACCATTTGGAATGTTACTATGTGGGCTTGCTTTACAAACGTCCAATATCTTGAAGACCGGTAATGGCATAAGGTTAACGTTTGAACCTAAATCTCATAGTGTTTTCTCAAAGTTCATGATTCCAATTGTGGAAGGAATGTCAAAGCTACCTGGATCTTTCAATTTTTGGGGTAGTTTTCTTACAATCATGGCACTACCTTTAGTCAAGGCTATTATTTTATTATCTCCTAGCCCTTTTTTTAAAGACAAGATGTCCTTCAAAAATTTGGCATAAGAAGGTAGTGCATCTACAAATGGTATATTTATGTACAGCTTCTTGAAAACATCTAGAAATTTTGAAAAATATGTATCTAACTTTTTCTTTTGCAACCTTCAAGATAAAAAATAATAGGTTTGTAGAGGTTGCTTTCTTTTAACATAATTATTTCCTTTTCAGTGCTATGTTTATCCACTTGTTCATCCCCATCCTTTTTAGCTTCCTTTTCCTTCTCATCCCTTTGGCTTTTATGTTCCTCCTCACCCTTTTCCGTCTGATATTTCTCCTTTAGAGTTTTGCGACTCTTCAAGGCCATATTATTGCAATGCTCCTTACCTTTTCTTCTTAGGTTTAAAATTGTGTCACTTCGAAGGTTACCTTAGGCCTTTAACTTATGAAATGGGAAAGCTACCACATTTGGGTCTCTAAATTCCAAATTGAATCCTCTTGAGTGGATACTTTTGTTTTCACTGACTAAATGAAGTCTTTCATTCATGTCTCTATGAAACTAGAGTCATTAGCCCACTTTTTTTTACATAATATTTACTTTCTTTATTTAACAAATAGTATTTTTATTGCCAAAAATATTAAAATATAAACTTTTAGTACAAAAGGGTGAAAATATATATTTTAGGTTTTTTTTTAATTTTTATGGATTTTTTATGAATTTTTAATGTAGGTCCAATCAAGAGTTGCCACGTGGCCTACCATGCAAGCAAAGGAGCTGACTGAGCAAGCCATGCAGACTCCACACAAGTAGGGACAACAAATCATAAATCGCTACATGTGAGGAGGACGAATCACATGCCACGTGTCAACACGACGTTCAATCCGAGTTCACAGATCGGTTAAACAGCACTATCACGTGTTGCCACACAATTTCTTTTTGCATTACACTTGTGTGCCACACCATCCATTACCACAAATCACATTGCATCACGTGGCACTAACCCAGAGTTCATGAGAGAGAAATCTCTTTTAGTGATTTTAGAAATATATTTGAGTTTATTGCATGAGTAAAGTTCATGAGAGAGAAATCTTGCCTTTAGATCTTGAAATTGAGCGTACTTTGAGATCAATTAGAAAACAAAATTGTTACCCAAGAAAAAAATGGTTGATCCATTAGAAATAAGCAATAATGAGCTAAACTTGATCAATCGAATGCTTTTGATGGATGATACAGATAGAGCTATGAATGAATATGCAATACCTACGTTGGAAGAGCTGAATCCAAGTATTACAAGACCAAACATTCAAGCTAATCAGTTTGAGTTAAAGCTAGTAATATTTCAAATGTTACAAATAGTTGGACAATTCAGCAGATTACCAATAGAGGATCTTCATCTACATCTCAATTTTTTTTATTGAAATTGTAGATTCATTTAAGTTTAGTGGTGTGACAGAGAAGGCATTTAGGCTTAGATTGTTCCCTTAGTCTTTATGAGACCATGCTCAAGCTTGGCTAAACTCTTTCCTACCTGATTCCATTACAACTTAAAATGGCTTGGAAGAGAAATTATTGATGAAATACTTCTCACCCACAAAGAATGCCAAGCTTAGGAATGACATTACTTCCTACCAACAATGCGAAGGAGAATCTTTATATAAAGTATGGGAAAGATTCAAGGAATTTCTAAGAAAGAGTCATCATCATGTTATGCCTTCTTGGATTCAAATGGAGACTTTTTACAATGGTCTCAATGCTTAAACAAGAAGTATTGTTGATGCATCTAGTAATGGAGAAACTTATGATTTACTTGAGAAAATGGAAATCAATAATTATAAATGGCCAATGGAGAGAATGAAAGCCACAAGAAGAGTATTTAAAGTGCATAAGGTAAATGTTATCATAACACTTATAGCTCAGGTGTCATCTTTGGTTAATCTTTTAAAGGCTCAAAATTTACCAGCGAGTATAAACCTGGTCCAAGATTCAAGAGTGTCATGTGTGTTTTATGGAAGAGTTCATTTGTTTGATAATTGTCCAAATAATCCTGAATCAATATTCTATACGGGGAATGTGAACCGAAACAATAATACATACTCGAACACATACAACTCAGGATGGAGACATCCAAATTTCTCTTGGAGTAATAACAACAGTCAATGTGTTAATCAATTCAACCATCAATCATTTCCACCACTTGGTTTTCAATAACCACAATAATCACAAGCATAAGAGAAGATGCCACCTACTCAGGACAATACAAATGATTTAATGGGGATGATGAAAGACTTTTTCCAATTAGTAGATACAAAAGTTTCCACTCAAGAGGCTTTAATTCGAAATTTGGAAAACCAAATGGGGCAACTCACTTAGACTATAAGTAAAAGGTTTCACCATAAACTTCCAAGTGACATGATTGTAAACCCAAGAAGAGAAGGTAAGAACCAGTGCAATGTCATAGCCTTAAGAAGTGGTAAAACTTTAGAACATGAACATAAGACAAAAAAGGATGAGGAGAAATAGAAAATTAATAAGGATGAGAAGGACCTAGTGGATAAAGAAAACACTGAAAATGAAATAATTCAGCCAAAGAAAACAATATTTACAAACCCACTATTCCTTTCCCTCAAAGACTGCAAAAAAAAGTCAGATATGCAATTTTCAAAAAAAATTGAAGTCTTCAAGAAGCTGCACATAAACATACCATTTGTAGAGGTACTTGAACAAATGTCGTCTTATGCCAAATTCATAAAGGATATACTATCAAAGAAAAGAAGGCTTAGAGATCATGAAAAAATAACCTTGATTGAAGGTTGTAGCACCATCCTTGATAGAAAACTAAGACAAACACAAAAAGATCTACATAGTTTTGACATCCCTTACACTATTGGGAACATTCATTTTGGCAAGGCATTATATGATTTGAGTTCTAGCATTAACCTCATGTCATTATCAGTCTTCTAGAGAATAAGGGTTGGTAAATCTAAACCCACTTCAATAACATTACAGATGGTAGACATATCAATTAAAAGGTTCAGGGTGTGGTAGAAGATTTGCTAGTAAAAGTAGACAAATTCATATTTCCAACGGACTTCATTGTGCTAGACATGGAAGGGGACCGTGACATTCCTATAATACTTGTTCTTCCATTCTTAGCAACCAAAAAAGAGCACTCATTGATGTACAAATAGGTGAACTTACAATGAGAATGCAAGATGAACAATTAATATTTAAAGTTTTTAAAGCATTTGAATCCCCTGATATTGACAATGTTGATGAATGTTTAAGGATAAATGTCATTGATTATGGGGACAACATAAAAGAATCTATTGAGTCACCCACACTTAAGACCGTTACACATGATGCTATAAATAAGAACATAAGCTCATCAGAAAGAAACTCAACCTATTTTAACTTTGAAAGTATGGAATCGAAGTTTGATATTATAAACTGTGTGAAATTTTTGGAGGACGCACCTCTTATGTGTGTATCAAAGGGGATTATGAAAAATTTTGAGATAGGATATAAGCTCAAACCATCAATTGAAGGGCTAACAAGTTTAGACCTTACACGTTTACCTTTCCATCCCCAGTCAAGTATGAAAGTGAAAGAGTCTAATAAAAAGGTGAAATAGATGTTGGAAATACATAAATTGGATTAGTTATGGTGGAGTGCTTTTAAGAATGCCAAAAATTTCAAAAAGAAAACAAAAAATGGCATGAGAAGAGAATTGAGCACCATGTTTGTAAACTAGAGCAAAATGTCACGACCTTATTTTTCAAGTAGCGATCGTGTGGCACTTAGCACGGTCTGTTGCACTAAGCTTGGCTTTCAACCCGAATGAAACACTCCAAAAAGAATAGAAAGAGAGTTTGCAAAGAATGTTTTGTATTGCTCTAGAGAGAGTTTATCTTACAAGATGCTAAGAATTCCCAAGATTTCCCAAGATGAATACAAATGAAGACCAATAGGTCTATTTATAGTGTGGCACCAAGCTTAAGACTATGCCACATCTTTCTAGGTCCTTCTAAGTCTAAAATGTACAAGAGTGTTCGAGTTTTATGTACAATATGCCACAAGGTTCTAGAACCTTCTAGCCAACTCTAGAGTCTTCTAGGAATGTGTAGTTCCTTCATACTCGTTCTAGGATGTTCCGTAAGCTTCTAGAGACTTCTACATCCTTCATGAACCATCCGGAATGTTCTAGAATATTCCAACCCATTCTAGCATCTTCAAGTGTATTCTAGAGCATTCTAAGGTCTTCAAGGCTTGAGTTGAGTCCATCCAACTCTAGCGTTTTCTAGACATCTCTAGGCCACTCTAGAACTTTCCCATGTAGAAAAGTCTAGATCCTTAGGCAACCACCATTTATTTGGATTTTGTGGGGCAATTTGAGTGGGATGTAACACCATCCCCTACTCAAGTTCGCGACGCCCTCGTCGTGCCTTCAAGCTTGAACCTCTCTATGCCATCTTTGAATTGTCACAAAGAATCTTCAAGTTCCTAGCTTGCTTCTATGTCTGAGGCATTCTTCCACTTGACCAAGTATTATCGATAACTTGGTATGGCCCTACGCCAGATTAGGCGATCTGCTAAGATTGAGTCCACTTCTTTGTTGAAGGAGGTTACCACTGCGGTAGGCTCCCTCTTGGATTCTCCCTGACTTATGTCTTCCTTGTCTCCATGAAAAGGTTTCAGTATATTTACATGAAAGACCAGATATATTTTAAGTTTTGGAGGGAGTTGTAGTTTGTAGAACACTTTACCGACTCGCTTGAGGACAGGAAATGGTCCTTCATACTTCCGTACCAACCCCCTATGGACCTTCCGTAGAGATTTGAATTGTTGGGGCAATAATTTGACAAGGACCAAATCACCTTCCTGAAATTTCACCAACCTCCTTTTCTTATCAGTCCATTTCTTCATCTTCTTAGATGCCTTATTTAAATAGGCTCGGGCTAACTCAGCTTGTTCGTGCCACGCCTTGGAAAATTTGAAGGCAACATGACTCTTTCCTTCATAACTCGTGGCCAAAGCATAAGGAGTCATGGGTTGCTTCCCCATGACAATCTCAAAGGGACTCTTTGTGGTAGACTCGCTCCTTTGTAAGTTATAGAAGAATTGGGCTACATCCAGCAACTTAGCCCAATCATGTTGATTGGCACTGATAAAGTGCATGAGATACAACTCCAACAATGTGTTGGCACGCTCTGTTTGTCCATCACTTTGTGGATGAAAGCTTATAGAGAAGTTCAAGTCTGATCCCAACAACTTGAACAATTTCGTCCAAAATTCCCGTATGAATCATGGGTCTCGATCACTCACAATATTGGATGGAATCCCCCAATGCTTCACAACATGTTTGAGGAATAACTGTGTCGTCTCATCTGCCATGCAATCCGTTGAGGCAGGTATGAATGTTGCATACTTGCTGAAGCGATCAATGATTACAATGATGCTACCAAAGCCCTCTGATTTTGGCAAGCAAGTGATGAAATCCATACAGATGCTCTCTCATGGTCTCTCTGGAGTAGGAAGCGGCTCTAGCAAACCTCTGGGTGTATGCTGCACTATCTTGTTCTATTGGTATACAAGACAAGTCCTTACATAAGCTTCAACATAGTCCCGTAGTTGAGGCCAGTAGTAGATTGACTTGATCAAAGCAAGGGTGTGCCTCATTCCTGAGTGTCCAACCCATAGTGAATCATGGCACTCCTTGATAAGCTCTTTCCTTAAGCTCCCCCACTTCGGCACAAGGATATGATTCTGCTTGGCGTAGAGTAGTCTATCACTCAGCCAAAATCACCTTGTTTTTCCTTCCTTGATGAGGGCAAGGAGGTTTTGAGCAAGAGAATCATGCTCCAACCCTTCTTTGATCCTTTCCAACAAAGGGCTACTTGGCCTACTCAAGGCTACTAACTTCGCCTTTCGACTCAACGCATCAACCACCACATTGGCCTTACCGGGCTTATACTCTAGCCTATATTCAAATTCTGCCAAGAAGTCTTGCCATCAAGCTTACTTGGGACTCAACTTATTTTGAGTCTGAAAGTAGCTAGTCACTACATTGTCTATCATGATAACAAAGTGAGAACCCAACAAGTAATGTCGCCATTCCCAACAGTGTAGCGGCGTTCAGGGTCATTAAACTTGCGGCTCTCATAAGCTATCGGACACCCTTCCTACATCAACACTTCACCAATGGCAAAGTTTGAGGCATCGGTATATAGCTCGTATATCTTAGAAGGGTCTGGTAGGCAAAGCACCAGTTCTTCACTAATGACCTTCTTCAAGTCTTTGAATGAGGCTTGGCATTCACTTGTCCATTCCCAAGCCTTGTTCTTTTTGAGCAGGTCAGTTAATGGGGCTCATCTTGCTGAGTAGGACTTGATAAACCTTCTGTAGTAGTTTACAAGTCTGAGGAAAGACCTTAACTCGGGGACCTTGGCAGGAGGTTCCCATTCTTGGATGGATTTCACCTTAGCTCCATCCATCATTAGTTTCCCATCATTTATCCTATGTCCCAAGAACATCACCTCATCTTGGGCAAAGGAACATTTCTCCTTCTTGACATATAGCTCATTTTCCCTCAAGACCTCAAACACCTTCTTCAAATGCTCTAGATGTTCTTCCAAAGTCCGGCTATATATCACAATGTCGTTAAGATATACTACCACAAACCGATCGAGGTAGGGATAGAAAATATTGTTCATCAGAGTGCAAAAGGTGGCTGATGCATTTGTGAGACCAAATGGCATGACAAGGAACTCATAGGCACCATACCTGGTCACAAAAGTGGTCTTGGGCCCATCTCCCTTGGCTATGCGTACTTGGTAGTATCCCGATCGCAAGTCCAATTTTGTGAAGTATTTGGCATTCCCCAGTTGATCGAACAAATCAACAATAAATGGAATAGGATACTTGTTCTTGACTGAGATCTTATTTAGAGCCCGATAGTCAATGCACATCCGTAGCGAGCCATCCTTCTTATTTTGAAAGAGCATCGGGGCACCAAATGGGGCTTTAGAGGGCTTTATGAAGCCAGCATCCAGCAATTCGTTGAGTTGCTTCCGTAATTCTGCCAACTCTGAGTTCACCATTCGATAAGGGCACATTGTTGGTGGCTTGGTGTCGGGTTCCAACTCTATTTCATGGTCCACCTCCCTCATTGGAGGTAACCACTTTGGCAATGCCTCCGGCATCACATCATTGAATTTATCTAGTACAACTTGCACTTCCATCGGCAAGTTTGGCCTTGGTAACGTCTCCTCATTATCGTGCTCCTTTAAGATGGCTAAGTAACTCTCTTCATCCCTCTTCAATCCCTTCTTGAATTGAAGCACTGAGATAGCTTAGGTAGTAGGTATGGTGGTTGATAACTGTATTTTATATAGTTATTTTCACCTATTTTATTAATTATAATTGCTATGTTTTCAATATTTTTAGTTAATTTTAATTTAATAAATTAGTATTTACTATTTTTTATATATTTTAATAAAATTAAATAATTTGTATCGAAAAACTTAATTAATTGCAAATTTGAGTCCAAAAATATAATTTCAAATAAAATAGTATTTAATTGCAATTTATAAAAGTCAAAAATAAAATTTAAATTAAATTCGGGCTTAATTTTAATTATTAAAAGTTTAAAAATTTAATTTAAATTAGAAAAGGGCTAAACTGTAATTAAAGAAAGTTGAAAATGTAATTTGAAATAGATTTGTGGGCCAAAATCCAATTAATTAAAGTTTAAATTTCTGCGCAGGTGAGAAGACCACGCGCAAACATGCACGCACGACACGTGGACCGTCCGATCAAAGAAGAAACGGCTGAGATCCGCGCGTGCCATTCACGCCCGACCAGAACGCGTGGGTGCAAAATTGTTTACGCGGCTCGGCGCCCGAGTGGGACCCACTTTTCTGACGCGTCAGCCGCTGTCCCCCACATACGCGCGCGTCTGATCCTGTGCGCTGATCTCAGCGTGCACCCGGCTTTCCTCCAATCAGAATCTGCCACGTGTTCCTTTGGAATCCCTTCCTCAAATCAGCAACTGCCACGTGTCCAACTCTATTTTTCAGTAAAATCATGTAACGACACATGGCATGTTACGATGAGCGTGAAAGCGCAGGATCGCGCCCGTATGTGGCCGTTTTCGTCTGTTCCTTTTTGTCGCCGGCGCCGTTTCTAACGTCCAATGAGAAGCTGCCACGTGTCCGCGTTAATTCATTTCAGCGAATCAAACGCTGACACGTGGCACGCATAATGAATTAAAAAATGCAGAATCGACGCCCCTGTATCACGCGTGAATTTATTTAATATTTTCGATCCGATTTTCGATACGCGTTATTTAATTTTTCGATAAAAAAATATTACGCGTTTTATTAAAAAAATAAAATAAAAAATGTAATATTTTAGATGTATTATTTTTGGGTATAAATAGAAGATAAGATGAGAGTTTTAAAAAGTTTTTTTGGTGAGTTTGTAATTTTTGGGGTGTTTGTGTGTTGGCTGTGGAACACGCAGAAGCCATTTTTGGCTTTTGTTGTGTTCTGCGTGTGCCAAAAATTTGTTCTAAGTGATGTTTTAATTTTTCTTCTTCTTCATCTTAATTTTCTGTAGGTGTTGTAATTTTTATTTTAATTTTATGAAGTAATTTAATTTTTCTAGGGTTGCATTTGATCTAAATTTATGATGCTTTTATTTTAATTATTTTTGATAGATTTATAAGACATTCGATTTGTTCGTTCTATTTTGTGTTTAATGCTTTTTGATTATTTACGAATCTTATCGAAACGATCCGTGGCACATGAATAAACTTGGAAGAGGCATTCGTGTGTATATTGCTCGTAAATAGAATGACATGTATGATGAAGGATAGGAATATACCCTAATTGTATGTGTGGCCATTTGAAAACTTAAAACGTAATGAATTTCGGTGAATTTAATTCTCATAGAGATATAGTGAATTAATTTGACGAGGTGTGTTTGTACGGAGCTCGGAAGAGATGTATGAATAAAATTAGAAGTTTTTGGTTGACAAATTAAATGTACTAAAAAAATATAAATCAAAAGAAAATAAAATGATTTGAGTTGATTAATTTGGTGAAAAATTGCAATCCTAGATTTCTTTTATTTTGTTTTAAATTCTTTTCTTACATTTATTCGAATCAACGATCGTTTTGAATAAAATCAGATTGAGATAATTTTAGTAATCAACAAACTATAGTTACAAATCTCCGTGGGAACGATACTTTACTTACAAATTTTATTACTTGTGACCGTGTATACTTGCAAGTCCAATTTTGTGAAGTATTTGGCATTCCCCAGTTGATCGAACAAATCAACAATAAATGGAATAGGATACTTGTTCTTGACTGAGATCTTATTTAGAGCCCGATAGTCAATGCACATCTGTAGCGAGCCATCCTTCTTCTTTTGAAAGAGCATCGGGGCACCAAATGGGGCTTTAGAGGGCTTTATGAAGCCAGCATCCAGCAATTCGTTGAGTTGCTTCCGTAATTCTGCCAACTCTGAGTTCACCATTCGATAAGGGCACATTGTTGGTGGCTTGGTGCCGGGTTCCAACTCTATTTCATGGTCCACCTCCCTCCTTGGAGGTAACCACTTTGGCAATGCCTCCGGCATCACATCATTGAATTTATCTAGTACAACTTGCACTTCCGTCGGCAAGTTTGGCCTTGGTAACATCTCCTCATTATCGTGCTCCTTTAAGATGGCTAAGTAACTCTCTTCATCCCTCTTCAATCCCTTCTTGAATCGAAGCACTGAGATAGCTTAGGTAGTAGGTCTGGTGGTCCTCTCCGCCGGTACCACACACGCCTTCGAACCATCCATGATGCACATAGAGTTTGAGCATGGCACAAGAAAGCTCAAACCTGGTCCAAGAACTCCATGCTGAATACAACAGATAAGTCATCCATGGACGCCACTGATAAGTCCATTTGGCCAGTCCAAGCACCAAGACTGACCTTAACTCCACGAGTAACTCCATGCAATGGTAGTGCTACCGAGTTAACTGCTTTGAGAGATCCCTCTCCATGGACTACCTTAAGGTTGAGTCTTTTTGCTTCCTCCACTGAAACAAAGTTATGAGATGCACTTGTGTCAACCAAAGTTTTGGCGGCCTTCCCATTGATGGTTGCATCTACGTACATTAAGCCTTTGGGGTCTTTGGGGTGCTCTACAATGCACCAAGTAGACACAAAGAACCCATCTTTGCACCTTCGTCCGACTCGCCTCCATCCTGGTCATGAGTGGAAACAACTAAGGCACTCAATGCATTTCTTTTTGGACATTCACATGCCCAATGCGGTCCATTGCAAATGAAGCACGTCACACGGGGCTTTGAGGCACCATGATCCTCCTTTTCTTTCCCCTTATCTCATGGTTTGAATGAGGAGTCATCTTTGTTATTTTTGGGTCCCTGACTTTTACCATGGCCTCCACTACTCTTTCCTTCATCAAAATTTTTATTTGTGGCTTTTGAGCTCTCCTTGTTTATGGAGTAGTCAATAAAGCTTTCCGCAATCACGATAGCCAAAGACAAGTCTTGGACACCACGTCGCTTGAGCTCGAGGTTAGCCCACAATTGGAAACCATCCATGAACAAGAATAGGGCATCCTTGTCTGATGTTTTAGGAACTTCAAACAGCAAGGTTGTGAACTCCTTCACATAGTCCCTTATACTACCTATCTGCTTTAACCATCGCAATCGACCCTTGCCTCATCTTCAACATTTATAGGGAAGAATTGCATTTTGAACTCCCTTTTAAAATCATCAAAGGTTTCAATTGTGCAAACCCCTCGTTTCACATCACTATGCCTCCATCTCTACCACAGCATAGCAGTGTTGGAAAAATACATGGCAGCAGATCGGATCTTGTTGGTATGGTTTGTTATGCCAGTAGCCTCAAAATATTGTTCCAGACCCCACAGGAAGTTCTCAACTTCCCTAGCATTCCTAACACCATTGAAGGTCTTAGGCTTCGGAACATCCACCCTCTTAGCCTCAATGACGATGGTTGTGCTAGTTCCCGTGGCCATAGCCCGCTTATATAGAGCTAGGTCACCACCCATATCCTTAACTCTAAGCAAGACATTAGCAACTTCTCTTTGGACAAGATCCCTTACCTTGGCAAGTTCGACCTTTAACCCAACGATCTCTTGCCTTAACCCACCATCTAGCTCGTTGAGGAACATCTTGACCGCTACATGGATCTCCACATCCTATGCCTCCAAGCCATTGCAACATTCCTCCAAGTTATCCATCCGGTCGAACAGCTCCCCTAAGTTGTCCTGTGCATTCCCAACACGTGTTTCTAAGCTAGAAATCATGTCTTTTGACTTGGCTCGAGATTCCTTTGGTGGTTTTCGAACATCCTCACGGCCTCGTTCCATAGGTGGAACATCGATGCTTGGTGTAGATGGATCAGTGTTCTTCATTATGAAAAAGGTAGAAATGCTTCAACTGAAAGCTCTGATACCAACTGTCACGACCTTATTTTTCAAGTAGTGATCGTGCGCCACTTAGCACGGTCCTTTGCACTAAGCCCGACTTTCAACCCGAATGAAACACTCCAAAGAGAATAGAAAGAGAGTTTGTAAATAATGTTTTGTATTGCTCTAGAGAGAGTTTATCTTACAAGATGCTAAGAATTCCCAAGATTTCCCAAGATTAATACAAATGAATACCAATAGGTCTATTTATAGTGTGGCACCAAGCTTAAGACTATGCCACATCTTTCTAGATCCTTCTAAGTCTAGAGTGTACAAGAGTGTTCTAGTTTTATGTACAATATGCCACAAGGTTCTAGGACCTTCTAGTCAACTCTAGAGTCTTCTAGGAATGTCTAGTTTCTTCATACACGTTCTAGGATGTTCTGTAAGCTTTTAGAGACTTTCGCATCCTTCGTGAACCATCTGGCATGTTCTAGAATATTATAGCCCATTCTCGCACCTTCAAGTGTATTCTGGAGCATTCTAGGGTCTTGAAGGCTTGAGTTGAGTCTATCCAACTCTAGCTTCTTCTAGACATCTCTAGGTCACTCTAGAAATTTCTCATGTAGAAAAGTCTAGATCCTTTAGGAAACCACCATTTATTTGGATTTTGCGGGGCAATTCGAGCGGGATGTAACAATAAGATATCATTGAACAAATCAAGACTCAAATTGTTTACAAGCAAACTCAAAAGTAAATGGACACAAATGGATATGCCTTAGGACTTGGAGATGATCGTATAGTCAAGGATGTTAAATATGACGCTGGGTGGAAGACAACCCAACATTATGTTACTTATATTTTCATTATTTTTGTTTTATAGGTGAATAAATGTGGAGAGCAATGACGCAATAAGATTGAGCAATTTCAGCGACATATGTGGTATGCCATGACTATGGGAGCTCTTTCCTTTTACTTTTTCATATTTAGATGTGCACATTGGGGACAATGTGTAATTTAAGTTTAGGGGAGGGTAATTCATTCTCTACATCATTATTTACTATTCATTTTAAATTTTTTAGGAAAGTTTTTTAAAATT
Organism: Hippophae tibetana; assembly: GCA_037013495.1. Taxonomy (NCBI): domain Eukaryota; kingdom Viridiplantae; phylum Streptophyta; class Magnoliopsida; order Rosales; family Elaeagnaceae; genus Hippophae; species Hippophae tibetana. The sequence continues at coordinate 48,791,345 of CM072802.1, forward strand.
TTTAGGTTGTTTTTAATCATGATTTTGGTAGAAATTGATAAATATATGGAAACTAAATGCATGCATGCTTGATATAAAACATATGAACTCAATGGTAAAAATTGGTTGTCGTGACTAGGATAAGGAATGTAACATATTTTTAAAGATATTTACATTAATCATGCTATATGCTTGCTAGTTTTGATTAAATTTATTCAAATTTTTATGCACATGGTCATGATCGATTTTGGTGTTCTTATTGATAGAATTTTTGTAGTGAGTTATGTGAGTGGATGAGATCTATCAGGTTTTAGAATCTATTTGATCATCTTCTGATACGAAATCCTAAATAATATTTAGCAAGAGAAATGATTTAGGCCTTATTTGGATTGATTGAACATTTCAAGCTAATTGTTGTTGATATCTGTAGTCACCTATTTAAGCTTAACAAAGAACCATTCATATATTTAAGCCACATTTTATGCCTAACTAGTAAGCATTATCTTTGTCCTTGTACCTTTAGCTTGTATGGAAAGAAAAAAAAATGTAATCATGTGTTATGCTATAGCGTAAAGTGAAATGTAATGCACCCTATAAAAAAAGAAAAAAAAATCAAAACTCATAACATAATTATCCCTCTAAAGAAAAAGAAAATATAATTAAAAATAAGTTTAAGGGTATTGTGAAGTTACAAAAAAAAAGATGTGAAATAAAATAATATGAAAAAGAATGACAAAAGAGGGTGAACTGAAATATCATGTTAAAACTCAATTGTAATTAAAACGTGCATGATAAACAAAAAGAAGGCTAAGATGTGGAAAGAGCCTAAGTGTTTTCATTTATCGACCACTCACCTAAGCCTTACATTACAAGCATGTAAAGTCCTTATTAATCTTTAGCTAAGTGTATATTTATATTAGTGGAGATGGATGTGAAAAATAGACTTATGAGACTTGTTCTAAAATTAAATTGATTAGCATACTTATATAGATAGATTTCATGAATGCATTGGATGATATCACATGCTACACACACACAAATCAATTTGTCAAAAACCTTACATATCCTTGTATTGATGAAACATTGATTGATGAATATGTGAACCCCCTTATCATAGGATTGTACGAATTTTGAAAGGGATAGTTTTCGTGAAATATGCATGTACTAATAGAGTTTATTTATGAATATACTACCCATGTTATTTTATTTAGTTATACTTGGTTTTACTTGAGGACAAGCAAATAGTTAAGTTTGGGGGTGAGATGACTCTATCAAAATAGAGTCATTAGTGCATTTTTTTACTTAATATTTACTTGTTTTATTCAATAAATAATATTTTTATAGGTCAAAAATATTATAATATAAATGTTTTGGTGAAAAGGGGTGAAAATATAATTTTTATGTTTTTTTGGGAATTTTTTGGAATGTTTATGGATTTTTTATAAAATTTTAAAACAGGACCAATTAAGAGTTGCCACATAAGCAAAAGAGTTGATTGGGCAAGCCACATGGACGCCATGCAAGTAAGGACAACAAATCATAGATCCCCGTGTGTGAGAAGGACAAATCGCATGCCATGTGTCAGCACAACATTCAATTCGAGTTCAGAGATCGGTCAAACAAGACTACCATGTGGCGTCACATGATTACTTCCCACGTTCCACCTGTGATTAGTTGACACTGTTCATTTTGCTTGTTTTGATCTCAACCCTTGATTTAAAGCTGATTTGACGATTTAGATCACATCTGAGATATAATTAATCCCCTAATCACCGCCCCCATAAACCCTAATGAACCGCCATTAGCATAATTTTGGTCAATTTTTGGAGTTAAAAGGAGAGAAAAATACAGAAAAATTCAAGAAGGGATATAATTTTGATGGAGATTTAAGAGGAGATTAGCACTACAATTCAAGAGATTGATTGTATTTTTTTTCTTTTACTCTTTTCTTTATCAATTTTTATGTCTTTCTTTATGAAGAATATAAGCTTTATTTATAAAATTATGTCTTGTTAATTTATTAATTTAGGGATCTTACGAATCAAATTCTCACCATTTGATGATCTAATATTTTATCTCAATCATAATTTTAATTTAATTATATTATTTAATCTGATTTTTATGCTATTAGTTGTTTGACCAATAATTTATCTACACAGACAATTAAATAAATTTGAGAGAATTATTTAATTGTTTGTCTTGATTAAATAACATGCATAGTTTCTAGGCATAGATGTATGATTCTTATGTATGTGATCCATAATTGATGAACTTAATGAGTAGTATGCAATTTAATTGGCATGAGAGTGTGATTAAATCAATTTTTATATGATGAGGATTAAGTATTCCTAGATATTTTCTCGTATATCTTCTTATTTATCAAATCTGATTTAATTAATTATTTCTATTTCCTTTTAGTTATTTTAATTTTTCTTAAAATATAAAAACACAAAAAAATTGATTTTCATTTTTTTTAGTTTTAAAAATTAGTTTCTAATAAAATAATCTCTGTGGAAATAATATTTTCTTATCATTATATTACTTGTTGTGATACATATACTTTCATATTCATTGCACACATAATTTGTGTGACGATCATCTTAGTGTTCTAGTTGTAGAACTATAAGGATCTTTTGATCAACTTGAAAATTGTAACGACATCCACTTGTTTTGTTCATCATCATTGGGAGACAAACCTTGAAGTTATGAAGGTTCCAACATTTGTTCTATAGATATAAGGGTATGATTTTCTTTCTATTTTTTATAATTAAAGGTTAGGGAGTGGAAGGTCTAATAACTTTTGCAAAATGAGTAATCTAATCTCATAGCTTTCAATTCATGAAGTGCTTTAGTCCCATTACTTTAAAAATTTGTACTTTAGTCCTAAAAGTCCAAAGCTACAAGACTTATATACACTATTTTTGAACTAATGTGCATCTTTTTTTCAAAGTTATGGTAGTAAAATATTTCAATTGAAACTAAGAGATTATTGATGCCCTTTTCCCCTTAAATTAACAATATCAAAAGGTTCTTGTTGGACTTTTTGCGCAATATGAAAAATAAATTTTCAAAACCAACATTTGTTGGATTAAATTTGGCCGATCCAAGCTTGCTTTATCCAGGATGTGTCGTGGTTGGCTAAGTTGTTGCAAGATGAACTTTCTCTCATCGAATCCTTGATGTGATCTCTCTTATTGTTACTAGATCCATTATTTATGTCTTTTACATTATGGCTATCTGAGTCTCTTGCATCATTCATATCCTTGCACTTCTGATTCTTGCTTTTTGCTCAAGGATGTTAAGTAAACAACTCATAGATGATACTATTAGCAAGACATTGCACCTAGGGTCCTACAATGCATAGATAATGTAGGGCATGTCTTTTTAAACACTTCTTGGCCTATCAGTATAAGTCCCATAAGTGTGAAATGGATATGATGATTTTTTTGAAGAAAAGGTACAAATATATTTTGTTCTTGGTGTTCATGAAAAAATAAGGAGAAAAAGACGGTTGATCTATTCACCAAGATTTTTGCTAAGCTCTAAGTTTTGTTCCAAATCACCTTGAAAGAGCTCCAATTGTAGATTGATTGAAATGGTATGAATGAACTGATTGAAGTGGTGTTGAACTAATGAAGACTTGGCCTATATGTAGGGCTGTAAGTTCAATCTCATGCATTCACCTATATTATGATCCAAGGGAGATAATTTAAGAGGATAAGCAAGTTCTTAATGGGACAAGGATTAAATTTGGGAGAAAGGCATTAACAATACCATAGCTTTGGGTAAATGAGTACTTTATTCTCGTACCTTTCAACTAGATAGATCACTTTAATCTTGTAACTTTAAAAATTTTCAATTTAGTTACATTCCTTTAGGTGGCGTTTGGTTCACGAAATAGAATTAGAATAAGAATGGAATATAATGAAAATGAAACAATATTGTTTGGTTTGACAACTGGAATCAAAGGAGGAATTAGTATTACAGTTTTTGGTTTACAACTAGAATGAAATAGAAAATGTTGTATATTACCTTAATACCCATATATTTAGTAAAGTTTAAATAACATTGTATAATTATTATTATTTAGTCAAACAAAATACATTATTGGAATCATAACTTTCCAAAATAATTATTACTTAAAAATAAAATATATTATTAAAATCATTATTTTTCTAAATAGGGTTTAGGGTTTTAAGGTTTGAGGTTTGGGATTTAGGGGTTTAGGATGTATGATTTAGGGTATAAGGTTTAGGATATATGGTTTAGGGTATATGGTATAGGGTTTAGGGTTAGAATTTAGGGTTGAAATTATTATTTTTCTAAATAGGGTTTATGATTTAGGGTTTTAAGTTTTGGGAGTTATGATATAGGGTATATGTATAATATTTAGGGTTTAAGGTTATATTTGTAGGTTAAAGTTTAGGATTAAAATTATTGTTTTTCTAAATAGGATTTAACGTTTAGGGTTTTGGGGTTTAAGGTTTAGGGTTTAGAGTATAAGGTATAAAGTATAGGATTTAAGGTATAGGGCTTAGGGTTTAGAATATAAGGTATATGGTTTAGGGTTTAGGGTTTAGGGTTATATTTATGGGTTAAGGTTCAGGGTTAAAATTATTTTTTAAATATGGTTTAGGATTTAGGATATATGAGATTTAGGGTTTAGGGTTTTAGGATTTAGGATATATGAGCCACACCACGGAATCGAGAGCTCCAACTCTAGTGGATTCAGGATTTGGGATATGAGATTTAGGGTTTAGGGTTTTAGGATTTAAGATTTGGGGTTTAGGGTTTTAGGTTTTGGGATTTAGAGTTTGGAGTTTAGGGGTTAGAGTTATATTTATGGGTTAAGGTTTATGATTAAAATTATTATTTTTCTAAATATGGTTTTAGGTTTTGGGTTATATTTGTGGGTTAAGGTTTAAGGTTAAAATTATTATTTTTCTAAATAGGGTTTTAGGATTTGGAATTTGGGATTTAGGTTTAGGGTTATATTTGGAGTGTGGGTAAAATTGAAAAAAAAATGAGATGAGAATTGAATCATGATCCCTTAGGTGGCGTTTGGTTCACAAAATGGAATCAGAATCGAAATAGTAATGAGAATGGAATGGAATTGAAAGGAAACACTGTTGTTTGGTTTGACCATTGGAATTAAAGAAAGAAACAGTATTACAGTGTTTGATTTGCCACTAGAATGAAATGAAAAAAACTGTAAATTACCTTAATATCCCTATATTTAGTAAAATTTAAATAATATTATTTAATTATTATTTTTTCGTCAAACAAAATACATTATTGAAATCATTATTTTTCTAAATAATTATTACTTAAAAAGAAAATTTATTATTTTTCTAAATAAAGTTTAGGGTTTTGAGGTTTAGGATTTGGGATTTGGGGTTTAGGGTTTAAGGCTATATTTGTGGGTTAAGCTTTAGGGTTAAAATTATTATTTTTCTAAATAGGGTTTAGGGTTTTAGGATTTGGGATTTTGGATTTAGGGTTTAGGGTTTTAGGATTTAGGATTTAGGATTTAGGGTTTAAGGTTTTACGATTTGGGATTTTGGATTTAGGGTTTCAGGATTTAAGATTTGAGGTTTAGGGTTGAGGAGGCCCGTTCTGTTTCTATAGAAATAAAAAATTATAAAAAAAAATTCACTAAACTTATCAGATTCACTTCTCATTGATATATTGTTTCATCGGGATCAACCCTAATCACGATGTAATTTTCTTGTTTTTGAAGGGTCTTCTTCCATTTTTTTAAGTTTATGCTCTATTCCGAGTAAAGATTCACCCAATTTGGATTTACACATAGGAAAAATGCCCCAATACTATGTCTTTTTAATACGACTCCCTCTCTTTTTTCAATTGATTTCACCAAATATGAAATATTTAACGCATTCATCATATTACATATTACTTGATTAATGAAATTCATTTTCATTAACGACTTGAAACCATTTGTATTTACAAATGGAATATTCGACCAGACGAAGGAGATATGAATTCGATTCAAATGGGTAAGGGCTTGGCTTGACCCTATGTTCCTCTTGGTCAGGTCAGAGGCAAAGACTGGCAAAGTTCATCATTCAGTGGTGGGGTGCTCATAAAAAAGAAGGCGTTGCCCAATGAGTGGCAGGTTTTGATGGAGTCTCGCTTTGATGATGGGGAGATCTATAGATCTGGATAAAGTCTCACTCATAGATAGAGGAAGAGTACGCACGCTAACGCGCTACGACTTACGCAGTTGATCAGATCAGATAGCCCTTAGGGTAACCAACCAAACCCTGCATATAAAATTCTGATTAACAACTTAAAGGTATGGCTGAGTGGCTTAAGGCATTGGTTTGCTAAATTGACATACAATAAAGATTGTATCATGGGTTCGAATCTCATTTCCTCCAACGTGGAAGTGAAACGGGCAGGTGAAATTACATGAGAGAAAGAACCTCTTGATGGAGTCCCCTAGAGGACAGAATAGCACAACTTAGTTACCAGGAGCGGAGAGCCCGTTGCGCATTGTTTTTGTTTGACTGATCTATCTTCTTTCTATAAGCAAGCTCCCTCCGGCCGTCCAGTCCCTGGGCGGCTCTCGGTTCTTGATCATGTTGTGAGATTAGGCGGCAATTGAAAAAGCTACTTTAGGGTTTAGGGTTTAGGGATTTAGGATTTGAGATTTAGGGTTTTAGGTTTTGGGATTTAGGTTTTAGGGTTTAGGATTTAAGGTTTTAGGGTTTAGTGTTTTGGGATTTAGGGTTTAGGGTTTTGAATTTTGGGATTTAAGGTTTAAGGATTTAGGGTTTTGAGATTTAGAGTTTGGGTTTTGGGTTTGGGGATTTTGGATTTGAGTTTACGGTTATATTTGGGGTGAGAGTAAAACTGAAAAAAAAAATTGAGATGAGAATGAAATCATGATTCCTAAAAAGGGAGAATGAATTGTGATTCCTTCTTTTTTAGAAATCGATTCTATTATTGACTCTTTTTTCAGTCCAACCAAACATAGCATTAAGGGTGAAAAGAAATTCTAATTATTTTTTCTTTAGGAATCGATTTCATTACATTCATATTTTTCAGTCTAATCAAATATGAAATTAAAATGAATAAAATTTGATTTTATTTCATTCCATTCAATTAAATACCACCTAAATGGTAAATGAGAGTAGTGTGTATCCAATTATCCTTGGATTCGAATCTTGATGGAGGCAAATTCGTTTAGCTTTTAGGTAAATTTGTAGGGCTTTTATGAAGTAGCAAGAGTAGACATCTAAAAAAATCCATTTCCAAAAAAACATAATAATGTTTTGGTATATATAATTAATAAAAAATAATGAATATAGTTCTCCCTGCCCAGCCGCTGGAATTATCACTCCCAAATTTCGCAACCTCTTTCAAAGTGCGAAGTTAGGGCTCAGCCCTTCCCATCCCATTCCGCCGGTTAAGTTGCTCTGTGTTTCAGGTATTACGCCACCCCACTGTGCCGCCTCTCTTTTCCTTTCTCCTTTTCCTTTCTCACGTCTTATTTCTTATTCTGCGAAAATCTTTGTTAGTTTACTATTGTGTGGATATTTCTATCATTTTATGTGAGGGTTTCTTGGACAGATTCTAATTTTTTTTTATTTTGCTTAATGAAAGCTGGCCATATCGATTTTTGGTGGAATTTTTTTAGTTTCCTTGGCGGATATCCGTGCTGACGAGGTACCTATTATCAATTTTCTTTGCTTTATCTTGTTATCAAATATATATATATATTTTTTTAAATAAATTATGTGGATGAAATTACTTTAGAAAAATCTATGAAGTGTTAGATGTACCCTTTGTTTGCTAGAAAATATGGGTAAAGAAAGTGATGTTGTTTCTGATTTCTCTGCTATTGTTGGCTTTATGAAACAAGTGTCACCAGCAGTAAATCAATATAGCTTAGTGCTTGGATGAACATTGGGTTTCTTTTTTCTTTTATTTTGGTTAGTATCATTTGGGTGTAAATGTTTATGTTTTAACGTGAGAACCATCTGAATTGCTTTGAGAACTATTGTTCTCAAATATTTCTTTGAATACTGTTTAACAAAGTATGTATTATGAATTCATAAATTTATGTTTTATAAATGATATCCTTTCCAAACGAGCTCTTCTTGGGATAATGTTGTGATGGTAGAGTTATAAGCAGATAGGTAGAGTAATGGGCAGATAGATAATGTTTTCTGCGTTCTATTCTTTTATCTAGTGTTGTAAGTAGGAATTGCATGTTGCATGTGGATCGGTTGTTTCAATAAAATGGGAAACTTTAGTGAGGAGTGGTGGATATTTGTCTCTGATCATGAAGAAATATAGTTTGAACTCTCAACATGTCTAAAAGCCTTGTTGAAACTTGAGTATTCATTATAGATTAAAGTTTTACTATTGATTATACTCATGAATATAGAAATAGTTGGTTTGTCATTTTCTCTTTAATCTTTATTGTCATGAACGTTAATACGCCGAGTATCTTTTCTCATATTGTACCTTTCTCAGTGCTTTTTTTAACCTTTTCCTTTTAATTGTTCTTGGATGAAATCCTATTAATTATCTGATGTCTTTAGCTTTTCTTGCTGTGTTGTTGTCATTACCACAGTTTGGAAACACAAATCTTTTTTCCTATATTGTAAAAGATTTAATTCATATACAGCCAGTACCCACAGACACCTTACTCTATCCTCTATCTCTCCCAGAAATTAGAATTAAATAGTTGGAGGAGAGAAGTAAACCGATCAAGAATCAAAAGGAAGGGGAATTGGGGAGTATTAATTTTGTTTGGGTTTAGGATCATTTGGACGATTAAAATTTAAGAAAGAAAACAGTAATGGCGGAGTCTCCAACATCAATAACAGCAGGAGTGGCTCCTCCAAAGTCAAATGCAATAGCAGCTGCTGCTGAGCCTCCTCAGCCTCAGATTTCAAAAAGGCCGGACTTTCGACTGACTTCGGAATTTGACAGCGAGAGTTGCCGCTTCTTCCACAAGGCCTCCTGCAAGCTGTTTGATAGTCTGGCCAAGCTGAAGATATCATTCATAAACGATGGAAAGGGTCAAGTCATGCAACCCAGTTTGGCTTTCATCTCCAAGTATTTGTCCCTTCACCACGACCTCACCCACAACAGCACCCTTCTCAAGGCTTCCCTAGACTTATCTCCCTCCTTATGTCTTTCTGCCACCCATGATGTCAAGGTATGTTGTTTCCTTTCCTTTTAATTTTGTTAGTAGGATTTCATTACTTCAATTCAATTATTTCCCCTCTGATTATGTTTTACATTATATTATATGTTGCCCCTTTGATAAATTTTGTTAGGCACAACAAGGAGAAATGGAACTTGTTGCAAAGCTTTCTGAACCTGGCTACACTTTGAATCTGTCTTCTCCTGTCCCATCTGCTGGTTTGGTGAGTTTATTAATGGACTTGCGATTTGCTTACTCTAAGAATGCACTCCATAGTCTAGGTTGGGACTTGGACCTCTCATCATTATCTTCTCATTCATTTCAGTTAATATCTTAACATCTGATTAAAACACTTATTAAATTACTGTGGCATTCTACTTCACCACTTCACTATTTGGAACTCATGTATGAGTATATTATTACATAAATGTCTTCTCTGTTTACGTTACTGAAGAAAACTATGCTTACTTTATTTCATTAACAACTTACCTCATAATGCAGCCAAATGCTGCCCTTAAATTCCCTTTTGGTGAATTGACTTTGGAGGAAAAGGAAGACGACGAAACAAAGAGAATGTTGTCAATAAATGGCATCATTAAAGGCCCAATCTTGAATGGTGTTTGTACTGCTCATTATGTTGATGAAGATTTGAAACTGACATATTCCTACAAGGTTATCATCATTCACTTTAAACCTTAATCATTTATTATCTTTTTCTTCTCTTATTTCCTTTGTTTAAGGGTCTGTTGCGGGGTAAGAGAACTTGTTGAATAGGTGCTGACATTTTTTTAATTTTTTAATTTTTTTTACAAATTGTTGTATCTGCAAGTGCATGACGCTCACGCTTTTTCAGAATATTTTGTTCAGAACTTCTACTTTTATTGCAGGATGAAGAAATATCTTTCATCCCAACCTTATCACTGTCTTCAAATGCATTATCATTTGCATTTAAGCGTCGATTCAGTCATTCAGACAAAATGAGGTCACAAATCTCTCTTTCCCTGCAGCTGTGTGTCTAGTTATAGTTGATTCCCTAATTCTGGTTTGTTCATAAATATACAACTCTCACAATGAGATGCCTTACATTGTAGCTAATATTTAGCACAGATGAAACTGACTGCAATGATAATGGGCTTATTTCTTTATAGTATACCAGTCAATTTGACTTGTTCTCTGATGTAATACTGAGTAGGCTGTTTAGTATTATCAATAGAGATGTTAACATGAAAATAAATGAAAATGAAAATAAATGTTGAAATGGCAGAATATGAGATCCAAATTTTGTTTAGAGTTTAAAATATAAATGACCCTTTTTTTTAAGTAAAGGATGGTCTTTTCAGACCCTATACTGCATAAACATGCATGTTTACATGATTGTCCTGATTCTATTAGAGTTTATAGTAGCGCATCAATTATTGTTCTAAACTGAAATAAAAGCAAAAGTTAGTGGCTAAAACAAAGTTGGAATAAGGGTGAAAAATCAGGATCAAACATTAGGAGGCTTTGCTATCAATGCCATTTTTCTTTTCCAGCATATGCAATTCTCTATTAATGCAGTTTGCCAGAGTATTGTATGGTTTTTTTTTCCTCCCAGTAATCAGCTTTCTCTTTGGTTCTATAAATTTAGTGTTCTTGTTATTTGTTTTAACGATTATATGTTCAGCTATTGGTACAATTTTGATGCCAACAACTGGAGTGCAGTTTACAAGCACACATATGGTAAGGATCTTAAATTCAAAGCTGGTTATGATTCAGAGGTGCGTCTTGGCTGGGCATCTCTTTGGGTAGGTGCTCCTTTATTTCTAGGCCTTTTTATTGTTGGGTCTAGTGTAAATTATCTTTGGCTGTTGATGTTAAGAATTTCAAATATGCTTATCATGATTAATTTGACAGTTTGAGTATGTCATATTAGATTTTTTTTTTTGGTCTTCTCTTTTTTGCTCAACAAGTATGATGCTTTGTTTTTCTATCTTTTATGTATAAATTCATGAGCATAAACATTAGGTCTCTATATGTTCTGGTTTTGTCCATTTCAGGGTTGGTAAGCTCTCCTAAGGTTTACTCTCTCCTCTTTCTCTGCACAGATCTTCAGCTACTTTTATCCTCCATGGATTTTCCCCTTATTTTCCTTCTTCGCTCCTTTGCTGGTTCCTCTAATATTTGATTCTCCTTCTCTCTAATCCGAGTTCATCTACTGATTTTCCTCTTCGTTTCCCTAACCCTCCATAATAATGGATATGAGCTTGTCACTCTGTTTGATTTCCTGAATTAGATGGGAAAGAGCTGGTCAATGGAATTTTTCTGAGTAGTTGCTCTCTAGAACACAACTTAGGTTCTATTCTAGTGTTATTGCTTTTTAACCTGCAATTTTCTGCCCAATCTTCTTGATTGACTTGTTATTGCCATAGTATTGAGTTTAATGCTAGATTGGTTGTTTGTGTCAAATGTGTGTTCCCTCCTTTTCAATGCTACAATATAGGTTGTGATTGTGGGGTGGTGTGGAGTCTCAATAGGCCCACTTTTGTTTAGTGGTTTGATTTCCTTTTTTTATTATTATGTTAATTAGTTTAGTTGTGATGGTTTGTTTCTCCATTTAGAGAAACCATAGGTCTTTTTGTGATTAAAGAAATGCTATGCTTGGATTAGGATAAGATTTAGATAGAATTAAATTCTTGTAGAATTAGCTTAGTGTTTTATTATTTTTTAGGCTTATTTGCATTGTAATTCTAGGCATCAGATTATTTTGATTTTGGTTATTGATTATTGAGAATTTTATTATGCTATTCCGTCGACCCCTTTTTGCATGCATTATAGACTGAGTGCTTGCTTGAGCTTTTAGAATTTCAAACTTAAATAGCTTTATTTTTCTCCTTTCTTTTTTGCTTATGAAAACTTCTTTAGAGCATAATTACTTTTCCTTGCATATATACAATTCATGAAAGAGAAGGAAAGATGGAAACGTTATTATTTTGGGGTGGCATTTTATTGCTGTAGTTGAAAACTTTTTTGAATAATAACGATCCCCGAGTAGTGGGTTGTATGGTAGTAATAAGTATTCTGGTTTCAGGTTGGAAGCGAAGGTGGCAAAACAAAGACAGCTCCAAGGAAGATGAAAGTTCAGTTTATGCTACAAGTGCCACAAGATGACATTAAATTGTCAGTCTTAATGTTTCGGGTGAAAAAGAGATGGGACATATAAAATGTATCGATGATGTTTGTATTCCATTACCCTACATGGATGTCCTGCTTTATATGGCGTTGCTTGTATTTCTAAAACAATATAGTTTCTTCTAGTTATCAAATGTGCTTATTTTATTAATTAGCAGGTGACAGGCAAACCTTATAGGAGTAGGTTGTGGAATGTAAAACTAGGGAACGTGTTGCCATTGTTACAACGATTTGTATATATTCATTTATTTCTTTTGGTGAATTCATTTGGTATGGGGGTATAGGGTAAGGGGTAGGGTATATAAGAGTTTAGGGTATGGTAGTTTGGTTTTTTAGTGAAAAAAAAGATGTTATATGTATCTTATTTAAGAGTAAATATCAAGCTATTAAGTTAGTGAGTTTTTTAAGTGGTAAAAACTTATTAAAATGTATGGAGGGCATAGTTTGATTTTATATAAGTAATTTATCTATAATTTTATTAATATTGTAGCTAAAATTTTCTTTATCAAGAGTTTAGGGTTTATGGGTATAGAGCTTTAGGTTTTTGGGAGTTAGGAGGTTAGGTTTTAGAGTTTAGGATTTAAGGTTTGGGGTTTAAAGCAGTGAGAGAGTTGTGCTAGTGGCTGAAGGGGAGAACGGATAACCACCAATCTATTACATAAGCCAAGCATTAATAAAGTCTCAGTAAAGATACCTAGAGTTGGATAAACTAGTATTTATTCTAAAGATGACAGTGCGAAAATTGAGGCATTATTTTGGTGGTTACACCATCATTTTTTTGACCTCACACCTCATCAAGAATTTGTAATTTGTTGCAAAGACCATACGTGTTTGTGAGGTTGGCATATATTGCCATCAAGTGAAGTGAATTCAATATCTAGTACATGCCTTGACCAGCCATTAAGGAACAGGTAATAGTGGACTATTTTGTGGATTGGATTGGAGATGATAAAGCCAATAATGTTAAAGGTGCAAGAATCGGGATACTCACTTCTGAAGGAGACATAATCAAACAAAACGTAATAATAACTTTCCCAATAACAAATAATGTAAGTTGAATATAAGGCATTTTCTTTTGCCTGAGCCCAAAGAAATAGTGACATAAAAAAATTAATGTCTGTAGTGGTTCACAACTAGTGGTTAATCAAGTGAACGACACCTATGAGGCCTAAAAGGAGAAGATAAAGTGATATTTGGTGGAAATCAAGAAATGGATAGCAAAATTAAAAGCATTTATAATCGCTTAGATGCCACACAATAACAATGGCTATGTAGATGCCTTAGCCACTCTATCCTTTATTGTACCAAAGAATATGAAAAGAATTTACCTTTGTAATTATGGAATTGTAAGGAGAAAATGAATTGAATGGGTCAATCATTGTTGAGATCTAAAAGAAAGATGTACCCCTTTTGTTGATTGGGTCAATCATCATTGTTAAGATCTAAAATGAAGGTGTACTCCTTCTAGAACTATGTAAAGGATAGGATGCTTCCTACCGTCAAAAAAAGTTCAAAGTGTGAATTAAAATAAAAAAAGTTATACCAACATACAAGAACATATGTACATGAAAAATGCTTGAGGTTTTTGGTTGTGATGCCTTACTGAATAACATCAAATGCAATCATAGGCAAAGCATAGTGTTTCTTATTTCATCACATTTATAGATAACACTACACATTTTGATCATATCTACTTGATCTCTTATAATTCTAAGATATTAGATTGTTTTAGACATTATCTTACAAAATTTGAGAATTTATTATAAAAGAACATTAAAGCTTTAAGAATTGATCAAGGTCCTAAGTATCTATTTGAGCTATTTAAAAAATTTATGTGAAAAAAAGAATTATGAAACAATTAACAATGTCTTATACTCCACGACAAAATGTTGTTGTGTAAAGAAGGATTCGCATGCTATTGAATATGGTTAAGTCAATGTTGGCTCAAGTTAATCTTCAAATCTTTTATTAGGGGTGATGCTTTCCAACACCTTTAACCGAGTGCTTTCAAAATCAGTTTCTTTTACCCCATATGAATTATGGACCGGTAGAAAACTTTATCTAAGTTTTCTACAACCATGGGGTCCAGCATCTTACATACACAATATTTGTTATAAGTATGTGAAATTGGGTCTTAGAGAAAAGAAGAGTATATTCATTTGGTAATCTGAACACTTAAATGGCTAATATTTATTAGTGAGACATTAGATGGAAGTGTAACTGAAATTGAGTCACATGATGTAGTCTTCTTAGAAGAAGATTTTCTTGTCAAGGTTGAAGTAAACAATGGTTCAGAGTTATATGAACTTGACGATCTAGAAAATATTGCTCTCAATACTCCGGTCGATATTGAAAAATAAACTATTCATGCTCGTGGGAATAGTGAGAGCTATATGCCTAATGATGGGGAAAATGTTTTGAATTCCTATGAACTTGAGTTGCGGGAAAACATTCTATGTTGTCACTTTGAGATTGAAGAGGAAGCTTTCATGGTAGTTCTACATGATGAAGTTGAGCTTAAGATAATACATGAAACTTCAACTTATCTTGATAGTGAAAAATGGTTTACAGCAATGGATGATGAGATGGAGTCCATAAGAAAAAACCATGTTTGAGATTTTGTTAACTTTATTCATGGCGTAACACTATCGGGAATAAATGGATTTTAACAATTCGGCACAAGACGAATCATTCCACTAAAAGGTGTAAAGTTTGCTTGGTGGCAAAATGTTACACTTAAGAGGAAGGAATGGACCATGAGGAAACCTTTTCACCCATGGTTAAAGTTACATCGATTTGCCTTTTGTTGATTATTGTTGCACAAATTGATTTGGAATTGCATCAGATGGATGTTAAAATTGCATTTCTCAATGAATACCTAGATGAGGATATCTGTATGGATCAACCTAATGGTTATATGGTGAAGAGAATAACGCAATGTTTACAAACTCTATCGATCCATATATGGCCTAAAACAAGAATCTAGGCAATGGTATTTGAGATTCTATCATGCTATTACTTCTTTTAGATATATGATAATTGATGAAGACCATTGTATATATATTAAATTTTTTAAGGGTAGTTTGATTATTTTGTAGTTATATGCTGATGACATACTACTAGGTAGTAACAATAAGGAGATTATTATCACCATTAAACAATGGTTATATTCAAATTTTGAGATGAAAAACATGGGTAAGGAAAATTATGTGTTTGAAGTTAAGATAGTTAGGGATCGAGCTCAAAGACTACTTGTTTTATCTCAAGAACCTTATATACATAGAATCCTTAAGAGATTTCAAATGCAAAATTGCAAACCCATTGACACTTTTATTGCTAAAGGTGGAAGCTTGAGCCATGAGATAGGACATAAGACTTCTAAAGATAGAGATCAGATGGCTCGTGTATCATATGTTAATGTTGTTGGGAGTTTAATGTATTCATCCTGACATATGTTATGCAATTGGTCTAGTTAATAGATATCAGTCTAACCTTGGAATTTTTCATTAGGAAGTAATCAAGAGAATATTAAGATATCTCAAGGAAACTACTGATTACATGCTTTGTTACCAACCTCTAATTTGCACATTGTTAGCTATTGTGATGTTGATTGGAATGCTGATATAGATTAACGCAAGTTTACATTTGTATATGCTTTCCTCTTTAACGGAAGATCTATCACTTGGAATAGTAAAAAACAATCATGTGTTACCTTATCTACTATGAAGGCAAAGTTTGTAACTTGCACAGCTAACACAATTGAAAACACGCAAGTATATGTGATCATGTACAAGTGATAAGTAATTTTAAGAACTAAAATTTTCATACCCATAAGAATTGTTAACAACTTCTATTACTACTTGTTAGCTTGTTAGTGCGGCAATTAATTAAAATTAATAAATGGGTTTTTTTAAAGAAAGAATAACATAAAACAATAAAATAATATTTTAAAAGAATTATAAGTGATATATGATCATGAAATCATGCTTACTACTAGTTATAATTTAATCATGTTATGAATGTAAATTAGTTTATTAAGTTCTAAATTATTTTCATAATTTAAAATAATTATTGAGATCTTAAATTTAGCTTTATAAGTCTAGGTCAACTTAAAACTTTTTTATCTTTTTTTTACCATGTAATTGATTGAGTTGTGCTTATTAATCAACCTAAATCCTAAACAACCTAAAGGTACACTTACTAGATATAAATCATTCATTACATTAAGATCTAAAAAAATGATAACTATTAGGTAAGATTAGAACAATCATAACGAATGTATTCAATCTTACTTATAATAGCAACCACAAGATATCACTTCGAATAAAAATATAAGTGATTAAGTACTAATCTTAGGCTAGATACAAACATATTTAAGAAATAAGCTAGTTGTACACTTAATTCATAAAATGCATAATCATGGTATTCATACATTAATTAAACACAATAAATAATTGAAATTAAATTATTCATGATATTAAATTAATTAAATTATAGTCTATGACTTAGAATTGCCTACATCACATTATTAAAATTGGCTAGACGTTGATTCTATAAGAATCATCAGTATAATTATAGAAAACTATAAAGAAGATGATTAAAAAAGCTTATTAAGATCACCAAAAGTTTCCTAAATGTGTTTGTTGATCATGTCCCTTGTTGCAATTCTTGTATTTTGAAGACCACTTGGGTTGTTTATATAGTATATTTTCGAGCTTAATTTGAGTTGGATTAGAATTTGATTGATCGAATGGCTAGGATTAACAATTAGTACTGAAAAATGCCAAATTTGAGTCACAATCAAACTCTCATATACCTATTCTTTGCTTGTCCTCGAGCAAAGGTGAAATAAGTCATCACATTTAAATTTTTTGAAATTTTATCATAAGAATTTAATAACACTAATGTTCCAAAATCTAACAAACATTAATAGGGATAAATATCTATTCATTCACTCTAGCATTATTCGTAATAATATAGCTCAAAGTGAGTGTATATAGTAACTTTATTAGTGATAGTCAAACTATGTAATTTAACCTAGTAAAGCCCATGTGCATTTTCCTAGAATATCACCATATTTCTAGAGTTATATCAAGAACCACAGAATTTTTCTTAAAATTACATCTCCACTCACCGAAGATATTTTCTAAAATCAAAATCTTTTTCGTTTGATTGTAATATGATTAGGATTGTTGGTTCAATCAAATAAAAAGAAAACAGGAAAAATAAAAGTTCATGGATCTATAAAGTAAGAGGAAGGGATCTATAAACAACATTGTCCTAAGACTAACCATGCCAACCAAGTAGGGTCAAAAGTTTTTATTTTGGACTCAAACATCATATTGCCATTTTTCTTTTTTTCTTTTATTTTCAGTACTTAGCTCTTTTTGATATTTCTTTTCAACTTATCTCCTTATTATTAAATTTTTTAAGGTTTGCATATTGTAGAAAGGGCTATTTTGCATATGTTTGACATTTTATCAATTATAGCATAATTTTGATACTCTTAAATCATATTCTAGTATTTATATAGTCTAGCATCTTTTAATGCAACTCTACATGCAAGTGTTCTCATCGATCACACAATCCATTAACTTGTATTAACTGTTTTGTGAGTGTGGTAGATATAAAAATAAATGACCTAGCATAGTGTACTCCATATGCAAGTGGTAGATGTTGGATTTTGGACTTGCGTCCAAATGGGTCGCCTATGGATGTATATGATCCAACTCATTTAATTATTATCCAAATAATTATATTTAGAAGAAAATATTAATTTTTTAGATAATTATGAAAACAACTATGAAGTAGTTTTTTTCTCTTATTCATTAAATATGCTCTACTAGTAAGAGAGTTAGAACATAGAAAAAGGAGAAAAAGTTGACATACTTTTGGAATGTGAATTACAAGTATTAGAATTTTTATCATTGACTCTATTAGATTAAAAGCACGTAAATCATTCACAAAATGACCATATCCCCATTTATTGGTGAAAGTTATTTCCTAAACTAATATATATATATAATTATTGTTATTATATTCTGCAAATATAAACCTATAATTGCATTTGTTTTGTTCATATCATCAAACTATTTTTCATCTCATTTATACCACCCAACTATTGTATTTGTTCCATTTATATCATTCAATTAATATTTGTCTAATAGTATTATACGTCAGTTATAGATTTGGAACAACTAAGATAATTAAGTGGTAGATTTGAAACAACTCAGACAATAAGGTGGTATATTTGGAATAACAGTTTGTTCCATGGGGTCGTTCCTCAAGACGAGCTAAGGAAATATGGCTTAGATTGCATATACCTACACAAATGGTGATCATTAGGGGATGGCTGATTAAAAAAAGGAAAATAAAGAAGAAGAAAATGAGAGAAAAGTGAGCAAAGAGAAGAGAAAAGTGAGTAAAAAGGAGAAAATAAAATAACGAATATTATTAATGAAAAGTATATTTCAGAAAGCTTTTGCTTTGACTTCTTGTGTTCTTGATTGAATGCTTGAATTCGACTTATCAAAGGGAGTGATCATCCTTTATAGCATCTCAAGATTGGGGTTTTAAGAACTTTGTTTCCTTAGGGTTCTATTATGATCATCTTCAACATGTTCCTAGAAATTCATTTGTTCTTATTCCTTTGAGTTTGTGGATTCCTAGAATTATTCGCCTAGAGGGCCCACATCATTTGGTATCAGAGTCTTGATTGCTGAACATAGGTTATCTATCTTCATTTTGACAACTTGATTTTGAAAAAAAAAATCATTTTGCTTTATTTCAGTCTTTTTCTGCGTTCTTAAGTCACAAATCACAAAAAAAAAATTGTCCTTTTAAGTCTTGTGTTTTCTTTCAATTTCATTGTTGTTGTTTTCATCTTTGGATTTCATTTCGTAGTTTCTTTGAATTCTTTGTATCCTTTTCTTGTTCTTTATTTTTGTGTTTAATCTATCTTTGTTCTTAAAAAATAGAGAAAAAAAAACAAAAAAGAGTAAGTGAGGTAGAGAGCAAAAATGGAGAGAAAAGTGAGCATAATTTATGGGAAAAGTGAGCAAAAAAGAGAGAAAAATAAAAAAATGAATATCATTAATGAAAAGTTTATTTTATAAAGATTTTTCTTTGCCTTCTTGTGTTCTTGATTAAATGTTTGAATTCGACTTATCAAAGGGACTGATCATCCTTTGTGGCGTCTCAAGATTGGGGTCTTAAGGACTTTGTTTCCTTAGGGTTCTAATGTGATCATCTTCAACACATTTTTAGCAATTCAATCGTTCATATTCCTTTGAGTTTGTGGTTCCTAGGGTTATTCTCCTAGAGGGTCCGCATCAGTCGACTTACCTATTATGTCTAGTTAATCTACTTAACTACTTCACATGGATAACTAGTCTACTAGGCTAATGGTGCATAGTAGGTCTAAGTGTGGTTCCCGTCCTGACAAGATAAGAAGTCTAGTTTCCTCAACTAGGTCGATGACTTTGGAAGCTTTATAATCCCAAGTACAATTGATAATATACCCTTTGATAATACACTTGGTGACCTTGGAGTAAGCGTGAATATTATGTCCTTTGTAGTTTTTCAAAAACTTGGGCTTGGAGAACCTAAAACAACCTCTGTCATCCTACAAATGGTAGATGATACAAACAAGAAGTCATTGGGGATAGTCAAAGATGTGTTAGTAAAGGTGGACAAATTTATATTCCTGACAAATTTCATTATTCTAGAAATAGAGAAAAACAACAAAATATCCATTTTCTTGTGAGACCCTTCCTAGCTACGAAAGGGTTTTAAATGATGTAGAAAGAGGAGATTTGATAATGAGAGTGGAGAAAGAAGAAGTGACTTTCAAATTTCTTAAATGTTTAGATAATCCTTATAACTTTAGGAAAATAGAGGAAGTGAATGCGTTAATAGGTCAAGAAAAAGATAAAGATAACATTAAGAAGAAAAAAATGACAGTTCAAAGAAATAAAAAAAGAAGAAGAAAATAAAAGAAATATGGATAAAGAAGAGATATTACGTGGGTAGTAATGATGAGAACATGCCATATAAGTAGGAGATTTGTATAATGGAGAACTTAAAAAGTGAAAACATTGCTCAAGATGGTAGTGAAAATGTCAAGAAAGAAGTGAATTTATAGAGTATCACTAAAAATGCTAAATTGGTGGATCCATCTTAGAAACTTATGGATTCATCTAGTTAAAGACATCAATTGTGGAGCTTGTTGGAGGCAACTCAATGTTTTTATTACTTACATTTTAATTGTTTTTTAGGGAATAAAGAGTAGAGGGCAATGACACAATACTTGAATAAGCTTTGGTGATCACATACATTATGCTACTATCATGGGAGTTTTCTTCACCTTTCAGTACTTTATTTTATTTTTTCACATTTGAGACAATGTGTAACTCAAGTGTGGGGAAGAGAACATCATTTTTTTACTTTTGTACTAGTTATCATCTTTATTTTAGATAGTATGTTTTATATTTTAGATGTTTTGTCATGAGATATGGGTAGAAATTAATGAATATGATGAAATGAAATGCAAGTATACTTGATATGAAATATATGAACTCAATGATAAAATTGGTTGTTTTGACTATGATATGGAATCTAGTATGTAACTATTGAGCTGATTACATTAACTATGTGGTATACTTGCTTGTTTTTAGTTGAATTAATTTATTATTTATGCACAATGCACGTGATGGATTATTTAGCGTACTTATAGAAAAACACTTGGTGTGAGTATTGTTATACAATATAAATTTTTCATGTTTTAGAATCTGTGTGATCATCTCTTGAGACAAAATCATAGATAATATTTAGTTTGATAACTAATTTAGGCAATAGTTGGATCCATTAAGCATTTCGAGCTGTAGATATAACCTTAGTCACCAATTTGAGCCTAAATTAATATCATTTATGTCTTTAATTAAGTACACACTTGACTCTAACCTAAATGTATTATTTTTACCCTAATATCTTTAGTAATAAATAGTCAAAATCATATGTAATTTTAAAAAGTTAAAAGTAAGGTAATGCATCCAAAAATAATAAAAGAAAAGAAAAATCCAAAAACCATTAACTCCATGAAAAAAATTGAATAAACTTAAAAATAAATTTAGGAGTGTTTAGTTGTTGATGTAAGGAGTTATTTATCTTTTATTACATTTAGTTCTTTTAAACTTTCATGTCATTTTCCTTTTTAATTCACCTTTAAGTTAATGTTTTAACCATTAAGCAGCCACTTGCAAGGTTGAACAAATTTTTTCTTTATGCGTAACTATTTCTCTATAAGGAAATGGTGTGAGTATAGGAGAGTCAATTTTGAAGTTTTGTTAACTTGTAATGAAATGAGAACTAGACTCTCAACGAAATGATATTACATCTTTGGGTTTGAACTTTAGTTTCAATTCCTTGATTGAAGTGTTTAATTTCTTCAATCTGAAACTTGCTTCTATACTAATTAGTATCAGAGGCAACAATGCTTCCGTTAGTTTTGATGTCAAAATCCTATACCACCCATAAATTTGACTCAGGGTAGATGATGATCCCCTTGCGAAATCCTTGCTTGAATTTCTATGTGAATCTGAGTCTCGTCACAAAGTTCTTGTCGGCGAGCTTCGACAATCCATCTCTAAATTGAAAATAGAAATGTTGACTGAACTTTGACGATTGAACCCCACTAACCTAAACTAACAATCATTATCTTTTACTCATTTTTCCAATTATCCACAGACACCACACCCAACATATACCCAAAAAATAACTATTGACACCCATACTAAACTTGATACACCCTATCACAACCCACGATATAATCGCTAACCATAAATAACCACAACCTAAAATTCTTAACCTAAACCCAAACATTCAAAACCCATCATTATTAGACACCTGATTTCCCAAACTACAAAGAAAAAAATGACATCCCATTTTATAGTGGACAATTGAATATCAGAGAATTTCTTGACTAGGCAAAACTAGTGGATAATTGTTTTTTGGTAATCTGAAAGTTCCTAATGAAAGACAAGTGAAGATGGTTGCATACAAACTTAAAGGAGCTGCTAGTGCATGATGGGATAGTGTTCAAACTACACATAAGAGGTATGGTTAGCTATTATTGTTTCCTAGAATTGGATGAGAAGGCATATACAAGAATAGTTTCTTTTCTATGATTACAAACAAACCCTATACAAGTAATATCATCATTTTCAACAATTAAGCAAGAGTGTGGCTGATTATGTTAACGAAATCCAAGAGCTTCGAGCTAGGAATGATCTTGAGGAAGATGAATCGTATGAAGCTATCAAGTTTGCCTTTGGACTTAGAGAACCTTTACATGGAAAATGGAGGTAAGAAATGTAATGAGCTTCTCAGAAGTAGTCACCCTAACTTTGAGGTATGAAAGTCAACTACAAATGTTCACAATGAATAATTTCCCCAAAAGAAATTATTCATTAGAATTTTCTTCTAGTAATAATTATCTTTCAAATAACCAAGTACCTATAGCCATATTTAGCACCCACAAAGGCATCCTGAAATCCCTACTAATCCAACACAAAAAACCTCAATAAACCTACCTTAACCTAAAAATCAAATGCCTACCTAAAAATAAACATATTCAAATGTTTCAAATGCAATCGACCTGGCCATAGATATATCGATTATCCACTAAGAAAGGTAATTTACCTGGTGAAAGGCATGGAAGAATGAGAGGAAGGATTTGAAGATGCAGATGCTAAAGTGTTTGACGAGGTTGGAGTCATAGGTGGAAATGAAGAGGAAAGATT
Source organism: Hippophae tibetana (assembly GCA_037013495.1). Classification (NCBI taxonomy): domain Eukaryota; kingdom Viridiplantae; phylum Streptophyta; class Magnoliopsida; order Rosales; family Elaeagnaceae; genus Hippophae; species Hippophae tibetana. The sequence continues at coordinate 48,814,475 of CM072802.1, forward strand.
CACAAAAATCTTACAAAAAAATATATTGTTACCATGGGAACTCGAACAAACTTAAGAACATGAGATATTCATAACCAAATGCAATATAAATAAGAAGGTTTGTGATGTAATAGTTAATGGAGGAAGTAGTGAAAATGTAGTGTCAAAACCTTTTGGTGAAAACAATGGATTTAACAATTTTGAAACATCTAAGACCCTATAAAGTAAGGTTGATTAAGAAAGGTCCTGAAACTAATGTCTCTGAAGTGTGTAAAATACCATTATCCATAGGAAAGGATTATAAGGAAGAAGTAGACTATGATGTATTGGAAATGACAACACATAAAGGGAAAGACAACATGTATTTATTTATTTAGAATAATAAGAAAATTGTGTTAGTACCTCACTCAACAAAATAGATCAACACGGGAGACAAAAATGTATAGAAACCTATGTTAATCACAGTCAATCATAATGAGATTAAGAAAGGTAAAAAATCTCAACAACTGGTTCTTGCCCTTTTCATCATAGAAATATCTAACCATAACCTTACATATTCAACTGTAAAACTCAAAATTCACTCTTATTCATTTCTATTCAAAGACACTATATATTTATATACAAAGCTAGGGACACTCTTAGATGACATACACCTAATACACAACTAAGACACCTAATACACAACTAATATATTCAACTAGTGATAGACACCTAATACACAACTAACATCTCTAACATTCTCCCTCAAGTTGGAGCATAGATATTAATCATGTCCAACTTGTTACAAAGATAATCAACCTGAACCCCACTTAAAGCTTTCATGAAGATATCTCTTAGTTGTTCTCCAATCTTCATATATCCTGTAGAAATCAAACCTTGCTGAATTTTCTCGCGAACAAAATGATAATCAATTTCAATGTGTTTAGTTTGCTCATGAAACATAGGATTAGAAGTTATATGAAAAGCAGTTTGATTATCACACCACAATTTTGTTGGTACCGAAGTTTTAAGACCTACTTCATCCAAGAGCTGATATATCCATATTATCTCACACGTAGATTGTGCCATAGCAATATATTCTGACTTTGCACTCGATCATGACACAACATTCTACTTCTTGCTTTTCCATGAGACCAAATTTTCTCCAATTAAAATACAATAGCATGATGTGGATCTTCTATCCACTTTAGAACCTGCCCAATCTGCATCTGAAAAACATTCAATATGAGCGTGTCCATGATTTGCATACAAGATACCACGTCTAGGTGCTCCTTTCAAGTAACACAAAATTTGCTCTAACGTTGCCCAATGATGAACTATTAGGGATGACATAAATTGGCTAATAACACTGACCGAATGCGCAATATCTGGACGATTCATGGTAAGATAATTCAGCTTTCCAACCACCTTTCGATATCTCTCAAAATCTTTAAAGAGTTCCTCATCTCTTGTAAGGTGGATGTTCGGAGTCATTGGAGCACTACAAGGTTTTGCTCCTAATTTTCCTATCTCGGTTAATAAGTCCATGACATATTTTCTCTGAGATTGAAAGATACCTTTTTACTTCTTGTGACTTCAACACCCAAGAAATACTTTAGCATCCCCAAATCCTTCGTGTGAAACTGAGTATGTAGGAAAGACTTAAGAGATGAAATTCCCGTAGTATCACTTCCAATAATAACAATGTCATCTACATACACAACTAAAAGAATGATACCAACTTCTAATTTTTTGTAGAACATATAATGGTCAGACTTGCTTTTCATCATACCAAACATTTCTATAGCTTGATTAAATTTTCCAAACCAAGCATGAGGACTCTGTTTCAAACCATACAAAGATTTATGGAGACGACGAACTTGGCTAGACTCCCCATGAGCAACAAAACCAGGAGGTTGCTCCACAAACACCTCATATTGAAGATCACCATGAAGAAAATCATTCTTGACATCTAGTTGATGCAAAGGCCAATGGTGAGTAGATGTCATAGAAATAAACAATCGAACAGAGGTTAATTTAGCAACAAGAGAGAATCTATCAGAATAGTCCGCTCCATAGGTTTGAGCATATCCCTTGGCAACAAGATGAGCCTTTAATCGAGCAACTGACCCATCCAGATTAACCTTAACTATGAACACCCATTTGCATCTGATAACCCGTTTCCCCGAAGGTAAATTAACCAAGTCCCAAGTACCATTTCCATCTAACACATTCATTTCCTCGATCATTGCATGATGCCAACAAGGATGGGATATGGATTCGTGAACAGTTTTAGGGATAGAAATAGAATCAAGAAAGGTAATAAAAGAGCAAGGGGAAGACGACAAGCAGTTATAAGAAACAAAAGAAGAAATAGGATAAGTACATTGACGTTTACCTTTGTGTAATGCAATAAGAAGATCATCGTTCAAGACTGTATCTGATGACCAAGGAGCATGTGTAGGACATGAATCAGAAGGTCTATGTCTGGAGTAAACTTGAGTTATTTAGATTGTAATTATATTTCTATAATACTTAAGGATCAAGAAAAGATTAGATTCAACTGTCCCTTTGGAGCCTTCGCCTTTCGTAGAATTCCATTTGACCTAACCTCCTATTAATCATTTTAATCACTTTATTTTTTTACTCTTTATTAACTTTTTGCGACACTTACCTCTTCAATTATCTATTAACCTCCTATTAGTAAAATTCAATTCGATCCAAAGTAAGATTTGTTAACAAAAAAATGATAAAAAACTAAAATTGATAAAAAAATCCATTTAATCCTCATTTTTGGTAAACTTTGTCCCAATTTAATAGGTATTGTTCTACTTAATCATGGTAGATTGGTATTAAATACTTGGTAACAATTAAAGGAATCAATAGGTTATTAAATAAACATCTTTAATTTGATTTTATCAAATAAAAGTTTATGTTGATTTTTTTTTAAAATCCATATTGTTTAACTGCAATAAATTTTTGGCCTATGAAATGCGTTTTTTTCCCAACATTACAAACATCAATATGAATTGCCAATATTTTTGTAAGAAAATAGATATATGTTGTATGATTAAATCAAAATAAAAATAATTTTTTTAAAATGTAAGAGATTGTTTTGAAAAGATAATTGTTTTTATATTATTTTCTTAGTTGAAGTGTCGAGATGGTCGGTTTATTTAGGTAAAATATATTTAATTCATTTATTTAAATCCATATTGTTTAATTTCAATAAAATATTGGTCTATGAAATGCGTTTTTTCCCAACATTACAAACATCAATATGGATTGCCAAATTTTTTGTAAGAAAATAGATATATATCGTGTGGTTAAATAAAAATAAAAATAAAAATTTAAAAATATAAGAGATTGTTTTGAAAAGACAATTGTTATTATATTATTTTCTTGGTTAAAGTGTTGAGATGATCAATTTGTTTAGGTCAACGATATTTCATTCATTTATTTAAAAAAATATTTTTAAGTTATTTTTTATAAATTGTTTTTATTTAAGTTCCTTCATATATGAAAAATATGTCAAGTAAAGATGTGATTAACTTTTCATCTCATTTTTTGTGTGAAATATAACAGGATAATACATATATTATATGTATATTTATATATTTTTCTAAGTACATTCAAACACTAATATTTAATTAAAAATTTACTCTTTTTTAAGAAATATTTTCATTTCAAAATTAAATAATTTTTTTAATAAATCTTAAATAAATTTTTTATTATCTAATATTTAAATTTACAAATTAGGTAATAAAAATATAATACTTGATCAAATTATTTGTCAAAAATTAAAAAAAATTATTAAATATATATCTATAAAAAATACAAACATCTATATATTATATATTAAATAAAAAATTAATTTTATTATTATTTAATATTTTTTTATAAGTAAAAAAATTTTAAAAACACATTTTCTAATCAATAGTAACAAACAAGTAAACAAAGGTAGTTCTAGGTCTAATCTCTCTTTTCTTCTTCCCTTTTTTTCCCGTCTAATCTTTCTCCTTTCTTTAGACAGTAAAAAAAAAAAAAAAAAACAAAATTTGAAAGAAGAAGCAAAATTAAGCGCAGGCGAGCATAGGTCTTCCGGTGATAGAGTAGGATCTGCTAAGCCCTTTCTCTCAGATGTTTTTTCAGATGCTTTCTTGAGGCTCTCAGGTCCTCAGCTCAGCTGGTGAGTCTTTTTTCCTTCTTTTTGTTTATTTTTTCTTGTCCGTGAATCCTCTACTTATTTGCCCCTTTTCACTCTACAATTTCGACTAGATGCCTTTCGGTTGTATTTTATTGTCTTAATTCTTATTAGATTCATAATATGTTTACAATTCCAATTAATATGTAAGGTTTCTAATTTCCTTATTTTCCCACGATGCGTATTATCGAAATTACAATACCTAATTCCAAATGATAATTGAATTTTGTTTGCAGAGCTGCCTGATCCAATCTGTTTTTCCATTTGCTTCAAGTTTCTTCTCTTCTGTTTACAAATTTACTTGCCGATTGGTGAATTGGATGTGGGTTGTCTTCATGTAATCATCATCACTGACATCGTCTCTTCACCCTATGTTTCATTGATAATAAATAGTATATGAATATCTTCTCACTTAACGTCTATGAGTGAGTAGCTTAAAAAAGGTCCCAACTAGCTGAAGCAGGAAAGAAATTCAAAAAATTAAAACTAAGTGATACTAATGCAGAAGAGTGGGAGTGTTTCCAGGAATAGTAAGATGCCGGCACTGAGAGTTAGTGTGCCTCAAAACTCTTTGCGGCGCCTGGGTTTGTGCTCACAAATTGCCACGGCTACTGGGGGCCAGCATTCCTCCCCCATTGTGTTTCCCGAGAAACAGAAGCGTAGTAAGATCAAGGCTGCAAAGCGGAGTAGTGATGCTTCTGGCCTTAAACCTGCTATTGCTTCTGCTGATGATTCTGGCAAACCCAGGAGTTTTGAACACAGAATTGACATTAGAGAAGGTGGACTGGGTACTGGATGTGGTGATGAGAAATCTAAATTGCTGGGTTATGAGGTCTTCTCTGGAAAGTTGATCTTGGACAAGAGTAAGACTACTGACAAGAGTGCATCTTCAACTGATGCACAACAGCCCACCTCCTCCTCTTTTGATGTTACCAACCAAGAGGCTGTGGATGCTAAGCTTACCAGCAAGGCTTTAATATGGGGTTCCCATATGCTGCATCTAGAGGATGTTATTTCGGTGAGCTCTCCTACACCAACTCAAAGATGTTAGCTACAGCACTCATTTCTTTGTTTACAGCCCACAAACATTCATATAACCTTAGAAATGAAAATGATGGAGAATTGATCATTTGTTTCTCTTACATACTTGTACAGGTTTCATACAATGTTGGTCTCCGACACTTTACTATTCACTCTTACCCAATGAAAAAGGCTTCCTGTAGCCTTTCTTGTTTCATGAAAGCTCGAAGAACACGCAAAGACTTCCGATTCTTGGCTTTTAGCACCGAAGAGGCAGTTCAATGGGTTGGTGGGTTTGCAGATCAGCAGTGTTATGTAAACATCTTGCCCCATCCTTTGGCTTCTTCAAAGAAGCAAGCATCTTCTGAGTTAATACCAATGGATACTCCTTCAGAACTGATATTTAAATGTAAGAGTCCTCCAAAAATGCTTGTCATACTAAATCCAAGATCTGGACGAGGTCGCTCGAGTAAGGTTTTTCATGGTGTTGTGGAACCTATATTCAAGGTATGATATATTGCTGGATTTTGCTTACTTCCTTTGGCAAAATTTAAATGTTTTCTCTCATTCCTATTCTTAGGATGGGTTACATTGTTTTAATTGGTCTTTTCACAAGCATCATGCATGTGAAAGTTTGTTTTTCCTGAATGCACATAGAATATCTTATTTTACATTTTGGTTTCTTATGAGCAAAGTCTTTCCATTTTGTTATATTTTACTTCTACATTCCTGTCTCAGTAATGATTATGGAAGAACTTGGATAAGTGTCTAACTAATTTTAATCGCCAAAATGTGGAACTTAAGAGACAGATAAATTTAGTGGCATTTTTTTGGAGCAAAAAATAAATTTAGTGGTTGACTGCCTATTTCATTGATTTCTCTACAAGTGTCTTTTGATATATTTTCACAGATTGCAATATAAAAAATCATTTGCAATAGCTCTCTCATAGTTTTCATAGCAACTAAAGAGACGCAAGAGAGAGGGAGGGAGAAGTTGTTTTTTCCCCCTTTACCTCACAGGTATCCTATTTGGGGAATGGATGATTCTTAATACCTTCCACTAAACCTCAATGAGACTGTGACTTTGGCAATGGAACTAAAGTAGCTTTAGGGTAAATTGTAGTGGAAGTCCCTAACTGTTTATCTAGCGTGCATTTTATCCCCAACTTTTTCAATTTTATCAATTTATTCCTAAGCTTATGCAAGCTTTTGCAATTTAGTCCCAAACTTATTGAAGTTACTACTAGATCAGTCAAACATGTGCCACTTAACTTTTAGAGTTAAGATCTTTCACATAATCACTTGAGCTAAATTTAGCTTTCCAAATGTTGTTTCATTGCAAAATAGACTGAGTCTTATCTTTGTAGTACCAAATTTACTAGAGAGATTAAATTGTTTTGATTAATCCTACGACAATATGTTTGGGACTGAATTGATTAAATTAAAACATTTGGGACTACAATGCATATTATGTTAAAGGTTTGGGACCTAAAATGTAACTTTATTACATTTTCCTATTGTTAACTAGAGTTATGTCAATCCTTAGTGAGTTAAAGGATTTGTTAATATTTAATATTGATCGTAGAAACATGTTAACTTTACTTAGACCAGGGCACCTCGACCCTGAAGCTTAGTAATCAAAATCTTGTTTAGTAGGATAAGATAATCCGTGAGAAGCATCATCATTTGTCTATATTCTTAAGGCGAAGACAACAAGCTTATTGGGGTAGTCTTATCCAAACATAAACTATACAACCTTGGATATAATAGAAACTCCATCCATCTACCAAGAGTCCTCCCAAAACCAAGAGAGGAGCTATATAATTTTTGAGTATAATGAGAATGATAGAATTTTTTTTTTAGAGAAAGTTTTGCTTTAAGTTTCCAGGAATGATAGCAATCTTTTGTGAGAGAGAGTTTTGTTCTAAGTTTCCAGGATTAAACATGATTACACTACCTTGGAGCCACTTTAGAGCTAGATTATCTGATTACCAGCGAGATGAAATTCTTTTTTGTGGTAGAACAGATGGAAATCCATTCCTCTCCACAAGATGACAAGAGCTAAACTCATCTTATCCATTATTTTTCCAAGAAGATACTTTTCTGACCCCTGTTTTTTCAGTACTTCTTGTATCTCAACTTGCTCATGGGGCATAATCCTAAGAGGCTCTATTCCATTGAGTGAAACATGCTTGTGGTCTCCTTAAGTGCAAAATTAATTATGGCTTTGAAACCTCAAAAGGAATGTTCTTAGAACCAAACAAAGTGTTTTCCTCATATACTTAAATGATTCCTATAGCTCCTAATAAAGCATCAATAACTATTGTTTACCTGCAGTGTTATTAATACTAATTATATCATTAATGACTTTTGGATTAACAAGACTATTAGTATTTCTAAACTGAATGTGACTTAAAAATGGCCTTGAGGATTTTTTATAATTTTATGCGTTAAATGTAGAGAGAGAGATTTCCTAAGGTTTAGTGTCTTTGGGTGAATCATAATGTCACAATTGGAAGTATGCATTTGGAAAATGGGTGGATATTAATAGTAGAAGACTTTGTTGGGGAGTTGAATTCTAGGATCTGATTCTTGAGGCTGGCATCATACATATAGGCTGATTTAGAATGTGGGTGAGAGAATCTCGGCATGTTTACTTGCAAATCCTACTTTGCTTTTTTGATGGAAGGGTTTTTCTTGGTTCAAGTTTGATCGTTAAAACTGATTTCTAAGTCTCGGATTTTGTACAAAGTGAAAGTTGTGGAATGGTTGGTGTCCTTGATAGGATTTGTATGTATAATTGAACACACCTGTTTTTATCGTCACTTTGGTTTGTTTATGTATAAGAAAAACACTGAACATATAGATCATATGTTCTTACATGTCCTCTTGATATTTCTATGTGGAGCGGGTTAACAAGGAGGATGTGAATTTCGTAAGCAGGGCCTGTTTCTTTTCATGTTTTGCTGCTGTCAATGCAAGAGAGCTTGAATCCATTAGGTTGAGTGGAAAGGAGCTGCTTTTTAGATAAATTTGTTTGGAGGGAAAAAGGAAGGCATTTGAGAATAAAGAGAATCTTTAGAATTTAATTCGGGATAAGACTTTTCTTTGTTTCTCAGTGGGCTTCACTTAACAATTTCAGAATTTATCATGGTTTGATTCTTGGAACATTTGGAAAGCTTTTTTGGCATAAAATTGTTTTGGTTATTTTATGTTATGGGAATTTTTTGGGTTGTAAAGCATCTGTTGTGTGGGAGTTATGGGTTGTCCAAGATTCTTTCCATTTTCATATTATTATTTATGGTATAAACTTTTACAGCTTGCAGGTTTCAAATTGGAGGTAGTCAAAACAACATCTGCAGGTCATGCCAGAAACCTTGCATCCAGTGTTGACATCAGTAATTGCCCTGATGGTACTGCTGCTCTTCTGTTTTTTTTTAACTACCTGATTACATCGGTTCTTATTGGGTTTTCCTATGCATATATAGTTTCATTAACTCATAAAAAAGGTTTAGTTTCCCTATGATGTTAACAGATTCTACAGATGTATCATTTTATGCTTTTTATTTTCCTTCTTCCTGTTTTTCTATTTGACCAGGAATCATATGTGTTGGTGGTGATGGAATCATTAATGAGGTTCGTGCCTTCTGCTTTAAAGAAATTTTTCCTTCTCGAATCACGTCTTTTAAAAGTCAATTACTATTTCATTTAATGCAATCTTAATTTCTATTGTCTGAGGCCTTAGCTTCTGTACCATGCTTTCGAGTCATATCCAGTGATTGTATTGTTAACCGTTGAAGCTTAAATGTCCTTTCATTTATTAAATGTGAATTTGATTATTTTCTTCGTGAAGTTGTTTAAGTCCGTCACCATGTCCAAGTTTCCTTTGTTTTTCTCTTCATATTTTCTTCCCTAGGCAAAGTTGTAGGATGCTAGTTTCTGCGTCAAGAGTTTGTTTATCTTTTTGGTCGAGATAATTGTAAGATTGTATGGTGTTACCTGCATCAGTGATAGCTCTCAACCTGCCTTACAACCATTTTAATTACCCTTGATATTAACCTTATCTTTTCATGCTAAAGTATTAAATAGAGAATAATGGTGAGAACGAATCTCCCAACTCAAAGCAATCAGTACACTTGAGAGATCAATTGCTGAAGTATCAAACCTCCTTTCCCCTTAATTTTTTTTCCCTTTACTTTTTTTTGTGGCAAATAATTGTGAAAATCAGTTCTTGTGACTTTTATCTTTCTTGACATCAATCCAACTTAACCTTTGCGTTTGCCAATCTTTAGCATAGAACCCAACATTCAGTAGCATTCTTTCTCCATGAGAACTTGGGTAAGTTACTGTTGGTTTCTATTTTATCTTGGGATAAGTCCCTATTGTGACACTGAAGATTTTTTGCTTGGGAGATTGATGAGAAAGTTGATGCTAATAATATGGTCTAAAAAAGAAGGCCCAATTTGTCATATTTTTCACGGTGTAATTTAAGTTAAAATAGAGAGAGACATCTTTTCATTTATTTCTATTGTGAATTTGCAAATACTAATGTGGAGTAAGACATTGTCTTGGCTAATATGGTGTAGCAGTTTAGGTAGCACTCAAATCATTTATCAATAGTTCACATCAAAATTTGGGGTTTTCAGGAAGTCTTAGAAATGGAAGTTACTTTAGAGAAATTAATATAATATAATGTTTCTTATAAGAAAAAGGTTTTGGCTTTGTTTTCAACACAGGGAATATGTAGGGAAGATTAGAATTTAAAAGGAAAATAAACAACTTGAATTGCAATTGACTTTTTATGTTTTATTCATTTGACTGTTTATCCTTCTTTTGTTTCTGTGAACTGTAAGGTATTGCTTGAAAATGATTTTAGCGTCCTCATTTCTAAGTGACGTGAGGTTGGGATTTTGCAGGTCCTAAATGGTTTACTTAGCAGAGAGAACCAGAAAGAAGGAATATCCATACCTATTGGAATTATACCTGCTGGTTCTGACAATTCACTAGTTTGGACTGTTCTTGGAGTTCGGGACCCAATATCTGCGGCAATGTCTATTGTAAAGGTACTAAATTGATTGAAATATGTGTTTTTTTCACATTTTCTGGTTATACTTGGTAATGCTTTTGCTCATTTCCCTTTTATCATTGTTTATGCACAAGCTTAAAATTTTGTTACCATGCAATGATAGTTTGTAGTGTAATAATGGCATTAAATACAATTGTGTATATTAGTATGATGCCATTATAATTGCAATTGCCATTAGGATTATTAATATTGTCCAGAATCCAATACATGGCATTCTCAAGATGGTTTAACATTTTTTTTATTTTTTAATAAGAAACATTATATTATATTAATATATGTAATAAATACAAAAATACAAAATGGATCAATAATCCACTTACAAAAGATATCACCAAGCTATTCCGAAAATCATCTAAAAGTCATAACCCTTACAAAGCTTAACATTTCATATCTGATTTAGTGGAAATTGTATAGCATACCTTCCATAATCCTTGATGGTAACAAATGCTTTTATTTTTGAGTTATGGCCAGTATTGTATTGTTTTAGGTTCGTTAAAAATTGGTGGGAGCTGGGCTTTACATGATGTGGAACAGGAAGTGGCAGCAAATTGAAAGAATGGAGAGATTATAATAGAAACTAGAATAAAGAATTAATAGTGTAAGGGAGAAAGTCATTAATCATGAGTAAATGTCCATACTAAATTATGATTAAATAATCTGTTTATTCTTTTATTAGAAATATCATATTATATTACTATGTAAGTACTCAAGTGCAAGTATTGGACTAGTAATCCACTTAGAACATAAATGAAGCCATGAACAAAACTTTCTCCAACAAAAGACGGCCATAATTTTTACTACCATCAAAATTCTGCTATCCTCCATTCACAAAACTCAAGGTTCCAACCCCTTATTTCCACAACATTCTAGTTTTCTTGGATTTTGTATTCCTCCCATGCATTTGAATGATTTTCAAGAATAAAGATTGACATGATTCCATAATAGCCCATTGTATCCCGTATTCTTTTGTGACATGAACAAAAGAAGATACACAAATGAGCAGTGTAGAAATAAAAATCAATGTCTTGTGAGGTAGTCTTGCAAAGCACACAGTTAGAGGATAGGCAGCACTTGGAAAATTCATTTGTGTTCACCTTTCCTAGAACAATTTTCCGTTTCAATACATTAACTTTACTTGAACTTTGATATTTAACACTAAAGTATAAAGATTGAAAACCTGTACAAATTTATACCAGAAGCATCCTGATGGATCCATATATTTTTTTGATAAGAAACATTATATTATATTAATTAATAATTACAAAGGTACAAAGTGGATCAATGACCCACTTACAAAAAGAGGCTCCAAACTGTACGAAATAATGGATCCATTTGTGTCTTGCTCTCATATTTGCATGTTGCAATAGGATGTAATACACATAGAATTGAGAATATAGTAAAAAAAACAGTGTACAACATGAATTTAGCAAAAAAGACAAATGATAGAAGAATACTAAGATCTCTCTCAACTGACCTTCCCGCCAAAAACAATTCCTTTGTATTTTTTGTTTTTTTTTCTTGGGTACCAAACAAGAATTTCTTGATCTTTCCTTCGCAATCTGCAACGCATTTAGCAACTTATTTTTGCTTCGACAATGGTGATCTATTTGCTGGTATAATCTCTAGGTTGTTCTCGGTGTTTTCCTCAATTGAACTCCTTGTGTATTTTTGGTGGATTGATCAATTTGCATCTCATTTTTCACGATCTTGCAAAGGTAATCAAGTTAGTGTTTCGAGGTGAAGGTAATCAGAATTACAATTAAAACCTATTCTTAGTGAAATTAGCTACGACTCCTAGTCCAAGATTTATATAAGAATTGAAGTATAATTCTGTTTTGTTTTGAATAAGAATTTTTGTGCGATAAGCCTTGCTCTCATATGTTTGAGTGCTTGGCTGATGATATTTGCATGGCTTTGAAGTGTGCCTTGTGGTTAGATTTAGCTTATTTACATGCATTTTCTTACCAGGAATTTTATTCCTTGGTCATCGTGCTACCTATTCTAGGCATCATGCTATTATGTGTCTGTTGTTGGTAAGATGATTCTTTTGGTGTGGAATGCTCAAGACATTGGCTTTGCTGATACAGTGAATGCTTTATTTGGTGCTAACCATGATCATAGGCCTGATATAATTTGTCTTCTGGAAACAAAGGCCAAAAGAAAGAGAGCTGCTAGGCTTTGTAGAAGGCTTGAATTCTTTGAATTTTTTGTTGTCAATCCTGTGGGTGTGGTCGAGTTATCTGGTAGTATGATGGTTATGTGGCATAACAGATTAGTAGTGAGCTCCTCTTTCTATAGTGATAGCACTATTTATATGTTGATTGATGGCATTGGAAGATTTACTTTTGTTTTTGGTGTTAGGGGATGAGAAATTAAGTTATGAGGGATGTGCCGTGGGTGATTGCTGATAATTTCAATAAGATGCTTAATAGTGATGAAAAGGAAGGTGGCTGTGAATTTGGTTTTAGGAGATCAAGGAAATTGAGGGAATATATCAATGAATGTGGGGTTATGGATACTAAACCTAATGGTTGTTTCTACACTTGGAGGAATGGGAGAGAAAAAGGTGTTTTTTATTCAGGATAGATTGGACAAATGTCTGGTTAGTCCATGCATGATGGAGTTGTTCCCTAACCTAGTGGTGATGGTTCCTCCTAACATTGGCTTTGATCATAATATGTTAATATGTGATTCGGAGCCTAATGTCACGACTTTAGATTTCAAGTAGCGATCGTGCGACACTTAGCACCGTCCGTTGCACTAAGCCTGCCTTTGAATCCGAATGAAACTCCAAAGAGACTAGAAAGAGAGTTTGTAAAGAATGCTTTGTATTGCTCTAGAGAGAGTTTATCTTACAAGATGCTAAGAATTCCCAAGGATTTCTCAAGATGAATACAAATGAAGACCAATAGGTCTATTTATAGTGTGGCACCAAGCTTAAGACTATGCCACATCTTTCTAGATCCTTATAAGTCTAGAATGTACAAGAGTGTTCTAGTTTTATGTACAATATGCCACAAGGTTCTAGGACCTTCTAGCCAACTCTAGAGTCTTCTAGGAATGTCTAGTTCCTTCATGCACGTTCTAGGATGTTTCGTAAGCTTCTAGAGACTTCCGCATCCTTCATGAACCATCCGGCACGTTCTAGAATATTCCAGCCCATTCTAGCACCTTCAAGTGTATTCTGGAGCATTCTAGGGTCTTCAAGGCTTGAGTTGAGTCCACCCAACTCTAGTTTCTTCTAGACACCTCTAGGCCACTCTAGAACTTTCCCATATAGAAAAGTCTAGATCCTTTAGGCAACCACCATTACTTTGGATTTTGCGAGACAACCCATATAGAAAAGTCTAGATCCTTTAGGCAACCACCATTACTTTGGATTTTGCGAGACAATTCGAGCGAGACGTAACACTAAGGTGAGTATTAATAAAAGAAGGCAGTTCAAATATGAAATGAAGTGGCAGGAGGAAGAGGACTATGTGAATACAGTAAGGACAGAATGGGAGGCTGTGTCTAATGGGAGACCTATGGGTGGCTTATTGAGAAAGCTAGGATGCACAAGGAGGAGGCTCAAAATTTGGAGTAAATCCTTGAATGGCAATCCCAGGAGGAAGTTGCAGGATCTATCTAGGAGGTGGAGGAGTTGGAGGGAATGGGGGAATTGGCTTGGTAAGAACAGTAGGAGATTAAGGCTGAAATATGCTCTATTTGGAGGAAGAAATCTATTGGGGCTAAAGAGCTAGGGTGAGGTGGCTTAACTTTGGGGACAGGAATACCAAGTTTTTTTCACCAAACTGTATTGTGTAAGAGAAGTTTTAATAGAGTTGTCAAGCTGAAAGATTGCCGTGGGGAGTGGTGTAATGAACCTGAAAGGCTATCTGGGTTGATACAGTCATTTTTGTAATGTGGTTTTCCAATCTAAAGGCTGCTCTGGCATGGATGAAACTTTGCAGGTGGTTGAGCCCTTGGTCACTGATGAGATGAACTGTGATTTAACCATGATGCCCTCCTATGAAATCGTTAAGGTGGCTGCTTTTAGCTTAGGGATGGCTAAAGCTCCAGGACCTGATGGCTGTAATGTCTCTTTCTTACATAAGCATTGGGATATTCTGGGTGAGGATGTGACTAAGGCTGTGTAGAATTTTTTCGAAAATGGTTTCATCCGTTCATCAGTGAATGAAACCTGCATTGCACTTGTGCCCAAGGTTGGTGTTCCTGAGAGCCCTAGCCAATTCAGGCCAATTGCTCAATTTTTTCTACAAGATTATTTCCAAGGTTTTGGTGTGTAGACTTAGCTGTTTATCTCTGAAGAATAGGGTGTAATTGTGGGGAAAGATACACCCAAGACAACATTTTGATTGCACAGGAGGCTTTCTATTATTTAAAGCATAAAAAGAAGGGTAAACTGGGTTATTTTACTCTAAAAACTGACGTGGCTAAAGTCTATGAGAGGATTGAGTGAAAGTTTTTAGAGACTTTGATGAGGAAATTGGGGTTTTGTGAGAAGTGGTTACAATTGAGGCTTTCTATTATTTAAAGCATAAAAAGAAGGGTAAACTGGGTTATTTTGGTCTGAAAACTGACATGGCTAAAGCCTATGACAGGATTGAGTGAGTTTTTAGAGGTTTTGAGAGTAAATTGGGGTTTTGTGAGAAGTGGATACAATGGATCATGAAGTGCATTACCACCGTTCAATATTGTGTTCTGTTCAATGGTGAACGTCTAGAAAAATTCTATCCTCAAAGGGGGATTAGGCTAGGTGTTCCTCTTTCTCCCTATTTGTCTATTTTGGTGGCTGATGTATTATCTAAGCTCATTAAGAGGAAGCTAGCTGGTGGGAGGCTTAAAAGTCTGAGAATTAAAAGAAGATGCCCAGTTCTTTCAAATCTGTTTTTTGCTGATGATGCAATATAATTCGGGGTGGCTATGGAGGATAATTGTAGATGCCTATTGAGCTGCATTGGGACAGCTTGTTCATTTTGACAAAAGTTGTATTTTGTTCAGCAAAAACATGATTTGGGAGGAGCAATTAAGGCTTGCAGGTTTATTCAGGGTGAACTTGGTGGCTAATGTTGGGAGCTATTTTGGTTTACCTACAGATTGGGTGACTCTAAGGTCAATCTTTATGGCTTATTGCAGGAGAAGATGCTGCAAAAAATTGGCTCTTGGAAGGCTAAGTTCCTGTCCATCGGGGGAAAAGAAATTCTCTTAAAATCTGTTGCCCAGGCTCTTCCTAGCTATGTTATGGGTGTTTTCAAATTGCCAAAGAAGGTGTGTAAGAGACTTGTGGGGGCTGTTTTTGATTTTTGGTGGTCCAATAAGGCTGAGGATAGAGGAATAAGGTGGTGTTCTTGAGAGACTCTTACTAGAAGAAAGGTGGTGGTGGTTTGGGGTTTAGGGATTTGGAAATTTTTAATAGAGCAATGTTGGCCAAGCAGGCTTGGGGATTGCTGTGTAGGCCTAGCAGTGTCTGCTATGGCAAGGATGTCTTGTTGAATGAAGGCATTTGTGGTATTGGGAATGGAACTCATGTAAGTGTATGGCTGCCCAATGTTGGCTTGTTGGTGGACTATAAAGTGGAGGGTGTTGCAAAATATGTGAGCTAATGGATCCTGTTCATTCATGTGGGAATGTTAATGCATTGAAGGCTTTATTTCCACCTTGCATTGTTAAGGAAATAAGATCTCTATTGCCAAAGTAGGTATAGTAGATACATTTATTTGGCCTCGTGAGAAAAATGGGAAGTTCTCTGTGAAATCCTGTTATAGAGTTCTGCACAAAGCTAGGGGAAACTATGGGCTTTCTGCTGCCTCCAGTTCTAGGCAGGTATGTCCTTGGTATTGGAAGCATCTGTGGGAGCTTAAGTTGCCTGAGAAAATCAACATTTTTTTGTGGAAGGCTGTTGGGAACTTCTTGCCTGTGTGGAGATTGCTGGTTAGGAGAGGAATTTGTGGTGAAAGTTTGTGTCCATTCTGTTTGATGCATGAAGAAACAGTGGAGCATTTATTGCTTGGTTGTCAAATGGTATGAGCATCTGGTTTTTATCAAGCTTGTACTTTGATTTTAACATGGACAAGGTGGGGAACTTTGGGTGGTGGCTGCAAGAATGTTTTATGGAGTTTTGTAAACGAGCTGATGGGGGTGTTGATGTTTGCACCAGGTTATGCTATTTGATTTGGCAATCTAGATAGGGAGGAATAGGCTAATCTTTGCTAAGCAGGTTATGGATCCTGTGAGAGTGGCTTTGGTGGTAGATAGGTAGTCGATGGAGTACCTTGAAGCCCAAAAATTTCAATGGTGTACCGGTGCATGTCCTCTGGTGCACAATGGTTCTACTGGTTGGTCTAGGCCTTGTGCAGGTGTGGTGAAATTAAATTGTGATGCTGCTCCTGACTGTGAGCATCTATGTGGAGGCACTGGTGTCTTGGCAAGGGATTTAAATGGTGTGTTGGCTGTGAGTGGTATGCAAATGTTTTGTAGTTCTATTGAGTAGTTGGAATTGTATGCCATTCTAGTGGGATTGCACCTAGCTATGGATAATCGGTGGCTTAATGTTAGTGTGGAGTTTGATTCGTAGGTGGTGGTTGGCTGGATAGCCAATGGAGGTGATGGAGTTTTCTGGTCTGCTGAACCAGTCCTTTGGGGTGCTAAGTTTTTGATAGGTTTCTTTGGGCATTGCTCGGTGCAATGGATCGAAAGGGATGCAAATAGGGTGGTTGATGGCATAGCAAAAGCTGCTGAGGAGCTTGGTGGTTGTATTTCTTGTTTAGGCAGCCTTTCCTAGCAAAAGTTTGGCATGTTGCTTATTGATTGTGCAGGAAGCTGTATTTGAGTTTTTCATTTTTTCTTTGGCCAAAAATATATACACACACACACACCAAATAATGGCTATAATGCCCATACAAAATAACTTTCCAAAATCTAAGTAGGATAAACAACCTTCTCAATTAAAATTTATGAGAAATTGAGAATAATCCTTTAATTCTTTTGACATTGATGCCTAAGAAGATGCTAGAAATAAAGATATTTCTCATAAAAAAGTACTATCATTCTCATTATCATCAAAAATTCTCTTATTTTTTTCCATTCATAGTTTCCTTTTTGGGGAAAATTCCTTTGGAGATTATCTGGTTGGTTGGATGATGGGAACAACAAAATAAGAAATATGGAATGGGAAACGGAGATCCATATTTCATAATATGAGACGAGATAAGGATGGAGATTGCATTCCCTGTCCCGTTCTTTCGTATATATCCTATCTTAATATATATATGTATTTTATTCTTTTTATTTATAGATTTAGTTGTACTTAAACTCGAACTAATTTTGAGTAATATATACATTTTATCTTTAAGTTATGTTTTTATTATATTAAAACATAAAGAATCTTTCTTTATGAAAATTATTTTGACTATTTAAATTTTAAAAATCTAAAATCTTATTAATATTTTGCAATTTATTCTTATTATTATAAACTAGCTTGTAATAAGATTCTATCAATGTTTATTATAAAAAGATTATGTATTTATTGTACTTATATTTTATCTTTCTCTCTTTCACATAAATATTGTTTGTTTTTATTATTTGTTGGCTTGAATTTTTTTCCCATCATAAAATATTTATTATTGGCCTATTTTTATAATTTTTCCTTTATAATAAAAATAAAAAAATAAAAAAATATTTACAATATTACTTGGATTAATTTTCTCTATTTGAGGGTCCCCGTTTTTGATTGGGGATCTCGATATGTTATGAGAAGGATTTTAAGTGGAGATGGGGTAAATTCTACCCATCCCCGCCTTGACCAGTTGTCAACCCTCTCACCTCGTAGCTCTATAACAGCTTTGCCTTTGAATCCTTATTGCTCCTCCCATATGTGTAAAATGATCTAGAAGTAAAGATTGACCAAAGAAGATAAGCAAGTAGACTATGTAAATAAATGATCAATATCTTCCGAGCTGTTCTTGTAAAGCACACACCAATTAGGAGTTTACCCTTTCCGGCTCTGACATTAAATTTGAAAAATCTTCAACTTCCCAGTCATTCAAGTTCCTTGTAAGTATGGAATTCCATCATTCAATTGAATGCAACCTGTTAATAGGAGTATTCTTTTCCAAACATATCTTTTGATCACTAATATTTTCTTTGATTGTGTCTCTATCCATACTTGACATCATACTTGCAAATTCATCAACCTTCTAATTATTCAATTCTCTTATAAATATGAAATTTCAATGTTTAGGTGAATAAAACATACATATGGGGAACATTTTTGTCCAAATATAACATGTACAATCTTGGAAATCTAGTTTAAGTAGGTATTCTTCTCAATAGAGTTTGTCCCCATTTTCTACCATGTATCTCAAATTAGAAAAGAGATATTCAAAGTTTTTAACGATTGTCATTCAAGGGATACAATTAAGGTTTTGCATATCACGACCCAATCTTGTATAAAGAATACCAACTTTTGTTAACTTTTGTCAATCTCATTTAAAGAATACCTACTTTATTCTTCTATTAATATACAAGCACAAAAGTACAAATAGTGGACCAATAATCCACTTTAAAAGGATGGAGAGACGAAGCTTTCTTGAGAAAGGATAAACATGTTAGTCTCAATGACTGGATGGCTATTGAAGGCTTGCCATTTTACTTGTGGAATGAAACAACTTTTAAAAGAATAGGAGTATTATTTGGGTGATTGTTGGAAGTTAGGCCAAAGAATTACTTCTTACTCTTTCTTGTTATATGAAAAGATAAGAATAAAAGGAATTAGTGTTGCATTCTTTGATTCCGGTTTTGACTTTTGCCTCAATGATAAGACTTATAAGCTGTTACCTAGAAATGCCATGACCTCTTCACTTGTTAGGACTCTTAAGGAAGTATAAAGGAGTTGGCAATTGTTGAATTTGTCAAGGAAAGGTACATCTTTTAGGGTTAGTGTTACTAAAGGCAATGGTTTTGTCAAAAAATGGATTCCGAAGAAGGTGCATTTTAAGCCTATGGTGGAAGTGAGTCTAATAATTCATTTACATGTTTTAATAAGCCCACCTCCTAACGACATAAACTTTTAAGATATTTGGATTGCTAACTAGCTTCTAACAATATGGGCCCGGTGGAGGATTATTTCCAAGCATTCAACTTACTTTCCATTAAGTGGCCCTAAAGTTGAGTATCCCAATAAAAGTTTATATATGATGAGTAGCTTCTCCAATGACCCGATTGAGTTCTACTATAAGGTTGGAAGTGAACATGAAGGTGGTTCCAAAAGAGAGAAATCAATCGGGTCATTGGAGAAGCTACTCATCATATATAAACTTTTTATTGGGATACTCAACTTTAGGGCCACTGAATGGAAAGTAAGTTGAATGCTTGGAAATAATCCTCCACCAAGCCCAGGCCCATCCCTCGTGGAGGATTATTTGAAGAAAAGCTTGGACATTTAAAGCAAAGCATTTGTCTTGTTTAAGTATAATTTGAAGCAACGTGGAAAAGTGGATTGTCTTGTAGGCATTAATTTTCAATGCTTGAGTTCTTGTAAACCTATTTTTAGGGATATTGAGGTGGGGTAGGGAAAAGCAATAGTTAATGTGTCCGACTTTAAAGTGAGTATAAATGAAAAGAATGAAGTTTGTGATGTTGAGTATGATATAGACTTAAGAGTTGGAGAAACTCCTAACACGGGTTTCATGGAGTATTGTTTAGAAGGTTAAGGGACTTTATTAGAGTTGAATGAATTTCAAGCAGAGGGAATTGATATTCTACAAGCGATAGAAACATTGTTTAGAAGGTTTTTTCGGGGATATGTTCGAAGCTGATGATGGTATGAATGAACTTCAAGAAGTGGGGATTGATATTCTACAAGAGATTGTTAGTGACACAAATTTTGATACGGGTAACGTAGATAGCAGTGAATATTTTGTTAGAGTGAGGCTGCAGATGAGGTTTTGGTTGACATCCAAAGTTCATATTTTCCTTTTTGAGTTACTTGTGGAGGCAGTTGAGGCAAAGGCAATGGAGGTTATTAAGGTTGTGGAGTTAGTGGAGGTAGTTGAGATGGTGGAGTCAATGGAGGTTGTCGAGGTTGTTGAGGCAATGGAGTTCGTTGATGCTATTGAATCCCATACACTAAAAAAATGGCACTTTATTCCTTGAAAGAGAAGGGAAGCAGGCAACTAGAAGTTAAGTTAAAGCTCATTCGTGTTAGATCAAGTATAGGAAGATTGATTGCTTGGATAAAGTAAACATGATGGATTTAGGGGGTGTGGCATGAAAAAATGGACATAACCTTGGGTTCATCAAATAAGGAAGAGAAGGTTGAAACAAGTAAGAGTGAGAAGAAAGACTTGAGGGAGTTATGTAGTTTGATAAGCAAGGTCAGATAAAGTGCGTCAGTGGTGGGAGAAGCGTCTGCTTAGGGATGGTGTGGTTATAAGTTTATAAAAAAGTTACCTGAAAGATTCTTTTTAAAAAAAAAAAAAAAAGGTTAAAAAGGGGGGAGCAAGGAGGAACTAATTGACTTGAAAGAGAGAAGAGAAGAGAATGGAAATTGTTGCCTTGTTTAAAACAATTTATAAATATAAAGTTAAAAAGGGGAGCAAGGAGGAACTAATTGACTTGAAAGAGAGAAGAAAAGAGAATGAAAATTGTTACCTTGTTTAAAACAATTTATAAATATAGAATAGCATATTCCTTACAGCAAAGAGTGAAAAAAGTTGTAAATAATAGATTCTCAAGAGAAATAGGTAAAAGAAAATTTTATCCAATATTTAATAGTTGGTCCATTCTTAATCTAGGTAAATGTCCTTGCTATAGAAATAAATAAAAACAAATAAGTTTTATCTAAAGTAATAAAGATACCAATTGTTGCTTTAAGAATTCCACGTGTTGTGTTTATTTCAAAAAGTTTAGAAACAATACGTAGTGAGATATTCCAACTGCCCAAGTACTAAACTATTACAATTAATGAAGAAATTAATAGGTTTAGTTAAGAAGCAGCAAAAGCAAAAGACAGGAAAATATACCATAGCTAACATGACTAACATTAGAAATAATGATATAATGAAGTGAAAATATTTTATTATACTAATCTATGTTTATCTTTAGTTAGTGATCAACAAAAATAAATATCTTGGGATTATGGTCCAAGTGGTATGACTCTCCACCCATCACCATCCCATGGACCCAAGTTCGAATCCAATTCGTGTAATATTTTATTTATTTAATAAAAAGGAGATTTAAGTGCCCCCTCTTTTTAAAAAAAGTTCATACTAAATATATCATTTCAATTTTAAAAAATGTTTAATAATAATTTATTACAAAAAATCAAAATAATTATAAGTGCTATGCTACCCCATGGGACAAAAAAATTGATTTTTATTTAACCAAAATTATTGCAAATAAGGTTAATATTTTGACTTACCGAGTTTTACTAAAGAATCATTTTAAAGATTTTTTATCAAGTTATATTCTATTTCCTGTAAGTCCCATTAAAAAGAAACTTCTCAAGAAACATAGAAGCGATTGTAGGGTAGTGATGGAATTAAACTTAATTTGAAAAATGGTACTTTAGCTGTAAAAAGTTTCAACCACACACCTACCATTTGATATAAAAAACAATGTGCAAATGTTCCATTCCTTAAAAAAAAAAAAAGATTTTTAGATGTTCATATATAGTAGCAAAAAGTGCCACGATTATGTACAATGGTTATTATTGTTCCCTCCTCAAGGAAATCCCAGAAGAAAAATTATTTATTAAATTATAACAGTATAAATTAGCTAAAATTTATGTTATTTATGTATGGAAATTGTCACATGCCCCTTTGCTAACATCCTTTAATTACCAAAATCGTAATTAAATTTACAAAAGGAGGGAAATTATCTTATTATTTTTATATAATGTTAAAACTTTATATTTTTGATTTTATGAGCAAAAATTTAAATTTTTTATGATTGTTAAGAAGAATTTGACTTGAAGTAGGCATCGAAAAAACTTTGAAATTTAGAAAATAAAATGTTTTTTTAATGTTGATATGACAATAATTGTAAAAAAATTAAAATATAGATAATGGAAG
The DNA here is from genome assembly GCA_037013495.1 of Hippophae tibetana. NCBI lineage: Eukaryota > Viridiplantae > Streptophyta > Magnoliopsida > Rosales > Elaeagnaceae > Hippophae > Hippophae tibetana. The sequence continues at coordinate 48,836,817 of CM072802.1, forward strand.
CACATATAGCAAAGACTAGGACAAGATCGTCCAAACATTTTGACTGCTATATTGGCCCTTGTATTCAGCTACTTTGGTTTCTATTTTTATTGGTTTCAGGGGGGTCTTACAGCTACTGATGTTTTTGCTGTCACGTGGATTCAGACTGGAGTTACCCACTTTGGGATGACTGTATCCTATTATGGTTTCGTTAGTGATGGTAATTACTCGTGCTTACATTATCTTTTAATAAATACATGATTTGTGTTTTGCGCACTGCATTATCGTTATTTCTTGTGCTCTCTCTGTATTAACAGAAAACAAGGTGGTTAAACTTTTTGATATTGTTGGTAACAGTAGTAATAATTGTGGTGTTGCATGTGTATTTTAGAGTTGCATCCAGTAGTTTTTACCCTATGCTTGTTAAATGGTTGTTGTGCTCTCTCTGTATTAACAAAAAACAAGGTGGTTAAGCTTTTTGATATTGTTGGTAACAGTAGTAATAATTGTGGTGTTGCATGTGTATTTTAGAGTTGCATCCAGTAGATTTTATCCTATGCTTGTTAAATGGTTGTAGTAGGCGGATGTTGAATATCTGTTTTCAAGAACTTCAAGCAGTTTTTCAGAGCATTTTTATTTGATAATACGTTTGATTGAAGTTTGCAAAATTGTTTGACTTGTGCATTTGCTCGATAATTTTGATGATGTATTTTGTAAGTTGCAGTCTATTAATCAAATTAATTTCACTACGAGCGTTTTTGTTTCTCAAAACACGCACCACTCTCTACGAACCTGAGGCCCCTTTTATATTATTTTTCCTTCTATATTTTCTAAGACAGTAATATGTAAGCTTTTAGGGTGCAAGAAAATATCATCTTGGTTAATTATGTATAACTCTCGGTCATTTGATATGTTTATGGGGATGTTGAGTTAAGATTCTGTAATTCTGTATACTAACTTTTTAATAATTGCAAGAAATATTTCAGATAGTCTATTTTAAATCTATTGTTCATAAACATAACATCAACCAGTGTTAAATCTAGAGAAAAATATCTCTAAGGTGTTTTACATATTGCAAAAATGATACTTTAAGTCCTATACTTATTTTTTATAGCAGTTTAGTTTTATTGTTATAAAAAAGTGATCGTATAAAGATGAAGGTAAACTTTTTTCATTATATTTTTTAATTTTTTCAATTGCATTAAATAGAGATTGTTATAACTTAAATAAACTATAACTGAAAGAATTGAAGAAAAAATAATATTAAAATAGGAAAAAATAAAATAAAAACATATAAAATGGTTTTTTGTCCTTGTGTGGTTATTTTTTCATAATAATAAGACTAAAATGTTACAAAAAATAGGTATAAGACTTGAGTGTTGCTTTTAAAATAAGTATAAAACCTTTATAGTCACCTTTCCTCTAATCTAATATCCCCATGTTGCATTTTTTCTATTAGAAAAGTCTATCAATCAAGCCTTTGAATTTTCAATCTTGTATCAGTAAGAGTCAATAATAAAGGCTTCTTTTTTCCCTTTAATGTTTGCTTTGAAGATAATATGAATTGATAACATTTGAGTGTAGACTTTTAGAGATATTATTTTAATTAGTTCTAGATTAGTGGTTGTACATGTTGTAATAGTGATTGTAAAGATTGTAATAGTTAGATTGTAATAGTTGACTATATTCCTAAATTAATGGTCTATTTGTCTAACTCCTAGTCCTCTATATATAGTAGTACATACATTTGAAAAAACATCAGAGAAATAATAAGTAATATTTTCAGTTTTTTTTTTCTCAAAATTTCTTTATGGTATCAAATCATTTTTCCATTTGAGTGAAATAGAGCCAATCTGATATTTATTAACACCAGTTCCATTTGAGTGAACTCGAGAGCTAATTGGTGTGAACCACAGAGCTAATCTCTACCCATTCCCTCCATTGCCGTCGTCCCTGGATTTTTTCGTCCTCCATAGCCTATTGTTTCGTCCTCTGTCATCTCCGCATCTGCTTCCGTCCTTTGTCATCTCCACTGCTTCTGTGGCCATCATCTCGTGCGACCTCAACCATGAGTTTCACGAGACTTTAATCATCAAGTCTCCACTTCAGTGCTTCCTGTTTACTATAGTTTATTTTAAAAAAAAACTGCCAACGACCCAATGTCCAACTACATTATTACAAGATAGCCCAACTACATTATTACCCAGTCACCACTTTCACTCATCGCAATAGTCTGAGCATCAATGGCCACAGGAAAATCTGTCATGAACGGTTCCAATGGAGGTTCCACTGAGAACAATATTTTGCCTATCACTAGTCAGTCAAACACAAAGCAAACGATAATGTAGAAAGATTCAAGGCTCGCCTTATGGCTAAGGGATTCACTCAAGCATATGAGATTGACTAGCAGGAAACGTTTGCACCTATAGCAAAGCTTAACACTGTTCATGTTCTTCTCTCCCTGACATCTAACTTGGATTGACTTCTCTACTAATTAGATGTCAAGAATGCATTCTTTAATGGCGATCTCGAAGAAGAAGTATACATAGACATTCCTCTTGGAATTGATTCTCCTTCTCCAACCACTAGAGTCTGCAAACTTAAGAAATCTTTATATGGATTGAAGTAGTCTCCACGTGCCTGGTTCGATAGTTTATCTAAAGTTTTGAAGAGATATGGGTACAATCAATGCCAAGTAGATCATATACTCTTCGTCAAACATTTCTCCAATGAGAAAATAGTTATCCTAATTGTATAGGTAGATGATATTGTTCTAATAGGTAATTCTACAGTTGAGATGAATAAACTCGAGGAGTTCCTAGCCAAGGAATTTGAGATCAAAGATCTAGGAAATCTCAAATATTTCTTAGGAAAAACTCTGATGGACCCTACGGTAAAACTCGGAATCAAAGAAACTAGTGCACCTGTGGACAAAGGCCGTTATCAAAGATTATTGGAAAAACTCATTTACCTATTCCATACTAGACTAGATATTGGATTTTTTTGGAACCCTTACTTTTGGCATGGCCTCCCCCACTCTTTCCTCCACTAAATTTTTTATCTATGGCTTTTGAGCTCTCTTTGTTTGTGGAGTAGTCAATAAAGCTTTCCGCAATTGCAATGGCCGAAGATAAGTCTTGGACACCACGTCGCTTGAGCTCGAGGTTAGCCCACGATTGCAGACCAACCATGAACAAGAATAGGACATCTTTGTCTGATGTGTCAGGAACTTTAAGCAGCAAGGTTGTGAACTCCTTCACATAGTCCCTTATGCTACCTGTCTGCTTTAACCGTTGCAATCGGCCTCTTTCCTCCTCTTCAGCATTTACAGGGAAGAACTGCATTTTGAACTCTCTTTTGAAATCGTCAAAGGTTTCAATTGTGCAAACCCCTTGTTGCACATCACCATGCCTCCGTCTCCACCACAACATAGCAGTGTCGGACAAATACATGGCAGCAGTTCGGATCTTGTTGGCATGGTCCGTTATGCCAGTAGCCTCAAAATATTGTTCCAGCTCCCATAGGAAGTTTTCAACTTCTCTAGCATTCCTAACACCATTGAAGGTTTTAGGCTTGGGAACATCCACCCTCTTAGCCTCAATGACGGTGGTTGTGCTAGTTCCCGCGGCCATAGCCCGTTTACATAGAGCTAGATCACCACCTATATCCTCCACTCTAAGCAAGACATGAGCAACTTCTCTTTGGACCAAATCCCTCACCTTGGCAAGTTCGGCCTTCAACCCTTCAATCTCTTGCCTTAACCCACCGTCTAGCTCATTAAGGGATATCTTGACCGCTGCATGGATCTCCACATCCTCGGCCTCTAAGCCAATGCAACGTTCTTCCAAGCCAATGCAACGTTCCTCCAAGTTGTCCACCCGGTCGAACATCTCCCCTAAGCGGTGCTGCTCACTCCCAACACGTGCTTCTAAGCTAGAAAGTATGTCTTTCGACTTGGCTCGAGATTCCTTTGGTGGTTTCCGAACTTTCTCACACCCACATTCCATAGGTGGAACATCAATGCTTGGTGTAGATGTTGCACTGTTCTTCATTATGCCAAGGGTAGAAATGCTTCAACCGAAAGCTCTGATACCAACTGTTACGACCTTAAATTTCAAGTAACGCTCGTGCGGCATTTAGCACCGTTCGTTGCACTAAGCTTGCCTTTGAACCCGAATGAAACACTCCAAAGAGACTAGAAAGAGAGTTTGTAAAGAATGCTTTGTATTGCTCTAGAGCGAGTTTATCTCACAAGATGCTAAGAATTTCCAAGAATTCCCAAGATGAATACAAATGAAGACTAATGGGTCTATTTATAGTGTGGCTCCAAGCTTAAGGCTATGCCATAACTTTCTAGATCATTCTAAGCCTAGAATGTACAAGAGTGTTCTAGTTTTATCTACAATATGCCACAAGGTTCTAGGACTTTCTAGCCAACTCTAGAGTCTTCTAGGTTTGTCTAGCTCCTTCATGCAAGTTCTAGGATGTTTCGTAAGCTTCCAGCGGCTTCTACATCCTTCATGAATCATCCATCACATTCTAGAATATTTCAGCCCATTCTAGCACCTTCAAGTACATGCTAGTATACTCTGGAGCATTCTAGAGCCTTCAATGCTTGAGTTGTCCATCCAACTCTAGTTTCCTCTAGACATTTCTAGGCCACTCTAGAACTTTCCCATGTAGAAAAGTTTAGATCCTTTAGGCAACCATTATTTCTTTGGATTTTGCGGGACAATTCGAGCGTGATGTAACATCCTACTCACTAAAGTTTTTAGGTTTAACAACACCATAAGCAGGCAAACTTCGTTTTATGCATACGTATCCAAACTTATTTTATCGACACCTAGATATTTGGGCTTTTTAATTATATATTTATATCACATAAGTCCTAATTTGATAAGTTTGGGTATCTATGTGTAAAAAATTTGACATGAAATTTTAACACATGGTACCCAAACTTGTCAAATGTGATACAATTCAAAATTTCAGTTACCTAAATATATATATAAATGAAGAAAAGTTTGGGTATCTATATGTTAACCTGGTCAAAGTTTAGCCAACTTTCCAAGTCTGCAACTGATGATGCGTGTTTTATTATTCCATGGTTGCAGTGCTGGAGCTCTCAGAGAAATATCAAAAGAACTTTGGTCCTTTGCGTTATTTTGTAGCTGGGTTTCTCAAATTCTTATTCCTTCCCAAGTACAGCTATGAAGTGGAGTATCTTCCTGCATCAAATGAGGATCGAGAAGGAAAACTCTCAACCGAGCAGGAAATACTTGACATGTCGGATCTATACACGGACATTATGAGGAGATCAAACACAGATGGCATTCCTAGAGCTTCTAGTCTATCGAGTATTGACTCTATGATGACTCCTAGCCGAATGTCTGGAGGAGAGATGGATACATGTAGTAGCAACCATGCCAGCACTGAACCCTCTGAATATGTGCGTGGTCTGGATCCCAAATCTAAACGACAGTCGACTGGTAGGAGCAATTTAACTGCTGAACCTGAAGTTATTCATCCTCAGCTCCCTCTGTCAACAACTCCAAATTGGCCAAGAACCAGATCAAAGTCAAAGACAGAAAAAGGGTGGACTGGACTCACAACCACAAATGATGCCTCTAGATGTTCCTGGGGCAATGCTGCGACATATGATAGGGAGGATATATCATCAACTTTATCTGATCCAGGTCCAATTTGGGATGCTGAACCCAAGTGGGATCATGAACCTAACTGGGATGTGGAAAATCCCATTGAGCTGCCTGGGCCATCAGATGATACAGGAGCAGGGCTGAAAAAGGAAGCTGTAATGCCCAAGTATGAAGATAAGTGGGTAGTGACGAAGGGGCAGTTTCTTGGAATTTTGGTCTGCAATCATGCATGCAGAACTGTTCAGAGCTCTCAAGTGGTTGCACCAAAAGCCGAGCATGATGACAACACCTTGGATTTGCTCCTAGTTCATGGAAGTGGTAGATGGCGGCTGTTAAGATTTTTCTTGCTGCTGCAGATGGGCAGACACCTTTCTCTTCCTTATGTCGAATATATTAAGGTACTGGCATTTAAGGTGGATAGCAAATGATAAACTAGAATAGTTTATTATGGATCTGACTCAATTGTCTCTTTGCAGGTGAAGTCAGTGAAGATTAAGGTATCTGGAAAGCGCACTCACAATGGTTGTGGCATTGATGGAGAGCTATTTACACTCAATGGGCAAAACGTTTCTTTGCTTCCAGAACAATGCAGACTTATTGGTCGTTCCCCCAGCCTATAGGTATGATAACTATGAGTTCCATTTTAGTCTTGCTGGGCTGCAAACATTTATGCTTGTTTCTATAATGGAAGTGACGAATATCACACTGCTTTATTGTCCTCTTAACCTATGACATTTCCCCTTTTTAACAGCTCGGATCCCTGTAAATTTGTCCTGTAATGTGTATTTGTTGCTTGTTTGTTTATTTGTTCTTTCCTGTTACTTTGTCATGCATGTATCCTAGTCCCTTCTTTGATACCTGCTAGAGGAGTTGTGTAATTTCACTTCTGGCATTCCCTTGCCTTTGATAACCTTTAGATTGCTTCATTGATATTTATTTTGTAAAGTAATTTGTTATTTATCATCCATTATTTCTTGAAACCTGTAATCCTTATTGATTCTGTTATTTGGCTCTTCGTGATCTTTAACACCGTGGTTATAGAGCTGGATTGTCTAAAGAAATACAATTAGTTTAATAAATTATTATTTTTCAAGGAAGAAATCATAAGTATATTATTTAACAAAACTATCCTATATTTTAACTAACATGTTTCTTAGAAAAAAAGATTCTAATCAATCTAGGAGATTAATTTATCAAAGTACTCAAAAAATATTCATATAGCTAGCCGCACATGATCTATTGCAGTTAATAAAATGGAGGGAAGTTAATGGTTGGGTATGATGTAAAATTATATAAATGTTGTAGGTATTTTTGCAACTTTTGAATTGTAATAACAATATATTTTTTTAGATCAAATGATATTTTTGGTATAATTTGAACCTATTATTTGATGTAGGAGAGATGTCTTATCATCAGATTATTAGATAAACCATGCAATAACAGTGTTTATTAATAATTAAAAAAATTACAACTACATAAAAGGAACACTAATCCTAAATATGGATGGTGCGGTATGGGTGAAAATGGTAATGTTAACAATTATAATTGTTTATGTTTAGTTTTTGATAGCTTTGAAAATAATTATCGATTATGAATGTATATTATATTACGTAAACATTTTAGGTATGGTTGTAATTTTTGAAACGTTTTGGGCATATTTGTTTGACCACCTTGCATGTTTTAAGCATATAATGTAATTAATGTCAATTTTCAAAATTGAATTGTAAAAACAATATATTTTTTAGATTAGACGAGATTTTTGTTGTGATTTAAACTTGTTTATTGATAAAGGAGAGATGCAAGTTATATCTTTCGAATATTAGGTAAATTACATAATATAATGTTTATTAATAATAAAAAGAAGTTACAATTACATAAAAAGAACACAATCGTAAATGGAGATGGTGTGGTATGGGCGAGAACATTTATATAATAATCATAATTATTTTACATTAGTTTTAGATTGTTTTGAAAATAAGTCTATTATTAGTGAAAGTTTTTCCATGATTTAGCTTGGGTGGCACTTTGTCTTGTATGCACAGACAACTTTAACCTAAAACTTAAACCTAAACATTATCTTTTACACTCTATAGGCTAACACTGTAATAAGAGGAATTTGGGATGAAATAAAGAAAACTCTGGATCTCTTTTGTTAAGGACTAGAACAATAAGTTAGACTTTGAGAATAATGGTGTCCAACTCTACGAGCTAAAACATGTTTTTCTATTTATAAGGAGGGCTTTCGATTGGTTGAATGCATTTACCATTGCATGTCTCGAAGAAATTCCAAACACCATTGAGTCATCTGTTGATGATTGATTTGGGGTTTCTACTAAATATTTAAAATATTGGCATATTTTTCACTATTTTAATTTAGCAAATTTTTATAAGAAAATAAAAATATAACTATCGTTTCGAAATTGTAATAATCATTATCGTTTAACATTTAATCAATAAAGGTTAATTTTGAGAAAAATCGTTATGTTTTTATAGATAATAATGACTTCATTTATACATTGATAAAATGTTAATCCCTACTTCCACATTATCTTATTTTTTAAGAGAAAAAAAGTTTAGTTTAAATTGTAAGTTTGATCTTTAAAAAAGTTGGGCTATTCTTGCTTAAGTTAGCAAAGTATGAATCAAGTGCTCAACCTAACTATACAACTTCTAATAGAAAATTCCAAATCGTTCAATTCAATTTGAATATATGCGAATGAACCCTCAATAATTAGGATTTTAACGAAAAATTTGTGTAAGAAAAATCGATGGAGTAAAATCGAGGCACCTAAAATGGCATAAAAGAGAACAATTGATGGTTCAACACCTACCATGTGAGACATTGCTTCATTACATCTTTGCTCTGTTTTGGAAGCTCAATGAGATCGAACGATCTATAAAACAACGATTGCAACTTTGAGATAGTGTGAACCTATAAGAAGAAAAAATGTTGAAAGAAAGTTACGGTAGAAGCCTTCTTTGCTTCATCTCCAATAGCTTCTTTTGGGTGATATTGGTTGAAAAAATCATTTATTTGAGCTTCGTGCATAAGATTGTCTCATGACATCATCGACATCGCAAATTTTTATTTGTTTTTCGATTGATTAAAGGAAAAGATGAAGAAAGTTAGAAATTCAACTCAGTGTTGCATTTTAGATTAGTGATTTGAAGAAATTTGTATAGCCAATTGAGAAAGATGAAGATATATTTTTTAATTGGTTTATCCAAAAAAGATTTCACTTGTAATGATGAAAATATCCTTTAAAAATTAACATGTGCTAGTCATATGGTTCTTTTAGTGGTCTGATAATAAGACTTACATCTCTCCTGTTTCAAGTCATAGGTTGAATCACACCAACTACCGCTTGATTTACAAAAATGATCAATTTTGTGGCTTAAATTGTTTTAAATGATGATTTTAATGGAATAGTCAAGTGAAACAAAATTAAATATTAATTTATATTTTATATAAAGATCTAAATCAAACTTTGTAAATTTTTGGACAATTTTTTTCATATATTTTATGATAATAACTAATGTTAACACAAAAATTAGAAACTTTATGACCAATGCTAAAGCTTACCCTAGTCCATGATGGGAAATTAATCAAGCCCAATGAATCATTGCTAGTTTGTAGACAAGACTGCACTAGCCCAAGGATGACACACCTTCTAAAACCCGTATCAACTCGAGGATGACATACTCGTAGATCCTATACTAACCTCGAGGATAACATCTCTATTAGAGCATGCTTCAGCCTAAAACACAAGTCAATACCAAGCTTGCATCCAACCCCTACCTAGACCTAGGGATAACAATTGAGTTAAGGATTGTATGAACGCTAATCATGACATGCCAAATGTACCCTTATATGTACCAAGGCTCTTCGCTTTAATGAACCTCCAATAAGCCAATGTTACATGTACAAGCACCTCGTTATATATAGGTGAACAACATAATCAAGATGGGACATTTGAACCATCTTATGTTGTAATCTTCTCATTGGATTTTCTTCAACAATTACTATTTCCCTTATATTTATAGTATAATTTATTTATAATAATAATAATTATTATTATTTTAAATACAAACAATTATCTTTAATATTAGGTTAAACTACACTCTTAGTTCTTAAACTTTATTATATTTTACATTTTAATTTTTTAATCTTTTGATTTATTTATTATGTCAACTATTTTTTTTAAATTTAATAATTTTAATCAAAAATTAAAAAATATAGATTAAATATGTTAAACTTTAAAAACTAATGGACTAAATAATGAAAAAAATATATGGATTAAATAGGTTAAATTTTAAAATATAATGACCGTAATATTATGAAATATAAATTAAGATATTAAAGTGTAAAAGCTTAAAAAGTTTATGAATTAATGATTTAGTTTAACCTAAATGTGAATTAAAGTATTAATTATATGTTATTTTTTAAAATAATTAAAAAATACATAATTTTAATAAATTAAAATTTAGGTATAATTATTTTTAATATTTTATTAAATAATATAAAACATACCTATTTATGACTAATGATTGAAAAAAATAGCACTAGATTGAAACGAAAATATACTTTTAGTAGAAACTTTTATGTGTATAATATATGAGAAAATTTATAAAAATATTAAAAATATTTACTTTATTGTAATTATGTTTATAATATATGAATAACGATAAAAATATATCCAATAACGATAAAAATATATCCAATAACGTGTATTTTTAAAGTTACAATTATGCACAAAACATATAAACAATGATGTAATTATACTCAAAGTGGGACATATTTTTATTGTTACTAATTATAACATAATAAATATTTTTACAAATTATCTTATACATCGTGAACATAAAACATAATTAACTCAAAAATTACGGAAAATAAAATAAAAGATCTTATTATACAATCTTTATTAGCGTATCAGTTTTGAATATATTCAGGTAATAATCATTAGTTATGAATCGATAATAGTTTTCTCACGGTTTAACCACGCTTTTTATTTTTTAACATTTATTAAAAATATATATTTAGTTTAAAAAATTAAATTATAACATAATTCTAACTCTATTATATTATTTACAATATTGATATTAATTTTATTTTTTAACTATTTAGCATATATTTTTAACTAAAATAAAAAATATAAAAATAATAATAAATAAATTTATTTTAAATATGATATGCTTTATTATTAAAATTATATTTTTCTATATAATTATATAAATATATAAAAAGATATTAATATATGTTTAATTTTAATATTATAATATCCATCCCTACCGTTTACATTAAAATGTTTATCTATATAATTTGTTTTTCTATTATATTAGCAGGGTAGATTGAGACCAAGGAATATAAGGATAAGGAGAAGTGGAGAAGAAATACAGTAGCCAAGGCGATTCAAAGAAGTTGGGTGATAATAATGAGTACGGCAACGGTGGGGCTGCTAAGCTCGGCCACAAAAGCGACGGCGACGAAAACAACGGTGTCTATTAATGCTTCTTCGTCGTCTTCATCTTCTTGTTGTGGTGCTCCTTTTATAACCGCCGTTTCCTTATCGTCTTACAAATTCACCAACTTTTTAACAACATCAAGAAAGTTAAGGTTAACTTGTGAGATCACATCAGATTCCAAGACCTCTTCTTCTGATTTGTCAGCGTCTTCTGATGATGATGGATCGGCTGTTTCTAAAATCGGAGCAAGGATAAAGGTGAAGGTGCCGTTGAAGGTCTATCACGTTCCCAGGGTGCCCGAAATCGACCTTACTGGCATGGTTGGTGAGCTTAAGCAGTATGCTGGTCTTTGGAAGGGCAAGCGCATCTCCGCCAATTTTCCATTCAAGGTTGAGTTCGTTATCGATGTCCAAGGGCGTGGACCCCTCAAATTCTTTGCTCATCTCAAGCGCGACGAGTTTGATTATCTTTCGGATTGATATATCAATAACAGTGAGTAATCCACATCTATACTTCCGTATGAAAGGCAATTCTGTCTCTCCCTTTCTCTCTTTCTCTACGACTGTATGTTTGGATCTCAAAATGAATAGGGGGGGGGGTTAAGAGTACAAAAGTTTGAATGATATTGTAGTCCATCCACTCAAGCACCTTGCACAGTATTTATTATATGTAATGTAATGCAATTAGCTTAATTGGATTCTGTTGTTATGATTACATAATTCAATATGAACGGAATTGGTTATTCTGCACTAGATATTGAGTGATTGCTAGCTCTCTGCATTTTGCCTCTTGTATAATCTCCAAGCAATGCGGTAGAACTAGAACCTATTACTTACATTCTACATCTACAAGTGAATTATATGCCATATCTAAACCATATTTCTTAATTTATCTCTTAATGGATTTGTGAGATTAGCTTAATTCAGTTATTTAAGTATTTATGGTAACAATCTCCCCATTTTGGTTACTAGGGCATCCGTGTGATGCTATAAGAGGATGATTAGAAATAAATATATATTATATTAGGGATTTAAAATTCTATCAAATATTTAAGTTATTTATCCAGTATTATAATTATGTTTATTTATAATTTTAATAAATAGTTAAAGTTATCTAATTTCTTCCTTTGGTTTCTATAAACAAGACTTGTAGTGTACTTGAGATCAGGCTATTAACCACGTTTCCCAAATTCTCTACTTTTTCTCCTATTATACTCTTTCTGATCTACATCAGTTTGATACAGAGCCAACTAATTCCGTTTTCTTAAACAAAATCTCTGATCTAAAATTTTCAATCAATTTTTTTCCCCAAAAAAAAAAAAAATCAGATCTACCCTCTAAAAAATTTACATATAAAAAAAAATCAACACTAAAATGAATGTCCCAGACCCCAAAACCAGTAACACCTATCCCCAACCCAGCCATTTATTGCCTCCCTTGTCACCAAACAGCAGCCAACTGTTGTCATCACATTACAAACATAGACCATTCAAAACCATCACCCACCACCCTTCACATCCAACCACATTCATTGACTCATCCTCACGTGTGCTATACAATTCGACAACTCGTGAACCTTGGTATGCATTTGGAATTTTGACAGAATATTTGCCTCGTACTACCACCACTTTGTCAACACCACCCACCATCTCTAACATGAAATGAACAAGGAATGCTTGAGGAGCAAGCCCCAAACCCCTAGCAATTCGATTCCATATCATTTCTGCCAACACCATAGTATCCATAGAACTGTGAAAAGTTTATTAAACCATTAACTCAATATATTTTTTAGTTTAATCCTTAAACAAAACAAAATTACGAAAATGTGTCTCAAAAAATATCTTAAAGGAATTGAATCTTATTGAAGATGATGTTTTTGTGAAAAAAACTAGATGACGATGGATGGCTTTTATCTCAAATTAGCACCTAAATATTTATAACTTTAATGTTCGTAAAATTGGCAGATAAACGACTGAAAAATGGTTCACTAATGAAATTTTTTTGTTTGGTACAAAGGAATGGAGTACCTATGACTATGGGTGCAAGTGGGCGCAGAATAAGAGCAAAGGAGGGGACCACTATGGCGTGAAAATGTAGGCAAGAAGCACAGACGAGGGGACCACTAATTCAGTTAGGATGTCAGAATTAGTTAAGTTATTCCTTTGTAATTCCCAACTATATAACTAGACTCAATGTATGAATTAAATAACAAGAATGATATAACAATTACCTCTCTATCTCAGCTTCTCTTTTCCTTCCCTACCTTCTGAAATTATACTTATAACAATGGTATCAAAGTCGGTTCCAACCATAGGCAACTGGAACCGATCCAACACAGAGACCTCTGATGAGGAATCTGATCTCTTCGCGCAATCCAGGTTCAATTCAGAGCGATTCAACACTATCCTACAGGCAGTGCAAGTCGAGGTGATAGCTCTTAACGCCACCCGCAGCTCACCATCGACACTCTATCTTGGCAATGAAAGGAGTGGATCATCTGAAATCCTCATGAAATTCAAAGTTCCAACCACGGGAGCCTTCACCTCTGGTACCTATTCGGAGAATGCTCTGAGCGAATCCCACACTATAGAGAACCAAATGCTTCTTGGGGTTTACAGAGAAGCGACGATGGATACCAGGCTTAAACTCTGTGGATCGCTAGCGCCTGGGCTCCCAGAAGTGACCCATGAGCTTGCCTAAGAAGCTAGTCTACCTTTTAAGGGTAGTTTCTCTCCCTCAGTTGAACGGTCTCACAATAGGCTTAGATTTGGCCCTATAGCCCCTACACACGCTAAAACCCAGAATCACCTCGATTGCTCCCTCTCTTCTTCGTCTAGCTCTCTGAAAGAAATTAAAGCAATGGATCAATTAGTTAATCGAGAGGCACACAAGAGGAAAATAAGGAGATTATTATATCACTATGGTGATCGAAGAGTCGTTGCCGGCCATCGATGCACGCGACCAAAGCCACCTCACAGGGATGAAGGTTCAATCAGAGAACCCCAAATAGTCACATGAGGAAGCTTCATCGGGCTAATCAACTCTACCAACACATTCCTATACCAATTCTTGACAATCAGATGGGTATTCTCCTGAAAGGGGTTCCCTCAACCACTCTGAATATAACGAATAATCTTTGAAGCTTGAGGTTAGAAAATCGAATACATACCAGTAATGTAAGAGTTGTGTATGAGTCATATTTTCTTGGGTCTATTAACCTGGTAAAATTGTATGAGTCGTACCTTTGGCATCAATGGTACCGTAAAAGTAATAGTACCCAAAAACGATATGCCCGAGGATCGGTTATAGCTCTCATTTTTCCCTTAATTTGCTTTGCAATCATGTTAATAAGATGGCTAGGGTTAATTCATACTGTTGGTCACATTGATCACTGTGTTCTGAATTGTTGTTCACTTTCAAATAGCAACAAATCAGTTTATTCAGTCAGTAGAAAGGATATACCTAGCAAGAGACAAATTATGGGTTTAACCCGTTATGTAGAGAAGCAATTGAGAGCAATTGAAACGTGTGTAGGAAAGGCACTACAAGCCTCAACACTATCCACCATCAGGGTATGTCTTGATTTACATGCATGTCCATAACGTTCTAGTTATATATGAATCGTGCTCAGTTTCAGAGACTCATGATTGGGTGGATTTTCATAAGAAGTATGGGGATAGTGGTGAAGCGCAAAAAATGATTGGAGAATGGATTAAGAGAGTTCAAGACTCTTGTGATTCATTGGTTACAACTTTATGTAGGGTTGTGAGAGGGAAAATGGCTTTATAGGGGTTCCAGCTCACGTTATCAGAGAATATGGAGCCTAACAGTTCTATCCAACAACCCCAAATTCTTACCATTGGTGAGTGGTCTTTGATTAACAATCTAGAGCCTAATTGGAGGAGAAAACTTGATGAGGTTACCAAGGAAGAGTATTTTGCCTACTATGAGAATTTCACCAACAATTGGGAAGAGCACTTTGTTGTGAAGCTCTTCTCATTGGAAGGACAACTGGAGTTTAAAACTCTTTTTTTTTGTTCCTATGAAGACTCTTAACCTGATGAACATTGAAGGACTGACTAGAGAAACTATTGCCAACCATCCTCAAAAGCATAGACTCTATTTGAAAAGGATCAACAATGTGAAAACTCAACAAACTAGCATGGTGGTTGCAATTGGGGGTAAAGGTTCCTCATTCTCTTCAATGGTTGCTATTGTTATTGCTTCATTGGGTTTGAATTTGAATATGGTTATGGGTTGGAACGGAGACAAAACAAGCACTTTCATGGAAGCACTGAAGAAAATGATTAAAATGGATGCCTTATTAGACCAAGAAGGGGAGTTTTTTTGGAGGGATCCTAACAGCTACAAGCATGAAATGTAATCTAATACTTGCGGTGAGTTTTGGGAATTTAGCTTCCCTATCCTCAGCCATGTCTTACAAACTGTGGGAAATTAACTTGATGCAGCATCCAGAGAATAGTAAATGTGACAACACCTTCTCTGAATTCCTGGTTGGTACCCAAACATGCGATGAGGATCAGAATGATGCTTTGGTGTGGACAAGGCAGGATCAAGGAGGAATTCATATGTATGACATTATGGATTCTGTAGTAGCAGACCTACTTGCGGAAGAAAATGATAATGGGAGGTTAAATAGTAGACTTGTTGAAATGATATCCTTGCTTACTTGTAATAATTCCAGTAAGAAGAAGAATTTCAATGGTAATGTTACAATAAACTTAAAGGACATACGAGCTTGCATGGATGCTCAAATCCCTAATCTACATACCAACATACCAGTCAAGACAATGCGTATAGTTTGTTTTGGTCATGGAAACACAATAATTGTTCACAGATAGAGTAAAATGTTAGATAAATTGGTGAAACAATCAAATAGTACCATTGATTACAATGCTAGATATAATGGACTCACCTATGAGGTGACCACAAGTTTTAAGGATATTCAAGAAGATTCTTTGAAGTTGGTTTATAGAGATACAATATTAGTGGGACATTTAATGAAGGACGCTTTGTTAGCGATGAAGATCTCCCTTAGTCTGATGATTGAGGCTGTAATAATTTACAAGCATCACCGTGAGGGATCTTACAAAACTGAAATGGAGTTGGCCCTTTTAAAGATCACTTATGGACCTGAATTCGGTGCTCCACTTTCAGTGGTGCGTGAAAAGCTACTCACAATCTTGAGTGAGAGTGGGGAAATGTCCTTCATCGTCGGTGATGTTTCCATAGTAAGGCAATATACTTCTAACTTATCACTTGTGTTTCCTATGCCTTTCGGGGAGTAAGCTCTTCTTAATGCTACGAACAACAAGGGCAACAATCACAATATTCATATTCTTTTTGGTCCAAATACTCTTTCTAACATACTTATAAGTACTCTAGTTTCCACTGAGGATGGTGAAGGTGGGGGTGATCATGCTACAACAGCTACAACTACAACATCTACAACTGGTGATGTATCTGGTTCTGAATCAGGCGTGGTTTTATTTTTCACTATTGCAACTTCTGAGGTTGAAGACCTGTGCCAATCATTCCAGTAAGAATACATTGTTTGGTACAAACTTAATATACCAAAGATGAAAGTTTATTGAAGCCTCGACCAGAGCTTCAAATCTTAGACTTCCCTCGAGAAATTCGTCAAATGATGATAGAGTCCTACATGTAGGGAACCTTTCAACTCGTTGCAATGTCTTTAGTTATCTAGTGAATGTTTCCACATCAGTGGGAGCTGATGGCATCATGTTATGGATTGGTGGAGCAAACCCAGAATTCAACACAATTCCCTATAGATGGATTGGTGGAATTAACTCAGTCTAACATCTATGTGTTTTATGCATTACTACCATTGCTTGACATAGGCTTGGTCCGAGTTTGAAGGTTTACTTGAGAAGACTTCGACAGAAGTGAATGCATACCCTTCTAATCCATTTGAATATATCAGTGGAACGAAAAATGCTAGCCTAATTCCTGGTTTTAACATCATTAATGGGCCAGTCGCTACTGCCATTGGAGAAAACAATGTTTGGATGTTTGATTGTGAAGAGGAAGCTAGTGACCACAAAAGGGTAAACCACCTTGCTCAAAGGTGCAAGAGGAAGCCACATGGAAAAATGAAGAGGGGTTTTACTCGACCTTACCTGAATTTATCCTTACAGACAAGGATTCTCAAAGGGGGAAGGAATGATACGGGATGCAACTGCGTGACTCGTAGACATCTAGGAGAAGCAATCGTGGGCGCAGATAGGCACCGTGTTGAGCGTTTGTTGGGTGCAAGTGGATGCAGAATTAGAGCAGAGGAGGGGAGCATGATGGCGTGAAAATGCAGGCAAGAAGCACGGACGAGGGGACCACTAATTCAGTTAGGATGTCAGAATTAGTTAGGCTATTCCCTTGTGATTCCGAGCTATATAACTAGACTCAATGTATGAATTAAATAACAAGAATGATATAACAATTACCTCTCTATCTCAGCTTCTCTTCTCCTTCCTTACCCTCTGAAATTATACTCGTAACACTTTGAAAAATTAAAAGAGTTAGTCTGATACTCAGAGGGTTTCACATCATTAGTTAAAATATCAGTTTGATTAGAAAAATTCTCACCTCGTGATCCATATTCTAAGTTTGCGTAAGCAAACATGGTAGCCTAACCTCAAATAGTTGGCTACTGTAAGACCAGTTAGATAACCAAAACCCACGTAAGAGACATCCCAATCGGGAAGACAAGTCCAAAACTAGCCTTGACTAGTTCGTACCCAAGGCTGAATCAACCAGTCACTATAATGTTGACCTCCTACCTCTATTGGTGCCTCACAGGCCAGTTATACCAGAGGCAGTGTAAATGTAACTAGAATTTTTGCCACAGACCGTGCTTCAGATCCAAAAAACAATCAATTTATGCAAGAATTGCTAGCTCACCAAGTACTCAAGGAAAGGAACCTAATGCAATGCAAAAGCTCTAAGAGAGGTTAACGGTCTGAACATTGATGATAATATCTTGAAATAAGAAAATGCCCAATTAGTACACATGGACATCGAGGAGGTCATACCACCTTAAGGACCAATCGACCCAGACCCAATAGAGATTGAGCCCAAAGAAACCATGTTATAATGAGAGGTCTATATGAAATGGTAGAAAATGAGCTCAAGGAACAAAAGGTTGGAGAGATGTAGGATGACATTGAGGAGATTTTTAGTTAGTTGGTCACCTTTACCTTAAGTGACAAAATTGAAGCAATAACCCTTTAAAAGTTTGTGACACCACAATGCTCATCATATCGTGGCACTAAAGATTTAGTAGCCCACAACTTGTTATTTTAGAACTCAACGGCGTTAGTGCATCCACCAAATGACAAACGTGATGCTACGATGTGTAAGACATCTGTTTCAACACTAAAGTATGATGTAGAAAATGGTGGATTTGCCTCTTTAAAGTATCTCTAGTTTTAGGGAACTTGTCAAAGTATTCGTTGCAAATTATGCTAGCAATACACTTGTAAAGAAGGAATCTCATCATTTATTTTTGCAAGTCCAAGGTCCAAGTGAGATAATTGAAAACTTTATAAAAAGTTTAAGATCGAGAGCCTAGAGATATATGATTACCTAGACTATATAGCAATCAAAGCATTTGAAAAAGAGGTCCTCATAAGTTAAAGCCTTTCCATGGGACTGACAAAAACCATGTCTTGGTCTCTAAACGTGGTGTATGAGGAAGCCTTTTTGTACATTTGGAAAGAGAAATGGAAGTGAAGCATGGTGTGGAAAAACAAGATTTGAAGATTAGGAAGGAAAACAAAGAGACAAGACTATGTCATCGATCAGGTGGGCCAAGCCCATCCTATTTTTTCAAAAAAAGGTCGTAGATAAGGTAAGTTGGGCTATGTGGAAGGTCATTATCCCCCCTTTCGAAGGCCACCACTTCCCATATCTTTGGCTAAAGTAGTCAGGCAGATGGAAGGGTGCAAACGCCAATCCATGGAATCTTTCTTGAGCTTTATAGAAAATTGGCCAAGGCCAAGTAGGAGAAGATGAAGAGATATTTGGTAAAAATTAAAGGATGGGAAGCAAAATTCTAAGCATTTAGAAACACACCATGTAGTAACACAATGCCCATGCAGATGCTATAGCCACTCTATCCTTTGTTGAAGAGATCTAAGAGGAGTCATAGGTTATACAAGGGAGGGATGAAGTGCTTCCTATATACAAAAAAGAAGGCTGAAAGTGTGAAGTGAAGTAAAAAAGTTATGTCAAAATCATACAAGATTAGATGTACAAGAAAAATGCTGGAGATCTATAGTTGCAATGACTAGCAGAAAAAAAAGGCAAATGCAATTATAGAGAAGTTCATGAAGGGGAATGTGGAGCCTTTTTGGGAGGAAAGAGTTTGAGCCAAAAAATTATTAGACAAGGCTATTATTTGTCTATAATGTTGAAAAATTATTCCTTCTAAACCAAAAAATGCCACAAGTGCCAACGAGCAAGTATACATGATAAGATTGTACAAGTGATAAGTAAATTAAGATCAAGGATTGTTGTACTCATAGGGATTGCTAACAATAATTACCATTACTTATTAGCTTATTAGTAGATTAGCAAAATAGGGTTTTTTGAAAGTTGTTTTAAAAGAAAATAACATAAAATAATAAGTAAAATAAACTATGTACAAATTAAGAAAAATATGTGATCATGAGATTATCCTTACACTAGCATACCATTTAACCAATTATGTCATAAATCAATATTTATTTTCTCAATCCTAAATTATTGTCATAACCTAGAATCATCATTGAATTCTTAACTTTAGCTTGAGAAATCTAGGCACTTAGTACAAGATTTCATATACTACATTTTCTTACCGTTTATTGATTAATGATACGATCTATTAACCAATTTAAATCCTGAATAACCTAGAGATATACTTACTCTATTTAATTCATTCATTGCACTAAGTTTTAAAAAGGAGATGACTAAATTAAGTAAGATTACAACCATTGGTAACCTTTAAGAAAAGTTTTCAACCCTACTTGTCATGCACAGTCACAAGGTTTCACTTTGAATAAAAATATCAGTGATTACATACTAACATCTTAGACTAGCATTAAACATATTCATACAATAAATTAGTTAGCTACTCTAATTCATACATGCATAGTTTTGGAATATAAGCATAGAGTCAAACACAATAAAAATCAAGAATTGAAATTAAAAATTCATCATAACATTTAATTAATCAAGTCATAGTCTAGGGCTTGAAAATTGCCCACAATCACTTTAAAACTTGCTAGATATATATTCTGAAAGAATCATCATTAAAATATTTACAATCAACAAAGAAAGAACTATTGATTAGAGTTTATGGTGGATTTCCAACTTCTTGTTCCGTCTATCTTGCCTCAGCTTCAAATCTATAATTCTCTATATTTTCTTTGTAATTTTCTATGTCTCTTATGTGTATTTTGTAATTAACCCTAATTATATATTTATAGTATAAGAGTTACACACAATGTAGTTAGTGTTAGAGTGGTAGACGTCTAATACACTTGAAATTATAATCCTAGTAAATCTAGAACCACTTGAATTGGAGTACTGAAACTCTATATTTTATGGTTAACCCTAATTACATATTTATAGTATAAGAGTTACACACAATATAGTTAGGGTTAGGTGGTAGAGGTTTAATACACTTAGAATTCTAATCCTAATAAATTTGGAACCGCTTGAATTTAAGTTTGGTACGTGGGCCACGACACACCTACAATCATACCACGACATGAGGTAAATTTTATACCAAGAAACTATGCCCAAAGAGGTTGTACCATGACGAGCTTGAACTCATGTCGCGGCACAAAGTCAATGCATGAGCTCACAATTTCACCCGAGAGTCATATGCCGTAGTGTGCAATCTTCTTCCAAAATTCCATAGGGACCCGAGAAGGGTGTGCCTTAGCACGCCTCGATTCATGCTTCAACGCATTCATTTTGCTTTAAAACACACCTTTTAGCCTTGTTTGGTCGTATTTGTTCCTTAATACCTGTGTAATAAAAAAAACACAAAATGCATAGGGAACAATAATTTATTGCAAATATGTAGGAATTGATACTTAAATATATAGGGAAAAATGACACTGATCAAACTTCCCCACACATATTCAATATTTAGTCCTCGAGCAAAGGCAAAATAAATCATCCTTGAACATGCCTTTTAACATTCTGTCTAAAGAATTTAATAACACTAATGTTTCCAATTCTAATTACTATTAGTAAGGATTTATACTTGATTCATTCGCTTGGCATTTTATATAGTAATATAGCTCAAAATGAGTATGTGCTATCAGTGATAATCAAATTACATGACTCAAATTAATAAAACCTACTTGCATTCCCCTGTACTATATTTCTAGAATTATATCAAGCACCATATGCTTCTTCTTAAAGTTTCATCTCTATTTGTCGAAAGTAATTCTGAAGATCAAAAGATTTTTCATTTGGTTATAATATGTCTAGACTCATTGGTTGTATCAAATGAAAGAAAATAGGAAAAATAAAAAGTTCTTGAGTCTATAGAGTAATAGAAAGAGATCTATAAATAATACTATCATAAGATCAATCATGTCAACAAATAGGATCAGATTTCATTGCTTTGGACTCAAACATCATTATTGGCTTATTTTATTTTATTTTTTCTATTTTTAAAAAATAATCCTTTTTTTTATGTTTCTTTTCAACTTTCATCTTATTATATATATAATCATTTTTTTATATATGTGGGGCTACATAGCAATGGTTTTCTTCTTCTATAAATTGGTCATTTAATCATTTATATCACAACTGACATTCTTAAATCTTATTCTAGTATTTTTTATAAAGTCTATTTTCTTTTTATGCTACTCCATTTTCTTGAACTATATGGTATGACTAATGCATTCGGTTCAAATGGTATAGATGGAGTGGGTACAAATAATTTGCTCATGTAGACTCAAATTGGTTCACTAAAAGGAGTTGTCCTTGAAAGAACAACGACATTAAGGACATGAAGATTTGGCCAAAGAAGTTAATCCTATTGCCTTAATAAATTTTCAAAAAATACTCAATCAACATTCATTATAATAAACAAGAAAAATTTCTATCACCTTGATCATGCTCAATGGAGTTAAAGTAGCATTCTAAGAAATTAACATAGCATTTCAAAAATTCAAATACCTAAGTCATAATGTCACCAATTTAGTTACTTGTGCATGCAAATTTTTGAGCTAGAATATCACAAATTATGCTTTCGCTCAAGAACGCAATCAAGATTCCACTAGATTTTATTATCATTTAAAACTTCATGTTCTTAAACATTTATGATTGTTGTTTCCTAGCCTATCTATTAATCCTTCCTAGATATCCTAAGAATTACAAATAATAAGAAAAATTTCTAACCTAAATACTAATATATAAAATTAGTGGTATGTTACCACCCCTCTACACCTAATACTTATATTGTCCTCAATGTAAGCACATGTATGGAATAAGGGTAGCAATGGTCCACCAACTTTGGCAAAAAGGCATAAAAGTCCTTTAACTTTTGGGTGGGATAACATAAGTCCAATAGTTATTAAAAAGGACACTAGAAGTCCAAAACTTCTAAAATTATCAAAGAGAGATTATTGTGAGCTATCATGTACCATTTTAACAAAGGCAATCATTTTGATGGAAAAAGGCTCACCAGAAATCGGTTGAACAACTCGTAATGGAAATGAAAACTTGTGATGAAGGAGTTGATTTGCGATGGAAGAGTTGAGATGGTGATTGTGTTTTCAGGGAATTAAGGATGACTTTAGGGATTCCTAATTTTTAATTAATTACCATTAAGCATAAATGAAAAAAGAAAATATTTCCCTTATTAAAATTGCACATTTTAGTTCACATAATCTCTGTTTGATAATTTTGTAGGTTTTGAACTTTTAGTGTCCTTTTTAATAGTTATGGGACTTCTAGTAATCCACCCAAAAGTTAGTGGACTTTTGTGTTCTTTTTTAAAAGTTAATGGACCACTACTACTCTTCATCCTGTAATGTAAAAAATAAGCAGGAGGGCAATATAAAACATATATGGTGGGTTGCCTACCACAAAGCGTTTGGTTTAATGTCGTTAGCCCAATGTATCTATGCTTCCATTATTATCGTATGTTGGCTCATATAAGTTGATTTCATCCATATGACTCTTGTCAAATGTTTTATAGTAAGGTTTTAGTTTGTGTCCATTCACTTCAAACTCTCTCCCAATTCTCTCATCCTAAATTTCCACTGCACCATGAGCAAATACATAAATAATAGTAAATGGTCCAATCTAACATGAATGAAGCTTACATGGAAATAACTCAAGGCAAGAATTAAATAAGAATATTTTTTTTTCCAACTTTGAATTTCTTCCTTGATATCATCTTATCATGTTTCGCTTTTGTTCTCTTATAGATTTGTACATTATCATAAGCTTCATTTCTAATCTCTTCTAGTTTATTCAATTACAATGTTCTATGGTCCACTACCTCCTCTAAGTTCATGTTGCATTGTTTCAATACTTAAAAGGCTTCGTGCTCTAACTCTGCTAGAAGGTGACATGGTTTACCATATACCAATCGAAATAGTGACATTCCAATGGGTGTTTTATATGCGGTTCTATATGCCCAAAGTGCATCATGCAATCTCAAGCTCCAATCCTTTCTATTAGGTCTCATTGTCTTTTCAAGGATGGATTTGACCTCTATGTTGGACACCTCAGCTTGTCCACTTGTCTGTGGATGGCATGGTGTAGAGATTTTGTGGTTGACATGGTATTGTTTTAGTAGGCCCTAGATGTCCTATTGCAAAAGTGCAATCCATCATCACTAATGATAGCTCTTGTTGTACTAAACCTAAAAAAATATTAGCTTTCACAAAATCCATAACAACTTTAGATTCATTATTCTTTGTGTCTTTAGCTTCCACACATTTAGATACATAATTCACTGCAAGTAAGATGTACATGAAACCATTAAAGGAAGGAAAAGGTCTCATGAAATCAATACCCCAAACATTAAAAATTTCAACATAAAGTATGGATGTTTGGATTTATAATTATGTCACTTGGAGGTTTACCTTAAGGCCTTTGACTTATGGTCGGGGTAAGTTGCCCCATTTATTTCTTTGAATTTTGAAATGAAGCTTCTGGGTGGAAAGAGTAACCACCATTTTTCTAAGTAAAGAAGAATAACAACCATTTAATGGATATTTCTAAGTAAAAATAATAATAGCCATTTAACAGATATTTCTATGTAAAGAAAAATAATGGTCATTTTCTGAGTAAAAAATAACGATCATTTTTTGAGTGGAAAAGTAAATAAACATTTTGCCAAAAAATAAAATGCCACCTCACCCACACAAACACACACATAGACTCGGACTTGGCTTGGCACAACATGGCATGACATGGGTGGTTGGTCGGACAGACAAGTAGGGCCCACCTACTGCGTAGGCTGGCATGCAGGGTGGGACCCACGTGTCAGCTGCACAGAATCTTCTCCCGAGGCGCATCTGATCACTCACCGTTGGATCAAGTTGAACGGTACAGATTTACGCACATGGAATCAAGTTTTCGTGCACTGAGTAGCTCGTCTATACTCCCGTGCGACGCGGTTCATCGCATCAGAGTGTGCCATCGCATTCCATCCAATACGAAGCTGCCACGTGTTTCCTCAATCATCCAGCCAATAATATGATGACACATGACATGAATGTGGTAAAATAAAAACATAGGAACGACACCCATTTACCAGCTCCTTCTGCATCGTCCACGTGTCACTCTCAGCTGTCGCGTGCTTTCGGCTCATTCTTATCCTGTGCGATGTAGTTCATCGAAGCAACGTGCGCCCTCGCATTCCATCCAATACGAAGCTGTCATGTGTTCCATTAATCTTGCAACCAATCATATTGTGACACGTGGCATACATTTTGTGAAATCAAAACATGCGATGAACCGCGTCGCACGGGAGTGTAGGCGAGCTGCTCGATGTGCGCAGCTTGATTCCACGCACGTAAATATAGACCATTCAACTTGATCCAACGGAGACCGATCAGATGCGTCTTGGGAGAAGATTCTGCGTAGCCGACACGTGGGTCCCACCCTGCACGGCAGGTGGGCCCCACTTGGTGCCGAGCCGCATGCATCCAGGAAAACCGGGTCCACGCTCTTTTTTGCGTCTGGATTCCACACGCCAGATCTTGACCGTTGATTGGACTATCGAACGGTGGGTGTTGGGCATTGTAAATGGCGCGAGTGGCTCCTCCTACGTAGAAAAATCAACTTGCATTAATTGCATTTTGACCTATAAATTTAATTCAAATTAACTTCTAGTCTTTTGATATTTGCAATTTTATCCACTTTTAATTCAAATTAAATTTTAAGCTTTTTATAATTGCAATTAAGTCCCTTTTTTTTTTATTAAAATTCATTAATTTTCTTGAAAATATATTTATTAAAAAATAATAGTAAATATTAATTTTATTAATTAAAAATGTAAAGAACATAGTAATTATAATTAATAAAATAAACGAAAATAACTATATAAAATATAGTTATCACCAATCCTTTTATATTTATATATCTCCTAAGTGATGTAAAATAACAATATGGGACAAGGAAATGAGATCAATTATTTTTATAAAAATTCACAATTTATAACACGATATGTCCTATCCATGAATGAGCATTCTCAATTAACTCATATAGGTAGTATGTAGTTTTATTAGAGTTTTTTTTTGGCAAACTCACTATTGGACATCATTTCTATAAATTGGAACTCTGTAATTGTGAATCCATAATAGAAGTAGCTAAGTGAGTGCTAATTTATGTACCCATGGTGTTGTACATGGTTAGAAATCTTTGAACCTCTCCCAAGCTTGGTATCTTTTAAGGAAAAGGTTGAGATCTACCTTTTTTGAGGTTATTGGTCTTATGATGGGGAAATTAATTATTTGTTAAATAAATATTTGTTCATTCTTTGTCCAAGTACTTATCGATCCCATTCTCAAATAGTATAGTTAACTCTTTGTTTTGTCCTATAGGGAGAAAGGTAAAATTTTCAACCTAAAAATGTCTATAGCACTTTTTTGGCTATGATAGGTGGCTACCTCTTCAAATTTCTTAATACATAAATGTGGATTTTCACAATTTAAGCCATGAAAAGGGGTCAAGAGTTATATCATGCCCAATGTGAAATCCATTTGTGGTGTATTAAGGGAAACATTATGCATGATCGTGTGGATGTAAAGGTAGAGTGAAGGTGATCTTTAATATTTTTAACTAGGAGTAGAAATTCGTGCATCTTGTGTGTGTTCATATCATATTTAGTCATGTTATGCATGTTTGTTTTCGTGTTTTTCGACCCAAATTAACATATTTTTTCTATTATGAAAAAATTAAATTATTTTTAGAAAATTTATTTATTTATAATGATAAAAAAACTCAATATCTTTACAATCACATAATAATTATTAGTTAATTTTAATTAAAAAATAATTAGTGTCAAGTCGTATTGGGTCCATGTTTTGGGTTATAGCCCAAATTTTCACCCCTAGTTTTAACGGGGTTATCATCATGAATTCATAATTACTCATATTTTTGAGCAACAAGATGAGTCAGGAGGAGATTGAATTAAAGATAATTTTAATTCTATTCTTTCTAAAAATCTATCTCATTCGTCTCTAGATTGACTCATGCACCCTAACACCCTTTGTGTCTTTTTTATTTATTTTTATTTTTATTTCTTGGAAAAATTAAAACTAAATCTAACAAAGAAAGGAAAGATAATAATAATAAAATAAAATGAACCCCTTTTATTTTATTTTTTTAATTTTATTTGTAGATTTTGTTTTTTTTTTTGGAAAACTAAATCTAAAGAAATAAATAAACAATAATAATAATAAAATCGAATAATTTAAAAAAAATAGATAAGAATTTTAAAAAATTGATCGTTGATTTTGGCCTCCCAGTAGTAGAATTCCCTTAAATCAATGCTCGTTAGAATCTATCATTTGAGAGGAACAATATTTTTTTTTGTTTTGAAAATAACAATAATAACGATGTAGAAACACAATTAGTATTTTCTAAGAGTGCTCCTATGAAAGAATAACGGGGCAAGACCTCCTTAAAAATCACTATCTTAGACATAGCAACATTCCTAAGAAAGACTAGTGACATTAAGACTCTTAAGAACAAGCCTTCTAGTCCTTTAGATCTTACTGATGAATAAGAAAATTTAGAAAAAGGAGAAAAGTTAGTAACTTTACAAAAATCTAATAGTCAAAAATATAAAAGGGAAACCAAATAATAATAATAATAGAAGCAAGTAACTATTAAAAAGGTTTTTTATTTTATTTTATATATAACACTTTTTTAACTTATTGAGAAATTAAAACTTCTTACAAAATAAAGAAAAGATAATTAAAAATTGATATTTTTCATGTCGAATTAAAACAAATCGCTTTGTTGATTTGGGCTTCTTGATAATATCGCCAAATTTAGAACATGCACAAAATTATTATCTTTAACTAAGGGGTTATTATAGTATAGATTTAGAGTTGATTCCATTGTGAAGAAAAATAAATCAACAAAAATGATATCATAGAATAGTAAATAAAAATGATTTTTTGATTGAAAAAATGACAATAGATAATAATTTTGGAAGAAAAGAAAATTAATATGAAAATAATAAGGAATCAAAATTCACTTAAGTTTTTTTGTTTTAATATTACTAACTTTTAGTCCTATTTACTATTCAATTTCATGTTTCACATCCCAAACAAACAAATGAAAAATTTAGAATTGAAGATGTAAAATGAAATTTAAAGTTATTTGATTTGAGAAAAAAATATTTTCATGAAGAAACAATAATAATCTATTCTTACAAGCTATCTAACATCAACAATATATATGAAAAGAACAATATTGTAATAGAAAATCAATTTATAAAATAAATGTAATAATTATAAACTAAAAGTTGTACATAAAGAAAACATGACTAAATTTATATAAAATTGAAGAATATAATATATGAAATATCACAAAAGTTGAACAAAATAATTTCTTTAAATTGTACACTAGAAAGCACTTTTTAGAATAAAAATAAGGAAATAGAAAAACTACACAATTAAGCTTCTCTCTAGCCTTGGTCTAACTTTAGCCTAGCTTACAAATCATTCACACAAATTCTAGAGAGAATGCCTAAGAGAAGAAAGTAAGAGCTCCTTGTAACTTCTTGATGATCTACATGTTGAATGCCCCATCTATTATTAGGATTAAATAGGAAGATTTGCTAAATAGCAAACATATCTCACCATTTTCAATATGAATAAAATTGATTTGTGAACTATTTTCAAAAGATAAATGATAAGTGCTATTTTATATACATTTATATATGTCAATTCCTTTACATTTCTATATATTTTATTATTATAATAAGATGAAAATGTTTATTTTATATTTATTGAAAAATATTAATTTTCTGGATTTTTTTATATTTTTTGGAAATTTAATGGATTTTTTTATATTTTTGTTTGATATGTAGATTAACTTAGAAAGGAAGTTGATGTATTTTGCAAGCCATCAGATGTTATTCTCATCGCACCTTATCCTCATTGCAACATATTCTATCATTTTGACACATAGTGCACACTAATTTTATTCCCCTAAGAATACTAGAAATCTTGGGTATATCCTGATTCCGTTTTTATCTCTTATAAACACAAAACAACACCCTACAAAATAAGGAGAGCATCAAAATTAACAAAATTAATATAAAAATTGTAACAAGGAACAAGGAAAATAAAAGAGCACATCTAGAGCAACTTTTGAAGGAGATTTTGGAGATCTTTATAAAAAAAAATTTAATCCTTTTCTCTTTAGTTTTTCATGATAATAATGTTGATTCTTATGGAATGTTGAAAATTTAATAATGTGATTGTAGACAATTTTAAGACCTAGATTATGATTTAATTAATTTAATGTCATGATAATTTTAGTTTCAATTATTGATTTTTGATATGTTCAATTCTATGTTTGAATGCCAAAATTATGTATGCATGAATTAGAGTAATTTACTAGTTTATTGCATGAATATATTTATATCTAGTCTAATATGTTAGTACATAATCGTTAATATTCTTATTCGACATGGTACATTGCGGTTGTTGTCACAAGTAGGGTTAAATACCTTCGTTAAAGGTTCAACAATTGTTCTAAAGCTAAAGTCGAGAACTCAAGAACGGTTTTAAATTATGAAAATAATTTTGCAAGTGGGTTCTTTATGTTGAGTCATGTGTCAACCGATGGTTGCCTTTATGCATCATTTTCTTATTCATTTTATATGTTACTGATATTTGGTTATTGATCATACCATTGTGGGTG
Source organism: Hippophae tibetana (assembly GCA_037013495.1). NCBI lineage: Eukaryota > Viridiplantae > Streptophyta > Magnoliopsida > Rosales > Elaeagnaceae > Hippophae > Hippophae tibetana. The sequence continues at coordinate 48,866,359 of CM072802.1, forward strand.
GTGTGGGCTTTGGAGGATAGTCGGGTTTATGTGTCGAATTAGATCATTATAAAAACAAAACAAAAAAAGAGAGCAGTAATACGTAGTTAGGATAAAGGTCCCAGTTGATAGAGCTAATGGTGGTTTTATTTCACTCAAAGTGTAAATGTTTTATTATTTAGTGGATTATTTGCTATTGAGTGGTTGGCTACGTAATTTGAGGATCTTACCATATAGATAGGTTTCTATATGGGATTACCTCATTAAGTCTAGTGTTATACATGCTTGACTATATGGCTAGTATAATCAGAGTTTAAAGGGTGTATGTTCCTACAAACCGAAGTTTAAACTCTGATTGGAAACCTTCTATTTTTTTTTCTTTATCACCTACTTTCCATTTATTGAGATCTATATCTACTACTAGTTATACTAATTGCCTATAATTATATGTACTACAATAGTGCTTATCTATTTTACATTTATCTCCATGTGATTTGTGTATTTGAGTTGAATTCTTAAGAAGTCAGTATCTTCTTAGCCTAACTGTGTATCAAGTCTAGCATATATTTTATAACATGCTAGATGCATACTGATAAGTGCTTAAAAAGAACTAAAAATTACCATTATTTAATGTATTTTAATTTATTAAAAAGATTTATATATATGATTTAATCTTATTTTTATATAAATTTGTCTTTTCAAAATCATGAGTATTTTATTGCTCTTTCAAGTATTTTCACTTCAAAAATAATTTAAAGACTTGAAGAATAATATTAAATGCAATACATCACAAATATGTTGAGAAGAAAATGAGAAAAACTTAAAAAAAATGAAAAAATGGACAAACATGCCCAGCTACGCGTGTATCATGCTTATCTCATGCATAACCTCACCCATTTCATGCCAAATTTGTCCGTACAATAATGCCTATTTCACGCCAAAGTTGCACGCACAATAGTAACCACTTCACACTGAAGTCTGCTCACAACCGCACCCATTCACGCCGCAATTTAGTGTGTATCTACATGCCTATCATGCTAAATTCCTAAGCGCATCAGCACCTATGTCTACACCCATCCACTCAGTGTATCCAACGCATGTCAATGCGTGTCTACGCCCCACGTGCATGCCAGCCTGTCCATTACGCTTCTAAGGTCATTTTTTATTCTTTTTCCCACTTTTTTTTTGCCTTTTCCTCAATTATAAAAGGACCCTCTCCCCCAACAACTTAAGACATAATTTTCTCAACTCTTTCTCTCTAGCTTTCTCTCTCTAGAAGTTTTATTAGTTTTTTTTAGTTTTTAGTTTTAAAGTTCTTCTCTTTTTTGAGAAGAACTGGCTATCTTTTTATATATTTTTAGTTTTTGATTCAATAAAGAGAAATGCAAATTCATTTGGAGGTTTTCCAACAGCAGAATTAACATCAAAGTTTTGTAAGGATTTTTTTGAGGTATAATTTTAAAATGAATTCTTTAAAGTTATTTTTTATGTTTTATACTTATATGTTATGTTTAATTTTTTGTGATTAAATTTAACATGACTGGCTGTTTGTAAATATGATATAATAATAACGTTGTTATGTTTGAGAAATATTAAATAGGTAAAACATCTATATAAAATAAATTGATTTTGTTTTTATTCAAAATTTTATATTAAGGGTGTTAGAGAGAAATATATTATTTTTCATTATAAACTTAAATATGAAAAATTAGATTTTAAGGTTTAATTATCCGGTTTGATTTAGAGTAGTGTTCTTTTATTTGTTGGTACAATCGCCCGGTAGTTAGAGTGAAACTTTATTTCAAAATTTTTTATAAGAATTATTATTCAAAAGTGTACTGACAACGTACTTTCATATCTGGTTTTAAAACTTGAAAGTTAGTACTCGAATAATTAAATTCTTAGGTTTAATTTGGATACCTTGAATAAAGTTTAAAATGTCTAACCCCACCAAAGGTGGCATTTAATTTTTTCATTTTCAATCTCTTAGAAAAAAAGAATTAATTTAATTAATCAAATTAATTATTGAACCCACCCATATGTGTTAATTGATTTTTTAATTAACAAAGAATATCTAGCCCCACCAAAGGTGGTATTCATATAAAAAAAGAGAATCAATAAATATCAATTTATATTTTTAATAACCTAAATAATATGAGCAAGCATAATTAACTTAATTATTATATCCATAAATACTCAACTATTATGAATGATAAAAAATTGTATAAATGTTTATTGAATCCATATCTATGTTTATTTTTATGTTATTTGATTAAGAAACACAAAAACCAAAATACTGTGACAAAATGTTTAGGATTTAATTTCATTTTTAAGAGTTTGAGTAATAAATTAAAAACTACATATATTCCTTCCTTAGATTGACCTTATGAGTATACTTATCATTTTATATAAAATGATTCATGCACTTGTGAGAATTTTACAAATATAAAACCAAAGTATTTGCAAGATCAACATTCTTGATTTGTTCATCACATGCCTAGCTTTCTAATCATTACTTGTTGTGATAAATTGATCAACCTGGTTCATAATTAATTTTTATTTTTTAGGTCTGTTATATGCATATGAGTTTGTTGTTAGTCTCTAAGGAGTCAGTATCTCCTTACCTTGGTAATGTATCTAGCATTGGACTCTTTAATTGGTTTACTATGATGTGTATGATAGCAATTTATGAGAGTACAATCATCATCTATCAAATATGTTCACACATATGAGGTCTTGAAGTGATTGGAAATCATTTATGGCCTTTTAGTATGTTTGATTATTTCACATACTAAGTGTTGATTGCCTTGTGTGCATATTGTTAGCCTAGACAAGAGCTTGTTAGGCACAACATCTCTTGTGTATTTATTACAGTTTCATATTTCTTGTGTAGATATTTTTTGTTGTGTGTTGAATTGAGAATGTTTTTTTATGTATTTCCACTTTGATAATTTTTCAATTCATATTGGGAGGCCTATTTGGTCAAATTGATATAGAGTTAACAAAAAAGATTCCATGGATTGACATCTCTACCCTTCATCTAGATCCTTGTTACCTATTTGAGTTAGAAGAACAATTGACCTTTGTGTAATTTTTTCTATGTATGGGATTCTTTGATTGGTATTGGAGTGGGTCACCTCTATTTAGGCTTAACTTCTTGGGTTGTTTGATCCTAGAGCTCTATCTACATATATACACACATTGTATGTTTGTGTTCTTTGTGTTTACATGTTTCCTATTTTCCTATTCATGCATATCTCTTTCTCTTTATCTGCTTCTTTGTCTTGCATAGTATGTTATCTATCTTCCTTGTTGCTATTCTTGACTGTTTGATTCATTACTACTTTTATCCCTACTAGTTGCTTTGGCATGGTTTTTTGTATGTATGTTCCTTGTATGCTACTTATTTCTTCTCCTATAGCTATTTGCATGAGCATCATCTCACATTTTCTTATCATATGGTGTGAAAGTTTTGGGATCTTCTTTCTGTAGGCCTATCATTCATTTGTCATGTCATATAGAATGCATCTCACTTGTTCTTCTATATTGTTCTTTCTTATGTGTTGGTTCTCTATTAGTCTGCTATTGATTTAGGTACATCTTTTGCATGCTCTTCCTTCTCTTGTGCTATTGTTGCATCTTTGGAGAAAATTGAGGTGTTGTCACAAGCTTGTTTACAATAGTATTTCTCTATACTATACTTGTATGTGTTTTCCCTGTGCATCTGTATGTCATATAGATTATTTACCAATCTTTAGGATTCTTAACTTACATGCATTGATGTGATTAGACTTGTGTATTTAATTGGCATTCCTGGTGTTTAGAGTGTTGATCTTGTCTAAGTAGGTCTCTTGTTTTTGTGTAGGAAACTGAGCCTTTCTCAAATAGTTAGATGTTTTTGTAGCATCCTTTGTTTCTTCTCTCTTAAGGGTGTTACATGTGTATTTAGTCAGTTTTTTCCTTCTTATGGCTAATCATGATTGAGTGTTGCTGATTATCTCTTTTGGGGTAACTATGTGCAATTTATTGCCTTTTCTCTCTCTGAGGACAACATTGTGTGGCTTGTTTTGATAATATCTCTTAACGCTTACTTGAATTTTTGACCTATGTTCTCTTTAAGGCCATCTCTGTCATCTCACTTCTTTGTTTTTGTGTTTCTTGTATATGTCTCTAAACTATACTTATCTTTCTTTACCGCTTTTCAAAAAATATTTAAAAAGGGAGGTATTTGTCTTTGTTCATTTGGCATTGTCATTTTCTCATTTCTTTCTCTTAATAGGATTGTTCCACATGTTTTTCTATCCTCCTAACTTTTGCATGAAAAATGAACTTTTTTGAGGGATCAATGATGTTGTATGAGTGGCTTGCATTTGACTTGATTTGAAATGTGGCTTTTTTGACATGTGTTTTCATTGAGCATTTGTATGATTGAATTCTTGTGTTGAATTTGAAAAGAACTTTTTCTTATACACATGTCATAACTATGTGAATTTATATGGATATTTTGAAAGGTTTGTCTGGATTTCTGATTTGATGATTTATATGACTCTAAAAATATCTAGGAACTTTTAGTGCTCTTGAGGCGAAATCCTTAGTGCTATATGGATAGAAACATAATTTAGGCCATCATTGATTCGTTTGATCCTTTCTTACCACTAATGATTTCTTATCCTTAGTATCCTTTCTTTAGGCCATCATGCTATGCCTTCTCTTCTTTACATCTAAACACTAGCTTAGCTAAATTGATTGTTCTCTCTTACCTTTTACACCTTTTGTTGAGCTTGTATGCTCTAAGAATGTCCATTTTACCATCTTGGTTTCAATTATTAAAAAAAAGAGGAAAATGAAGGTTGAAAATGGAATTCTAAAAGGGAATGATGGAGAAAACAAAAAATAAAAATGAAGTGTTGAGATTCATTTTTTTTAAAAAAAGAAGAAAGAAAAGAAAAGTGAAAAGATGATAAGCATGTTAAGGAAGTATTGCTTAATCTTTTGATTTATGTGTACTATTATCATAACTTTACTCATTGAAGTTTAAGTAAAGAGAAAAGAACCTGTGTTTGAGGGTATTAGTTTCTTAGACACGAACTTATCTATTTGATTAGATCAATAAAGATATGTTTAAGCCTAAATGTTTTCTCTTCTACCCGAACCTATACCTATCATTACAAGCACTGAAATACCTATTGATTTCTCCTAAGTTTGTACTTACATTAGTGGAGAAAGAGGGAAAATGTAGACATAAGATGTTTAGTCCTACTTTAGTCTATATTAATATTTTTTTTGTTCGTATAAGAATATCATGATGGAATATAAAGTAAACAAGTTTAGCATATCACACATTGAGCATGTCTTCAAAACTTTAGTCATACCCTTACATGAATGTATCTTGGATTGAATATATATGTTGAATGCATTGTTTATTCTCTAAGAATCCTCTAGTTCTTTGAACATGCATAGTTTGCTACCCTTCTTTCTATATTACTTGTTTTCTACTTTGTGTAGATGCTTCTGTTTTATGGGAGTTTTGAGAGAAGGATGCAAAACATGTTTATCGCATCATGATGAGTGCTCAAAAAACACTAAAATTACCATGATTTTATACACATTAATTAATTAAAAATATATATATTTATATTATTTTATCATATATTTATATAAATCCGTCTTTTTGGAATCATAGGTATTTTTATTGTTTTTCAGGTATTTTTGCTTAAAAACGTAACTTAAAGACTCAAAGAGGAATACTCGAGGCAATACATCACAAATATATTCATAAATAAATGAGGAAAAATAAAAAAATATGGAAAAATTGGACAAAATGGGTCAAAAAGGAGGAAATCGCACACGTAGCTGCCCAATCGCGCGCAGCATGCCCATTCCGCACGCGCCCACGCCCATCAGTGCCCAGTCCCGCGCGTCGCACTTCCTTATCCGTGTGCCCCTCCTCCATTCCGTGCGTGCCCCTGCTCCATTCTGCGTGTGCCACCGCGCCCCACCTACATGTTGACATCATCATTACCTACTATGCGTTTCCTCCATTTTTAATCATTTTTCACCCATTTTTTATTCCTTTCCTCATCTATAAATACCCCCATTCTCTTCATAACTAAACACACCTCAAAACACATATTCTTTCTCTCCTTTCTTAGTTTTTAGTTTTTCCTTAGTTATTTTTTCTTAGTTTTTGAGTTCTTCTCTTTTTGAGAAGAACTATTTATGTTTTTGTAATTTATTTGCTTTTTGATTCAATAAATGGGAGTGCAAATTCCGTTTGGAGGTTTTCTAGCAACAAGAATAGCAAAAAAGTACTGTAAGGATTTTATTTTCTTTACAGTTATTTTTTATGCTTTATTCTTACATGTTATATTTAATTTGTCTGTGATTAAATTTAACTTTGCTGGCTATTTGTAAACATGATATAATAATAATTTTTTTATGCTTGCGAAATATTAAATAGGTAAAAATCTCTAAAATGAATTGATTTTATTTTTATTCAAAATTTTATATTAAGAATGTTAGAGAGAAATATATTATTTTTCATTACAAACTTAAATCTGAAAATTGGATTTTAAGGTTTAGTTATCCGGTCTGATTTAGAGTAGTGCTCTTTTATTTGTTGGTACAATTGCCCGGTAGTTAGAGTGAAGCTCTATTTCAAAAGTTTTTATAAGAATTATTATTTGAAAATGTATTGACAACATGTTTTGAGTAGTAGTTTTAAAACTTGAAAGTTAGTACTCGGATAATTAAATTCTTAGGTTTAATTTGGACACCTTGAATAAATTTAAACTGTCTAACCCCACCAAAGGTGGCATTTAAATGGTTCATTTTCAATCTCTTAGAAAAAAAGAATTAATTTAATTAACCAAATTAGTTATGAATCTCACCCATAGGTGTTAATTGATTTGTTTAGTTAACAAAGAATATCTAACCCCACCAAAGGTGGTATTCATATAAAAATGGGAGAATCAATAAATATCAATTTATATCTTTAATAACCTAAATAATATGAGCAAGCATAATTACTTAGTTATTATATCCATAAATACTCCACTATTATAAATGATAAAATTTGCATAAATATTTATTGAATCTGTATCTATGTTTATTTTTATTAAATCGACCTTGGGAGTATACTTATCATTTTCTATGAAATGATTCATGCACTTGCGAGATTTTTATAAATATAAAACCAAAGTATTGGCAGGATCAGCGATGCCGATTCTGCTCATCACATCACATGCATACTTTTAGGGGGAAAGGTGTGTGTCATTTTCATAGTCTAAGGGAGTCCTTTGTTTATTTGGAACCCTTTTTGTTTGTTCTATTTATGAGGTTATATTATGCTGTTGTGTTCTTGTGATGCTCTCTTCTTCTTTACATCACTTTGTATGAACTATACATAACTATGAATGTTAGCATGACTTATTTCATCATTATTTACAATCTATTGTTTCACGTGTCTTCCTATGTGTTTACCGACATCCTATTATAGTGAGTCCCCATGAGCCAATTATTTGTATTGTAAGGATTATAAGTGTTGGCTATTTTCATGAATAAAATATTTACATTTAAACTACTTTGTAAGTCTGCCATCAAGTCTATCAAGAAAAACCAAACAAATGCTCGAGTTTCAAATAATCGTACTTCAGGTATATCTTTTATAACTACGATATATAGGATTAAATTTATACATTTAATAATATATGTTCATAAATCTAAAATTATTTTTAGTGCTTAAATATTTTTTATGTGTCTTAATATTTTTAAGATGTGATTTAATTTTTTTATTAAGGTTTTGAATGAGCCTTGAATAATGAACCCAAAATATTCTAACCCTAATGCTAGTAAGTATCATTATCTATATATATATATATAGTGTTAGGGTTAAGGGGGGAGAAGAGGAGATAAAAAACAGTTGAAGTTGCCGAATTGTTAAGTTCTGTGGAAAAAAAATATTAATTCATCGGTAGTTCATAAAGGAAAAGAATGATTAATTCATCTTGAGTTCATAAAGGAAAAACATGATTAATTCATCTTGAGATTACAGTAGAGAATACCGGAAAAGGAAAATGTTAATTCATGCTATATAATATCATTATTTGTCTTATATGAGAAAAGTCATTCGGTTACCTATTGGATATGAAAATCTAAGATTCATTCAACACTACATAGTTCATTGATACCAGGCGAGGAAAGAGAATTGATACTAGCGACAATGAAGTTAAAAAAACAATTAGAGCATAATTATTTGATATTTTTATCTTTATATAAATTTTTCTTAATTATTTTTTTACATGTTTAAATCAAATAATTTTATGTATAATCATAATTATTTGATTTGATTTTTAAAATTCAAAGAAGCTATGTTTATGAAACTTGTGTTCAATCTTTTTATTCTAGAATTTTCTAGTTGATTTGATTTAAGTGACATATATTTTGAATCATCTGGTTAGGATTATTCATTATTAAATCCATTCTAGAACACACACGGGCACTTGTGTTTTTGGTGCTAACCCATTTTGCAGTTGATTTGTGAACGATCTGATTAGTTGGGAGCTTATTGGAATGTTGGTCTGGAAATCACTCACGCTAATATTAAAAACTATGAAAACAGAGTAGGGCATCATTAGTAAAGTACATTGGGGTAGTATCCTAGTTAGGGTAGCATACGACCGAGTTTGTACTTGAACATTTGATTTTTATAGTGAAAAGTTAGGTGGTCCATTGGTTTTACTCTTAGGTCATGGTTATGGCCTAGGTTGTTTCCACCTAAAAATATCATGTGTTATTATTTTATTTTTGTACTTTACTCTTACACATGATTGCATGCCTAGCTGCTTTGTTTAGGTTATTAAATTATAAATTGGTAAAAATTAAAAATAACCTATTCACCCCTCTAGGTTAATTAGGTCCATATCTTATAAACTTTTAATTGGTATCAAAGCAGACACTAGACACACTTAGTGAGATTGATCCTTAGGGACACACACTCTTACTTATGGACCAAATGAAAGAAGGTGGGTCATCTATTAGACCTCTATTCTTTGATGGGTTTAATTACCCTTACTAGAAGGCTCGCATGCAAGCATTTCTCAAACAAGATGAAAAATTAGAGGATGCTATTCTTGATGGTTGGGAATCACATTCGGTAATGAAAGATGGTGTAACAATCATAAAGTCAAGAAGAGATTGGACCACTGAAGAACGTACCCTTAGTGGGGCAAACCAAAAAGGTCTAATCTCAATATTTGTTGTTGTATTGATCGATGAGTTTCGTCGCATATCTGACTGTGAGACTGCTAAAGATGCATGGAATGCACTTTATCTTGCTCATGAGGGAATCTCCAAAGTGAAACAAAAAAATTAAGATTTCTAGCATCTCAGTTTGATTCCATTAAAACGAGCAACATGGACACTTTGGTCAATTCTATGCTCGCTTTTGTAATATCACTAATGCTTGCTCTAACCTTGGTGAGAAAATTCCATAACCTATAAAGCACACAAACTCCTAATCTCCTTAACAACAGACTACAAGATGAATGTTATAGTGATAGAGGAAAGCAAGAATGTGGACACACTAAATATTGATGAACTTGTCAGGTCAACCCAAACCTATGAGCTTTCTCTTGATTGACCTAAGAAAATCAAGGATGTGGCCTTCAAAAGCTCCAAAATGGACATCTCTGATAGTAATGAGGATATGAATGATAAGTCATTAGACTTGCTAGCACGAAAATTGAAGAAGTTCCTAAAAATGAAGGGTCAACAAAATAATCAATCTAATAAGGGACAACCTAGTTTTTCGAGGGACCAAAAGTAAAGGGAAATCAAGCCTCCTAGCTTTGATGGTAAGAAAACTAAGTTCACTAGTCCTCAATGCTATACCTATGGGGGCTTTGGTCATATTTCTATAGATTGTGCAAACAATAAAAAGAAATTTGGAAAAGCATTTAATGCTACACTTAGTGACACGGAAAGTGAGTAGGATAATGCTAGTAACTCAAAAGATGATGACACTAATTATCGTGTCTTCACTGTAACCACCAAAACATACCACAATGACTCTGATTCTAGCTCAGATGAAGAAAATGAGGAAGTAAACTCTTCTTTCTTATTGTCTAAGTTTAATGTATCGAGTTATGAGAAACTATTAATGGATTGTTTAGGTGCTAGGGAAGAGAGGGATAAACTACTTGTGGAAGTAACTAAACTTAATGATATCATCAATGTTCACAAAAAAAATTCCTTTAGCCTAGGGAAAGATAAAAATGAATTGTCTAAAAATATTAATGCCTTGAATATGAGACTTGCTGAAACCTTTGAGGAAAACAAAAACCTTAGACAAGAACTTAGTATTGCTAAAGAGACGGTAAGGAATTTGATCATAGGTGCTAAAAAATTGACCAAAGTCCTAGACTATGGAAAGCTACATGGAGATAAGAGAGGTCTTGGATACATAGATGAAAAATCAACACCTTCAACATCAAAGACCATATTTGTAAGGTCCTTAAACTTTACTCCTACTATTACTACTCATGGACAAAGAACTATTACACCTATGGCATAAAAAGTTGTTAAGTGTGTGCCTATTTGTCATCATTGTGGTAGGAAAAATCATATAAGACCAAAATGTAGATTTTTGATGAATTCTCCTAAACTTTATCATTCTTTCCATGCTTCACATAGTAGGACCCATAAGCATCATTCATCTACACATGATACATCATATTCAAGGAAGAATGGAAATTATAATAACTTGTTTATAAATTCTATTAGGAAGCATGAAGTCTTAGGTTCAAAGAGGCAAGCAGAATTCAGTATTTTTAATGCTAGGACTCATTATCATCATCCTATTATGCATACTGCATCTTCATTTGGGATGAATGAGAAAAGTAAAACTAAGTTTAAGAACACGTCTATGAAACATAAATTTGTTGAGTCCCAACCCAATGATATAGAGAAACCAAAATGCAAGAAAATGTGGGTTATGAAAGATTGTTTTTTCCTGGTCACCTGACCATTTTTATTCCTTCATCTAGGTATTTTTGTTAGAGTGCTTAAATGACCCTAGGTGAGTTATATTTATTGTTTTTATTTTATTAGCTAAACTTAAAAACAAGAGAAAAAAATAGAAGTAGTATCTTTATTTGGCCAACACAGTATTAGACTTATTTAATACTTACATATGCATAACCTCATTTTTAGTGACTCAACTCATTTTGATATTTATTGTATAAATTATTTTACAATTTTGGCTTATGCACCCACACATTTTCTTACACATGTGATGATCGATGTTGACATAAACTTATTCACACACTCACGAACACATATATATGTTATGCTAAAAGTTTATGAATTTTCTGGAAAGACTCTAGGACTTCAACTAATCTTGATTCTAAAATTGTGTTGAGTTCTATTTTTTTCTTACTAAAATTCTACCATATTGAGGCATCTAGTATTGAGAGGGCTACCTATTGTGATGTGTGAAGCTACTGCAGTGAGCAGAGAGGGCAACCCCACAACTAGTGTGAAATTCATCATAATAGATTTATGGCTCATGCAAAAAAAAAAAAAAAGATTATGCAATAAGCAACTACTTATAATTTTTGTAACTTGAATGCACAGAAAGAAAAAAAGCCAATAGAGGTTAAAAATAATAATATCATTTACCTCATTTATAAAATAAAAATATATATAAAAATTTAAGTCCTATTTTGGTAAATATATTTTATTTTGTGAGATTGAAGACTCGATTATAATTTTATTTTATAAGTGATATTTTTTTCTTTTGAGTCTTTCTTGATTGGTCATAAATGAATTAATTGGTATATTTTTGAAGTTTAAACATATACACTGCTTTTAAGTAAATGTCAATATGTCATTATATGTGCTTGTGTGCCTCTTCTATTCTACTTGCTTATTTATATAATAAATAATCAAAATTTGAGTTAAAAATTGGTGAGTTCTCAATTGGTTATGTTCTCGTTTGTGATTAAATGAGTTTAATACCATATGTGGCTATTTATTTAAATTTAAAAATAAAAAAATCAATTTTTTTCATTTATATCCTCTTTTCATTTATTACCTTTTTAATTGATTTCTAAGTTAGAGAGTCATAGAACTTATGGGGAGTTTACAACACATTGCACTTTTGCATTACTGTGATTTTACATTGTTATATCTTTAGGAGGGTTTTAGCTTCATTGCTTTGTCCTTCTCATATGTCAAAAAGGGGGAGAGATTAATGTATTTTAATTCCATGTTTTTCTTTTGTTATGCATATAAGGGGAGAACTTATTTAATTAAGCTTGATTGGTATGAATGTTTACTACATGACTATTCTTTACACTTCACTTATTTCTATGTAAACTGAACTAATGTACAATGAGGCTTTGAAGCCAAATTATCGTATGCTTTGTTTATGCCATTTTAGTTACTTACAAGTTTGTCAAGTTGTAGGAAAGATGGATTCACCGGACCATAAGATAGTTTCAGTATGGAGTCTGGGACATCATTGTATTTTTATCTTATTTTTAAAAGTGTCATGTAGTGAGTGAGAGGTTTTTCCACACGAAAATACCATAAGGGAAGTTTTTAAGGATTATGAGTGTTGATTATTTTTTTGGATAAAATATTTACCTGTAAACTAGTTTGTATGTCTGCTATAAAGTCTATTAAGAAAAGCCGAACAAATGCTCGAGTTTCAAATAATCGTACTTCAAGTATATCTTTTATAACTACGATACATAGGATTGCATGTATATATTTAATAGTACATGTTCATAAATCTAAAATTAGTTTTAGTGCTTAAATATATTTTTTATGTGTCTTAATATTTTTAAGATGTGATTTAAATTTTTTGTTTATTAAGGTTTTTAATGGGTTTTGAATAATAAAGTCCAAAATATTCTAACCCTAATGCTACTAAGTTATCATTATCTATACATATATATACACACATAGGGTTAGGGTTAAGGGGAGAGAAGAGGAAAAAAACAGTTGATTTACTATTGAGTTTGCACAAAAATAGTTTAAGTCTTGAATTGTTCAATAATTCTGTATTTTTTGGTTTAAAAATACGATGCTCAACTCTCTTATCATGCCATATTTTTGTTTTCTTTTTGTATATCTTTTTCATTCTTATAATTACTCCACTATAGTTTGTCTAATTTATGTATTTAGAACATCCTTTTCACCTCTATATTGGACTCCTCTACTTGCCTACTTGAATGGGGATTGTAGGGTAAAGTTGTGAGGTCTAACCTTAGTGGCCCTTCATAGATGGTTTGAGCTTAGATCCTATCTCAAAAATCTCCACAACAACATTAGGTATACACATAGGAGGTTTAGCCTTTAAATAGTTCACACAATCAATAATATCAATCATATATTTCAAACTTTTAAAATTAAAACATATAGAGTTGTTTCTTGGTGAGTTGGCTTCATTATTCACAACATCATGTATAGTAGTCTTAAGTGTGGGTGACTCAATAGATTCTTTTAATTTATCATCATGATTAGTAATATATATCATAATGCATTCATTAACATTATCAATTTAAAAGGGTTTAAATGCTTTAAAAACTTTAGATGTTACTTTTTCATCTTACACTCTCATTGTAAGGTCACCTTTGTTTACATCAATGAGTGCTCTTTTGGTTGCTAATAATGGATGACCAAGTATGATAGGAATATTACGGTCCTTTTCCATGTCTAGTACACTGAAATCCACTGGAAAGATAAACTTGCCTACTTTTACTAGCATATATTTTACCATACCTCAAGATCACTTAATTATTCTATCTGCCATTTATAATATTACTAAAGTGGGTTTGGCTTTACCAAGCCCTAATCTCTTGAAGACCGATAATGGCATAAGATCAATACGTGATCCTAAGTCATATAGTGTTTTCTCAAAGTTCATATTCCCAATTGTGCAAGGAATGTCAAAGCTACCTAGATCTTTTAATTTTTGGGGTATTTTTCTAGCAAGATGTCACTAAAACCTTCAATCAAGGTTATTGCTTCATTATCACCAAGCCTCATTTTCTTAGATATGATGGCCTTTAGAAATTTTGCATAAGACACCATATATTCAAGTGCATCTGCAAATTGTATGTTTATGTTCAGCTTCTTGAAGATATCCAAAAATTTTGAAAACTACATATCTAAATTTTGCTTTTATAGTCTTCGAGGAAATGGAAGAGTGGGTTTGTAAAGGTTACTCTATTTTGGCTGAATTATTTCCTTTCCAGTGCTTTATTTATCCATTTGTTCCTCAACATCCTTTTTAGTCTCATGTTCCTTCTCATCCTTTTAAGTCTCATGTTTCTCCTCTAGTGTTTTACCACTACTCAAGGGTATGACGTTGTAATGCTCCTTACCTTCCCTTCTGGGGTTTACAATTTTGTCACTTGGAAGGTTATCTTGAAGTCTCTTTAGTAGACATTTCTGTATTTATTGACTGTATGACTTCTTTCATCATCCCTTTAAATAATATTTATTGTCCTTAATAGGTGGCTTTTTCTCTTGGGCTAGTGATTGTTATGGTTGTTGAAAACTAGGTGGTGTAAATGATTGACGATTGAATGGATTTCCACCTTGAGTGTACACTTTTGTATTTATTGATTGGATGTTGTCAGCATCCTAGGTAATATGTGTTTGAGTATGAATTATTTTTTTGGTTCACATTACCCCTATAGAATGCTAATTCAGGATTATATGAACAATTATAAAAAAATGAGCTCTATTACAAAAGACACAGGATATCCCTAAGCCTTTAAAAGATTCACCATAGATGACACTTGAGCTATAAGTTCCATGAAATCATTTACCTTATGCAATCCGACTACTCTTCTTGTGACTGCTATTCTGTCCATGAGCCATTGATATTTATTGCTAGCCATTTTCTTAGTAAATCATATGCTTCATTGTAAGATTTTTCTTGTAGAGCTCTATTAGCATATGTATCAACAATGGTTCTTGTTTGAGCATCTAAGCCATTGTAGAAAGTCCCCATTTGGATCCAATAAGGGATACCATGGTGAGGACACTTCCTTAGAAATTCCTTGAATCTTTTCCATGCTTTATATAAATATTTCCCTTTATATTTTTGGTAGGAGGAAATATTATTCCTAAGCTTGGCATTCTTTACTGCTAGAAAATATTTTAATCAAAAAATTCTCAAATAAATCTTTCCAAGTTGTAATGAAATCAAGTGGCAAAAAGTTTAGCCAAGCTCGAACATGGTCTCGTAAAGAGTAAGGGAAAAAAATAAGCCTAAATGCCTCCTTGGTCACACCATTGAATTCGAATGAATCACCAACTTCAACAAATAATCTGAGATGTAAATGAGGATCCTCTATTGGTAATCTGCTGAATTTTCCAACTATTTATAACATTTGAAACATCATTGGCTTTAGTTCAAATTGTTTAGCTTGAATGTTTGGCCTTGGATTCACCCCTTCCAATATAGGTAATGCATACTTATTCATATCTTTGTCCCTATCATTCATTAAAGGTATCTAGTTATTCAGATTTAACTCATTATTATTTATTTCTAATGGATTAGACATTTATTCCAATTAGGTGACAATCTTTTGTTTTCTTAATAATCTCAAAGTACGCTCAATTTCGAGATCTAAGGGAAAAATTTCTCAATCATGGAATTTTCTCATGTAAGAGAGCAAAATATATTTTTAATAGACTAAAGGAGATGTAAAAAAAATAGATAAATAAAAAAAACTAAATAAATAAAAATACAAAAAATAACTAAAATAAAATAAAATTAAAATTAATTTTTGATGTTTATAAACCCCAAAAATGGCGCCAAAAACTTGATTGACACGAATTGTGTGTAATGGGTATTCAAGTATACGTATCACAAATAGGTAATATAATGATAAGAAAATATTTTTTTTCTGATTGAACACATATTGTGCTTAATGAATATACAAGTATACGTATCACAACAAGTAATATAATGATAAAAACATATCACTCCTATAGAGATTATGTTATTAGAAACTAATTTTTAAAACTAAAAAATAAAAATTATATTATTGTGTTTTTTATGTTTGAAGAAAGAAAAATTGAAAGAAATAAAAGTAAATAGTAATAATTAATTAAATTAGATTTGGTATCTAAGAAGAAATATAAGAAAATATTTAAGAATACTTAATCCTCCAATTTTCAAAACATATGAATTACTAAAATTCTCTCAATATAATTATCAATTAATTACATGATCAATTGAATCTAACCTAGCATGTATTCATCTCTCAAGTAATTAAACTACATTCCATATAGTAATTAACCTAATCACACTCTTATGTCAATTAAATTACATACTACTCATTAAGTTCATCAATTATGGATCACATACATAAGAATCATACATCTCTGCCTAGAAACTATGCATGTTATTTAATCAAGACAAACAATTAAATAATTCTCTCAAATCTATTTAATTGCTTCTATAGATCAATTGTTGTCCAAATAATTAATAGTATAAAAATCAGATCAAATAATATAATTAAATTGAAATCATAATTGAGGTAAAATGTTAGATCATTAAATGTAGAAAATTGGATTCATAAGACCCCTAGGTTAATAAATTAGTTAAACATAATTCTATTCATAAAACTCATATTTTTCATAATCGAAGATATAAAAATTGATAAAGAAATAATGAGAAGAAGAAATGCAATAAATCTCTTAAATTGTAGCACTAATCTTCTCTTAAATCTAAACCAAAATTGTATCTCCTTTTGAATATTTTTGTATTTTTCTCTCTTCTTGGCTCCAAAATCTTTTTAAAATTGATAATTTTACACTCATTAGGGTTTATGGAGAAATTAAGGAGTTAAATTAAGCTCAAGTGACATCTAGACCATCATATCAGCTTCAAATAAAAGGCTGAAATAAAAAAAAAATCAATAACGATAGCCAATAGAAATGTGACACATGCACAGGGGATAGGTGGATCCAATCATCGTGCAATGCATGGCATGTTTGACTGGTTGTGGTCAAAGGTTGCTAACTCATTGACATACTTGACTTGTTGTGGGTAAAGCTTGGTGACTCATTGACAAGTGATGACACATGGCAAGCACATTGACCAAGCGACAAACTCGAAACGAATCTTATAGTGACATTTGGCAAGGCACTACATCATATAGTACACACGATGTTGTATGATTTCCCATCTCCACTTGTGTGGCATCTACATGGCTTTCCTGGTCAACTCCCTTGATTACATGGTGTCCACATGGTAGCTTATGATTGGTTCTGCATTAACAAATTCATAAAAAATCAAAACAATTCCAAAAAAATTATATTATCACCCTTTTTCACTAGAAATTTCATATTTTAATATTTTAAACCCCAAAATACCACTTATTGAATAAAATGAGAAAATATTAAGTATAAAAGTGCACTAATGACTCTACTTTCATAGAGTCATCATACCTCCATACTTAAATCTTTGTTTGTCCTCAAGTAAAGCCAAGTCTAACTAAATAAACTAACATGAGTAGTATATTCATAAATATAAATATCTATTAATATATGCATATTTAGCAAAAACTATTCCCCTCAAAATTTGTACAATTCTATGATAAGAAAGTTCACATATTCATCAATCAACATTCCATCAATACGAGGATATGTACGGTTTTTTACAAATTAATTTGTGTGTGTGTGTTGCACATGATTTCATCCAATGTATTCATGAAATCAACCTAATCAATATGAGAATTCTAATCAATTCAATCTTAGCACAAGTCATATAAGTCTACTTTTCACATCCATTTCCGCTATTATAAATATGCACCTAGCTAAAGATCCATAAGCACTTTTACATACTTGTAATGTAAGGCTTAGGAGGGAGTCGATAAATTAAGACATTTAGGCTCTTTCCATACCTTTTTTTTAATCCATCATGCACTTTTTAACTACAGTTGAGGTTTTACTTGATATTTTAGTGCACCCTATCTATTCATTCTTTTCATATTCTTTTATTGCACATCTCTTTTTTTTTGTAACTTCACAACGCTCCTAAACTTATTTTCAATTTTATTTTTTTTTTCCCTTTTTTTATAGGGTGCATTACACATTATTGCATTTTTTTCTTTTTATACAAGCTAAAGGTGAAAGGGTCAAGATAATACTTATTGGTTAGGAATAAAATGTGGCTTAAAGATATGAAAGGTTCTTTATTTGACTCAAATGGATCACTATGGATATTAATAATGGTTAGCTTGAATTGCTCAATCGATCCAAATAAGTCCTAAATCATTTCTCTTGCTAAATACTATTTAGGATTTCGCCTTAAAGGATCATCAAATATATTCTAAAACATGGTAGATCTCATCAACTCACACAACTCACCACAAATTTTCTCTTAATAAGAACATGAAAATAAATCATGACCATGTGCATAAAAATTTGAATCAATTCAATCAAAACTAGCAAACATATCACATGATTAATGTAAGTATATTAATAAGTATGTTACATTCCTTATCCTAGTCATGAAAACTAATTTTTATCATTGAGTTCATATGTTTCATATCAAGTATTTATTCACCTAGAAAAAAAATATAAGTTAAATAACATTGGGTTGCCTCCTAACCAGAGTCACGTTTAACATCCTTGACTAGACTAGCTTATCAAGTCCTAAGGTGCATCCATTTATGTTTATTTACTTTTGAGTTTTCCTGAAAATAGTTTGAGTCTTGATTTTTTCAATAATACTTTATGTTCATGTTTTAAAACACAATTCTCATTCTTTTATCACGCCACATTTTTTTTTTATTTTTGTACTTTGTGGCATTCTTATAAGCACTCCACCGTAGTTCATCTAATTTATGTATTTTTAGCATTCTTTTCTCCTCTCTATAGGACTTTTCCACTTGCCTACTTGATTGAAGATGATGGGTTAAAGGTGTGAGGTCTAAACTTGGTATCCATTCAATAGATGGTTTGAGCTTAGATCCTATCTCAAAATTTTCCATAACTACATTAGGAAAACACATGGGAGGTGTAGCTTCCAAATAGTTCACACAATCAACAATATCAATCATAGATTCCACACTTTCAAAATTAAAATAGATTTAGTTGTTTCTTTATGTGTTTACTTCATTGTTCATAGCATCATGTGCAATACTCTTAAGTGAGGGTGAATGAATAGATTTTTTTAAGTTATCATCACAATTAGTAATATTTATCGTAAAGCATTCATTAGCATTATCAAAATCATGAGGTTCATATGCTTTCTTGCACTCTCAATGTAAGCTCGCATTTATGTATATCAATGAGTGTTTCTCTGGTTGCTAAGAATGGACGACCAAATATGATAGGAATATTATTATCCTCTTCCATATCTTGTATAATGAAATTTTCCAAAAAGATGAACTTACCCACTTTTACAAGCACATATTCTAGTACACCCTAAGGTCGTTTAATTGATCTATCTCCCTTTGTAATATTACTAAAGTGCATTTGGATTTATCAATCCCCAATCTCTTAAAGACCAATTATGGCATAATTTTAATGCTTGAACCTAAGTCACATAGTACCTTGTCAAAGTGGATGTTCCCAATAGTGCAAGATGTCAAAACTACCATGATTTTTCAATTTTTGGGGTTGTTTCTAGAAAGGATGGCACTACAACCTTCAATCAGGATTATTATTTCATTATCTCCAAGCCTCCTTTTCTTAGACAATATATCCTTTGAAAATTTGGCATAAGAATGTGTTTGTTCAACTGTATCTATAAATGGTATATTTATGTGTAGTTTCTTGAAGACTTTTAGGAATTTTGAAAATTGAATATCTGACTTTTTATTTTGCAGTCCTTGAGGGAAAGGAATAATGGGTTTGTAAAGGTTTCTCTTTTCTAGTTGAATTATTTCCTTTTCAGTGCTATATTTATCCACATGTTCCTTCTCATCCTTATTAATTTCTTGTTTCTCCTCATCCTTTTTAGTCTTATATTCCTCCTCATCCTTTTGAGTCTCATGTTCCTTCTCTAGAGTTTTACCATTTCTCACGGCTATGGTGTTGTAATGACCTATACCTTCTTTTATTGGGTATATAATTGGGTCATTTGGAAGATTAGTTTGAGGCCTTTGATTTATGGTTTGAACAAGTTGCCCTATTTGGTTCTCTAAATTCTGAATTGAAGCTTCTTGAGTAAACACTTTTGTATTTATTTATTGGATGAAGTCTTTCATCATCCCTATTGAAGAATTTTTATTGTTCTCCATAGGTGGCTTCTTTTCTTGGGCTTGTGATTATTGTGATTTTTGAAAACTTGGTGGTGAAAATGATTGAAAATTTAATTGATTACAACCTTGATTGTTGTTATTCTAAGAGGAATTGGGATGTTGTTTCCATCCTGGGTTATATGTGTTCGAGTATGGATTATTGTTTTGGTTCACATTAACCATATAGAATGATGATTCAAGATTATTTGTGTAATTATAAAAAAATTGAGCTCCACCATAAAACACATAAGACACCCTTGAATCTTGGACCTGGTTGATACTCGCTAGCAAGTTTTAAGCCTTCAAAATATTCACCAAAGATGTCACTTGAGTTGTAAGTGCTATGATATGATTTACCTCATGCATACAGACTATTCTTCTTGTAGATTTTGTTCTGTAAATTAGCCATTGATAATTATTACTAGCCATTTTCTCAAGTAACTCATAAGCTTGATTTTAAGATTTGGCTAGCAAAGCTCTATTAACAAATGCATCAATAATGGCTCTTGTTTGAGCATTGAGACCATTGTAGAAAGTGTCCATTTGGATCCAATAAGGGATACCATGGTGAGGACACTTTCTTAGCAATTCTTTGAATCATTCACATGCTTCATGTAAAGATTCTCCTTCATATTGTTGGTAGGACGTAATGTCATTCCTATGCTTTGCATTCTGTGTGGGTGGGAAATATTTCATCAAGAATTTCTTTACCAAATCATTCCAAGTTGTAATGGAATTAGGTAATTAAGATTTTATCCAAGCTTGAGCATGGTCTCACGAAGAGGAAGAGAATAATCTAAGCCTAAATTCCTCTTAAGTCATACCATTAAATTTGATTGAATCTCCAACTTCAATAAACAATCTAAGATGCAAATGAGGATCTTCTGTTGGTAATCCGCTAAATTATCCAAGTGTTTGTAGCATTTGAAACATCACTAGATTTAGTTCAAACTGATTAGCTTGAATATTTATCATTGTAATACTTTGATTCAGCCCTTACAACATAGATAATACATATTCATTAACAACTATATCCCTATCATCCCTTAAAGGTATTTGATTGTTCAAATTTAGCCCATTATTGTTTATTTCTAATGAATTGGCCATTTCTTTCACATGGGTGACAACTTCTTGTTTTTTTATTGATCTCTAAGTGAGCTCGATTTTGAGATCTAAAGGAAAAATGTTTCCCTTACCGACATTGCTCATGCAACAAACTCAACTATATTTCTAATGGCAGTAAATGATATGTTTAAATTAAAAATAAATAACTAAATAAATAAATTAAAATTACGAAATATAAATAAAATAAATAACTAAATAAATAAATTAAAATTCTGAAATATAAATAAAATAAATAACTAAATAAATTAAAATTAAAATTAAGAAAAATAACTAAAATAAATTAAAAAAATAATTAATTTCTAATATTTATAATCCTCGATAATGGCACCAAAAACTTGATCGAATACAAATTGTGTGCAATGAATACACAAGTATAAGTATTGTAACAAGTAATATAGTGATATGAAAATATCGTTATCATAGAGATTATGTTATTAGGAACTAATTTTTAAACCTAAAAAATAAAAATTAATTTTTTTTGTTTTTATTTTTTAAGAATGAAAAATTGAAAAACTAAAAATAAATAACAATAATTAATTAAATTAAATTTGGAAACTAAGAAGATATATAAAAAATATTTAAACACACTTAATTCCCCAATTTTGAACTACTAAAATTCCCCTAATATAATTATCAATCAATTACATGATTAATTGAATTTAACTTAACATGTATTCCTCTCTCATCTAAACTATGTACCATATAGTAACTAACCTAAAAACACTCTTATGTCAATTAAATTTCATACTACTCATTAAGATCATCAATTATGAATCACATATATAAAAATCATACATCTCTACCTAAAAACTATGCATGTTATTTAATCAAGACAAATAATTAAATAATTCTCTCAAATCTATTTAATACTTCTATAGATCAATTGGGTTCATAAGACCCCTAGATTAATAAATTAGTTAGACATATTTTGTTCATAAAGTTCATATTTTCATAATAAAAGATATAAAAATTGATAAAGAAAGGAGAAGAAGAATAAATATAATTAATTTTTTGAATTGTAGCACCAATCTCCTCTTGAATCTCCATCAAAATTCTATCTCCTTTTGAATTTTTATGTATTTTTCTCTCTTCTTGGCTCCAAAATTTGATAAAAATTGATAATTTTTGACTCATTAAGGTTTATAGTGTAATTAAGGGGTTAAATTAAGCTCAGGTGAGATCTGTATCATCATATCAAGGGTTGAGACAAAAAAAGAGAATCAACAATGACATGAAATAGAAATGTGACACATGGCACATGGGAAAGGAAGATCCAATCAACGTGGCATGCTTGACTAGTCGTGGTGAACACTCACTAACTCATCAACACAAGGTGATCTTTCATTCGTGGTTACGACTTGTGTGGCATCCATGGTGGGAAAATTGGATGAATTAGGTAATGATGTGTGGCGAGATTGTTGACCAAGCAGTGAACTCATAATGAATGTCGTGTCCACATGGAAACTTCTCATTGGTCTTGCATTAAAAAATCCATAAAAAATTTCAAAAAATTTCCAAAAATTATATTTTCACCCCATTTTCACTAGAAAGTTTGTATATTAATACTTTTAACCACAAAATACTACTTATTGAATAAAATGAACAAATATTAAGTAGAAAAGTGCACTGATGAGTCTATGTTTATAGGGTCATCATTCCCACAGAGATTATGTTATTAGAAACTAATTTTTAAAACTAAAAAATAAAAATCAATTTTTATTGTGTTTTTATATTTTAAGAATCCAAAATTAAAAGAACTAAAAATAAATACGAGTACATAATTAACTCAAATTTGGAAGCTAAGAAGATATATGACAAAATATCTAGGAATACTTAATCCTCTAATTTTCTAAACGTATAAATCACTCAAATCCCCCCAATATAATTATCAATCAATTGAATCTAACCTAGCATGTATTCCTCTCTCAAGTAAACTACACATTACATAGTAATTAACCTAATGACACTCTCAGGTTAATTAAATTGCATATTATTCATTAAATCCACCAATTATGGATCACATACATAAAAATCATACAACTTTGCCTAAAAACTATGCATGTTATTTAATTAAGAAAAACAATTAAATAATTCTCATTAATAATATAAAAATAAGATTAAATAATATAATTGAATTGAAATTATAATTAGGGTAAAAATATTAGATCATCACATTTTCATAAGATCCCTAGATTAATAAATTAGCTAATTAAACATGAGTTTGTTCATAAATCTCATATTTTTTTAATAAGAAAAATATCAAAATTGACAAAGAAAGGAGAAGAAGAATAAATATAATCAATCTCTTGAATTTTAGTACCAACCTCCTCCTGAATCTCCACCAAAATTGTATCTCTTTTTAAGATTATTTTGTATTTTCTCTCTTCTTGGTAACAAAAACTAATAAAATTTGGTGGGCTTGGCTAATAGGGTTTTCGAGGCAATTAATGGGTTAAATTAGGCTTAAATGAAATTTGGACCGTCAGATCAACTTCAGATTAAAGGTTGGGACAAAAAAACTAAATAGTTGTGGCAAATGAGAATGCGATACGTGGCACGAATATGTACTGGACACATGGTAGGGTAGACTAGTCATCGTCGATGCGAGTTGAGTCAGTGCCATATGGCATGTTGCTGATGTAGATTATGTGGTGCCTTGGTAGAACGAATGGATGAATCCTATAATGACGCATGACATGATTGTTAACCACTCAATAAAACTCGGAATGAACGTTGTGTCAACACATGGCAATGGCTACATCAATTGGTACACATGGCATACTCTGATTGGCTTTCCTTGCTTTTGTGGCATCCATGTGGTGATGATTGGTCAGCGGTACCTGTAGCATGCTTCGATTGGCTTGTATTGCTTACATGGCGTCTACATATCCTATTCTTATTGGTTCTGCATTATGAAATTAATAAAAATCCATAAAATAAAACAATTTCCAAAAAATATATTTTCATCCCTTTTCATTAGAAACTTCATATTTTCATATTGTTTTACTCAAAAGTACAACTTATTAAATAAAACGATAATAAAAAAAAAGTGAATTGATGACTCTACTTTCATAGAGTCATCAATCAGATAAATATATTTAGGGGATTTTAGTTATCCTATCATTATTATTTTGGATTGTGAATTTAATTATTTTGTAATAAAAGTTTGAGATTATTTCTTGTTCTTCTTTCTTGATATCTTTTATTATGGATTATTGATGTATCAAATTTTGATTTATGATTAAAGGGAATATTTTTTATTTAGATTGTTAAAAACATCATATAGGCCTAATTGTGCTATCTTGAGTAAGAATCTAAATTAATTACATTATCATTATGTTTATTCTAATTGATTAATTAATTTTCTGAATTAAAGAAATTGATTAGTTAATTATAAGTGAAAATTTTCATGATCATTGTAATTTTCTAATTCTGGTGGAAAAATCAATAATATTAACTTAAGAATAATAGTTAAATTAACCTAAATACTCCAAAATATGATTGGTTAGTTAGCTAAAATTCCTATTAGTTGCCTCATTTTTTTAATTAAAATTCTACAATAGCTTAACTTAGTTATTTTATTTCCTACTTTTTCAATAATTAGTTTAGAGTGTTTAGGTATATTTGATTTTGTTTTATTGATTTATCATTTTAGAGAATTTTGCACAGATCAACCTTGGGGTAAACTTATCGCTAGGCTATTAGTGATTTGTATAATTATGAGTATTTATAATTAGGTCATCAAGTTTTTGGCATCATCATAGAGTTATGTTTTTTCATTTTTTCCTATCTTTTTATTTATTAATTAATAAAAAAATAAAAAACATTCTAGTTGTTTCTTTTTTAAATTCATTTATTTGTTTGTTTTTACTCATTATTTTTTTTCTTTATTTTATTACATTATTATTTTTCATTTTTGTTGTTTAATTGATATTTGTTCTCTAGTAGTTTAATCCTTCTTTCTTTTTAGTTTATGCATGGTAGGAGGTCCCTTGGTAGATATCTTGTACCATTGATAGAAAATATTCATAGGGCGAAGGATCACATTAGGAAGTTGGACATTGATAATGAGTTACTTCCTAATAAGGAAGACAAGCTAATTCAAGAACCAACAAACATGGGGAACGTTATTAAGAGAGAGAAAATGATGAAGGAATATGTGAGGTCAATCATTGAAATTAGTACTTCATGCAGACAATTGGGAGAAATTGTAAGGAACTATGAGCTTAAGAACATACACTATTTTATGTTACCCTCTTTCTATAAAATTCCTAATGAGGACCCACTATCCTTTATTCGAGATTTCAAAGCTATTGTGCAAAGTTTTCCTTTAGGGACTTAATAAGGATAAGCTTAGGATGAGATTTGTTCCTTACATGTTGAAGGATAGAGTTAAAGCATGGTTATGGGGAAGTCCAATTCTCACCAGAAAACCACTAACCTAAGGGATTGATGCAACAATGTCAATACATTATTGATAATGTTATAAGTGGGGCCATGGGAGAGAAGACAACAAAAGAAACACATGAGTTGTATGATAGGATAGTTTCTAACTATCATTAAAAGAGTACAAGGGAAATACGAGTGGGATCCAATGAGCTAGGCTCTAACATTGAGTTGGTTATCCAGCTTGTTGAATTAATTAAGCAAGTAAAACTCTTCACTGCCAAGAGGTATATGGAGTTTGTGGTGTTTTTGAACATAGTTCTAACACTTGTTCTTTGACTTTTAATTCTTATGCAAGTGACAAATAGGATCAAGTGCACTTGGTGAATTCCTTCCAACCTAGGCCTAGGAATGATGCATATGCAAATATATACAACCTTGGGTGGAAGAATCATCCCAATTTCTCTTGAAAGACTGACAATAACCTATCCTATGCCCAAAACACTATGCCTAGGCCACATTTAATTCAAATAGTACGACCCAGTCATCCTAGAAAATCAACCTTGGAAGAAAACTTGAATACTTATATTCAAATCAATATGGAAAATCATGAGAGACATGAGAATAGGTTGGACTCCTCAGAGGCTTCAATGAAAAGGGTGGAAATGCAAGTATGATAACTAGCAGAACAATTGCAAAAAACAAAAATGGAAAGACTCCTTATCAACCTGAACAAGTGAAGGCTAATACAATCCTTCAAAGTGGTAAGTTTCAAAACATTGATTTTTCTACAATTACTAATGATTTACCACTTGATGTAGGAAATATAGATGTAGAGTAAGAAAATCCCAAGGAAGGCCAAACTAAGAGTAGTGACACCTTAAAACCTTCCAAGGAGAACAAGGAGGAATAAATTTCACCTCATGTGTTGCATAAGGCATCTGAGCCTTATGAACCCTTAGTTCCTTTTTGCACCACTTAAAGGGGATAAAATAGGATAAGCTATTTCTTGGCATTTTTAATATGATTTTCAAAGTTAATATTAATTTACCTCTTTTGGATGTCATTAGGAATATTCCATCATATGCAAAAAAATTCAAGGACCTAATTTCTAAAAAGAGGAGACATGAGTAGGATGAGAAAGTAATGGTGTCAATACTTGCTAGTGTGATTCTGTAAAATGATTTTCCTTCCAAATTGAAAGATCAATGAAGTTTCAACATGAATATCACTGTAGGAGACAATAAGGTGTCCACTCCAATGCTAGACTTCGAAGAAAATATCAATCTTATTCCATATTTAGTATACTTGCAACTAAGTTTAAGGGAGCTTGAACCATCAACTATGTTCGTTCAACTTTCTAATAGGTTCATTAAATACCCCAAGGGAATAGTTGAGAATTTATTAGTACAAGTGAAAAGTATAATTTTGGTTGTCGACTTTATGGTATTGAAAATGGAAGACATCTCATCTAATGACAAGAAGCATATATTATTCTTTGTAGGCCATTGATAGCCACAACCAAGGAAATTATTGATGTCAAAAAGGAATGTTGACCTCAACAATCTTAGGAGAGACTATAAATTTTAAATTGTTTAAATCATTACCCACTCATTTTATTTCTAGTGTTAATGAATACACTGCTATGGATTATAATGAATCATCTATTTATGACACTCATTTGCAGGAAAATGCATGTAGAAAATAAAATTGATGATTCACATATTGAAATGAGGGTGAAGAAAAAAACTAACAAACTACACGTGAATATGCTTTCCCATGAAGATTATGTTATTAAAAACTAATCTTAAAACTAAAAAAATAAAAATTAATTATTTTTGTGCTTTCAGAAAGCAAAATGAAAAGAACTAAAAATAAACAGCAATAATTAGTTGACTCTAAATTGATAGTTAAGAAGATATATGAGAAACTATCTCGAAATAATTAATCTCCAAATTTTCTAAACATGTGAATCACTAAAATTCTCTCAATATAATTACCAATCATTTACATGATCATCGAAATCTAACATAGCATGTATTCATCTCTCAAGTAAACTACACACCATATAGTAATTAACCTATTCACACTCTCATATCAATTAAATTGCATACTACTCATTAAGTTCATCAATTATGGATCGCATACATAATAATAATACATCCAATACTATAATAAAGAGTATTTAAGTTGGGATTTAAAGTCAATTTTTTCTTAAAATTGACTTATAATGCTTATAAACCAACGCGAGTTCAGGTGTAGCGTCGATTATACACATCAACCAACCCATAATTTTAAGTTGGTTGACACTTAGGATCGATACTACACATGAACTCATTTCAGTTGACGTGTACAACCGATGCAAGATCCCATTAGTTGTCATGTCAACCAAAGCGTAACCCATAGCTTTTGTTTTACGTGCCAACTGAAGCTACACATGGCTTGCATCAATTGGAACTTAAAACCAATGTTATGTGCCATGTGTAGTGTCGGTTGACACGTAGAACCGACACAACATGTATTTTTTTTTTCTTCTTCTTCCCCTCATTTTCTAATAGTTTTCATCTTGTGTCTCCTCATTTCCCTCAAAATAAATGTGCGTTGCAAATTTTCTTTCTCTATTTTCGGCCATTTTTTACCACCATTTTCAATGTCGTTAGTTGGGTTTTTTGCTCCTTTCCAATTTCTAATCTAGATCCACCATTTTTTAAAGCAAAATACTCAATTTTCTCTTATCCATTTTCCTTCACTTTCTCACTTACCAAACACACATTTCCTTCATTTTCTCACTTTCTTTTCATTCTTGTAAGTATTTCTATGAGTTATTTTATACTTATTATTGATATTTTATATTTTTATATAATTTTTGTAAAATTATTTTTTTATTTTAATGTATATTATGTGTTATTGATTATTTGTATATATTTTTGTGTTACATAGGTTATGTATATTTATTCAAGCTTAGAAAAGAAGAATGTATTTTTTATTTATTTATTTTAAACTCTTTTTTTAAATTGTATTATTACAAGCATATATGAAATACATGATATATATATATATATATATATATATATATATATATATATATATATATATATATATATATATATATATATATATATAAATTTTAAATCACCACGTCTTAAGTCAGTTCGGTTTAAAATCTCTTTTAAATTGGTTAATAACTAACTTAAAAGCCTTTCTTTGTAGAAGAGATCTCGTGAGAGAAACTATGCATATTATTTAATCAAGACAAAATAATTAAAGAATTCTCTCAAATCTATTTAATTGCATCTATAGATTAATTACTAGTCAATTACTTAATATCATAAAAATCAAATTAAATAATATAATTAAATTGAAATCATAATGGGGGAAAATATTATATTATTATATGTATAAAATTGGGTTTATAAGACCTCTAAATTAATAAATTAGCTAAAGATGATTTTGTTCATAAATCTCATATTTTTCAATTAGAAAGACATGAAAATTGACAAAGAAAAGAGACGAAGAATAAATACAATTAATATATTGAATTGTAGCACTAACCTGCTCTTGAATCTCCACCAAATTATATCTCCTTGTGAACATTTTTTGTATTTTTATCTCTTCTTGGCACCAAAAACTAATAAAAAATTGGTAAATTTGGCTCCTAGAGTTTTTGGGGTAATTAAGAGGGTAACTTATGCTCAAATGAAATATAGACTGTCATATCAACTTCAGTTAAAGAGCTGAGATGAAAAAAGTAAATTTAAACAGCATTGGCCAATGGAATTATGACGTGGCATAGAATAAAAAATGGATGAATCAGTGCGTGACGCATGGTAGAGTGGATTGATCGTGGCCAATGCGTGCTAAGTCAATGACATATGGCGCACTATGATTCATTGATCTAGATTACTTTGTGCCCTAGTGGAACAAACAAATAAATCATGTGATGACTTGTGGTATGCTTGTTGATCACTTGATAAAACTCGAAATGAAAGCCGTGTCGACAAGTGGAAATGCCTACATCACCCAATACATGTAGTGCACATCGATTGGTTCCATATGCTTGTGTGGCATCCACATGGAAATTACTGGTCAAATATACACACAGTGTGCTCCAATTGGCTCTCCTTGCTAACTGGCATCCATATGTCTTGTTCTTATTGGTCTTGTATTAAAAAATTCATAAAAATTACTTAAGAAAAAATTTGAAAAAAATATATTTTCATCCCTTTTCACTAGAAAGTTCATATTTTAAGATTTTTTATCCCCAAAAGTACTACTTATTAAATAAAATGAACAAATATTAAGTAGAAAAGTGCACTGATTACTCTACTTTTTAAAATTATTAGCTAGTTAAGAGATGGAAAGAAACTGTTTGATTAGTGAGTAACACATGTAACTCCTAAGAGAAAAGAAACAAGGGATGCTAGAAAGACATCTAAGCTTGTTAAAAAGGCTTATATTCCAACATAGAGATAAGAGACATGATGAGACAGGGTCAACACCCAAAACACTAGGAATGCCAACAAACTACACAAGTTTAAACATAGCAATGCATGTAAGTCAAGAGTCTTAAAGATAAGTAAATAATCTCTATGACATATACAAGCTTGTAACAATACCTTAGTTTTCTCCAAAGATACATCTAAAGCACAAGAAAATAAAGAGCATGCAAAAGATGACAAAAATCAACAAGAGACTAACAGAGAACCAACACATAACATACTAAGTAGTAAAACAGGTAGGATGCATTCTATATCACATGGAATATGAATGACAAGACTACATAATGAAAATTTTAAAACGTTGACACTACGCGATGAAAACATATGACATGATGCTCATACAAACACCCACAGAAGAAGTAAGCAGTAAGTAAGGAAAAGCCACAAAAAGAGCATGTCAAAGAAACTAGAAGGAGAGAATAATAGTAAAGAGCATGTCAAAGCAACAAGTATGACAATTAACATATTATGTTTCTAAGAAGTAAGCATTAAGCAAGGAAAAGCCACAAAAAAAGCATGTCAAAGCAAAAGGTATGACAATTAACATACTATGTAAGAAACATAAGCAGAGAGAGAAAGAGATATGCATGAACAAGAAAAGAGAGAACGTGAGAACAAAAAAGGTTCATGAAGATAACAATCTCACATAACAACAATAGCCCACACCACTAGTAACATAGGGAATAAACATACAAGGTGTGTGTATGTGTAGATAGAGCTCTAAGATCGAGCATCTAAGTGGTTAAGCTTAAATAGGGGTGATTTCTCTAATATGAAATGAAGATTCCCATATGTAGGAACAATTATACGAAGGTCAATTATTCTTCCAACTCAAATATGTAACTGTGACCTAAATGATGAGTGGAAATGCTAACCCATGTAATCTTTTTACGAGTCCTATATCTATTCGGCCAAGCAAGTCTCATTATGTGAATTAAGCAATTAACATAGCGGACATACAAAACAACATGCTCAAATCAACACGTAATAAAAACAAATAGTAGTAAGAAAGAACAAACTATGGTAAACAAACTAGTGACGGTGCTCCTATCTAGACTATCAACAAACATATACATGGAAAACAACTAATGACAAGTGAGATAAGAAAGAATATTAAACAACAAAGGATTTACAATTACATCAAGACTTCATATGTGGGAACATATTTAGTAAATGATGATTGCACTCTCATAGCATGCGATCAATCTAAACATAGAAAACCAATTAAAGAGTCTGACACCTAGGATACAACTAGGATAAGGAGATATGGACTCTTGAGAAATTCACATCAAACTCACATACACATAATAGACATAAGCAATATGAATTAATCAGGGAGCATACATATTAATTTACTATAGTATAAGAAATGATTAGAAAACTATGAATGCTACATAGAAAGGAAAGAAATTATACGACAACATATAACGAATATGCTTTCTCATAGAGTCTACATCTAGTATGTTGGTTCATACTAGATAGACACTCAGATTATACTAACACGAAATCTAATCATGCATAACATCAAACATATAAACACATAACTTATAATCATAGCAGTAATACATATAATCAATAAACAAAAAACATGCAATAAACAATAAAAGCTTTATAATTAGAGTATAAATTTCGGTATGTAGAAACATACACCATTTAAACTCAGATTGTACTAGCCATATAATCCAACATGCATAACAAAATATATAATGAGGTAAATCCATATAGAAAACCCTATCTATGTTGTAACACCCTTGGGTTGCTTAAGGCCACTACTCAAAAGCAAAAAATCCACTAAAAATAATAAACATATACGACTCGATAGAAAAGTATAAACCAAAATACCTTTATTAGTTAGGACACATACCCTAACTACCTATTACTGCTCTTGCTTTCTACCTCCATTCCCACACCATCCAAAGTGGTGTGATTAGTAACTAAAGAGCAGTTATGTGTAAACTGAATAGGAAAACATTGCACAAATGAAACCACTAGCCGACACATGACTCACATCCACAAAGGTTCCTCACATAAGAAAAAGTTACAAAAGGAAAACTACCAATCAACACACGACTCAC
Source organism: Hippophae tibetana (assembly GCA_037013495.1). Classification (NCBI taxonomy): domain Eukaryota; kingdom Viridiplantae; phylum Streptophyta; class Magnoliopsida; order Rosales; family Elaeagnaceae; genus Hippophae; species Hippophae tibetana. The sequence goes on from CM072802.1 coordinate 48,898,702, forward strand.
ATATAACCCACTCATAAACATTGTATTGAGTACTCACCACTAATAGACATGGTTTTGCTTACACAGTCATGAATCGATAATATCAAGTAATAAACACGGTATTAATGATCTAAAAAACAAAAAGATGGGATGTCAATTTGATAGAACTCTGCTACCTCTTTTCTTGATACCAAACATGAAGAAATAGGGAGGTATTTATAGAAATTTCCAAAGCCATGGCCAACCTTTCCATCACCTCACCAAAGCGAGTGGTGAGGGTGATGGTGAGCTTGTTGGTGAGGTGAAAAAAGTCACATTTTTCGTTTCAAAAATTGCTGAGTAAATTTCGTAAATACCCATATCCCAAACGAATCAAAAACATAAGTGACAACGTCAAATTGCTTGCACACTCAATCGTTGAAATCAACACTCTACCTAGTATGCACACTATAAAAACAAACCATATGGTATGTGTAAGCATGCTAGTATACAAAGTGTACCTAACTATGTGCGTGTGTGAATTACTCAAATGTAGTAACCAACCTTACACAGAGGAAGACAAATACACTAAGAATAAAACACAAAATGTGTTTTGCATACAAGAAACCAACAAACAAATACGAATAATAATGGACTTACAAATATGAATATGTTGAAGCAATGGGATATGGATAAACTATATAAATTTGATATTTATGATAGACATTGATGTGTTGAGATGTTGAACATGATAATGCATGAAACTTGAGTATGATCAATAAAATAACTAAGGCATGAAAAGTTTTGTTAATTTAAGTATGTATGTTTGGTTTGAGGATTTTATTTAGTTTTTAGTTTTTGTTTTGCTTGAGGACTAGCAAAATTTAGGTTTGGGGAAATTTGATAAATCAATATTTTTCATAGTATTTTGAAATTTTTTTAGGCATTATTTTTACAATTACTTAATAATTTTGTTACTTTAAGGGTATTTTTGTCATTTTATAGGTTAATAAATATTTGAAAGATTCTACAATTTTTTAGAATTTGTCTAGAATAGTTTTTTGATTTTTTTACCAATTTTTGGAGTTGTGGCTTGATCGAACCCGAATTGTGTTCAATGAATACGGAATGATATATATCGCAACAAGTAATATAATGATAAGAAAATATCGTTTACATAAAGATTGTGTTATTAAAAACTAATTTTTAAAACTAAAAAAATAAAAATCATTTTTTTTTTGTGTTTTTATATTTTAAGAAAGCAAATTTAAAAGAAATATAAATAAATCCAAATTGGCAGCTCACATACATAAGAATCATACATCTATACCTAAAAATTATGCATGTTATTTAATCAAGACAAACAATTAAATAATTCTCCTAAATCTATTTAATTGCCTCTATAGATCAATTGTTGGCCAAATAATTAATAGTATAAAAATAAGATCAAATAATATAATTAAATTGAAATCATAATTGAGGTAAAATATTATATTATTACATGTGGAAAACTGGATTCATAAGACCGCTAAATTAATAAATTAACTACATAATTTTGTTTATAAAGCTCATATTTTTCATAAAAAAAAAGATATAAAAATTGATAGAAATGAGTAGAAGAACAAAGACAATCAATCTCTTGAATTGTAGTACCAATCTTTTCTTGAATCTCTACCAAAATTGTATTTCATTTTGAAATTTGTTGTATTTTTCTCTCTTCTTAGCTCCAAAAATTGACAAAAATTATGTTAATTATGACTCATTAGGGTTTATGAGGCAATTAGAGAGTTAAAAATAACTCAGGTAGAATCTGGGTCGCCATATCTGATTCAGATCAAGGGCTGAGATGAAAAAGGAGGAAATTAACAGTACCAGCCAATAGAAAGAAGACATAAGGCATATAGAATTTAGTGGGATAATCAGAGCGCGGCGTATGGCACGAGCAATTTTTTTGGTTCAACGATGGTAAGTTGGTGCCATATGGAAATCTGTGATTCACGAATATGCCTTGTGTGCCGTATAGTTGGAACAATGGGATGAATAGTGTGACAACACGTGGAGAGACAATTGACCTCACAACGAACTCAAAAAGAACACGATGCTAACATGTGTCAAAGTGCTATGTCACTTTTTACACGCAGCTTTGGATGATTCGCCTTCGTCAATTGTGTAGCGTCCACATGGCTTGCTCCTTAGCTCCCCTATTTGTGTGGCATCCATATGGTAGCTTTTGATTGGTCATGTGTTGAAAATTCCAAAAAAATCTGAAAAAATTCCAAAAAATATATTTTTGCCCCTTTTCACAAGAAAGTTGATATTTTAAAGTCATTATGGCTACATTTAAAAGAGTTTTGTAGCTGCATGAAGCAAAATAGCCCATAAAACATTAAAAACAAACCCCCCACAAAATATGGATGCACTTAGAATGTACATGGATGCATATAGCAAGGTAGCCCATAACCTCATGAATTGATCTTTACGATGCTTCTTCTTTAATTGGACCCTTTATCCATAGAATAAAGTATCTAGCCATACCTATTTCTTCATATTCATATTTTGGCTTCTATAAAATGAAAATAAAGTCAACAACATGAGCTTGATGTTTGGTTTTTTCAAAACTTCATGGACATGTAGAAGAGAAATGTTATCCCCACTCGGACCAAAACATAACTTTTACTTGTTCAAATAACAATTAAGATGAAACAAAGTCAGGAACAATGAATCTCTTCATTTAAAATCATGGTGTCACGTGTATTCCCCTTGTTCCAGCCATGGAATAGATGAAATAAATTAAAAAATGGAATTTTGTTCAAGAGAACAAATTTACTAGTTATATCCTCTACAATTGCCTAAATTTTAGGATTTTCCTTAGAGAGAATTATCTCATGTCCCTAGGTATTCTCTACCTATCCACCTATGTGAGTAGTCATTTAAGGGCCTTAATGATCTGGGATGTTTCCCTCTTGACGATGAATTTATCAATTTCTTTGCATTTATATCTATTGAAAATCAAATTCCAACTTGAATATAAAAATTCTCTTTATTCCTATGTATTTCATAGAACATCTGGTGTAACATAGAAAGTGAATAAATAGGAGTTAAAGAACTCCATTTTCATTTTAGTGGGACATAAGTTAATAAATTATGAAAAAGTCCATTGTTAAGTTAACAAAAACCAACATGTAATTAGAACAATTAAAAGAAAGATTCTTATGGTTCTAAAGCAAGGTTGGTTTGGCGGTATGCTTAACACATGCAAGTCGGACGGGAAGTGTTGTCCAAATAATAGTAAATAGAAACAAACCTTGTAAAAAGTCTTATTGAAATTAAGAAATATAGGCCTACCTACCATCATCACCTTAATAAATCAAAAAGAAATATTTATTAGTTTTACCTTCTTTTTTATGAAGAAATGAATCTGTATGGGCCTCCTATTGGGGGCCTACTATGTCAAAAGCGAGAAAAGCCACATCTCTCTCTTTCCTTTTTTACGTCCCCATGTCCCTCCCGTATAGTGATGTGGGAGCATAAAAAAGGAGATCATATCAACTTGTTCCAACCTAGGATAATAAGCTCATGGGCTTGGTCTTACTTCACTGTCGAGAAATGAAAGAAGACTTCTATCTCTAAGTTTAACTTAGACGTAGCATTTAACTTAACGAGTCACATTGATGTATATACCATTGCCAGGGATGTACTTAGATATGGTGCTAGAAACAACATTGTTTTGCAGAGCCCAATGTATGCCTTAAGCCCCAGAACGACATTGTTTCGTTGATGACCCATATGAACACTTCGCCCTTTTACGTGTTTTTCACCAAAATCCATCACAACCATCATATTTTCATCATCCAATGGTCCAAAATGTTTCTAGTTTAATATGTGACCTATTTATATCGTTTTAAGCCCAATTTGAACTAAGTTTTGCATGAAAATTTGAGAAAAAAATCCAAATTGCATTAGTAGTAACTAAGATAAAAAAAAAACAATATACCATTGTAGACAATTATTTCAAGCTTTGGAGAACAAAGATTAACCAATTCAAGAGTTTGGGTATTTGCATCATCAAGGGTATTTTATTCTTTAATTTTATTTTATTTGGACTATGAAAATAAAGTCTTTAATAATTGTATTCATAATTTTAAGTTTAATTATATTTGATTAAATATATTTATGATATTTTAGTTATGTTAACATGATTATTTTTAATTGATAAGTTAATTATTTTTCAATAAAAGTTAGATTATTTATTGTTCTTGTTTCTTGATACCTTTAATTATGAATTATTGATAAATCAAATCTTGATTTACGATTACAAATAATATATTTTAATTGGTTGTTACAAACAAAATCTAGGCCTACTTGTGCTATCTTAAATAAGAATTTAAATTAATTATATGATCATTGTATTAGTTTAAATGATTTTATAATTTTTTTTGTTTATTTTAATTGTTTAATTCATTGTAAGAATTAAAAAAATTGATTAGTTAATTGTAAGTAAATATTGCTATGATCATTGAAATTTTCTCTACTTTAAATAAATATATGATGATTAACTAGTTAAAATTCCCATTAATTGTCTCATCTTCTTTAATTAAAAATTTTTCATTACTTTTTGTTAACTTAATTATTTAATTAGTTATTTTATTCTATTTCATACTTTTTAATATTTTATTTAAAGTATAGGTTTATTTATTTTTACTTTTTATAAATTTAGAGAAAATAAGTTATTTTATTTCTTAACCTAACTAATCTTCAAATTTTAATTAAATTTTCATGTAAGTCTCCCAAACATTTAAAAACATACAATTTGATCCTCTAACATATAAAACTTCAAATATAAATCCCTAAACTTCTAAATCTTACCATTTAATTTCCATGCTTCTAAAATTCACACATAAAACATAAATTAACTTCTAAACTACAAATTTGTAAATCAAAATTTTAAAAACTAATTATAAAATTTTAAAATTTTGATAACTAAATCGTATAATTTAATTTTTCATTTTTTTTAAGAACCAAGTTTATAAGTATGCATATGAATTTTTTTTGAAATTTGAGAACCATTTCATATGTTTTAAAAGTTTAGAAACCTATGTGTAAATTTAATTAAAATTTGAAAATAAAGTTATTCATTCCACCTCAGTCCTAAGGTCTCAGAAGATAAAAGGTTATTCACACATATAGATGATATAAAAATAGTACATGAATTCATTCTTGGTTTAGATAGGATGTTAGAACACCCAAATGTTTGTCAAATAACCAAAAAAAAAAACATCTCAACAACGATTAGATTAAATCATCAGGCAGAAACACCACCAACATCCTTGACAGATTCACGCCATGCATATTCCCTTGCTCCATCCTTGTCAACAATCTTGATCATAAAGTTTGGTGGTGCCACAACCAGTCTAGACCTAATCTCTGCGATGCATTTATCAACCAAATCAATTGCCTCTTCGACTGACATGTTACTGCGGTAGTGTCTGTCCATAATTGAAAGTGAAAAATAGGATCCATAGCCAAATGCACCCTTATCAACCTTGTGAAGTGTGGCAATATAATCAATGTAGTAGAGTGATGGGCCAGTTTCCTGGTCATATCCAGCCAGAAGAATGTTCACAGAGTATGGATTCTGAAATATCATGTACCACAAGTTAAATATGTTTATGACAAAGTTATAATAAAAGAAGTAACATAAATAATAATTCTCCAAGGTGTGTCAGAAATGATGGCTAAATGCTTTCTATTCAAATGTCTAGGTTTTCCTCACTATTTTTGTTTTCATAAGAAAATTCTTATTGCATTAATAAATAAACAGACAAAGATAAATTATACACCAGTAATCCACTTAAAACACCAAATTATATCAAAGTAACAGTCGTATTCAAAACTTCACCTCTATAGTTAATTACAAAGCCCATAAACTTATAGGAAACTGGCAATACCATAGAGATCCATGATAAAGCCAAAAACAAAACTCTCCCACAAATGGTTGCTATCGTTCTTATTATCATAAAAAGCCCTACTGCTTTGTCGACAATAACCAAAGAATTGCATCAATACCACAATTCCACAAAAACCCAAGGCTGCCTTCATACTATACTCTCATGCAGGTGTGTGACTACTAGAAATAAAGATTGGCAAAATCCTAAAATAGCCCATTGTACCCCTATATTCCTTAGTAGCTTGTTCCAAAGAAGACATGTAACTTTGAAATGTGGAAATAAATTATGTCTTCTAAACTATTCTTACAAAACACACACCACCTACAAGATGGACAAAATTGGCAAACTTTGATTAGACTCTATCATTTGTATTTGCCTTACTGAGACATAGTAATCAAAGGCCTGCATAGTTGGATCATCCACAATAACCTCAAAATAAGATTTACATGACAAGCATAAGATGAATTCTTTATCCATATCCTTTTATCACAGTTGTTGATTTTAATTCTAACCATCCATTTTTATTCAAAACATGCCTACTTTTAATAGCTCCAAGGCAAATAAAATTTTCCTCTAGCTTGAACCTCCAAAGCCTAATTACCTAGCAAGCCCTTGTTTATTTAAACAATATTACCAATGCCTTGTCTTTTGTCTTTAGTAATACATTCCAACAATAATTCTTGTTATTTTCTCTAATCTCTTAGCCACTCGCACCAGACTCTTGAAAATTGACAAGTAAAAGAAGGAATACAACATCAACAAATTTATCAAGATTAAAAGGCCCTTCCAGGGAAGAAGCTCACTTCCATCCTACCATTTTTGTTTTTTTAAAATAATTTCTCAATGAACGGTTACTGAAACTGTACTTGTCTAGGATTTCCAAGAGAGGTGGACCAAAACATTTCAATGGCCAAATCCCACCTCACAACCCACTGAGTTGGCAAGAGACACCACCCTTTGGCTTAGCTTTGTGCTTCCTTCTGTGGGTGGAACACTGATTGACTTTATACTTTTGAAATTTATAATTATTACATATATAAATATAATATAATATTTCTTATTTGAAAAATGAAGGTTTTGTGGTTAAAAGTATGGATGTTAGTTTGTTTGCAAAAAGAGTAGCCAAGTGGCAGAGTAAAATGTTGCTATGAAAAAGATTACGAGAAATTTCTTGAAATTTTTCAAGTGTCACCAAAAATGTTGCCGAAGATGACTACAACAGGGGTGGCTGTTGGTTAGCATCAACATTTTGGGGTAAACTAACAAGAAGTTGTGGAGGATAATGGAGGTGTAGGGCTGTCAAACGGGCGAGTAAAGTAGACCTATTTACGACCCGACAGTTTTAGCCCCAACACAAACCCAATTCATTTATGGCCCAACCTAATTAACATCAACCCAAACTCATTTAAAAGCCTCAGGTTTGTGTCAGATTCATGGGTTACAGTGCAGTTTTTTTTATTAATGGGTCATATACGGATTGACTTATTTATGACAACCCATTTAATAAACGGGTGAAGACAGGTTGACTCGTTTATGACCCAACCCATTTAACATCAACTCAAACCCGTTTAAAAGCCTTAGGTTCATGTTGGATTCACAAGTCATGTCAAAAATTGCCAGATCTAGGTGGGTGGTCAAAGACTTAGGATTTTTTGTCATTTTATAGATCTATAATAGTAACCTCTAGTGGTTGAGGGCATTGGAATTGGTAGAGACGGTCGAAATGGGTGATGGTTGGAGTGGGTAGTGGTGGTTTATAATGAGTGATGGCAAAATAGTGGTTGGTTGAATTATTAAGAAAAATGGGTCTTTTTATACCCTTATGGACATCTCATATATACAAGTAACAACAATGGCTAGGGTTTTTGACGAGCAAAGTAAGCGACAGCTGTCAAAAAGCATACTAGTAGGATGGATTTGGGAGTGGTCGGGGTGGTTTTGGTGTCGGTTGTGGTGATGGTTTACCTTGCCCTCATCAACCAATTTCAAAGAAAACTCAATTTCCCTTTTCATGTATGAAAACGAGACTTGAGGAACAATTTGTAAAAGTTATGGGCAAAACCTTTGTCCAGCCCAAAAGCCATCCTGAGTTTTTCGTGAAAGAATGTAAGAGGGATTTAATGTTACATCAAACAGTGTAGACTGTCAATCAAGCTACTAGCATGGCTCTCAAAATTGAAAATCAGCTATCCAGAAGTAGAAAACCAACTACCTATAAAAAACCATATTAAGATCTACCTCCGAAAAAATTTAAACCTAGCCCTATCCCTTATCCTCATAAACCATCCCCAAATAATCCTAATCCACCAAAATACAAAACAAAAACAAAACCATCAATCCACCTCAAAACCTAAATCCTTAAAACAAATTTCAAAATACCAAATGTTTTAGATGTTTACAATTTGGACATCAATCAAATGAGTGTCCTAAAAGTAGGTCCAACTTAATTGAGGATTGTGAACCCTCAGAAGATGAAACTGAACATACAGCTAATGAGTTGGATGATGGTGAGCCTATAACTGGTAAAAAGGGAGGTTTGTGATGATTTTTAAATCTTTTATACTAGGTAATCTAGTATCCTTATGCATGAAGATAATCAATTCGGTCATTGTGGTCGGACTTTATTATGGATTTCTGACCACATTCTCCATAGGGCCCTCTTATCTCTTCCTTCTCCGAGCTCGCGTTATGGAAGAAGAAACGGAGAAGAAAGTATCAGCAACAACCGGTTTTATTACGGGACAGCTCATGATGTTCATATCGATCTATTATGTGCCTCTGCATCTAGCATTGGGTAGACCTCATACAATAACTGTCCTAGCTCTACCGTATCTTTTGTTTCATTTCTTCTGGAACAATCACAAACACTTTTTTGATTATGGATCTACTAACAGAAATTCAATGCGTAATCTTAGCATTCAATGTGTATTCCTGAATAATCTCATTTTTCAATTATTCAACCATTTCATTTTACCAAGTTCAATGTTAGTCAGATTAGTCAACATTTATATGTTTCGATGCAACAACAAGATGTTATTTGTAACAAGTAGTTTTGTTGGTTGGTTAATTGGTCACATTTTATTTATGAAATGGGTTGGATTGGTATTAGTCTGGATACAGCAAAATCATTCTATTAGATCTAATGTACTTATTAGATCTAATAAGTACCTTGTGTCAGAATTGAGAAATTCTATGGCTCGAATCTTTAGTATTCTCTTATTTATTACCTGTGTCTACTATTTAGGCAGAATACCGTCCCCCATTATTACTAAAAAACTGAAAGAAACCTCAAAAACGGAAGAAAGGGGGGAAAGTGAGGAAGAAACAGATGTAGAAATAGAAACAACTTCAGAAACGAAGGAGACTAAACAGGAACAAGAGGGATCCACTGAAGAAGATCCTTCTCCTTCCCTTTTTTCGGAAGAAAAGGAGGATCCGAACAAAATCGATGAAACCAAAGAAATCCGAGTGAATGGAAAGGAAAAAACAAAGGATGAATTTCACTTTAAAGACACACGCTATCAAAAGAAACCCGTTTATGAAACTTATTATCTGAATGTGGATGGGAATCAAGAAAATTCGAAGTCAGAAATATTTAAAGCAAAAAAAGATATCCTCTGGTTTGAAAAACCTCTTGTGACTATTCTTTTTGACTATAAACGATGGAATCGGCCATTACGGTATATAAAAAACAATCGATTTGAAAACGCTGTAAGAAATGAAATGTCACAATATTTTTTTTTTACATGTCAAAGTGATGGAATCAAAAAAAGAAAGAATAAATTACTAAAAACTAAAAAAATTAATACATAAAATACATATACTAAGAGATAGGAAGATATTCTACCACCCCCTACATATTTAAAACCCTCTCCTACGAAAAAGCTTGAAATGCCCACCCCATTGGTAATTCCATCAATTATTCGTCTATCAAAAAAATTACTTAGTTCAGCCAATACTCTTATACCTTTAATTAGAAATATTGCATAAAAAGAGTCTATATAACCACGATAATATGACCAATTATATATCACATTTATTATTTGATCCCTCACAATTTTCATTTTATTAGGAATACTTTTAACAAATGAATTTATTAAATTCAAATTTTGTAAAGATGAATAAACAGGTTTATAGAAAAAAAACGCTATAAGGATTCCAAAATAAGCTATACTGACTGAAAAGGATGCATTTGAAAGAAATTCAAACCAATCCACAGAATTATTTTGGTTTGGGTGTAAAAGATTTATAGAAGGAGTTAATAATTTGGATAATATATCCATACCTTCTTGATTGCCAAAAGGAATTCCTATAACTCCAATGAATAAAGTAAATAGAACTAATACAAGTATAGGAAATACCATGGTATTGTCTGACTCATGAGGATACGAAAAAGTGTTTGTAGTACAAAAATGAGAAATAGTAATAAAAGGCTGCGTCATAGTTTTTACAGTCTTATCAACTCGATATGCTTTTTTTCGAAAAAAAGGCATTTTTGCATTATTATTGATTTTTAATAAAGTTAATAAATTAAAATTGTTTTTAATTCTTCCCCCCTTTCCCCATAAAGATATTGAATAGAATGAGTTATTTTTTTTGCCACTGTAAGTTTGAAAATGAACGTTTAAATGACCCTCAAAAGTAAGTAAATAGATTCGAAACATATAAAATGCAGTCAATCCTGCTGTGGAACAAGCTATTATTGCAAAAATAGGTGAATACAACCAACTATCGTTAAGAATTTCATCTTTGGACCAAAAACAGGCAAGGGGGGGAATACCAGAAAGAGAAAGTGTCCCTAATAAAAAAGCAGTTTGTGTAATTGGTATATGTTTTCTTAACCCGCCCATAAGAATAATATTCTGACTTTTATCCGGAGAATATCCAACAATAGTTTCCATTGAATGAATAATGGATCCGGATCCTAAAAATAACAATGCTTTTGAATAAGCATGAGTAATCAAATGAAATAAGGCGGCTCGATAAGACCCCATACCGAGAGCTAACATCATATAACCCAATTGAGACATTGTAGAATAAGCTAAAGTTCTCTTAATATCTTTTTGAGCAAGAGCTAAAGTGGCCCCCAAAAATAATGTTATTATGCCTATCAAAGAGATTATCTTCATTATGTAAGGTATAATTATGAAAAGAGGAATAAGCCGGGCTACGAGAAAAATTCCCGCTGCTACCATAGTAGCCGCATGTATAAGAGCTGAAATAGGAGTAGGTCCTTCCATAGCATTGGGTAACCATACATGAAGGGGAAATTGGGCGGATTTAGCAACTGCACCGGCAAATAAAAAAAAGGAACACAAAGTAGCAAATAAAAAATTAACTTCGTTATTAGAAACCTGGTTCTTAAATATTTCAAACAAATCTCGAAATTCTAAACTACCTGTTATCCAATAAAAACCTAATATTCCTAATAATAAACCAAAATCCCCTACGCGATTGGTTACAAACGCCTCTTGACAAGCATTTGCCGCAACAGGTCGTGTGAACCAAAAACCTATTAATAGATAAGAAAACATTCCAACCAATTCCCAAAAAAAATAAATTTGTATCAAATTCGAACTAGTAACTAATCCCAACATTGAAGTATTAAAAAGGCTCAAATAAGCAAAAAATCTTAAATATCCTTGATCGTGTGACATATAATTATCACTATAAATAAGAACCATAATTCCAACAGTAGTCACCAATATTAACATAATAGAAGTAAGTGGATCAATCAAGTAACCCAATTCTAAAGAAAAAGCATTATTGAGGGTCCAAGACCATACATATAGATAGGTAGAATGGTTATTGAGTTGCTGAATAAATAGATAGGCTGAAAAAAACATAACTATACTTAACAATAAAACACTAGGAAAAACCCATATACGGCGAAGATTTTTTGTTGCTGTCGGAAAAAGTAAAAGTCCTATTCCTATTAACATAGGAACTGGAAGTGGAAGGAAAGGTATGATCCATGAATATTGATATGTATATTCCATAAAAAAAAAGATTTTTTGAATTTTAATTAATTATTTCTGATTTACCAGCGTCTAGTTCTTTTGAAAGGGTTCAGTTAATAAAAAATTAAGATGTACAAAATAAAAATAGAATTTTCCAGCCCTAATTTATTTTGAATCTTTCTCAAATACTTCAAATCAAAAGGTTAGAATTGCTCAAATGAAACGTTACTGGTGAAAACTAAATAGGTACTTTAATAATTTTTTTTTAATATAAAATAATTAAATAAAATTGTATGAAGATACAAAATATGAAAATGTCAATAAGAATTATTATTACACATATTACAATAATTTATTTCTATCTATAGATCAAGAATAAATAATTACACTAAAAAGTGCATTTGATTTGGTATTAGGAATCATAAAGAACCATAATATAAGTCATATACTTTGAAAATGTATTCTAAAGTTTTTTTTTCGGCGGAATCAGTAACCAATTAGTCTTTGAACTTATTGGTTGTCTTCTATTACAATAAAAGATATTCGTATTTCTAGGAAATCCTAGAATATCCAAACTATGCTATAATATTTATATACAACACATTACTTTACTAGAAAATTCAAAAAAAAAAATAAAAAAAAACTTAGATAAAATAATCTATCTTATATTTTGTAACTGATTAATGATTAGTTTCATTCCAATTTTGGAATGAATTTCAATTGGATGTGCTACTTTTTTTTCTCGAGCTTGATCAATTTAGAATCAATCTCAATAACTCAATAATTCATAGAAAAATGATTAAAGTTTTTAAAAAAATTTATTAATTAAGAATTTTGGGTTGGGTTATAAAGCATTTCGATGTATTTTATTCCATGTATAAATATAGGATAGGGGAAGAATATAGAATAGACAAATCAAATACCCCTTATTTGTATATATTTTACAAAAACTTTAACAAATTCGATTTCTATGACACAATAGAATCTATAGGTATAGATTAGAATAAAGATATAAGAGTATCAATTAAATGCGAATTCTTATTTCTTCCAAACATTATATAAAATTGATTCTATTCCATAGAATCAAAATACTTTTGAGTATTGGAAATGAAATAATATTGCATTTCAATAATAAAATCTTTTTTTTTTATTTCTAATAACATTGGAAAATTTTTCCATATTGGGAATCAAGGAAGACAATATAGAAAATAAATAGACAGATAATTCATAGTAAAGATTACAGTAGGTTTTGAACAATAGATGTCTTTGACATCCAACTATAACAATGAATAAGCTATTAGAATTTTTGAATGGCAGTTCCAAAAAAACGCACCTCTATATCAAAAAAACGGATTCGTAAAAATATTTGGAAAGGTAAAGCATATTGGGCAGCATTGAAAGCCTTTTCGTTGGCGAAATCTCTTTCTACGAGGAGTTCAAAAAGTTCTTTTTTGTACGACAAATAAATAATCAAAGATTAGAAAAATCATAATGGATCTGGCTCGCGACAAGTCGTCTAGTTAAATTTATTTAGAATTGGAAGGTGTTTATCATTTTGAAAACAAAAATTCATGTATTTTAATTTTATTAGAACATATATATGTTATTCCATTAGTATATTATACTATCAAATATAACTTTCTAAATATATGTGTATTAAATATCTTTCATCATCTTTCGCTAAAGTGCATATCTATTCAGGACTACAATGTAGGGAAAGATATGTGATATTATTGATAGTTGCAGTGTAGAAAATATCATTTTCAAAGCATTAGTGAAAGCTCTAGGGTTGTCAACCACTAGACACCTAATCCCTACAAGATTGGTTAGATTAAAAAGGGAAGTGAAATAAGAGTGCAAGATGTGTGTAAAGTTCGTTTTTCTAGAGGGAGGTATTATCAAGATGAAGTTCAATTTGATGTAGTTGAAATGGATGCTTGTCAAGTTTTGTTAGGAAGGCCTTGGCAATATAATGTGGAAGCATAAACAAGGGCAAACAAAATTTCTACATTTTTGTGTGGAAAGGTAAAAAGATTGCACTCATCCCAAACACTGATATATATCAGTGCAAAGAAAAAAAGATTGAGAAACAGAAAGTACTACTTAGTATTAATTCTATGGAGTTTGAAAAGGAATTACAAAGCAATAAATTCATCCTAGCTCTTTTTACTAAAGAACATGAAGAAAAGTCAACATTCCAGAAATAGTACAACCCTTACTCACTGAATATGAAGACCTTTCTCCTATTTATCTACCTAGTGAGTTACCTCCCTTGAGAGATGTGCAATACTACATTGACTTTGTTCCATGATCTAGTCCACCCAATTTAACCCACTACAGGATGAGTCCTATTGAACATACAATCCTTCAAGAAGCAATGGAGGATATACTTCAAAATAGTCTCATCCAAGAGAGCAAAATTTCACGACCTTATTTTTCAAGTAGAGATCGTGCGGCACTTAGCACCATCCGTTGCACTAAGCATGCCTTTGAAACCGAATGAAACTCCAAAAAGAATAGAGAGAGAGTTTGCAAAGAATGTTTTGTATTGCTCTAGAGAGAGTTTATCTTACAATTTCCCAAGATGAATACAAATGAAGACCAATGGGTCTATTTATAGTGTGGTTCTAAGCTTAAGGCTATGTCACCACTTTCTAGATTCTTCTAGTTCTAGAATATACAAGAGAGTTCTAGGTTTATGTATAATATGCCACAAGGGTCTAGGACCTTCTAGCCAACTCTAGAGTCTTCTAGGTTTGTCTAGTTCTTTCATGCACCTTCCGGGATGTTCCATAAACTTACAGCGGCTTCTACATCCTTCATGAACTGTCCGGCATATTCTAGAATATTCGAGCTCATTCTAGCACTCTCTAGCGTGCTCTAGAACATTCTAGGGTCTTCTAGCTTGAGTTGAGTCCATCCAACTCTAGCTCTTTCTAGACATCTTTAGGCAACTCTAGAACTTTCCTTGTAGAATACTCTAGATCCTTTAGGCAACCATCATTTGTTTGGATTTTTAGGGACAATTTGAGCGGGACGTGACACCCTCCCCCACTCAAGTTCGTGACGCCCTCGTCGTGCCTTCAAGCTTGAACCTCTATATGTCCTCTTTGAATTGCCACAAAGAATCCTCAGGTTCCCAGCTTGCTTATACATCCAGAGCATTCTTCCATTTGACCAAGTATTCCCAATAACTTGGTACACCTCTACGCCGGATCAGGCGATCCGCCAAGATTGAGTCCACTTCCCTGTCAAAGGAGGTTACCACTACGGTAGGCGCCCTCTTGGATTCTCCTCGACTCATGTCTTCCTTGTCTCCATGATAAGGTTTTAGCATGCTTACATGAAAAACAGGATATATTTTAAGCTTCGGAGGGAGTTGCAGCTTGTACGACACCTTACCGACTTATTTAAGGACTGGAAATGGCCCTTCATACTTCCGAACTAACCCCTTATGAACCTTCCGTAGAGATTTGAATTGTTGAGGCAATAGTTTAACCAGGACCAAATCTCCTTCTTAAAATTCCACCATCCTTCTTTTCTTGTCAGCCCATTTCTTCATCTTTTTAGACGCCTTATTCAAGTAGGCTCGGGCCAACTCAGCTTGTTCATGCCATGCCTTGGCAAATTTGAAAGCAGCAGGACTCTTTCCTTCATAACTCGTGGCCAAGGCATGAGGAGTCATGGGTTGCTGCCCCATGACGATCTCAAAGGGACTCTTCGCGGTAGACTCGCTCCGTTGTAAGTTGTAAGAGAATTGGGCTACATCCAACAACTTCGCCCAATCGTGTTGGTTGGCACTAACAAAGTGCCTAAGATACAACTCCAGCAATGCATTGGCACGCTCTGTTTGTCCCTCACTTTGTGGATGAAAGCTTGTAGAGAAGTTCAAGTCTGATCCCAATAGCTTGAACAATTCCGTCCAAAATTTGCCAGTAAATCGTGGGTCTCGGTCACTCACGATATTGGATGGAATCCCCCAATGCTTCACAACATGTTTGAGGAACAACCGTGTCGTCTCTTCTGTCGTGCAGTCCGTTGAGGCGGGTATGAATGTTGCATATTTGCTAAAGCGGTCGATGACGACAATGATGCTGCCAAAGCCCTCAGATTTTGGCAGGCAAGTGATGAAATCCATAGAGACGCTCTCCCATGGTCTCTCTGGAATAGGCAGCGGTTCTAACAACCCTCCAGGTGCATGCTGCTCTATCTTGTCCTGTTGGCACACAAGACAAGTCCTCACATAGGCTTCAACATCATCCCGTAGTTGAGGCCAATAGTAGATTGACTTGATCAAAGCAAGGGTGCGCCTCATTCCTGTGTGTCCAACCCATAACGAATCATGGCACTCCTTGATGAGCTCTTTCCTTAAGCTCCCCCATTTTGGCACGAAGATTCGATTCTGCTTGGCATAGAGTAGTCCGTCACTCAGCCAAAATCGTCTCGTCTTTCCTTCCTTGATGAGGGCAAGGAGGTTTTGAGCAAGGACATCATGCTCCAACCCTTCTTTGATCCTTTCCAACAAAGGACTACTTGGCCTACTCAAGGCTGCTAATTCCGCCTTACGACTCAGCGCATCAGCCACCACATTGGCCTTACCGGGTTTGTACTCCAACCTGTAGTCAAACTCCGCCAAGAAGTCTTGCCATCGAGCTTGCTTAGGACTCAACTTCTTTTGAGTTTGGAAGTAGCTTGTTGCTACATTGTCCGTCATGATAACAAGATGAGAACCCAACAAGTAGTGTCGCCACACCCTTAGGCAATGAATGATAGCTGTCATTTCCTTTTCTTGCACAGTGTAGCAGTGTTCGGTGTCATTGAGTTTTCGACTCTCATAGGCTATCGGACGCCCTTCCTGCATCAAAACTCCACCAATGGCAAAGTCTGAGGCATCTGTGTGCAGCTCGTATGTCTTGGAGGGGTCTGGTAGACAAAGCATCAGTTCTTCGCTAATGACCTTCTTCAAGTCTTCGAATGATGTTTGGCATTCGCTTGTCTATTCCCAAGACTTATTCTTTTTGAGTAGGTCGGTTAGTGGGGCTGCTCTCGCTGAGTAGGACTTGATAAACCTTCGGTAGTAGTTCACAAGTCCAAGGAAAGATCTTAACTCGGGAACCTTGGTAGGAGGTTCCCATTCTTGGATGGCTTTCACCTTAGCTACATCCATCATCAATTTCCCATCCTTTATCCTATGCCCCAAGAACATCACCTCATCTTAAGAAACATTTCTCCTTCTTGACGTATAGCTCATTTTCCCTCAGGACCTCGAACACCTTCTTCAAATGCTCTAGATGTTCTTCCAAAGTCCAGCTATATATCACGATGTCATCAAGATATACTACCACGAACCGATCGAGGTAGGGATGGAAAATCTTGTTCATCAGAGTGCAGAAGGTGGCAGGTGCATTGGTGAGACCAAATGGCATGACAAGGAACTCATAGGCACCATACCTTGTCACACAAGTAGTCTTGGGCTCATCTCCCTTGGCTATGCGTACCTGGTAGTATCCCGATCGCAAGTCCAATTTTGTGAAGTATCTAGCATTCCCCAATTGATCGAACAAATCAACAATAACTGGGATACGATACTTGTTCTTGACTGTGATCTTATTTAGAGCCCGATAGTCGATGCACATCCGTAACGAGTCATCCTCTTCTTTTGAAAGAATACCGGAGCACCAAATGGGGCTTTTGAGGGCCTTATGAAGCCAGCATCCAGCAATTCGTCGAGTTGCTTCTGCAGTTCTACCAACTCTGAGTTTGCCATTCGATAAGGACTCATTGCTGGTGGCCTGGTGCCAAGTTCCAACTCAATCTCATGGTCTACCTCCCTCCTTGGAGGTAACCGTTTGGGTAATGCCTCCGGCATCACATCTTGGAACTTATCTAGAACAACTTGCACTTCCGTCGGCAAGTTTGGCTTTGGTGATGCCTCTTCATCATCGTATTCCTTTAGGATGGCCAAATAACTCTCTTCATCCCTCTTCAATCCCTTCTTGAATTGAAGCGCTGAGAGAGCTTGGGTAGTAGGTCTGGTGGTCCTCTCCGTCGGTACCACACACGCCTTCGCACCATCCATGATGCACATAGAGTTTGAGCAAGGCACCAAGAAAGCTCTTACCTGGTCCAAAAACCCCATGCCGAATACAACAGAGAAGTCATCCAGAGGCGCTACTGATAAGTCCATCTGGCCAGTCCAAGCACCAAGACTGACCTTAACTCCACGAGCAACTCCATGTAATGGTAGTGCTGCCGAGTTAACTACTTTGAGAGATCCCTTTCCATTAACAACCTTCAGGCCGAGCCTTTTTGCTTCTTCCACCGAAACAAAATTGTGAGATGCACCTGTGTCCACCAAGGCTTTGGCAACCTTCTCATTGATGGTTGCATCTACGTACATTAAGCCCTTAGGGGTCTTTGGGGCGCTCTGCAATGTACCAAGTAGGCGCAAAGAACCCATCTTTGCACCTTCGTTCGACTCGCCTCCATCCTGGTCATGAGTGGAAGCAACTAAGGCACTCAATGCCTTTCTTTTCGGACATTCACGTGCCCAATGCGGTTCGTCGCATATGAAGCATGTCACACAGGGCTTCGAGGCACCACGATCTTCCTTCTCCTTCCCCTTATCTCGTGGCTTGAATGAGGAGCTGTCTTTATGGTTTTTGGAACCCTGACTTTTGGCATAGCCTCCCCCAGTCTTTCCTCCACCAAACTTCTTATTCGTGGCCTTTGAGCTCTCCTTGTTGGTGGAGTAATCAATAAAGCTTTCCACAGTCGCAATGGCCGAAGATAAGTCTTGGACACCACGTCGCTTAAGCTCGAGATTAGCCAATGATTGGAGACCGTCCATAAACAAGAATAGGGCATCCTTGTCAGATGTGTCGGGGACTTCTAGCAACAAGGTTGTTAACTCCTTCACGTAGTCCCTTATGCTACCCGTTTGCTTCAATCGTCGCAATCGGCCTCTTGCCTCCTCCTCAGCATTAACGGGGAAGAACTGCATTTTGAACTCTCTTTTGAAGTCATCAAAGGTATCAATTGTGCAAACGCCTTGTTGCACATCTCCATGCCTCCGTCTCTACCACAACATCGCAGTGTCTGATAAATACATGGCTGCAGTTCGGATCTTGTTGGCATGATCCGTTATGCCAATAGCCTCAAAGTATTGTTCCAGCCCCCATAAGAAGTTCTCCACTTCCCTAGCGTTCCTAACACCATTGAAGGTCTTAGGCTTGGGAACATCCACCCTCTTAGCCTCAATAACAGTGGTTGCGCTAGTTCCCGCGGCCATAACCCGCTTACATAGAGCTAGATCACCACCCATGTCCTCCACTCTAAGCAAGACATTAGCAAGTTCTCTTTGGACAAGATCTCTTACCTTGGCAAGTTCAGCCTTTAATTCATCAATCTCTTGCCTTAAGCCACCATCTATCTCATTAAGGGACATCTTGACCGCTGTATGGATCTCTACATCCTCGACCTCCAAGCCATTACAATGTTCCTCCAAGTTGTCCACCCTGTCGAACAGCTCCCCTAAGTTGTCCTACGCACTCCCCACACGTGCTTCTAAGCTAGAGAGTATGTCTTTCAACTTGGCTCGAGATTCCTTTGATGGTTTCCGGGTTTCCTCACGCCCACGTTCCATAGGTGGAACATCGATGCTTGGTGTAGATGGAGCAGCGTTCTTCATTATGCCAAAGGTAGAAATGCTTCAACCGAAAGCTTTGATACCAACTTTCACGACCTTATTTTTCAAGTAGAGATCGTGCGGCACTTAACACCGTCCATTGCACTAAGCCTGCCTTTGAAACCGAATGAAACTCCAAAGAGAATAGAGAGAGAGTTTGCAAAGAATGCTTTGTATTGCTCTAGAGAGAGTTTATCTTACAATTTCCCAAGATTTCCCAAGATGAATACAAATGAAGACCAATGGGTCTATTTATAGTGTGGTTCTAAGCCTATTCCAACACTTTCTAGATTCTTCTAGTTCTAGAATATAAAAGAGAGTTCTAGGTTTATGTACAATATGCCACAAAGGTCTAGGACCTTCTAGCCAATTCTAGAGTTTTCTAGATTTGTCTAGTTCCTTCATGCACCTTCTGGGATGTTCCGTAAGCTTCCAACGGCTTCTACATCCTTCATGAACCATCCGGCATGTTCTAGAATATTCCAGCCCATTCTAGCACTCTCCAGCGTGCTCTAGAACATTCTAGGGTCTTCTAGCTTGAGTTGAGTCCATCCAACTCTAGCTCTTTCTAGACATCTCTAGGCAACTCTAGAACTTTCCTGGTAGAATAGTCTAGATCCTTTAGGCAACCATCATTTGTTTGGATTTTTAGGGACAATTTGAACGGGACGTGACAAAAAGCCCTTGTGCAATCCATACCTTCTTAGTCCCAAAGAAAGATAGCACAATGAAGATGCATGCTGAGAGCTATCAACAAGATCACAATAAGTACAAGTTTCCTACTCCAAAATTGGAAGACATGCTAGACATGTTTAAAGGGGCTCAAATTTTCTCTAAATTGGACCTAAGAAGTGGGTATCATCAAACCAGAATAAGGCAAGGCGATGGATGAAGAACTGCATTCAAGGCCAAGGATGGACTCTAAGAGTGGCTTGTGATGTCATTTGGGCTTTGCAATGCCCCAAGCACATTCATGAGACTTATAAACTAAGTTCTCAAACCCTTTAATGGAAAATATGTGGTCGCATACTTTGATGACATTCTTGTGTTTAGTAAAGACCAAGAGGAACATTTGGAACACCTCAGAGCTGCTCTACAATCTCTCAAAGAAGACAAACTATAATTTAAGTGAGCTTCTTACTAATCAACTTCTCTTCCCTGGGTTCAAAATAGGAGCTAATTATCACGACCTTATTTTTCAAGTAGAGATCATGCGGCACTTAGCACCGTCCGTTGCACTAAGCCTGTCTTTGAAACCGAATGAAACTCCAAAGAGAATAGAGAGAGAGTTTGCAAAGAATGCTTTGTATTGCTCTAGAGAGGGTTTATCTTACAATTTCCCAAGATGAATACAAATGAAGACCAATTGGTCTATTTATAGTGTGGCTTCTAAGCTTAAGAATATGCCACCACTTTCTAGATAATTCTAAGCTTCTAGAATATACAAGAGAATTCTAGAATTATGTACAATATGCCACAAGGGTCTAGGACCTTCTAGCCAACTCTAGAGTCTTCTAGGTTTGTCTAGTTCCTTCATGCACCTTCCGAGATGTTCCATAAGCTTCCATAAGCTTCTACATCCTTCATGAACCATCTGGCATGTTGTAGAATATTCCAACCTTTCTAGCACTCTTCAGCGTGTTCTAGAACATTCTAGGGTCTTCTAGCTTGAGTTGAGTCCATCCAACTCTAGCCCTTTCTAGACTTCTCTAGGCAACTCTAGAACTTTCCATGTAGAATAGTCTAGATCCTTTAGGCAATCACCATTTATTTTGGATTTTTAGGGACATTCTGAGCGGGACGTGACACCCTCCCCCACTCAAGTTCGCGACGCCCTCGTCACGCCTTCAAGCTTGAACCTTTCTATGTCATCTTTGAATTGCCACAAAGAGTCCTCAGGTTCCCAACTTGCTTTTACATCCGGAGCGTTCTTCCATTTGACCAAGTATTCCCGATAACTTGGTACACCTCTACGCTGGATCACGCGATCCGCCAAGATTGAGTTCACTACCTTGTCAAAGGAGGTTACCACTGCGGTAGGCGCCCTCTTGGATTCTCCTCGACTCATGTCTTCCTTGTCTCCATGATAAGGTTTCAGCATGCTTACATGAAAGACCGGATAAATTTTGAGCTTTGGAGGGAGTTGCAGCTTGTACGACACCTTACCGACTTTCTTGAGGACTGGAAATGGTCCTTCATACTTCCGCACCAACCCCTTATGAACCTTCCGCAAGGACTTGAATTGTTGGGGCAATAGTTTTACAAGAACCAAATTGCCTTCATGAAATTCCACCATCCTCCTTTTCTTGTCAGCCCATTTCTTCATCTTCTTAGATGCCTTATTCAAATAGGTTCAGGCCAACTCCACTTGTTCGTACCAGGCCTTGGCAAATTTGAAGCAGCAGGGCTTTTCCCTTCATAACTCGTAGCCAAGGCATGAGGAGTCATGGGTTGCTGCCCCATGATGATCTCAAAGGGACTCTTCACGGTAGACTCGCTCCGTTGTAAATTATAAAAGAATTGGGCTACATCTAACAGCTTCGCCCAATCCCGCTGATTAGCACTCACAAAGTGCCTGAGATATAACTCCAGCAACGCGTTGGCACGCTCCGTTTGTCCGTCACTTTGTGGGTGAAAGCTTGTGGAGAAATTCAAGTCTGATCCCAACAACTTGAATAGTTCAGTCCAAAATTTCCCCGTGAATCGTGGGTCTCGGTCACTCACGACATTAGCCGGGATTCCCCAATGCTTCACAACATTCTTGAGGAACAAACGTGTCGTCTCATCTGCCGTGCAGTCCGTTGAGGCAGGTATGAATGTCGCGTATTTGCTGAAGCGGTCAATGACGACAATGATGCTGCCAAAGCCCTCTAATTTTGGCAAACAAGTGATGAAATCCATAGAGACACTTTCCCATGGTCTCTCTGGAATAGGCAGCGGCTCTAGCAAACCTCCGGGTGCATACTGCTCTATCTTGTCCTGTTGGCACACAAGACAAGTTCTTACATAAGCTTCGACATCATCCCGAAGTTGAGGCCAATAGTAGATCGACTTGATCAAAGCAAGGGTGCGCCTCATTCCTGGGTGTCCAGCCCATAAGGAATCATGGCACTCCTTAATAAGCTCTTTCCTTAAGCTCCCCCATTTTGGCATAAAGATTCGATTCTGCTTGGCATAGAGTAGTCCGTCACTCAGCCAAAATCGTCTCGTCTTTCCTTCCTTGATGAGGGCAAGGAGGTTTTGAGCAAGGGCATCATGCTCCAACCCTTCTTTGATCCTTTCCAACAAAGAACTACTTGGCCTACTCAAGGCTGCTAGCTTCGTATTTCCACTTGGCGGGTCAACCACCACGCTTCCGTTGCGCGCCTTTGATTTTTCCACCTGATCAGGGCTCATTGTTGGTGGTCTTGTGTCGAGCTCCAACTCGACTTCATGGTTCACCTCCCTCCTTGGAGGCAACCGTTTGGGCGAGGCCTCATGCATCACCCTATGGGACTTATCTAGGACAACTTGCCCTTCCGTCGGCAAGCTTGGCTTTGGCGACTCCTCCTCGTTGTACTCTTTTGAGATGGTCAGGTAACTCTCTTCGTCCCTCTTCAATCCCCTTTTGATTTGAAGTGCCGAGAGAGCTTGGGTTGTGCGTTTGGTGGTCCTGTCCGTCGGTACCACGCAAGCCTTCGAACCATCCATGATGCACATAGAGTTTGAGTATGGCACCAAGAAAGCTCTAACCTGCTCCAAGAACTCCATGCCGAATACCATCGAGTAGTCATCTATAGGCGCCACTGATAAGTCCACTTGGCCAGTCCAAGCACCAAGACTGACCTTAACTCCTCGAGCGACTCCATGTAATGGCAGTGCTGCTGAGTTAACTGCTTCGAGAGAACCCCCTCCATTGACGACCTTCAGGCCAAGTCTCTTTGCTTCTTCCACTGAAACAAAGTTGTGAGATGCACCTGTGTCCACCAAGGCTTTGGCGACCTTCCCATTGATGGCTGCATCTACATACATCAAGCCTTTGGGGGTCTTTGGGGCGCTCTGCAATGCACCAAGTAGGCACAAAGAACCCATCTTTGCACCTTCGTCCGACTCACCTCCATCTTGATCATGTGTGGAGGCTACTAAGGCACTCAATGCCTTTCTTTTCGGACATTTACGTGCCCAATGCGGTCCGTTGCAAATGAAGCACGTCACACGGGGCTTCGAGGCATTCCGATCCTCCTTCTCCTTCCCCTTATCTCGTGGCTTGAATGAGGAGCTATCTTTATGGTTCTTAGGTCCTTGACTTTTACCGTGGCTTCCCCCACTCTTTCCTCCAACAAACTTTTTATCTGTGGCTTTGGAGCTCTCTTTGTTTGTACAGTAATCAATAAAGCTTTTCGCAGTCGCAATGGCCGAAGACAAGTCTTGGACACCACGTCGCTTGAGCTCAAGATTAGCCCACGATTGGAGACCGTCCATAAACAAGAATAGGGCATCCTTGTCAGATGTGTCCGGGACTTCTAGCAGCAAGGTTGTGAACTCATTCACGTAGTCCCTTATGCTACCCGTTTGCTTCAATCGTCGCAAACGACCTCTTGCCTCCTCTTCAGCATTTACGGGGAAGAACTGCATTTTGAACTCCCTTTTGAAATCTTCAAAGGTATCAATTGTGCAAACCCCTCGTTGCACATCTCCATGCCTCCGTCTCCACCACAACATCGCAGTGTCGGATAAATACATGGTTGCAATTCGAATCTTGCTGGCATGGTCCGTTATGCCAGTAGCCTCAAAGTATTGTTCTAGCCCCCATAGGAAGTTCTCAACTTCCCTAGCATTCCTAACACCATTGAAGGTCTTAGGCTTGGGAACATCCACCCTCTTAGCTTCAATGACGGTGGTTGCACTAGTTCCCGCGGCCATAGCCCGCTTACATAGAGCTAGATCACCACCCATATCCTCCATTCTAAGCAACACATTAGCAAGTTCTCTTTGGACAAGATCCCTTACCTTGGCAACTTCCGCCTTTAACCCATCAATCTCTTGCCTTAAGCCACCATCTAACTCATTAAGGGACATCTTCACCGCTGCATGGATCTCCACATCCTCGGCCTCCAAGCCATTGCAACGTTCCTCCAAGTTGTCCACCCTGTCGAACAGCTCCCCTAAGCTATCCTGCGCACTTCCCACACGTGCTTCTAAGCTAGATAGTATGTCTTTCGACTTAGCTCGAGATTCCTTTGATGGTTTCCGGGTTTCCTCACGCCCACGTTCCATAGGTGGAACATCGACGCTTGGTGTAGATGGAGCAGCGTTCTTCATTATTGCCAAAGATAGAGATACTTTAACCCGCTCTGATACCAACTGTCACGACCTTATTTTTCAAGTAGAGATCGTGCGGCACTTAGCACCGTCCGTTGCACTAAGCCTGTCTTTGAAACCGAATGAAACTCCAAAGAGAATAGAGAGAGAGTTTGCAAAGAATGCTTTGTATTGCTCTAGAGAGGGTTTATCTTACAATTTCCCAAGATGAATACAAATGAAGACCAATTGGTCTATTTATAGTGTGCCTTCTAAGCTTAAGAATATGCCACCACTTTCTAGATAATTCTAAGCTTCTAGAATATACAAGAGAATTCTAGAATTATGTACAATATGCCACAAGGGTCTAGGACCTTCTAGCCAACTCTAGAGTCTTCTAGGTTTGTCTAGTTCCTTCATGCACCTTCCGAGATGTTCCATAAGCTTCCAGCAGCTTCTACATCCTTCATGAACCATCTGGCATGTTCTAGAATATTCCAACCCTTTCTAGCACTCTCCAGCGTGTTCTAGAACATTCTAGGGTCTTCTAGCTTGAGTTGAGTCCATCCAACTCTAACCCTTTCTAGACTTCTCTAGGCAACTCTAGAACTTTCCATGTAGAATAGTCTAGATCCTTTAGGCAATCACCATTTATTTTGGATTTTTAGGGACATTCTGAGCGGGACGTGACATAATGGAGTTTTAGCATATGAAAACAAAGTTGAAGCCATCAAACATTGGTCAACCCCAAAAACATTTCTGACATAAGAAATTTTCATGGATTGGCTACCTTTTATCGAAGGCTTGTAAAGGGATTTAATTCCATTATTGCTCTTATTATTAACTGTCTAAGAAGGGACAGTTTTCATGGGTAGGGAACAAGAAGCTAGCTTCTCTACAATCAAAGAAAAACTATGTACAACACTTGCTTTAGGTTTACCAGATTTTGACAAAGTATTAGAAATGGAAACAGATGCCTCCATGGTAGGCATAAGAGAAATCGAGAAGAGATGGGAAACATGCTCAATTTCATTTGATTGAATAGTTGACCCAGCCCTCTCGAAAAGTATTTAGTGCCCATTTCGATCAACTCTCCATTTTTCTTTGGTTGAGTGGTATAGTCTGACTCACAATGATCATTTATCAAAAAATGACTGGTTATCAAATGATTGAACAACCAGGAGCAATTTCCGTACGATACTTAATTGACATTCATAAAAAGTATCTAATGAATTATGAGTTCAATACATCCTGTTTAGCAGAAAGGTGGATATTCTTTGCTCATTATCAGACAATCACTTATTCATAAATCCCCTGTGGAGCTAATAGTTTTCATTTCTCATCTCATGGAAAACCTTTTTCGCTCCGCTTATTGATCTTTCATTTTGTGATAGAATAAGTGAAGCTAGACAAAAATGGTCTACAAATAATCAAGAATTCTTAGCTATTCTTAGAGCACTAAAACATTGGAATAATATTTAACTTAGAGAGAATTTGTTCTTCATAATGGCCATCGAGCATTGAAGTGGTTAAATTAAATTCCCAACAAAAAAGTTTCAAGAATGCATGCTAAAGGGTTATCTATCTACAAAAGTTCACCTATGTGTTCAAATATAAAGCAGGGTTGTGCTGTAGCACAACAGAGGGCGTGATGCTTTAAGCAGGAGATATGACTATTATCAAAATTGATTAATGTGGTTACCAACTTTGAGAGTCTACCTGAACTCTATCCTTCTGATGAATTTGCTATCATGAAGGAAAAAAGTGGTAAGCAAAAGACAATGGGAAGTTTCATGTGCTTATTCAATGGAAAGACTATGCATTCCAAAAACATCATTGAGGGATCAATTGTTTCATGACTGCAAAGTGGTGGGTCTAACAGCTAACTTTGGTAGAGATAAAACCATCTTTCTAATGGAAGAAAGATATTATTGTCCACACTTGAGAAAAGAGATTTCCATTAATGTGGAAAAGTGTTATGCTTGTCAAAGTTCTAAAGGAAGGGTACATAACACTAGACTTTATATGCCACTGCCTGTGCCAAGTACAATCTGGGAGGAGTTAAGTATGGATTTTATCCTAAGCCTACCTAAATCCCAACGAAGTGTATATTCAATTCTAGTAGAGATTGACAGGTTTTCAAATTTGTAACAATTACTTTGCAAAAATAAATACATAATGATGGCCATATAGCTTCTATTTTTTTCAGGGAGCTGGTAAGACTACATGGAGTCCCAAAAACTATAACTTTAGATAGGGATGTGAAGTTCATAATTCACTTTTAGAAAGAACGATGAAAAAGATCAAACACAACAGTCAACTTTAGTAGTGCCTATCATCCACAATCAAAAAGGGCAAATAGAAGTGAATAATAGATTAGTTAAGAGTATGATACACTGTCTAGTTCAAGAAAAGCCTAAACAATGGAATTTGTTGTTACCTCGGGTGAAATTTGCACTCAATAGCATACCTAACAAGACTACAGGGAAGTCATCCTTTTCTGTTGTGTACACCAAAGCTCCTAATTTGACAATGGACCTAATTGCTACTCCAAATCCTAAAAGCAAGCTTGCTAATTCATGGACACAGGATTATCAACAATTTCATCAACAAATTAGAAAGCATATAGAAACAATGAAATCAAAATACAAGCAGAATATTGATAAACATCGCAAACTACAAGAGTTCGAAGGAGAATTACTGATGGTTCACCTTAACAAACACAAACTACCACCTGGTTCTTGCCCTTAACCCAAGAACGTCAGTCCCTTTTGCATTACAAAGAAAATTAACGCTAATGCCTACACTGTTAACCTTCCAACTCATTGGAATGTCTCAAATACTTTCAACATTTCAGTGATTCAAGAGTACCATCCATCAGAGGATCCTATTGTTAAGCAATTCAATTCAGAGACAAATTTCGTTAAAGAGGGAGACTCTGATGCAGGTAATTATTCTTCTTAGGCTATTTTCCTTTATTGTCGTTTCCTACTATAACTGTTATTTCTTGTTGTCGTTTATAATTGCATAGTTGTCATTCATTAATTAGTTCAGAAACTTCCACCTTATCATGTAGTAATTGTGAATGGAGGAATACCATTATGTAAAATGACTCCCACTCACCCATGTGCTGGCTAGCTAGCTATATGATTAGCTAAGTAAGTGGTCCAGATGTAGTAGTGGAGAAAATATTGAGAGAGATGGTGGAGAAAAACTAAAATATTACTTTTATTTCTCTGATATCTTTCAATTGTATGTACAGCAATATAAATAGGACTACGAGTTAGAAAAATAGACTATTATTACAGCCTCTACACAACCACTATTATAATCGGTACACAACCACTTATAGCCTGTACACAACCACAATTACAACCTAATTAATATCTCTGAAATTCTACACTCTACCTCAAGTTGGATGATAGATATTAATCATTCCCAACTTCCACGAAGAATGTGTGATCTGATTGGCATTGATTGTACCCATATCTCATCAGAACTTTAGAAAACTTATCGAACCAGGCACGTGGAGACTACTTCAATCCATATAAAGATTTCTTAAGTTTGAAGACTCTATTGGTTGGAACATGAGATTCAATTCCAGTAGGAATGTCCATGTACACTTCTTTGAGATCATCATTGAAGAATGCATTCTTGACATCTAATTGGTAGAGAGGTCAATCCAAGTTAGATGCTAGGGAGAAAAGAACACGAACAGTGTTGAGCTTTGCTACAGGTGCAAAAGTTTGTTGATAGTCAATCTCATATGTCTAAGTGAATCCCTTAGCCACAAGGCGAGCCTTAAATCTTTCTACACTACCGTCTGCTTTGTGTTTAACTATAAAGATCCATTTACACCCAACAACTTGTTTTCCCGGTGGAAGTTCTGTGATCTCCCAAGTCTTGTTTTTCTCTAAGGCACTGAGTTCTTCAAGAATAGTTGTCTTCTATTCAGGTACTTGAAGGCTTCATGAACGGAATTTGGAACTTGTATCTGATCAAGGTTGTTGATAAATGCCTTATAATCTGGTGAGACTTTTATAAAAAAAAAGTTGTAGATGGGGTGGTTTGTACAAGATCTTACACCTTTCCTTACACCAATTGGAAAATTCAAATCATTAGGAGGCAACTCAATAATAGGAGGTTTGGTGATGTTACCTTGTGAATTGTTAGAGTGGCTTGTACTCAAGTTGGACTCCTAAACTGGCTCAAGATATGCTCGATTTTCCGTTCTCTCTTGAGTTGTACTTCTCCTAGAGTAGACAAGAAGATCATTGTTTGGGACAGGAAAGTTTGGATCTGATGGCAGAGGAGTCGAGGGTTCATTGGGATTATTAGGAGTATTTGTTTGAGACATTGATTCGCTTTCTGGAATTTGCATGGTATGATTTGAGACAGAATTTGTGGGCGACTGAGTGGTAAGACTATTCCAAAGCTGGTATTCATTGCCTATATTCTCCTCCTGAATGGCAGGTTTGGGATAATACGGATATTGTTCAAAGAAGGTGACATCCATTGTATTATAGAACCGTTTTGTGATAAGAGAGAAGCATTTGTATCATTTATGGTATGATGAATACCCTAAGAATATGCATTTGATGGCTCTAGGATCAAGTTTATCTCTATGATGTACATGGACATAAACAGAACATCCAAATATTTTAAAGGGAATGTTGGACACAACTCTAATGTGTGGATATGACTCAAGCAAAGTATTGATAGGTGTTTTGAAAGTGAGGACACGAGAGGGCATCCTACTGATAAGATAGGTAGTTGTAAGGACCTCCCGTAGATGTTTAGGGACATGAGTTATGAACATGAGAGATCTAGCTACCTCGAGAAGATGTCTATTCTTCCTTTCAGCTACCACGTTTGTTGAGGTGTGTCAACACAGGAGCTTAAATGGACAATCCCTTGACTTAACAAATAATCACTAAGAATTGAAGCAATGTATTCCTTAGCATTATCAGTTTTCAATACTTAGATTTTTGTTTGAAATTGTGTTTGAATTATGCTATTGAAAGTTTTAAAAATCTAACCTGCTTCAAAATTTTCTTTCATGAGAAACAACCAAGTAATTCGAGTATGATCATCTACAAATGAAATGAACCAACGTGTCCCTGTTATGTTTTTGATTCGAGAAGGTCTCCAAATATCAATGTGAATTAATGAGAAAAGATGTGATTTTTTATATGGAAGATTGGAATACGAATTTCAAACATGTTTTGAAAATTAACATACTTCACATTGAAAGTCCTTTGAATTTTTATTTCTAAATAATGAAAGGAAAAGTTTTTCCAAATACAAGAAATCAGGATGACCTAGGCGATAGTGATTCACTATGATTTCACCATCGTTAAGATTTATTCTGAGAATGAACCTCGAATACAGCTTGGAAGACTTGTCTTTCTAAGGGTCTTCACTTTTGAAGAGATAGAGTCTCGAGTACTCTTTAACACTACTAATCATCTTCCTTGAATCCAAGTTCTGAAATACACAGAATATGATCAAATTTAGCCACACATTTTTATCACGTGTTAGTTTAGTAATTGATAAGAGATTACAATCAAGGGAGGGAACAAAAAGGACAAAATCGAGAATAAAGAAATTTGAAATTTTTGTTGAAACAATCCCAATTACTTTGAATACTGATCCATCGACAATTCTAACAGTGTGTCTTTCTTGGTAGGTTTTAAGATTCATGAGAAGAGAAGCATCATCCGTCATGTCTGAAACACCTAAATCAACAATCCATGATCTCTTAACCTGCTTCACACTAAGAGCGTTGAGGGTGTTACCTGATTGAGATACAGTGGCAGATGATGTTGGCAAAGATTGTCCAAATATTTTCTGCAGGAGATCAATTTATTCCTTACTAAACAGGACAGATTCAAGTGAAACAGTTCCATGGGTTATGGAGGCAGTATTTTCTTAGCTTTCTTTGTTGGTGTGCCTTGCGAAGGGTGGCTTCGAATCAGTTGGCTTTCAATGAATTTTCCAACAGGTTTCCTTAGTGTGACCAGGTCTACGACAATGGTCACACCAAGGTCTTCCTCTTCGGGGACGGTTGTCTGCATTCTGAGATTGCTAGTGTCCTCGAACAGCAAGTGCAGACCCTTCTCCAGTCACTGAAATGGCAGATTGAGGACCCATCATCACCTTTTTTCGACTCTCCTTTTGGTGAACTTCGGAGAAGGCCTCACGAATGCTTGGTAAGGGTTTTGTTTCTAGAATTCTGCCTCGCACATCATCAAGATCTTTATTGAGCCCCATCAAAAATTTGAAAACCCGCTTCTTTTCAACAATCTATTTGTACAAGATTCCGTCTACTGGACACTTCTACTCGTGAACCTCAAAAAAGTCTAATTGTTGTCAATATTGAGTGAGAGAGTTAAAATATTGGGTAACTGATGACTCTCCTTGACGAAGATCATGGAGGATGCTTTCGATCACAAATAATTCAGACATATCAGAACTGAAATAAGTATCTTTGACGGCGTCCTATATTCCTTTAAAAGTATAGTAGAGAAGAAAATTCTCTCCAATCTCGTTCGTCATGGAATTTATCAAGCAAGACATCACTATATTGTTCTCGAATTTTCATGTTTTGTATTTCGAATCATCCTTGTTTGGAGCTGCTACAACTCCAGTGAGGTAATCATTTAATTTGTGATTGGTGATGGGCAAAATATTGTTTTAGGTGGAACCTCCATTGGAATCGATCATGACAGGTTTTCCTGCAACCATTGATGCTCAAACTATCGTGAAACTGATGTTATTTCAATTTTGGCTTATTTGAAGTGGGCCTATTAGTTATTGGGATGATCGAACAATTTGGTTATTTTTAAGCCTATTAGTTACTGGGCTGATTTATAATAATGTATTTGGATTATGGGTTGGTGGCAGCTAACTCAAAGATGAATGTTGGACAACTGGAAGACAACGGCGAAGTGGAACAAGAAGCACCAAAGTGGAGGACAACAGCAACTGAGTAAACAGGAAGCGCCAAAGTGGAAGACGACAACGACTAGATGCCTGTAGAATGGGAAATGGGCTCACAATGGTTGGGTTGATGTTCGGATGTCGTGATTGTTCAAAAATAGAACTATCCACGAAGAACTGTGATGTTCATGGGAGATAAACCAGGTGGTACCTGGGTTGTGAATAGTGGCGAAAGTCGTTCCCAATTGTGATTGAAGTTGCACAAGACTTGATGATTAAGGTCTCGTGAAACTGATAGTTGAGGTCGCGCAAGATGATGGCCACGGAAGCAGTCACGCAAGATGATAGCCACGGAAGCAGTCGCGCAAGATGATGTCGACAGACATGACAGAGGACGAGATTTCTCGATTCTGTGGAGATGACGTCGACGAAGGTGACAGAGGTAGAACTGAAAGAGAATGGGTCAAGTCTGTCAGAAATAAGTCAAGAATGTTGTATGAAAATGACCGAATGATTTGGTCTTATGATTTCTTTCTATTTATAGACTTTACAAAATACAACAAAGCTGTCTATGGAGAGCTATTTATGGACAGTTTGTGGACAGCCATAGATTGTTGTTTATGGACAATTATTTACAGCTAAAAAAGACTATGGACAGCAACTGTGTACAACTAAATGAATATGGACAACAAATTATAGCAAAGTTGTTATGGACAGCTAAGTTGTCCATTGACAGCCCCCCTCAAATTGATGCGGGTTGATCATTAAGCATCAATTTGCGACTTAGGAAACAATGTCGATGACGAGTGAGAGACTTGGTGAAGATATCAGCAATTTATAGTTCAGTAGAAATATGTGGAAAAATGATAACACGAGCTTCAAAGGCTTCACAGATAGAATGATAGTCAACTTCAATATGCTTTGGCCATAATCTGAATAGCACTTATATTATCGGCATGTAAAGGTGTAAGATCGGTCTCAGAGAAGTCTAACTCACCTAGCAAACCTCGAAGCCAAATAATTTCGAAACAAGCAAGAGACATTGCTCGATACTCAAATTATGTAAATGACTTAAAAACTCTGTCTTGCTTCTTACTCTTCCAGGAGATCAATGCATCACCTAAGAACATGCACCAACCAGTGATGGAGCGACGTGTATCAGCATAACCAGCCCAATCAGCATCGCTATAAGCAACAAGACGAAGAGAATTGCCTGAAGGAAAGAATAAGCCACGGGCAGAAGTGTCCTGAACATAGCGTACAATCCGACAGACAGCAGCCAGATGAAGATGACGAGGAGCCTGAAGAAATTGGCCGACTTGGTGTACAGCAAAAGAAATATCTGGTCTAGTAATGGTGAGATAGACAAGGCTACCCACCAATTTTCGATATAAGCTGGGATCAACAAGTAAGTCACCTTCCTATTTGCGAAACTTGACATTTAATTCCATGGGAGTATCAACAGAGGTAGCTTCCTACAGTTCAACTGTAGTCACCAAATTATTAGCATATTTGTATTGATTGAGGAAAATACCAGAAGGGCTACAATGCACCTCAAGACCAAGAAAATATGTAAGAGACCTAAGATCCTTCATATGAAAGGATTGTGAGAGATTGGTCTTGAGCTGGACAAGTAAAGTAGAATCAGAACCAATGATCACAATATCATCAACATAAACCAAAAGAACAACAATACCCATGTTTGATTTTCGAAGAAACAATGAAGTGTCATACTTGCTCTACATGAAAGAAAATTGTAATAAAGTGGTTCGAAATTTTTCAAACCACACCTGTGGAGATTGTTTAAGACCATAAAGATAGCGACGAAGTTTACACACATTGGATGTCAGAGAGGAAAACAACTCTGGAAGTGGCTTCATATAAATACATTCTTTAAGATCTCCGTGAAGGAAAGCATTCTTAACATCCATCGGATGTAGTGGCCAATCATTGGAAGCAACAAGAGCTAGAATCGTTCGAACAGTAGTCATTTTAGCCACAGGAGCAAAAGTCTCCTCATAATTAACATCATATTCCTGTTTGTTTCCAAGGACAACAAACCAGGCTTTATAACGATCCAAACTTCCATCAGAGCAAATCTTGACTGAGTAAACCTATTTGCAACCCAGAGGAACTATAGTGAAAGGACAAGACTCAATGTCCCAGGTGTGATTGGCCTCAAGAGCAACAATTTCTTCCTGCATAGCTTGGCACCAACAATCATGCTTGACAACATGTGAGTAGCATATGGGAACATCAAAATTGGACAATCCAGTAGTAAGAGCTGAAATAAAATTGCCAGAAGAAAAACCATACCTATCAGGGAGTACAGACACTCGAGAAGAGCGACGTATCAGAGGCTCTAGAGGTGCTGCAACTGACTGATTCTAGTGTATGTTAGGATCATATATCGGGTGAGCCACCGAAAGAGACTGGGGGCGGGATTGTCTTGTATATACCATTCCTGGTTTGAAGCGAGAACTGTTTTGAGGAAGAGCTAAGAACTGGTGCTCAAAGGAGGGAAGGACTACAGTAGAAGAAGAGGGCACAGAAGACAGGAAAAAAATGTTGATTTTCAAAGAAAACAACATTCCTAAAAATGCGTGTACGATGTAATGTAGGATCATAGCAAACAAATCCCTTTTGACACACATTATATCCTAAAAATACACATCTAACAGATTGAGCAGATAATTTATTTCGCTCATGAGGTGGTAAATGAACAAAACATATACAACCAAAGATACGAAGATTATCATAATTAGGTTGCTTAGTAAACAAACAAAAATAGGGAGATTCCATGTGCAAAACTTGGGAAGGTAAACGATTAATCAAGTGAGTAGCAGTCTTTAGAGCCTCAACCCAGAACATGGATGGAACAGAAGATTCTAACAAGAGAGTATGTAGCATATCAAGAAGATGATGATTTTTGCGCTCAGTTACTCCATTTTGTTGAGGAATAACAGGACATGAAAGTTTATGGATGATACCTTTAGAAGCCAAAAATACCTAAAACTCAGTGGACAAATATTCACCACCAGAATCTGTGCGAAATGTCTTAATATTTGCAAAAAATTGATTTTCAACATATGTTAAAAACTCGATGAATACCAAAGTGTAGTAAAAAATTTACCTTCAAATCCCATTGCAGATAATGCCAAAATTAGCATTTGTGTTACACCATTTCAGGAGTGCAGTAAGTTGCTGCAAGAGGTGGAAGATTAGGAGAAGCACCTAAGGAAGACACATGTGCTACAGTAAGTGCTACTGGAGGAACAACAACAAAAATCTGAAATGTTTGCGCCTGACTATTCTGGGGACGAACACAACATTCTTTGATAATATGACCTTTTTTTCTTGCAATAAGAACAATATTTTTTAGGACAATTGGCAACAATATGCCCATATTCTTTGCAGCATAAACATTACAGATTTTTAGAAAGCATAGATGATCCACGCCCTTGGGCTGCATAAGTCATAGTTGTAGTCGTGGAATTGCCATAAGATTGTTCCAGAATAGCTTGAGTACTTAAACGTTGTTCTTCACAAAGTAACTCACCAAAACAAATATCTAGAGAAGGAACAGGAGATCTATTCAATAGAAAAGAGCGAACTGATTCATATTCCGGGCGTAATTTCATAAGAAATTGATCACGTTGATTAGTCCTGTGAAGATTTTGAATTGTTGATATAGTAGCAATAAGAACATTTGTTGTAACTAAATCAACATATTCATGCCAAAGAGTCAAAAATGTCGAGTAATAATCCTGGTTGGAAAGACTATCATGTTGGAACATGGCAATCGCATGTTCCAACTGAAAGCAACGAGCATCATTGTCTTGATGATAAACTTTCTTCAAATAATTCCACATGGAGTGAGCAGAGCGATGAGCCATCAAATTGGTGACGATATGTGGTTCCACCAAACTAAGAAGCCAAGACATTATTCGAGCATCAAGCACAACCCAAGGAGAAGACACGACTTTCTTAGAGTTGACAGTATCAGATGTTGGTGTAACATCTGTGCCATCAATATGGCTCCAAAGGTCTTTTTCCTTGAAGAAAAGTTCAAACTGGAAAACCCAGGTAGAGTATTTTTTTCCCGTAAACTTAACATGCACTGGTGCATTGTCCATTGCAAGTAAATGCAATCCGAGAAATATTCAAAAAAATTAAAGAAACCAAGATAAGGATCTTAAACAAAGATTGTCAAAGAACACTTGTTTGGCAAAAAAACGCTAGAAAATATCGATGAAGATTTCCTCAGAAATATAATGTTGAAATTAAAGAAACCGAGAAAATGACTTTAAATAGAGATTGTCGAAGAACACTTGTTTAGCAGAAAACGCTAAAAAAATATCAATGAAGATTTCCTCAGAAATAGAAAACCGATTTTTTTCTCAAAGAAACTCTGATACCATGTCAGAAATAAGTCAAGAATGTTGTATGAAAATGACCGAATGATTTGGTCTTATCATTTCTTTCTATTTATAAACTTTACAAAATACAACAAAGTTGTTTATGGACAGTTATTTATGGACAGTTTGTGGACAACCATGAATTGCTGTCTATGGACAGCTATGGAAAACTATTTATGAACAATTATTTACACCTAAAAAAGACTATGGACAACAGTTGTGTA
This sequence comes from Hippophae tibetana, assembly GCA_037013495.1. Lineage (NCBI taxonomy): Eukaryota > Viridiplantae > Streptophyta > Magnoliopsida > Rosales > Elaeagnaceae > Hippophae > Hippophae tibetana. The sequence continues at coordinate 48,935,119 of CM072802.1, forward strand.
CAACTAAATGAATATAGACAACAAATTACAACAAAGTTGTTATGGACAGCTAAGTTGTCAATGGAACTAAGTAAAGTTGTTATGGACAACTAAGTTGTCCATTAACAAGTCGCCTGATACCTCAAGAAGGGTCGCTATTCCCAACACGTTGGCTCTGGTAGCCCCGTTTACCTCTCTACAATTCTTGAATATCTTGTTGCTGAGGTTTTGGAGTTGGTTAGGAATGCAGCTTCCAAAGAAGGCTGGTAAAGGCAAGGGCGAGATTGAATTTCAAAAATGTTCTGATACCATGAAGAAAATATTAAGAAAGATTGTGGAGAAAAATTGAAATATTACTTTTATTTCTCTATTATCTTTCAACTGTATGTACAGCAATATAAATAGAACTAAGAGTTACACAAATATACCATTATTACAGTCTATACACAACCACTTATAGCCTGTACACAACCACTATTATAACCTAATTAATATCTTTGAAATTCTACAAGTTGGTATTTTTTTTTTTGGCTGATTGAGTTTGCCAAGTCTGTAACAATTCTCAACTAAGATTTTCTTGTAGTCCTTCAACAATTATCAACTGAGATTTGTTCTTATAGTCCTTCGGAACAATCAAAGAATTGCTTTCGTTTTCTTCTTAAGCATTTGAGCTAAGAGTTTTCATTGACACCTACATCAATAATACTTTATTGGTTCATAAATTTGCTCAAATTTTATGTTTTTCAAAATATATTTTGCATGGAATTTAAGTCGTGCTTCAGCACCAGATTATTTTGAGAAGAAAAAGGGTACGTCTAGAGTCACATACAGTATCCCATTCTCCACTGCAATTCATAACCAGGGAATCTGTCAAATTAATCGTGAATTTTAAGGATAATAAAAGCATAATGGAACTGCTACTTCTTTTCTTTAAATTTTGACGCACCTCCGTGCATCTTTTACTCACAACCAATGAAGCTATTCTAAGAGAATAAATTTACTGTATAGGATTACTGCTCTCTTAATTATCTATACAAACATCAAGAAATTCAATATTATCCTCAAAGTAACCTGTAAACAAAGGCAATTAAACATCTCGCATATGCATAAAAACAACTCCAACAGGTATTGCATTTTATGAATGAGTTTCATTTCAACCAAACCCTGATTAACATCTCTCTCACTCTCTCTCTCTTTTGTTCTTTAAAAAAAGATTAACATCTGAACAAAAAAAAATTCAGACGCGCATAACGAAAGCTTAACTCATTACAAAAGAGATAACAGTTGAAGTTACACAGGAGTACCTTAAAATGGGATAAAAATATAGAAGATTAGAAGAGGATAAATGAAGGATCGATACCTTCCTCAGAGCAGTAGCAAGCTCGCCTCTGGTGAAATTAGCAGCGGCGGCGGTGGTCAATGGGATCCCATTGCGGAACTGATATAAGGCCACATTTTTCTGTATATACTCTGTGAATTGAACCCTATTTCCCATAAAATTACAACAACAAAAATCAATTTCAAAATAAACTTAAATCAAATTCAAAAGTAAAGAATAAAAGAAAAATCAAACACGAAAAAATGGAAATCCAGAAGAACTCGGACCTGTCACCGGGCTCGCCGCTAGCCGCGACGAGCTTGTAGGAGTCAAGAACCATGATCTTGTCCTCGTTCGATTTGTGAACCAGTATGCTATGAACCGCCGAAGTGTCCGCGGCAACTACGGCGAATCCATTTCCGACTAGGCCAAAAACGCATTCCATTATCTTATCAGATCTATGGGGCCTTTAGTGTGACTTTCTCCTTCTCTCAGACTCAGTCCGTCGGGGTTCTTATTCGGGTAACTTGTTGGACTAGCTTTGGCCTTGGTTTTTTTTTTTCTTTTTTTTTTTTTAATTTGCTGTGGAGGTTTTTCCAGCAACTTGAGGAGCAAGTTTTTTATTTTTATTTTAAACGGGGATTGTTTGGGCCGTCGGTATGAGTAGTATTTCCACGTCTGAGCTCAAATTCAGCATTTACCTTGAAAGGCCCCAAAAAGTGGTAAAAGTTCACATATGGACCTACTCGGGGATTTTTATTAAAAAGGTTTCTAGTAAGACGGGTACCGTTTATGACCGGTAAAGGCAGGGAAAAAAAACAGATAAAGAAAACAGCAAAACCCCTCAAACTCCGTGACCCAAAAAATAGCCTTCACCCTTCTTTATAAGTTGCCGAAAAACCCCTAAAACTGACAACCTCTACTTTCCCTAAATGAAATCGGAATAAGAATATAATGGAATGTAAAAAATTAATTTTATTTTGTTTGATCATTGAAATTAAAAAAAAATAGAATTAAAGTATTTGATTTACAGTTTAAATGTAATAAAAAACATTGTATATTATTTTAATACCTAAATATTTAATAAAATTTAAATAATATCATTTAATTATTATTTTTTCGTCAGAAAAAATAAATTATTGAAATCATCATTTTCTAAATAAGATTTAGAGTTTTGGGTTTAGGGTTATATTTGTGAGTTAAGGTTTAGGGTTAAAATTATTATTTTTCTAAATAGAGTTATGGGATTTAGGGTTTAGGGTTATATTTATGGGTTAAGATTTATAGTTAAAATTATTATTTTTCTAAATAGGATTTAGGGTTTTTGGATTTGGGATTTGGGGTTTAGAGTTTAGGGTTAAAATTATTATTTTTCTAAATAGGGTTTTGGGTTTTGGGATTTGAGGTTTAAGTTTTAGGGTTTTTGGTTATATTTGGGATTGAGGTAAAATTAGAAAAAAAATTGAGATGGGAATGGAATCATGATTCCTTAAGGGGGATAAGGAATCGTGATTCCTTCTTTTTTAGTAATCAATTTCATTTTATTAACACTTTTTAGCCCAACGAAACATAAAATTGGAATGAATTAATTCTAATTTTATTCCATTTCAGCCAACCAAACATGCACTTAGTGAAACATCACCCTCGAAAACTCATTCACTCGTTACAAACCTAGCTATCTCTACCAAAACCCTTCACACGAATAACTTCCATTCTACAAAAAGAGCAAACAGGAAGAGCAACCATTTGCTATCAATTTTCTCATTCGTCATCTAATATCGCCTTTATTGCTTGCCTTTTGGTCATAACCATCATCACCACAAGTTAGTTCTCTGACCCTTTTGATTTCTCTGTTAGTTTTCGTTTTCTTCTCATCTTGGTTTTCTTATATATATATTGGTCAAACTTACTTGCACCAAATGGTGCAATAAATGACAATAAAATAAAAGAGTGATTATCAAACCAATAACCCAAGAAAATTGAATGAATGGTTCATTCTTTTGTTGAAAAAAAGGAAAGTCATTTAAGAATTAGTTGGTAAAACATGTAGAAGGGGCTTCTTCATCTATAAATAGAGCACCTCAATAGATATTTTGAATAATCCAATTGAGAGAAAAAAGTCTTAAGTGGGAGTTGTGAATGTTGTAAACACTTAGTATAATATCTCCTTTCTAGTAAAAGGATCTACAGTAGGTTCGAAAACGTAGGCAAAATTGGTCAAATTCCGCTATCAAATTTGTGTTTTATTTTGTCTATTTTTGTTTTATCATAAATTTACGTAATTTCTCAACAACTAGTCTCAAAAGCATTTTGTGGTAATTTCTATCAATTTTCTACAAGGTTACTATTCAAGTGAATAGTAAAATTATGTCGGCGATATTGGTTTGTCGACGATGGTGTTCTAATAGACGGTGGTTCGTCTAAATAGTAGGAAACGATTCGGAGGAAGTCAAATTTGAGTAGAAGAAATAGCCATAGATGACGGAAAGATGAAACTCGAGAAATTTGATGGCACAGATTTTGGGTTTTAGAAAATGTAGATAGAGGATTATCTGTATCAAAGAAGTCTGTATCAAACTCTCTCAGGAAAGAAGCTAAAGGCTATGAAGGAAGAAGATTGGAATCTTCTAGACATACAAGCCCTCAGAGTCATTTGATTGACATTATCCCGCAATGTTGCTTTCAACATAGCAAAAGAAAATACCATGGTGGGACCTATGGAAGCTCTCTCCAATATGTATGAGAATCCATCGGTCTCAAACAAAGTGCATATGATAAGGCATTTGTTTAATTTGCGGATGATGAAAGGTGCATCAATAGCTCAACATCTCAATGAACTCAACACAGTCACAACCCAGTTGAGTTCAGTTGGAATTGAATTTGATGAAGAAGTACGAGCAATGATACTTTTGACTTCTCTACCAGGAAGTTGGAATGCTATTGTCACCATTGTGAATAGCTCGTTAGAAAGCAATAAGTTGAAATTTGACGATGTTCGTGATTTGGTTCTCAATGAAGAGATCTGACGTAAAGAAGAGTGTCACTATTTACATGACAGCATGGGCACATTGTTTGATCGCAGTTGCAGCAAACAATGAAACACCAAATCTATGGTACCAGAGACGATGCCATATAAGTGAGAAGGAGATGAAGATTATGCACTCAAAGGGAAAAATTTCAAGTCTACATTCAACAGAGATAGACATGTGCAAAGATTACATACTTGGAAAGCAAAAGAGAGTCAACTTTCAAAAAAGTGATAGAACCCCAAAGAAGAAAAGGCTAGAGCTCATTCACTCTAATGTTTGAGGACCAACGAATGTCTCATCCATTGGTAAGAAACACTACTTTGTAACTTTTATCAATGATCACTCTTGAAAGGTATAGGTTTACTTTCTAAAGCATAGGTCTAAAGTGTTTGAAGCTTTCAAGAGATGGAAAGCTATGGTTGAAAATGAGATGGGTTTGAAGATCAAAAAGCTTAGAATATATAATGGTGGTGAATATGAAAACATCAAATTCAAAAATTTATGCTACGAGCATAGGATTTTAATAGAGAGAATTGTTCCAGATACGCCTCAACACAATGGTGTAGCTGAGTGTATAAACTGAACATTGACAGAAAGAGGCAGAAACATTTGTATACAATCAGATCTACTGAAGTAGTTCTGGGCAGAAGTAGTCAACCTGGTAGCTTACTTGATTAATCAAGACTCATATGTTCCATTAGAGCATAGAATACCATATGAGATATGGAGCAGAAAAGAATCTATCACATCTAATTTTTTTTAATTGTGTAGCATTTGTGCATATCAATGATCAAGGCAAGAATAAGCTTGATTCCGAATCCAAGAAATGCACCTTCATCGGCTATGGTGAGGATGAGTTTGTCTACCACATTTGGGATGATGAAAACAAGAAAATGATATGTAGTAAAGATGTGATTTTCAATGAAAGGTTTATGTATAAAGACAAGCATAAAACATATGCCAATGATTCAGAGCAAAATGAGTCAGTATTTTCATATGCAAATGATGTCCCAGATAGTCCCATAACGAAACCAATTGTAAGAAGTCCTCAACTAGAGGAACTCATTAGACAGAGTAGTACGTAGTAGTTTGACACACCACAACCTCCTACTCCAACTCCTGTATTAAGAAGGTCTTGTCGACCTAATGTGCCTAACGAGAGATACATGAACTATATGTTGTTGACTAATAGAGGGGAGCCTAAATGCTATGATGAAGCTTGTAACCAGACATGGGAACTAACTGAATTACCCATTAGGAAGAAGGCATTTCACAACAAATGGGTATACTGGGTGAAAGAGGAGCATAATGGTTCTAAGAGATATAAAGCACAACTAGTTATCAAAGGATTTTAGTAGAAGGAAGAAGTTAACTACACTGACATTTTTGCTCCTGTTGTGAAACTTAATACTATCATATAAGTGTTGAGTATGATAGCCATTGATGATCTTCACCTTGAATAATTGGATGTGAAGACTACATTCTTTCACGGAGACTTGGATGAGGAGATATACATGTACCAACTACAAGGTTTCTTAAAAAGAGGGAAGAAAAACATGGTTTACAGACTTAAAAAGAGTTTGTATGGTCTGAAGCAAGCCTCAAGACAGTGGTACAGAAAGTTTGATAACTTTATGCACAAGGAAGTTTTCCAAAAGTGCAATGCCGACCACTATTACTATTTCAAGAGATATAGGTCTAGTTATATCATTTTACTACTTTATGTTGATGATATGTTAATACCAGTTTCATATATGGATGATATTAGAAGGTTGAAGTAGCAAATGTCAAAGGAGTTTGACATGAAAGACTTGGGTCCAACAAACAAGACTCTTGGAATACAAATCGCAAGAGATAAGAAGAGAGGATCCTTGTAGTTATCTAAGGTAGAGTACATCAACCATGTTTTGTAAAGATTCAACATACACACCCTTGGCTAGTCACTTTTTCCTATCCAAGGATCAGTCCCCTCAGACGGAGAAAAAGAGAGAATTCATGGCTAAGGTTCCTTATGTCTCAGCCATTGGAAGTTTAATGTACGCAATAGTTTGTATGAGACCAAACATTGAACATGTAGTGGGAATTGCTAGCAGGTTTATGTCAAATATAGGGAAAGCTCATTGGGAAACAATCAAATGGATTTTAAGATATCTACGAGACACCGTAAGGAAATGTTTATACTTTAGTAAAAAGGAGATTTAAAAGTACAAGGCTATGTAGACGCAGACTTTGGAGGTGAAATTGATCAACGAATAAGCACCACCGGTTATATGTTTACTATTGGAACTACAACTATTCATTTGATGTCACAAATACAGAAGATTGTCACTCTATCCAGTATAAAGGATGAGTATGTAGCAGTGACTAAAACTAGTAAAGAGATGATATGGCTTCAAGGTTTGTTAATTGGGTTGGGATTCAAATATGAGAAGAATGTTTTGCACAGTGATAGTTAAAGTGCGATACACTTGCGAAGAATTCAACATTTTATTCTAGAACCAAGCATATTGAGCTTCATTATCACTTTATTAGATGTATATTAAAAGATAATGTGTTAACACCGGAGAAGATTCAAGAAAGCAAAAATCCAGCGGATATGTTGACAAAGGTGGTGACTATTGACAAACTAAAGTTGTGTTTAACTTCAGTTGGTCTACTAGAGTAAAAATACTAGAAAAATTGATGCATTGATTAAGGTGTGAACACAGATTAAAATTAATCATTAAGTGAGATATTGTTGGTCAAACTTACATGCACCAAACGATGCAATAAATGACAATAAAATAAAGGAGTGGTTGTTAAGCCAACAACCCAAGAAAATTGAATGGATAGTGCATCTTTGTGTTGAAAAAGAAGGAAAGCCAATTAAGAATTAGTTAGTAAAACATGTAGAAGGGGGCTTTTGCATCTATAAATAAAGCACCCCAATAGGTACGTTGAATAATCTGATTGAGAGAAAAGCTTAGAGAAAAAATGCTTTAGTGTGAGAAAATTGAGAGAAATTTTCTTGAGTGTAATTGAGTTGTGAGTGTTGTAAATACTTTGTATAATTTTTCCTTTTTAGTAAAGAGATCTACAGTAGGTCCAGAGATAGGCAAAATTGGTTGAACTCTGTTATCAAATTTGTGTGTTATTTTATCTATTTTTACTTTCTCATAAATCTGACTTATTGAGAATTTTCGTAATTTCCCAACAATATATATATATATATTGAATTTCTTGATTTAATAGATATATAACTTTTTTTCATCTTCATTTGGAGAAAGTTTCATTTAACTTCTTGTTTTGGTTACTATGATATATTTTTTCCTATTTTTCTTTGAATCTCTCTTGTTATGTTGAAAACCTATTGTTTTTGCTCAGTTAAGATTTGTAGGCTTAGAGTTAATTTAGTTGATACTTGTCCTACTGACCAATAGGCTTTCTAGGGATTTTTATATCATCATAATTTATATTCAAGGAATAATGTTAAATTGAGTATCACATAGATGAATAATTTTAACCATTTAATGATTTATTGCTTAGTTTTTATCATATAAAAAAAATGATAACACGAGTTACATTATCAATTAGAAGACATAAGAAATTACCAATTGTAGCAACCTAAACTAGGGAACTAAAATGTAAATCATGTTAATATGTACTTGTTTAAGAACATAGAAATACATACAAATCATTCTTGATAAACAAATCGTTCTTGCATTTAATTGTGAGAATTTTCAAGAAAGAGTTCTTGATACATAGATCGTTCTTCAATAACTTTCTAATCATGCATAGGGAATTCTATTTAGAGAACTATAATTAAGTCTTTTGATTAATTTAGAGTTTGCAAGGGATTCTTACCAATCACATTCTTGTTTGTTTGCAAATAAGGCTTGAAAACCTAAAGAATCCAACCATTTATTTATATGTTATAAATGTATGTTTTTTGTTCTATTTCATTATAATTAAATTATTAATATTATAAAATATTTGTTGGACAAATATATTTCTCCAATATCAATAACTTTCGTAATTTTTCTTAATGAAAATTAGATTTTTATTAAAAAAGAATTTTCAAAACTAGGAATTAGTATCAGTGCCAACTTATGATATTATAATTTAATTATGTATATGAATACATTATTAGAATATGTACTAAATTACATGTGATGTCATTTGTATGTATGGATTTTTCATTAGTTGAATGAATTATTTATGATTGTTAATTGTTTAGTTTTTTTTTTGGGTTTTCCATAGAAAATTCATGTATACCTCAACTAAGGATATATGAATTTTGTAAAACTTACTTTTCAATTTTTTGTAGCTTTTTAATTTTTTTTGGAAATATTATGTATCACGTTTGTTTTTGTTTCATATTGAATTTATATCATATACTATTGTTAAAATAGTACTAGATCACCATCAATATGACCTTAACACCACCAAGTTGTGCAACCCAACACCAACCGGGCCACCAATACCACCAAGGGACCAACCGTGGATGGTGACTACATAACCACCAAAATGAACACCAAGTTAGGAATGACACCCCACAGCAGGTGCTAGATAGGTGTTGTGTCTGCTCATGATATTTTTAAGTGACCTCATGTATCTTGCATAGATTTTGTTGTACAATACACGATCATGATGTCCAGACTCTTCAATACGAAAAATTTTAATCGTCAAATTTAAATTGGACTAGGCCTAACTTTACAAGAATATAAAATGATTGAAATCTATCCAAATTTAATTAATTATGTAATAGCTTTATAGTGTAATTAGTTAGTTTAGTTTTCTTTTATTCCAAAAGAATCCAATCATAAATAATATGGTTATTTTTATTTCTTCTCTTTTATTTTTTATGTATGAATTGTTCATGACATGCAAATAATGTGATTAAATTGACAAAAGTAGAACAAGTGAACCATTTTATCAAATTAAACCAAAATTATAAAAACAAATTCAAATGGTTTAAATTATCCAATAACGAGAATGGAAATTTTTTCCAAATTAAATTAAACCATTTAGAATATTGGATGATAGTAGGGAGGATTGACAACCTTCATTCGATATCTGCCATTAGTGTACACTTGTAAAAAACTGATTAGGACCTCGTGATATCATAAAGTATTCTTCTAAAAGAGGGTTTTCAATTGATACGTAGTAATTGTGACTTTAAAATTGGATACAAAAACATTATAGAAGCCACAAGGTGACTCCCAGAGGGAGCGACCTTGCAATAAATAGTGAGAGTGAAAATGGTGGGTTATACTCAACAATTAAGAAGTTAATTATGTTTAGACTAAAACATAGTAGTTATAAATTATTTATCAATGTAAAGATATTAGGTAGTTTCGTTAATTGAGAATATATTGTCCAATTGGAATGTTTAATGACAAATAAAGAGCTTGGATCTAAATTTCCTACAAGTTGGAAAATCACAATCATAGTAACATATAAAATTATATTTCATGCGTAAATTAGGATAAATTATGTATAAATTATATTTCATGATTTATTATGTATAAATTAATATATAGGATAAGTATGTAAATTGAAATGTCTTTAGTTATTATTTCACCTTTTGAAAAATCCAATTTTAACCCTTCCCAGAAATTAGAAATTAATTGGCGATAATTTAAACAAGTAAAAATCCAATTGAAGCCTCATTTTAATCACAAATAATACCCAATTTGTACCAATGAAGGAATATCCTCCTATCCCAACTCCCAATGTTGTGAAAGCTATTCACCATGTGTACGAATGTTGGATTAAGTCTAACAATAAGACTCGTTGTTATCTTCCCATTACGATGAATGACATGATTAGAAAACAAAATGATAATTTGGAGAATGTTTATGAGATAATTGAGTCTCTTCAACTCATGTTTTGATCACCCATCAGAACAGGTAAGCATAAAGCATTAAAGGCTATTACGAATGCCAAGATAAAAGAAGGTAAATCTATGTATCAACACGTGCTTGGAATGATTATGTACATCATTGGTGCTAAATTGAATGGGGTAGTTATTAACAAGGCAACTCAAGTTGGAATGATCTTAGAGACATTGTCCAATAAGTTCCTATATTCAAAAGTAATAACTTTATAAACAAGTTGATGTACAATTGAACTCAACTACTAAATAAGCTAGCTACCTATGAGGCTATTATGAATGGAAAGAAAGGAGATGCAAATGTTATCATTGATCAACCTTCCCTGAGTAATAAGAGGAAGTGATGAGCAGAATCAGCATCACCGATCCTGCCAATACTTTGGTTTTATATTTATAAAACTCTCGCAAGTGCACGAATCATTTCATAGAAAATGATAAGTATACTCTCATGGTCTATCTAAGGAAGAAATATATGTGGTTTTTAATTTATTATTCAAACTTTTAAAAATGAAATTAAATCCTAAACATCTTATCACGATATTTGGGTTTTTGTGTTTTTTAATCTAAGAACATAAAAATAAACATAGATAAAGATTCAATAAACATTTATGCAAATTTTATCATTCATAATAGTGGAGTATTTATGGATATAATAACTAAGTTAATTATGCTTGCTCATATTATTTAGGTTATTAAAGATATGAATTGATATTTATTGATTCTCTCTTTTTATATGAATACCACCTTTGGTAGGTTAGATATTATTTGTTAACTAACCAAATCAATTAACACCTATGGGTGGGGTTGACAACTAATTTAGTTAATTAAATTAATTTCTTTTTCTAAGAGATTGAAAATGAACCATTTGAATGCCATCTTTGGTAGGGTTAGACAGTTTTAACTATATTCAAGGTGTCCAAATTAAACCTAAGAATTTAATTATCCGAGTACTAAATTTCAAGTTTTAAAACCACTACTGAAAACATGTTGTCAATACATTTTCAAATAATAATTCTTATAAAAACTTTTGAAATAAAGCTTCACTCTAACTATTGGGAGATTATACCAACAAATAAAAGAGTAATACTCTAAATCAAACCGGATAACTAAACCTTAAAATCTAATTTTCAAATTTAAGTTTGTAATTAAAAATAATATATTTCTCTATAACATTCTTAATATAAAATCTTGAATAAAAATAAAATCAATTCATTTTAGAGATTTTTACCTATTTAATATTTCGCAAGCATAACAACATTATTATTATATCATGTTTACAAACAGCCAGTAAAGTTAAATTTAATTACAGACAAATTAAATATAACATGTAAGAATAAAACATAAAAAATAACTGTAAAGAAAATAAAATCCTTACAATACTTTGATGCTATTCCTATTGTTGGAAAACCTCCAAACGAAATTTGCACTCCCATTTATTGAATCAAAAAGCAAATAAATTAGAAAAACATAACTAGTTCTTCTCAAAAAGAGAAGAACTCTAAAACTAAGAGAAACTAACTAAGAAAAGCTAAAAAATAAGAAAAACTTAAAGAATAAGAAATGAGAGAAAGAAAGAGAAGAGAAGAGAAGATGTGTGTTGATGTGCGTTTAGTTATAAAGAGAATGAGGATATTTATATGTGAGGATGAGAAGAAAAATTGGGTGAAAAAATGATTAAAAATGGAGAAAACGTGGAGTAGTGAATGATGACGTCATGTTGGTGTGGGCGCGGCAACGCGCGCAGACTTAATGATATGTTTTCAAAAATTAATCTAACAGTACAAAAGAATTAATTATTTACTTAAATTTGATTTAAAGAAATGTTAAATTTTTGTGAAAATTTTTAAAGTTAATTCTAAAATTCCAAAAATTACTAAATCACAAAAAGAAAATAAAACCAAACACAATAAAAATGAAAATGTAAACATAAAAAAAGAAAAAAATTATTATTATTATTATTATTTGAAATTAAGCATGGTAACTTTCCACCACCCCAACCTAGAACTTACATTGTCCTCAATGTAATAACTGTAAATTAAAGATAAAGAGAAAAGAGAAGAAAAATTACCTATTTCTTGAGAATGTGCAAGTAGTAATGGAGAAATGCAGGTGCATCCATCATATTCATCAATAAAGTTCACACAGACAGATCGCTGTGAACTTTTAACATCTCAACAAATATTTTTAGTTTTAACAATTTTAAAATTATTCACATGTAATTAAACTAAAATAAACAATAGAAATTAAATAAATAAAACAAATAAGAGAAAATTACCTAAAATGATAGGTTGCCTCCCATTCAACGCTTAGTTTAACGTCTTAGCAAGACGTAACTTTATGGTGTTAAGGGTTACTCAGCCAAATGCAATCCATTTCAACAATGTTGTTTAGTTCTTCTAAATAAGGCTTCACACGATGCCCATTGACTTTGAATGTTTTTTTATGTCTTGGAATCCAATAGTTCTACTACTCCATGTGCAAATACCTGAACTATTTTGAATGGTACATCCCATCTTGATCTCAGCTTTCCTGGAAACAATCTCAAACGAGAGTTAAATAAAAGAACTTTCATTCCAGGGTGAAGAGTCTTAGGAACTAGCCTCTTGTCATGATAGCGCTTAGTACACTCTTTGTATAATTTGACATTCTCATAGGCTTCATTCCTAATTTCTTCCAACTCATTAAGATGGAGTAACTATTTTTCTCCTACTTTATCTAAATTCATGTTTAACTCTTTAATTGCCCAGTAAGCCTTGTGGTCAAGTTCAATTGGAAGGTGGCATGCTTTCCCAAAGATTAACCGGTAAGGGCTCATCCCAATAGGTGTTTTGTAAGCGGTATGGTATGCCCATAAGGCATCATTTAACTTAAATGCCCAATCCTTCCTTGAAGGACGCACAATGCGTTCCAATATTCCCTTAATTTGCCTATTACTTACTTTCACTAAACCAAAAGTTTGAGGATGATATGAAGTAGCTACTTTATGTGTGATGTTATAGTTGTTTAGTACTCCATCAAAGATCTTGTTACAAAAATGGTTACCTCCATCACTTATTATAGCTCTAGGCGTTCTAAACCTGCTGAATATCAAATCCTTCAAGAATTTAACAACAACATTAGCATCATTGGTTTTAGTGGGGATAGCTTCTGCCCACTTGGATACATAATCCACAGCAACCAAAATATATTGAAAACCATTGGATGGGGAAAAAGGACCCATAAAGTCAATCCCCAATACATCAAAGAGTTCAACAACTAAATTAGATGTCAAAGGCATTTCATCTCTTTTGCTTATGTTTCCTGTTCTTTAACATCTATCACATTGTGTACAAAACATATGAGCATCTTTAAAAGAATCTAGACTGTAATACCTTACGAGTTGTCTTTTCACCACCAAAATGGCCCCCTCAATGAAGTTCATGACAAAATGTTAGAATGCTCTTATTTTCTTCTTCAGGTACACATCTCTGGATGACTTGATCTTGACCAATCTTGTATAAATAAGGGTAATCCCAAAAATAGTCCTTAATAGTTTTAAAAAACCTTTTCTTGTCCTGATATGAAGTGTTAGGTCGCAAAACACCAATGGCAAGATAGTTTACAATATCAGCATACCATGGGTTCAGACCTATTGAAAATAATTGTTCATCAGGAAATGTTTCAACTATATCTTCATTACTCTCATCTTTAAGAGAATTGAAGTCAGAAATCAACCTAGACAAATGGTCAGCTACTAAGTTTTCACTGCCTTTCTTATCCTTGATTTCTAGGTCATATTCTTGTAAGAGTAAGACCCTGATTAATCTTGGCTTGGAATTTGGTTTACTTAATAGGTATCTTAAAGCAACATGATCAAAATGCACAATCACTTTAGATCCTACTAAATAAGATCTAAATTTGTCTAAAGAAAACACTATAACCAAGAATTTCTTTTTAGTGATGGTATAATTCATTTGGGCATCATTGAGTGTTTTGCTAGCATAGTAGATGACATGCAAATGCTTATCCACTCTTTGTCCCAAGAATGCTCCGATAACATAATCAGAAGCGTTACATATTATTTCAAAAGGTAAAGACCAGTTTGGTGCCATAATAACATGGGTAGATGTTACTTTCTCTTTCAAGGTATTAAAGGCAATAAGGTAGTCATTGTTGAAATTAAAATAAACATATTTTGATAGCAAGTTACATAAGGGAGGACTTATTTTAGAGAAATCTTTAATAAATCGTCTGTAAAATCCTGCATGTCCTAAGAAGCTTCTTATCCCCTTCACAGATGTAGGGGAGGTAGTTTGGAAATCAATTCAACTTTTGCCTTATCAACTTCAATACCCTTGTTTGAAATTATATGTCCTAAAACTATCCCTTGTTGAACCATAAAATGACTTTTTCTCCCAACTAAGGGTGAGATTGCATTCAATGCATCTTTCTAAAACCAAAGTCAATTTATGTAAGCAATCATCAAATGAGTTCCCAAAGATAGAGAAATAGTCCATGAAAATCTCAATGAATTTTTCCACCATGTCCGAGAAAATAGATATCATGCATCTCTGGAAAGTGGCAGGGGCATTGCATAACCCAAATGACATTCTTTGAAAATCAAATGTCCCAAAAGGACATGTAAATGTGGTCTTTTCCTGATCTTCTGGTGCTATGGGTACTTGATAATATCCAGACAATCCATCTAGAAAATAGTAAAATTCATGCCCAGCTAATATTTCCAACATTTGATCAGTGAATGGAAGAGGAAAGTGATCCTTTTTAGTATATAAATTTAGTTTCCTAAAATCTATACACATTCTCCATCCAGTGATTATTCTAGTGGGCACTAATTCACTTTTGTCATTTTCAACAACTGTTATCCCAGATTTCTTAGGTACCACATGCACTGGCCTAACCCACTTACTATCAGCAATAGGATAGATAATTCCTTCTTCTAACAATTTAAGAATTTCTTTCTTAACTACCTCTTGCATATTTGGGTTTAGTCTTCTTTGGGCCTCTTGTACAAGTTTAGCACCATCCTTCAAGTTGATCTTGTGCATACAAATTGTAGGACTAATGCCTCTTATATCCTCGATACTCCAGCCTATAGTTTTCTTAAACTGTTTAAGCACTTTGATAAGTTCCTTTTCTTGGGTTTTGGTCAAGGTTGAAGAAATTATCACTGGATAAGTTTCTCCTTCTCCCAAAAACACATATTTTAAGTGCTTAGGTAAGTCTTTGAGTTCAAGTTCAGGTGGATTGGCCTCTTTACTAGATGAAGAACTAGGTAGATTTAAAAGTGTACTAGATTTTGTCATTACTTCATCATTGTCTAGTCGTTCAAGGTACCCCTTAATTTCCTCATCTAAATCTTCTTCGACCTCTTTAAGTGTAAAAACAGTTCCAAGCTTGTCTTCTATTCTGGTTCGGAAAAGGTGCTTTGGACAAGATTATCCAAAGGGTCAACATCAAATACTTCATTGATGGCAGAAATAGAAGGAAAAGGTGAAGAATCAAAAAATTTAAAATGAACAGTCTCTCCTAAGACTGTCATTGTTAAATTTCCTCCTTGGACATCAATAATAGTTTTAGTAGTTGCCATAAACGGTCTACCAAGTAGTATTGTGTGCTCTCTGTCCAATGTTGTATTTTCTTGCATATCCAGAACCATAAAGTCTACAGGTATTACCATTTTTTTCTACTTGTACCAACACATCCTCAAATATTCCCTTTGGATACTTAAGAGATCTATCTGCAAGTTGAAGGGACATAGTTGTGGGTTTTAAATCTCTTAAAATAAGTTGTAAGAATATAGAGTAGGGCATCAAATTTATACTAGCACCTAAATCAAGCATTGCTTTAGCAACCTTCCTATCCCCCATAGTTATGTTTATAATAAAACTTCTAGGGTCTTTCAACTTAGGGGTAGTTTGTGTTGAAGTACAACGCTAGAAATTTCTGATACTACTACGCGTTCGTTCAGTTCATACCTCATTTTCTTAGTGTTCAACTCTTTTAAAAACTTAGCATATGAGGGCACATTCATGATCACTTCTAATAATAGTAAATTGATATTTACTTTAGAGAGCATATTAAAAAATCATAGAATTGCTTATCTTGTTTGGATTCTTTTAATCGGTGTGGAAAAGGTACTTGTAGCTGGTGTGGTTATGTTGTCTTTTGAATTTTAGGAATGTCAGATGACCCTCCAATGAGTTTTTCAGAAGGCTTGTTAAGTTTAACACTTGTTTCTCCTTTTTATGAGACTAGAATATCACCTTCTTTATTACCTGAACTATAAGGTAGATCGTTAGAGATTTTAGGTAAACTGGTATTGATTACCTTACCACTTCGAAGGGTTCTTACATCCTTTTCTTGTTCTGGTTGACTGGGCAATTTTCCTGGTTCTTTCTTTTGCATTTGTTCAGCCAGTTGCCCAACTTTAGATTCAATCCTTTTAACTGAAGCCTCCATGGTGTTCAACCTTTGATTATTCATCAATTGGTTGTCATGACTAACTTGAATAAAAGCATTCAAGCTATCCTCTAAGGTTGGCTTAAAATATTGGCTTGGTGGTTGGGGGTTGTTATTCGACCTTAGTGTTGGACATTGGGTGTAAGGTGGGTAATTGTTTTGCTTCCAATGATGTTTAGGGTGATTATAGGTGTTTGGATGATACCTTTGAAAGGATTTGACTTCCTTCATGGCATCGACCCTAGAATCACAAGTATTTGAACAATTATGAGTACCATGCCCAATTGAAAAACACACTTCACACACCTCTTGATTTTACATTTGGTAGGTAGTGAGAAGTTGTACTTGTTTAGTCAATTCAGCAAGTTACAAGGTTATCTCATTATCGGAGCCAACTTCATTGACTCTTACTCTCCTTCTAGCACATCTTTGTTGGGAATTAGAACCCAACATCTCATAAAGATTATAGGTTTCCTCTGCGGTTTTTTCTCCCACAGCATCTCCAGCAGCATTATCAACCATGTATTGACTCTGCAGTGTCAATCCATCATAAAAGAATTGGTTTTGTAGTTGTAATGGAAAGCTATGATTATGACATTGAATGAGAATGAGTTTGAATCTTTCCCAAGCTTCATGAAAGGGTTATTCATACTTTTGAGAAAATGTTGTTATCTTCATCCTTATATCAACATTATTTTGATGGGAATAGAACCTACCCATAAACATTTCATATACTGCCTCCCAAGTTTTTAGAGAACCTGACTATAGAGTAATTAACCATGACCAAGCTTTATCCTTGAGGGTGTAAGGAAAACACCTTATCCTACGTTGATCTTCATTGATTGCATGTAGTGGAAAGGTTTGGACAATAGCATAGAATTCTCGAATGAAATGCAAAGGGTCTTCATTAGGGACACCGTAAAAGGAAGGCAACAAAGAATAATGAATCATTTTCAATTCATAATTCTTTGCAGCCTCTTGTAATTGTATACCGGAAGTTACATTGCCAATGATTGGAATTGTATAGTCTTTCGTCATTTTCTACCTATCTTCAGTATCTCCCATGGTTATTTGTAGTTGAAATTGATCCTCCTCCTATTGTGTATCAACATTTAGCTCTTAAAAATAGTAGATATCTCTAAGAAAGATTTCTCACTTGACAAAATGTATAGGCTTAAAGCAAAAAGGTGCAGGGAACCTAATTTTTTTTATATATTTTATTTTTTTTAGAATAAAAAAATTAAGTAAAGAGAAAATCTATTTTTTTTAATGCTAAATGTAAAGAATGGACACAATTTTTGAAACAAACGAATTTATTTCATTTGAATTTTATTACACACAAAATAAAACTAAAACAAAGGAAAATACAATAATGGGTGACCTCCTACGTAGGACTAAAATTTATCGTCTTCTAGTAAGACGTTGCTTGGAGATTGTAGAATGACAAACTCAATGTCTCCTGTTCATTGAATTTATTTTACCCCATTTGACCATAAAATTAGTCTTGCTTTGTTTTTGCAAATGTTCAACTAACTGTTCTACTTGAACTTCCACCTTTTTTATAGAAGCTTCCACAGAGTCCAACCGTTGATTGGTTTTAGATTGGTTACCTCTACAAACTTGAATAAAAGAATTCAAGTTGTCCTCCATGATTGATTTATTGGCAATGCTTCTTGGAATAGGCGGGTGGAATTGCTGGCTTGGCTTATTTGAGCTTTGAGCAAAAGGAGGGTTGTTTTGCCTTCAGGAGAAGTTCAGATGATTTCTCCACCCAGGATTGTAGGTATTTGAATTGGGGTCGAACCTTGGTCTCTGTTGATATGCTCCCAATATATTAACCTGTTCAGGTCCAGCTGTTGTTTCTCCTTGATATGGACAGGCTTCAGTACCATGTTCTATGTTGCTATACAAACCATACTGTTCATTATTGGTGTTGGTTTGCGTAGTGAGAAGGGCAACTTGCTTGGTCAATTGAACAAGTTGTTGTTGAACTTCATTGTTTTAATCGATTTTATGAACTCCAAATTTTCTCACTCGTGAACTTTTCTGTTGGGAATTAGCACCCAACATCTCAAAGAGGTTGTACGTCTCTGAGGCAGTCTTTTCTCCCATTGCTCCTCCTACAGTGTTTTCGACAATGAACTGACATTATTGTGTAAGTCTATCGTAAAAGAATTGGTTCTGCAACTGCGGGGGAAAGTTGTGATGGGGACATTGAGTGAGAAACATTTTGAACCTATCCTAAGCTTCATGGAATGGTTCTCCTTTCATTTGAGAGAAAGTAGCAATATGTCCTCTCAACTCTGATGTTTTTTGGTGGGAATAGAATTTTCCCATGAATTTATTATAAATGTTCTCCCATGTCATCAAAGAACCTGGGGGAAGTGATATCAACCAAGCTTTGGCTTTATCCTTTAAGGTGTAGGGGAAACATGTCATTCTAAGTTGATCCTCGTTTAGAATACCGAGGGGGAAGGTTTGGACTGTAGCATAGAAGTCTCTAATGAAGGAAGCATAGAAAAATGAATATTTTTTAGTTCATAATTCTGAGCAACCTCACCCAGCTGGATAACGGCAGTTGTCGTGCCAATCACTGGTCTTGCAAACTCCTTCATGGTGGTTTCCTTAACATGTTGGTTTTCTTCCATTTCTTTCGGTTCTAGTAAAGGATTAAGGTTTGGTTCTATGTTTAGCTCAAAAGAGGTTGATGGTTGGAAT
Source organism: Hippophae tibetana (assembly GCA_037013495.1). NCBI lineage: Eukaryota > Viridiplantae > Streptophyta > Magnoliopsida > Rosales > Elaeagnaceae > Hippophae > Hippophae tibetana. The sequence goes on from CM072802.1 coordinate 48,954,497, forward strand.
TTGAAATTTGATTATTATTATTAATTTTTTTTTTCAAAATTTTAAATTCGAATTTTTTTAAATGAAAAAAAATATTTATTTTAATTTTACTTATTTATTTTTATTATTCACGAACAATAATTTTTTTTTATAGTTTTTTTAAATCAAAATAAAAAAATCACAATTATTTACAACACAAAATGTTTTTAAAATTTTGATAAATAATTTAAAAATGTTATTCCTTCCCCAATAACGGTGCCAAAAACTTGATGAGCAGAACTGGCATCACCGATCCTACCAATACTTTGGTTTTATATCTATAAAACTCTCGCAAGTAAACGAATCATTTCATAGAAAATAATAAGTATACTCCAAAGGTCGATCTAAGGAAGGAATATATGTGATTTTTAATTTATTATTAAAACTTTTAAAACGAAATTAAATCTTAAACATCTTGTCACGATATTTGGATTTTTGTGTTTTTTAATCTAAGAACATAAAAATAAACATAGATAAAGATTCAATAAACATTTATGAAAATTTTATCATTTATAATAGTGGATTATTTATAGATATAATAACTAAGTTAATTATGCTTGCTTATATTATTTAAGTTATTAAAGATATGAATTGATATTTATTGATTCTCTCTTTTTTATATGAATACCACATTTGGTGGGGTTAGATATTCTTTGTTAACTAAACAAATCAATTAACACATATGAGTGAGGTTGATAACTAATTTGGTTAATTAAATTAATTCCTTTTTCTAAGATATTCTTTGTTAACTAAACAAATCAATTAGCATAGATGTGGTGCAGGCGTGCGCATTACTGGGCGTGGCTGGGCAGCACGATTTTCTCTTTTTTGACATTTTTGACCCATTTTGTCCAATTTTTCCATATTTGTTAACTTTTTCTTATTTATTTTATGAATATATTTGTGATGTATTGCCTCCAGTATTCCTTTTTGAGTCTTTAAGTTACGTTTTTAAGCGAAAATACCTGGAAAAAAAATAAAAATACATTTGATTCCGAAAAGACATATATATATATATATATATTTAATCAATTAATGTGTATAAAATCATGGTAATTTTAGTGCTTTTTGAGCACTCATCAAGAAGGCACCAGCAAAAGGAAGGACCAAGCCAAGTAAAAATAGTGCTAAGAAGTTCAAAAGCAAAAAATAAAAAAAGAACACAAAAAAGGAAAATTGTTTCCACTACAACCAACCTGGATATTGGAAGAGGAATTGTCCTCAATTATTATCACTAAAAAAGGACAATACTAAGGAGAAAATTAAACATGATTTACTTGTTTTGGAATCATTTAGATATATATATATATATATATATGATACATCAGACTGGATAGTTGATTTATGTGCGAATAACCATGTTTGTTCTTCTTTACAATTGACTAGTTTGTCAGTCGAACTTCCTGATTAACACTTCACCATACGTATAGGCAATGGGGATCTTGTCTCAACTAAAATAGTGGGAAAAGTTAGACTTCAGTTTAGAATAATAAAATTTAGTATTAGATAATGTTTATTTTATTCCCCAGTTTACTAGAAATTTGATTTCTATTTGTAAATTTTATGAACAATTTTATGAAGTGTCATTTAATAATAATAGTGTGACTATTTATAAAAGTGGAACTCCCATTTGTATGATTTTTTTTTTAAAAATTGGCCTATATCTATTAAATTCTAATTCTAACTCACTACTTAACTTTGAAATGTTTGGAGTAGAAGAACCTAAACCTAAAAAGAAAAAAACTTTCTCTTAGTGATGATACCTATTTATGCCACCTAAGACTTGGTCATATCAACCTTAATCAAATTAACTGACTTGTGAAGGATGGTCCTTTGAGAGAACTATGTGTTGATGTTGTCATAGTCTATGAATCTTGTTTAAAATCTAAAATGACCAAAAGACCCTTTCAATGAAGTGTTAAATAACCATGTAACCTTTCATAGTACACTCGAATGTTTATGGATCCATGAGTGTTCAAGTGAAAGGTGGTTATGAGTACTTTTTCAAATTCATAGGTGATTACTCAAGATATGGGTATGTCTACCTAATGCACCAAAAGTAAAAAACATTTGGAAAGTTCCAATTTTATTGAATAGAAGTTGAAAAGAAACTGGGTATTTCATTAAATATGTTACAATAATATCATGATAGGAAATACCTTAACATGGAGTTCAATAACCATATTCTAAAACCAATGATAATCCCACTATTCACAACACTTGGTACACCAAAACATAATGGTGTTGCAAAAATAAGAAACATAACTTTCCATGAGATCGTTATGTCAATAATGAGTTATTAATCCTTTCCTATATCACTTTAGGGATATACCCTACAAATAACAACGTACATAATGAATGTTGTTCCTTTCAAGTTTATCTCTAAGACTCTGCATATAAGGATGTTTATTAAATATGCTTGAAGAGAAGACTATAAAGTTGGAAATAAGGTTAGAGGAATATCTTTGTTGGATATTGTAAATAAAAAAAGGATCCTTGTTCTATAATATTTCAGAGAACAAGGTGTTTGTGTCGATGAATGCCACATTTCTTGAACATTGTTTTATGAATAACAATAAAGCTCATAGTAAGGTGTTGCTCGAGGATTCGGAGTTTGGTGGGACTATGTAACCATCACATATTAATGTTGATACTCAATCGAACTAACAAATCATGATTCATTATCATAACCTACCATAGCTTCATCATAGGGAGAAGGTAGATAAATTACTTGACTGGTACATGAGAGCTAATGAGGCATAAGTTGTTATGTCTAGCAATCATAAAGATGATCTATTATCTTATAAACAAGCAATGGAAGATATTGATAAAGATAAATGGATTACATTCATAAATCTCGAGAGGGAATCGGTGTATTCCAACACTATGTAGAAGCTTGTTGATAAACTTGATAAGTTTAGACCTATTAGGAACAAATGGCTTTATAAGAGAAAAATATGAGTGGATGGGAAAGTGGAGACTTTCAAAAGCTAGAATAGTGGCAAAGGGCTTTACCCAAAAAAATGGTATTGATTATAAGGAAACCTTCTCACCAGTAGTAATGCTTAAATCCATTCAAATACTCTTGTCCATAACGATAGCTCTCAATTAAGACATCTGGAAAATCGATGTAAAGATGGAATTCTTGAATGGATATCTTGATGAGACCATCTCTATGGTCCAACAAGATGGGTTTGTAATGGAAGGCCAAGAGCAAAAGGTTTTCAAGCTTAAGAGGTCACTATGGAATGTACAATTTGATGAAATTGTGAATACATATGGTCTTGAGCATAACCTTGTTGAACCTTGTGTTTACAAACTCATCCAGGATGGAAAAGTGGTTTTCCTGGTGCTATACATGGATGACATTTTATTTATTAGGAATAATATAGAGGTGTTATTAGTCGAAAAACATTAGCTAGTAAAGCAGTTCAAGATGAAGAACATGGGAGAGACAAACTATGTTCTGGGAATATATATTGTATGTGATAATAAGAATAAGCTCTTAGCCTTATCCTAAGCATCGTATATAAACAAGGTGTTGTCTAGATTATTGAAGAAAAATTCCAAGAAAGATACCTTACCTACTAGACATTGGATTTCCCTATCTAAGGAGTAGGGTTTTAAGACACCAAAACAAATAGAGGATATGAGATAGGTGTCATATGCATCAATAATTAGAAATTTTATGTACACCATATTGTGTATTAGGCCTAACATTTGCTATGTTGTTGGCATAGTTAGTCGATATCAATCCTACCCAAGATTGGATCATTGGGTTGCAATCAAGTGCATCCTCAAGTATATTAGAAGAATGAGGAATTGTATATCAGTATATTCTGGTAGAGATTTGATCCCTACAAGATACATACATTCTAACTTTCAAGTAGACAAAGATTCTCGAAGATCTATATTTAGGTTGGTGTTTACCCTTGATGGATAAACCATAGTGTGGAGTAGCATGAAATAAGACTTTAAAGTTGATTCCATAATGGAGGGTAAATATGTTGCTTCTTATGAAGCAACAAAGGAAGGCACATGGCTCCACAAGTTCTTGAATATTTAGAAGTTACTTCAAATATAAACCATCTGCTAATACTGTACTAGTATAACAGTGGAGTTATGGCTAACTCAAAATAACCAAGAAGTCACAAATGAGGAAAAAATATAAAGCATAAGTATCATTTGATCCAAAAGATTATACATTAGGGAGATGAGGCAATCAAAAAGATAGCTTATGAGAACAAGCTTGCTAATCCATTCACCAAGACACTACCTACCAAGAGTTTTGAGGATCACCTAGAAGGGATGAGACTAAAAGACATGTCCTCTTTGTTTAAGGACTAATGGGTGATTGTTATGATAGAGCCTTAAATACAAAAGAGTTTTTATTTAAATTTATGTTGAAATTAGAATAAATAAAATGAATATTTCATTTATTTACATGAGCTATTTTATTATTCAAATAAATCATAAAAATTCCTATGGTTAAAACTCAGTATATCAATGTATATACATGGGAATTGTTTTAAGTGAAATAATCAAATCTTCTATGACAATTAATTAAAGTTTATATAATAAGATCTTTAATTAAATCATTAGTATGACTCAAATCAATTTAGAATAGAATGATCCTTATTCGAGGTGATTGATGTGGAGACATCTAATTGAGGGTGCTTTGTATAGTAGTTGATCATATAAGGTTGGCCCAAACATATTATAAGTATTATTAATATCTATTAACTCGTAGTTATTTCTCTATGTCACTCAATGACCATGTGTAACATGACCTTAATCCTAAGTGATTCAGTTGTAGAGAAATAACATGAGCATCTTAACATTAGACTTACTTAGGGATGCTTGAAGTACTAGGCTAAGATACCTTGTATCTTGGTATCTTGATTTTTATGATAAGGATGGAGGTTATCTCATAAGATATAGAATCCATTCTATCTATTTGTAGAAATTAGATAGTAGTTCTCTTACTTAGCAATCCAAAGCTTGAAGGAATGTACACAATCTATAATATAATTATAGATAGTTATTCATACGCATCGCGAGTACTCAAGGAGAAAATATAATAGATAAGGTAAAACAGACTTAACGATCTTGTCATATTACAAACTAGAGGTGGAGAATTGAGCTTATCTAATGGTTATATTAATAGATTACTCAAATACATTATGTTGGAAAATACCAGCTATGCAATTCGAAAGTTTTCAGTCTTAGGTTTATAGTTTAGTAACTCTTAATTAATAAAAATAATAATTAGTTAATGAGTTAATTAATGTATCAATACCTTATTTAATCTTCAATTTTTAGTTCTATCGGTCTTTATTATGACATTTTATAATGATCATAAATATCAAATAAATATGTAAGGAGTGGTACTTTGATATAGTCAAATTAATCCAACTAATTAATTCACTAACATTTAGTAGAATTAAATATTTATTTGAATTAAATAAAATATTAAAATGCTAAATTTAAATATTTATAATCATTTAAATACTTATGAGACAAGAAGAAAATTTTAGTAATTATCAAATTAGATTTTATTTTGGATTAATGGGTATTAGGCACCAAAATTTGGTAATTATTTAATTTAAACAATTTAGTCCCTTAATTATTGGATTATGCATCATATATCCCATAATTTTTCAAAATGAATACTTTATTCATATAATTTTTAAGTTTGACACTTATAGTCCTATTATTTATGAAAGTTAGGCACTAAAAGTCTTCATTTTTTATACTTACCATGGATTAAAGGTACTCATTTTCATAAATTATGATATTAAAATGCTTACTTCTTATAATGACAGGACTATTAGTGCCCAACTTATAAATTAAGGAACAAAAGTGCTTATTTTTGAAAACTTATCGGTGCCTAACCCAATAATTACAAGAATAATGTGGTCATTTTATAACAATTACAAGATCTCCACAGTCTTTTCTCTTGGATTAATTATACAATTTAATTTGGGATTGAATGGTAGCACGCCACTTGGAGTGGGACTCATTATGGAGCATGGAAGGAGGTAACATAATTGGAATGGAAATCTTCTTAAAGCAAACAATTTGATTGTGTTAAGGACTCCTGATAGGAGTACAATTAGGAGTTGTATTTTATACCAACCCTTAACCAAATCAGAGACTATTTAATCACCCAATCATCCTCACTCAAGCAAGCCATTTGAAGAAAAATAAGAGAATTTTTCTAGTACTCAATTGAGAGAATTTTTTATAACAAAATTTAACCCAAAACCATAAAGTTTCAAGAATGTGTTCTTGAGAAACAAATTGTTCTTCAATAATTTACTAATCATACATAGGGAGTTCTAGTTGGAGAACTAGCTTTTGATCAACTTAGAGTTTACAAGGATTCCCATTAATCCCATTCTTGTTCATTGGAAGACAAGGCTTGGAAGCCCGAAGGTTTAAACCATTTATTCAAATAATATGAATGTATGTTTTAATAAATATTATATTTTTATGAAAAAGAAATCTCAAACCCAATAGTGGTAACATCCTTGGATTACTTAAGGAAGTCACTCAGTGGCAAACAATTCACTAATAAAAGTAACTCAATAGTTCACAACTAAAGATATTATATGTTAATGTGTCTATCAATTAGAGTACCATGTACAACTACATCTAAGATGCCCCTATTTGCTGTCAACACAACACTTAATCAAAGCATATCTAAGCTCATCCTTGATTCCTCATCGCCAAATAATGTGATCAACTATTGATGACTCAACTTCTTAATATCTATAGATGATGTAACCTCACAATACCCATATGATACATGGCACACCAATATATAGAATCCTTACCTATTCTCCATGTTATGACCTTGCAAAACTCAACCAACCCAAGGAATACCAACATATAATCTCATCACTTATGCTTAACGTTGTGACCTTGCAACACTTAGTTAGTGAAATTCCTATAGTCCTTTGAGTCCTTTTCAACTTTCCTACGTGCAAAACATGGAGTCTATTTATTTTACTTGGTATATTTGTCTTTCTTTATATAAGGTTGGTTACTGACTATTAGTAATGCACACTCGCACACAGTTATGTACACTTTATATACAAGAATGTTAACATACACTACTAGGTTAGTTCCATAGCATGGATGCTAGATTGAGTGTTGTGGTTTTTGTTTTGTTTTGTTTATGGGTATTTGTGAAAAATTAGTAGATGATTTTAAAAAACAAGAAATCATAGTTATTGGTGAATTTTTGGGTGCCTCGACAAACACATCATTGGAAAGCTTTTTTACTTATTGTTGTTGCATGCTTTCTTTCCTAATTATGTAGTATATCTATTGTTTCCTGATTGTAGTGTTTATTACTTTCCTTGTGTTGTTCCGCTACTTATTGAGGTAAATCTTTAAAGAGTCTATATCTTACCCTGATAATGTATGAGGTATCAGACTCTTTTCATTCGACACAAAACACACCATATATAGATGTACATATTGTTTCCTAGACCTAACACTTAGAAGGAAAATAGACCAAACAATGTTCAGGGAAGTCTGGTGCCAAACCAACAGAACTTTCCCATCAAACTCTAGCTAAAAATATAAGAGAAGAATATGGGAGTTTTTAGAAAAATCATGCTTTTAGACCCTTTCCGACCACCTCGACTAGCCCTCACTGACCACCTTTGTGAGGGTTAACCCTACCTAAATAAGGAAAAATTCTACTAAAACCTACCAACCACTTATATGAACCCAAATTAGGCAAGCTCTTGGTAAGTTTTCCAAAAAAATCACGTAGAAAGGCAATATAAACACCAAGAAATGTTGAGTCCTTAATGGAATAACACAATAACAAATAAACATCTTTCCATGCAAACTATCTACATTCTAACATCGTGAGTGTGTGTAACAATCAAACATGAAACTATGTCCTAAGTGATACTAAACCACCAATAATCAACCATACAAAGGAAAGACACAAACATAAAATAAAATACAAACATTGTGTTTTACAATAGGAACGCTAACAAAAATGCCAAAACCAAAATGATAGGACTTACAATCTCCTTTTTTGGCTTTTCGTGGAAAAACAACAAACACTATAATACATCTCAATATAATATATTCATGCAAGATGAACCTAAGGAATTCATTCCCATGAATGAATTCCGACATACAACCAAGAAACCCTCAACAAACTTGACTCCAATACATCAACTTATTAAGCTCCATCCTTCTTGATAAATCAACACATATACCTTAATGGTCCACTCAATACTACAAGTTTTCATCATCCACTAAACTCCAAGTAAGCTCCAAGCTCTAAATAAGCTTTGATCATGTTATGATGTTTGTAGTTACACATATACCTTTACATATGAACCAATACATACCTGCTAAAAGCAAACAAGCATACATATAGAGTAGTCTATCAAATACTATCAAGTCACCCTTACATAGGTGAACAATGATAGGTTAATCACACAAAACAAATATAATATACATGCAACATAGAGATGTAGACTCACATTCCCCCTAAATGTATGCATATCATACAACAAATATGCAATATAAATTACACTCACCATCCCATGTAGCAAACTATGAAACAAATAAACACAATGTACAAACAAACACAAGGTGTACACATATACAAGTATGTAACATACCATACACTTATATGACGAAGAGAAGTCATACAGAAATGCATGTAATTCGATAACAACCCGAAGGTAACACCAAGGCAAAAACATGCAATAATAACAAACTGAATATATAGACAAACCAAGAAAAAATTAGATCAAAAACATCTCCCTAATGTGATACATTGCATGGAGACCCATATCTCTACATATTATGGGATAGCATAAGGGACTTCACAATATGAACAAGATAAATTGGTAGGATGAGTGGTTCAACACCAAATCCACATAAACATATCAGTTAATCTATAAAAAGAAGTTGACTAGGAGTCCATCGATCTTCCAAGTTGACATACTCGTAGTAGCTCAACTATCTTCTCCCAATGAAATTTGAGGGAATTCGATCTTGCAACTTCACACCGTAGTTTCTACATCCATCAAGAAAGTCATCCCAATCTTCAAAAAAATCATGTGTCATGGATTCTAATAACAAATAGCAAGATATCAACTACATGCAAGAAATATCTAATAAAGCACTATAAAGTAAGAATACTGGTAAACATATAAGATCATATGTGAAACAAGAGAATGCATAATATGCGTACAATATATCACACTAAATGTCTTATCTATGTTTGGTTTATGCAAAGTGTGTTATGAAGAACAAAACATATAGAACCATCACCATTAACATATAAGCATAACAAAAACTCATTAATAGGATAAACACATACATCAATAATGTAAAATAATCACAATAATACCTCCGACATCATACATTTGACACACACATATCCCCCTAAATGTATGCATGTTAGACACTAACAATGTTATGCATTGTACACTCTTACAACTCGTCCTAAACAGATGCATCTAAATACAACAAATAACATACTAAATGTGTTAAGATAAACACAATCACATCCTTAGAAAAGAGATACATGCGAGAAGAGAGAAAAACAATCGAACACATGAAAAAAAAAACACAAGTGAAATGATAAAGATGGCCTCAAAAGATATCATAAGGCAAAAAGAAAATGTACCTCAAGAGAGATCATCGGTACAAACCATATTATGTTACCTCCAAAAAGATCATCGGTAACACTCACATCATTCATAAGTGATATTTTATACATATTTTAAAGAATCAATTCCTTTATATCTACACATATTATATTATTATAATAATGTAAAGACTAAGTGTTGGCTATTTTTGAGAATACAATATTTATCTATAAACTAGTTTGTAGGCTTGTTATTAAGTCTATCAAGAAAAACTAAACAAATGCTCGAGTTTCAAATAATCGTACTCCAGGTATATATTTTATAACTACGACATGTTCATAAGTTTGAAATTATTTTTGGTGCTAAAATATTTATTTAAACTTGAATCAATTTATGAGATTATCAATTAGTTATCTTTGATAGATATGTTTAAATATTTTTTTGATGTGTCTTAATATTTTTAAGATGTGTTCAAAAAAATAATTTTCTTAGAATATTAAGGTTTAATGGGCTTTAAAAAAATTAAGCCCAAAATATATTTAACCCTAATAGTATTAGGTCATTATTATTATCTATATATACACACACATTATGATTGAATAAGATGGTGAAAAAAATGTAGCTACAAAGTGTGCAAAAAAAAATCCATCATCATCGCCAGTCGAAGAATGCAAGGCAAGGAATCATATAGGTAATATATATATAACTTCACTCATTCAGAACCATATAATATATATATATATATATATATATTCACTCAAGGAATCATAAAGTTAATATATATTTGGCAATTAAATTTATAAATAAAGATAATTAATCGCCACATACGAAGTGGATGCAATGAAGATGCAAGTATACATATCGCAAAAAGTAATATAATGATAGGAAAATATTGTTTCCATGGAGATTATTTTATTAGAAACTAATTTTTAAAACTAAAAATAATAAAAATCAATTTTTTAGGGTTTTTATATTTTAAGTAAAATTAAAATACCTAATTGTAAATAGAAATAATTAATTAAATCAGATATTGTGACTAAAAAGATATATGAAAACATATCTAAGAATACTTAATCCTCCAATTTTCTAAACATGTGAATCGCTAAAATTCCCTCAATATAATTATCAATTAATTACATGATTAATTGAATCTAATCTAGCATGTATTCTTCTCTCAAGTAAACTACACACCATATAATAATTAATTTAATCACACTCTCATGCTAATTAAATTGCATACTACTCATTAAATTCATCAATTATAGATCACATACATAAGAATCGTACATCTTTGCCTAGAAACTATGCATGTTATTTAATCAAGACAAACAATTAAATAATTATCTCAAATCTATTTAATTGTCTTTAGAGATAAATTATTGGCCAAACAATTAATAGCATAAAAATCAGAATAAATAATATAATTAAATTAAAATTATAATTGGGGTAAAATTTTAGATCATCACATGGTGAAAATTGGGTTCAAAAGATCTATAGATTAATAAATTAATTACATATAATTGTGTTCATAAAGCTCATATTTTTCATAAAAAAAGACATAAAATTGATTAAAAAATAGTAGAAAAATAAATATAATCAATCTCTTGAATTGTAGTATTAATTTTCTCTTGAATCTCCACAAAAATTGTGTCCTCTCTTGAATTTCTTTTGTATTTTTCTCTCTTTTTAGCTTCAAAATGACCAAAATTATGATAAAGCAGGCAAATTAGGGTTTATGGAGTTATTAGGGGCTTAAATAAAGTTCAGGTACAATCTAAACCGTCCGATCAGCTTCATATCAAGAGCAACGATCAAAACAAGAAAAATTGACAATTTTAGCCAATCATAGTGCAACACGTGGCATCAAAAATTCATTGGGCGAATCAAGGAGCAACGCATGGTAGGGGAGACTGGTCAAAGTCAACACTTTCTAAGTCATCGACACATGGCACGATGTGATTTGCAGAAACGGATGGCATGGTGTATGGGTGGAGCACAATAAGCAATGATGTGTTAACATGTGGCACATGTTTTGTCCTCCTCACATGCATCGTGACTTGATTCGCTCTCTATGCTTGTGTGGCTTATCCAGTCAGCTCATTTGCTTGTGTGGCATGCCACGTGGTAGCTTCTGATTGGTCCTACGTTAAAAATTCCAAAAAATATATTTTCACCTCTTTTAACTAAAAAGTTTATATTTTAATTTTTTTGGCAATAAAAATATTATTTATTAAATAAAAAAGTAAATATTAAGTAAAAAAGTGCGCTAATGACTCTATTTTCATAGAGTCATCACCCCCCAAACTTAAATCTTTGTTTGTCCTCAAGTAAAGCTAAGTATAACTAAATAAAATAACTTGGATAGTATATTCATAAATATACTTCTATTAGTATATGCATATTTCACGAAAACTATCACTCTCAAAAGTTGTACAATTCTATCAATCAATGTTCCATCAATAAAAGGATATGCAAGGTTTTTGAAAAATTGATTCGTGTGTGTGTGCAACACATGATATCATCCAATGCACTCATGAAATCAACCTATATGAGCATGCTAATCAGATCAATCTTAGAACAAGTCTCATAAGTCTATTTTTCACATCCATCTCCACTAATATAAATATACACTTAGCTCAAGATCAATAAGAACTTTACATGACTGTAATATAAGGCTTAAGTGGGGGGTCGATAAATGAAGACATTTTAGGCTCTTTCCACAGCTTAACTTCTTTTTTTTCATCATGCACTTTTTAACTGCAATTAAGCTTTTATTTAATATTTTAGTGCATACTCTTTTGACATTCTTTTCATATATATTTTTTTAATCTTTTTTTTTCTTTTTTTATTGTAACTTCACAACACTCCCAAATTGTAATATTAATTTTCTCTTGAATCTCTACCAAAATTGTGTCTTCTCTTGATTTTTTTATATTTTTCTCTCATTTTAGCTTCAAAATGACCAAAATTATGCTATTGGAGGCAAATTAGGGTCTTTGGAGTGATTAGGGGCTTAAATAAAGCTCAGGTGTAATTTGGACCGTCAGATCAGCTTCATATCAGGTGTCTTCTCTTGAATTTTCTATATTTTCCTCTTAGGTTATGGTTGTGGCCTAGGTTGTTTCCACCTAAAAATATCGTGTGCTATTATTTTATTTCAACACTTTATTCTTACACACGATTTCATGTCTGGCCGTTTCATTTAGGTTATTAAATTATAAGTTGATAAAAATTTAAAATAACCTATTCATACCCCATCTATGTTAATTAGATCCAAATCTTATAAACTTGCAATTGGTATCAGAACCGACATAGACATACTTAGTGAGATTGATCCTTAAGGACACACACTCCTACTTATGGACCAAATGAAAGAAGGTGGGTCATCTATTAGACCCTCACTATTTGATGGGTTTAATTTCCCTTACTGGAAGGCTCACATGCAAGTCTTTCTTAGACAAGATGAAAAAGTCTGAGATGTTATTCTTGATGGTTGGGAACCACCTTCGGTAACGAAGATAGTGTAACAATTATAAATCCAAGAAGAGAATGGACCACTAAAGAACACACCCTTAGTAGGGCAAACCAAAAAGGTATAAGCTTAATATTTGCTGCAATGTCGATGGATGAGTTCCATCACATCTATGACTGCGAGACTGATAAAGATGCATGGAATACACTAATTCTTGCTCATGAAGGAACTTCCCAAGTAAAACAAACAAAATTGGGATTGCTAACATCTGAGTTTGATTTCATTAAAATAAGCAACACTGAAACTTTTAGTCAATTCTATGCTCGCTTTTGTGATATCATGAATGCTTTTTCTAACCTTGGTGAGAAAATTCCATGACCAATACAAGTACTAAAACTCCTAAGCTCCTTGTTGTCTCTTTTAGGAGAACATAAAATCGTGCAAGTATACACGGTCACAAGTAATAATATGATAAGTAAAATATCATTCCCACGGAGATTTGTTACTAGTGTTTGTTAATTAATAAAATTATTTCAACCTGATTTTATCCAAAAGTCGATAATTTGATCCAGTTTGACTAACTAATTTTTATAAGAGTTTGTAAGAAAATTCTAGGATTATAGTTTCACCAAATTAATCCACTTGAATCATTTTATTTTCTCTTGATTTATGTTCTCGTATTTTAAGTTGTTAACCAAGAACTTCTAATTTATCCATATATCTCTTTCGAGCTCCATATAGACACATCTCGCTAAAAAAATTCACTATATTCATATGAGAATTAAATTCAACCAGATTTATTAAGTTCTAGGTTCTCAAATAGTTACACATACAATAAAAGTATATTCATATCCCTTATATATATATATATATATGTTATTTTATCATGATCAACACACAAAAATGTCTTTTCCAAGTTTATTTAAGTGTCACAGATCAATTAATTAATCTTTTGATAATTAAAAACATTAAGCACAGATAAAATAAACAACTTAAATTGTTCCATAAATCATTCAAAAATAATTAATTCAAGTTTCATAATTTAAGCTACACTGTAACCCTAGAACAAATAAATTAGTTCATAGCAGAAATTAAAATTACAATACAACAATAATCAAACATTTCAAAGAAATAAAATTTAAAAGAAAAAGATTAGGAGAAACTCTTTCACGATTTCTCAATGAAAAATAAATTTCTTCATTTTCTTCTTCTTCGCTGTCTTCTTTCTCTCTATTTCCTAAGAAAATAACAACATAAAAATGTTAAATAAAAGTTTCTGCGTGTTGTAGAAAACACGCAGAGAAAAATTGAAGTGAACTAGAGAAATGAAAATAAAATTGAAAAACTCAAACAAACAAAAAACTCAAACTTCCCCTTCTTTCCTCGCGTCTCCAAATATAACACCCCTAAACAACTATTTTATTTTTTATAAAAATACACGTGGGGGGATAGAAATATGGAGAATAATAAAAGCGAAACACGCGTGGAGACAATAAAAGAGTGCGTCATTTTCTGTGTTTTGATTTCACAAAATGTATGCCACGTGTCACCATATGATTGGCTAGAAAATTAAGGAAACAATGGCATCTTCGTATTTGGTGGAACGCGAGGGCACACAATGCTTCGATGAACTGCGTCGCACGGGGGTATAAGCGCTGCTCGGTGCGCGACAACTTGATTCCACTCGCGTACGAATCTGAACCGTTCAAACTTGATCCAACGGTGAGCGATGAGATGTGTGTTGTGTCTTTTAGGAGAACATAAAACGTGCAAGTATACACGGTCACAAATAATAAAATTTGATAAGTAAAGTTATCGTTTCCACAGAGATTTGTTACTATAATTTGTTAAGCACTAAAATTGTTTCACTCTAATTTTATCCAAAACAATCATTAATTGGAAGATGATTTAACTAACTAAATTTTTTTATAACAAAATAAAAGAAATCTAGGATTGTAGGTTTTCACCAAATTAATCCATTGAAAAATTGACCAAAGTCCTAGACTGTGGAAAGCTACATGGAGATAAGAGAGGTCTTAGATATATAAATGAACAGTCAACACCTTCAACATCAAAGACCACATTTATAAGGTCCTTAAACTCTAATCCTACTATTACTACTTATACACAAAGAACTATTGCACCTGTGGTAGACAAAGTTGTTAAATTTGTGCATGTTTGTCATCATTGTGGTAGGAAGGTCATATAAGACCAAAATGTAGATATTTGATGAATGCTCCTAAACTTAATCATTCTTAAATGCTTCACATATTAGGACCCATAAGCATCATTCATTTATGCATGCTACATCATATTCAAGGATGAATGGAAATTATAATAACTTGTTCATAAATTCTACTCTGAAGCATGAAGTCTTAGGTTCAAAAAGGCAAACATAATTCAATACTTTTAATGCTAGGACTCATTATCATCATCCTACTATGCATATTGCATCTTCATTTGGGATAAATGAAAAAAGTAAAACTAAGTTCAAGAACACGCCTATGAAACCTAAGTTTTTTGAGTCCCAACCCAATGATATAGAGAAATCAAAATGCAAGAAAATTTTGGTAAGGAAAGATTGTTTTTTTCCCGATCACCTGACCATCTTTTATTCCTTCATCTAGGTATTTTTTTTAGAGTGCTTAAATGACACTAGGTGAATAATCTTTATTGTCTTTATTTTATTTATTAGTTAAACTTAAAAAAGAGAGATAGAAAAGTAGAATTCTTATCTGGCTAATACGGTATTGAACTTATTTAATACTTACATATATATAACCTCATTTTTTATGAATCAACTTATTTTGATATTTATTATATAAATTACACTACAATTTTTACTTATGCACACACATATTCTTGTACATGTGATGATTGATATTGACATAAACTTATTCACACACTCATGAACGCATATGTATGAATTTTCTTGAAAGACTCTAGGACTTCAACTAATACTGATTTTAAAATTGTGTTGAGTTCTATGTTTTTCTTACTAAAATTTTACCTTATGAGGCACCTAGTATTGAGAGGGCTACCTATTGTGATATGTGAAGCTACTGTAGTGAGCAGAGAAGGCTGCCCCATAACTAGTGTGAAAGTCATCATGCTAGGTTTATGGCTTGTGTACAAAAAGAAGGAAAGATTATGCAAAAAGTGACTACTTATAAATCTTGTACTTTGAATTCACAAAAAGAAAGAGCCAATAGAGGTTAAAAAAATATAAAAAAATATCATTTACCTCATATATAAAATAAAGAAAAACAATTTAAATCTTCTTTTAGTAGATATATTTTATTTGTGAGATTGATGACTCGATTATCATTTTACAAAATAGATGATTTTTTTTCTCTTTTGAGTCTTTTTTCATCATAAATGAATTAATTGACATATATGTGGAGTTTAAACATATATACTATTTTTAAGTAAATATCAATATGTCATTCTATATGTGAAGTGTGCTTGTGTGCCTCTTCTAATCTACTTGCTAATCAAAATTTGAGTAATAAAAGATGATGAGTTCTCAATTGGTTGTGTGCTCGTTTATAATTAAATGAGTTTAATATATTTTCTAGTTATTTATGCAAGTTTAAAATAAAATCAGATTTTCATTCATTTCCATCTTCTTATTTATTAAATTTTTAATTGGTTTCTAAGTTAAAGAGTCATAGAACTTAGGGATAGTTTAACCACATTGCACTTCTGCATTAATCTTCTTTTACATTACTCTATCTTTAAGAGAAGTTTAGTTTCATTGCTTTGTCCAATGCATTATCCTTCTCGTATGTCAAAAAGGGGAGATGATTGCATTTCACTTCCATGTTTTATTTTGATTAGTACATACAGGGGGAGAACATGTTTAGTTAAGCTTATGTTAAGCTTGATTGGTATGAATGCATACTACATGACTATTCTTCACACTTTACTTATTTCTATATAAATTGAACTAATGTACAATGAGGCTTTCAAGCCAAATTATTGTATGTTTTGTTTATGTCATTTCAGTTACTTACAAGTTTGTCAAGTTGTAGTAAATATGAATTCATTTGACCATAAGATAGTTCCACTATGAAGTCTGGCACATCATTGTATTTTTATCATATTTTTATAAGTATCATGTAGTGAGTGAGAGGTTTTGCCAAACAAAAATGCCAAAGGGGGAGTTTATAAGGACTATGAGTGTTGATTATTTTCGTGGACAAAATATTTACCTATAAACTAGTTTGTAGGCCTGTTATTAAGTCTATCAAGAAAATCCGAACAAATGCTCGAGTTTCAAATAATCGTACTCCAGATATATATTTTATAACTACGACACATAGGATTGCATTCATGCATTTAATAACTTATGTTCATAAATTTGAAATTATTTTTTGTGCTAAAATATTTGTTTAAACTTAAATCAATTTATGAAATTATTAATTAGTTATCTTTGATAGATGTGTTTAAATATATTTTTTTATGTCTTAATATTTTTAAGATGCGTTTTAAAAAATAATTTTTTTATAATATTAAGGTTTAATGGTCTTTAAAAAAACATAAGCCCAAATATATTTAACCCTAATAGTATTAGGTCATTATTATTATCTTTATATATAGACACATTAGGATTGAATAAGATGGTGAAAAAAAAGTGGCTACAAAGTGTGCAAAAAAGAAAAGAAAAATTCATCATTATCGTCGTCAAGAAATCATATAGGTAATATATATGTATATATATATATATATATATATTCGACAGTTAAATTTATATATATATATAGGTAATATATATAAATTTATATAATGAAATATTAATTATTATAATCATAAATTGATGATCTTTCTCTTTAAAATATTTTAGCAGCTAAATCTTTATATGTATTAATCTATTTATTTCATATTTTTCATATTCATATAGCTTATTTTGTGATTAGGATCTTACATATTTAAAACTAATAATTGTATGAACGATCATGATTATTTGATTTAATTTTTAAATATTAAAGAAGTTATTTTTAGTGAATTTGTGCTTAATCTTTTTGTTCTAGGATTTGTTAGTTGATTTAATTTAAGTGACATATGTTTTGAATCATCTAGTTAGGATTATTCATTGTTAAATCAATCCTAGAACACTAGGTACTTGTGTTTTTGTGCTAACCATTTTGTAGTTAATTCGGGAACGTATCTTATTGGCGTGAAGCTTATTAGAACGTTGGTCTGTAAATCGCTCACGTTAATTTTAGAAATTGTGATAACAGAGCAAAGACTCATAAGTAAAGTATATTGGGGCAGTATCCTAGAGAGGGTAGAATAAGATCGAGTTTATACTTTAACATTTGATTTTCATAATTGAAAGTTAGGTGGTTCGGTGGATCAATGATTTTTCTCTTAGGTCATAGTTGTGGTCTAGGTTGTTTCCACCTAAAAATATTATGTTATTCTTTTTATTTTCTCACTTTATTCTTACACACGATTGCATGTCTGACTGATTTATTCAGGTTATTAAATTATAAATTGATAAAAATTGAAAATAACATATTCACCTCATTTAGGTTAATTAGGTCTATATCTTATAAACTTTCAAATAATTTCAAATTTTTTATTTTATATTTATTGAAAAAATATTTGTTTTCTACTTTTTTGGTATTTTTATAGATTTATATTTGATATGTGGATGTACTCAGAAATGTCTATGGATACACTTAGCACTAGGCACCTAAAACTACGTAGTTTCTATGATTCCCTTTCCCTCAACAAACGACATTTTTTTTTCAATTTTCGAGTATGCTAATTGGGATTATTTTATACATATATTTGTATATCAATTCACAATGAATTTATGTTCCCTATACATTTTATGTGTTTATTCTATGTTATACAAGTGTTGTTCCCTATACATTTTATGTGTTTATTCTATGTTATACAAGTGTTTAGGGACGAAATAAGCAAAAAGAGATCAAATGTGTATTTAGAGAAAAAAAATAGGATTCTCGATCGTTCTAGCTTCAATCAAGATCGATTGAGGAATTAAGGGAATAATATAAAGTAATATTGGATTCATTGAGCCATATATTGATTGATCAAGCTTCGATTAAGAGTTTTCAGGTTGGAAATTGCATGGGTTAGATCGATCAAAGCCATAGGTCGATCGATCGAGCTTTAATTAAGAGCTCTCTTGTTGGAAATTGCATGGCTTAGATTGATCAAGATAAGGGTCTTGATTGATCAAGCAACCCTATTAGCACTCAAATTTGGCTTTTTTTAGCACCGACTTTTAATCCTAGCTATTTGACCAATCAAATTATAATCCAACTCATATTATTCAAAATACACTATATAAACAACCCAATGAGTCTTTAAAATACAACAATTTGCAACAAGGAACAAATGAGATCAAGACCATATCTAAGGTAAATTTTGGAGGAGATTTTGAAGATCTTCATAAGCTTCTCTTAATCTTTTTTCTATCTAGTTTCCTGTGATTATAATGATGATTCTTGTAGAATTCATGTCTAGCTAATTTTTTAATATGGTTGAGAGAAATTTAAAGCCCTAGGCTATGATTTAATTAATTTAATGTTATGAACAAGTTTAATTTCAATTATTAATTCTTGATGTGTTTAGTTCTATGTATAAATGCCATGATTATGCATGTTATAAATTAGGGTGATCAACTGATTTGTTGCATGAATGTGTTTATATCTAATCTAAGATGTTAGTATGTAATTGTTAATATTTTTATTCGAAATGGTACATTGAGGCTTTGTCACAAATAGGATTGAATAGCTTCGCTAAAGGTTAAAAGATTGTTATAGTAGAGGTACTTCTAGGTTGTTTAGAATTTAAATATATGGTAAGAAAATGTGAAAATTCGCAAGTGGACCTAGACTTCTAAAGTTAAAATTAAGAATTCAAGAATAGTTTTAAATTATAAAATCGATTTATAAACTAAGAAACTAATTTTTATTCATGACATGTTTAATAAAATTGTTGGATAGTGGTCTGGATAGTCCCATAATCATATATCTCTCATAAATCTTGTGTAATTTACTTTTTATTGTTTTATGTTACTCTTTTAAAAAACAATCAAAACTCTCATTTCACTAATTTTAACTAACTTACTAATGAACTCATAATTAGGAGTATATATTGTTACCAATCAAAGTGGGTACGATAATCCTTGCTCTTAAATTACTTATTACTTATGTGTACCACATATACTTTCGTGTTCTCAATCGTGTCAATAATCACTACTCAAAGGTTGGAAAGACCCTAACTAACTAGTGAGCAACACAAATAAAATTCCCAAAGAGAGAGAGAAAAAAGAAAGGATGCTACTAAAACATCTAAGCACCAAGGAAGGACTCAGATTCCAACATATGAAATAAAAGACATGCTTAGATAGGATGAACATCTAAAATAAAAAAAATGCCAACTAAACATACTAATCTAGTCACAATAATATGTAATCAAGAGTTCTAAAGGCAGGTAAACAATATATATGACATACAAATGTATATGAAAAACCAAAACAATCACCAAGTACAAAGAAAAGAGAAGACAACACTCATGTATTCAAGGTTGAAAAATACATCTAAGTTTTCTCAAAAAGATAAGAAAGAGCATGCAAAATATGTACATTCAAGAGTCAAAGATAAAATGAGAAACAACATAAGACATACTAGATAAAGGAAAGAACAACCTAGTAGGCTAAAAAATATGAAGTCTATATGATATGGCATATGAAGTGTGACATGTGACTAGAAAAAGAAAAAAATATTTATACTTCAATACTATATGATGAAATCATGTGACATGTTGCTCATAAAAAAAGCTACAAAAGAAGAATCGAGAAAAAAGAAAAACACACCAACCCAACTAGTATAGAAGAATACTAGTAAAGGATTATCCAGTCAGACATAGTAATATATATAGCAATTAACACATTATACATAACAAGAAGTGGTGAAAAAATATATGTAATAAATATATAACATATGATTCACATAACAAACACTTAAAAGCATCATCAAACAATCATATATGCAATCTACATTCAATCCTAGAATGCTAATATTACAATAAAATGCATACTTTAAGAAAGAGATGTGCGTAGAAAACATGTATAAATATGAAAATAAGGATGATGCAATCAATATAAGTTTATTGAGATAAACAACATCACAGAACATGCAACATCCCACTCCATTAGAGACAAAGAGTACAAACCAAGGTATATGTATATGTAGATAGAGCTCTAGAATCGATCACCCGAGCAGTTAAGCCTAAAAATGGGTGACCTGCTTTGATACCAACTGAAATTATATTGTGTGATAACAATTACACAAAGATAAATTGAACTTTTAACCCAAATAAGCATCTGAGACCTAAAAGGGAGTGGAAACACCAACCCATAAAAAATGTTTATGAGATCTATTCCAACTAGACCAAGTAGGTCTCACAAAGTAAGTTAAGTAGATAATACTACATAATATACAATAAAATCAATATACTTAATTCAACATGTCATAAATAAAACCAGTATATAAGAGAATAATCTGCAGTAAACACACTAGTGATAGTGTGCATCACAGGCTTTTATTCATACTAGCAACGTGTATTACTATGGCAAATAGCATATAGTATGACAATCAGGAAAACATGCTAGAAAGATATAAAATATTTTCAATTACTTCAAGACTTTCTATGTGTGAACACATTCAATAAATCGTGATTGTACTCTCACAATATGCGATCATACATAACATAAGATGTAATGAGATAAACCCATACATGATCAACTCTTATGTGGTGCTCAAGCTCATTAAGTCAACCACTCAACATCAATTAATTCAATAATAAAAGAAAATCAACTAAAGACAATATATGTTAATACCTTTATCAATTAGAGCACCAAGCTCAACTATGCCTAAATTGCCTCCACTAACTATCAACACAATACTTGATCCAAGAAAATCCAAGCTCATCCCCGAAGCTCTATCATTATATGAGTTCAAATAAAACAATTCAAACACAACTGCTAAAATTGTGAGTTTTGAAGACAAAAACATTAATAGCTAAATTAATTTTTTTAATTAAATTTAATATTTTGTGTTAAAATTTTATGGTTGTTAATTGATTTTTCATGTTAATAAATTTAGCAAGTTCAAAAACTTTTATATTTTTTTTATTACCATAAAGAAAGGATTCGAAGGTTGTAGAAAGTTTGTAGGATATTATAACACATTCCTTAGTAGATCTAACAATGGTCAATTATTAACTGCTATTAGGATAGATTCCAACAATGGAATTTACCTCATTGCTTATGCATTAGTCAAAGTTGAAAGTATTGACACATGAAAATATTTTTTGGATTTGCTAGTTAAAAATTTGATGGTCAAAATAAGAGAAGGATACACCTTCATATTTGATGAGCACATTATTATTATTAATGCTATGAAACTAGTTGCTCCTTAAGCAAAACACATGCATTGTACATAGCATATTTTGCAAAATTTTCAAACACATGCAAGTTTAAGTATTATATTAGTCTAAGTGTGCACTTTTGGACTATTGTAAAGTCAACAATCAAAAGGTAATATGAGAATGCACATGATGCAACATATAATTGACTATATAACAAAAAGTAAAAAAGAAATTGGTGAAAAGTATTTTTGTGTATGTTATGTTCACAACTAATTATTATTTTTTAATTTATTAATTATGAATACATTGATATCGAAAAAAATCCATGCTCAAAATAATATTTCTTAAATCCTCGAGAATGGTGCTTCAAGAATGCAGACATAAATGGTACATGGTTGTTGTCAACTCGTACTAAATCTAGCAACAAATGCAAGCCTCATATTAGTGCCATTGTTGAGTTTAGAACCTTGATTAGACTGCTAGAAATATGCTAGAAGAATGTGAGAATGTCAATTCATCATAACCCTTGTAAATTTATACATGTAGGTCCATTTGTGATAGCCAAACTAATAATTGTTTTGAGAGCTTTAACAACAAGATGAAGAAAGCAAGTGGACAACCAATTTTAACATTACTAGATGATGTTGGAAAGTATATTAGGATGGGTAACAAAGAAAGAAAGAGTTCAAAGATGGTCTAATTAGTTTGAAAAAAATATATAATTGACACATTTAATGAAAATATGGACCAGTCAAGAAATTGTAGTGCCATAAACCATGGTTGTAATCTATTTGAATTTTTATTTAGTGGAAGTATATGTGTAGTAGTAGACTTGAATAATAAGAGTTGTAGTTACAGAACATGAATTTTAACTAAAATACCATGTTCATATGCAATAAGATGTATATTATTGCAAAACGAGGACCTTGTAACATACGTGCATATGTTTTTGAGTCTTATTAGTTGGCATATAGACCAATTTTGAACCCTCTACCTAGAAAAGATTTTTGGAAACAAAGCATCGTTCATGATACCAATAGCACCCCTAAGTCACACAAAAATAGACAAGCCAAGGCATGCTCGTGCTAACTTTTCCATTTCTGATTTCTATAAAGGTAAAAAAATTGAATAAATGCTTTTGATATTATAAATGGCATAACAAATACTTCAAAAATAGTTAGAAGAACATGAATAAGAAAGATATATATATTGGGTGGGTTGCTTGGTCACAACAAAAGTTGTTTGAAAATGCAAGTTACAATATCAATTGCTTGACTAACAACACCACCAACTTCCTCAGCTTCACCAGGTTCACCATGTCATGTTTTTTTATTGCAAAAACACAAAATTTATGAGTATTATGCTAATGCTATATTGTTTAAGTTGTAATATAAGTTACTTTTCACTAATAATAGGATTGAATAGAGCATAATGTTGAAGTTTTTAATAACTATTCACAGCAATCGATTGGAGAAAACTCTGTAAAAAAAATTAATTTAATGTGCAATTTAAATAAATCTTGTGCATATTAGCTCAAATTAATGTGTAAATGATTAATTTTTAGGTTTAAAACATACCTGTATGTGGCACTCAATAAAGTCAAGTTTATTTGTAAGTTCATTATGTCATTATAGAATGTTCCTAAATATGTCAAGTCAAAAGCTAAAAGAATTCCATACAATTAGAAATCAAGTGCTAGTCCAAGAAAAGCACGAAGACATATAACCAAAAATCAAAGAAAGCAAGTTCAAGTTTTTGTAAAACCAAAAAACATAAGAAAAACATGAAAATCTATTTATATATTGCATTTTTTAAATATGAAGTTTGTTTGAATCTCATTTTTGTATTTTTAGTCACAAAAAGATGCATTATTTTTAGAATATCCTTTTACACTTTATTGTTTATTTAAACTCGTATGTTGTTAGTCATAATTTTAAATTATCAAGATAATGATATTGGATTCAAATAATGTTTAAACACATAGACATATATGATTTTAAATTACCATTTGTTGAATGAAATGATCTTCTGACATATTAGGACTAATTAGATCAACTTGTTTGATAGATTGAAATAATATAATACTCTTTTGTCCTTTTTATACAAGATATTAATGAAAATTATAGAATATTATTTTTATTTGTGATTACTCAAACTTTTATATACTCTCTTAAAATAACTATTTAAAATGTTAAAAGAATTCTTAAAAAAATGAATAAACTTGATTTCCAATCATATATTTTGACAGCGAGAACCTTGGTTTACATATATAGTTAAACATCAAACTAAGCATAAACACACTTTAACTTCAAACACAACCTCGAAGCATCAACACATTTTGATTTAATTAAATCAAAACATAATATTTTTTCTAAATTATATTCGATTACATTTTCTTAAGTTGTTTTGTTGGAACTCTTATAACACAAAAATAACTAATCCAATTGCTACTAAAAATCAAAGTGATCATCTATTAAGCTTGATATAAACAATAAAATGAGATCCATCATGAGCTTCATCTTCAAAGTTCATCATTGTTTGAGCTTGAAAAATAATACATTAATATCATGATCAAAATACCAACAACAATTTTCAATGCCTTAGTTAACTTTTGATTTCTAGCTTTCATGGTTCAATTTTTGTTCATTAATTCATTCATAATATATTCATTTAATCCAAACAAAAAAAAAACACATCCTTCTTGAATGACAATTTTTCAATTCATCCTATGCAAACTCAATATCTCTTCATGTAATATAAGAAGGTTTTATAATCAATTTTAATGCATAGGATGAGAAATACATCTATAAATACAAATCAAACTCACCTTGTCACGTGTGAAATAATGTCTATTAAGATTGCGATTTATCCATAATATTTTTATATAATCTGATCTGAGTAATTTGAGATTATAATATATGAGTTAGAAGTTTTAGAGGTGATACAAGAAAGAATAAATCATGAAATTGTCTATAATAAGAATAAAAATTGGATATTTAGGGAAATTCTTAAATTATCTCTTAAATTAAATATCATTTGTTTATTATGTCTATAAAATTTTAACAAAGACATAGTTGGCTTTTTTTATAAATATAATGCTAATTTTTATTTTTTAAAAGAAAATACTAATTTTTTTTATTTTTTATTAAATAAATAATATATTAGTGCAACGAAATTACGAGTTGATCCTCTAAAAACAGGTAAAAGAGATGAAATTTTTTAATTTTTTAATTTCGCCGGTTTCAAACTAATTATTTTCCATATTGATGACGGAAATATTTTCCCCCGCTCTTTATCCATATATGTAGAAAAAGAAAGAAAAACAAAATATGACTGAGAAAAGTGCCGGGTGCTGTTGGGATTGTTGGTCTTATCACTAGTACAGTGTCCAGTGTGAAGGCTCCAACAGTCTTCTCCTTCTCCCGATCATCGAGTTTTTTGTGTAGTGGGCAGTGTGAGAATGGCATCCTCAGAAGCGAATCAGCCTCGTCCACCACTGGCCAAGAAGGCCAACAAAGTCATGGAGATGTTCGGCGACGTCAGGATCGACAACTACTACTGGCTTCGCGATGACTCTCGCTCTGACTCTGAAGTTCTCTACTACCTTCAACAAGAGAATGATTACACTGATTCTATCATGTCTGGTAAGCCTTTTTTTTTAATTCTCCTTAAAACCAATACTATACATTATAAATTCAATATCATCCCAAGTGGAATTTGCAATGAAATAACTCTGATTCTGAATCATTTTCGGAAAGGGCACAAACCATTCGAAGATATGCTTTACAGGGAAATAAGGGGTCGTATCAAGGAGGATGACACGTCAGCCCCCCTACGGAAAGGTTCTTACTATTACTACCAAAGGACTTTGCAAGGCAAAGAGTATCTTCAATACTGTCGCCGATTAGTACCCGATTCTCAGGTCGAGCTTCCACCTTCAGTTCACGACACTATGCCCACTGGGCCTGATGAGCATGTTATGTTGGACGAGAATGTCTTGGCTCAAGGTCACGACTACTTTTCCATTGATGCTTTTAAGGTCAGCCCCAATCATAAACTAGTGGCCTATGCACTGGATACTAAGGGTGATGAGATTTATACCGTTTATGTTATTGATGCCAATACTGGAGTTCATATGGGCAACCCTCTTATTGGTGTGACTTCTTACCTTGAATGGGCTGGTGATGGGTCTCTGGTTTACATAACCATGGATGGCATTCTTCGCCCTGATAAGGTACTCATTACTTCTCACTCTTTTAAGTTAAGTCTGATATATTGCAACGTACTACTCATGATGCGATGGGTTTATTTTTAATTGAGCATAAAATATTTTCATGATAACAATTATATTCTCCCCTTTTTCTATCTTGTGGTTGTAAAATAATTCCATTGAATGAGTCTGCTTTGCTTAGTCAGAACTAACAAGGAAAATAAAAGTCTACTTCGCTCTCAGCTTGGCTTTTGTACAGGCGTGGTTGCATAAGCTGGGAACAGAACAATCAAGTGACGCCTGCCTTTATCATGAAAAGGATGAAACTTTTTCTCTTGATCTGCAAGCTTCTGAGAGCAAAATCTTTGTATTTATTGCATCTGAAAGTAAAGTTACTAGATTCAACTTGTACCTTGACGTCTGGAAACCTGAAAATGGGCTTAAGATTTTGACTCCTCGTATAGATGGCATTGATACATATGTCAGTCATCGTGGAAATCAATTTTTTATTAAGAGGCGCAGCCATGAGTTTTTCAATTCGGAAGTCCTTGCTTGTCCGCTGGATAACACACTGGAAACAACAGTTATTCTTCCACACAGAGAAAGGTGAAAATGACATTTTATTTCTATTATCCTGCAATTGCATTTTATTAGACTCACAAAATTGTTCTTTTTGATCTTTATGTATTTTGTGAATTTGGTACTTATTGGAGGATCCCTCCCGCACCCTTCACCTATTGTCATTAACATAAATGTCCTGCTGAGTCTGAGCTTCATTTATGTTAATTTTCTTTCTCTTTCAGTCATATATTAGCTTCCTGATACTGCTGTAACTAATTAGGTAAGGTTGCATCTGGAACAACAGTCCGGTTTGTGTCCCCACTGTGTGTCATACATTTTCACCTGATATCATTAAAAGATTTTCCACATTTAGTTTCCTATAGTGCCATCCTGCTAGACACAACATCAATGATTTTTCTGTCTTTTGCTTTTTGTCTTCATCTGAACACTAGGTTGCTGTAAATGAAATTACATTCAAAATTGAGCCTTTTCTTTTTTGTGGTTGTTCAATTTATCTTTGATTAGCATAAGGGATTTGAGTTTTATCAATTAGAATATAGATATTTAATATTGTTAGTATTAGAATATTAGACATTTGATAATTATCATTATGTTTCCTTATTAGTTTAGGAGTCTTATTTAGAGTCCTATTAGGATTAGGGTTTTAGTATTATTACTTCTATAAATACACATGTAATCATTTAGTATTATAATGACTAAGATTTAGAAAGTCTTTCTTTGATTTTCTTGTTCTTCTCTCTACCTATTTTAATTCTTTAATATTCTTTTCTGCATAACCTATATATATATTTCTACTTTATCTGTATAAAATTCCAGATACATCAACTTCTATTGGGTCTCAAGTGACTATTGGGTCTCAAGTGAGTGCTTGTATTTGTGGCTTGCCTAAAACAATTTAAATTTTGAATTATTGGTTATACAATGATAACTGAATGACACACACAAAGTCAAAAATGATCTTAAATTTTTTCTTCTCAATTAATTGATAATAAATTTTGGATCTATTAGCCATTGATTTCATATGTGATTGACATTTGTCAAGCTTAACCGAGCCACATACAACCAGATTATCATGTCTCTATCCTGGTGAATTTGTACCCTGGAGAGACTATTTCTTTCAATCTTCCCTTTTCTAAGGGGGTCACTGGGCCAGAATGAAGCATCAGGAATAGAGCTGGGCCTTTGGACTGCTTATACATTATATAAATGTCTTTGCATTGTTGATTATTAATTTATCCCTCTTCTCAAGGAATATCAATTGAAATTTTTGGGCAAAGTTATCATATGATGTCATGTTTACCAGAAATTTTCATCTATTAGCTTGTTTGCAGTACCGTAAACAAGCACTGATGACTCTTTATCCTTGAATGCTATTCAGTCCTATCTGCACTTCATGCTGAGAAGAATAACTTAACAAATCATTTGAATGCACGATAGCCCAAAATGTTCTGTATTTGTGTGAATATTCTGGCTATCATCCTCTTGCATTTATGTCATTTTAGTTAGCTTTAAATCATTCTCTGAGATAGTGAAATTTAGAATTGAACCTTGTTGGACTATGCATTATTTTCTCCTTTTTTTAGGTGCAATTTCTGCTTGTGCATTGGTGCATGTTCTGGAACATTCTTCTCAGAACATATAATGTTTGTTTGGGTCTACATATTTTCATGTTCTTAATGGGCATGCCTTATTTAACATTTAAATTTTGGATTTCTTCAGTGTAAAAGTTCAAGATATACAGCTTTTTAGTGACCATCTTGTTGTATGTGAGCGGGAAGATGGTCTTCCAAAAGTGACTATTTATTGCCTTCCAGATATTTGGGAGCCACCTAGGAGGCTTGAAGGAGGTCTATCTCTAGATTTTCTTGATCCTGTATACTCAGTGGATCTACTAGAGTCGGAATTTTCATCTAGCATTCTTCGGTTCTCTTATAGCTCAATGAAGACCCCTTCATCTGTATATAATTATGACATGAAGACAGCCAGTTCAGTTCTGAAAAAAATTGAAACGGTAAGTTATATGAATGAGCTTTACAAACTGATTGTCACACTTGCATGTTAGGTTTTTCAACTACATGCTGGGATTACAGTCCTCTTTGCTTAAGCTTGAGTGCTGATTTCATATTTTCAAATGCCTTCTGTTTTATGTGTAAGGTTTCAGCTTTTGGACAATTTTAATTTATTTCACATGTTTTTAATTTGATCTTTGGATTCTCAATTTATTTCTTGTGTTTTTTCCAGCTTCTATTTCTTCTTTGAAAGCAATACCTTCATATTCTTTACTGGGATGTTTAGAGGTTTTCAGGATTTTTTTTTCTATTTGGTAGCCTTAACCCCCCACAATTTTGGCCTATTCCTGTAACTGTGACACTAAACAAGAGTTTCAGCTGATTTTAGTTCATTATTCTTTGTTCATGCTATGGAAATTTTGGTTTTTCTACCTAGATGTTGCAACTCTTCATTCATCACATCATTTTTTGTTTCCAATTGTCTCAGTTATGTTTATGAATGCAATGTTGGTTCAAAAGTTAATTGATGTAGAACAGTGGGCATAGATAGGGAGAGATAGAAAGGGGAGGGAAATTATAGATAAAAACTAATCTTGATAACTCAATTCATTTTGGCATGTTTGTACAATACTAAAAGCACCTGTTTGTAGGCTTCACTGAAATCTAATAAGATAATATAATTAAATAACATTTGAATTTCTAAATACATAAAGTAGATCAAATCTCTAGATATAGTTATCCTAATTTAAACTTGTAGACTTATTCCATTATTGTTCTATTTCATAATTATCCTCTTACTATGTTGCATCATTAACTGATCTCCTTTTGACAAATGGCATGGTTATGCGAGAATGCTAATCATATCATATATGACTATATGAGAATGCACTATCAATGCACGTTCTGAGGATCTCAACTTTACATTGTATGTTCAAAAGAGGTCTAATCATATGTACTAGGCTGTAATCATACTTCAAATCTTTTCATATTTTCAATTAGTCGATAATTTCGTGGACATTCTCAGTTGTCACCACCAATATCTAAGGAAGTCAAGTAAATGGTTAGTGAACTGAACGTCTTGTGCAGTATATCAAATGTTTTTTGTTGGCATATCAGAACATCATAAGTGGAACTCATGCCTTACATCCTATAGTTTCAATTTCTTGTTGAGTTTAGGAATGTTGTTGTGTAAGTAGTGTTCGTCTCATGTTTTCCTGTCATACTTTCCTGTTGAAAGCTCTAAGGAAAAAAATTCATTTTAGTTAGTGTTGTTTCTTTATGATGTAAGAAAAATCATAACCAATTAGTGATCAGTTCTGACTGCATAATTTTTTGTGTTGTCATTTCGGGATTGTCACCCCAAATTTGATTGTCATTTAAGCTACTTGATTGTCTTTTTTTTTTCATTTGATGTTTGTTAAGGTTCCTTCTTTTCGTCAATCTTTAAATCAGGTTTTTGGAGGTTTTGATTTATCAAATTATGTTACTGAGAGGAAGTGGGCCAGTGCTCAAGATGGTACTCAGATTCCTATATCAGTTGTTTACAGGAAGGATCTAGTCAAACTTGATGGTTCTGATCCGCTGATGCTCTATGGCTATGGTTCTTATGAGGTAATTAGAGAGTATATATATTAACCTGAAGACTTGTAAACTGGACTCTGGTGCTTTTGTAGCACAGTCAGAGATTCATAACATAATAGAGAAAGCATGCTGTTATATATATTTTTTATTATATAATTTTACATTTTATATATGCATGATTTAGGATTAGTACTCCAGGTTTTATTATAATGGAACCTTGATTCGTTTCCCAAAGATGGGGTTTATGGCTGGACGTTTGGAATATGTCATTTCCTACTTTCCACGGATGTACTTTTGATCTTCTTTCGTTTTTGTCAGAAATTACTATTGAATATAAGTTTTAATTTCTTACCTTTTATTAGTGTGTTATGGTTGTTTCATCTTGCAAACATATTGAATATTGACTTTATTCTTGTTGTAATTTTAGCTTGAACATTTAGATAGGGCCTGTTATGGATTATACTCAATGAACTGGTATGAAAACCAAGTGATTTTGATCTAGAAAACTGCAAGTTAAGTAATCATATCTTGGCATAATTTTACCCATCAATCAGAAGAATCCTTATTGTCATGCGCACAAATTAGTGCAAATGTGGTGCTTGCTTCTTCATTTACTATGCATATATATGCCTTTTTCTCTTGATTGTACACAATTATTATACTCTCTCCTGAGGTTCATAATTTCACATTGTGCACAGGTCTGCATAGATCCCAGCTTTAAGAGTTCAAGACTTTCTTTGCTAGATCGAGGATTTGTTTATGCAATAGCTCACATTCGTGGGGGTGGTGAAATGGGGAGGCAGTGGTATGAGAATGGGAAGTTGTTGAAGAAGAAAAATACTTTTACAGATTTTATTGCTTGTGCAGAATATCTTATAGCAAATAAGTACTGTTCAAAAGAAAGATTGTGCATTAATGGAAGAAGTGCGGGGGGGTTGCTTATTGGCGCTGTTCTGAATATGAGGCCTGATTTGTTCAAGGTTGCTATTGCTGGTGTACCTTTTGTAGATGTCTTGACCACAATGCTTGACCCAACTATTCCCCTCACAACTGCAGAGTGGGAGGTAAATTTTAGTTTTCTGAAGGGATTCTTATTTTCAGTGCCTTGTCGAGTTTTCTTATTTTCAAGTGCATGTAGCAGTTTTATAAAATTTAAAGTGCGTTGATGTCCTAAGATAAGAGATGCCATCATGCGAAGCATTCAAGCATCTATGTCTAAATTATTACACTATTACTCAAGTGTTGTTCATTTGGATACCAGTGGACACAAGTGTTGATTATTATGAATGGAAGCTACTAAGCACACTATTTTAAGTTGCTAAAATTTAAATGAGATTAAGAATAAAGCACAATAAATTATACCGTCCCTGCTATCAATAAATAAAATTAATATCATCATATAGAATAAAGCTTTACCAAAAGTTCAATCCTAGTCGAACTGTAATCCTACATTATTATTATTATTATTTGGTATTCTGTTTGGTTTATGATTGGTACATTATTTTGTGAATGTGACCGCAAGGTAAATTCATTATGAGCTTCTGACAAGTTCTTTCTGATTTCTTACGTTATTGCAGGAGTGGGGTGACCCTCACAAGGAGGAATTCTACTTCTACATGAAATCACATTCTCCTGTTGATAATGTGAGCACAATGCAAATCTGCAGTTTCATTGTATTATTCTATACTAGAACTCTAGGAGTATGAGTATCAACTAGAATAGCTATTATTGGGATAATGTGAACATGATTTAATAATTTGTTCAAGTATTGTGACTATTAATCTAATCATGAACCTTATATTGTACAGATCAAGGCTCAGAGTTATCCACATATTCTTATTACAGCTGGTCTAAATGGTAAGCATATGGATTCAGTTTTGAAAATTTTCATTTTCTTTCATACCATTGTATATGGTTATATATAATGCCCAATCTAGGATCATATCCTCTGTCATGTTTTAGGCAATCGTCTCACTGCATTTGTTAAACTGAGTAAATTCAAATCAAACCTGCATTATATATGTTGCTACACATCAAGTTGTCTAAAGGTTTTTTTCTTTCTTCTTTTTGGCTAGCTGTCTAAGCCAATTTTGAATACTGAAGTGAGCTTAGCCGCAGATTAAAATGATTAAGTCCAATCAAGATCTACAAGAGGATCCTTGTGTAATGCTCATATTGAAAATGTTTGCTGATTTCATATTAAAAAAGTTTGTTGATTCACATACCTCAGATATGCATAATAATTTATTATGTTTTTTAGTTATGTTACTTGGAATCTTCATATTTCATGAAGTACTTGTATCTAAGCGACATGACATGGACATGGGTGTGGATACTTGTATACTTGTGTAAATTTAGCAAAAAATAATTTTGGAAAATTGGCATGTCTGACACTCGGATATGTATCCAAAATTTACGACTCTCGGTGTGTTAAAAGAGTTCGAGTAATAGTTTTTTAGATATGGCTCCTCCTACATCCTAGCATTAAATATGAAATTTGAATGTTGCCGCAGATCCTCGTGTCATGTATTCAGAACCTGCTAAATTTGTGGCAAAACTAAGAGATACGAAGATCGATGATAACACTCTCCTCTTTAAATGTGAGCTTGCTGCTGGGCATTCCTCAAAATCAGGGAGGTAAAGTCTTTTAGTTAAGTTGCTAGGGCTATTTCCTTTCGAGAATAATTCTTTTAGGTGGATTAAAGAGATTTGTTTTACAAGTTCATTATTACGGGTAGTTCTTACAAAGAATCGGACTAATGACGTATACAATACTTGAATTCTCGTTGTAGATGATACATAGTTGATTCACATCCTTCAGAGACTACGAGTGTAAATGATGTTGTCACACCAAAAAATGTTGCTTTCAAAACCACTTTTCGATGAATGAATCTTGTATCCCACATTAATTATACTGAAGCATCCCTAACCTAATCTTGGTTTAAAATTGTCAATTTTTATAAAGTTGTTATCACCCAGAAGCTATCAAAATGAGTGGCAATATATGGTTTATTTGGCTTTTTTCTTTAAGCCAGAATCATAATGGTTGGTTGTTTTTAGCAAAAATATTAATGATTGGGAGATTCAAGATTTTGCTGATTTTCTAAGGCTTTTGAAATTATTCAGCTTCCTGCAAGTCTTATTTTGAGTTCCTAGTTGATAACCCCTCCTTTTTCTTTGTCTAATAACTTTAATCTGGTTTGAAAGTCTTAAAAAAGAAAGTTAAATTTTGGAAGTGGCTAGTGGTGTAAGGAAAGGTTCATACCTGTGATAGAATTCACGTGAAATAGCCTAACTGGATAACTTTGCCATGTGTTGAAGGAATGTTGATGATTTGAATGATTTATTTTTGCTGTCTTGTAGATCGCCATCTATGTTTTAGACTTGCCAGAAAAATGGATATTTGGTGGGTCAAGAGAA
This sequence comes from Hippophae tibetana, assembly GCA_037013495.1. Lineage (NCBI taxonomy): Eukaryota > Viridiplantae > Streptophyta > Magnoliopsida > Rosales > Elaeagnaceae > Hippophae > Hippophae tibetana. The sequence continues at coordinate 48,988,838 of CM072802.1, forward strand.
TTAAATTTCTTTTTGCTGTAAACTTTTCTACGTTCTGGGCTAAAAAGGAAAGTGCATTCTACTTAATAGATTATTTCTATGTTGTAGGAATGTGATATTGGTGCTTTGATTTGGGTGATGTGGATGGAAATAAAATAAGAAATAGAATGATCTTTGAGGACGAGCAACAAGAAGCAAAGTTGTAGTCCCTTATGGGAGAATGTTGTGTTCTAGAGGTCTCTTTGGCTTTGTTTTCCAAGGAGTTCAAAAGTGTTTTGTAGTTTTTCATACATTGGAAGTGGGAAGCTAGTTTTTCTATTTTGAAAAAAAACCCCAACCATTTGGGGTTATCCTGCACTTGGAAGAAGTAGAAAAAAGAATAAATATAGTGATAATTTGATTCTTTTGCGCCATAATAAATAGGAGAGAAAATATAATTTATTTATTCCTCTTTTCATTCTATTTTCATAGAATTCTCTATATAGAATCTATTTTTTAATGTGCGAACAATGGGAATTGAACTAGCACATGGTGGATTCACAATCCATTGCCTCAATCCACTTGGCGACATCCACCCCTATACTCTATATATTATAAATATTTCAATTTATACTATTCAATATTTTTTCTTTCTTCTAAAATAGAATAGAACATAAAGAAACTTTTATCTTCAAATTGAAAATAAAAAAATTCAAATAGAAAAATAGAAAAAAATAAGTCAATAATTGTGGCTAATTCACTCAAAAAAATCTTTTTATAGCAAATCATTTATTAAGAATAATAAGGGGCCAATAAGCAAGTTCTTGATAGATCAAGAGGCATGATATTGCTCTCTTATTTTCAAAAAAAAAAGTGTACACTAATATCGAAGTCCTATCCATTTATGGATGTAACTTCTACAACAACTTGGTTTAGAGGGAAGAAATGTGGGGAGAAATGACAAGAAGATATTGGAACATCCATTTGGGACCTATTCGAGAATCTCTAGATCTACACTTATTTTCAACTCCCGAAGCATTCGTCGCTTATTATGCTCTTACTCATCTCTAGGTGCTTGAATCAATCTTTCTTTTCGTTATTAAATCTCTCTTTGATTGATCAATGTGTGATATTTTGAACCCTCATTCTTAGACCCTATTAAGCTTCATTGTTCCTTGGGATTGACTTTGGGCCTTTCCTGCACAACTTAGGTAGAAGGCAAAGAAAGCTCCCTTTTGGGGAGGCCGATGTAATCGAACCGGAACAATATCATGAATAACAATATCTAAGTTATCAGATCAATTTATTGTCAAGAATTAAATATTATAACATAGGGGAAAATAAAGAACTACATTTTTTATATACTTTCCTTGATTCAGTTGCTACCGTTGGCTTTACGCAATCAATCAGATTATATCCCTTCAACACAAGATAGGTCATCGAAGGATCTCACACCAAAGCACAAAAGCCAGGATCTTTCAGAAAATGGATTCCTATTTGATGAGTGCATAATCGCATGGATAAGCTCACACCTACCTATAAATTTAGGATCTAATTCGAGATTTTTCTTGGAATGTAATAATATCGATTTATAGAGATACATTTATTAGATACAAATTCTACCAATACATTTATAGGTATACAGAAGAAAAGATTCTCTATTGATTCAAACGTTGTACCTATGGGATAGGGATATGGATATGGATAGAAAAAGAGGAAAAAACCAAAGATGTCATATATTACTTTTGATCAAAAAATCAGTTTGATTTATTTCGTACCTTTCGCTCAATGAGAAAATGAGTCAAATTTTACATGATCAACCCTATGGAACTTAAGGAATGATGGAAAGGAATAAAATAAAAAAGAGAGGGAAAAATAAGAAAAAAATACTTGAAGTAAAAGAGCCCAAATTTCAAATGAATGAAAACATGATTGAATTGGTCCTAATTACTCTTCGAAACGACGTGAAAGAAGGGAAGAGACTCTCAAACAAGGAAAAGGATCCAATGACTTCAAAAGGGTTGAACGATGAGCCCTTATGAGATGAAAATCTCATGTACGGTTTTGTACACTGGCAATAAGAGTGACTTATTTGTCAACTTTTCCACTGTCACCTCCAAAAATTCAAACTTTGCCTTATGTAAAATTACTTCAGTACGCTTAACCTCTGGATTTGAAATCACTGCTTATATACTAGATATTGGCCATAATTTATAATAACATTTTGTAGTCTTAGAGGGGAAAGGGTTAAGAATTCACCTGATGTGAGATATCACATTGTTCGAGGAACCCTAGATGCTATCGGAGTAAAGGATCGGCAATTAGGGCGATCTAGTGCGTTGTAGATTCTTATCCAGGACTTGTATTATTTGATGATGTCATGTGAATCATTAGAAACATGTGAAGTGTATGGCTAACCCAATAAAGAAAGTTTTGTTCCTCCTCTTCTTTCTTTTATCAGTAAAGAGTCTGCAAGATGAAAGTCTCGTACACGATTTTGAATGAGGAAAGAAGTGAGGAATCCTCTTTTCAACTCTGACTTTCCCACTCCAGTTGTTTTTTTCTTTTTGTTAATTCGAAAGTAGCTACTTCAGCTTCAACCACTCAAATTTTCAATATTCCTTTTTATTTCTCATCAAACAAATGGCATCTTCTTCTGGAAATCCTAGCTATTCTTAGCATAATATTAGGGAATCTCATTTCTATACTCAAACAAGCATGAAACGTATGCTTGCGTATTCATCCATAGATCAAATTGGATATTTAATTATTGGAATAATTGTTGGAGATTCAAATGGGAGATATGCAAGCATGATAACTTATATGTTGTTCTATATCTCCATGAATCCAGGAACTTTTGCTTGCATTCTATCATTTGGTCTATGTATCGAAACTGATAACATTCGAGAGTATGCAGGATTATACACCAAAGATTCCTTTTTGGCTCTCTCTTTATCCCTATCTTATCCTTAGGAGGTCTTCCTCCACAAGTAGGTTTTTTCGGAAAACTTAATTTATTCTAGTGTGGATGGCAGGTAGGCCTATATTTCTTGGTTTGAATAGGACTTCTTACGAGCATTGCTTTTATCTACTATTATCTAAAAATAATCAAGTTATTAATGACTAGATGAAACCAAGAAATAACCCCTTATGTGCAAAATTATAGAAGATCCTCTTTAAGATTAAACAATTTCATCGAATTGAGTATGATTGTATGTATGATAGCATCTACTATACTAGGAATATCAATGAACCTGATTATTGAAATTGCTCAGGATACCTTTTTTTAGCTTCTAGAATCTATTTCTCAATTCAAGATCCCTTTTACTAACTGGAATCAAATAATGAGTAGATCTGTTTTCTTGAAAATGGAAGTTGGTTAGGGTTATGAACTTATAATCTATAATCTAATTATCGAGTTGTTTTATGATTATAAGTTCATTCCATATCAGATCGGACCGAAATAAGGTTATATACATTCGAATTATGAGAAGAGGTCATTTGAGCATATTTAAATAGATATTATATTTACATATGGATCTCTGCATCCTCTAGGGGGTCCCAATGGTTTAGACTTGAGTAGGCTAAAAAAAACATACAATCTTGGCAAGAATGATGTTCTGTGGAATATATTACGCATACTACTTTAGGTTTTTTAAATTTCGTGGGTGGCATAGCTATCGAGATTAATGCAGTCAATTATGTTTCTTGGAAGTTGGTTAGCTACTTCTCATTTAGTTCTAGGATTTTTCTTATTAGTAACTCATTTATAGCACGTTGAGAGGGCTTGTGCAGTTGCCGTAGGATTTGAAAAAGGAATTGATCGTGATTTTGAATCTGTTTTTTTTCAATGACTCCTCTTAATTGATAACTAAGACAATGGATCTAATGCTTAAAGTATTAATCAATTGAATTTAATTGCACATCCATATTGGATGGGTCGGGTCCTATTTAAAAGGTATTTCATTTTCCTTTCTTTTCAACTCATTTATATATTTATATTAATTATTCTAATTTTCTATTTATTTTTTTTGGCTAGGCTAGCCTACTTAGTTGTGCCATTTTCCTTTATCATATTGAAAAACAAAAGTAATAAAACAAAGAAGGGCAATGAATATAAAGAAAGGCAACAAATATATTCACCAATGTAAAACTCAGAATTCACTCTTCTTCTTTTCATTCAAAGACACTACATATTTATATACAAAGTTATGGACACTCTTAGGTGACATACACCTAATACACAACTAATATATTCACCTAGTGATAGACACCTAATACACAACTCACATCTCTAACACTCCCCCTTAAGTTGGAGCATAGATATTAATCATGCCCAACTTGATACAAAGATAATTAACCTGAACCCCACTTAAAGCTTTCGTGAAGATATCTCCTAGTTGTTCTCCAGTCTTCATATATCCTGTAGAAATCAAACCTTGCTGAATTTTCTCGCGAATAAAATGAAAATCAATTTCAATGTCTTTAATTCGCTCATGAAACACGTGATTAAAAGCAATATGAAGAGCAGCTTGGTTATCACACCATAATTTCGCCGGTACTGAAGCTTTAAGACCTACTTCATCCAAGAGCTGATATATCCATATTATCTCAGACGCAGATTGTGTCATAGCCCTATATTCTGACTCTGTACTCAATCGTGACACAACATTCTGCTTCTTGCTTTTCCATGAGACCAAATTTCCTCCAATGAAAATACAATAGCCTGATGTGGATTTTTTATCCACTTTGGAACCTACCCAATCAGCATCTGAAAAACATTTAATATGAGTGTGTCCATGATTTGCATACAAGATACCACGTCCAAGTGCTCCTTTCAAGTAACAAAATTTGTTCTAACGCTGCCCAATGATGAACTGTTGGGGATGACATAAATTGGCTAACAACACTGATCGAATATGCAATATCTGGACGAGTCACGGTAAGGTAATTCAGTTTTCCAACCATCCTTCGATATCTTTCAGAATCTTTAAAGAGTTCCCCATCTCCTGTAAGGTGGATGTTCAGAGTCATTGGAGCACTACAAGGTTTTGCTCTTAATTTTCCTGTCTCAGTTAATAAGTCCAGGACATATTTTCTCTGAGATAGAAACCTTTTTTTACTCTTTGTGACTTCAACACCTAAGAAATACTTTAGCATCCCCAAATCTTTCGTGTGAAACTGAGTATGTAGGAAAGACTTAAGAGATGAAATTTTTGTAATATCACTTCCAGTAATAACAATGTCATCTACATACACAACTAAAAGAATGATACCAGCTTCTGATTGTTTGTAGAACACAGAATGATCAGACTTGCTTTTCATCATACCAAACGTTTTTATAGCTTGACTAAATTTTCCAAACCAAGCACGAGGACTCTGTTTTCAAACCATACAAAGATTTGCGGAGATGACAAACTTGCCTAGACTGCCCCTGTGTAACAAAACCAGGAGGTTGCTCTATAAACACCTCATCTTGAAGATCACCATGAAGAAAAACATTCTTGTATCTAGTTGATGCAAAGGCCAATGGTGAGCAACTGCCATAGAAATAAACAATCGAACAGATGTCAATTTAGCAACAGGAGAGAAAGTGTCAGAATAGTCCACTGCATAAGTTTGAGCATATCCCTTAGCAACAAGACGGGCCTTTAATCGAGTAACCGACCCATCCGAGTTAACCTTAACTGTGAACACCCATTTGCATCAGATAGCCCATTTCCCCGAAGGTAAATCAACCAAGTCCCAAGTACCATTGTCATCTAACACATTCATTTCCTCGATCATTGCATGATGCCAACCAGGATGAGATATGGCTTCGTGAACAGTTTTAGGGATAGAAATAGAATCAAGAGAGGCAATAAAAGAGCAAGAGGAAGACGACAAGCAATTATATGAAACAAAAGAAGAAATAGGATAAGTACATTGATGTTTACCTTTGCGTAATGCAATAGGAAGATCATCGTTCAAAACTGGATCTGATGATGAAGGAGCAGGTGTAGGACATGAATCGGAAGGTCTATGTCTAGAATAAACTTGAGTTATAGGATGCCTAACAGGAATTGGATTAGAGACGGGTTCAGATGATGTGATAGAATAGACTAACAAATCATCATCCTTCCCCTGACATGCAGGAGGAGAAGATGAAAAATAGGGTGTATCTTCCATAAAGGTAACATCAATTGAGATAAGATATTTTTTAAGACTAGGACAATAACATCTATAATCTTTTTGGAGACGAGAATAACCAAGGAAGATACACTTCAAAGACTTGGGATCTAATTTAGTAACATGCGAACGAACATCCCAAACAAAACAAGTGCTACCAAATATCCTAGGGTCAACCGAAAATAGTGACTTATTAGAAAACAAAATTTTGTAAGGAATCTCACCATGAAAAACAGACGAGGGCATGCGATTAATAAGAAAACATGCTGTTGAAACTGCATCGGCTCAAAAAGGTTTAGAAACATTCATTTGAAATAATAAGGCACGCATAGTTTCGAGAAGATGTTTGTTCTTACGTTCGGCCACTCCATTTTGAGATGGAGTATCAACACACGAAGTTTCATGAAGCATGCCATTTTGAACCATATAAGATTGAAACAAAGCTGATGTATATTCTTTGGCATTATCACTTCGGAAAGTACGAATTGAAACATTAAATTGAGTTTTAATCTCAACACAGAATGCGCAAAAAATAGAAAACAATTCAGAACGACTCTTCATTAAATATAACCAAGTTACACGATAGTAATGATCCACAAAAGTAACAAAATACTTAAATCCAGGTTTAGACAAAATAAGACAAGGACCCCAAACATTAGAATGAACTAATTCAAAAGGAACACTAGCACGTTTATTAACTCTTGGATTTGAACTAAGACGATGATGTTTTGCAAATTGACAAGACTCACAATCTAATGAAGACACCTTACTAAACTGAGGACAAAGTTTCTTCAGTAAAGGAAGAGATGGATGACTCAGTCTACAATGTGCCTCGAAGGGAGAGGTTACACTAGAGCAAGCGACAGATTTTGGTATTGGTGTGTCAAGAATATAGAGGCCTCTAAACTCATGTCCTTTACCAATAGTCTTCTTCGTCATAAGATCCTGAAATAAGCAACAATCAGGAAAAAATGAGATGCAACAGTTAAGATTGCGAGTAAGCTAACTTACAGAGATCAAACTAAAGGATAAGCTAGGTAAATGTAAGACAAACGACAAAGGAAGCAAAGGAGTGGGAGTAATTGTGCTAGACCCAAGAACACGAGATGGTGACCCATCGGCTAAGGTATTAGTAGAGGTAGAGGTGTGTGACTAAAGAGTAGAAAAGAGACTAGAATTATCTATCATATGATTTGTGACACCAGAATCAATAACCCATTTGGAAGATGAGGAAATGAGACACGCATTTGATTTACCTGAATCAACAATAGCAGTGACAGAAGGTGATGAAGACCTTAGTGATTCTTGATACTGTGAGAACTTGATAAATTCATCTGTAGAGATAAGAACCGATTTTTCAGAAGTATCAGAAGTGGATGCAATATGAGCTGAGTGACCTTTTTGATGCTTGTACTGAAGCTTTCTACAGTCATGTTCCGTATGTCCTGGTGTGTGACAATAGTGACATACAATACCTCCTAGGTGATGTGGTCGAGTTTCAAACTCGTGCGAGCCGCCTCCTTTGTTTCTGTTCATATAAGTTGATCGTCCATGCTCATAATTATTACTTCGGCTGACCAAAGCACCATTTAATTGAGCAGGTGGAGGTGGAGTGCCTTCTGTACGAAGTACTCGACTAAACACCTCTTGTAAAGAGGAGATCTCAGAACCAGAAAGAACCTGGGACTTAGCAGTCTCAAAAGCAAAGGGAAGACCGGCAAGAAAACTCATGACCGTCATTTGTTCCCGTTGGCTTTGCTGAACCTTTACATCAGGGCTAAAAGGCTTCAAACTATTGAGCTCCTCATAAGTTCTTTTAAATTCCATAAAATAATTTGTGAGTGACTGATCTTGTTTGTCTGCACGGTAAAATGCTTTGCATACCTCATACATGCGAGAAAGATTTCCTTTATCAGAATATAAGAAATCCAAATAATCTATCAATTTCTTAACGAATTCACAATGATTGATCAAGTCAATTACATTGCTTTCAATAGAATTCCGAATCTGCAGAAATAAGCAGGCATCTTCTCTAAGCCATGTTTGCTTTGAATCATCTTTAGGATGATTATTAGTCAAATGAGTATCTTTGTCGATACTTCTCAAATAAATTCGAATGGTCTTGCTCCAAGCCAAATAATTCGAGCCATTGAGCTTATGGTCTGTGATTTTAGACATCACAGGCACCATATCCGTTACAACATTAGATTTCTTTTCAACCATAACTCCTATAAATGACAAGACATCGAACAAACGAACAAACAAAATCCAACAACAGTAGCGACCAAACACGCAGTGAATAAGAACACAAAATTGGAAGAACTCAAACCTGAACAATCACAAGCGATGAGTACCAAACCACCACAGATGACGCAGGGGAACGGCGGAGAGCAACACGAGGTCGACCGGAGAAGACTGCTGCACGGACGCACTATCACGCACCGGCTTGTGGAAATATGGCAGAAAGTCGCGGTGGCTCACTCACGGCTCGTCTAGTGACCGGACTTCGGGGTTTGGTTGGTCGGCGGCTGGTCTTCCTCCCTGTGCTAGTGGTGAGAAAAAATGTGCACTCCAAAAGGGTGTTCCGAGTTGGAACCTAAAAATGCACTAAATCCTAATTTTTGTTTACCCAAAATCAGCCCCTATTTTGAACGGGAAAAAAAAATTCCCAAATTTTGTAACCCAAATGCTCTGATACCATGTAAAACTTAGAGTTTACTCTTCTTCTTTTCATTCAAAGACACTACATATTTATATACAAAGTTAGGGACATTCTTAGGTGACATACACCTAATACACAACTAATATATTCACCTAGTGATAGACACCTAATACACAACTCACATCTCTAATAACCAAAAAAAAAGAAAAAAAGGAGAGAGGGATTCGAACCTCGATAGTTCTTTATTTAGAACTTTACTTGTTTTTAAGACTGGGGCTATCAACCACTCATCCATCTCTCCGAAAGAGAATTTCTATGTTCTTTTTTTTATACCGAATATAACATGGCCTAAGAGTTGACACCATTTCTATTTATAGAAAGATATCGGGTATGAATCTATAGGTATGATCTATCTATAGGAGAACCAGGAACGGAAAGTTTTCTCCCTTTTTTCAACCAACTCTTTGGTCTTAAGAATGTTGATTTTAAGAATGAGTGATTTCCCTTTATAGACCCTTATTGTCCAACCAAAAAGTGGACAGCTAATGCGTTCCACTTATTGAACAGGGTTCTATGGTTAGTCTGTGACCCCTGGATGGCGAAGGCATCCTTGGGGTGATCTAGTAGTTCCTACGGGATGGAGACGCGGTCCTTAGGAGAGCTACCAATTCCAACTGCAGTCTATGTATGATTCATACTAATTCTAGCCAATTGCCCATCCTACCTCCTCTACGTTCTTGACGGCCTATCTTTGTCTTAGTAGTCTTTCATTGGCATGTTTCGGTCCTCTTTCCCATTACTTAGAAAAAAGTGAGCCATCGGTTCAGGTACAAGATACTATCATTACCGCCTAGACAATTAGACATTCAATCCGTAATTGCTTGCAGTTTTTTCTTCTGTAGTACCTCGATGTGATATGAGCATAAATGGATTCAAGAACCTTTTTTCTTTATATAAGGGCTAAAATAATTTATTTTGGTTTTTTGACCCCATATTGTAGGGTGGATCTCGAAAAATATGAAAGATCTCCCTCCAAGTCGTACATATAACTTTCATCGAATACGGCTTTTAACAGAATTCTATATATATCTATGAGATTGAGTATGGAATTCTGTTTACTCACTTTTAATTGAGTATCCGTTTCCTTTCTTTTCTTGCTAGAATTGGAAATCCTGTATTTTACATATCTATATGATTGAATCCTTGGATTTTCGAGATAGATCTGTTTTATTTTGAGGGATGTCGGTCTTTGTAATTTTCTGTTTTAGTACTGATTGATTTTTTTTCCGTGTTAAAGTGGATTGATGGTCCACTTTTTTTTCAATTTGTATTTTGGTTTCTTTTTAATAAAACTCATGTTTTCTATAAACATAAACATTGCCACCCACCATGAATTATTTTGATTCGGCAAAAGCAACAATTTAGTTCCAACCTTTTATGAGTGGACCGTTTCTCCAACCTTATAATTGGGTCAGTTTAACCCTCAAGTTTTTTTTATTGGAAAATTTTAGTCGCAACCTTTTAATCAGACCAATGTAGTCCCTCTTTCCTTTCTAATTTGACTAATTTGGTGTTTGTTGTGTTAATCTTGTTAGAAATAACATTGATAAAGCACTTGCACTTTGTGTGTTTTACTAATAGAAATTAAAAAAAATAAAAAAATAAAAAACAAAATTTTTGGTAAGTGGTTGTCGTTTGGTACTCCGAACTTGGTATAGGAGAAAATATCAAAGGTTTGAGGACTAGATTGGTCCAATCAAAAAACAATGAGGATTAAATTGGTCTAGTTAAGATGTTGGGACTAATTGGCCCAATTAAATGGTTTGGAAATAAACAGGTCCAATCAGAAAAAGTTATGAAATCAAATTATGTTTTTATGTTAGGGATACCAGTCTGTAATTTTAAGTTTTTGGACTGGTTAATTTTATTTCTTCTTTTCAATAAAACTCATGTTTTCTATTGAAAAATATGCATCCGAGAATGGATTATTTTTTATTTGACCAAAGTACCTCTGAACCTGAAAGAGACCAAAAATATGGAATAAATTTTACTGTATTGGCTCAATTTTCACAGGTTTACAATAGCTAGTTGGCCTAACAGATTTCCTATTTTACAGTAAATATTCACAACTAACAAATCTCTTAATTTTACTACAGAATCTTTCCTTTCCAACACTCCCTTCAAGTTAATTTGAAGATATCCTTCGTAGCCAGCTTGCCAATTCTTATAGGAAGTCCTTTTGTAAGCACGAATGCAACTTCCTCAATAGTAAGAATGTATGGCATTCGGATCAATATTTTCTAACTTTTCCTTGATGAAGTGTTTATCAACCTCAACTTGCTTTGTTCTATCACTAAGCACTAGATTGTGATTGATCGATGCAGTACACTTGCATAGGCAATGGATTAGAGGTCTTAAACTCTTCCAATAGTTTCTTAATCCATAACACTTCACAAATCCCATTAGCAACTGATCTAAATTCGGCTTTTGCACTGCAAGTTTATGCAAGAGAAACACTAGGTATAACATATGAGGAATTAAATTTCAGTAACTTCAGAAGGTGATCCATCTGCACCTTGCTGAAGGGGCTTGTCTGATAAAGAAAATAGTTTTTTTTGTTTTTATTTTATGGTAGCTCTGATACCATCTGAACTTGAAAGAGACAAAAATATGGAATAATTTTTTTTGTATTGGCTCAATTTTCACAGGTTTACATGGGTTCTCTATATAGAAGAGGATACGAGAACATAATATGGAACCTAAGCTCAAAATTAGTAAAATGATTATGATGGCTACTTGGCGTAACTAATTTTCTATTTTACAGTAAACATTCATAGCTAACCTAATTTTATTACCGAATCTTTTTTTTTCTTTTGAAATAATTACAACTCAGGCACCCATAACTTGGACTTGAACTCCAAACCTTCTACATATTCAAATAGGTTACATGTCATTGAGTTGACGAATCTTTCCTTTTCAAGAGTATCAATTGGTTCAAACCTTTTTTTTATCAATATAGTTGGCAACTTTATGATTGATCCAACTAAAAGGTTCGGGAATAAACCGGTTCATTCAGAAAAGGTTTGAGATCAAATTAGTTCAATTTAGAGGTTGGGGAGTAGAGGTATGCTTCAGCCTTTTGATCTCTACTGTGAGAAAATCCCTAGTATGTTTACACGAGTAATTTTTGGCTAAATAGTTTTTAAGTGCGTGTAACTGTCTGATTTCTTTGTCCTTTTTGTTTAGAGAGCCATTGTCTCGGCTATAACACTCATTTGATGTTATCACTTTTTCTCTTGTTACTATTCTCAACTTCTTACTGGTGTTTCCTTGCAACCATGCAAAAATGACCTTGGTAATGATACTGTAATATAAAGTTCAGGTTGAGTTCTTAGTGTAAATCATTCAAAATAATGATTTTGGGTTGTTTTGTTTGCCAATGTTCTTCTTTTACACATCTCATGAATGCTGTTCTCCATCTTTCTCTTTTTGAATGTTCATTGCTGTTTTACCATGACAAATGCAAATATCATTTCTCCTTTGAAATGTGAAGTGCTTTTTCAGCACATCTTGTTAGTACCTAATTGTAGTTTGCTCTCTTGCATATTTTGTTGAGTGCAGGTTTGAGAAGCTCCAAGAAGAAGCATTCTTTTATGTTTTCGTAATGAAGGCTCTTGGAATGATTCCTGCATAGGAGTCCCTGCAAAAGTACAGATGCTGCTGCTGCGTTTGGTAGGCAGTTGGAGTGATTGGTTTCTGCTGGTAGAAGAATGAAAATACTAGCTGATTGTTGCATCAAGCTCTCCAATGGTCCAGGCGTTCAGCTAAGATGGTAAGCATACCATTAGCGGCATATTTATGATTTATTTACAGGAAGGTCACCATAATTTATGCATACCATCAGCTAAGATATTCTTCTTGAGAATATATGGTACTCTTTTTTTGTCCGAGATAGAAAACTTAACATTTGGTCATGATTCTTATAAACAATTATAGAGATTCGCTTGGAACTTGCTGTGAGACAAGCCCCTCTGGACCGAAGAGGTTCTAGCTGATGTGGACAAAAAATGTCCTTTGCCTGGCTCATTACCTGAAAGTGAAATAACATCTGTTTCTATTTTTTTCCTCCGATAAGAATCTGATGTTTCTACTTGCTGTGAGACAAGCCCCTCTGGACCGAAGAGGTTCTAGCTGATGTGGACAAAAAATGTCCTTTGCCTGGCTCATTACCTGAAAGTGAAATAACATCTGTTTCTATTTTTTTCCTCCGATAAGAATCTGATGTTTCTATTTGGTAAAATACAACCTGTTTTATCAGCTATCTACTTCTCTTAGTCTAGCAACCTATATATCACTGGTAATATCCTCCTATTTGCTTCCCTCCTTGGAAGGCTAATAATTGTAGCCAACTGAACCAGACAATTTGATCGATCCATGTGCAGATGTGCTGGGCTAGGTTAGATCAGGTGTGCTGGAACTTAAGCAAGTTGTATGTACCAAATTGCCTCAGCTAACTGGTTGCAGCATAATTTTGCCACTTAATAATTCTCATATTATCTCATACGCCTTCTAGATCTAGTAACTCTCATCTTCAAGTATTTCATGAAACCTCTTTAGTTAACTGATAACATATTTCAATCACAATACCTAACTCAGAAATCATGTATGTCTTCTGTGAATAACAACATATAATAATAATAACAATATTCAGCTTTTTAATATTGTTCAAAACACTAATAATAATACATTATATCTATTTATATTATTTAAATAAAGGATAAATGCTTTTATGATTGAATATTTTCTGAATATATGGTCAGATTTAATTTACATTATAAATTACATGATAGTTGTATGCTAACTGTGATCCTCTGTCAATCAAATTGTGATATGTCACAATGAAATCTTGACACACTTGCCTAATAATGCAAATCCAACAAGAGTATAATAACCTTTGTACAACTAATGGATAAATTTCACTCTTGACTACAGCCGTGGTTAGATCCTTTCAAGTTTATTAAGTTAACCCTAATTAGTGTCAATTGATTATATTCATGGAGAAGCAAGTTCTACTCATTAAACATTAGTTCATGTGAGCCTTATTAATTTAGTTAGATTAATATATGTTAATTACGAACTAGTTATAGACCTAGCTAGCTATTAATCAACTTTTATATTATGTTTGTTTGAATGAAATGGAATAGAATTAGAATTGATTTTTTTTCATTTTTGTATTTGTTTGTGTTGAAAAATAAGAATGAAATGGAATCGATTCTTAAAGTAGAATGAATCAGAATTATTTATCCTCTTAAGGAATCATGATTTCATTCCTATCTTAATTTTTTTTTTTCAATTTTACCCAAATTCCAAATATAATTCAAAATCTTAAATCTCAAAACCCAAAACTCAAAACCTTAAATCTCAAAACTCTAAACTCTATTTAGAAAAATAATAATTTTAACCTTAAATCTTAACCCACAAATATAACCCAAAACCCTAAATTCCAAATTCTAAATCCCAAAACCCTATTTAGAAAAATAATAATTTTAACCCATAAATATAACCCAAAATCCTAAACCATATTTAGAAAAATAATAATTTTAATCATGAATCTTAACCCAAAACCATAAATCTCAAAATCATAAACCCTAAATCCTAAATCCTAAAACACTAAACCTTAAATCCTAAATCTCAAATTCCAAACCTCAAAACCCTAAACCATATTTATAAAAATAATAATTTTAATAATATATTTCTTTTTAACTAATAATTATTTAGAAAAATAATGATTCCAATAATGTATTTTTTTTACGAAAAAATAATAATTAAATAATATTATTTAAACTTTACTGAATATATGTGTATTAAGGTAATATACAGTGTTTTTCATTTTATTTCAATTGTAAACCACATACTTTAATATTAATTTTTTTTATTTTAGTAATTAAATCAAACAAAATTGTTTTATTTTTATTTCATTCTATTATCATTCTCATTTCGATTTCAATTTCATTCTGTGAACCAAACGTCACATTTGTTCATAGCGTGGATTAAATGTGTAACATCCTATTACCAAGAGGAATAACCTACACAATTATCAATTCTATGCAACCAGCATTTCAAATCATATAGAGGGGTAAACTATTTAAATACAAATCATCGTTGATAGGGAATATACATGAATACTAACCAACGGATGAAGCCTTAGACAAACATGTTAAATATTTAGAATGTTTTTAAAATAAAGTTTAATACTCCAAACTTTATTCTAGAAATAGAATTATTATTTTATTAGGTGAAAATCATGTAATGGCCAATTGTTTAATAAAAATACCTATTTTTTATACATATTTTTACAATTATCATTGAAGATCATCTTTTAATTTATATTTTCTCTTTTCTGATTTTTGAATTCAAATTAGTTATTAATTTATTTG
This sequence comes from Hippophae tibetana, assembly GCA_037013495.1. Lineage (NCBI taxonomy): Eukaryota > Viridiplantae > Streptophyta > Magnoliopsida > Rosales > Elaeagnaceae > Hippophae > Hippophae tibetana. Next base: position 49,004,063 of record CM072802.1, read on the forward strand.
TAAGGTGTATTAGTTAGGAACTAAAAATAGATTAAAAGATGATTTAATAAACAAATAGAATATAATTACTTTTAAGAGGTACAATAATAATTTTTACCATCTCTTATACAACTAATTAAAACATAATAAATTACTTCTAAAATTTTAGTGTCATGGCCCATGCAGTGTTCCATCCCTGCTAACCATTGTTATAGGTAGTATATCAAGTGTGTATTTGTGAAAAAAAAAAATTATTGCCAAAAAATAAATCATTAATTATAATTTTATTTAATATTAGTGACAATAAAGTGTAAATATTATGAATAAAAATAACATTTTTTATTTTTATTGTTATAATATCATTAAATTTTTTTTAATATAACCATTTTCATTTTAAAATGAAAGAAGTAAAACAATTGATAAATTAATTTCAACCACTACTTTGAAGATTGCCTTAACTTTACCAGACTGGGGACCATATATTTCATATGCTCTTCAATTTAGACTCAAAATTTCTACTTCATATCTAATAAATTTGTCAGCTTGACAATTTATCTATTCCGCATGGACCAGTACTCTTTTGGAGCGCGATCAACGCAACCTAATCCATTTATTTTCTTCGTTCAAGTCTTTGCTTTTTGATTATTACGAAAAAGAAAAGGTTCTATATTCAAAATATCTTTTTTACTTATTATGAGGTGGTTATCAAAATATATATTATGTCAACGAGGGTTTGAATAAAATTAATTTGAATATTTATACAATTTATGTTTATGTCCTACTATATAAGTTTAAGTTATATAAAAAACTATTTTTTAAAATATAGTGTATGAATGGGATGTTTGTAAAAAAATCTAATTATTTAAAAGGATAATTTTTTTTTACTATCAAATTATGGTGATTATTACAACTTATCATTTAACTTTAAACTATCATAAAACTACCCTCGGATTTTTGCTATTATTGCGTAGTTATTGTTATTCTTAAAATTTAAAAGAAAAATCACAAATTATTACTTTAAAATATTTCCGTTGGCTTGTTAGCATATTTTAGAACATTAGTACTCATGTGTAGTAGTAAATAAATTTCAATAATAATTTTATAACAATTTAAAATTAAATAATAACAGAAAAATAAAAATTACATCAATCTGAATCTGCATACGGACATTAGGGCATTCTAAGCATATCACATACATAGACATCAACCCAATCACATCTTTTCATTTCTCTTCGTGGGTGTGGTGCATTTATGCATTTTCTCGGCCTCTTTCATGCTTTATTAGTCTAGATTAAGGATGTGTAAAATATAATGGAATGAACCCACGAATTTTTGTCAATCTTATCTTTCCTCCCTTATTATTTTAATGAGTTGTGATACTATGAATAAATGATAGATTTTTGAGATATAAAATCTCTAAATCTATGAGTTATAGTATAGCTATTATTCTATTTAATAGTGATATATATCATTTTTATTATTAATGGACTCAATTTATTACATAATTTTTTATTAGACTTATAAAAAATAAAATATAATAATTTTTTTAATTTTAATTATTAGTATAAAAAGTTATATAATAAATTAATATCGTTAATGATATTTCGTTATATAAATATATATATTTCACACAATCTGTTTTTAAATATCAAATTAATTGTACTTGACATATAGTTTGAATTTGTAACGGTAAAGTGAGAAAAATAATTGTTGTATACTTTGTAATATAACTATGTGTTATTCTTAATTGAATGTCAATACTTTTTAAAATAATTTTTTTTTTGTTTTTATTGCACAATGACTTAAGGTATTTTATGTTTTCATTGGCAGTCATTTTCACACGTAATAAAATCATTGAAATTAAACATTTTCCATTTTTTCTTCTCCGTGTCCTACCTTTCGTATGTCATTAAATTCAATGTCCCAATTTTTTATTTTTTATTTTTTTATATTTGCTCGATGACGTTATCTATTTTACAGTATTGGACATTGGTAGTACACGTATTAAAAGATCAAGTATCTTGTCATCTTTGATGAATTAAATTTTGAGTAACATTTGATAATATTCCAATATTTGCAATTTTGCATTTCCTTTTTGAATTTTTTCGAGGGCATTTATACGGAACAAAAGAAAAACACAAGTAGGAGAGTAATTAAAAATATATATTTAAATGTATCAAATTTTTATATGTATTTAAATAACATTTCAAATTCAATGATAACTGAAGATAGTTATGGCTACCCATACTTTTGAAAAGTTTAATTCAATTTATTTATATGTAAATACATTTTAATCGTAAATACAAGTTGTTTGGACATATACATTCACTCTAAGTCCGATCCAACCAACAACCCAAACCATGATAGAGGAGCTATCTCTACCTATGCCCGGTTTCACAACCACACTCGTAAGAGAGACTCATCTATGCATGCAAGCTTTGATGTTGGAAGGTCAATCACTAACCTGAGCCATGATATGATTGACCTCAAGCTGTAAATGTATATTCTTTACTTTTATGCCCCTCAGACACGTTGTGTTGTGTATATCCTATGTAATCGTCACGTGTGCATGAGCCTTATAAAAGAATTACATAATTCTTTAACTTCTCTCTAGTTTCTCTCTCTGTAAATTAGATCAATCTCAACATTATGGTCGTTACTGTGGGGAAAATTCGAAAGTCGAGCCTTGGCATCTGACCCCATATTTTCAAGGATTCACCCTGAATTCTAAGAGAGGCTTAAAAGACTAAACATATGTTCCACTTAGCCCCATAATCACGATCATCATAGTAGGAACACGAACTAAGGAACGACTAAGACTAACAAATGAGGAGGCTTGGCATCTGACCCCTATTAAGAGTTGTCTCGTCAACTTCCTAAATTAAGAAGAGAACTAGAGAAGACTAGGGGAGAAAACAGGACACTGCGATCACAGTCATGTCTGGGAGCCTCTGAAGGAAAAAATATTAACCTATTTGGTGGAAACAGACCATATTGTGTTATGCCCGAGCCTACCCAAAGTGAATATGAAGCTGAGGGTGACCCCCCTTCCAATTCGATAGGACCTGATAACGAGTAGTGGTTGCAAGAAAGAAAAAGCTAGGAAGCGTAAAACCAGGCCTTGAAAAGGGCCAATGAAAGCAAAGAAAAGGATAAGGCACCCTATGATGTGGTTAGGGACTGTAAACAACTATGTGTCTCCCTTTTTTCTAATGAAATAGAGAATGACAAGCCACTAACCAAGTTCAATACTCCTAAGTGCCCAGATTATCAAGGGACTAAAGACCCCGTAACTCAAGTGAAACACTTCAAGACTGCCATGACCCCTGTGAGCCTCACGTAGGGCAAAAGAGACGCCATGATGTGTAAGTTGTTTGCTACCACCCTTTATGATGGTGCCCAGAAGTGGTTTAACAACCTGGCACCTCGTACCATAACCTTCTTCTCATAATTTTCCAGGTTCTTTGTCACCATTTATGCTTGCAACAAGTCATTGAAGAAGGAGTTGCACCACCTCTTCTCAATCATCCAAGGAAGGGGTGAGTCTACCAAATAATATATAGAAGGTTCAGAGAAGAAAAGCTAGAGATATTCAACTACCTGAGCTCTATTGCAATAGAGGCCTTTAGGTAGGGTCTCCTAATGGATTCCAACTTGTTCACAAAACTAACCAAGATTGTCCCTCAAACTTTGGAGGAAGTGTATAGATAGGCAAGAAAATTCTCCAGTATCGAAAGAGAACTAGGTCTGGTTAAGAGTGGCCAGGCAGTTGTGGAAGTTGCACCAAAAAAAGAAAAAAAGAAGATAAGTCCTGACATGGAAAACCAAGACAGTAGGATCAATAAAAACAAGCACTTCACACCAAATAACAAGACAAGTACCCAATGGTTCGGGAACAGGGAACCCTAGGAAAGGTCATTGTATCATTTTAAGGGAACACCCTTTAAGAGTGAGTCTGGCTCAAGCAATATTAAGAATGAAGGATGAGCCAAATGTCACATGGTCCTCGAAAATGAGGGCTCCTCTTATAAACATATCTGAATGGTATGCCTTTCACAAGGATGTGGGCCATGAGATGAGAGACTATAGACATCTCAAAACAAGAAATATAATATCTTTTGGCCAGAGGATATTTAAAAGACCTAGTAAGAAGAAACAACAAAGGAGAAGGGCGATAAATTAAACCTAAAACATCAAATCCACTCGCTTCGTCAAGTAACGGGAGAGACCCTCAGAATGAACTTAACATCAAGACTATCCATACCATACACGGAGGGCCCGGGTTCAATGGGACCTCTAGTAACTAGCACAAGGGATACTTTATAGACTTATGCGGCTCCCCGTATGTATACAATCTAGAAAAATCAAGGTCCCGTGTGGAGATCACCTTTACTGAGAAGGATGAGACCTCATCTCATCACTAAGACCCCTTGGTGATCACTTTAAGGAAATGGTCCTATGATTTTTGTCCAATCATGGTTGACACTAGGAGCTCGATGGATCTTCTTTTTCTGTCTACAACAAGGGCCTTAGGCGTAAAAAAAGTTGGAGTCGTAAGGGGAGAGCTACCCCTGGTCAGATTCAACAGTAGAACCATCTATGTAATTAGGACAAGGGTGCTATCTATTATGGCCAAATGACCAATAGTGATGACCAATTTCGTGGTAATTGATATCCCAATTCACTATAACGCCATTTTGGTTAGGCCATAGATACATAAGATAAAGGCAGTCTTATCCACCTTCCACCAGGTCATCAAATTCTCGACTGAGGAGGGTACAAAAGAGATAATGAGGAGACAAAGAAAAGTCCAGGAGCTATTACAATACCACCATGAAGGAGGTCACTCCCAAGTAGCAACCATAGTCGGGCCACTTTCAAAAAAGGCTATAAGTTAAATGTATGGCAAAGTTTTTCAATTCAAATGAGGTACGAGACCTACCAATGGGAGACAAGGGAGAGAATCACTATTTAAAGCTAAGTGAGGATTTGACATCAAAGATAAAGGAGAAACTATCTCAAATCCTACAAGCGAACTATGACATGCTTGGGATTGACTTAGATATCATAATTTACAGGTTAAATGTCAATACAAAGGTTAGACTTGTCCAACAAAGAAAGAGGAAGTTCCATATGGAAAAGAATAAGGTGATTAAAAGTTAGGTCACCACCAATACAAAGGTTAGACTTGTCCAACAAAGAAAGAGGAAGTTCCATATGGAAAAGAATAAGGTGATTAAAAGTTAGGTCACCACCCTTAGAAAGACGGAGATTATAAGGGTGATCAACTACTCTACTTGGTTGTCAAATATGGTACTGGTGAAAAAGGCGTGTTGGTTATCCTATATATATGTAGTCTTTACAGACTTAAACGGGGCATACCCCAAAGATTGTTTCCCTCTTCCCAATATTGATCACCTAGTTAATTTCACTATTGATTTTGGATTAATAAGTCTCTTGGATGCATATTATGGTTACCATTATATCATAATGCATCTAAAATATGAGGAGAAAACATTATTCATCACCAACGAATAGACTTTCTATTATACCAAAATGTCATTGGATTAAAGAATGCAAGGGCTATATAGCAATGCCTCGTCAATAAAATGTTTGTAGATTAGTTGGGAAAAAACTTGGAGGAAAATGTAGATGACATGATAGTAAAGTCAACATAGCCAATAAACCACGTCAAAGACTTAGAGGAGATATTTTCCATAATCCAAAGGTACGATATGTGGCTTAACCCTAAGAAATGTGTTGTTGGTGTTGCTTTAGGAAAATTATTAGGATACCTTGTATCTGCCCAAGGGATTGAGGCGAAACTAGACAAGATACATTCCATGGTGAACATGAAGCCTCCTACCAATCTGAAAGGGATTCAATAGTTGAATGGAAGAATAGTGGTACTAAACAGATTCATCTCCAAATGCAAGGATAAGTGTTTTCAATTCTTCAAAATGCTGAGGAAGAACATATCAGTTTTTTGGAACGAGGATTGTGACAAAGCCTTTGAAGGAATCAAACAGTACTTGAGTAAACCTCTTGTCCTGGTTAGCCCTCTCCTAAGAGAAACGCTTTATTTTTATTTGGTCATGGATTTCTAGACTTATAGTGTTATACTCATAACCAAAAGAAATAAGGTCCCCTTGTCTACTACATTAGCCAAATCTTAACAAATTCCCAAAGTAGGGACCTAACGATTGACAAGTTGAACTTCACCGTGAAAATCAGTGCGTAGAAGCTCAGACATTACTTTGGCTCACACACAGTGGTAGTACTCACTTCTCAAACACTTGAGAATGTATGGATGATGCCAAAAGTCATAGGGAGATTGGCATAAATTATGATAGAGTTGGGAGAGTATGGTATCAAATATATGGCTAGAACCATCACCAAGGGGCAAATGGTGGCTGAGTTCAATAAGACACCAGAGGTCACCGGTGATGAGGCACAAGAAGAAGTATATGGCATGGATCAAAAAGAGAAGTTAACCTAGAAAGTATTTGTTAATGGAATGCACAACTTAAATGGCTCTAGGCTAGGGGTGGTCATAGTTGATCATGATGAAAATTGTTTCGAGTATGTTGTCCGGTTGGATTTCCAAGCAACTAATAATATTGTAGAGTATGATACGACTACATTTGGGGCCATAACGGAAAATAAGCTCAGTGTGGATAAAATCACCTTGTATAGTAACTTGTGACTGGTGGTCAACTAGTACTCAAGGATGTTAAAGGCTAAGAAAAGAGTGCATAAAATTTTCTAACTTCAAGATCAAGCAAATATCCAGGAATGAGAATGGTCACATCGATGATTTGGCCACACTAGCCTCCATGCCAAAATCGAACTGTACTCTGGTGGTGTCAATAACAATCCTCACAAAAGCCAGTTTAAAGGAGGTCAAAAAAATAGTCGGGAGCGTAGATGCTCCAACCAACCCATAGTTCACCCTAATCTTTGACTTCCTAAAAAGAGGAGATCCGCTACTACAAAAATGGGTATTTAAGTCGATAGGTAAAGTCGGTTTTTTTCTAAAAACTGACTTTAAATTGGTTTAAAGTCGGTTCAGTGTAGAACCGACGCTATCCACGTAGCGTGGCGTCGGTTGACACCTGGAACCGACGCTACACACGTGGATAAATTCTTTTCTCTTTTTTCTTCCCAGACAGAAACTATTTTCAGCGTTGCAGAACTCTAAGAAAATGAAAACCTCATCCACTTCTCCTCCACTCTTTCTCATTTTTCGGCCACCTACGACTACCATTTCCAGCACCGGTTAGTGAGTTTTCTTTCGCTTTAACTAATCTTTTAGATCCCCTATTATTCATATTTTTTTTGTTATTATGTGTATAAATTTTTGTATTATATATGTAGGTTTGTATTATAATATAAGGAGAATAATATGATGATCTTAAATAAAATATAACAAAACGATGGTAATTTTTCTACTATTAATTAATATTTTATTTTTCAAATATTTGTATTATTTGAACTATTTGCTAAACTGATTTTGGTTTTTTTTTCTACTCGAATACAGGTTTTTATTTGAGTATAATAGAAAATGAATAAATTTTAAAAAAAAATTAAAGTCGGTTTATCCCGTGAACCGACTTTAAATGTAAAGTTGGTTCACGCCTTGAACCAGCTTTAAACTTTAAGTCGTTTTATTTAAAGTCGGTTCAGCGACTATTGGCACACTATGCTATCAAATTGCACAAGATACACCTAAGAGTGCGATAAGTGTCAAAAATTTGTCACATTGTCACACACACCTCCAACCACCATGACAAGGACAGTTAGCCACTGGCCCTTCTATAAGTATGGGCTTGATATAGTAGAACCTCTACCCCCAAGAAAGGGACTAAAAGAAGTTTTTATTAGTAGCCACTGATTATTTTTTCAAATGGATTGAGGTAGAACCTCTAGGAAGAATACAAAAGTAGCAAGTGATTCAATTTATTTGGAAGGAGGATATCCCAAAATATTATGAGGCATGGGTACTATTGGCATACTATGTTATCAGATTGCACAAGATACACCCAATAGTGTGATAAGTGTCAAAAATTTATCCCAATGTCACACACAACTCCAACCACCATGACAAGGGTAGTTAGCCATTGGCTCTTCTATAAGTATGGGCTTGATATAGTATAACCTCTACCCCCGAGAAAGGGGCCAAAATTTTTTTTTATTAGTAGCCACTGATTTTTTTTCAAATGGATTGAGGTAGAACCTCTAGGAAGAATACGAAAGGAGGACGTGATTCAATTTATTTGGAAATCTTTAATTTTTTTGCTTCAACCTGCTAAGGAACTTGCTATTGATAACGGAAGGCAGTTTATGAATCATAGCATCAAAGAGTTTGCCATCAAATACAACATCAAGATGTTCCATTCAATGTCATATTATTCCCAAGCCAATGGTCAGGAAAAGTATTATAACAAGTTAATAATCAACCTACTAAAGAAAAGGTTGGAGGTTACAAAAGATAGATGGGTTGAGGAGCTATCTTGGGCATTACGAACTGTTAAGACTAGTCCTTGAGGGAGCACTAATGAGACACCTTTCTCATTAGTATATGGGAATATGGTTGTGATACCAACTAATATTATAGTACCCACTATGATACTATCCCTAACAGAGGAGAAGAATACCACAAGTATAGCAATGAAACTAACCCTCATAGAGCAAAAAAAAAAAGGATGAGGCCTTGAGGAGGATAACCGAGCAAAAAAGGAAAGTTTCATTATTACAACAAGGTCGTGCCTTTCAAAACTTTCATCGTAATAAATTGGGTTCTCAGTAGGGTTTTCCCTAGAAAGAAGGAATCGATGGCCAAAAAGTTGAGTACAAATTGTGAAGGCCCATATCAAAAAGTCGAGATGACGCCAAAAAGGGCCTACTTGTTGAGAAGCATTAAAAGAGCTGAGGATGGCACAATTTGGAATGGCTGATACTATTTTCATGTACCATCCATGTGTGTGTGTGTGTGTGTGAGGTGATTTCTTTCAAAAAATGGATTTTTCCACATATTTCATGTCACGAGCTGATCACCTCGGTCATAGACCAGGTAGAGCACTCTGACACCAAAGATAGAGTTGATCACCTTGGTCATAGACCAGATAGAACACTCTCTCCCAATACTATATGTCACGAGTTAATTACCTCGATCATAGACCAGGTAGAGCACTCTAACATTGAAGAAAAAATTGATCACCTCGGTCACAAACTAGGTAGAACGCTTTGACATTGAAGTGAGAGTTGATCACCTTGGTTATAGACCAGGTAGAATGCTCTCCCCCAATACTACATGTCATGAGTTGATCACCTCGATCACAGACCAGGTAGAGCGTGTTGACACCAAAGAAAGGTTTGATCACCTCGGTCATAGACCAAATAGAGCGCTCTGACACTAAAGTGAGAATTGATCGCCTCGGTCATAAACTAAGTAGAATGCTCTCCCCCAATATTGCATGTCATGAGTTGATCACCTCGGTCATAGACCAGGTAGAACACTGTGACACCAAAGAATGAGTTAATCACCTCAGTCATAGATCATGTAGAGTATTCTAACACCTAAGCAAGAGTTGATCACCTTGGTGACAGACCAATGATGAGTGATTCAAAAATACTAAAATTACCATGATTTAATGTACTTTAATTGATTAAAGAGATTTATATTTTTATATAATTTTGTCTTTTCGAAATTACATATATTTTTATTTTTATTTTTTGGTATTTTCATTCAAAAATAACTTAAAGACTCGAAGAAAAATACTAGAGGCAATACATTCAAATATGTTGAGAAAAAAGAAGAAAAGTCAAAAATAAAAAAAATTGGACAAAATGAGTCAAAACGGTCAAAAATTTAAAACATGTCGAGTCCTGCACACATAATTAGCACATGCCCAGCACACACCCTAGCACATGCCCAGTGCATGCCCAACACATGCCTACACGCGCCAACACCTATCTGCCACAAATCTCACCAAACATGCGGGTGCTAGCCTATCTAAACGCATCCAAAATAATTTTTGAGATATTTTCCCTCTATTTTTGGCCTTTTCCTCATCTATAAAAGAACCCTATCTTTTATTGTAAAAATCATACCTCAAATAAAAAAATCGCTTCTCTTTCTCTCTCTAGTTCTTAGTTTTTTTGTTTTTTTTAAGTTCTTTTCTTTTTAAGAATAACTAGTTATGTTTTTATAAATTTCTAGTCTTTGATTCAATAAATGGAAATACAAATTCGTTTGGAGGTTTTCCAAAAATGGAATTAGTAACAAAGTTCTATAAAGATTCTTTTGAGGTATAATTTTAAATAAATCCTTTACAATTATTTTTATATTTTATTAATAAATATATTTTTTTTGTGATTAAATTTAACATTTTTGATTATTTGTAAAAATTATATAATGAAAAGTTGTTATGCTTGCAAAATATTAAATAGGTAAAATATTTCTATAAAATAAATTGATTTTACTTTTATTCAAAATTCTATATTAAGGATGTTAGAGAGAAATATGTTATTTTTAATTACAAACTTAAATCTAAAAATTTGATTTTAATGTTTAATTATTTGGTCTGATTTATAGTAGTATTCTTTTATTTGTTAGTACAATCACTCAGCAGTTAAATCGAAGCTTTATTTCAAAAAAAATTATAAGAACTATGATTTGAAAATGTATTGACAACACATTTGTAGTAATGATTTTAAAACTTGAAAGTTAGTAATCGGATAATTAAATTCTTATATTTAATTTGGACACCTTAAATAAAGTCCAATTAAATAACTCTACCTAAAGTTGTGATTAGATGGTTTACAATTTTCTTAGAAATAAAACTAAAATTTAATACTTAATTAATTAATAGGTTATGCAAGATATTAGTTAATTAATATTAAACAAAAGAATTTGGTCCCCACCTAATGACATTTTCATACCGAAAAGAAAAAAATAAATAAATATTAATTTATATCTTTAATAACCTAAATAATATTAACAAGCATAATTAACTTAATTATTATATCCATAAATACTTCACTATTACGAATGATAAAAATTTACATTATTGTTTATTGAATCCATATCTATGTTTATTTTTTTATGTCATTAGATTAGGAAACAAAAATCAAAATATCGTGACAGAATATTTAGGATTTAATTTCATTTTAAATAGTTTGAATAATAAATTAAAAACCACATATATTCCTTCCTTAAATCGACCTTGGGAGTATACTTTTCATTCTCTATAAAATGATTCGTGCACTTACGAGAGTTTTACAAATATAAATCCAAAGTACCTGCAAGATCGATATTACTAACCTGATGATGATCTTGTGTGTCTCATCAAGTTTTTTACAATGTTATCGGGGACTTATTTTGGTTCATCAACCAAGCAGAATGCTCTCCCAAACATCCAATAATTGGGCATAGACCAAACAACCATGCTTCATTAGTCGTCCAAATCATAGCCACTCATTTGTTGCATTGACCAAACCATACAAGTTTGTCCTTTCAAAGAAAATACATCTAAAAAAATACATTAGTCTAGTGTCACATGTGCACTCTATTAAAGATAGTTTTATTATTCGAGCTTACAATGCTTTTAAACTTTATTAATACATAGCCCGACCTCCCAAAGATTTAAAAGTTCCTCAAATGCTTAAACACATGACCAATATCCGAGTCATCTGTCTCCTCTACTAAGGGCAATAGCTCACTTGAATCATGATACTTTTCTTGTGAACATTGGCCACTATTTCAATAGGGGTCAAACTCAACATGAGCACGAAACTTTCCAATTCCTCAACAACACCCATCACCTTGAGAAAGACTCCATCATACCACTTCATGTAGAAGTTTTCCCAATAGGACTCCTTGCCATAAGGGCAACCATTTTAGTCGTGGTTCTTCTGTCCACAAGAGGCAAGCTCACACTTGGCCTCTTCATGAAGGGAGAGTTTATCCTCGAGTCTAGAATGCTCAATTTTTAATTTCCTTACCTTGGTCTTGAGCCTATTATTCTCTAGTTTTAAAGCTCGAAATGAATGTCTATTTACCTGGTCATAATCCATAAGGTTTGAATATGAAAGATGGGAAAATTGTTGGTAGCTATTTGGAACAAAAAAAGATGTTTAAATTTTACAAGTGTTTATAACCTTTTTTTATAGGGGATGATATTACGAAAAGTTTAGTGACACATGTCCCAAAGGTAGGGAGGTAGGTCAACATCATAAATAAATATTGTAAATGATATAAATACATAATTATACACACAATATAGGTTGTTCTCAAAGCCAACATATTCTCATTGATGATAGAAGATTGCAAGGGTGAGCCCACGACCACATAATTAGGACAGGAATCGAGCTTAAAGAAAACTTGTGGGTTGGGAGACAGCATATGGAAGAGACATAAAGAGCTTTAACTCTACTTGATTAAGAGGCTTGAGCCAATGCCAATATCAAAAGTCCTTAGTCCCACCTCTTTCATCTGCTACCTCAGGCCCATCACTACTCTCAAAAGAGTTTGAGCCCTCTTCCTCGCCCCCGTCTTAGGTTTGAGTGGGAAAATATTATGGAGTGACCAAGATATCCAAGATCTAATAGTAGTAATCCCTTAGGTCCCTCTTTTTAGCCTCTTTCTTGAAGGATTCCATGGCCAACATATATCATATCTCAATACTCAAAGATATTTGTTCGATCATCATATCAAGCTCATGCTTTGCCTTTTCTTTGTTTCGGCTAACCTACAGCTATAGGTTTCCTTTGCCTTTTACTGGGCCTCCTCTAGCTTCACGAAGTTCCTCAAGTCATCATTCATCTTGTTTTTAGCATTGGAAAACTTTTCCTCTTTATCAATGGCCTCGCGAGGCACTTATTAGCCTTCCCCAATAACACCGCATATTTAGCCCGAGTTGAAGCATGGCTCTCTTTTTCCAACATGACCTCACACTTTAAAATTTCTAGAGTCTATGAAAGAGATGCAACTGAAAACAATCCAAATGACACGAGGTTAAAAAAAAGAGATTGGATTGACACACTTGGAATAAAAGGTCACCGATCACGACCTCAAAGCCCACATCCTCGCATATGGCATCGAGTTGCCTCTCGTGTTCCATAAAGGGAAGGTAGTACACATAGTGGTCTAACTTCTCTGGTGCCATGTCCCAGTACAAAGCCACTCTATGAAAGTATGTGGTGAGATCATCAATGACACCTTCTTCCTTCCTCAAATCCCTTATAGAAGGAGCAGGTGCTTGTGGACCCAAACCAGGAGGTAGCGAGATGTGTCGATCCAGATATATTGGTAAGGGCTTAACGAAATTCAAAGGTGTCATCCTGAGTATGGGTTCATCAATAGTCACCTTCCTTTTTCTTTTAGACAAGGTTGGGAGGGCCTCATACCCAAAGGACATGCTCCTCTTCTTCCCCTTTGAAAAGCCCATCCCTTGGGAATGAGGTGTAGCTTTTTTGGATCTTCTCCCCTGAGTAGCAAACTTACTCTTAAGCCATTTCAACAAAGCATAATAATTGAACTTCATGGTTTCTTCAAAGACAAGGTTGATGAGGTGCTAGTTTTAAAGAGGTTGGAAAAAAATGTGTATTAAGTCTCAAGGATAGTTCACGGGTGTCAAGGGTTACTTCAAACCTCCCCACATAGTTTATGGGAAGGGTTAAGTGCTTAAAGGATGCCCAGGGTTTAAAAATTATCACCTCATCAAACCATACGCAACAAATCATTGAGTGTTTAATAATCGCCTCTATAGAGTCTTCTCGAACAGATAGTTCTAAATATCAACCAATCATTGTTTTTCCTTATGTATCAAGGTCATGATATAGGAGCCCATATTCGTCATTATGACCTTGGTGTCAACCCAGTTTCTTCTTATTAGCCTAGTATCGTTGTCTAGAGTCTAGAAAAAATACTCCTTCCATTTTTTCTCATTCTCAAGAAGGATCACATTTATCCCCCAGTCTTGTTTCACTAACATATAAACCCTCCTCGCAACTATAGAGTTTTGCTTCAATATATACCTTATTGAACACGAGAATCTTCAACTCTACCTTGAGCTCTCTGCATTTCAATGTGAGGTAGAGTAGGTACCTTCACCCATTAGGCATCAATTGGCCTGGTGTAAGCTAAGTCCTAGCCAAAAGTTCCTTATAAAAGGGTATAGAGGAAATTTGACCCCCAATCATAAGGCCTTCTCATGGAAGACTGTCCACCCAACTGGATAGGGGTTTCTATCACGAGATCCCGATAAAGGAATAATTATTTGAACCGAGGAAGGAATATTGTATATCCTCCTTATTCTTTCCTCATTCAGAGTTGAAAACCCACTGATCTTAACCTTGGCTGCCCAACTTTTGATATAACATGTGGGCTCACCAGTCCCTTTATTCCTCGCATTTTTCCTCCATGACCTCGAGATAAATATTTAAGTCTAAGGCACATTCAACCTAATAGTAGATGAAGCTTGTGGATAAGAGTTGGAGGTAGAGGATTGAGGCTAGGATAGCTTCTCTTCGCTCAAGTGCTTATTCCACTAGAGGACCTCGTGTCGTCACTTTTTGGATGGCCTGAGAAAGTGGGATATTATGTGCTCTCCTAAGAGGCCGAGCTTGAGGTTTTTATCTATACATGGTATCCATCTACAAAATATCATGAAACATAAAAAGGTAAGGCACGAGAAGTATAAATTATCTAGGGTTGAGTTTAAAATAAAAGGGCAATGATTCTTTAAACTAGCCTGAAAAGAAAGAATAAAATTGTTAGACTCGAGAAGTTTTTTTATAAAACCTAAGCAAATAAGCTAGGTGCTTAGCTGATTTCTTACCACATAATAGAAAATTTCTATAGCTTGAATTGAGATGATAGAGCATTTTCTTTTGTGAATTTTTAACTAATATGCAAGAAATGGTGAAATGAGGAAAGGCCTCGGCTCCTCCTTATATAGAAGTGGATGTTTTCTCTCTCTAATCAACTGACAAGAATTTATTAGGACAATCAAATGTTCTAAATTCGCTACCTGGTTGCTACTCTTCCACCCCTATTGAAGAACCGAGCTGAAAGAATAGGGGGACTAGATATTTGGACATATAGATTGACCCTAAGCCCGATCCAACTAACAGCTTAAGCCTTCAGAGAGGACCTACCTATGTCTGTTCTCACAACCATTCTCATAGAAGAAACCCATCTACGTATGTGAGCTTTGGTGTTAGAAGGTCGATCATCAGCCTGAGCCATATGATGGTCGATCTTAAGCTATAAATGTATTTTCTTTTACTTTTATGCCCCTTTGACACATTGTGATGTGTATACCCTTTGTAATTAACACATGTAAATGTAATACTATATATATATATATATATATATATATATATATATACCTCATAAGAGATCCATACATTCCCACACAATTCTCTAACTTTTTTCTAGTTTCTCTCTCTATAAATCAGATCAATCTCAACAAGTGTTTGACTTTCTTATCAATGAAAAAATACTTAATGCACTCTCCATCACACAAAATATCACTTTAAATTTGGTATTTCTCACAAAACAATTTTCTAATAGAGTGGTAAAGACTTAGTACTTGCCTACAAAATACATTTATCCAAAAGAAAAATGATAATTCAAGTGTATTATTTTTGATGAAAATTTATTTTAATCTCATACCTATTAAGTAGGGCAACATAAGTCCAATACTTTTACAAAAATTATTTTTAAAGTAATATGTTTGTGTTGTCCTAGTTTCGAAGTGAACAAGTAGAATACCACGAGTCCATTACTTTACAAAATAGATTAATGTAACTTTTTTTATAAAAATAACAAACTTCTACTATTCTAATTAATAAATTTACACTTTTATTAAACGGAATGGAATTGATAGAACATTCTTCCTTTGTCCAAATATAGCCTCCTAATGATTGTATGATAAAAAACTTATTATCACTTTTATTTAAACTACTTGAATAATAGTAGTAGATATTCGTGGGTTTAATAGTATAAACAAATAAATAGAGATATAATATTGTATAATTTTATAATAAAATTATATAAATACCATGCATATAAATTGTAAGTATAAAATTTAAATAACATGATATATAAATTAAGTAAAAAAATAATTGAAACATGTGTATTAAACTATGTTCTTAACATAATATTTTCGTTTATAGTAAGTTTATGAAAAATTTGAAAATTATCTCACATAATACAATGAACAACAAACTTAAATCACATTTTGCTACTCCCATCAAATATCAATTGTCTGAAATCTACCAAATAAACAAAACTCTAGAATGAGAATACTACAAATTGTGAAC
This sequence comes from Hippophae tibetana, assembly GCA_037013495.1. Lineage (NCBI taxonomy): Eukaryota > Viridiplantae > Streptophyta > Magnoliopsida > Rosales > Elaeagnaceae > Hippophae > Hippophae tibetana. Next base: position 49,020,374 of record CM072802.1, read on the forward strand.
AGGTGAAGAAATTAGACTTAAAACTCTTTTTTAATGTGTATCGATTTTCATAAAATTACTCATTAATTCTTTTTATTTTTGAACCTCACCCCTTGATTTCCAGTTCTAATTTCGTTTCTGGTTAGATTAGATGTTAAATAGAAAGTGAAAGGTGTTAAAGTAAATATTATAGAATCATTTATTAATATTGATAGTTTATATAGTAACACAAACTGAGATCACTTATAATAAAATACATATTTCTTAAAACTCAAAGTAAAAAGTCAAAGATAAGACGAAGACTTGTTCAAATTCAAGTCTGCCATGACATGCGATATGATAGAGTATAAGGAAGTATTGGAGAGAATCTTCTGCATAACATAGGTACAAAGATATAATATAACATATTCATCTTAATTATTTATTTTTCATAGAAAAGAAAAAAAAATGTTAAAAATATGAATGAAATCAATGATTATATTAATATATTGTAAGTAATATTTTCTTTAAGTGTTTAAATATCTATACGGATGAAAAATATCATACTTAAATGTTATGAATATGTTGAAAATATTGTCATTATGAATGAAATTTTAGAAGGAAATAAAGGAAAAAAATTATAGTTTAATAAAGTTATGAAAATTTTAATATACCTTTAAAAATATCAAAATAATCAATTAATTATTTTTCTTAATTTATATATAAAGATATAAATACATATTGATATCGATAAAATTATCATATTAAAATATTAGGGATATATATATTGAGTATATTGTTATTATCAATGAAAATTTTAGAAAACAATCACAAAAATTGTAATGAAAAATTTTATACACCTTCGAAAATATCAAAATAATCAATTAATTAATTTTTAGATTATTATTCTTATTTAATACATATAAATTTTAATACACTTAATATTATTTTGAACAATGGGTAAACAATTATAGAATAAGTAATTTAAATATTTAAAATAATTATTAAACTAATAATTAAAAAACAATTGCTTAAATATTTATGATACAAAACTTTTATCGGAAAAACTCTAAAAATAAATACAAAACATTGTTCTAATTTTTAAAAAATAAAAATAAATAAATAAAGATATTTAATGATAAATAAATTTAATTATAAATAATATTTTATCGTTATTATTATATATTTTACCAATAATATCATCACAATACATATATTATTAACCTATATTTCACATTATTACAAATAATATATATCGGTAATAAGGCCTTACACAAGATCTTTAAAATACGTTTATCGTCGAGATATTGCAGTGGATTATATATAAAAATAATAATATAGATAATGCAAAATAAGAAATAGAATAGAATAGAGAGAAAAAAGTAATGAGACGAGAAGAAGTTTATATTATATTTAATAATAAGTGTCAAAAATATGGGACTAATTCCAAATATATTATTATTGGAAATGAATTTAAATAAAAAATATTTTTGTTATTTTTATGATCGTTATTTTCATAATTATGTGACTGTTATTTTTATAACCGTTATTTTCATAATTGTGTATTTATTATTTTTTACCGTTATTTTCATAATTATGTAACCGTTACACATCTTTTTTTAACTATAAATAGTGGGCAATAACCCTCATTTTAAGACACAACTTAACAACTCAAAAATGGTTCTATAGTTTTTCATAGCAAAATCAAAGAAAAAAAAATTCAGAATTGTTTTCTCAGATTTTCGAGCAACATAAATATTTAAGAGGTGTAATATTATGGACTTCATCAGTGTATTAAAGTTTCGAGATAGAAAATAAAGATTTTTTGTTGTTTTATCCTAGGGACGATGAGGTTGTGTTTACTTGTACAATTTTGAGCAGAGCCACGAAACGTCTTAAAGAGAGTAACCTAGCCCGCGACTCAACCCAAGAAGTATATTTCAATATATCAGTAATATTGTTCTTACATAGTTTTTCACATATTTGTTCCAACAATAACAATTTTAAGATGTTTTCTATCTGCCATGTCTACTAAAATGTTAACTGCTGATCTCAACAAACCATTTCGTTTTGAGGAACTACACTTTAAAAGATGGAGACAAAAAATGTTATTTTTCCTAACCATGAAAAATGTCGCTTTTGTTCTTATTATTGAAAAACCAACACCGCCTAATCCTCTTACTGAAGCTACAACAAAGGATTTAAACACCTAGATAGAAAATGATTTTCTATGCAAAAAATTTATTCTTAATGGATTAGCTAATGATTTGTATAACTATTATAATTTTGATAAGTCTGCTAAAAAAATTTGGGATGCACTTCAAAAGAAGTACGACACTGAAGAAGCTGGAACAAAGAAATATATTGTCAGTACATACATAAATTACCAAATGATTGATGGAAAATCTATAAAAACTCAATCTCACGAACTTTAGAAGATAGCCCATGAAATAACTTCTGAAGGTATGACTTTAGATGAATAATTTCAAGTTACTGTTATTATAGATAAATTACCTCATGCATGGAAAGATTTTAAGAATGTACTTAGACATAAAACTAAGGAATTTTCTTTAGAAAGTCTTATTACCCGTTTAAAAATAGAAGAAGAAGCCCGAAAACAATATCAAAGAGATGAAGTACTCATTGTCTCAAACAAAAGTACCAATAAGAAATACTCTTCTACAATTCTGAAACCTAAAGAAAGAAACATGAAAACTTAAAATCGTAATAATAACCAGAACCATAACTACCAAAATAGAAACAAAAATTATCCTTCACGGAATGGACTTCAACCTCCCTCAAGAAATAACACATTCATGTGTTATAATTGTAACATACTTGGCCATTTAGCCAGGAATTGTCGGAATAAGAATCATCTTGCCCCACAGGCGAACCTTACCGAAGATCGGCTTATTACTATGATATATGAAATCAATTTTGTTAGTGGATTTGAGGGATGATGGGTGGACACTAGTGCTTCTCACTATGTTTGCTATGATCGATACATATTCAAGTCCTATTCTGTGTCTGGGGATAAGAAAGTGTTGCTGGGAAATCCACTAAATTTACTGGTACTGGTAAGGTGGAATTAAAGTTTACCTCTCGAAAGACTATCATCTTGAAAGATGTCCTGCATACTCTACTAGTAAAATTTCACCATATGAAATTTTGAAAAATAAGAAACCTAACTTAACTTATTTTAAAACTTGAGGTTGTTTAGCCTATGTTAGGATCTCAAATTCTAAAAGAAATAAACTTGCTAGTAGAGCATATGAATGTGTGTTCATAGGATATGTTGTGAATAGTAAAGCTTATAAATTCTATGACTTAAATAATCATGTAGTTATAGAATCAAATGATGTTGACTTCTATGAACATAAGTTTTCCATTAAATTTAAAAATAGTGGGAGCTTGTTTTCTAGTAGTTTACCCATAATTAGAACTAATGAAAAAAAAATGAGGAATTAAACACTGAAATTAGGATAAGTAAATGAGCTCGAACCCTAAAGGACTTTGGGTCTAATTTTTATGTTTATACCTTAGAGGAAGATCCATAAACTCTTCAAAAAAACCTTATCTTCTTTAGATGCCAACTTATGGGAAGAAGTCGTAAATGATGAAATAAACTCTCTTGAGTATAATAGAACTTTGCATTTAGTTGACTTACCTCCTAGTTGCAAAATGATAGGATGTAAATGGATACTAAAGAATAAATAAAAACCTGATGGTACTATTGAAAAGTACAAAACTCGGCTTGTAATCAAAGGGTATAGGCAAAGAGAAAATGTAGTTTTCTTTGATACCTTTTCACTAGTCACATGAATAACTTCCATGCGTGTACTTTTCTCTCATACTACTATCCATGATTTAGTAGTGCACCAAATGGATGTTAAAACTTCTTTCTTAAATAGTGACTTAGAATAAGAAATTTATATGGACCAACTTGAAGGTTTTGTTATCCCAGGTCAAGAAAATAAAGTTTGTAAACTAAATAAATCCTTTTATGGTCTAAAACAAGCACCTAAGCAATGATATGAAAAAAAAAATTATAATCTAGTTATCTCACATGGATTCAAAATAAATGAAAGTAACAAATGCATTTATTATAAATCAAGAAATGACATTTGCATTATTATGTGTTTATATGTGGATGACATGCTTATTTTTGGATCAAATATTCATGTTGTGAATAATGCAAAAACTTTGTTATGTGCTAGCTTTAAAATGAAAGATCTCGGAGAAGCGAGTGCAATCCTTGGTATAAAGATTACTATATCTAAAAATGAACTTTCTCTAGATCAATCTCATTACATTGAGAAGTTCTTAAAGAAATATAATTACTTTAACTGTAAACATGCATGTGCTCCCTATGATCCTAGTGCAAAGTTGTTCAAGAACACTAGAGACAGTGTTAGACAAACTGAGTATGCGAGCATCATTTGTAGCTTACGTTATGCTACTGATTGTACTAGATCAGACATAGCTTATGTTATAGGACTACTATACAGGTTTGCCAGTAGACCTAGTATAGAACATTGGAATGCTATTGAAAGGGTCATGAGATACCTTATGAGAACTATGAACCTTGGATTACATTATAAGAAGTTTCCTGCTATTCTATAAGGATACAATGATGTTGATTGGAACACTCTATCAGAATACTCCAAAGCAACTAGTGGCTATATATTTAGCATTGCTGATGGAGATGTTTCTTGGAAGTCTAAGAAACAGACAATATTGCCTCAATCTACGATGGAGTTTGAAATGATAGTACTAGCTACTCCTAGTAAAGAAGCATGATGGTTAAGAAGTATGTTAGCAGAGATCCCTTTATGGGAAATATTGATACCAACTGTCCTAATCCATTGTGATAGTACCACAGCTATTGCAAAGATTCAGAACCGTTATTATAATGGAAAGAGATGACAGATACATAGTATTGTTAGAGAATTTCTCTCTACATGAGCTATAAGAATGGATCATAAATGTACTGATGAAAATTTGGCTGATCATTTGACGAAAGGATTGACAAGAGAGAAGGTTTTCAAAACCTCAAAAGGAATGAGACTGATACCCTTAGAATGAAGAGTCACTTGTGATGCTAACCTAACTTATAAACTAGAGATCCCAAGAAATAAATTCAATGGCTAATAACAAGTCATGAAGTGATATGAGATGAATCATGCTATTATGAAGTCTTATTCTATATTGTTAGAAGCATGAAGTCTTGAAGCGACAGATAATGATGAGTTCATTATTAAAACTCTTAATGAGTTGTATACTCTATGTGGAGTGGAGTACATAGCTATAGGAGTACTCTTGATAGACTCACCTATGTGAATGTGGAAGTGTGGTCGCTTCCTATGTAAATTTTTGGCAAAATTTACTAAAGAATTCACTATACTGGGATACACGTGCATGGTCGTGTATGTAATATTGTTAGAGATAGGGTTCAAAACTATGAGCTATTCTAGTATATTTTAAAGCATCAATACTATGCAAAAGTTCAAGTGGATAAACACATTTTGCTTATGCACAATCTTATATTTTTTAATTAATTGGTTGCTCGATGAAGCTATTTTTATGTAAAATTCAAATGGGGGATTGTTGGAAATGAATTTAAATAAAAAATATTTTTGTTATTTTTATTACCGTTATTTTCATAATTATGTGACTATTATTTTTATGACCATTATTTTCATAATTATGTGACTGTTATTTTTATGACCGTTATTTTCATAATTATGTATCTTTTATTTTTTACAAATATTTTCATAATTATGTGACTATTACACATCTTTTTTCAACTATAAATAGAAGACAATAGCCCTCATTTTAAGACACAACTTAACAACTCAAAAACGGTTCTATGGTTTTTCATAGCAAAATCAAAGAAAAGAAAATTCAAAATTGTTTTCTCAGATTTTCGAGCAACATATATATTTGAGAGGTGTAGTATTCCGGACTTCATCAGTACAATAAAATTTTGAGATATAAAGCAAAGATTTTGGGTTGTTTTATCCTAGGACGACAAGGTTGTGTTTGCTTGCACAAGTTTGGATAGAGCCACAAAACGTCTTAAAAAGAACGACTTAGTCCGCGACTCAACCCAAGTAGTATATTTCGGTATATCGGTAATATTGTTCTTACATAATTTTTCACATATTTGTTCCAACACTTATCTAATAAATCAAATGATAAATATGAATATTTAAAATATAACTAAACATATACTAGATAATAATAATCCTAATCGAGATAACTTTAACAATAATTATCTTTATTTTCTATTCTTAATTCTAATCATTTCTCCCATATAAGAAAAACTCAACTCTTGGTGAGCTATAGAGCCATAAAGTAGCAAATGGAACTTTAAGAACAGTAGTAATATTCTACATTGGTGCTTAGTGAATAACTCAAGTGAAAAATGAAAGCTGTAAAATAGACAAAGACAACAAAGGATACAATAAGGTTGTCTGGTCAAGCGATAAACCATTATATGAACAAACTATCATATTTGGATATTCAATGATGTCTGGACAACCATTATATGAGCTAACAATGACTAGGAAAACCTTTTTTATGATAGAGAAGTAATATCATGATCAAGAAAATTTTCACCAAGTGTTCTGTTGTAATTGATTTTCTAGAGCAAATCTCTCATCTTTTGTAAGTTAAGATAGACTAGCTTGAACTTGAGAACAAAAATCATGCAGATTAGTCAATATTTCTTACATCAAATTTTGAATTGTTTGTTGTATCGCTCCTAGAGTTTTATTGACTTTGTTATAATAGTTTACATATCATTTTATATGGATTGAGATCTAAAATGCACCACTTGCTATTCAAATGGGATTTGTTTAAATTCCCATGATTTCTTATGATCATATGCATGTGTAGAATAAGTAACGTGATTGTAATAATTATTATCATATGTAAAATATGAATAATTATTATACTTATAATTAGTACAATAATTATCAAAATTTATGTAAGAAGAAAAGTGATATTGTGACATCATATACCATTCAAAGAGAAATTAAAATTTTCAAAAAGAATATCATAGAGTCATTCACCCAAAGAACAAAGAAAGTTAACTGACAACTGGTTAAACATCAATTAATTATAGTAGTTACAAATGACAATAGTTTTATAAGTCACGTAAGTCATTTGTGTGTTTGTTGGAATTCTTGTGTAAAATACAAAATCTGTTCATTTTACTTATTGTTATATATTCCTATATATAAGTTCAGTTACTAACGATTCATATTGAGAGATAAATGTTTTTTCTTCATCATCTTTGGTATTTTGATTTTTGGAACTCTAATAGAGACTATGAACTGCTTGATTGGTCATACTTGACATGTTAAGGGGCCTACACTTTTCAGTTCATCAATTGTTGGGATAAAGGTTATGAAGATTGAAGGTTTCAAGTTTGGATCTGAAACCTATTTCAAATTCAACAAAGATATATTCTCTATTTATCTATGAAATTATATTAACAAAATCAAATTTTATTGATTCTAGAAATTTTTTGAACACCATGCTTCCGATAAACCAAAAACTATTTTATCTTTATCATAGTTTTCTATCGAATCAAAACCAACATTGTGCCATCCATTATTTTCCACTCTCTTGCTCCCACTTTAGATCATGATTCTTTCAAGGTTAACACTAATATTTCAATAGATACTAGTACTTTGCTTCTTCATGTTCCCATTGATCCCTCCAAGCACCTTCTGAGGCTATGGCTTCTACTCCTCATTCCAATGTCCTTAGTGCTTCCATAAGTTATCTCAAATGCCCAATTTTACTTGTACTTGTTATTATAGCTCATTTGTTTCTATCTTATCAACCATTCATAATGTATTTAAGCCTATATCTCATAAGGATGCAATTATGGATCCTTTGGGCAACAATCTATGCCTGATGAACTTACTTCTTTGCATCAAGAAAACACCTGGGTCATAGTCATTTTGTCATCAAGTAAATGAGCTATTGGTTCCTATTTGGTCTATAAAATCAAAACTCATTTTGATGGATCTATTGAAAGGTACAAACTCTAATATTTGCAAAGGTATACTCTTAAAATAGGGGTATTAATTATGAAGATACTTTTACCCCTAGCAAAAATGACTACAATTCACACACTTATTGCAATTGCATATGCTCATAAGTGATGTATATATTACATGGATGTTAAAAACTCATTCTTGAATGATGAGTTTCAAGAATAAGTATACATGCTACCTTCTTCTGGTATTCTTCACAAACCTAGTGAAGTTTGTTAGTTGAGAAAATCTCTTTATGGTCTCAAACAAACACCTCGTGCTTGGTTTTGGAAATTTTCTATTGTAATCACCACCCTTCGTTTCTTTTCGGACCATTATGATTCTACATTATTTTACATATTGTAAGTCTCGTTGTATTTGTGTCTATATGTTGATTTCTCATGTACAAAACATGGCATCTGTTATTTTACTTTGTATTTTTATCTTCCTTTGTGTAAGGTTAGTTACTGTGGTTCATTAATTCACACATGTATATAGTTAGGTACACACCACGGGATTTATTTTTGTAGTGTGCATGCTAGGTTTAAAGTGTTGGCTTTCGGCGAGTGAACTGACTTTTTATCTATGATTTTTGGCACATTTCAAATGTGAGTACTTATGGATAGTACTCGGCATTTTTAGAAACAAAAAATATAAAAACATGTAACACCTCATCACTTAGCTAGTATAATCTGAGTTTGGTGTGTGTATTTCTAAACATATTAAAGCATAAACTCTAATCAAAAAGCATTTTTTTTATTTACTTGCATTCTATTATTAATTTATAATATCTATAATTAATAATTATTTACTTTTGATATTATATTTTTTGTGATTCTATACTTCTGTTGTATGAACTGTATAAGCATTATACTATTTTGTTTCTTACGAAATAAGGTCGAGTCCTTTAAGAGACTATTGCTCCTTACCTTGGTCAAATACCAGGTTATGAACTCTTTCAATTGGTATTAGAACATGTGCACCTTTTTGGGCTTAACTGCTCCAATGTTGATTTTGTTAACTCGCGTGTTCACACATATAAACTCTCTCTAATGGAGTCTGGATAAGGAGATAATGTAGATATACTACTAAAAATCACAAATGATGGCTTTTTGTAGTCCCAAAAAGACCAAGTGTGGTTCTTTGTCAAGAATGGTTGGACTTATCCAACCAAAACCCTGATTGATAACACTATGATTCCAAAACCCATAAGTGAGTGGACTAAATATGAAAGTAAGGAATCTGAATGGAACACCAAGGAACTCGATGCAATCATCAAGGATTTTTTGCCAAATGAATTTCAAAGAATTCAGAGTCATACTTCTTCTAAAAAAGCATGGGAAATTTTAGAGACCACTCATAAAGGCACATCAGTTGTAAAAAGATCAAAAATTATGAAGTGAAATAGAGATTTTGTACTCTATATCATACAAGAGAATGAAAATTTTGACAAATTATATGCACATTCTTCAATCATTGTCAATTATTCCTAAAACATGGATGGACCTATAGGTGAAGAAAAATAGATTAAGAAAATATTGCTAGCCTATTCTATCATTTTAATGCCAAAGTGATCGTTCTTGAGTCCATGTATGACCCTGGTGAACTTACTATTAATGAATTAGTTGGTGACCTGTAAGTATTTAAACTACATCATTTATTACCAAAATGAGAGTAATTTGCTTCTGAGAAGGGAAAGAGTTTGGTGATAACTGTATTTTATATAGTTATTTTCATCTATTTTATTAATTATAATTGCTATGTTCTTCATATTTTTAGTTAATTTTTATTTAATAAATTAGTATTTACTATTTTTTTATATTTTAAGAAAATTAAATAATTTGTATCGAAAACTTACTGAATTGCAAATTTATGTCCAAAAATATAATTTCAAGTAATAGAGTTCTTAATTGCAATTTATAAAAGTCGAAAATATAATTTAAACTAAAATCGGGCTTAATTTTAATTATTAAAAATTTAATTTAAATTAGAAAAGGGCTTAACTATAATTAAAGAAAGTTTAAAATGTAATTTGAATTAAATTTGTGGATCAAAATACAATTAATTAAAGTTTATTTTTCGCGCATGAGGGAAGAAGTCAACGTGCAGTATTTCACGCGCATAGCGTGAACCGTCATATCAGCGAAGAAACAGCTATGATGTGTGCATCTCTATCACACCCGACCAACTTACGTGGGTGCAGGTTTCTGTCTTTCACGCTGCTCGGTGCCGAGTGAGGCCCACCTACTGCGCAAGCTGGTGTACAAGTGGTATAAGTCAGAGGAGATATTCTAGTTCAATTAACCCTTATAAATTCTTTAAATAGAGGGATGTTATTTGACCACTATTTTTGGGTGATCTATTGGGGTTGCGTTTATTTCCTTCCTCTCTTTGGTTTCCATTCTTTTATACGTGAATATGTGTCATTTTTTTGTGTTCATATGTTTGACTCTTCTTCTCTTCTTTTGTTTGTCATTTCCTTGTAGTTAATTGTCATATTTATTGCTTTTTCTAGATGATCCTTTGTTAGTTTTCTCACATGCTAGTTGCTTTGACTTGTTCCTTATGTGTGTTTGTCTTGCATACTACCTACTTCTTCCTCTTTGGCTTTTTGTATATGCATCATTCCACATGTTATTCATGTATTCAAAGTATTAGGATTATACTTCATGTTATCTTATCATGTATGTGACATGTCATATAATATGCTTCTCTCCTATTTTACTAGGTTATTCATCCTTACACTTAATATGTTTTGTATTGTTTCCCTATTTATCCATTGTCGACTTTTGTCCACCTTTTTCCTTCTTATCCTTCTACTATACAATAGTTGTTTTATTGAAGTTAATTGTGATGATTTTACAAGCATGTATTTATGAGTGTTTCTCTTTTTTGTACTTCCTCTAATTTACCATGTGCATCTATATGTCATATAGATTATTTACATGTCTTTAAGACCTTTGACATAAATTCAATTTTTTATCTAAACTTGTGTGTTTAGCTGGCATTCATGTTGTCTGTGTTGTTGTCACTATCTAAGCATGTCTTGTGTTTCTGTGTTGGAACTTTTGCCTTTCTCTCATGCTTAGTGGTTTTTATCTCTTTTTTTACTTTCTTTTAGAGATGTTACATGTGTTATTCACTAGTTAGTTAGCTCCTTTCTTTCTACTAACTAGAAATAATATGAGCTTTATTGATTATCTCTTTTGAGACACTTTCCTCTTCTTTTTGGGCTTTGATATGTTTTGAGTCCTTTATTTTCATCTCTCTTGCTAGTCTATGTTTAGTGTTCATGTGACTGACAGTTTCTTCTCTTTGCTAATATATTGCATATAAATGAGTTTTAGAGGGATGACATTGATATATATTTGGCATGTTTTTTACATGAATTGAAGTATGGATGTTTTAACATATGTATTCTGTGAGAGCATGTATGGCTAAATTTTTCTTATTTGTCTTATCTCAGATGAATTTTTCTTTTGCATGTATCATATCTTTGTGAATTTGCACAGTTATTTTGAGAAACTTGTGTGAATCTCTTACTTTGATGATTTGCATTTCTCTAACAAGGTCTAGAATCCATTTTTAGTGTATCTCGAGATGAAATTCTAGCTACTACTTAGATAGAAAGAGAATGTAGGCCTTCCTTGTACCATTTGATCCTTTCTTTCCACCATTGTTCTCATATCCTTAGTCTCTCCTCTTCGAGCCATTTTGGTATCCCTTCATTTCTTTACACCTAAACATTGGCTTATCCTAATTATTTGTTCCTACTTTTTACACCCTTTTGTTGAGTTTGTATGTTCTGGGAATGTCTAGTTTTACCCTCTTGGTTTCTAGAAAGGAGAAAAAGGGAATGAAAAAGGAAAAAGATGAAATTGGATTGATAAACTTTTAACAAAAATGGGGGAGAAAAAGATTGAGAATAGAAAAATATAAAAAAATGAAGTGTTGATATTTGTTTGTTTGAAAAACAAAAGGAAGGAGAAAAGAAAAGGTGAAAATATGGTTATTGTGTTGAGACAATGTTGCATTAACATCTAAATTCTATGTATTGTTCTCACAACTTCTTTGGTTAAAGTTTGAGGGAAAAAAACCCATGTACAAGGGTATTTCTATCATGGACATGAATTATTTGTTGACTAGTTGAACAAAAGTGTGCTTAAGCCTAAATGTCTTCTTTTCCCTACCCTTACCTTATCCTTTCATTACAAAATTTGAAAGACCTATTAATTTCTACTTTGATGGCACTTACACTAGTAGAGAAAGACTAATTGTGGACATATGAAGCTTGGTTCAACTTGAGTGTATATTTCAATTTTCTTGGTTCACATAAACATATCTTAATGACATATAGAGTAAACAATTTATGCATATCACACATTGTGCATGACATCAAAAATTTAGTTATACTCTTACATGAATGCGTCATGGATTGATGGACATATGGATGTTTGTGTTGAATTTATTGTTCTTCCTTTACCGATCCACTAATTCATTGAACTTAATTAGTTTGCTTCTCTCTTTGTATTTTCCTTGTCATCTAATGTGTGTAGATGCTTATATGTTGGGAGAGTTTTTTTGTGAGTAGAATGAATAAAATTTTTATTATATTACATGCATACTTTTAGAGGGAGAGATGTATGTCTTGTGCATATTGTCTAGCAAAGTTTTGTGTTTGTTTTACTTCTTATTATTTGTCCTATTTTTGAGTTTTTTCTATACTAGATATTCATGTAGTACCTTCTTCTCTTTGTCATCATACTGTATAAATGAGTATAAATAGGACTGTTATTGTAACATGTTGCATAGATTGTATGCAATCGTTGATTTCACATGTCTACCTATGTGTTTACCTGATATCATGTAGTTATGAGTTAATGCTTGTTTCTCACTTGTTGTTGATAGCTTGGCTTTTGTTGTTTTAATACATGAAGCTTAGTTTTGTCTGTGTATTGAGTTTGTTGATTGTTGTGTGATTTTGTGCTTCGCTCGTTTACATGTTATCTTCTGTATTTTTCGCATGACTACATGTAATATGTCTTAATATATTTGCTTAATATTATCTATATTGTTGCATTAATGTTAAGATTATAGCATATTTGCATGCCTCTTCTCCCTCATATAGGGGTATACCTTTGACTTTCAGTGTTAAAAAATGTGAGAAGTTTTTATGCACAACTATATGTTTGTTGTCATGTTGTGTGTTTCAGGTAAAGTATTGCATAAAGTCTATAAGTGTTATGCATGTTTACTTGTGCATGTGACTATAGGTGTGTACTTATATATGGGTAACATGATAGATAGTATATGGTTTGACTACACGTTTTTACATGATACATTCACATGATATGTGTTATTTCGTATGTGTAAGTTATAGGTGTAGAGTAAAGCCTTCATACTTCTAATATGCAATGATGATGTGGTGTTGAGACCCTCGTGTTTTAGTATGATATAGGAAGCTTTGTTACATAAAGATGGATATAGCAGACTCAAGATGGATGCACTTAGAGTAGGTGTATCTTTCAAATTTTGGTGTGTGTCATTATGTTGTTCATGGGAACAAACAACTTAAGGACTTTTTCATGATCTTTTCATGCTTGATAAGTTTTTGTATCTAATTGTGTAGTGTTTTGATACGAAAAGCCAAAGGGGAAGAATATAAGTCGTGTTGTACTCGTGTCTGTGTGTTGGCTTCCAGTGTACAAAATATGGTGTCTATTATTTTACTTAGTGTTTTTATCTTCCTCTGTGTAAGATTGATTACTGTAAATCAGTAATTCACATATGCATATAGTTAGGTACACTTTGTATATGAGCATGTTTACACATACCATGGGGTTGGTTTTTGTAGTGTGCATGCTAGGTTTAGAGAGTTGGCTTTTAACGAGCGAGCCAACTTTTTTACCTATGGTTTTTGGCTTATTTCGGGTGTGAGTATTTATAAATAGTACTCAGTATTTTTGGAAACAAAAAAATATAAATTTTTAGCATCTTACCACCAAGCTCGCCACTACCCTTGGTGAGATGGTTGGCAAGGTGTGTATTTTGTGCCCTATAAATACCCTACTCATTTTTTTTCCTTTACCCATGTTTTTAGGGTCAAAAATCTTCCAAAATTCATAGCAAAATTTATATTTGTTTTAGAAATCATTTTGGTGAGATTATATTTGAGTGTGGGTCGTTCAGTGTGTTTTATGAGAAAATCATTTTCTATATGAGTATGTAGTTTGTCTATGTGTCTCCCATATGCGATTTGACATTAGTAATGGACTATGTTTCCTGTGAGGTTGTAAGTTGATACGCTTCTATAGCTAGGTTCGAGTGTTGAACCATATAATTGCAAAAGCAACAAGTAAAGATCATCAATAGGAAATTAGAACAGAGGTCCCTACTGATAGAGATAATAATGGTTTTACTGTCTATTAGAGTTGTAACTTGTTTTCTGTTTATGAATTATTTGTTGTTTAGGGTAGCCTTAAGTAACTCAAGGATGTTATCATATAGATATGGTCTCTATATGGGTTTACTTTGTTATATCGAATGTTATGCATGATCACTTATTGAGCTAATATAATCTGAGTTTGGTGTATATATGTCTCAACATATTGAAGCATAAACTCTTATTAGAATGTATTTGTTGTTTACTTGATTTCTATTATTAATTTATAATGTCTATGATTAACAGTTATCTGTTTTTGATATTATATTTTTTGTGATTCTATGCTCCTACTGTGTGAACAATATAAGTGTTATAATATTCTGTTTCTTATGAGTTAGGGTCGAGTCTTTTAAAACATTATTTCTCCTTATGCTGATCATATATCGGATTGTAGACTATTTCACATATGTACTTCTATTGGTCATATTTTGATTTCTTTATATATTGATAACATGATTATTACTAGAGATAATTTGGATGATATTACAGTGTTGAAGTTAACATTAGCATGCTAATTTGTAACGAATGATTTGAGTTAAATGGTAATTTGTTATCAAGGACAATATTGGAGAGCATTTTTACCCAAGCTTTTATTATAGACTATGATATTACATAGTTTAATGTTGATAATAAATACTTTAAGACATATTTGTTAAATAGTATTAAACATCATGATTTTATAATTTTTGTACGATTATGTGTTTAATTGTGAAATAAGATTATATTGTATCGAGTAAAAATTATATAATTATATAGAAATTTAATACCATGAATTGTTTTTCTTATCCTTAGTCAGCTTGTGCTTCTTGTTAACATATTGGGTTTCGGGTGTATTGTGTTGCATGCTCAAAGATTGTTCCTTTTATCTTGTCTAACTAGGTAATGCTAAGGGTTCTGTAAACTCTCTTTAGGAATGTCTTCTACCAGCTTTGGGCTAGATATTACTAGTCTTGATTTCGGGGGTAGTAGTAATGCTACTGGTGATGGATTATGTTACGAGTGTTAAGGTGTCTTTGAGTGTCCTTTGATTTTTCTGTTTGGATTAGTACTTTGGCTTGTGTCTAGACGGAAGGTTTTTAGGTTGTAATGCTCTTTGTTTTTTAATGGATTACTTCATTTCCAAAAAAAAAAAACATATATATATTACAATACAAACTAATTCGGCCTTTCTAGTAAATAATTTCGTAGTTACTTTATAATTTGACATCTTAAATTTTATATTTCATATAACTGGTTTTAACAAAATTCATGTTTTAATGATCTTTTGGTGTGCTAGAAGAGAACATGTGACTGTAAGACCGGCTAAGAACAAGAGGTCAGATTTTTTATTATTTATTTTAGATATATAATCATAAATCCCTTTAATAATAATACCATCATTTCCCGACTGGAGTAAAATTTCAATACTAGTACGACCGTGTCCCTGACCCAATGGCCCGCGCAATATTAAGATAAAATATGACTTAGTTGGCACCATAATATTTATTTATTTATTTATTTTTTTCAAAACTTACTAACATTCATGAAGAGTTATGCTAAATAATAGTGTAGGTATATTTTTGAGCCAGAAGCTCGTTGGGCATAGTAACTAATATTGTTCTGTACAGCATGAGCAAACTACTTTGAAGATATATATTAAACAATCAAACTTCAAAAGTCATCTGACTACTGTTCAAGGAAAAAAAATCCAACTATTGAATGTCTCTTCGTCACTTTATTGAGTTTTCTTGCCGACAAACACATATGTATGAAGAGTAAGGGCAAAGCCTAATTAAACTCCATAAAGGTTATTTTTCATTCAGCTAATTCCTCTTCTTACCCAATCATTTAATATATTTTATAAATGTAATTATTTACCTTTTAAAAATATACAGTCATATTTATAATTATTTTATTAGATAGAAGATCCACCATTTTAATATGAATTCATTTATATAAAAAGAACTTAAGATTAATGTTCGAAGTAAATCTACTATTCAAAAAAAGAAGAAAACTTAAATAGGTTAGAATGATCATATTAATATCTTAAACTTTTCATGAAAGCAATTGAGGTAATAAATTGATACATATTTTATAATTTTTCTTAAATTAAGTTAAATTTTAAGAAAAATTATGATTTTATTATTGGTTTAAAAATAAGACTCATTTTTTCTCATTTAAAATCATAACTTTGAATCACATCATATATTATTTAATCTATTAAATTAATCTTATTAAATTTTGTATTAAAATAAAATATTAATCAAATTAATAGTTTTTTAAGTATATAATTGAATGGATAATGACGTAAACTTAAAAGACAAGTACAACTGAAAAATTTAATGGTTTTAGAATATGAATAGAAGATGTTAAAAAAGAGTTAAAAAAAATGCAGCGACAAATGAAGGTATATGGAGCAATTCTTATATTATCTTTTAATTATTAAATTATACCATAAAATCTATATTAGGATTTTGTCTATAAAAAATATATTAGTGAAAAATCACAATATAACTAAATAAATCTAAAGAAATGAATATATTATTTAAAAAAATTAAGAATTTTAAATTTAATACTTAATCACAATAATCAAATATACAAATAAGTAATAAGTATGAAAATTAAAAATAATCACATAGATTTCTAGGTAGAAACCACCTAATTTATCTACTATAAAAATTAAATATTCAGATACAAACTCAATTTTATACTATTATCATATGTATAATGATTCGATGTAATTTACTTAGAGTTTATATTCTATATTCAAAGCCTCCAAAATTAACGTGAGTGTATATTTACCAATGTTTAAATTAATTCACCAATTAGACACGTTTAAATAATAACCTACAAATAAGTTAACATAAAAACATAAGTATATGTGTGTGTTCTAGATGTATTTCAATAACAAATAAATCCTAAACTAATAAAATCAACTAATAAATCAATCAAAGAAAAATTTTAAGTAACCTCGAACAAAAAATATAAATCATGAATTAATGCAAGCATGAATAAGTCCTAAAATAAGAAGCTATATGCTTGTAGAAAATAATACTTAAAAATTATAAAATTCTAGGGAAATAAAAGCATATATTTTTTTGTATATTTGTGAGCTTTTTTGGAATAACAAGCCATGGGTTAATTTATAAATTAAATTAAAACCTAATACTTTATCATTGTGTAAAAATAATTATACTAGATTTTTAATAGTCATTGAATAGCTTTTACTTTATTTTATTTTTTTTATTCTCATCTAATATTCGATTTAAATGAATCAAGGTAAAAAATTGCTTGTAATCTAAACCCAAATTTGAGAATTTAGGTTATATTTTAGCCTCAATTTTAAATTATATAGTTTAAAATATATTTTAAAAATAATAACTTGAACAACATAAATAATTTTAAATGTTTTGCAATGGGTTCACATGAATACAATTCATAGAGATTATATTTTAATTCTATTTCTTATAAACTCAATATTTCTTAGATTTTACTTTCTATAACTAATTTAAAAAAATGCCTTCACCCTTAAAAAACAACTTAGAATACCTTATAATTAGATTGGTATACGTTATGGTTTTTTTTTAAATAACTCGTAACAATGTCGAGATGATTTTATTTACATAAAAATATAAACTTATAATAGAGACAGTTTTATAATTAAAGCAAAAATTTAGACAAAAATATGAAAAATTTATTGGATAAGCACTTGATGAAAAAAAAAATATATATTAATTAACCTCTAAGGCTCAAACAGCATCAACATTTTGTCATCACAAGTTAACCGTCTCATTAAATTATATATTAGAAAGAAAGAAAGAAAAAATGTACTATTAAAAACCTTCGGCTCCAACAGTTATGGACTTCATGTACATCTACGTTTTGATTTAATAGAAGAAATAACAGCACTTTTTATAACGACTATTGAGAAGAAATGAGAGAGAGTTAACGCCATTCCCAAATGAGGTTTCTGTTTATTTCAGGAAAAATCAAGCAGAATTTGAATCTAGTGCGCTCCAACGTTCAAAATGGAAACTAAAGATTCTCGTGAATATGCATCCAACGGTCAGAAATGTCCACGTGAAAATCTCTATTCAAAAAACTGTAGTAAGCAATTTTATCTTGTTAATAATATAAATAAGAGAGACAGTGTTCAGAGGCTTTGCAGCTACATTTATAATAATTCTTTCCTTTTTTTTCTTTCTCAGACAGACTTCCCCATTAGCTTCCTGTCAATCTCTCTTTCTTTCTTTTTCATCATTATACCTTCCTGTCTACGGTGAAGGAATTAGAATTTATTAAAAAAAAAACCCATGTCTACTTTTTCTCAATAGAAAACTAAAAACCAAATGGTTCTTCTTTCAGAGTCCAACTGTCAGGTCAGATCCAAAATTTCCTAAAATTTCCCATTTAATTTTCTCAATCTGTTCAAGACCCACCTCCACAAAATGCAAATCCTGAAATGGGCTTCCCTTTTCTTGCCAATTGTTTCATTCTTTTGGATGTTTTCACCATCAGTAGCTCAAACGAACCCAATTTGCTCAGAACAAGACAGAGCTTCCCTTCTGAGCTTCAAAACCAAAATCATAAAGGACACCACTGATACTCTCTCTACATGGACTGGCAAAGATTGCTGTGATGGAGGTTGGGAAGGTATACAGTGCAACGCAGCTGGAAGAGTCACTGGTTTGCAGTTGCAGAGACCCACTAGTAGGGAGGATGTCCTTTACATGAAGGGCACTTTGTCTCCATATTTGGGCAATTTGGATTTCTTGGAGGTTATGGTGATTAGTGGGATGATACAAATTACAGGTCCAATTCCTCAAAGTTTCACAAATCTTTTGCGTCTCACTCAGCTAGCTCTAGAGGACAACTCTCTCTCTGGAAGTATCCCTCCAGGTTTAGGCCATTTGTCATCACTCCATTCCCTATCACTTACCGGTAATCGCCTAACTGGATTGGTCCCTCCGAGCCTAGGAAGTCTGAGAAGCCTTTTTCAATTAAACTTGGCAAGAAATTCACTCACAGGTCCAATTCCACCTACCTTTCAAAACTTGAATGCTTTGCAATATCTTGATCTTAGCGTCAATAGATTATCAGGTTTTATCCCAGCCTCTTTAGGCCAACTTGAGAACATTACATTCATTGACCTTTCTAATAACCAATTAGCAGGGCAAATACCTGTCTCCTTAAGCAAGTTGAGCAAGCTTTTAGACTTGTCTTTGAGCCATAATCAACTCAATGGGAAAATCCCCGTTGAAATTGAGAGCTTGAAATCCCTTACTACTCTTTCTCTGGCTAGCAATAGATTTACGGGTCCTATTCCAGTATTTATTTCAAAATTACAGAACCTTTGGTACCTCAATTTGTCTAGAAATGGCTTCACTGGTCCATTGCCTGAAACTCTTGGTAGGGGTATTCCTTCTCTCTTGTCAATTGACCTATCCTATAACAATCTCAGCTTAGGGACTGTTCCCAATTGGATCAAGAGTAGGCAACTCTCAGATGTTCATCTTGCTGGTTGTCAACTTGGGGGTCCACTGCCCAGTTTTACAAGGCCTGATTCTTTAAGCTCCATAGACCTATCTGATAATCATTTCACTGATGGAATTTCAAGGTTCTTCACCAACATGTCAAGTTTACAAAGGGTCAATCTTTCAAATAACCAATTGAAATTTGATGTTTCAGAAATCAAATTGCCAGATGGAATATCTATTGTGGATTTGCA
This sequence comes from Hippophae tibetana, assembly GCA_037013495.1. NCBI lineage: Eukaryota > Viridiplantae > Streptophyta > Magnoliopsida > Rosales > Elaeagnaceae > Hippophae > Hippophae tibetana. The sequence continues at coordinate 49,040,532 of CM072802.1, forward strand.
CTTAAATCAGATCATGGGTTCCCTCTCTATGATAGTGAATAACAGAACAAGCAGCTTTCTTGAGGTATTAGATGTGTCAAACAATCAAATTTCAGGCATGATTCCAGAATTCAAAGAAGGTTTGAGATTAAGGGTTCTTAACATAGGAAGCAACAAAATTACAGGACAGCTTCCAAGCTCTACATCAAAACTGATGAAACTGGAAATGTTAGACATCTCAAGGAACCAGATATCAGGCACCATCCCAACAAGCTTGGGATTATTGGTGAAACTGCAATGGCTTGACCTATCTATTAATAGGCTCACGGGAAAAATCCCAAATAGCTTATTGGGGATTGGAGTTCTAAGACATGTGAGCTTCAGAGCAAACAGTCTATGTGGAGAGATACCACAGGGGAGACCATTCAACATCTTCCCTGTAGCTGCTTATGCCCACAATTTATGCTTATGTGGCAAACCTTTGCTACCTTGTAAGGGAAAGTAACAAGCAGACATGAACGAGCCAGTATGAGGCTGACTCAGCTGAAATAGAAATTTCATGTCATTTCATGTGTTACCGAATAGCTTATTCATGCCCCACTACTTAAACATAAATCCTATTCTAATTCTTTATACTTATAACATCAAAGAATTTATTTCCCTAATTCTGCGATGAAATGCCTTGGATAAAGGCTAAATTATGTACTTCATGTATGAACAATGAGTCTGTTCTACAGGCTCGTGCCACTATCTCCTTGAGTTCTAATTAAATTTGTCAAATGCTACTATAGTTAGTAAATGATTAACATTTATTTTAGACATTATTGATTCAAATCCTCAAACCCCGAATATATTTAAAAATGAGCAAGAAGTGATGGAGGCTTTGTAGCAAAATATATCAAAGCAGTGAAATATTTAAAACAAAAACAAAAGTGAAAAAGTTGCCAGCCATTCTTTATTAAGGCGGTACATTAGAAATCCACTTGCATCTATCATTCAAAAAGGAAGACCAATTTAATAGACTACATTGCAACATCAATACAAGTATCACGTATTCTACATTTCTAATTTATCAAAAAAAGCAACATTTACAAGCCACTAGAACAAAAACATCACTTGGAAAAGTGAGAAGCACAACAGGCTTCGTAATCACTTCTTACTCTCCATCAGACAACTCTTCCACTTCCTTGTCTGAAGCTCCTTTCTCTGAACCCCCTTCAACCTAAACAAGCAAACCAAAGATATTTCATTACCACAAGATTCCTTTTATAACAAGAACCAAGGTCTCAAATTAACAATAGTTTGCTTGCTTTGATCTTTTTAGAAGTCGCACCTCTACATTTTCATCAACATTCTCAGCCTGCAAAACTTTGTTGTACCCTGTTTTAAGATCTGCAGCTTTATCCTGATAAATCTTCTTCTCCTATAATCATTTGTAATATAAAAACAGTAAGATCACATCATTAGGTTCTTTAATAGTAATAATGTAATTGTGTTTCAATAAAACTAAAAATATTCAAATCTGAATTCTCACCTCATCAGTCATAGACTTCCACTTCTCACCAGCCTCCTTAGCAACCTGAATATCAAGGAACACAGGTAGTAAATTATAAGCAAAGAGCCTTAGTTATAATTGCAAGAACATAATATGCATCGTACCATTTTAACATCCTTTGAATCAGGATTTGCTTCTTTATAAGCTTTCCTAAACTCATCCCTATAAGATTTACCCAAAAAAGGGTTAAAATCACACTTTAAATGTATTACATCATCCCAAAAAAAAAACATAATAATCATCATACAAGAAGATAAAGAAGGCAGTGGGAGGGCGCTTGAGTTTGTTCGCATCCTTCTCTTTTCTGGTTCTATTAACCTCTGTCTCTGTACCCGCTGGTTTCTTCCTAAAAAGAAATATAAATTGAAAAAGAAATGAGTCAGAAACAAGGATAAACGTAAAAAATACAAAGACGTATTAAGCATCAAAGAAGTACCTCTTATGAGCCTTTTTAACCTCAGATGGTTTTTCCACAATTTGTGCCTCTTTAAAAAACAAAACATGTACACGATAAGTTCCAGTTTTATTAGAATAGAAACAGAAATAGTACAAAGAGCCAAGATCATAAGATATTTACCCAGATTCATTTTGATTTTGGCCTCTAAACTACAGTTATGCATGCTTATCAGAACTACTGGGACATCCTTGCTACACTCCTCACTTCATCAGAAGGAAGAATATAAATATATACGGAAATCCAAAAACAAACAAAAGATAAATGTATAAAGCAATGTTGGCCCTTGACATTAACATCGATTAAAAGCATCATTTTGATTTCCAACAACGTTTTCTGCAGCAAACACGTTAATTTCAAATAGCATAACCCTAGATGATATTTGTAAAAAACCAAAAGGAAAATCAAACTGAAAAAAAAGGAGAAGGATAAGGAATAGGAAAAAAGAGTACCATCTGGTAAAAGCACTGCCATCTTTGGCGCGGAGGAGAGAAGCCTCGCTACCGGATTCAGTAGAGGCTTCAACTCTCTTCCTTGCCTTTGCTGGGTTTGACCTCAACGACGCACCACCCGCCATTCTTCTTTGAAACAACTAAAGTTATTAGCTAGATATATAAAATAAAAGATGGACAGTTTGGGTTTAGCGTAATTGAAATGGCCTAAATATTGAGCTTTGGTTAATGAGGGTTGAGAGTTCGGACTGAGTGGGTGGGAAATTGCCCAAATTTTAGTTTTTCTTATTTGGCGCCAAAATTATTCGTGGCGCATCAAATTCGCGCTTTTCGTTTGGCTTTTTGTCTTTTTGAATTTGACGGGGATCTCTGACTTGTCTTAATCATTTACCGTTGTATTTCTTTTTCCTACACGTTGCATCGAGGTTCCATATTTAAGTATCATTTGATTCATGGAATATAAAAATGAATGAAATTGGAAGTAAAAAATGTTAGAATAAATGAAAAAATCATTATTATAAGATTTTTGTTTACAATTAAAATGGAATGAAAAATATTATATATTACTATATTCAGTAAAATTTAATTATTATTTTTTTAAATAATTATTTCTTAAAAATAAAATATATTATTAAAATTATTTTTTAAAATGGGGTTTTGAGGTTTGAGATTTAGAATCTTAGATTAAGGGTTTTGAGATTTGAGATTTAAGATTTAGGGTTATATTTGTATCTTAAAGTTTATTGTTAAAGTTATTATTTTTTTAAATATGGTTTTTTGTTTTGAGATTTGGGATTTGAGACTTATAGTTTAGGGTTATATTTATGGGTTAAGATTATTATTTTTCTAAATAGGGTTTTGGGTTTTAGGATTTAGGGTTATATTTATAAGTTAAGGTTTACGATTATAATTATTATTTTTCTAAATAAAGTTTTGGGATTTGAGGTTTAGGGTTATATTTGTGGGTTAAGGTTTATACTTAAAATTATTAGTTTTCTACATAGGGGTTTAGGGTTTAAAGATCTAGAATTTGGATTTAGAGTTTAGGGGTTAGGGTTTAGGATTTAGGATTTAGGGCTTAAGATTTAAAGTTATATTTGGGGTTGAAGTATAATTGAAAAAACAAATTGAGATGGGAATAGAATCATGATTCTTTAAGGGGGAGAAAAATTCTCTTTTAAGAATCGATTTCATTTCATTCGCACATTTCAGTCCAACCAAACATAAAATTGAAATAAATCAATTATGATTTCATTCCAATCAACCAAATATGATTTAAGGTCAGGAATCAACAAGTGAAGGGAAGGTTGTGACCATAATCATTCCCCTTAGGTTCGAAAATATTTTAATAATATTAACTTTTCAACGATGTAATCATATTTTTCATTTTTTAATATTTATATTAAAATTTACTTAATTTAAAAAATTAAATATTAATATAATTTAAGTCTACTCTATTATTTAAATATTGACATTAATTTTTATTTTTTAACTATTTAGTATATATTTTTGAATAAAATAAATCAAATTATTTAAAGTATTGAATATTTTATTATTAAAATTATATTTTTTAATAAAATTATATGTATATAAAAAAAATTAATATATATTCGATTTCAATTAATTACAACTTTGTTATTGTAATAACCATTAATATCATATACCTTATCAATTGGTATTATTTTTCCAAAAAAAAATCAATTTTTTCAAATAATTATAATTTTAATTATTCATAGTTAAAAACTTAAAATATTCATCCATGTTTCTAATTGAAGACTCGTACCTTAAATGTCATTTTTCATGTTGCATATAAATCAAATTATTATCAAATATATATATATATATATATATATATATACATCAAATTAAGGTTGATATATCATATAGATAATGTCAAAAAATTTAAGATAACATTAAATATATACATTTATCTGCTTTTGATATAAATTATTATATATATATTATTAGTCTTAAAAACTTAATCCATTCCAACTTCTTATTTTTCTTTTCATGGTTATAAACTTAGTAGCATTATTTAAAATAATATACAAGATAATGTGAATATTTTATCGATATCGTAATATCATTTGGGCTTAAGAATATTGGAGTAACTTACCAATATTTGGTCAACAAAATCTTCAAGAACCAACTTGGACGAAACATGTAGGTATATGTTGATGATATGATAACCAAGTCTCAAAAACTAGTGAAACACATCTATGATTTGGAGGAAATCTTTGGAGTGTTTAAGTAGTACAACATGAAAGTTTTTTTTTGTTTGCTACACCAAAAAGTAGAAAAATGTATTATAGTTTTGTTCTCCTATGTGGAACTCAAACATAAAGGCTAGCAAATAATGAATAGGGATGTTGTTTCCACTCCTATATGTCTTGTCTAAGTGATTAAATTATGTACTTACACGTTGAATTTTCGAGGTTTTTATCTTACTAAAAGTATAGAGAACTTGTTAAGTATCTTTATTACATCTTGAATGATGTGTTTAGTGTTCAAGTCGATTAGATTCTAATATTTTGATTTCAAAGCATCAATAACTATTTTAGCATTCCCTTCAATAAATATTGCAATGATTTTTTGAAACATATCATGTTGAATTGCATTAAAGAAAGTATAAGCTTATGTCTCTTCATTGGAGAGTGTTATATTGTAGCCAATCTAATACTATAATACTCTTCCAATATGATATATTACAATAAATCTCAAACCTGTTTTATCTTGTGTCCATACAATATCAAAATTTATTTCAATGGCATTTATAGGGGCAACTTCCAATGCTTTAGAATGAGAAGACAATCATCAATGGAATAAGTTTCTATTTGCTGAATTCTACTTTGTATTAATTGAGAGAACTCTTACACTATTTTTAAAAGCCATATTGACTTGAAATTGATGATCACCTTATTATAACTACATCATTTCGCAACTATCAAATTTGTTATATCATAATAACTGCAATAAAAGGTGAGTGATTTTTTATCTATTCCTGAAGTTAACCATTTGTTAGGAGAGCTTAAAATGAAAGAATGATAGGATTTAATATCTAACTTCTCAATAAAATGCCAAGAATATTTCAACCACCAGGATCTGAGAATTTCACATCTTATGAACAAGTGCTCCATAACTTCTATTTATTGCCCACACAATAGACATTTTACATCTTCAAAAGACATGCAAACACTTAGTAAGTCAATTGACTTTTTAACAGTATTAAGAGATAAGTTACTTTTAAGATTTTTTTTACTGAATACTTGGACCCATAGATTGTTTGATTGGACAACCAATTTCGAGGATACTTTAGATAACACTTACTCGGTTAAAATCTTCAATTTTATGAAAACCCAATCCCCCTTCAAGTTCAAGTCTACATATAACATCCAAATTCATAAGATTAAAGTAATTGTGAGTATTTTTAGAGTTAGTGTTATCTTTTCACCATAACTTTCTTATCAAAGAATCTACCTTTTCATATAAACTTTTTGGTAGCTTAATGGTGCTCATATAATAAATTGGCATAATCTGTAAAACATAATTGATTATTGTATGTCTACCAGCTCATGAAAGTAACTTGGATTTCTAGTTGTCCAATCTAGCTTTGATTTTTTCAAGAAGATGATTGAATTCTACCTTTTTCATCCTTCCAATGAGTAAAGAATGACCCATGTATTTGATAGCAGTAGTAGAGCAATCGATTTACAAGTTTATGGTATTCAAATTTTGATAAGTCCGAAAAGTGTTATTGGAGAAATTTTTGCAGATTTTTGTAAGTTTATCTACTAACCAAACCAAGTACAATACTTATTTTAAATACCTTTGATGACATTTGATCTTGAAATATTTATTTTTAGGAACAATATAATATTATCCGCATACAGAAGATGATAAATCAGAAGGGCTCCTCTATCCACAATAATTCCATGTATTTGATTTAACTTTTTGCTTTGGAAATAAGTCTTGAGAGACATTCAAAAATTATAAAAAAAAAGATAAGGAGATAGAAGATCGCCTTATTTTAAGGGTCGTTATGGATAGAAATTTTAAAAATGGAACCAATAATTAATAATGATAAAAGATACAATAGAAATACATTGGTTGATAAGATTGCAAATCTTTTTAAAAAAAAGATATACAATTGAAGATTTGTAATAGAAAATTCTATTATACCATATCATAAGCTTTTTTCATATCCAATTTAATACCCATCAGTCCACCTTTACCTCTTGTTTTCTTGGAAATAGTCATGGATGTTTCTTGAGCAATTAATCTATTCTATGCAATCTATGTGTTAGGTATGAAAGTTGCTTGATAAGGTGAAATATGATATTTTAGTTGATTTCTTAGTCTTTTGACTAAGATTCTAGTAATAATTTTACAATTCCCATTGTATAAATTGAGTGGTCTATAGTTAAATACGCCTAGTGGAATATTAACTTTGGAGATTAAGATTCTAGCAATAATTTTACAATTCACATTATTTAAATTGATTGGTCTATAGTCAAATACGCCTTATGGAATATTAAATTTGGAGATTAATGTGATGAAAGTCTTATTCCAATTAGGCTGCATCACCCCAGTGATGAAGAAATCTTGAATTTCAGAGATGACTTGCTCCCCTATAATATGCCACTTTTTTTGTAAAAAATGACAAGAAATCCATCAAGCCTAGGAGCCTTTAGGATGTCCCATAGTGCTTTTATTTTAGATGGAGAAGGTATGCTAGAAATGAAATGGTTCTATTCTTCACAGATGACTAATGGAAATAATTCTTCGATCTCATAATGGAGAGTAGGACTCTGAGATGAGAATAATTAAGAGTATACTCTAAAAAAGTTTTCCCAATTGCTTATATGTCTCAAATGGTTAGTCCATCATCAGCTTTTAGCATGAGAATTTGGTTTGTTCTTCCTTTAGGAATGTTTGAAGTATGAAAAAACCTTGTATTTCTGTCATCTTCATAGAGCCATAGTAATCTTTATTTCTATTTCCACGTATCCTATTGTCTTTTAAGTTGTTCATTAATTTGTTCCTATAATAACTTTTCTAGTTGATTTTGATTAGTGTTTTGTCTACAAGATTGGATAGACCTCGGTTGTGATTCTAAACTTTTTAACTTCTCTTGAATGAATCTAAATTGATTTTTATTCCAATAAGCAAGTTGTTTGGCAAAATTATCTAGATTTTGATGAAGATTGGATCCTTGATTATTTGAAATATTCCTCCACTAATTGTGAATAAGCTATAGGCATTAATTGTCTCTATACCACATTTGTATAATTCTAAATAGTCTTTATAATAAGGGCTATCTGAATCCATTAAATTTTAGTAAAATAGGAGTGTGTTAAGAGGTAAATGTTGATAGGTTGATGAAAACATCTTTTGGGAAGGAAGACACCTAATTGATTGAAACAATAGCCCAATCAATCATTTAATAAATTCTATCAATTTATGCTATTTATTACATCAATTAAACATAATGCCAGTTTTGCCTAAATTAATAGCTCTTGTTTGATTGATGAATGCAGTAAGAAAGCACAATTGAAAAGAATACCACCTTTTTATCTTTGTGTAAGGTTGTATCATTAAGATCCCCTATTAAAACCCATGGATGAAAATCATTATACATCATATTTAATAGAGACAACCAAGCATTTATTTTTACATGATAGCAAAGAGGTACGTACGCATAACACAAAGCTATTTTTTCATTTGTACTAATTGGATGATCAATTTCACACATTACAAACTATTACCAATGTGCAAAAAATTAAGGAAAATAGAACTTTTTCAAAATAAAATGAAACAACCATTTTTGTATAAAGAAGGTAAAATAAACACATTATCAAAACTTAAATATTGTTGTAGAGAATAAGACGTAACTGTATCAATTTTTGTTTCCATTAACCAAACCACTGTCAGAAATAAGTCAAGAATGTTTATGAAAATGACCGAATGATTTGGTCTTATGATTTCTTTCTATTTATAGACTTTACAAAATACAACAAACCTACAAAATACATCAAAGTTGTCTATGAACAGCTGTGGACAGTTGTGGACAGCTGTGGACAGCTATTTATGGACAATTTGTGGGCAGCCATGGATTGCTGTCTATGGACAACTATGGACAACTGTTTATGGACAATTATTTACAGCTAAAATAGACTATGGACATCAGCTGTGTACAACTAAATGAATATGGACAACAAATTACAGCAAAACTGTTATGGACAGCTAAGCTGTCAATGGAACACAACAAAGCTGTTATGGACAGCTAAGCTGTCCATTGACAACCCCCTTCAAATTGATGCGGGTTGATCAATAAGCATCAATTTGCGACTTAGGAAGCAATGTCGATGATGACTGAGAGACTTGGTGAAGATATCAACAATTTGTAGTTCAGTAGAAATATGTGGAAGAGTGATAACACGAGCTTCAAAGGCTTCACAGATAGAGTGACAATCGACTTCAATATGCTTTGTGCGCTCATGATAGACCGGATTGACCGTAATCTGAATAGCACTTGTATTATCGGCATGTAAAGGTGTAGGATCGGTCTTAGAGAAGTCTAACTCAGCTAGCAAACCTCGAAGCCAAATAATTTCGGAACAAGCAAGAGACATTGCTCGATACTCAGATTCTGTAGATGACTTAGAAACTCTGTCTTGTTTCTTACTCTTCTAGGAGATCAATGCATCACCTAAGAACATGCACCAACCAGTGATGGAGCGACGAGTATCAGCACAGCCAGCCCAATCAGCATCGCTATAAGCAACAAGACGAAAAGAATTGCCTGAAGGAAAGAATAAGCCACGGGCAGAAGTGCCATGAATATAACGTATGATCCAACGGACATCAGCCACATGAAGATGACGAGGAGCCTGAATAAATTGGCTGACTTATTGTACAGTAAAAGAAATATATGGTCTAGTAATGGTGAGATATACAAGGCTACCTACCAATTTCCGATATAAGTTGGGATCAATAAGTAAGTCACCTTCCTCTTTGCGAAGCTTGACATTTAATTCCATGGGAGTATCAACAGAGGTAGCTTCCTGTAATTCAGCTGTAATCACCAAATCACTAGCATATTTGTGTTGATTGAGGGAAATACCAGTGGGGCTACGATGCACCTCAAGACCAAGAAAATATGTAAGAGACCCAAGATCTTTCATATGAAAAGATTGTGAGAGATGGGTCTTGAGCTGGACAAGTAAAGTAGAATCAGAACTAGTGATCACAATATCATCAACATAAACCAAAAGAACAACAAAACCCATGTCTGATTTTCGAAGAAACAATGAAGTGTCATACTTGCTCTGCATGAAAGGAAATTGTAATAAAGTGGTTCAAAATTTTTCAAACCATGCCCGTGGAGCTTGTTTAAGACCATAAAGAGAACGACGAAGTTTATAGACATTGGATGTCGGAGAGGAAAACAACCCTAGAGGTGGCTTCATATATAAACATTCTTTAAGATCTCCATGAAGTAAAGCATTCTTAACATCCATTTGATGTAGTGGCCAATCATTGGAAGCAGCAAGAGCTATTATCGTTCGAACATTAATCATTTTAGCCACAAGAGCAAAGGTTTCCTCATAATTAACACCATATTCCTGTTTGTTCCCAAGAACAACAAGCCGAGCTTTATAACCATACAAACTTCCATCAGAGCGAACCTTGACTGAGTAAACCCATTTGCAACCCAGAGGAACTATAGTAGAAGGACAAGACTCAATGTCCCAGGTGTGGTTGGCCTCAAGAGCAGCAATTTCTTCTTGCATAGCTTGGCACCAACAATCATGCTTGACAGCATGTGAGTAGCATGTGGGAATATCAAAATTGGACAATGCAGTAGTAAGAGCTGAAATAAAAATACTAGAAGAAAAACCATACCTATTAGGGGGTATAGACACTCGAGAAGAGCGACGTACGAGAGGCTCTGAAGGTGCTGCAACTGACTGATTTTGGTGTATGTTAGGATCAGATATCGGGTGAGCCACCGGAAGAGACTGTGGGCGGGATTGTCTTGTATATACCATTCCTGGTTTGAAGCGAGAACTGTTTTGAGGAAGAGCTAAGAACTGGTGCTCAAAGGAGGGAAGGACTACAATAGAAAAAGAGGGCATAAAAGACACAGGAAAAAATGTTGATTTTAAAAGAAAATAATATTCCTAGAAATACGTGTATGATGTAATGTAGGATCATAGCAAACAAATCCCTTTTGACACCAATTATATCCTAAAATTGCACATCTAACAGATTGAGCAGATAATTTATTTCGCTCATGAGGTGGTAAATGAACAAAACATACACAACCAAAGATACGAAGATTATCATAATTAGGTTGCTTAGTAAACAAACGAAAATAGGGAGATTCCATGTGCAAAACTTGGGAAGGTAAACGATTAATCAAGTGAGTAGCAGTCTTTAGAGCCTCAACCCAGAACATGGATGGAACAGAAGTTTCTAACAAGGGAGTACGTACCATGTCAAGAAGATGACGATTTTTTGCGTTTAGCTACTCCATTTTGTTGAGGAGTAGCAGGACATGAACGTTGATGGATGATACCTTTAGAAGCCAAAAATACCTGAAACTCAGTGGACAAATATTCACCACCAGAATCTGTGCGAAATGTCTTAATATTTGCAGAAAATTGATTTTCACCATATGCTAAAAACTCGGTGAAAGTACGAAAAACCTCAGATTTAGAGGGAAGAAAATAAACCCAAGTGAATCTGCTATGATCATCAATGAAAGTTGCATAGTATTTAAATTTTTCATGTGAAGTAAGCGGGGAAGGTCCCCAAACATCACTGTGAATAAGATCAAATCGGTGAGAAGCTCTACTAGCATGCAAAGGAAATGGAAGAGTTTTGCTTTTACCAAGTTTACAAGAGTCACATTCAAAAGGTAAAGAAGAACGTTCTTTATTACCAAGAAAGCCTGAGTTCATTATATCAGATAATACTTGAGTATTAGGATGACCTAAACGACGATGCCACACTATACTTAGATTAAGAATATTATTACAAGCAAAAGACTCAATAGAAGAAATTGGATAAATTGCTGGAATAGGTAAAAGTAATGGAAACAAACATCCCACTTTAGGTCCCTTCGCGATCGGCTCCCCTGTTACCTGGTCCTGCACAACACAACCATCACCAGAAAAGTTAACAGCACAATTGTTATCAACTAATTGACCAACAAAAATGAGATTTGTAGAAAGTTGAGGAGCAAGAAACACATCAGTAAATGTAGAAGAAACATTTCCAACAGCTTTGATTGGCAAAGAACTGCCATTGACCGTCTGAATAGTAGATTGGCCAACATAAGGCCGAACATGAGACAAAGTTGTAGGAGTATTTGTCATATGATTAGAAGCCCCTGAGTCTACATACCAAAGTGTAGTAGAATTTTTACCTTGAAATCCCATTGCAGATAATGCCGAAATTAGCATCTGTTGCACCATTTCAGGAGTGCAGTAAGTTGTTGTAGAAGGTGGAAGATTAGGAGAAGCACCTGAGGAAGACACATGTGTGATGAGTGCTCAAAAAGCACTAAAATAACCATGATTTTATGTACCTTAATTGATTAAAAATACATATATTTATATGTTTTATCATATATTTATATAAATTTGTCTTTTTCGGAATCACGGGTATTTTTATTGTTTTTCAGGTATTTTGGCTTAAAAACGCAATGTAAAGACTCAAAGAGGAATATTTGAAGCAATACATCACAAATATATCAATAAATAAGTGAGAAAAGGTCAACAAACATGAAAAAATCGGACGAAATGGGTCGAAAAGGTCAAAAATGTCAAAAAGACGGAAATCGCGCGCCGCAGCCCAGCCGTGCGCGCAGCCCAGCGCCCCACTCCGCGCGCGCGCAGCGCCCCAGCAGCCCCCCTCCCCGCGCCCAACGCGTTTTCGCCCCATTTTTCACGTGCAGCCGCCCTTGTGACGTGATGCTGACGTCATTGATGACATCAGCAATTCCAATACGCGTTTTTACATTTTTTTAACATTTTTTTACTCATTTTTTCTCTCCATCCTCACCTATAAATACCCCCCTTCCCTTCACTTCAAATCACACCTTCAAAACTCACTTCTCTCTTCTTTCTTTCTCTCATTTCTTAGTTTTTAGTTTCTCTTAGTTTCTTTCTAAGTTTCTAAGCTTTTCTTAGTTTTTCTCTTAGTTTTTTAGTTCAATTCTCTTAGGTTTAGTGTTCTTCTCTTTTTGAGTGGAACTTGTAATGTTTTTGTAATAATTTAGCTTTTTGATTCAATATATGGAAGTGCAAATTTCGCTCGGAGGTTTTCTAGCAACGGGAATAGCGTCGAAGTTCTGTAAGGATTTTATTTTCTTTACAGTTATTTTTATGCTTTATTCTTACATGTTATATTCAACTTGTCTGTGGTTAAATTTAACTATGCTAGCTGTTTAGTAAAAAAATAATGTAATAACGATGTTGTTATGCTTGCGAAATATTAAATAGGTAAAAATCTTTAAAATGAATTGATTTTGTTTTTATTCAAGATTTTATATTAAGAATGTTAGAGAGAAATATATTATTTTTCATTACAAACTTAAACCCGAAAATTAGATTTTAAGGTTTAGTTATCCGGTCTAATTTAGAGTAGTGCTCTTTTATTTGTTGGTACAATCGCCCGGTAGTTAGAGTGAAACTCTATTTCGAAAGTTTTTATAAGAATTATTATGTGAAAATATATTGACAACATGTTTTCAATAGTGGTTTTAAAACTTGAAAGTTAGTACTCGGATAATTAAATTCTTATGTTTAATTTGGACACCTTGAATAATGTTTAAATTGTCTAACCCCACCAAAGGTGGCATTTAAATGGTTCATTTTCAATCTCTTAGAAAAAGGAATTAATTTAATTAAGCATATTAGTTATCAACCCCACCCATAGGTGTTAATTGATTTGTTTAGTTAACAAAGAATATCTAACCCCACCAAAGGTGGTATTTATATAAAAAAGAGAGAATCAATAAAATATCAATTTATATCTTTAATAACCTAGTTAATATGAGCAAGCATAATTAATTTAGTTATTATATCCATAAATACTCCGCTAATATAAATGATAAAAATTTGCATGAATATTTATTGAATCCGTATATATGTTTATTTTTAGATAATTATTTATTGAATTTGTATCTATGTTTATTTTTATGTTATTAGATTATATTTAATTAATCTGTATATATGTTTATTTTATGTTATTAGATTAGGAACACAAAAACCAAACTATCGTGACAGGATGTTTAGGATTTAATTTCGTTTTTAAAAGTTTGAATAATAAATTAAAAACCACATACATTCCTTCCTTAGATCGACCTTGGGAGTATACTTATCATTTTCTTCGAAATGATTCGTGCACTTGCGAGAGTTTTATAAATATTAAAACCAAAGTATTTGCGGGAATCGGCGATGCCGGTTTTCGTTCATCGTGCTACAGTAGGTGCTACTGGAAGAACAACAACAGAAGTCTGAAATGCTTGGGCCTGACGATTCTGGGGACGAATACGACATTCTTTGATAATATGACCTTTTTTCTTGCAATAAGAACAACATTTTTTAGGACAATTGGCAGCAATATGCCCATATTCTTTACAGTTGAAACATTGCATATTTTTAGAAGGCATAGATGATCCACGCCCTTGGACTGCGTAAGACATAGTTGTCGTCGTGGAATTGCCATAAGATTGTTCCAGAATAGCTTGAGTACTTTGGCAAATATCTAGAGAAGGAACCGAAGATCTGTTCAATAGAGAAGAGCGAACTGATTCATATTTTGGGCGTAATTTCATGAGAAATTGATCACGCTGACTAGTCCTGTGAAGATTTTGAATAGTTGATATAGCAGCAACATGAACATTTGTTGTAACTAAATCAGCATATTCATGCCAAAGAGTCAAAAATGTCGAGTAATAATCCTGGATGGAAAGACTACCATGTTGGAACATGGCAATCGCATATTCCAACTGAAAACGACGAGCATCATTATCTTGATGATGAACTTTCTTCAAATAATTCCACATGGAATGGAGTGAGCAGAGCGATAAGCCATCAAGTTGGTGACGATATGTGGTTCCACCGAACTAAGAAGCCAAGACATGATTCGAGCATCAAGCACAGCCCAAGAGGGAGAAGACACGACTTTCTTAGAGTTGACAATATCAGATGTTGGTGTAACATCTGTGCCATCAATATGGCTCCAAAGGTCTTTTCCCTTGAGGAAAAGTTCAAACTGGAAAACCCAAGTAGAGTAATTTTTTCCCGTAAACTTAACACACACTAGTGCAGTGTCCATTGCAAGTAAATAAAACCCGAGAAATATTCAAACAAATTTAAAAAAACAAGATAAAGACCTTAAACAGAGATTGCCGAAGAACACTTGTTTAACAACAAACGCTAAAAAAATATCAATGAAGATTTCCTCAAAAATAGAAAACTAATTTTTTTTCTCAAAGAAGCTCTGATACCATGTCAGAAATAAGTCAAAAATGTTTATGAAAATGACCGAATGATTTGGTCTTATGATTTCTTTCTATTTATAGATTTACAAAATACAACAAACCTACAAAATACATCAAAGCTGTCTATGAACAACTGTGGACAGTTGTGGACAGCTGTGAACAGCTGTTTATGGACAATTTGTGGGCAGCCATGGATTGCTGTCTATGGACAGCTGTTTATGGACAATTATTTACAGCTAAAATAGACTATGGACAGCAGTTGTGTACAACTAAATAAATATGGACAACAAATTACAGCACAACTGTTATGGATAGCTAAGCTGTCAATGGAACACAGCAAAGCTGTTATGGACAGCTAAGCTGTCCATTGACAACCACATCTGGTTTGTTCCTCCTTATAAGATAACTCAGTGCCATCTTGGCACGAGGTCTGGTAAGATCTCAGCCATTCCAACTTAGGATGATCACGGCTCCTTGGGGAGCAAGTTAAGGGTCGCCTTCCCACCAATTAGATTATTACCAAAATGATTTGCTACACTTTATGTCTTTTCAGCTATTGAAGTCTCTGTGTTGATATTCAAGTAGATTAAAGAGAATTTGAGATTAATCTTCTATTTTTAACATCCCTTATCATAGATTTTTTGGTACTTCTCAGCATATATGTGTTTGCTTTTCTTTTAGTCATAAAAGTTATACTTTTTTTCTTTCAAGAGTTGGGTCTTGTTTTAGAGGTAGAGTGCCAATTTTATTTTGCACTGGGGTAGCACATACATAAGATTAAGAGTCTTTAGACAAATTATTATTTTGTTCTTGAGATTGTAAGGGTCTGTTAATCAAGTTTGCTTGATAAAAGTTCATATATGCCTGAAAAATTCTTCCAAAAACTTGTATTCGAACATTTTTTGTTTTCACGAAAATTCCACTATGTACCTTATGGGTAGCAACGAATATAGTAGTAGTTTCAATTAATAAATTATCTTTCTTTATGTCAAGAGGGATTTCCAATCCTATAGCCTACAAAAAATCTTGAAATGCATGTTCAAAACCACATTAGAATCACTATATTTAAAAACACATGTTATGGAAAAAAGAAGCAAAGTTAATTAAATCAAGAATTTGAAACATTTGTACGATTTCCTACATTTTAGAATGAATTTGCTTAGTTTTTTTTAAAAAATTATTAAGCATGTTATTTGATGTAGAGTAAGAACAATTTATTTAGTAGTTATATGAGCAATGAGAGCACCATGATTTGGTTCTATAAAGTTATGAATTTGTGGGTTATTAAGGTGGAAAGAAACCTTATAGTTGTTGGTTGGTCCATCCATATGCCAAAAGTAAGAACAACCAATTTGTTTTATGGTATCATTAATAATCATATAAGTAGCGAGAGTACCATGATTTGGTCTAGCTCTAGCTCTAAAGGGTCATATAAAGTTATGAATTAGTAGGTTATTAAGGTGGAGAGAAGCCTCATAGTTGTTGGTTGGTCCACCCATGTGCTGAAAGAAAGGCTTGGGGATTGAGCTTCGTAATTGGCATGAAGCTATTCTCCATAAATGGGGACCAAGTTTGAATCATTTACTTGATGATGCATGGTAGTGTGAATGTTGCACTCTTTGGTGAAAATGGTATAGGATTTGATAATTGAAACAAAATTTAAGTAATTTTTCATATTTAAATTCTATAGCAGAAATTTTATGAGGGATTTTACATCTAAGCAAGAGAGGCTTGTGTAAGTTTAGCTCCACTGTGAAATGCATATAATTTTTATTGTCAATTTGATCTTTTTCATTGCCATCAACTTGAATGAGAGTGCCTATTAGTTGGGCAAATTTGTTGATATTTATAGCATTTATGCCCATAAAGTATAATCCATAGGCTTGAACCCAAAAAGAGTAGTATTAAATTCAATTTCCTATATTGTGAGATTATGATTCCATTCCCATAGCACTAATAAGGAGCCATTAACATACCATATACACTTGTCCCAAATAGAATCTCACTTTTCAATAGATGATAAGGTGAAAGAAAAAACATTATCACGATAGTCTTTAGTCACCACCAACAATTCTCCTTAGATGTCCCAATCCTCGTGAACAATCATCACCACTTCATGTATTTTGACATCTTTGTTGGTTAAGACTTTACTCATTAGCATTGTTGAGGATGCTCGAAATCTTTAGCAAGGTCCTTTTCCAATTATATCTTAAGGATATTACAGGCAAGGTGCTTAGTTTGAGCTATTAAGTCACCTATTTCTTTGTCCAAAAATAAAATGTGGTTTTGAGGGACATTAGTTCAAAGGATGTTTTCTTAGTATTGTAGCAATTGAGGGTTTTTTATGAGTGGTTTTAGGATGATAGAATGCAATAGAATAGTGAATCTCTAAGATATTATTTATACTCATCGTATGTAATTTTGAATTCTTGCAATTTTTTGAAAACTTCAAGAGTTTTTTGCAAAAACAAAGGGCTTTTCGTGTTCTTGAGATGAAAAAATGACTCTAATTATGTTTGATTTGAAGATGTGGCTAGATGAAAGTGCTAGGATCAAGCAATTATATTTAGTGCTTAAGATAGATTGGGCTATTATTGATAATGATTTGGGCTATTGTCTAGCGTGAATAGAGTATAGGTTTGGAAAATTGGTATGATGATTACTTCAATCTCCTCGAGGAATCAAATAGTTTTCTACCTTAATAAGCTAGTAAAGGATGCTATTAGGGAAATGATATTAAAAGTCGTGAGTTTATTATGCCAAAATGGTGGTAATATAATGATGAAATATACTGGAAACTCAACAAAGGATAAAATAACAATAAAATTAGGTTGATGAATAATGAGATTGTAAATTGAAATTGATTGGATCAAAAAGGCACGAAGAAACCTTATGCTTCACCTCTAATTGCGAGAGGAAAAATGGAAAAGACCCCCTAGTATAACATGAAAATTGAACCCTAAAAAGTATGTTTTTAGAGTTATATTAAGAATCTTTTGGGATACCTAGTGTTGGTTAGATGTATAGAGACCAACTCTAATAAAATCATAACCTTATTAGACATAAGATCACCAATTTTTTTGAAAGAAGTCAAATAGTTGAATGGACACATAACGACACTGGATAGGTTCATAACAAAGTACACCGATAAATATTTGCCCTTTTTTTAACTGTTGAGAAAAAATAAGAAGTACATATGGAATGAAGAATGCAAGGCTGCTTTCTAATCCATTAAAAATATATGGGTAAAAGTCTTTTACCAAAACAAAGTCATATACCTTTACATGTCCGCTACCTTTAGGGCAATGAAGATTGTGATGATGATAGAAAAGGAAAACATACATAAGCTAATCTATTACATCAGTTTGGGCATTAATAGAGTCCTAACAAAATTACCTAAGGTTGGTTAAATTTGCACTCATTTTAAAGAAGTCAACGAGAAACCTGAAGCACTATCATCATTCTAACATTACAACCCCTTAATTTAATAAAGAATTCAAATATAATATGATTACACAAATAAACTTGTTTAATTAATAATTTTATTATTATTTAAGAAGATAATTCGAAATGAGTACAATCGACACAATCTGATCAAAGTTAATAAACATTTTTATATATTTTTTCATATATAATGTATATTATTTAAATTTTTTTATTGATATAAGATATGAAACACGAAAACAATTATTTTAACACAAATATAATATGATCATAAATGAATTGATTGGATTTGATCAATACATTAAATAGGTAAATCATAAATATGAATCACATGAATTATCACCGTTAACATGATTAGAACAATTATCCAAGATAATAATATAAAGTTAATACATAATAAAACTATCAAGATAATTATTTATAAGAATTTTATTTATTATTATATAAGAAAATTAACAAAAATAATAACAAAAGTAACAAAAGCAACAAAAGCAAAAAACTATTTATAAGTACATTTATAGTAGGACATTTTGACATTGATTAGTATAAAAAAATTAATAAAAATGTTAATACACAATAAAACTACAAAAATAAATTCAAAATAAGTGTAGTTATTATAATAAAATTTTGATTTTTATTATTGTACAAATAAAACCAACAAAAATTATAAAAAAGACAAAAATTACAAGAACAAATATTAATAAAAAGTGTATTACATAAAAATAAGTAAGTTAGTTGACTTTTTTATTGAGATATATAGGAGATATGAAAATGATTAATACAACACAAACTTTAGATGTTAATGAATTAACTAAATTTGATTCATTAATTAAATGGGTAATCATAAATCATTTAAATTATAACATTTAATATAATTAAGATAAGATGACTTTGTTTTTATTTTAATTTGAGATAACATATAAAGTGAAGTGGTAAAATGTAAATAGTTTACAAAATATAGGTTCAAATTTATCATCCAACTAAATAATGTCACTGAGATTTTATCACAACTTAAGCAATAACATTTTCTTCTTGAAATAATTATATAGTGTAAATTTAATACACAATATAATTACTAAAATAATCATTCATAAAATATATATTTATTATAAGGATATTTTATTATTGTTAATGTACCAAAAAATAATCCAAAAATTATATATAAAAAGTGAAAAAAACGCAAAACTATTAAAATAACTATTTATAAAAAATAAATTTATTGTAAATATATTTTGGTATTTATTAGTGAAAAAAACTAACCAAAGTGTTAATACTCAATAAAATTAGAAAAAAACTATTGATAACAAGTGTATTTATTATATATGTATTTTAATATTTATCAATGTACAAGGAAAAATAACAAAAAGTATAAAAAAAGTAAAAATATCAAAATAGTTATTTATAAAGGTGTATTTATTATTGAGTTATTTTTATATTTATTTACATATAAGAAAAATTAAAAAAAAACTATCCAAACAATTATTTATAAAAAATATATTTATTATAAAAGTATTTTGGTATTTATTAATTAAAAAAAAATTAACAAAAAAATAAAACTAAAAAACTATTCATAAAAAGTGTATTTATGATATATGTATTTTAATATCTATTAGTGTACATTTAAAACTAACAAAAACTATAAAAAAAAAGAGAACAAGATAAAAATATCAAAATAATTATTTATAAAAGTATATTTATTATAAAAATGTTTTGATACTTATAAGTGTAAAAAGAAAAAGAAAGCTAACAAAAACTAAAAAGAAAAAAAGAAACTAAGGAAGAGTGAATTATCAATTAAAAAAAAAGACCTACATGCGAACTTAATATAAATATTTAGTATACCTTGAAACTTATTAATAATGCAGGAAAAATTATAGAAAAAATTAATTTTAGTAAAGGTGGCAAACGAGTTCGAGTGAGAGCAACTTGGGATTGGGAATCATCCTCCAGCCATAGTTCATTCCCCGTTCCCATTTCCTTACAATTTTTGCAAGATATTATATAATTTATAATTAAATTTAATAAGTTTGGTTGAAAATAAATTTTTTTATTAAATTTTAAAAACTAAGAATGTGTTATGAAACAATTATTTTAATGATTGATAAAATAATAAAGTTAATAATTTCGGTATAACAATTATATGTACTCACTTTTTTTTGGATTTATTATATTTAATTACACAAAGGTTAAACATGTTTTTCAAAACATGTAAATTTTTAGTTCCTTAATCCAAAGGGTATTTTACAAGAAGATCCGTTCTTCTGCTCTGAACTGAAAACGCTGTCGTCAGGAGTTTGGGTCTTCAACTCTCCTGGTTCACTTCTCTTGTCATTTCTGTAACACGTGAGACAACGAGTTAGTTTCAGTTCGAAAAGTGCGAACCCGGCGAATAGTGTACTCGGCTGCTACTGAAATCGGCTATTTGCTGGTAGGGTTTATATTTCTTTTCAAATTTCTTTTAAATTTTAAATCTTTTTGGTTCATACATAATTGCATGCTCAAATATTGAACTTCTTTTTATTTAAGATTGCCATAGCGATTTTGTGATGAACTGCCCTGCGTCTTAACTAGTTTCTTTTACTTATATTGTAATTTGCAAGGTGAATTCTTAGCACTATCTACTATCTAGGTTTATGGCCGGGAACTGAATGCTAAATTTTGTTGGGTTCTTTCTCTCTTGCCAATAATGTGCTAATTAATGTGCAATTTTAAAGGGATTGTGCGATTAGTTGGGAAATTTTTGCTTTGTGTAAGAGAGAGAGATAGCGAGATTATATAGACTCTGAGCCCCGAGGCAATTACATTTTGTTTGTGTTGAGGGTGATTTTGGTTTGTACCTTGGGTCTGTTACCACCTCCGTTGCCCACATAAGAAATTTTCACATTGCCAATTTCAATATATTCAAGTAGACAATATTTGCCAATTTTGAGTTAATTAGAACCATGTCCTCGTACCATGGATGAAATTCCCCTCTTTTGTGAGAGTTGTTTTATGTGTAAGTTCATAACAGTTCGATGGAGTCAGGCAAGCTATTTGATATACAATGATGTTCTTCAGTCAAGAAATTAATCGTCTTTGAGTTATCACTTTACCCAAGAAATTTTGGTTGATGTCTTTGGGTTATCATTTTACAAAAGAAATTCTGGTTAATTAAGACTACTGTTATGGATTGTTCCATGGTTATATTGCTTTAGTGTGGAGATGTATCTCTAAGTCGATGGATTTGCTGGTTCATCCATAAACATCGCAAAAACCCTAGGGAGTCCTTATAACTTGTGCTTGATGGTTTCTTTGAACCTCTTGCTTCTCTGCATATGTTGCTGCATCTGAGACATTGACCTTATTTTCTTGCAGATTGGTTCACCTTGCAGGAATTCTATCTCTCATTTTTATATCTGCTGAAGATATAGTGATCGTACTTCTATCATGGTTGTGGGGGAACTCATAGAAATTAGTTCATCTGATAGTGATTTGGAGATAGAAGATGTTAGAGATAACATTGGATCTGCCAATGGTAGAAGTCTTCCTTCATGGGCATTCACACGTGATGCAAGTCCAGGGAGTAGAGGTCAACGGAGTTATGATTTTGAAGAATTTTCCATTTCTAGAAATTAAAGTAATTTCTATTGCTAATCATTTAGTAGTTTATTGGACTTGCAGGTAATTCTGTGGAGTCTTTGAAGGTTCCTTCTCCAAGGAGAGCTTATGCTTCTAATGGAAGTTCTCTTCTCATTGATAGCCTTACAAAGGCTAAAAACCCGATTCATCCCCATTCCAGTGGTATTATGGGAGCTTCAAATCAACATGATGCAGAGAATGTAAGTTTACATCAGCCTCAGTCTGTTAATTCACAAGTAGGCAACACTTTTAGCACAGATTATGAGAAAATTTCATCCCGATTGGCACTAAAGTGGATTCCTTCATGATCTCTTCAGACATCTGCTACAGACATTAAATCAAAAAATTCTGTAGATTACAACAGCCGCAGCCAGATTCAGAATAGTTATGGAGGCTCTTACCATCCTGTGGGGCTGAATCCAATGAGTAGCAGGAGCTATATGAGAGATCATTCTGGTTGGGGCATTGATAATCATGAAAACGGTGGGAGTAGTAGGATCCTTCCTCCCTCTTTGACACATGCAAAGTCTACCCCTGTTGCACAATTTGGTTCTTCAAGTGACCCTGCACACCGCTCTGGGATGGGTGAAGAACGGGTTGCTGAAAGTGATGAAACCCCAATTTATCGAGCAGCATTGCAGGTAATCATTAAGTCTATTTTTATTTTTATTTAGAGATAATTAGGAAAAGGGTGGAGCCACACATCTATACATATTCATTAAGTTATTATAGTACTTATAGCTCAAATATCATTTGGAAGGATGAGGGCTTTGTTCCCGCAATTTTGATTTCAACATTGGAGGGTAGTGGTCTGATGCAGCCTTAAGGATAAATTATTGCACTAGATCTGAATGTAACTTTTTTCGACCTGATGAGACATAAGTCTGTCTAGTCTCCTGGTCCTTGTAGTAACTCTGCCATGATAATTAGGTTGGAATAAACATTGCACTAAGAGTAGGGTTTCTAAGGTTGGTACTTGGTGTCTTTGAGTTGCTCATCAGACTTTCTCTTGCTTCCAGTAATAAACTTTGACAAAAGTTTCTTAGGTGGGAATTAAACCACAATAAAGTCCCTACCATTTTACCAATTTGGTCTATAGAATCTCATAGTCTAGAAAGTTCATTTATTTTTTTAGTAGAAACCTAAATTCATTGGAAGAGAACATTTACGAGAATTAAGTTTCACCAGCTGTCCAACTTGAAGTATAAATCCTAAAAATAAAACAAGTGCCTAGAAAACCGAAACAAGTGAAAAGCTGACAATACAAAACTATTAATCTCCCTTCCCTAAAGCACCTTAAATTGAACTTCTAGACATTCCTTGAAACAAAGAGAAATTAGATGGCCACAACACGACATTATATATCACTCCTTTCCATAGTTCTTCAAATGTTTCTCTTTATATTCAAATATTTGATCTTTCCTCTCCATCCAAACTAACCAAAGATAAGGCAGAATTGAATTCTTTCCATTACTTTCCACTTGTACCACCATGCCATCCATTCTGCCACCTTAATGGGTTCCTCATTGATGTAATTCTTTTCATCTCCATTTTTTCAGTATATAATTCTAGGATTCCAGATATATCTCACTCAAATATTCTACGTTACCCATCTAATCTACTTTTCCTCTTTTCGATCCTAAACCATCATAAGAAATTTGGTCCAAGACAGGAAAAAATACAAAAGATATTGGCAAAATTTACTTAGGAAAACTCTCCAGCAAGGTTTTTGTGGAAAATGTTGAAAGTGCCTTAGGGTAATTCTCCAGCAAGGCAAAATGTATAAAAGTGTATAAATAAATTGCCAATTTAAGAAATTTGGTTAAAGATAGGACAAGAATACACAAGATATTGGCAAAATTGCCTTAGGGTAACTCTCCAGGAAGGCTCTTGGGGAAAATCTACTGAAAGAGTTTAAATAAATTGCCAAGCTTGCACTTTTTGAGAAGAACGGTGTCTGACACTTCTTTATGGTATCAGAGTAGCAAAGTAGAGCAGCAAGAGTCCTAAGATTGAACCCCTATGGCAGCCCCAAAATGAATTAAAATATGAAGTGGTGGGCATCACAAAATGACAAGGAACTGATTCAAGTGATGGGCTTTGCAAAGTCAAAGTAGCCCACACTTGAGGGAAAGTGTTGGAAGAGTATAAATGAATTGTTAGACCTACCTCTCTAAAGCTTGATCTTTTGGGAATTAAGGTGCATAACACTTATTTATTCTATCCATTTCATTGTATCATTATGTTATATGGTAGAACATTATCGATATCCTTTACGATTTGATGGATTTGCACTTTGGAGTTTGGACTCTATATTTTGAAAAATTACAAGTTAATTGCTGGTAAGTACACAACCTATGTTCATATGTAAAAGGAAAAAAAAGGTTACTATACTTGGATGAATCTAAATTACTAATTCCATTTTATCTTTTGGACAATTTTTCTAGTGCTTATGGGCTTGTTTCCTGCAGGATCTAAATCAACCAAAAGTTGAAGCTAATTTACCTGACGGCCTTTTATCAGTGCCTCTGCTAAGGCATCAGGTATTTCTTTATTTCAAAAATTAATTGTATTGTTTCTATTACTACTACTACTATTGTCATTTTACTTTTTCCAGTGTGATGGTCTTGAACTTAAGGACTCATTTTATTTATTGTTCCTCATAGAAAATTGCATTGGCATGGATGCTTCAGAAAGAAAAACAAAGTTGGCATTGTTGTGGAGGAATTTTAGCTGATGATCAGGTAACTAGATTACTGTCTAGCAGGCCATTTAGGCCTTGCTGATTGCTTGTACTTGTTTATAGTCTATGCTTGGACTCATTATGCTGTTATCTATCAGGGTCTTGGAAAGACAGTCTCAATGATTGCTCTTATACAAATGCAGAAGTCTTTGGAGTCAAAAACAAAATCTGAAGAAGTCTTGAATTGTAGACCTGAGGCTTTAAATTTAGATGACGATGATGATAATGATGGCAATGTTGGTTTAGACAAAGGGAAAAAGAATGAAAATTCTGATGATATTAAATTAGTTCCGGAAGCTAGTAGTTCTATTCAAACTTTTAGCAAGGGAAGGACAGCAGCTGGTACACTAGTAGTTTGTCCAGCTAGTGTTCTTCGACAATGGGACAGGGAGCTGGATGAAAAAGTTGCAAATGAAGCAAAGTTGTCTGTTTTAATTTATCATGGAGGTAGCAGGACCAAGGATCCTGTTACACTGGCCAAGTATGATGTGGTTCTCACAACATATTCTATTGTAGCTAATGAAGTCCCAAAACAACCTTTAGTTGATGAAGATGATCCTGATGAAAAAGGTGGAGAAAAGTATGGATTATCTTCTGAATTTTCTATGAGTAAGAAGAGAAAAAATACCTCGGTTAGCACAAAGAAGGGAAAAAAAGGTAGAAAAGATATTGATAGTTCTTTTGATTGTGGTCCCCTTGCAAGAGTTGCTTGGTTAAGGGTGATACTAGATGAAGCTCAGACAATTAAGAATCACAGAACTCAAGTGGCTAGAGCTTGCTGCAGCCTTAAAGCCAAAAGAAGGTGGTGTTTGTCTGGGACACCAATACAAAATGCAATTGATGATCTGTACAGCTATTTTAGATTTCTAAAATATGATCCATATGCTGTGTATAAATCATTTTACAACACAATCAAGGTTCCGATATCCAGAAATTCGATCCAAGGTTACAAGAAGCTACAAGCAGTTTTGAGGGCTATAATGCTACGGCGAACAAAAGGTGATTTCTTGTTCTTTTACCTTTTGATGTGGTTAGAATATGATGCATTTTTCCTTCTGTCCACAGTTCATAAGTTAAGGTTGATATTTTCTATTATTATCCATCCGGTATGTTCAGTTTATGAGTACTTGCCATTTGTTTTGATTTTCAATCCACGTTCATGCACTTTTTTACATAAACCTACGTAGTCTGTTATAATATTGGCCTGTGTTGGTGCTTAATGTTTTAAAGGGGATATGCCTAATCGGTATGTTAAATAGTCTAGCTTTTCAGTTACTAATAGAAATTTAACCCACCTTTTATTTAAAATGCCGATCCAAATGTCCTGGTGTGGCTAGTGAATAAACTGGTTGTGCTCTTCAGAAGGTATTTGTGGGCAAATGGAAGTATTGAATTTGCTTGCCTTTTTAAACTTTTTATCAGTTTTATTATGATAATTATCATTCATATCGTATTAGGAACATTGATTGATGGGGAGCCTATTATTAAATTGCCACCGAAAACAATAGAGATGACTAGGGTTGACTTTACATCTGAAGAACGGGCCTTCTATACTCAGCTAGAAGCTGATTCACGAAGTCAATTCAAGGTGTGTCCTTTTTTAGTTTTTGCATTTCAGTAGTTGAGTATAAATGTGTTGTCATTGAGGTTTTCTTTAGACTTGCAGGCATTGTATTTCTGCGTTTTGGCTTTCAAGATTTTGGTGGAGGGTAGACTATGTTGGAGAAAAGAAATTAAGCATGAATAGGTATCAAGAGATGGAGGAGGTTGGGTGAAATATTCAGATAACACTTGACTAACCATCGGGGAACATAAAGTAGACAATATAGTCCATTAAAGCAGAATAAATACAACTTAACTGATGTAGAAATTTTCAACACAAGAACAAGAGTCAGCAGTCTAAACCTAACTATTAAGAAATACAAGCTTCCCAATTATTCCATAGAATATATCATGTCCTATGTGTCAATGGACAACTTTGCTGTAATTTGTTGTCCATATTCATTTAGTTGTACACAGTTGCCGTCCATAGTCTTTTTAGCTGTAAATAATTGTCTATAGTCAGCAATCCATGACTGTCCACAAACTGTCCATAAACAACTTTGTTGTATTTTGTAAAGTCTATAAATAGAAAGAAATCATAAGACCAAATCATTCAGTCATTTTCGTACAACATTCTTGACTTATTTCTGACATGGTATCAGAGCTTCTTTGAGAAAAATTCAGTTTTCTATTTCTGAGGAAATTTTCATTGATATATTTTTAGCGTTTTCTACTAAACAAGTGTTCTTCAGCAATCTTTGTTTAAAGTCATTTTCTCGGTTTTTTTAATTTCAGTATTATATTTTTGAGGAAATCTTCATTGATATTTTCTAGCGTTTTTTTTTGCCAAACAAGTGTTTTTAGGCAATCTCTGTTTAAGGTCCTTATCTTGGTTTCTTTAATTTTTTTGAATATTTTTCGCGTTTCATTTACTTGCAATGGACACTGCACCAGTGTGTTAAATTTACGGGAAAAAATTACTTTACTTGGGTTTTTCAGTTTGAACTTTTCCTCAAGGAAAAAGACCTTCGGAGCCATATTGATGGCACAAATGTTACACCAACATCTGATACTATCAACTCTAAGGAAGTTGCGTCTTCTCCATCTTGGGCTGTGCATGATGCTCGAATCATGTCTTGGCTTCTTAGTTTGGTGGAACCACATATCGTAACCAACTTGATGACTCATCGCTCTGCTCACTCCATTCCATGTGTAATTATTTGAAGAAAGTTTATCATCAAGACAATGATGTTCGTCGCTTTCAGTTGGAACATGCGATTGCCATGTTCCAACATGGTAGTCTTTCCATCCAGGATTATTACTCGACATTTTTGACTCTTTGGCATGAATATGCTGATTTAGTTACAATAAATGTTCCTGTTGCTGCTATATCAACTATTCAAAATCTTCACATGACTAGTCAGCGTGATCAATTTCTCATGAAATTACGCACGGAATATGAATCATTTCGCTCTTCTCTATTAAACAGATCTCATGTTCCTTCTCTAGATATTTGCTTTGGTGAGTTACTTCGCGAAGAACAACGTCTAAGTACTCAAGCTATTCTGGAATAATCTTATGACAATTCCACGACGACAACTATGGCTTACGTAGTCCAAGGGCGTGGATCATATATGCCTTCTAAATATATGCAATGTTTCTGCTGCAAAAAATATGGACATATTGCTACCAATTGTCCTAAAAAATGTTGTTCTTATTGCAAGAAAAATGGTCATATTATCAAAGAATGTCGTATTCGTTCCCAGAATCGTCAGGTCCAAGCATTTCAGACTTCTGTTGGTGTTCCTCCAGTAGCACCTACTGTAGCACGTGTCTTCCTCAAGTGCTTCTCCTAATCTTACACCTCCTGTAGCAACTTATTGCACTCCTGAAATGGTGCAACATATGCTAATTTTGGCATTATCTGCAATGAGATTTCAAGGTAAAAATTCTACTGCACTTTGGTATGTAGACTCAGGGGCTTCTAATCATATGACAAATACTCCTACAACTTTGTCTCATGTTCGGCCTTATGTTGGCCAATCTACTATTCAGACGGCCAATGGCAGTTCTTTGCCAATCAAAGCTGTTGGAAATGCTTTTTCTACATTTACTGATGTGTTTCTTGCTCCTCAACTTTCTACAAATCTCATTTATGTTGGTCAATTAGTTGATAACAATTGTGTTGTTAACTTTTCTGGTGATGGTTGTGTTGTGCAGGACCAGGTAACAGGGGAGTCGATCACGAAGGGACCTAAAGTGGGACGTTTGTTTCCATTATTTTTACCTATTCCACCAATTTATCCAATTCTTTCTATTGAGTCTTTTGCTTGTAATAATATTCCTAATCTAAGTATAGTGTGGCATCGTCGTTTAGGCCATCCTAATACTCAAGTATTATCTCATATAATGAACTCGGGTTTTCTTGGTAATAAAGAACGTTCTTCTTTACCTTTTGAATGTGACTCTTGTAAACTTGGTAAAAGCAAAACTCTTACATTTCCTTTCCATGCTAGTAGAGCTTCTCATTGCTTTGATCTTATTCACAGTGATGTTTGGGGACCTTCCCCGCTTCACATGAAAAATTTAAATACTATGTAACTTTCATTGATGATCATAGCAGATTCACTTAGATTTATTTTCTTCGCTCTAAATCTGAGGTTTTTCGTACTTTCACCGAGTTTTTAGCATATGTTGAAAATCAATTTTCTACAAATATTAAGACATTTCGCACAGATTCTGGTGGTGAATATTTGTCCACTGAGTTTTAGGTATTTTTGGCTTCTAAAGGTATCTACTCCTCAACAAAATGGAGTAGCTGAACGCAAAAATCGTCATCTTCTTGATATGGTACATACTCTCTTGTTAGAATCTTTTGTTCCATCTATTTTCTGGGTTGAGGCTCTAAAGACTGCTACTCACTTGATTAATCGTTTATCTTCCCAAGTTTTTCACATGGAATCTCCCTATTTTCGTTTGTTTACTAAGCAACTTAATTATGATAATCTTCGTATCTTTGGTTGTGTATGTTTTGTTCATTTACCACCTCATGAGCGAAATAAATTATCTGCTCAATTTGTTAGATGTGCATTTTTAGGATATAATGTGTGTCAAAAGGGATTTGTTTGCTATGATCCTACATTACATCGTACACGTATTTTTAGGAATGTTATTTTCTTTTAAAATCAACATTTTTTTCCTGTGTCTTCTATGCCCTCTTTTTCTACTGTAGTCCTTCCCTCCTTTGAGCACCAGTTCTTAGCTCTTCCTCAAAACAGTTCTCGCTTCAAACCAGGAATGGTATATACAAGACAATCCCGCCCACAGTCTCTTCCGGTGGTTCACCCGATATTTGATCCTAACATACACCAAAATCAGTTAGTTGCAGCACCTTCAGAGCCTCTGTTACGTCGCTCTTCTCGAGTGTCTGTACCCCCTAATAGGTATGGTTTTTCTTCTCGCAATTTTATTTCAGCTCTTACTACTGCATTGTCCAATTTTGATATTCCCACATGCTACTCACATGCTGTCAAGCATGATTGTTGGTGCCAAGCTATGCAAGAAGAAATTGCTGCTCTTGAGGCAAATCACACCTGGGACATTGAGTCTTGTGCTTCTACTATAGTTCCTCTGGGTTGCAAATGGATTTACTCAGTTAAGGTTCGCTCTGATGGAAGTTTGGATCGTTATAAAGCTAGGCTTGTTGTTCTTGGGAACAAACAGGAATATGATGTTAATTATGAGGAAACCTTTGCTCCTGTGGCTAAAATGACTACTGTTCAAACGATAATAGCTCTTGCTGCTTCCAATGATTGGCCACTACATCAGATGGATGTTAAGAATGCTTTCTTTCATGGAGATCTTAAAGAATGTATATATATGAAGCCACTTCCAGGGTTGTTTTCCTCTCCGACATCCAATGTGTGTAAACCTCGTCGTTCTCTTTATGGTCTTAAACAAGCTCCACAGACATGGTTTGAAAAATTTCGAACCACTTTATTACAATTTCCTTTCATGCAGAGCAAGTATGACACTTCATTGTTTCTTCGAAAATCAAACATGGGCATTGTTGTCCTTTTGGTTTATGTTGATGATATTGTGATCACTAGATCTGATTCTACTTTACTTGTCCAGCTCAAGACCCATCTCTCACAATCTTTTCATATGAAGGATCTTGGGTCTCTTACATATTTTCTTGGTCTTGAGGTGCATCGTAGCCCCACTAGTATTTCCCTCAATCAACACAAATATGCTAGTGATTTGGTGACTATAGCTGAATTACAGGAAGCTACCTCTGTTGATACTCCTATGGAATTAAATGTCAAGCTTCGCAAAGAGGAAGGTGACTTATTGATCCCAGCTTATATCGGAAATTGGTAGGTAGCCTTGTCTATCTCACCATCACTAGACCAAATATTTCTTTTGCTGTACAACAAGTCAGCCAATTTCTTCAGGCTCCTCGTCATCTTCATCTGGTTGCTGTCCGTCGGATCATACGTTATATTCATGGCACTTCTGCCCGTGGCTTATTCTTTCCTTCAGGCAATTCTCTTCGTCTTATTGCTTATAGCGATGCTGATTGGGCTGGCTGTGCTGATACTCGTCGCTCCATCACTGGTTGGTGCATGTTCTTAGGTGATGCATTGATCTCCTGGAAGAGTAAGAAACAAGACAGAGTTTCTAAGTCATCTACAGAATCTGAGTATCGAGTAATGTCTCTTGCTTGTTCCGAAATTATTTGGCTTCGAGGTGTGCTAGCTGAGTTAGACTTCTCTGAGACCGATCCTACACCTTTACATGTCGATAATACAAGTGATATTCAGATTACAGCCAATCCGGTCTATCATGAGTGCACAAAGCATATTGAAGTCGATTGTCACTCTATCCGTGAAGCCTTTGAAGCTCGTGTTATCACTCTTCCACATATTTCTACTGAACTACAAATTGTTGATATCTTTACCAAGTCTCTCAGTCGTCATCGACATTGCTTCCTAAGTTGCAAATTGATGCTTATTGATTAACCCGCATCAATTTGAAGGGGGCTATCAATGGACAGCTTAGCTGTCCATAACAGTTTTGCTATGTTCCATTGACAGCTTAGCTGTCTATAACAGTTTTGCTGTAATTTGTTGTCCATATTCATTTAGTTGTACACAGTTGATGTCCATAGTCTATTTAGCTGTAAATAATTGTTCATAAATAGCTGTCCATAGCTGTCCATAGACAACAAACCATGGCTGCCCACAAATTGTCCATAAACAACTGTCCACAATTGTCCACAACTGTTTATAGACAGCTTTGATGTATTTTGTAGGTTTGTTGTATTTTGTAAAGTCTATAAATAGAAAGAAATCATAAGACCAAATCATTTGGTCATTTTCATACAACATTCTTGACTTATTTCTGACAAGACAGACTAGATATTATTTCACACATCAAACTGTAAAATAACATATATACATTTGCTTATTAACAAGGATTTAGAATAACCCATAATACTAACATCATACAAAATACAAGTAGGGTAATTCTACTTGGCATAGAAGTAATCACATCATGAAAGTGCCTAAACCAACAAAGTTTTTTATACTATATAACTCTACAATTCTCGTGCATTCGACTCTTAGGCTATCAAGTGCATTTCATATAAAATATTTTAACAATATACCAAATCCTCATTCTCGTTTTAAATACTTACATTTTGATCCCCAAACATCACAATTTCTTTTCAAGTTAGATTTTGCTTTCAAATTGAACCTAATAATGGTCTTAATAAGTGTTTATAGCAGGTTAAAAAAATATGGAAAAATGGTTTCAATATCATTATATATCATCTACGTTACTCCAACTCTACCTTTTGTCGTGTCAGTGTGGACTTGACACGACATTGACAGTTTGATATTGACATGGGATATGAGTCAACATGGCAAAAAATCATCGGACACACTTGCTTCACCGGTTGTGATTTCAACCATGGTTGGGATAGGAATAGAAGAATAGTTGGAGCAATGGGAAGGAGAAGAATAAGAGGTGTTGGTGGCCTTAAAAGAAGAATGGATAAGAAGAGCTAGGGCATTAGGAACCAAGAGTGGAAATAAAATTATAAAAACAAAGATAACAAGAAGTGACACTATTAGGCTAGGTTATAAGGATAATTTGGTGATGGTCCTTATTTAAAAGCTTTATTATTTTCTCCAAGAAAATAAAAGCTTTATTAACTTAAAAAATAGGTTATTTTCTTGTAAAATTTGTATCATACGAAATAAAAACAATAAAAACAAGGTTGAATTACTTCGTTAGTGACACAAGAGCTTCAACCTTATTAGTCTTAATTCTATGTTTATTGGCATGTGTCATTTTCTTATGTTTTGTGTTGTTTATTTCCTGTACTTGTTTTGTTTCTTTAGTTTTTTTGTTTCCTTTTAGTGACACTTGGTTGGTAGCAATAGTGGTTGTTATGTCTTTTACCTTTAGCTTAACTAATTAGGATATATGGTTCAGAAAGCAAGGAAGGATAAGCAAACTTGCATGATTCATTTCCCTGTAACTTTTCTCTGAGATTGTTTATCAATAATACTTTTTCTGCTTTAAGAATTAGTAGCTTAGTACCATTTCCAAGGATTGTTTTCCTTCTCTATGATAAGCCAGGTTTTTACACCATTTGATTTTAGAGTTGAAGAATCCGTTGAGCTCAGATGATGAAGTCTGGTGAAAGTCATTGGGAAAGACCTAGATGCACGAGCTTTGGTTGCTTATCTTCACGAGTAAGACTAGAAAATTGAAACCCGATTTTGAGTTATTCTCTAGGAGTTGTGTCAGATACTCACCCAATTTCGCGAGGAATTGGTGAATGATTTGAAACTATTCGAAACAGAGTCAACCTAGCTCACAACCACAGACTGACACTAGAATCTTCATATCGACACCAGAACCTCCATATCGACACTAGAACCTCCATATCGACACTAGAACCTCCATACCCACCCTAGTTCGACCACTACTACACCTCACCCACACCACCCACCTTCCTCCTCGCATTTGGGAAAGGCTGTTATGAATCACCAAAGTGATGAGAACTTTCTGGTGAGTTTTCTTCCCCTAGATAACCATCATTAACCAACCTCCAAGCTTTGGGTAATGTACCCTTGGATTTCACAAGGCAAACACCCACTTCTTTTTGTTACCCAATTTTTTTAGAATTTAGAACCAAGAATGACCTTGCATATTATGCTTGCCTGCTTAATTTAATTGAATTTC
Source organism: Hippophae tibetana (assembly GCA_037013495.1). Classification (NCBI taxonomy): domain Eukaryota; kingdom Viridiplantae; phylum Streptophyta; class Magnoliopsida; order Rosales; family Elaeagnaceae; genus Hippophae; species Hippophae tibetana. Next base: position 49,074,093 of record CM072802.1, read on the forward strand.
TTGACTTGGTTAAGGCTGCAGACCATTTCTTTTTGACTAAATGAAGGTCCCTGAGGATAAACAAGTCAAGATGGTAGTCTATAAACTCAAAGGTGGTGTAAGTGCATAGTGGGATAGGGTACAAGCTACTTGGAGACATGGAGAAATTTCTATTGTTTCTTGGGAATGGATGAATAGGCTTATGTATGAGCAATTTTTATCATCTGATTATCAACAAGTGTTGTGCAAGCAATACCATTTAATAGAGTATAATAATATTCTATGCTCAAATAACAACATAAAGGAAGGACAATACGTACAGTGTTCTTCAAGAACTACAAGCAATTCTCTATGAGAATTGCAACACAAAACTGAGCTAAATGTCACGATCCTAGACTTCAATTTGTAATAGTACGACACTTAGCACGGTCCGTTGCACTAAGCATGCCTTTCAATTCGAACAAAATACTTTAAAGAGACTAGAAAGAGACAAAGAGATAAAGAGATTTAGAGGATTCTAGAGCAAATCAAGAACAAAAGAGAGTTTGTGAAGAGTGCTTTGTATTGCTCTAAAGAGGTTATCCTACAACTTTCCAAGGATCCCAAGGATGGGTACAAATGAAGACTAAGATGCCTATTTATAATGTGGCACCAAGCCTAAGGTTATGCCATAAGTTTCTAGATCCTACCATGTCTAGAATATACAAGAGTATCTACATTGTTCTAATTTTGTCTACAACATGCCACAAGGTTCTAGAACCTTTTAGTCAAGTCTAGCCAACTCTAGAGTCTTCTAAGATTGTCTAGTTCTTTCATGCAAGTTCTAGGATGTTTCAGAAGTTTCTAGAGATTTCTACATCCTTCATGAATCATCCAGCATGTTTTAGAATATTCTAGCACCTTCCAACACATGCTAGTGTACTCTGGAACATTCTAGAGTCTTTCAGGCTTGAGTTGAGTCCATCTAACTCTAACTCTAACTCCCTCTAGACATCACTAGGTCACTATAGAACTTTTCCATGTAGTAATTTGTAAAAAAGTCTAGATCCTTTAAGTAAACACAATTTCTTTGGATTTTGAGGGACGATTTGAGTGAGACGCAATATAAAGCTATTAAAAATCATTGTTTGTGTTCCCACTACCATATTCCACTATTCAAAAAGTGGTCAGAAGATTGATGAGTTTGAGGTTTTTTTATAATTGCTCTAAGCCACATCATTCTTTAAAGGTAAAAGACTAATAATCTTAATGAAAACAAGCAATAAAGGGAAAGAACAACATGAACTAAATATGTAATGAAGATTTAATAATATAATTTAATATGCTCTTGCATCAGAGCCTCCTTTTGTGAAAGAATTCGACTTATAATTCAGTGGAAGGACAATAGCATTTTCAAGTGGATGTTCCAATCAAAGGGTAACTCAATGGCATAGGAATTGGCATTGATCTTCTACTTGACCCTAAAAGGGCCATAGTTTCTTGGCTGCAATTTTGGGCAGCAATTTGGTGGTAACTTTTGGTCGTTGAGGTGTGTCATCACTAACTCTCCTTCTTCAAACTCTTGAAGTTTTTTGTTTGTCAACTTCTTGTTTGTACTTTCAATGTGTGTCTTGATTTCCTAGTGAAATTGTTGATAATCTTGGGGCCATGTAGTACAAAGTTGGCTTTATGGATTAGGAATGGATGAAAGGTCAAGGGTGAAGTTAAGGATTTTGGTGTAGACAATGGAGAAAAGTGACGATTTTTGCGTTCAGCTACTCCATTTTGTTGATGAGTAGCAGGACATGAACGTTGATGGATGATACCTTTAGAAGCCAAAAATACCTAAAACTCAGTGGACAAATATTCACCACCAGAATCTGTGCGAAATGTCTTAATATTTGTAGAAAATTGATTTTCAACATATGCTAAAAACTCGGTGAAAGTACGAAAAACCTCAGATTTAGAGCGAAGAAAATAAATCTAAGTGAATCTGCTATGATCATCAATGAAAGTTACATAGTATTTAAATTTTTCATGTGAAGCGGGGAAGGTCCCCAAACATCACTGTGAATAAGATCAAAGCAATGAGAAGCTCTACTAGCATGGAAAGGAAATGTAAGAGTTTTGCTTTTACCAAGTTTACAAGAGTCACATTCAAAAGGTAAAGAAGAACGTTCTTTATTACCAAGAAAACCCGAGTTCATTATATGAGATAAAACTTGAGTATTAGGATGGCTTAAACGATGATGTCACACTATACTTAGATTAGGAATATTATTACAAGCAAAAGACTCAATAGAAGGAATTGGATAAATTGCTGGAATAGGTAAAAGTAATGGAAACAAACGTCCCACTTTAGGTCCTTTCGTGATCGGCTCCCCTGTTACCTGGTCCTGCACAACACAACCATCACCAGAAAAGTTAACAACACAATTGTTATCAACTAATTGACCAACATAAATGAGATTTGTAGAAAGTTGAGGAGCAAGAAACACATCAGTAAATGTAGAAAAAACATTTCCAACAGCTTTGATTGGCAAAGAATTGCCATTGGCCGTCTGAATAGTAGATTGGCCAACATAAGGCCGAACATGAGACAAAGTTGTAGGAGTATTTGTCATATGATTAGAAGCCCCTGAGTCTACATACCAAAGTGCAGTAGAATTTTTATCTTGAAATCCCATTGCAGATAATGCCAAAATTAGCATCTGTTGCACCATTTTAGGAGTGCAATAAGTTGCTGCAGGAGGTGTAAGATTAGGAGAAACACTTGAGGAAGACACATGTGCTACAGTAGGTGCTACTGGAGGAATACCAACAGAAGTCTGAAATACTTGGACCTGACGATTCTGGGGACGAATACGACATTCTTTGATAATATGACCATTTTTCTTGCAATAGGAACAACATTTTTTAGGACAATTGGCAGCAATATGTCCATATTCTTTGCACCAGAAACATTGCATATATTTAGAAGGCATATATGATCCACGCCCTTGGACTACGTAAGCCATAGTTGTCGTCGTGGAATTGTCATAAGATTAATCCAGAATAACTTGAGTACTTAGACGTTGTTCTTCGCGAAGTAACTCACCAAAGCAAATATCTAGAGAAGGAACATGAGATCTGTTTAATAGAGAAGAGCGAACTGATTCATATTCCGTGCGTAATTTCATGAGAAATTGATCACGCTGACTAGTCCTGTGAAGATTTTGAATAGTTGATATAGCAGCAACAGGAACATTTGTTGTAACTAAATCAGCATATTCATGCCAAAGAGTCAAAAATGTCGAGTAATAATCCTGGATGGAAAGACTACTATGTTGGAACATGGCAATCGCATGTTCCAGCTGAAAGCGACGAGCATCATTGTCTTGATGATAAACTTTCTTCAAATAATTCCACATGGAATGGAGTGAGCAGAGCGATGAGTCATCAAGTTGGTTACGATATGTGGTTCCACCAAACTAAGAAGCCAAGACATAATTCGAGCATCAAGCACAGCCCAAGATGGAGAAGACTCAACTTCCTTAGAGTTGATAGTATCAGATGTTGGTGTAACATCTGTGCCATCAATATGGCTCCAAAGGTCTTTTTCTTTGAGGAAAAGTTCAAACTTGAAAACCCAAGTAAAGTAAATTTTTCCGGTAAATTTAACACACACTAGTGCAGTGTCCATTATAAGTAAATAAAACCCGAGAAATATTCAAACAAATTAAAAAAACAAGATAAGGACCTTAAACAGAGATTGTCGAAGAACACTTGTTTAGCAACAAACGCTAAAAAAATATCAATGAAGATTTCCTCAGAAATAGAAAACTGAATTTTTTTTCTCAAAGAAGTTCTGATAACATGTCAGAAATAAGTCCAGAATGTTGTATGAAAATGACCGAAGGATTTGTTCTTATGATTTCTTTCTATTTATGGACTTTACAAAATACAATAAACCTACAAAATACATCAAAGCTGTCTATGAACAACTGTGGACAGTTGTGTACAACTGTGGATAGTTGTGTACAACTGTTTATGGACAATTTATGGGCAGCCATGGATTGCTGTCTATGGACAGCTATGGACAGTTGTTTATGGACAATTATTTACAACTAAATGAATATGTACAGCAGTTGTGTACAACTAAATGAATATGGACAACAAATTATAGCAAAACTGTTATGGATAGCTAAGCTGTCAATGGTACACAGCAAAGCTGACACCATAAACTTCACATCTCTATCCGACATCATGAGTTTTCTTGCATGGTAAAAGTTGAGACATTTTTGAGAACCCATCAACCGCCACTAGGATGGAATCCACGTTGGTGCACTGACTGCCATCGCCAAGAGGAGCCATTGAAGCCGAGGGAATCCGCTAGCTTTGATACGAATTCTAACGTAAGATTATATTAAAGTTTTGCGCTTAAATAGCAATAGAGAGGAAGAACAATACGCAGAGTGTTCTTCTAGAACTACAGAGAATTGCAACGCAAAATTGAGCTAAAGTTGTTAAAAATCTAAGTGTTTCCTCTAACTACCCTATTCCACTATCTATAACAAAAAGTGGTTAGAAGATTGATGAGTTGGAGATTGTTTTTTATAACAACTCTAAACCACATCATTCTTTAAAGGTAAAAGACTATAATGATCTTAATGAAAACAAGCAATAAAGGAAAAGAATAACATGAACTAAATATGTAATGAAAATGCAATAATATAATTTAAGATGCTTTTACATCACCAAAATATGTAATGAAAATGCAATAATATAATTTAAGATGCTTTTACATCGCTATTATTGACAATAAGGGATTATAATTGTTGTTGAATACACAGATGAGTTTCAAGAACTCAAGAACTGAGAGCTCGTAATGATTTAGGAAAGATTGAGTCATAATAAGTGCTGTGGTACATTATAAGTTTGAGGGAACCAATCAAAAGTCAAGTGGATGTTAGGAATGTGGCCATGTTTTTAGAGGCCATAATTCTTGCCATCAATTATTAATCACAACATAACAAATTACAACGTAATGCCTATTCTAAGAAACCTTATCATGGCATGAACTAGGATAAACCCTTCCCTTTTCTAGCACTTACTTTATATCACCTACCCATAGCCGAATTCGACTCATCACCGAACCCACAAATTTCTCCAAAAATTCTAGTAAATCAACTACTTTCAATCTAAAGCACAATAACCCTCGTACTAAACCAAATCCTATTAAATGCTTTAAGTGCAACCAAGTTGGTCACAGATCCAGTTATTGCACCCTTAGGAGGCCAGTTAATGTCTTAGAAGGACTTGAAGAGTTGGAGGAATGGTATGAAGATGTTGATAATTAAGTTCTTGAAGAGGTTGAGTTTACTGAAGGGGATGAAGGGGAGAGATTCACTTGTATCTTTCAAAGGATTCTTCTGGCACCAAAGAAGAGAGGAGCTCTCAAAGACATGAACTCTTTAGAACCAAGTGCACTATTAACAAAAGTTAGTGATGTAATACTGGACAACGAGAGTTTAGAGAATGTGGTGTCTAAAGCATTGATTAGAGCTATATGACTTGACACTCAACAACATCCTAAGCTCTACAAGGTGGGTCAGATAAAAAAGAGGTTTGCAGTAAAGGTTAATGAGGTATGCATAGTCTCTCTTTCCATTGGCAAACACTATAAAGGTGAGATAGAATGTGATGTTATGGATATGGATGCATGTCATATGTTGTTAGGAAGGCCTTGACAATATGATAAGAACATTGAGCACAAAGGGAGGGATAACACCTATTCCTTCAATTGGAATGGTAACAAAATTGTGTTACTACCCTAACAAGTGAAACTCGAGAAAACTCCTACCACACCTAAGCCTATTACCTTGCTACTTGTCTTAAGCGATGAACTTCAAAAAGAGATTAAGGCCAAGTCAGGTGTGCTAGTCTTGATTAACAAGGATAACTTAGACTCCATTGGATCATCTTTAGGATCATCAGTCTTATAGTCGTGGCTAGATGAGTTTCAAGATGTTAGTCCCGAAAAATTACTTCCAGGGTTGCCACCCCTAAGAAATATACAATATGAAATAGACTTCATCCCTTGGTCTAAGTTGCCTAATTTGCTCCATTTCAAAATGAGTCTCAAGGAACACCAAGAGTTACAATCAATTGTTGAGGAGCTATTGAAGAAGAATTAGGTGCCTCCAATTCTTGTTCCTAAGAAAGGAGTTATAGAATGTGTATTTATAGTTAAACTATCGGTAAAATAACCATCAAGTATAGGTTCCCTATACCTAGATTTGAACATATGTTGGATAAGTTAGAGGGTTCAAGTCTTTTCAAAACTTGACTTAAGATTGGCTATCATCAAATCACGGTGAGGCCATGTGATGAGTGGAAAACAACCTTCAAGACTAAGGAGGGCTTATATGAATGGTAAGTCATGCTCTTTGAGTTGTACAACGCCCCCAATACCTTTATGACTCATGAACCAAGTCTTAAAACCTTTCATTGGTCGTTTTGTGATAGTTTACCTTGACAACATACTCATCTTCAACAAGCATGAAGTAGGGCACCTACCAACACCTAAGATTTTTCCTTGAAGTCCTAAGGTCTAATAGGTTGTTTCTCGACCTGAAGAAGTGTGAGTTTCGTATTTATCAATTGGTGTTCTTAGGCTTTGTCATCGGCTCTAGAGGCATACAAGTTGATGAAAAGAAGATCCAAGCAGGAATGGCCTACCCTTACAAGTGTATATGAAGTTAGAAGTTTTCATGGCTTTGCTACCTTCTATAGGAGGTTAAAAAATTTAGTATGTTGATAGCTCCACTCATAGACTCTTTGAAAGAAGGAAAGTTCCATTGGGGTTGAGCATAACAAGACAGCTTTGAACTTGTCAAGGAAAAGCTCACCGGTGCACCAATGTTAGCATTACCAAACTTTGATGTTACCTTTGAAGTCGAGACTGATGCTTCAGGAGTGGGAATTGGTAATGTCTATGCAAGAAGGAAAGGTAGTGGAAAACTTTACTGAGAAGCTGAATGAGGCCAGGAGGAAATAGATAGCGTATGAACAAGAATTTTATGCCATTGTAGATCCTTCAAACGTTGTGAACACTATCTGGTGCCAAGAGAGTTCATCCTCCATTGTGACACACTAGTCACTTCAATATCTCAACTCTTAGAAAAACTTGAGTTGGATGCCCTCTAGATGGGTTCTGTTTCTACAAAAATTCACTTTGTGTTCAAGCAAAGGTCATACAAGAAGAATGTGGCTGCTGAAGCACTTAGTAGAAGGGGATATTTACTGATTGTTGTTCAAAATGAGGTAACATTTGATCTTTGAAAACTCAATCTGAGACTGATGTAGGTTTTGATTTAATCTGGAAGAAGTGTGTGAACAAGGAGTATTTGGAATATTACACATTGCAAGGGGATATCTATTCAAAGGCAATAGGGTATGTATTCCTAAAGGCTCTCTTAGGGAGTTGTTAATCAGGGAACACCATTCTGGGGTTGACCTAAACTTAAAAGGGATTTCACTAAGTTTGTGTTTCACTGTCCTATATGCCAAACTGCAAGAGGGACTTCTAACAACACTGGTTTATACTCTCCATTGTCTATTCCTGTGAATATTGGGGAGGATCTCAGTATGGATTTCATGTTGGGTTTGCCTAAGATGCCTAGGCATGTTGATTCAGTGATTTTGGTAGTTGACAGGCTATCTAAAATCATTTCATTCCTTGCAAAAGGACCTCTGATGCAAGTCATGTGGCTCAACTTTTATTTAAGGAAATAGTGAGATTGCATGGGGTACCAAAGTCTATTATTTCAGACAGATATGAAATTCACAAATTCACCAGTCACTTTTGGAGGGAGTTATGGAAATGTTTTGACACAGCTAAAATTTAGTAGCACATGTCACCTCCAAACCGATGGGCAAACAGAGATGGTTCGATGGGCAAACAGAGATGGTTAACAAGACATTAGTCAATATGGTGAGGCGTATTTCTGGTTCTAGACCCAAACAATGGGATATGGCTTTAGCTCAAGCTAAGTTTGCCTTTAATGACATGGTTAACATATCCACTAGAAAGAGTTCCTTTGAATTAGTCTACACTAGACAGCCCACTTCCTCACTGATCTTATGGATCTATCACTTATCAAAAGTTACACAGCCTCCAAAACTGCAGAAGTATAAACTAGCAGCTGACAAAAAGTGGAGGTTCAAAGAATTTCAGGTGGGGGACTTGTCATGGTTCATTTGGGAAAGGGAAGAACACCTACTGGCACCTATTCTAAGTTGCAAGATAGAAAACTGGGTCCTTTTCGCATCACCCACAAAATTAGTGCTAATGCTTTTGTGTTAAGACTTGTCAGACACACTCCAGATTTCTTCCACTTTAAACATTGCAGATCTGTCAGATTATCATCCACCAAGACTGATTGTTGACTCAGGAGAGTTTTCCTTCCCAGAGGGTGGCAACTGACGCAGGAGCTTCAGCCTAATTAGTCTTAATTCTATTTTATTTGCACGCGTCTTTTATTTCCAGTACTTGTTTTTTTAACTGTATTTAATTTTCTTTTAGTGACACTTAGCTGGTAGCTATAGGGGCTGTATGTCTTTTACCTGTAGCTTAACTTATTAGGGTATATGGTTTGGAAAGCAAGGAAGGATAGGCAGAGTTTGCATGGTTCATTTCTTTGTAACTTTCCTCTTATATTGTTTATCTATACAACTTCCTTAGCTCTAGGCTGTAGTAGCTCAGTATCCTTTCCAGAGATTGTTTTCCTTTTCTGATAAAACATGATTTTATACCATTTAGTCTCCAAACTTTGAGCTACTTCACATCCCTAAACTTTTAAAACGTACGATTTAATCGTCAAATTTTTAAAACTTCATATATAGATCCTAAACTTATATTTTGTATGATGTAGTTCTCCAATTTTTAAAAATTCACTTATAGGTTCTTACTTGATTACTAAAATACATATTTTCATTGATACAAAGCCAATTCCAATAAACTTATTAGCGGGTCCTATTAGCATGCATCCAATAGGAATTAAACCTACGAATTCGCCAATTATGAGTTGATCACATTAACCATTTAGCCATGGATGCTTAGCGGGGATCCTTATACATGGTGATACATGTATAGGGTGTACTCAATGTGTTCGAGCTTGCCCCACATATGTATTATAAATGATATCTTGGGATGGTTGTAAAGCTAAAAAAAAAGCTTCTACTCCAAGAATAAAAGACTTTCAGTTGTAAGAGATGTGAATCTGCCTATCCAATTGATATCTTGACTATTTGGGTTTATTTATGACATGAAACGACTAACCATGAACAAAGAAAGGCATGAGAGAAAAACATATTTACTGGTGATTATGAGGTCCCAATTCTTGATTGGAGGGGACACCAAAGTCCTTTGCCTTTCCATCCTTTGGACTGATAGAGGGGAATGGTAGAGCTTTTGATTTTTTCATGTTGTCAAAGGGTTGAACAATGAAAATAGATGGTGAGTGCCTGATCGAATTGATCGGGTCATGTAGGAACAAGGTTTGAGTTTACTGCGGGGACACCAAAGTCCTTTGCCCTTCCATCCCTTGGTCAGATAGAGGTGAAGGGTAGAGCTTTTGTTTTTTTCATGTTGTCAAAGGGTTGAACAATGAAAATAGATGGTGAGTCCTAATCGAATTGATCGGGTCATATAGGAACAAGGTTCAAGTTTACTGCTCTGTTAGGATGCTTTAGCTGCATATATCAATGCACTTCCACTTAAAAAACGGCTCGTTTCGTCGTGACTTTATCTTGAATTATTAAAACTTCTGTGGCTCCACCCACGTAGGGGTACAAAGCTCATTGCTATCTTGACTATGCTACCAAAAGATCTAGGAAAGCTTACTTAAGTGATTTTTAATTTTATGTTATTCCAAACAGTGAGCTACTTCATCTTGTAAATGATGTTTTCTGTTGCTTGCCCTCAAATTGTTTTAGTTACTGTTTTGAAGTTCTTAATGAGTTAGTAAATTTTATTTTGTGATAATTAATGCTTTGTAGTGTTTATTTCGGTTGTATGTCTTTTAAAAATTTCGCCTGGACGCTTATGCCTCAGTAGGTGGAAGTAAAACGCTTCAAGGTTAGATTTTTCCATTTAAAAACTTGGCCTTAGGTAGTGAAGAGCTGACATCGAGGTGCCAAACCTTCTCGTTGATGTGAGCTCTTGGGGAAGATCATCTTGTTATCCGTTGAGCAACAACCTTTCCACTTGGCATTGTCGGAATGCTAAGGCTGACTTTTGCCCCTGCTCGACAGGTGGGTCTTGCAATCAAGCTTCATCTTGGCTATGGATAGATCACCTAGGTTCAGGTCCATGAGCAATGATAATTTTCCTATGAAGACTTGCTTTTACTACTGCTCCAATGGGTTTCCTTAACTAAGCCATTGCTTAGGAGTCGTCATCTCATTATTCAAAAGGCATGCGATTAGAGTCCTAGGTTTCTCCAACCACTTGAGAGCTTATGACTTAATGTTCTATTTCACTCCCCGATGAGGGTTCTTTTCACCCTTCCTTCACAGTACTAATTCACTATTGGTCATTTCGAAGTATTTAGCCTTGCAAGGTAGGATTCCATGTGTCCCATGCTACTCGGGTTAGAGTGTAAGTGAGATTTTCGACTACTAAACTATTGCCATCTTTGGTTCGACACTCCTACGGGATCACTTTTTCTTTCTTTTTCTCTGGCTATATCTACCCTTTCTCGAGGCATTTCTTTAGACAAAGATCCCATTTTTTTCTCTTTTTGGATGGTAAATGTTTCTTACAACATAGAGTGTGAATCAAACCCATGTTTGAATTGAAATTGAGGTACTATCTTTTCAACTCTCCCAAAATGGAATATCTTCCGAACATATATACTTGGTTCCTTACTTCGATAGGATACTGTTGAAGGATTGTATTGTCCCACATCGATTAGGCGTTCGGCTGTAGTACAGTTTATAAGTGTGGGCAATCCTTAACTCAATGAGATCTTATTGGGTTGAGTTAGGCCTTGGGCTTATATAACAGATACAAATATCTAAATTTGATATTTTTAGTTATTTTTTTAGACATATTGTTGATACAAGTAGTAGCCAAAAATGGGTATCCATGTATAATATTAGAATTTTTATTCTATGAAATAGACTTAATTTTAGACAATGTCGGGAAGAAATAAGAATTCGCACTTAATTGATAGTCTTATATCTTTAGTGGGTTATATGATACCATAACTTTTTGTAAAGGTACAAATTAGTACCAAAACTATATAGGGGTACACAATTAATACACTTCAGTGAGGGGTACACCAATGGCTTTTTTTTGAAAAAAAATGTGAAATAAAATGCATGTGAGAATTGACAATGACAAAATAGTAAGTTTGTAATTTTTTTAAAAACATTTATTCATTAATGTTTTACATTAGTCAAATGTCTTTTTATGGTCATTTCAAACTAAATTACCCTTTTACAAAAGAAAAGGACTCTTGGTGTACTCTTTAAAAAATATAATACTTTTGTATACCTTTTTTAAAGGTAAGGTACTAGTCGGTACCCAATCCCTATATTTTAATCTTTATCTTTAGATTCTACTGTGTCAAGAAATTGAATTGATTGAAGTTTGTAAAATATATACAAAAATATTCGCTTTTTCTATTGTATTTCTTCCCCTCCTATATTTATACATGGAATAAAATACATCGAAATGCTTTGTAACCCAACCCCTATCCTTGTTAATATTAATAATTTTTTTAAAAAACTTAATTATTTTTCTATGAATTATTAAGTTATTGAGATTGATTTTAAATTGATCAAGCTCGAGAAAAAAAAGTAGCACACCCGAATGAAATTCATACAAAGAGACCTACCAATAGTTAAGTAATTGGCGAACCTATTAGAGATGTTTAAACTTAGTTTTTTTTTAATCTGGTATCTCTCACCTATCTATTTTCTTTAGTTATTCACTAGAGCAATTATGATCTGAAAATTGATCAAGGGCAAGTGTTTGGATCTATTTATGATTCAAAATTTTGGGGCTATGTATGAAGTTTTAGGATTAAATCATACAATTTAAAAATTTAGAGACATGTCCTATGTGTGAAGTTTTAAAAGTTTGAGAATTAAATAATTCATTTTAAAAGTTTAGGACATATTTGTGAATTTAGTCCAAATTGAGGATCAATGATGTAATTTAGCCTGAAAGTAATTATCACTATATGCTGTTTAATTTAACATTGTGAAACATAATTAACTATGCAATTAATGATATATTCTAAATAACTAATATTAATTTTCCATGTCCAAAACTTGGACCCTTATTAACCGTGTCCAGTATCCTAAAATTCTAAAACTTACAAATATGACCTCTGAATACGTACCAATATCACACTCACATTCTAATTTAAGTAGCATAGTATGGCAATAAATCACCAAGTTTTGCAACATATTTTTAATTATCTCGCTGCCCCAAACAAAATCATGACTATAAGATCAACCTCTTACTAAATTTTATACATTGACTAGGGGCGGGCAGCGGATCGAAATTGCCTGTTTTTGACCTATTCGAATTCGATCTGATCCGAACGGATTTGAAGATTTTCAATCCGAATATAATCTTATGATATAATAAATCCGAATCCGATCCTAGATATAATCAATTTGAATCAAATTAGATTTGATTTTTTCGGATCGGATAAGGTCATATTAATATTGAAATTTATTTACGAATTATTGTCACATATAAAACATGACATACAAATTTAAATTTTAAATTGATATTTTTTGTAACAAATATTATTATTTGTAATCACAATTAAGAAAATCAAAACAATAAGAAGTATGTCTATAATTATTAAATTATTATAAACATTTATGTTTATTTTTTAAGATAAAATAATGATCTAATATAATTATGTTATTGCATAATATTTAAATATAGAATATTATAAAATAAAATATGTCGGATTATAAAATCTTTCAATCTAAATCCGATTCGACTATAAAATTTACTAATCCAATCCGAAGGAACGGGTTGGATTTCTCAATTTAAGCGGATCGATCAAATTATTTGCTCAACATTGACCTATAACTTATGACTTAGAGGGATATCCTACTTAAATATGACATATATCACTCTGTAATTTCTCTAGTGTAGGGCATGATTCACAATCTCATGAACTTTTAAAGAGTATCAACAGACACATGGACATGACAAACTTTTCATGTTCTTTCAAAAACGTATTGTAGAGTAAAATTGTGCTTACAATTAAAAGGTAAAAATAAGGGCAAGGCAAGGCAATGGACATTGACTGGTCATAGTGAATTTTTGCTATCAAAGATTGTTTGTTAGGATTGTCATTTCAATTTTTGAGGAAGCAGCTTATGTCCTACAATTTATTTCACGGTTAGAATAAATAACAGTTTTCTTTTTGACCCCCTTGTTAATTTACACTCGAAACCGAATGTGTTCAAAAATGAAACTCATTTGAACATATGTTCAAGAGTAGTATCCACAGTCCAAAACTTTTCTTGGAGGTAAACATAATTTGTTGGTGTTTTGGTAGCCATCTGTGTTGGAGTTGTTGGAGCTTTGACGATCTTTGTGTTTTTTAATGCATGTACGAAAAGAAAATATTTTTTAACATGTTTAAAAATAGTGAGGGGTTGAAAACGAAAGCACTGTTTGAAGGGGTCATCTCAGGCAATATTATCTAGAAAAAGAAAAAAAAATCTTAAAGGACCTAGTTTTTATAAACATATGTGGATGATGGACTTCGACGTACAGGTAGTATCATATTAATGAGTATTTGACTTATTTAGATTTTGGAGAAACTTTCTTGTTGTAGATCATGATCTCTCAGATATTCTTTTGATTGAATCTCATGTATCTTGATATATTTGTTTTGTGAATTTTAGGCCTATGCTGCAGCTGGCACAGTCAATCAGAATTATGCAAATATCCTTTTGATGCTTCTGCGTCTCAGGCAGGCTTGTGACCACCCATCGCTTGTTCAGGGATACAATTCTGATTTTGTTGGAAAAGATTCTGTAGAAATGGCGAGGACACTTCCCAAGGAAATGCTTATCCGTCTATTAAGTATCTTGGAAGATTCCAAGGCCATCTGCTGCATATGTGCAGTGAGTTCTCTTAAATATGAAGATATAACTTTGTTCCACTCTTTACCGGAGTGAGTGAGCGAATGTAGATCTTAATTTACTCCTGCTTTTACTGATCAACTCATGGTTCCAATTGTTATCAATACCATTGTTTATACAGCATTTTGTTGGATAATTGATTGTTAGATATATTCTGGTGCTTTAAGCAATCCATTTTATTGGATACTTAATAGAATGGTTCATTCTTTGTTATATTCTTATGTTAAACAAATAATCTCTCTCTCCCCCCCTCGCCTCTCCTTCCTCCCTAAACAAAGAAATGTTGTGCTAATAACTTCATACTCAACATGTGTCAAGTGCTTCTATTTTATTCTTGCTTGGTTTTTGGCATGTCTAATGTTGTCATATGTTGATTATGGAAACTAAATTGTCTAATCTATTAGATGAAAATATTTCAGAATGATTTTATCGTCAAGTTGGCAGATTAATGCTTAGTTGGGAGAAAAGTGATGCCCTCGTAGACCTACCTAATTTTTACAGTATTTGATGCTTTTAACAGGACCCACCTGAGAACCCTGTTATTACCATGTGTGAGCATATTTTCTGCTACCAGTGTGTGTCAGACAATCTGACAGTTGACGACAGTATTTGTCCTGTTACTGGATGCAAAGAACAAATTGGTTCCGACCTTGTCTTTTCCAAAGCAACATTGAGAAGGTGTATCTCTAGTGACTTTGATGGTGGTTCTTTGTACTCTGGGTTTAGTGAGAAAGCTATAGTTATGCAAAATGAGTATAGTTCATCTAAAGTCAGAGCTATTCTGGAGATATTGCAGTCGCATTGTAATTCTAGCATCTCAAACTCAGAACGACAAGGTTTCAAGGAATATGAGGAAAACTTGTCTTCACAAAAAGAAAAGATGGACAGTTGCAGTTCAGGCTTTACTGTTGTAAAGCATACAACGTTTTCAAACCCTCCTGCTGAAGGACCTATAAAATATATTATTTTTTCCCAGTGGACTAGCATGTTGGACTTAGTTGAGCAATCACTGAATCAATCTTATATACAGTACAGAAGGCTTGATGGCACCATGACCCTCTCTGCAAGAGATAAGGGTGTCAGGGAATTCAACACCGACCCTGAGGTTTGTTCTCTACCTCAATAGGCTGTAGAAAATTGCTAAATTGGTTTTGCATGTTTTTTCAATATCATTTATTATTCACATGGTCAAGTGATATTTAAATGCCTACTCATAATACATTAGCGAGTAATCATGTTTTTCATTAGGGATCTGAATGAAATGAAATTTTGCAGATTACTGTCATGCTCATGTCTCTTAAGGCAGGAAACCTTGGTCTAAATATGGTTGCTGCATGTCATGTTATTCTTTTGGATCTTTGGTGGAATCCTACTACTGAAGATCAGGCTGTTGATCGGGCACATCGAATTGGACAGACCCGTCCTGTTACTGTAACGCGACTTACTATTAAAGATACAGTGGAAGATAGGATATTAGCTCTGCAGGTACCATTATTTATACCATCTCGGCTACTGGTGTTGGAATCTACTTGGTCCACTCTTTGTGTAGCCTCTTTTAGATAAAATGACAGTCGCATCTTGTAGTTGCACACTGATAATATGTAATTATTCAACATTTGTTTTTCAGGAAGAGAAGAGAAAAATGGTTGCTTCTGCTTTTGGTGAAGATCACGGTGGGGGTGCTGCAACTCGGTTGACAGTGGAGGATCTCAAATATCTATTTATGGTCTAAGACATCATGCTCCTGCAGGATTCATTTTGATATTTCTGCTCTAGCTGAAAATTGTCTAAAGATGGTAAAACTACTAATGTTGTGCATGAAGTAGGTCTGGTAGATGAAGCAGTCAGGCAACCACCGTGCCTAATGACATGGCAGTGTTAATTAACAAGAACTGATAGTCGAAGGCCCATTTTGCCTTGGCAATGGCATGTTTGTTTTATGACTTTTTGTGGCCTATGAAGCCAAATTTTGTTATCATGAAATATACTGAAATAGAAAGCTAAGGGCCCCAGTAATTTCTAATGAACTTCTTTCGTAGCAAATGTATAATTTGGTTTAGTTGTCATTATGGTAATTTAGTAGTTTCTTTTGCAGTATCATTATTCATTTCTTAGTTTTTGATATGTTCTTTGTACATATTGAACTATGCCTTTAATGTGGTAAAGCATTGGTTGGAGAAGACGTCATGGACTCACGGGAGTACTATTTTCAGTCCCCGCTACTAATTTTTCGTTGTTGATTCGCATAGGACGAACTGGATGTGAAAGGAAGAAGAGTGCTGTTTTTAAATATAGACCTGAAGGGAGCTGGATGACACTTAAGGTATAGTTTATTTTGTCATGTACAGGCTTGTATTTTGTCTCTATTTGATAATTGAAAATGATCAGAAATATTGTAATCGTATTTATTTTTGTGAAGCACTTGAGAAAATTTTCACCATAGTAGATTGTGGTATTGGTTTGTCAACATCTGCGTAGCTATGACTAAGGTTATATCGGGCTTTAATCCGATATAATATTTTCTCCAAAATGATTTTTTTTTTTTAATCCATGTATAAATAGTTTTATTTCTTTTGTTTTTAATAAATCTTAAGTTAACATATAGGAAATAAATGCAACTTGTTTTTATAATGTTCAAGGATTAAGAAATTATTTTCATTTTTGTAACAAAATTAATTTTTAATATAAATTGTAGTTTATTTTTTATTAAATTTGTAAAATATAATAATTATATTTTTTAAATTATTAAATTATTTTGATTGTAAAAATGAAAAAAAATTAATAATTCAAAGTATAGATACAAGATGGTGAGTATGAAAAGAATATTAACTCAAATGTAAATTTAATAGCATTAATGATTGTTTTTTAACACATTTTATTTTACTTTTAAATTAATTTAATTCACAAAATCTCTTAACTATAATTACTACTTTTTACTTATTTATTATTACATTTAATGAATTTATTAAATAATTTTATTAAAAGGTATTATAAAATATATAATTATAAATAAAATAATAATAATAAGGGTATGTTTGATGTAAATATGAATTGTCTAATATTTGGATTTTTTTATAAAAAAAGAAACTTATACCCTCGTGAATGGAGAATATTGACTTAGTATAGCATGTTTTTGGACCTATACGTATCTTTTTCCTTTTTTGCTTGACGTCACCCTTTTTGGGAGAAAAAAATATATACTATTTTGTCCCTTGCCTTCATTTGTATTACTCTCACCAACAACCCTTGCTTTAGTATTCATTGTGTTCTTTCTCTACGTTCTTCTCGAGCACCATCAATAGCTCGAGGAAATGCAAAGAGTGAGAAGACGTAGCCATTAGCAACTCATGCTTCACACCAATGAGGCATTTCGTTTCACAATCCAAGGGTCATCACATCTATTAAAAAAACAAGAAATAACTCAACACAAAGAAAGTCAAAGAGTGAGAAGACGTAGCTATTAGCGGCTTATACTTCGCACCAAGGAGGCATTTCGTTTCATAATCCAAGGGTCACCACATCTGTTAAAAAAACAAGAAATAACTCAAAACAAAGAATAACTCTACACAAAAGAGCTCTCAAGTTTGTATTATTTTCTTCATGCTTTCATTACAATTGTATAGCTATATACAAGAAGATTTTACTCCTTGAATTATTCTTTAAATTAAGTATTCCTTGATTTACTCATTGAATTAAGAATTTCTTGTTTTACTCGAATTAAACTAATTGTTTTATTCCTTGAATTAAGGATTAATATCCAATACTCTCCCTTAAGCTGGATCCAGAAGATTTATGGATCCAAGCTTGGACAAAAGTCGTTGAAACTGATGAGAAGCCAAAAGCTTGGTGAAGATGTCGGCCAGTTGGTCGAAGCTTCTTGTATAATGTGTCTGAATCATTTGTGATTGAACTTGTTCACGAACGTAATGACAGTCAACTTCAATGTGTTTCATCCTATTGTGAAACACTGAGTTTGAGGTTATATGCATGGCTGCCTGATTGTCACAAAATAAGGACATAGGAAGAGTTGTAGGAACACCAAAATCACACAGAAGACCTTTAAGCCATATCAACTCACACACAGTTGAAGCCATTGCACGATACTCAACTTTGACACTTGATCTGGTGATGACAGTTTGCTTCTTACTCCTCCATGTGACCAAGTTTCCACCGACAAATGTACAGTGGCCAGTGGTGGACTTATGATTGATTGCGTTCCCTGTCCAATCACCATCACAATACCCCATGATTTGTGTGTTGTCATTCTTTTTCATGATGATACCACGACCCATTGATCATTTTAAGTAGCATAAGATCCTTTAAACAAGGGTTAAATGTTCACGTGTCAGGGAGTGCATGAATTGGCTCACAATACTTACAAAATATATGATGTCAAGTCTGGTGATTGTTAGGTAGATCAACTTACCAACTAGTCGCTGGTAATAACTTATATCCGTGAGTAGGGTGCCCTTCAAGCTAGGTTTGAGTTTGCGGTCAAGAGGGGTAATGGATGATTTAGCATCACTCATGTTAGCTTCCTTGAGCAAATCTAGGACATATTTCCTTTGGTTAAGAAAGAGTCCCTTGTGCGAGGTTTCCATTTCTATACCAAGAAAGTACTTCAATATCACAAGGTCTTTAATTGCAAACCTTTGTCTGAGGGACTGTTTGAGGTTGAAAATCTCGTCAACATTATCACCTGTAATTATCAAATCATCTACATAATTAAATGTACCAATTTGCCCATAGCTCCTGTGCGAACAAATAGTGAGGCATCGACATTGCTACTTTTGAAACCAACACTAGTGAGAACTGAGCTTAGCTTGGCATACCAAGCTCGTGGGGATTGTTTCAGACCATAAATGGATTTATGCAATTCGCACACTAAATCTAGTTCATTGCTTTGAGGATGCCCGAGTGGAAATTTCATATAGACTTCTTCTTTGAGATCACCGTACAAGAATGCATTATTCACATCCATTTGGTACATGGACCACCCCTTGTTTATAGCCAAGGAACGTAGCACTTTTACTATGTTCATTTTGGCAACATGAGCAAATATTTCTTTGTAATCCACCTTGAATGTTTGAGTGAATCCCTGAGCCACCAATCTTGCTTTATGCATTTTAATTGATCCATCTGACTTGAATTTGAGCTTATAGATCCATTTGCAACCCATGAATTTCTTGCCTTTTGGAAGTTTGGTGATGCTTCCTGTGTTGTGTTGATCTAGGGTTTTAAGTTCTTCTTGCATGGCTTCCTTCCACGCCTCTTGGCTATTGGCCTCATGAAAGTTTTGTGGCTCACTGTAACTCGATATAGTGCTAAGGAATGCAGCATGGGCTGATGTCACTATCTTATATGACATAATTTGAGATGAGATGTGTGGGTTTGTAGGTGACAAAGTCTTGAAGTCTTATGAGAGGTTGCCTAACACACATTGGATTACGTCGTGGAGCAGGAGGATTTATCTCACATTCGTTCACATATTGTACCATAGTGTTGACATGGTTGAGATCTTGTTGTTGTGGAGCCTCAAGTTCGATTCTTGGTAGTGGAAACACATCCCAGATGCCATCCCTTTGACTTGTAATTTCATGTGACTTGCTGAAAAAAAGGTTAGTTTCATAAAATCGAACATCTTTAGACACAATTAATCTCCTAAGTTGGGGATCATAACACTTATATCCCTTTTTTGTAGATGAATAACCAAGAAAAATACATTTAACAACTCTAGCATCCAATTTATCTCGATGATGAGATTGAATATGTACAAAACATATGCAACCAAAGACTCTAAGGTGTGAGAGATTAATTTTCCTTCCTTTCATGACTTCTAGGGGAGACTTGAAATCCAAGACTCGGCTGGGTAATCTATTGATGATGTAGGCAGCTGCCATAACCTTTTGGGACCAGAATCTCTTTGGTACATTCATTTGTAGCATTAATGCTCTAGTTTTTTCAAGTAAGTCCCGGTTTTTGCGTTCGACTACACCATTTTTGTTGAGGTGTGCCAACACAACTTATTTGATGCATAATGCCATGAATGCTCAAATATTGTTTCATGATATGGGACATGTATTCGGTGCCATTGTCAGACCTTAAAGTTTGAATTTTAGAGGAGAAATGATTTTTAACAAGGTTATGGAAGTCCTTAAATACTTCCATAACTTCATTCTTAGACTTTAAAAGATACAACTATGTGACTTGAGAGAAATCATCAACAAAAATCATAAAATACTTATAACCATCAAAAGATTCATTAGTTGGTCCCCATACATATGAATGAACTAGTTCAAAATACTTACTAGCCTTGGACAAGGAAGAATTAAAAAGCAATCTAGTGGCCTTAGACAATTTACAAGTTTCACATGAAATTGCATCCTTTCCTAAGTTTGGAAATAAAGTTGACAAAATTGATGGAAAAGAGTGAGCTAAACGTTGATGCTATAGTTAATTATCTTGGATGGGGTTAAACTTGGCTTGAAACCCTCTAGGATGGCTCTTGGATATGTAATAGAGACCATCTAAGTAAAACCCTTCACCAATCGTCTTTTTGGTGGCACAATCCTGAAAAGTGACATTGTGAGGAAAAAAAATGGCTAAGCAATTCAAAGTATTTATGATTTTTCCTATAGAAAGAAGTTGGAAGGGAAAAGAAGGTACATATAAAACTGTCGACTCAATTTCATCTAACATTAATTTTATTTTTTCCTTTCCTAAAACCTTTACACTCACCATTTGCAATTGAAACTTGAGAAGGATTTTCTATTTTTTCAAACTTATGAGACTTTGACACATGGTTTGTCATATGATCTGTGGTACCTGAATCTAAAACCCAAAAATCATGCAACATATTTATTTTAAGAGCAGTTTTAAAGGCTTTTGTGATACCTTGTATGTCCTCTTGTGGTATGAGTTTTGTATCTGCCAAAAAACCTACAAACTTGGCTAGCAATGCTATCAAGTTTCCTTCTTCTATATTGTCCACATGGTCAATTCTAGCTCCTCTTGTCTTGCCTTGAAGATACAACATAAACTCATTCATGAGTTCAGCTAGATTCATTGTGAAGTTCTTGAATGAATCAGATCAATTAGAGGTTCATGTAGAAGCATGATTTGCACGGTGTGCAATATGATTCACCTTATGCAAACCCTTATCCTTTATAAAATTAGGCTTTAATTCTAGATGTAAAATCTAACATGTGTCCTTTGATGAGCGAAAACCGGCATCGCCGATTCTTGCCAATACTTTGGTTTTAATATTTATAAAACTCTCGTAAGTGCACGAATCATTTCGAAGAAAATGATAAGTATACTCCCAAGGTCGATCTAAGGAAGGAATGTATGTGGTTTTTAATTTATTATTCAAACTTTTAAAAACGAAATTAAATCCTAAACATCCTGTCACGATAGTTTGGTTTTTGTGTTCCTAATCTAATATAAAAATCAACATATATACAGATTAATTAAATATAATCTAATAACATAAAAATAAACATAGATACAAATTCAATAAATATTTATCTAAAAATAAATATAAATACAGATTCAATAAATATTTCTGCAAATTTTATCATTTATATTAGTAGAGTATTTATAGATATAATAACTAAATTAATTATGCTTGCTCATATTATCTAGGTTATTAAAGATATAAATTGATATTTTATTGATTCTCTCTTTTTTATATAAATACCACCTTTGGTGAGGTTAGATATTCTTTGTTAACTAAACAAATCAATTAACACCTATGGGTGGGGTTGATAACTAATTTGGTTAATTAAATTATTTCCTTTTTCTAAGAGATTGAAAATGAACCATTTAAATGCCACCTTTGGTGGGGTTAGACAGTTTAAACTTTATTCAAGGTGTCCAAATTAAACATAAGAATTTAATTATCCGAGTACTAACTTTCAAGTTTTAAAACCACTATTGAAAACATGTTGTCAATACATTTTCACATAATAATTCTTATAAAAACTTTTGAAATAGAGTTTCACTCTAACTACCGGGCGATTGTACCAACAAATAAAAGAGCACTACTCTAAATTAGACCGGATAACTAAACCTTAAAATCTAATTTTCAAATTTAAGTTTGTAATGAAAAATAATATATTTCTCTCTAACATTTTTAATATAAAATCTTGAATAAAAATAAAATCAATTCATTTTAGAATTTTTACCTATTTAATATTTCGCAAGCATAACAACGTTATTATTACATCATGTTTATAAATAGACAGCACAGTTAAATTTAATCACAGACAAATTAAATATAACATGTAAGAATAAAACATAAAAAATAACTGTAAAGAAAATAAAATCCTTACAGAACTTCGACGCTATTCTCGTTGCTGGAAAACCTCCAAGCGGAATTTGCACTCCCATTTATTGAATCAAAAAGCTAAATTATTACAAAAACATTACAAGTTCCTCTCAAAAAGAGAAGAACTCTAAAACTAAGAGAATTGAACTAAAAACTAAGAAAGAAACTAAGAAAAGCTTAGAAACTAAGAAAGAAACTAAGAAAAACTCAAAAACTAAGAAATGAGAGAAAGAAAGAAGAGAGAAGTGTGTTTTGAAGGTGTGTTTTGAAGTGAAGGCAATTGGGGTATTTATAGGTGAGGATGGAGAGAAAAAATGAGTAAAAAAATGTTAAAAAAATGTAAAAACGCGTAATGGAAATGCTGAGGTCATTAATGACGTCATGTGGGCGGTTGCACGTGAAAAATGGGGCGAAAAGGCGTCGGCGCGTCCGCAGGGGGGTTGTCGCTGCGCGCAGCTCGGCGCGGGTGAACAGTACCC
The DNA here is from genome assembly GCA_037013495.1 of Hippophae tibetana. NCBI lineage: Eukaryota > Viridiplantae > Streptophyta > Magnoliopsida > Rosales > Elaeagnaceae > Hippophae > Hippophae tibetana. The sequence continues at coordinate 49,097,031 of CM072802.1, forward strand.
ACGCGCTGGGGCGCGTGCGGGCTGGGGCGCTGGGCTGGGCGCGCGGCTGGGCAGCTGGGTGCGATTTTCTCCTTTTTGACATTTTTGACCTTTTTGACCCATTTTGTCCAATTTTTCCATGTTTGTTGACCTTTCCCCATTTATTTATTAATATATTTGTGATGTATTGCTTCAAGTATTCCTCTTTGAGTCTTTAAGTTGCGTTTTTAGGCCAAAATACCTAAAAAACAATTAAAATACCCGGGATTCTGAAAAAGATAAATTTATATAAATATATGATAAAACATATAAATATATATATATTTAATCAATTAATGTGCATAAAATTATGGTTATTTTAGTGCTTTTTGAGCACTCATCATCCTTAATATGGCTTGTATAGTTGCAATGTTGACACTTCAAGTTTGGATGCTTCCCTTTGTACTTCCTCTTGTTGGTTAGATAGGCTATTGCCTCAGGTACACTAGCCATTGTACCCACGTTCATGACTTTTCTCCTTACTTCTTCACGTTGAATTGTCACGTTGAATTGTCGCATATACACTAGTGAACAAAGGAAGTTCAGTATTCATGAGTATGTGGCATCGTATGTCTTCATATGTTGAATCAAGACTGGACAAAAGTTGAAATATCTTATCTTCTTTCGTTCTCTTTCATAGCAAAGCTACATCGGTTGTATGAGGATGATATATTCCCAACTCATTCCACATGCTTTTCATGCTCCCTAAGAGTTGTACAAAAGGCTTGCCATCTTGTTGTAGATATGAGATGCCCTTCTTTAATTGGAAAACTCGTGCAACATTGTTTTGATTGCCATACATTTCTTTGATCGTCTCCCATAGTTGGTATGCAGATTCTGAATATTTCAACTAATTTACATTCCATGGAATTTAGAAGCGATGGCATAACCAGATGATCCTTGCTAAGCCAGGATTCATAGGTTGGTGAGGAAACATCAGATACTTCGATGCTTCCATTTATGAACCCCAACTTGGACCTTCCACCTAGAGCTAGAGACACTGCTTTTGACCAATGTAAGTAATTAAACTCATTCAACAAGACTGAACTTAATATTTGATTTGGGTTGACATCCACCTTATGCATATTCATGAAGGAAAGCACCGGTGAACTTTCAGTTTCTAATCCTAGCGGGTTGTCTTCAGCCATTTCGAAGATTGAAGATGTTAAGATAGTAATAAAGTAGAAACAATTTATTTTTTTTGCTTTGATATCATGTTGAAAAAACAAGAAATAACTCAACACAAAGAATAACTCTATACAAAAGAGCTCTCAAGTTTGTATTATTTTCTTCATGTTTTCATTAAAATTGTATAGCTATATATAAGAAGATTTTACTCCTTGAATTATTCTTTAAATTAAGCATTTTTTGATTTACTCCTTAAATTAAGGATTTTTTTTTACTATTTGAATTAAGGATTTTTTGTTTTACTTTTTGAATTAAGGATTTTTTGTTTTACTTTTTGAATTAAGGATTTTTTGTTTTACTTTTTGAATTAAGGATTTTTTGTTTTACTTTTTGAATTAAGGATTTTTTGTTTTACTTTTTAAATTAAGGATTTTTTGTTTTACTCCTTGAATTAAACTCATTGTTTTATTCCTTAAATTAAGGACTAATATCCAATATCATCCTCAAGAACCCTATATGATCGTCAACACCATCGTCCAAAAGTCAAGCATCAAGAGCACTACTGTCATTCTTGAAATCAGTCCCGATATTTTAAATCTCACAAAAACGATTCTTGAAGTAGGCAAGATGGTCATTTCCGTCGAAGTCTATCCTAATATGGTGGTCGAATTGGAGCATCGCTTCCAAGGCACTCCTTTATCAAGCTATTTGAAGGTTATTCAAGGAGATATTTTGAAGACGGAGCTTCCAAACTCACTCTTCAGGAATTCTTGTACCTGCTTTCTTTGTTCAACAAGTCTGACATGCATTTCTCTCGAGCTCACAATTCTAATTAAAGGTTAGTAAGTTTTCACTTTTTTTGTCATCGAACAATCCTCTTTGGCTAAGTTAACCTTTATAATTTATATTTCTTCGTCAATTAAGACTGAGATAACCACATTAATTTCTTCATTTCATGCAATTAAGGATGATGATGTTGGAAGAAGAACAAATATCTTTTCGTTCATCCGTTCCTATGTTTGATGGTGTTGAAGACTACTCACATCAAATTGTAGAAATGATAGGCTTGGGAAATGAATATAATCTGGAGGAATTGCTTCATTTTACTTTCAAATTTTTGTCTTGTATTATTCTCTTTTGTTGAAAATCAACACCAACATAATAATTAAAGATGTAGAGAAATAAATGAAGTAGTTGAAGAAGTAGAGAAATAAATGAAGTGGTTGAAAGATGTAGAGAAATAAATGAAGTGGTTGAAGGATGTAGAGAAATAAATGAAGTGATTGAAGGATGAATAAATAGGATGATTGAAGGTTGAAGAAAAGAGAAGTGTGTAGATAATATTTGTGTGGCTAGGATTATTTCTTAGTTTTATATTTGTGTGGTATAGATTGCATGGTGATGACTATAAATAGCCTACCTTGTATTTGGTTTAATCATTCCATCAAAAACAAATAAGTCTTTGTATTCCTAGTTTGAGTGTGAGTTGAAAGTTTTCTCTTTTGAGTGTTTGTATTTCTCTTCAATTTGTGAGTTGTCTTTGAAATGTGTTATAGTGGGTATAATACAAGTAATCTGTTTACTTATTTGGATCTAATATTAGTAAATTTAGAATTGTGTATTCTAAATTTTACTCAAAATCTTTAGCCAAAACCAACATATTTAATTTATTTATCTTTTCGTTTATGTTGCTAACTTTATTGTCTTATTACACTCTTAATGTCTTTATCTAACCAGTGGGTTGGTATTTGGAGATGTTAAGGTATTATATTATTTTTTGGAATGTTTTCATAAATTAATGAGTTTTGTTTAGATGTTGCATGTTATATCTTTTTTTTATAAATAAAATATACTTTAATTTCAGTGTATAGAAATTAATTGATAAAATATACTTTAATTGTAAAATTAATCGATAAAATATACTTTAATTGTCAATGTATAGAAATTAATTCAATGTATTAATTATTTTTTAATGATAATATTAAAAATAAAAATAAAAATATTTATAAAATAATTAATTTTATGTAACAACGTTAATGAAATTAATAATAATTATTTAAAATATAAATATCTTTAAGAATTATAACTTATATTATAGTGAAAATTTAAAGAGAAAAACCAAAATACTTATAAATATTATAATAATTTTCTCTTGTTATAGCATTAAAAGAGATTTTTTTTTTTTAAAACTTATAACTATTATAAAAAAAGATGATTTATATTTTGACATGTAAAAGACTCTTAATTTCAAAAATATCACATTCAAAACTATTTGATGATATAGTTTAACTATCTATATATTCTCTGATACAATATAATTCAACTATAGTTCTATTAAACACAATGAAATCTTTTAGCATTATCCAACAAAAATCTTATGATTAAACTCATTAAATTGGATGTAGAAGACCCTCAATCTTTTATATTTTTAAATTGTAGATTTTAATTTTTAATTTTTAATATATTAATTATCAATTAATTCAACAATATCTATCATCAGTTAACAAGTTTCTTTAACCTACTCAACTCTTCGAATTTTTTTCCCTAATTTTATTGTTTTAAAAATAATAAATTTAGATTATTATTAATTTATGAGATTTTTACTATAAAAAACTATCTATAAAAATATCTGTTCTTAATTTTTGAATATAAAATAATTTTATTACTTAATAAATATGCCCTATAAACATAATCAATAATACAACATCCAAATTTTTTAATTACCATTATTAAGAAAAAAATATAGAATTTCAAGTTAGTTATGGAATTATCATTATCAAAAATAAACTTGTAAGTGTATTTAGAATTCTTTATGAGTAGAATTATATGAATAATTATTATAGCCTATAAATCAATCAAGTTTATTTAGAATTAATAAATTACATTTGAGCATATTTTTTAATTGTTCATCCCTAAATCATCTTAACCAATCTATATATTTTTAGAGTTTATCTTAACACATTCATACCAGCATACTCATCATTAAAATATATTTTGTTCAATAACACTTTTCAATAAGTTTTAAAGACGATTCACTGATAAACTCTTAAATACATGTTTTACTAACAAATTTTAATTTTTATTATGATACAAAATATCTTCAAACTTTATTAGTTTCATATAATTGCAAATTATTAAAGTATATTTATTATTTCCAACTTCTATTTTTTTATATTTATTATATTTTTAAGATTTTTTTACTTTTTGTGTAAAGTAAAAATAGTTTATATTGCATGTGCAAGTATCCTGTTAGTATTTATATTAGATGATACTCTCTGATTTGGGAAAAAAAGAAGTTCCTGTGTTTTATTACATGGAAAAAAGCATCAATATACTTTCTCTATTTAAATGTTAGCGGAGAATATGGACAAAAATATTGATATTAATTAAAATATCAAAACTTTAATTTTATAAAATATTGACTATATTTTCAATAAAAATGAATGTTTGAAAAAAGTTATGAAAATAATGAAATTTATAACTATTTTTTAATTTTTTTATATTTTTTTAAAATGCTATAAATAATAATAAATTAGTTAAATTAATTATATTCATTTTAATATTGTATGTGACTTAAATATGACATTAAAACAAATATAATGCTAAAATATTATGATTAATATAGTTTTTATATTAAAAAATATTTATTTTATAATATCTATATAAATTATATTGGAATTAATGAAAAAGTGAATGATGTAAGTACAAATTATTTTAAAAATTAAGAATTATATAGTTCAGAAATTTGATTTTTTGCAATATATTTATATTTAAAATTCTTAAGATTGTTATCAAATTGTTATAAAATTACGAAAAGAAGATACTGAAATATCAAGAAATTTTGATATTTTATAAATATATCAAAAATTTATAAATTATTATGGAGGATATTTTAACAAGTATACTTTGACTTTACTAAAATTTTGAAAAAATATATATGACATTTTCTTCCACCAACGAGATACGTGTTAAAATCATTCTTATTTACAAGAGAAATAAAAGGATATCCTAATAGTTCTAATTTATAAAATTTCTTTTTCTGATTCCGTTTGATAGTTTCTCCAATATTACCAACAAATTCTGACTTTTGTGGGCCTCAAAAGTGCTTACACAAGGTTAATGGTATTGGTGGGTGACTGACAGATAGTGGATGGGAGAAATTTATATGGATCTGTAATATCAGTGATGTGGTAATAATACAAACAAATAAGATTGGAGATAAGCATAATCACCTTTTTTTTTTAAACATAAATTTTTATTTTTATTTTTAAATAAAAACTATTAAAATTATTAAGAATCATGAGATTATTTAAGTTTAATTGTATAATATAACTTATTTAATATATAAAGTTTTATTTTTTAATATATGCTTTTTATTAAAAAAGATTTACAAATAAAATCATATTAACAAATAACCGTAGCCTAAAACTTTCATTTTTGTTTTAGCAAAACAATAATCGGATTTTTTTTAAAGCAACTGATATATGGTGGTGCATTTAGTTTTTATTGAAATCTAATAATGCTTTCAGATTGAGTAAGCAAGAAGTAGAAATGTACGCATGAGGTAATTTATAACACTCTTCATTTCTACTAATCCCTCTTGATTAGGGGAAAAAAAAAGGGACCAAAAGTAGTCTCTCTCATATGATCTAAAATATTTCGAAAGCGGAAAAAAGAGCAAAAGTTACAGTAAAAAGTCATTTCTTGAATAATGCATTCCAGCTTTTTATTTTTTCATGACAAAGTTAGACCAAAACCCTAGTGATTGCTTCACATGACCACAGTGGTGGCTCCCTTGTCTAATGATGCGGAAAATACTATGGCAGCAGGCCTTCTTTGTGTGTTGTGTTGTGATGTGTGTTTTAAAGATAAAAGGGAAAAATAAAAAAAATAAAAAATGGAATCTCTCTATAAGTAAAAATGTGAAAGAGAGCACACATGTCATTTCCACTGTCTACCAAGAGCAGCTAAAGCTAAAAGACTTGGGTTATTCCACTTTGATGACTAATTCTTATAAAAAGGGTTCTTTTAATCGGATCCTCATCTTACACAAAACACAAAACACAAAACACAAAACACAAACGTTATTGATTGATGCAAAGTCGTGGATGTGTGATTATAATAAAATCACTTTCTAATACAAATTTAATTAAATCATGTCCGTGCTAAATAATTGCTTACACAAAAGGGTAAAAAATCTTTTCTTCTGATATATATTTTTTTGTTTCTATGAAGTCTTCCCATAATTTGTTTTTGGGAATGTTTGACTCTTTCTTTATTTACTTTCTTATGATGCCTTTGTTTTGTAAAGTTAGCTCTTTGCTTTATTTCCTCTCCAATTTAATGATTATATATATATATTACATACAAATTTTACAATTTTGCCTTCTCATCATCAAAAAAGTTAAAACCCTAGTTAGTCTAGCAACAATTACATTCACATAGAATATCAAAGCCCCTTGTTGATAATATGGTTACAACACAAAACTATATTATATAATTAAGTTGGAGCAAAATTCACGTCTTTAGTTAATGTTACTTACTTTTTTAGCAGACATTAGGACCAAATCCCACAAATCCGTTGGCTCCATCAAAGGAAATTTGGATACCCTCTTGTTGAATGTTCCCTATAATAGAAAGTCCACTTGGAGAAGCACCAAATGCAAAACAAAATGTTCCCACATTGTCCACAGGGATCAAAAAATTTCTTGCTGGTAAGGTCAGGATAGGTCCACTCGTGAAATAAAATGAGATGGTTGGTACCCGAACCGAAACAAACCCGGATAAATCGTAGCACGTGTCAAAAATGGATACTCCGGAAGCTCGAGGTAGATTTCCAGTTTGTTGAAGAAAAGAATTACGAAATGCCTCGTAAGCCACCGTGGGTAGCCTAGTGACCGCTGTTCCAGTGTCCATAACAACACCACCTTCCCCTAATTCTGACATTCGAAAAATATCTTCAGAAATGGGTACTCGAATTCCTCCGACTCCAAGACCCACCAGTCCAATATAATAGAAACTTGGGAATCCTGGGTTACGGATCAAGGGTACCCAAGCAGCTCCAACAGGCATTGCTCCGCGTCCAAACTCTAATGACCCGGTTGATGTCGAATCAGTGCCTCGACTCACTAAACAGTAACTAAAAGCACCACCAGTCTGACCACCAAGCTGGCCCATAAAGGACATGGACCCACCACCAAGACCCAAAAGACCAGCGGCTCCAACAAACATACCCCTGTTCATATGGCCACAACCTATAGCTACACTTCTAATCACAGCCCTCCCAATGGTGAGTGTTTCAAGTGCTAGTGTCCCCTTAGTGTAAGACCCATCACCATAAGACACCTCATACCGGCATCGGCCGGCATGACAACCGGCTTTCTCAAGGCGGTCACATACAGCTGAGCTACAAGAAATTCCGGTGAAGGATGCAGAGTCAGCCGGGTCAAAAACCGGGTCGGTTTGATGGTAACACTCATTACATGGTTGACATTGAACCCAAACAATATCACTACCTGAATCAACAACAACATATTGGCTTCTAGGAGGACTACCCACTCCAATTCTGACAAAGTATTCTCCACTTCCTTGGTTCATACCCGAAATGACCTCTGTTCCAAAGTCTTCAACTTGGTAGCTAATTTCATTTGATTTTGTTTTTGGGTTTAGACGGTGAACAAGGCTAGCTACCCTTTTGGAATCTCTTTTCATTCGTTCTTGAATAAAGTGACTATGTGATTTGTTTACAGCTGAATATAGGGTGTCTCTGTGAACGAGCTTGAGCTTCCAATTTTTGTTACTATGATCATTTTGTGCTTCTGAGGGTAGCAATTGGTCATGTTGGGAAGTGGTTTTGACGCCCAAGATTGAATCTTTAGCGTTTAAGAGTTGAAAGTGGGGATATGAAAGTGATTTCAATTGGGCAGATGAACAAGTGGTGGTGGCTAAAACAAGTAGTAATATTGCCTTTTTTGTTGTTATTAAGTAGCTTGATGCTTGAAATTGAGAGGGTGAAGCTTCCATTTTTGAATGGGTCACTTGATTATGGAGGTTTTTTTGTTGGATGAAGAAAGGTGTGGGAGGGGGATTTATTTGGGTTTGGATTTGAGTTTTGGGGCAATGTTCACGAGATAGTAGAGAAAAAGGTTAATGGGGATTGAAATAATTGAGGGAGTGAGGTGTTTCTATTTTGAGTTTTGGATTTTAGTTGTAGGATATATATTTTTTTTTTGGAATTTAATTATTATGCATGTAACTTTTTTTTTTTAAAGTCAACAAAATTGCTGGACAACATAATTAATAATGGAGTATCCTAATTTTGATGTGCAAACACATACCTATACCTATATATATATATTGAAATTAGTACGTGGACAAACTCCATTTTTCTTCCATTAATTTTTTATTTATGCCACCAATATATATATATATATATATTGAAAGATAATAATAATAATAATATTAATTTTAATAAAAAATTATTAATTTTTGTGGGAGATACCAAATATCCAATAACTATTAAAAAATGCATTAAAAATTTAAAGTTTTTAAAATTATCTAGTTAACATTAGGGATGGGCACGGGGACGGATTTGAATATAACCGTCCTCGAACTGAATTATAAAATATGTCCCCGAAATTCCCTGAAAACCGTTGCAGTTTGGGGACAGTTTTTTACCCGCGGTTAACAGTTTGAGACAGTTATTGAAAAAAAATCGAAAAAAAACGTTTTTCAAAATCCTATTCAATTGAGCTCCTTTTAGTAATGCAATCTACCTAAAACAAATGATTGATATTGAATTTATTATATGAATTTGTTATTTAAATTTGTTATTTTAAATTTAACATTTAATAATATATATTTCTATGAATCTAGATAAGATTAAATACATATCAACAAGAAACATAAGATATAAATAAAATATTATAAACTAATACAAATATTGAAATCTAATTAAATAAATTTAAGAAAACTTAAATTACAATAAATCAAAACTTCTTTCTTCTAATTATTCATCAACTGTACGCGTTTCTTGCAAAAATAAAACATATAAAATCACTTTTATAAACCAAAATAACAAATTGATTAATCAATAATGTAAATTTTTTACCTCGACATCATCTTCTGCAATATTAATAGTAGAAGCGGATGAACCAGGAGATAACATATCTGAATAAATTATAAAATATTTAAATACATAATTAAATAATTAATATATAATACATAAAATAAGTGTTAATAAAATATAATATGTACAAGTATTAAATATATAAACTTATACATTGTTTATGAATATTAGCCCATAACCAATCTTGAGTACACATCAAAGCTTCCAATGTGTTTTCTTTGAGTCTACTAAATGTTTGCTCACTACTTTACCACTTGTACTAAATGCAGATTCGGAAGCAGCTGTGGTGATCGGAATAGCCAAGATATCTCTAGCCATATCATGCATTATTGGATACTTATGTTTATTACACTTCCACCAAGATAATATATCAAACTCTTCATCCGAAATTTCTACATCAGCCTCCTCTAAATAAGAGTCTAACTCAGATTTCAAAGATCCAGCTTTATTTTGCATTAATTTCCATTGTTTATACTCATTTATACCACTAGGATTAAGAACAATAGTACCTTTTGAACTTTGAGATGTATTGGAACGTGTTGAAAATTCCATTTGTCGACTCTCTTCTAAAATTCGTTTATTTCGGTACATATTTATCAAATCAAAACATTTTGTTCTCACCTTTTCAATTTCAAAAATGGAATTCTCTCCATATATTCTTGGAAAATAGAATTCGAGATAATTCATCTTAAATCTAAGATCCAAAACAACTTCTATAGCCATGACAATATTAACTTCTTGCCAATACTTATCAAATTTTACAAGCATATTTGACGCCATTCCCTTGACTAAATCATCCTCATCATTAATCCAATTATATAATGACAATTTGATGTCACAAATATGAGGAAATAACATGTTTATGGTGGGATAGTTGGAACCAGAAATCAATTCAGTAACCTTGTAAAATACTTCTAACTTATCACAAATTGTACTTGCCATTTTCCAATTCAATGCATCACGGAGACTATTATAATTCTTATCCAATTGTTTTAAACAAGGAAACGCTTTCTCATAAAACAATGCATTTTTAAGCATTAAAAAAAGTAGAATTCCAACGAGTTTGACAATCAAGAGATAAATTCTTACAAGAAGACTTTATCTCTTGAGATGCAATCTTTTTTAATTTTTCCTCCCTCTTTTGTGTTGCTGTCCAATATGCAACATTATCTCTAACTTTAACAATGCATTGAGAAATTAGATTTAACCCATTTTTCACTACCAAGTTTAATATGTGGGTAACACAACGCATGTGAAAAATATCTCCATACAATAACATTGAAGTTCTATCTAATGAATCTAAGAGATCAGGTAACATTGAATCATTAGTAGAACAATTATCTAAAGTTAAGGTTGAAATCTTACGATCAATGTTCAAATCCAAAAAGCAACTCATTAATTCTTGACCAATAACTGCAGCATTGTGTGGAGCAGGAACATATATAAACCTACAAAAAATTATATAGTAATAATAAAATTGTTATATACAATCATTTAATATATCAAATCTCTAAAAAAATATTTAATAGAAATTGTATAAATTTCAACAATAAACTTAAAAATTACCTTATTATTTTACTATGCAAATACCAATTGTCATCAATGAAATGACAAGTTACAGCCATGAATCCTTTGTTCTGATTTCAAGACTTCCACATATCACTCGTGATTGCAACATGACTTTTGTTGTTCTCCAACATATCCATCATTTTTTTCTCAACATCATAAATCTTTATAATGTATCTCATAACTGTCGCCCGAGAAATAGGCTTCCATATTGGTTGTAATGAATGTGAATACTCCCTAAATACATGATGTTCTACAATACTAAGAGGATACTCGTGTAAAATTATCATCTTTGCACATTTATCACGAGAAACTTGAGAATCAAAATTCTAATGTCCTAATTCAATTCTATCCCTTTTCTTGTTAGGATTTAACAATGATTGATCGATACCCCTTTCTTGACGTTTGAATGGACAACCTTTTATATGTGCTTTCAAATGAGATGTCCCATTCCTTGTATCACCTCCTAACCGTTTTTCGCAATAATTACATATTGCCTTACATATCCCATTAATTTTCTTCCTATCAAAATGAACCCATGCTTCGGACTTTAATTTAGCCTTCCCATTTTCTTCCTCACTACATTCATTTGATGGTTGACTTTGTGTATTTTTTGGTGAAGAGGTTAATGTAAGGAGAGGAACATTTGTATGTTGATCGGCACTTGAAGTTCCACCACTTGTTACCTCCACATTAAGTTCATTGTCATTTACTCCCTGAGATGATTGTGGTGCTGAAAAAATAACTTTCAAAATTTAAATTCATATATAAAAAATATATACTTATATTTTCTATTATCTCACGTTACCTTTTCAACATATTCACTTGTCATGATATTTAAAGTCTCTAGATAGTCTTGATATGATAACCTCTAATTCCAGTGATCCTTATCCTGGTACGTGGCTGCATGATTGGATATAATCATTACCAAACCAAATCATAAGAAGCAGCACACTAAATAGCACACACAGTCTTAGCACACTTCCATACTTTTTGTGAGCACACTTTTACACACTTTCTGTGAGCACACAACACATACACTTCCACAACACACATTGCCTTCCACATCACACATATTACATAGTTTTAGCACACTAAATAACACACACAGTTTTAGCACACTAAATAGCACACACACTTTTACACATTGGTTCACAATTTACACAACATATGTCACTACACTTTTACACACTTTCTGTGAGCACACAACACATACACTTCCACAACACACATTGCCTTCACATCACACATATTACACACGCATTGTCACACCTACCAGCACGCACATTTTTAGCACACACACTTTTACACATTGGTTCACAATTTACACAACACATGTCACTACACTTTTACACACTTTCTGTGAGCACACAACACATGTCACTACACTTTTACACACTTTCTGTGAGCACACAACACATACACTTCCACAACACACATTGCACACACACTATCACAGCTACCAGCACATAATTTTTGTCCACACACATAACATGCACACTTTTACACATTTACACATTGGTTCATAGTTTACACAGTACACATCATTTCACTTTTACACATTTTTTGTGCACACGCATTTCACCCAAGTTCATCAATAATCTATTTTTCCTCAACAACATAAATGTTGATGGTCTTGAAATAATTTATTGGTAAGTAGTAGACTACCCAAATCAATTGAGAATTTTATAAATATTTTATAACTCATTTTTTAACATTACATAAATCATAATACAAGTTTATTCTCCATACACAAGGTTTTTATTATCTACGTTTACCTTTCTCTTCTTCTCCACGACACAGCGCTGTGAATGGATTGGTGATGACTAACGACTGGCGAAGACGCAACGACTGGAGAAGACGCAGCGATTGGAGAAGACGCAGTGGCTGGCGACTGTGAGAGATGTATGCTGATCTGTAGATGGAAGATTGGAAGGAAAATGAGAGATTAAAAAAAATATATGAGGCGCTAAGACTTGAGAGTTGAGAGAGTAGGGATTTGGGAATATGGGCAGCGCCTAAATTAGGTTAATATTAGGTTAAAAAAATATATATTAGGTTAAATTTTTTTAATTAATATATAATTTTTTTAAATAAATATAATTAATTTCGAGTACGGACAGGTACGGTTTTTAGTATAACCGTAACCAAACCGTACCCGTTCATTTATGTTTGGATTTTACCTGAAATCGAACCCGTCCCCGAAATTACACGGTTAAAAACCGAATTACCAGTGTGGTTATTCACGGATAACCAAACTTGCGGTTTTTTTTTTCAATCACTAGTTAACATGTAAAATTTTTATAATAACTTATTCAATCAATTTTTAGGGTGTGATATTGTCCTCCTGAGTAGCTCTAACATTTATTTTATAATTTTAAAAGTTTTAATTTTTATTATTTTTTTAATAGTTATTAGACTTCAAATACTCTCTCAAAAAATTAAGAAACTTTTACATCATTTTGTCAAAATTAATAGATAATAATGTTAATATTTTTCATATATATATATATATATATTATAGGTAACTAATAATATCTTTTATTTGTAGTTCGTTTTACTTGTTGAATTTAAGAAATATATTTTTAATTTTTAATTTAAAATATTATTTTTTATTAATAACTTAAATTTAAAAAACTTAAAATTTAAAAATAAATATAAATAAAATAAAATAAAAAATAATAAACACATCTTATTCCGTTTATTCCGTTTACGTATATGTATGAAAATTTAGATTTTCTAATTGTTCAAAAAGAACAGAAATTATAATATTCAAGTCCCGTCAGTTGTTACACGGGAGGAGAAAATAATGTGTATCTTATTTATATAGTTTTATTTTTAATTTTTTTTTAAATTTATTATTTAAGTTAAAAAAATATACATATATTTGTTACCAATTTTTTAAAATAAAAAACATATATTGTTATATTGATGGATTAAAAATAAAACTATATAAATAAAAATAATTATCATATAACTAAACTTTTAATTAACAAGAATATTGCATCTTTGATGATTCTTTTAATACTTTTAATCGTTTATTATTTTTAAATATATATTATAAATATTTTTAAAAGTATTTAAAAGTATAAAAATGATTGAATATCCAATTATACTTTTGACAATTAATAACCATTAAAATACTAATAAATTATGTTATATCTCAAAATATATTTTAAAATATGTATTTAAAATAAATTTAGTTTTTGAATGTAAATTAAGAGGAAAAAATAAAAAATAAAAGGGCTCGTACGATGGTCAAAACTAAAATTGTCCAATTAATGCGTTCCTCAATCTAAATAACTTATAACATGTACATTAATAGTACATTCTAATTGATGCAACACTATCAGGTTGCGTTTTGATATTTAGTGAACTTGTCTTCTATAAAAAATAATTAATTGTAGAGTAAATAAAAAGTTGACGAAGGATAACAATAATTTATTAATTTTGATACAATAGTATAAAAGTTTATTAACTTTTAGGTAAATTATTAAAAGTTCAATAATTATTAAAAGTGGTATTAGAAGTTTAATTTTTTTAAAATTATTAAAGAAAGATAAATTGAATTAAATGTATAATTTTAACAAAAAAAATATTATCTTTTTTAATTTATATTTAATGATAATTAATTAAAAAAAAATAATAACCTCTAAAGTCATCCCTTTCACACAAGAAGTATTGTTTTCACTTATCATTCCTCTTAGGAATATAAATGGTATAATTTGCAATAGTAAAAATATGTAAATGAAAGACTTTCTTAATATTTTTATTTATCCACTTATTGAAAATTGGGTTGGTTGAAGTTGAAAATTCATTCATTGAAAACAAATAAGTATGAAAATTGGGTTGTTTGAATTTGAAAATTCATTCATTGAAATGAAATAAGTAAACAACTTAATTGACTTTGGTTGGATGGTAACTATAGAATCCAATACTATATTTTATCTTTTATTGAATTAATCGATCAATTTAACTTGTTTTATTATTAAATATTTTGATTTTTGATTTAAATAATTTTTGCAAATTTTTTAAACATATTTTGATTTTATTATGAGAACAATTCCTATTACTTTTGGTTACGGGGTTTCCATCGCAATCATCGTGAGTTGATCAATTTATATTGTGTGATTATTTTACTTAATAAATGTGTCCGACTAAAATGGGAGTTTTTTTTGGGATTATAGAGCTTAAAAAAAAGTAAATAACTTTAGATTTGTTATTAAAAAACAAGTATTAATATTATTTGATTATTTTTATCTGTTTTCAGTGGTGGTAAGTAGGGTGTCCATCGGTCCGGTCCTGTCTAGTTTTGGAAAAAAAAATTAACCAGATTAAATCATTTATATTACTCGAATTGGATTGGATTAGATCGGATTGTTTAAAATGATTTTAATTAATATAAACCAGATCGAACTATTTGATTTATAAAACCGTTTGGTTTGATTTTTGGATACCTTTAATGAGAAAATAATATGAAATTTTAATATATTATTAAATCGGTCAGGTTTAACCAGTTTAAAAATTAATATAATCGGTTAAAATCGTTTGAAAAATAATTTTAATTAATACAAACCGAACCAGATTGTTTGGTTTATAAAATCGTTCGATCCAGTCCGATTTAATCTGATCCGGTCTAATTTATGAATACCCCTAATGATAAGCATAAAAAGATGATATTTTCCTTGTTAAAATGGAACATGTTAATTTATATGATCTTTCCTTGGACAATTTTAAATGTTTTGGATTTCTAACGCATCTGTTAATAATTATTGAACTTTTAGTATTTCAGTTAATGAACTTTTTATTCTCTTTATTCAAAATTAATAAGCCATTACTATTAACTTTTATATAAAAATATTTATAACTAAAAAATTATATGATTACATTTATTGAATTTATAAATTTTGAAATTGTAAAATCACTTTTTTTTCTTTCTCAATCCTCTTTATTTATTTTTATTTTTTTAAGTTACCTCCACACTCCATATATATATTTGTGATATTGCGAACAAAGTGCTTCTTGATATTTTTGAATTTAATTAGGACGGCTCCAATTTTGCAAGAAAATAGAAGGATTGAGATACGTTACATTTTAATTAAATATATAATAGATACATAGTTTATTTAGTTAGTTTTATTTTCTTTTAATCTGAAAGAATCCATTTATAAATAACATGGCTATTTTTAATACTCATCTTTTATTTTCTTGATTTGGTTTATGAATTGTTTGTTACATGCAAATAACATTTACATACATGTACCATTCTATATAGGTTTAAATTACCTGTCCATAAGATTTAATTTAATTATTGAATTAAATATATGTACCACATGCATGTAGATGTATGATTAAAATTTTATAAAAGGAGTTTTACTAAAACATTATTGTTGATTTAATGTCATTACGAAAAAAGTAGAATACATGAATAATAAACAATTTCACCGTGATACTTTAAAATGATTTGGGTTAGATGTGAAAATTAATTTAAAATTTAAAATTATTGAAAATTTAAATAGTTTAGCTTAACCACATAAGTTTTTTTTTTCCAAACTAAGTTAAATTATTTAAAACATTGAGTAGGGACGGGGATGATTGATAATATTTCTAGAGTCTTCTTAGTGAATTTAAATGAGATTAGATTTTAAAAGAGGGTGTTTAATTAGTAGCAATCATGATTTTCAAGTTAAAAAAAATCAAAAATACCTCTCAGGTTTAAGATATCTTCAAAAATACCATTATTGTTTAATAGAAGCATAAAAAAGCCATGAAAATCACATCAATATCTGAAAAATTCTTTTCTATCCCTGCCTATATAGTTTTTTTAAATATTGTCGCTGAAAATATTACCGCAAATACCCTTTAGGTTTTGCCTTTCTTCAAAAATATCTCTACTATAATAATTAATTTAACTTATCAAAATACCCCTGCTATAATAATTAATTTAACTTCATCAAAAATATCCATGTTATAATAATTAATTTAACTTCATCAAAAATGCCTCTACTACAATATTTAATTTATATTCATCAAAAATACCTCTACTTTTCAATAACACGTTATAAAATATTTTCCAAAAATACCCCTGAAGATAAATTAAGTTAACAAAGCACACAATATCAAGTTAAATATTTTTGAAAAATATTTTATATCACGTTATTGAGAAGTAGATGTATTTTTTATGAAGATACATTAAATATTGTAGTAGGGGAATTTTTGATGAAATGAAATTAATTATTATAGTATAAGCATTTTTGACGAAGTTAAATTAATTATTATAGTATGAGCATTTTTGATGAAGTTAAATTAATTATTATAGCATATGTATTTTTGATAAAGTTAAATTAATTATTATAGCAGAGGTATTTTTGAAAAAAACAAAACATCTAGGGTATTTGCAATAATATTCTCAACGACAATATTCAAAACTCTATATAGATAGGGGTAAAAAAGAATTTTTCTGATATTGATGTGATTTTTCAAAGCTTTTTGATGCTTGTGTTAAATAATAAGGGCATTTTTAAAGATATCTTAAATCTCAAGAGTATTGTAGTTTTTTTTAAAAACATTAAAAGTAATTCTGAAAATATTGAAAATCTTGAGGATATTTTGATTTTTTCCCGCGAGAGTAATATATGTATATGAGTGAAATTACCATTTTACCTTTAATGTTAAATGGAGATATAACGCTGATAACGTTTGTGGGTATTTTTGATATTGAATAAAGTTCATGGGTAATTTTGAAGATAAACAAAACCTTAGAGGTAAAATAACATGGCTATTTTTAATACTTGTCTTTTATTTTCTTGATTTGGTTTATGAATTGTTTGTTACATGCAAATAACATTGACATACATATACCATTCTATATAGGTTTAAATTGCCTATCCATAAGATTTAATTTAATTATTGAATTAGATGTATGATTAAAATTTTATAAAAGGAGTTTAATTAGTGAATTTAAATGAGATTAGATTTTAAAAGATGATGTTTGATAACTGTATTTTATATAGTTATTTTCTCCTATTTTATTAATTATAATTGCTATGTTCTTAATGTTTTTAGTTAATTTTAGTTTAATAAATTAGTATTTACTGTTTTTTAAATATTTTAATAAAAATTAAATAATTTGTGTCGAAAACGTACTTAATTGCAAATTTGTGTCCAAAAATATAATTTCAAATAAAAGAGTGTTTAATTGTAATTTATAAAAGTCGAAAATATAATTTAAATTAAAATCGCGCTTAATTTTAATTATTAAAAGTTTAAAAATTTAATTTAAATTAGAAAAGGGCTAAACTGTAATTAAAGAAAGTTGAAAATGTAATTTGAAATAAATTTGTGGGTCAAAATGCAATTAAGAAAGTTTATTTTTCTGCGCAGGTAAGAAGAACCACGCGCCATACACCACGCGCGAAACGTGGATCGTCCGATCAAAGAAGAAACGGCTGAGATTCGCGCGTCCAGATCACGCCCGACCAAATCACGTGGGCGCAGATTTTGTTTCACGCGGCTCGGCGCCCGAGTGGGGCCCAATTACCGCACAGGTCAGCGTGCAGTGGGACCCACGTGTCTGACGCGTCCAGCTGTTGTCCCCCACGTTATGCGCGCCTCTAATCCCGTGCGGTGATCTCTGCGTGCAACCGGATCTTCAGCTAATCAGACCCTGCCACGTGTCCGCTTTAAATCCTTGCAGCGAATGAGAAGATGCCACATGTCCACTTCATTTTAAAGCCAATTATGTTATGACACGTGTTAGGTTACGATGAGTGCGAAAGCGCCGGATCATGCCCGTGTGGAGCCATTGTCTCCCGTGCGACAATCCATCGTGCGCCCGTTTTTCGCAGCCAATCAGAAGCTGCCACGTGTCCGCTTTAAATCCTTGCAGTGAATCAGACGCTGACACGTGGCATGCACTTTGAATTAAAAAAATCAGAAACGACTTTGCTTGTCTCACGCGTGGATTATAATAATGTTTTCGATATTGAATTTCGATACGCGTCGATTTTAGTTTCAATACAAATTTTAACGCGTTTATAAAAAAAAATAAAAAATGTAATATTTTAGATGTATTATTTTTAACTATAAATAGGAGATAGTATTAGAGAGTAAAAAAGTTTTGGAGTTTTGGGGAGAGTTTAGTTTTTGTGTTGTTCGGTTTTGGACTGCAGAACACGCAGAAGCCATTTTTTGGCTTTTGTTGTGTTCTGCGTGTGCCAAATATTTGTTCTAAGTGTTGTTTTAATTTTCCTTCTTCTTCATCTTATTTTTATGTATCTGTTGTAATTTTTATTTTAAATTTATGAAGTAATTTAATTTTTCTAGGGTTGCATTTGATCTTAATTTATGAAGCTTTTATTTTAATTATTTTTGATAGATTTATAAGACGTTGGATTTGTTCGTTCTATTTTGTGCTTAATGCTTTTTGATTATTTAAGAATCTTATCAAAACGATCCGTGGCACATAAATAAACTTGGAAGAGGCATTTGTGTGTATATTGCTCGTAAATAGAATGACATGTATGATGAAGGATAGGAATATACCCTAATTGTATGTGTGACCATTTGAAAACTTAAAACGTAATGAATCTCGGTGAATTTAATTCTCATAGGAATATAGTGAATAAATTTAACAAGTTGTGTTTGTACGGAGCTCGGAAGAGATGTATGAATAAAATTAGAAGTTTTCGGTTGACAAATTGAATGTACTAAAAAATATAAATCAAAAGAAAATAATATGATTTGAGTTAATTAATTTGGTGAAAAATTGCAATCCTAGATTTCTTTTCTTTTATATTAAACTCTTTTCTTAATTTTGTTACAATCAACGAGCATTTTGGATAAAATCAGAGAGAGATAATTTTAGTACTCAACAAACTGTAGTAACAAATCTCCGTGGGAACGATAACTTACTTATCAAATTTTATTACTTGTGACCGTGTATGCTTGCACGTTTTTTATGTGTTTCAAAAAAACACAACAGTGTTTAATTAGTAGCAATCATGATTTTCAAGTTGAAAAAAATTAAAAATACCCCTGAGGTTTTTAATATCTTTAGAAATACTCTTAACGTTTAAAAAAAGCTACAATACCCCTGAGGTTTAAGATATCTTCAAAAATACCATTATTGTTTAACAGTACCATAAAAAAGTCCTAAAGTTCACATCAATATCTGAAAAATTCTTTTCTACCCGTGTCTATATAGTTTTTTTAAATATTGTCGCTGAAAGAATCCATTTAATTGTTTGTTACATGCAAATAACATTGACATGCATATACCATTCTATATAGGTTTAAATTACCTATCCATGAGATTTAATTTAATTATTGAATTAAATATATATACCATATGCATGTAGATGTATGATTAAAATTTTATAAAAGGAGTTTTACTAAAACATTAATGTTGATTTAATGTCATTACGAAAAAAAGTAGAATACATGAATAATGAACAATTTGACCGTGATAATTTAAAATGATTTGGGTTAGATGTGAAAATTAATTTAAAATTTAAAATTATTGAAAATTTAAATAGTTTAGCTTAACCAGCAATAGACATAAGTTGTTTTTCCAAACTAAGTTAAATTATTTAAAACATTGAGTGGCGACGGGGAGGATTGCCAATATTTCTACAGCATTCGCCATTAGTGCATTTAACTGAGATTAGAATTTAAAAGAGGGTGTTTAATTAGTAGCAATCATGATTTTCAAGTTGGATACAAAAACAATAGGAAAGTCAAGGGATGACCATGATTTTCAAGTTGGATAAAAAACACTACGAAAGTCAAGGGATGACTCTGAGAGAGAGAGGTCCTTGAATTAAGTAGAGAGATTTAAAATAGTGGGTTATACTAAAAAAATATAATCTAATTATATTTGGACCAAAACCTAGAGGTTGTAAATTTATTCCAATATGAGGATATTAGGTAGTTTCGTTTGAATTGTTTTTGTCCAATTGAGAGATTTAATAAACACAAAGCTAACATCTAAATTTGCTAAAAGTTGGATAATCACTATCATTATAATGTATAAAATTATATATCATGCATAAATGCATCATTTATTATATGTGAATTAATAGCTATGATAAGCTTATAAATTAAGTCTTTATTTATTTTTTTAGCATTTAGATAAATAGAATTTTAACCCTTCTCAAGAATGAGAAATTGACTATAGGTAATTTTAACAAGTGAAATGGTGACATAAACCTTTTGTTTATGTATGAAAATATCACGTTTGTGCTGATGTAGGATTTTCCTCCTATCCCAGATCCAAAAGATGCTACGATAATTGGATCGAGTCAAATAGAATGGTGCACCATTATCTTCTTCAATCGATGGATGATGAGATCAAGACTGTACACAAAGAGATGAATATAACTAAGAAAGTTATGCTGTCTATTCATGAAGAGTTTAGTTGCCCATCAAGGAAAACTACACCTGTGTCTCATGGGTATGTGATGAAGTTTTTAAAGGAAGATGATACATTTTTTAAGTGACGTATAAGCAATATGATTGCCCATGTCAAAAAAGTAGGGGTGCACATGGGCATGATAAAAATTATGTTCAACGTGACATCGTTAAAACAATTTGAGCCACAAAGCAATGATGGCATTAACATACTGAATAACTTTTGACTCATCTTTAAAAAGAAATTGTTTGCTCTAGGTAGCATGATTTGTGACCGCACAACAGATATGAGTGTAAACTCATCCCAATCTTCCAATTAAAAGAAAAGGAAGAACTCAATGATTGAGAGGAATGAGAAAACTCAAGTGAAACATACCAAACATAATGAATAAAGAGGCAGAAAGAGGAATATATAGATTGGAAAATGTTTCCATTATGGTGAACATGAGTATTGGAAGAAGAAGTGTCCTCACTTTCTAGCCAAGTTCAAGAAATACATTAAGAAAGGTAAATATGATTCACTTGTTCTTGAATCATTCATAGATGTATATGATATATCACTCTAGATAGTTGATTTAGGGATGACTAACCATATTTGTTATTCTTTATAGTTGATTAGTTTGCTGGTTGAACTTTTACATCAATACTTCATCATAGGAATAGGTAATGGGGATCTTGTCTTATTTAAAGTAGTGGGAGAAGTTAGAATTAAGTTTTGGAATAAAAAATATTTAGTATTAGATATTATTTATTTCATTATTAAGTTTACTAGAAATTTGATTTCTATTTTTAGATTGTACGAACAATTTTACAAAGTTTAATTTAATAATAATAGTGTAACTATATATAAAACTAAAACTCCTATTTGTAAGAGTTTTGAAAAATGTCCTATATCTATTAAACCCAAAGTCTAAATTATTGTTCAATTTTGAATTTTTCATACTAGAATAATCCAAACCTGAAAGGCAAAAACTTTCTCTTAGTGACAATATCTATTTGTGGCATATAATGCTAGGTCATATCAACCTTGATAGGATTTGAAGACTTGTAAAAGATATCTTTTTAGAGAACTAAATGTTGGTACTTTGTGAGTCTGTGAATCTTGTTTAGAAGATAAGATGACCAAAAGATTCTTTTTGATAAAGGGACATGGCCACATAACCACTTGAATTGATACATTGGACATCTGAGAACTTATGAGTGTTCAAGCACTTGTTGATTATGAGTACTTTGTCACATTTATAAAAAAATACTTGAGATATAGGTATATCTACTTAATGCAGCGAAAGTCAGAAACTTTAAAAAGTGCTTCAGACATGGTGTGGAATACCTTGACATGTAATTCAAGGATCACTTGCTAGAGCATTAGATATTCTTGAAGCTTACAACACCTGGTATGCCATAAAAGAATGGTGTTATGGAAATGAGAAATATAACTTTGCTTGAAATGGTTAGGTTAGTGATAAGTTATGCATCCTTGCCTATATCATTTTAGGGATATGCCTTAGAACGAGTTGCATACATACTGAATGTAGTTCCTTTCAAGTTTGTCCCTAAGACTCCAAGGGAATTGTGGATGAGATATCAACCTAGTTTGTGCCATATCCACATATGGGGATGTACAACACACAAGCTTAAGGGGAAGACTAGAAAATTGGAGCCAATGTCAGAAGTATACGTGTTTGTTGGATATTGTAAACAAACAAAAGAAGACTTGTTCTATAATAGTCAAGAGAATAAGGTGCTTATGTCAATGAATTCCATAATTCTTGAAGATTATTATATGAACAACAATAAAATTTGAAGCTAGGTGTTTTTTGAGGAAATGGAGTCTGATAGGATCAAGTAAATACCATATGTTAACATTGATACACAATTGAACTAGGAAACCACAATTCCATTATAGTAGGAGGGTAATTGGATTATCTAACCGATACATGGGAAATAGTGAGGCACAAGGCATTGTGTCTGAAAATTATACAGATGACCCATTGTCATATAAAAAAAGCATGGAGAATATTGACCAAGATAATGGATTACAACCATGAATCTTGAGATGGAATCAATGTATTCCAATTCTTTTTGAGAGTTTGTATAAAAAATTAATAAGGTTAGACCTATTGGGTGCACATGGATTTATAAGAGAAAACAAGAAGCGGATGGGAAAGTAGAGACTTTCAAAGCTAGACAAGTGGCACAAGGTTTTACCCAAAATGAGGGGGTTGAATATGAAGAAACATTCTCACCAATAGCAATGCTTAAATCCATTCAAATACTATGATCCATAATGGTATCTCTCGATAACAAAATTTGGCAAATGAACATCAAGACAACATTCTTGAATGGCTATCTTAAGGAGACAATCTATTTGGTCCAATTAGAGGGGTTTATGGTTGAAGGCCAAAATCAAAGGATAAGCAAGCTTAAGAGGTTCATTTATGGATTTAAGCAACCATCAATATCATAGAACATATAGATTGATGAAGTTGTGAAGACCTATGATTTTGAGCAGAACCTTGATGAACCTTATTTTTACAAACTTATTAAGGATGAAAAAGTGGTTTTTTTGGTGCTTTACATGGATGGAATTCTACTTATTAGGAATAGTATAGAGGTGATGTCCAATGTAAAGTAGTGAATGGATAAGTAGTTATAGATGAAGGATGTAAGAGAGGCAAGTTATATTCTAGGCACAATTATCATTCATAATTGTATTAAGAAGCTCTTAGCATTGTCTCTAACATCATTAGACAAGGTATTATCTAGATCCTTAATGCATAATTTCAAGAAAAGATATCTTACCTACTTGACCTGGTATTACCCTATCTAAGGAGCAATGTCTCAAGACATCTTAAGAGATAGGATATGAGACAGGTGAGATATTCTACATCAAGGAGTAAAACAGACATAATAACTTCGATCGTATTACAAACTGGCTGTGGGGGATTGAATTGAACCTAATTCTTATATCAATAGATTACTTATGTACATTTTTTTGGGTAAATACAAGCTATAATATTTCCAAGTTTTGAGTCTCAGATTTATAGTAGAGTAACTATGAGATTAATAAAGATTGATAATTAGTTATGAGATTAATTAATATATTAATGCTTTATTTAAGTTTGAATTTGTAGTTCCACCAGTCTCCGAGTTTGCTCCATAACAACAACTAAATCATGTTTCTTCCTAGATAAATAATTAATTAATTTGAAATTAGTTATTTCATATGATCATAATGCATATTTATTCATTAGGACATTTTGGGGTGGTCTTATATGTCAAATAAATATGTAAGAGTAAAATGGTAATTTAACATTGCCAAATCAATCCAATTAATTAATCAAATAATATTTAGTTGGATTAAATATTTTGTTTGAATTAATTAAAATATTAAAATATTAAATTTAAATGTTTGGTAGGCATTTAAATATTTGTGGGACAAGAAGGACATTTTAGGAGTTGTCAAATTAGATTTGATTTTGGATTAATTATATAATTAAATTGTATCACACTATAATGAATGAGACTCCTTGTGGGGCATGGAAGGGGCTAACATAATGAGATAATACTTTCATTAGAGAACACAGTTTGATTGTGTAAAAGACTCCTAATAGGAGTACAATTAGAAGTGTTGTTTTACACAAATTCTTAGCCAAGTTAGAGACTTTTAATCACCCTCTACCCCTCCTCATGGTTGGCCAACGTAAGGAAAATTATAGAATTTTATACTCTCAATTGAGATACTTTGTGAGAATAGAATTCAATCCAAAGTAATAAAGTTTCAAGAATATATTCTTAAGAAACAAATTGTTCTTCAAAAATTTACTAATCATACATATAGAATTCTAGTTAGAGAAATAGAATCAAGTGTTTGATCAACTTGGAGTTCACAAGGATTCTCACAAATCGCATTCTTGTTTGTTGGGAGATAAGACTTAGAAGCCCGAAGGTTCCAATGGTTTGTTCACACGCTACAAATGTATGTTTCTTGTTCTTCTTTATTTCAATTAAATTATTAATATCATATGATATTTGTTGGGAAAATTTTTGTTACCTAATACCAATCACTTTTGTAATTTTTGTTAATAAAAATTAGATTTTTACCAAAAAAGAATTTTAAAAATCTACACTTTTATGGTACATTTTATTTTTAATTAAGTGATTTGCACTTCGACTATTACAAAATGAAGTAAAGTCTTTTTGACTTATACAAAGATTATCAACTAGAACTCTAAGCCGCAAAACTTCCTTTACTACTTCTATAGTTGCCATATAGTTTTCCTTTGTTTCGACAAGGAAATAGTAGATTGTAACATTGCATGCCAACTTATAATACTATCTCCAAGAGTGAAAATATAACTTGTAAAGGACATCCTACAATCAAGATCACTATTATAGTTTAAATCACGAAATCTAATAATACAACTAGTAACTCTTTTAGAACATCTATCAAATACAAGACCTATATTGTTGAGTCACTCAAGTATCCAAGAATCCATTTATAGCTTGGCAGTGAGCCTTTCTTAGGTTAGCCATGTATCAATTAACCACACTCACTGCATGTGTAATATATGGTCTAGTATAGACCATGGCATACGTAAGAATCCCCATTGCACTAGCTAGTAACTTACTTGGGACATAAACTCTTCTTCCTCCTCTGTTTGTGGTGCCATTTTTCATATAATTGAGTTGCAAATAGAATACCAATTGGCTTTACATTATTCATTCCAAATCTATCAGAAAACTTTCTCAATGTATTTCTTTTGAGATAAGAAAAACCTTCAATTTTTTGATCTCGTATGATCTCTATACCAAGAATCCTCTTTTTAGGACCCAAACCTTTTACTCAAACTTATCACTCAACTGTGCTTTTACCTTGTTGATCTCAGTTACATACTTATACACAATTAGCATGTCAACAATATAAAGAAGCAAGTAAATATAAATTCCATTAGATATTTGTACGTAAAAGTCATACTTGCTTTGTATATATCCAATAATAATCATAAATAAATTAAAATTCTTATAACAATGTCTTGGTGATTGCCTCAAGCCATACAATGTCTTCTTGAGAAAAAAAACATTTTTTTTGTGATACAACAAATCCTTCAAGTTGTTTCATATAAATCCTTTCCTTTAGATCATTATGAAGAAAGGCTATATTCACATTTAATTACTCCAACTCCAAGTCAGGTAGAGACACCAAAGCAAGTACAATAAGAATAAAAATATGTTTTACCCTAGGAGAATTTTTTTATGTAAATCCCTTTGGTACAAGCCTTACTTTAAATCTCTTTCCATCTTTCTTCTTGAATACCCACTTGTAACCCATAAATTTTTGATCAATTGGAACATTTACAAGCTCATATGTTTGATTCTTGTGAAGGGATTCGAGATTTTATTTCATGGAACCTATCCACTATAATGCTTCATCATAAGTAACTACCTTACAAAATGAACTTGGTTTTTATTCTTCAGTGATCTCTAACATGTTATGTGCAAAAGCAATGAAATCACCATACCATTGTAGTGGTTTCATTTTTCTTCTTAATCTATCTCTAGCCAAGATATATTCAGCCTCTATTAATACAACATCTTTATTTGTCTCCTTCAGTTCTTGCTTAGGAAATTCAATCTTATGCTCTACCTTTTTGTTAGCTCAATAAAGTTCAAATTTGTTATCATGTTCCTTACATGGTCTTGAGTTAAGTGTGGTTATCTCATTGAAAGTCTCACTTCTACTGATCATGAGTTTTGACTCCTTAGAGTCCTATAGGCTATACCCGTTGACACCTTCTTGATAACCCAAAATTATGCATTTATTAGCTCTTGGCTCTATCTTTCCCTCATTAAGAAGAGTATAAATTAGACATAAAAATATGAAAAAAATTGAATAATTTACCGTAAAGCCTAAGCACATCTTCTTTGGAATCTTGTAATCAATAGCTGTATAAAAGAGACCTATTCACCAAATAGTATACATTTTTAACTACCTTTGCCCAAAAATTCTTGGACAAACCTACATTAGAGAGATGCATCAGGCTCTCTCAAGAAATGTTCTATTCATTCATTCTACCACACCATTCAATTGTGGTGTATGCCTCATAGTTTTATGACGAGTTATACCTTTATTTACATATAACTCTTTAAGCTCATTGTTGTACAATTCTAACCTATTATCAATTTTGAGTTACATGACCTTCTTATCTATTTTCTTTTTCTTTAGAACTTTCCATTGCTTGAATTTAAGGAATACATCACCATTTTGTTTCAAGACATATATCCAAAGTTTCCTTGAATAATCATAAGTGAAAGCTAACATGACCTCGCTCCATCATAAGAAGGAACATTTTATAGTTTATAGGTCTAAATGAATGTAATAAAAGGTCTTTCACATCCTATGAACTCTAGTTCTAAACTTCAATCTAACAACCATAAACATAATGCTCACAAAGATCGAGCTTTCCAGTTCGATGTCCACCAAGAAAGCCTCTATTGCTAACCTCATCAAGTCATCACTCACTTATATGATCTAACCTTATATGCCACAAATGGGTCTAGTCAGAATTAGAAATAGAAGAAACTGAGGCTGTACCTATCACCATGCTACCTTATTGGATATAAAGTCCATTTTTAAAATCTCCTTTCATAACTATCAAGACACCTCTAGAAGCTCTTAAGACTCCACCTTCAGTTAGATATGAATAACCAAAAGTGTCTAGAATGCTCAATGAAATCAAGTTCTACAAAATTAGCACTACCTCACATTGGTTAATTTTATTACAATACCATTGTTCATCTTGTTTTTTATTGTACCCTTACTTGCTATGCATCAAGCTCTACCATTCCCCATTAAAACTTTGCCACTACTAACCTATTGAAATGCAATAAATCAATATTTGTTAGGCATCTTGTGGAAAGTACATTTTAAATCCATAATCCAATCCTCATTATTATCATTAGATGAGACAAAGATAACATTTCTACCATTTAGCTCTTATGAGGCAAGAATTGCTCCATCAAACTTCGAAGTGCTCATTTTGTCTTTCTTAAGCTCCATGTAGTTTTTTTTCAAAAGTCCTTACTTTGATAGTTGTGACATATATTATTATTATTTTTATATTTATTGTGTGATTTAGATCGACTTCTTTGGTATTTATTATTCCTTTCTTCTGCTCTACCTCAAACCTATAAGCCCTTACTAGAGCTACTCCCACCATATGAATCATTGATTTGCCTCTTCAATTCCTAAGATCATAAGGATGTCTTTACTTTCTCTATGGATAGTGAACTCCTTCCAAACATTATGTTGTTTACTAAATTATCATAAGCTTTCGGCAGGAAACTAAGAAGAAGAATTGCTTGATCCTTATCATATATTACACCATCAATATTTTTGAACTAAGAATAAATTGATTAAATTTATCAATATATCAGAGAGTTCCATACGTTAGAGCAATTCACTTAGGTCAATTGAACTTCCAATCCAAATAGGCATACAAGACCTAGATGAGGGGGTGGAAACACAAACCCATGGAATAATTTTGTGAGCTCTCCAACTTGGCCAAGTAGGCATCAATACAATAATAATTAAGTGGGTAGCACTATGAGATTACAATAAAGACAACATGATTAATTTAATACACCATAAAAGCAATTGGTAGATAAGAAAGAACAATCTATGTTAAACACAATAGTGATGGGATGCCTTAGAGGGCCATGTCCAGGCTAGTAACATGTAAATACATGGTAAATATCATTCAACATATGAATCAAGCATTCATATTTAAAAAGATACAAATGATTTTCAATCACTTCAAGACTTCATATGTGGGAATATATTTAGTAAATGATGATTGTACTCTCATAGCATGCGATCATACATAACACAACATGTAACAAGATAGACCCATTTAGAACCCCTACATATGAGGTAATATCCTTGGGTTGCTTATGGAAACTACTTGGAAGCAAACAATCTACTAAATAGAATAAATAATATACAACTTGATATATAATATAAATGCAAATAACTCTATCATTCAGGACGCTTGTTCTAATTGCCTATATTGTCCTGCTTGCTACCAACATAGTACAAGATCCAAGTATATCCAAGCTCTTCTTTGGAGCTCCATCACCTCGTGATGTGATCGACTACAAATGGCACAAAATCCTAACATGCATATACATTGTAATCTCATAACACCTAATTGACAGACGACACATAAACAAATGGGCTTTTTACCTATACACGACATTGCGACCTTACAACACCCAACTAACATATGACACACTACGACATAGGATTCTCACCTACGAGAACTATTGCATCCTTGTAACTATCAACCAATACACGTCACACTACAATATAGGCTCTTCATCTATGGGAGCTGTTGCACTTTTGCAACTACTAACTGGCACATGGCAACTCAACACTGAGAAAAACTCATCAAAATGATGTGGATCTCTACTATCCAATCATACATTTTACTTATCATCAAAACCTCACTCAATTTCACATTTTTTTACACTCAACCTGGTGCTTGAGAAATATGAGGGAGACTTATCTGTGATGTTCTACATCATATAGATGCTACACTATTTTCCAAACCCAAAACTCAAAAGAAAAATGGACCATGAATGGATTAGGAAAGTATAGTGCCAAACGGGTAGAGCTTCCCTCCAATTCTAGCTAGGAAAACAAGGAGGAAAAGAGTGGAATTTATAGAAAAATCCAAGTGACACAATTTAGAACAAGCAAATAGATATGATAATATACAAGTAATATGTAATTTTAAGAACAAGGGTTATCGTACCCACTAGGATTGTAACAATATCTATTCTT
The DNA here is from genome assembly GCA_037013495.1 of Hippophae tibetana. Classification (NCBI taxonomy): domain Eukaryota; kingdom Viridiplantae; phylum Streptophyta; class Magnoliopsida; order Rosales; family Elaeagnaceae; genus Hippophae; species Hippophae tibetana. The sequence continues at coordinate 49,127,126 of CM072802.1, forward strand.
AATTAGTACTTTGTTACTCAATTAAATTAAAATTAGAAAAAAATGGAGATTTTTTTTGTTTTTGAATAAAATAATATGAAGCAATAAAATAAGTTGCTCCTGAATTACGAGAGATATATGACATTGAAAATGTCCTAATCACTATACTACGATTTAATTAACCATTTCATGAATTTAAATTAATTTTTTAAGTTCTAAATTATTTTCATAATTTAAAACCATTATTAAATTCTTAACTTTAGCTTTATAAGTTTCGGTCTCTTTAAGAATTTCATCTTTTCTTATCGTGTAATTGATTAAATGTATGCTTATTAACCAACCTAAATCCCAAACAATCTAGATGTATTCTTACTATATTTAATTTATTCATTTTATTAAGATCAAAAAATAAGATAACTAAACTAAGCAAAATTAGATCAATCACCTTTAGTAAAGGTATGCAACCCTACTTGTGACAGTAGTCATAAGGTACCACTTCGAAAAAGAATACTAGTGATCATGTATTAACATCTTAAACTAGATATAGACATATTCATGCAACAAATTAGTTAATAATTTTGATTCATACATGCATAGTTATGTCATTCAAACATAGAATCAAATACATCAAGAGTTAAGAATTAAAATTAAAATTGTTCATAACATTAAATTAATTAAATCATAGTATATTGCTTGAAATTTATCACAATCACATTATTAAATTAGCCAGATTTCATAAGAATAAACATTATTATTAAGGAAAACTAAAGAGAAGAGGATTAAAAAAAGCTTATAAAGATCTCCAAAATCCACTCCAAAAGTTGCCTTAGATATGATTTTTTATCTCCATTGTTTTTTGTAGTAGTTTTTATATTGATTTTGATACTCTCAAATTTTGTGTGTTGCTATTTTGTATTTATAAGAGATAAAAATCAAATTCGAATGTAAATAGGATTGCTGGTATTCTAGTGGGGATATAATTAATGCACATTACGTGTAAAAAATATATGATAAGCTATGATGGGGACAAGCTATGATGGTTTCCTAAATACATCCACTTTCCTTTTATGTTAATCCACCTCTCAAATAAAAATCTTAAAAAATCTATAAAAATAATTTTTTTTCAATAAATACATAATAAATAATTTTAGTTCATTACAATAATAAAATATATATAAATACAATGAAATTGATATATAAAATATATAAATAACACTTATCAAACTCTCTTATACTCACTCTTTATTTGTCATCGAGTAAAGTCAACAACCATAATTAAGGGAATAAGTTTTCTGATGATATATCTCAAGTACTTAACAATATTTTGGTTTCAAATTTCAATAAATGTTAATAGGGGTCTATATCCATTAATTCGCACTAGCGTTCTTCATTTATAGTTCAAAGTGAGTGTGTGTAACAACTTTATTAGTGATAATCAACCTATGTAATTTAAATTAGTAAAGGCCCATGTGTACTTCCGTGGAGCATCATCATATTTCTAGAGTTATATCAAGTACCATATGTTTTTTTTTTCTTAAAGTTACATTTCCCCTCACCGAATGTATTTTATAAAATCAAAAGGTCTTTCATTTAGTTGTAATGAGGCTAAGCTTATTGGTTCAATTCAAATGAAAAGAAAAAAGAAAAAAAACAAAAGTTCATGAGTCCATGAGTCCATGGAATAAGAGGAAGAGATCTATAAATAATACTATCCTAAGACTAATCATGTCAACAAAGTAGGGTTAAATTTCTTTATTATGGACCCAAACATCATTATTGGCTTCTTTTTATTTCTTTTTTCCCCTTTTTTTATTACGTAGCTCCATTTTCATATTGTCCCTTTATTATAGCAGTGGATATTTTGCATATGTTAGGCATTTATCAATTATAACACAATTTTGATACACTTAAATCATATTATAGTGTTCCATAGTCTATCATCTTTTTATGCAACTATACTTTGTTTTTTGAATTATTGGGCATGACCAATGTGTTTCGTTCAAAGGGTAAAGAATGGGTACAAATAATTGGTTGATATAGGCTCAAATTGGTTTACTTAAGGGGTTGTTCTTTCAAGAACAATAACATTAAGGGTATGAAAATTTGGCTATGAAGGTTAATCTTGATGCCTTAATCACTTTTTAGAAGATACTCAATGGAAATTCACTTTAATAAACCTAAGAAAATTTATAGAAACTTAATCATGCTCATTGTAATTAAAATAATATTACAAGAGATTAACATAGCACTTCAAAAATTCAAATACATAAATCATCATATCACAATTTTAGGCACTTATGCATGCAAGTTTTGAGCTAAATTTTTACAAGGTATGCCTTCACTTAAGAACAATATCAAGAGTCCATTAACATTCATTATCATTTAAAACTTCATGTTATTAAGCATTTATGATTAATTTTATAAGAAAACAAAGATGAAACATGTGATTGTTATTTCCAAATCTATCTATTCATCCTAACTATCGAAAAATGCAATAAATAATCCTAAAATTTTAAAAAATACTGCCTAGAGAATACTAATCCTAAAACATGATACATTAATAAAGAAAAAAAAGAAAGATAGTGACATGTTAACATTCCCCCATACCTAATTCTTATATTGTTCTCAATGTAAGCACTTGCATATATGTAATACAAAAAAATAAGTAAAAAAGGAATAAAAAAAACTTGATGAGTTGTCTCCCACAAAGCATTTGGTTTAATTTCTTCAGCTATACTTATCCAACTCTTATCATTCACCATCATTAAAGATCTTGAAGTATGTGATGTCAAACTTCCAAGCTAGTAGGCCACTATCTATATCCTAGCACCTTGATGGTAGTCTCATTTGAAGCATACTAGACACATTTTTACCCAGACCTATCTCTTTGTTATTCTTAAACTTTTCCTTGGTAATAAAAAATTTATTAAGGTACTTTTCATACTAAGGTTCATCTTTAATATCTTCTATTAAATGTTTGTGGATTTGCACTTTGTGAAATATCTCCAACTTTGCTTTTCATGATTTTGCTTTGTTGAGTTATTTAACTTGCTGGAAAAAGAAAAAAAGTAGGGTCATGAATAAAAAATAAAAGTTTGGATACTATCTTTTGTGCCACATTAGATTCTTGGGGGTCATGGTATTTTCTTCCTCACTAGTTAGTCCCTTCTTCAGATCTATCATTCTCAGGGATTCTTTGGGACTCCTCCAATTGCTTACTACTCTTCAACATAATGGAATTGATAGGCTCCCTAGAGTTAGCATCTATTTGGGAGGGAAGCTAAACAATTACCTATGTTTCTAGTCTTTCTACAACTGTGATAAGTTGGCCAATTTAAGTCTCAAGGTTTTTGATTGAAGTGTGAGTTTCTTTGAATGAATTTTGAGTGTTTTTCATGAAAAATTGACATATTGATGAAGTTCTAAAGTGTTAGCAATGATGGTATTTAGTAAATCTTTAAGAGACTTACTTTGAGCAATTAGAGTAAATTATTTTTTTAGGAATGGAAAGGCGGGTGTGATCTCTATTGGATTCCTATATGAATAGCTTGGGGTATTGATGATGCCATTGTCCTATATTGTACATGTTAAAATATGGATCATACCTAGGTATCTCTATTTCAAATCCACCCATAGCATTAGTATAGTCTCAATTGTCTTATTGATGCTCAAAGTACGGTGTAGAAAATTCATTGTATGTAAGATATGTTGCATCCATGTGTATACATTTTCCCATACTATTCAACACTTTAAGAGAATTAGTTTTAAACAAATAATGAAATAAATAACAAACCTAAAAATTAAAAATTAAAGTAAGAAAAAACTAACAATTATTAATAAAATTGTTAAATCATTCTCCTACAATGGCACTAAAAACTTAATACAATTTAAAACATGCAAGTATAGGTGATCATGTACAAGTGATAAATAATTTTAAGAATAAGGGTTATCATACTCACGAGGATTGATAACAATATTTACTTGTAATTACTAGTTCGTTAATAAGTTAATTAAAATTAGAAAAATGAACGTTTTTGTTGTTTTTGAATAAATAACATGAAACAATAAAATAAGTTGCTCAAGAATTGTGAGAGATAATTGATCATGAAACTATGTTCACCATTATTCTATGATTTAATTAACCATATCATGAATGTAAATTAATTTATAAAGTTCTAAGTTATTTTTCATAATTTAAAGCCATTATTGAATTCTTATTTTTAGCTCTAGAAGTCTAGGTCTGCTTAAGACTTTCCATCTTTTCTTTCCATGTAATTTATTAAATGTTTTCTTATTAACCAACCTAAATTTTAAACAATCTAGAGGTACACTTACTAGATATAATTCATTCATTCTATTAATATCTAAAAACGACGATAACTAAACTAAGCAAGATTAGGATAATCATTTGACCTTTAACGAAGATATGCAACCCTACTTGTGATAGTAGCTACAAGGTATCACTTCGAATAAGAATATTAACGATTATGTACTAACATGTTAGACTAGATATAAACATATTCATGCAACAAAATTATTAATTACTCTAATTCATACATGCATAGTCATGGTATTTAAATATAGAATCAAACACATTAATATTCAATAACTGAAATTAAAATTCTTCATAATATTAAATTAATTAAATCATAGTTTAGGTCTTAGAATTACCCTTAATCATATTATTAAATTAGCTAGATTCCATAAGAATTAACATTATTAGCACGAAAAACTAAAGACAAGAGGATTAATACAAGCTTATGAAGATCTCCAAAATCTCCTTAGAAAGTTATCCTATATATGCTCTTTTATCTCTCTTGTTCCTTGTAGCAATTTATATTGCTTTTGTTGATTTTGATGCTTTCATATTATATGGAATGTTATTTTGTAATTATAAGAAATAAAAATTGAATCTGGATGTAAATAGGATTGATGGGGACAAAATTAGTATGCACCATGTGTAAAAAAAAAGGATGAGTTACGATGGAAATAAGGTGGGATGGTTTGTTAAATACATCCACTTTCGTTCTAAGTTATTTTTTCAATAAATACAAAATAAACAATTTTAACTCATTATAATATATATATATATATATATATATATAATAAAGTTGATATATAAAAATGTGTATAAAATATCATTTATTACCAAGCCTTCAAACCCTCGGTGCCTCCTTCGTTGACCACTCCTTGCCCAAGTTTGGTGAGAAAAATAGTTAAACTAATCGTTACATACTCGCTGACCAAGGTTGGCGAGGGGCTAGCGAGCACCTCAATAAGGCAACGGAAAAACAACATCAACAACGTCAATGAATCACAATGAAAGGTGTTTCCATCAAGGAGAAATGCTCAGTCCCACATAGGGCAACCCAACACAAACAAAGTCTTCAATGGGACACCATGACAAAATATACCCAACAATGTAAAAAAAAGAGAGTAAGTATATGTAACAAACAAACAAAAAAATGTGTCTTAAGTGATAGTAAAATGAATTGTTATAAAACGATAAGACTTACATTGCCTATAAATAGACTCATCTTCTAGCATCTATAGACTATATAATTGTTTCTTCAAGTAGAAATAATTATATAGATATTTAGTTATATATCGACTTTCTAGCTTTTCTTGTAGCTTGTGAGCAATATTTTCTTTTGAGACTTTTCCTAAAACTTTGTCACCTAACGATAATAAAAATATGCTATAAGCATTTTTCATTATCACTTGCTATTATATGAATGTTAAACCATTGGAAATTTACTTCTCCTTCCAACTAAATCTCATATGATTGATGTGTAAGAAGAACAAACACCTTATTCTACCAACTTGAAATTATTCTTACTATAAATTTCTTAATATCATATTTATTGAAGTTATAACTTTCGTACTAATTGTTATAAAATAAGGATCTTTGATAAAGAAAATTAGTCAAAAATAAATAAAAAATTTATATAAAAATATCTATAATTTAGAAAGGAATATATGATAATATATATATTGAATTTACAATATATGAAATTGCAAATTCTCTTGTCTCTTATATGCTTTTTTTTTATTTCTTCTCTCTCTTCATCTTTTTTTTTTATTTCTTAAATTACATCCAAACTTTACGTGTATATATAATTGAGTTATTTACGACTATTTAATTGTTTTCTTAATTGTCCATCAATTATTAGTAAGCTTAAATTAACGTTGCTTTATATGTAGTCTTTATGAATTCAGCTCACACCACACAACACAAAGGAAGTAGATTGCATAAAGATGGGGTGGACATATACTACTCGTACTCGTGGTCGCAGACTAAACCAGCTCATTATTATTAAGTTTAAAAAGTGGGATCAATTAATTGTAGCTTATTGTCATCACAAGTTCTATTATGAGGTGCGTAAATTTAAGATTGGAGTTTGATTTTAATATATGTTAATTATGTAATGTTATTAAAAAAGTTATAATATTATTTAGAAATCAAAAGAAAAAAAAGTATAATAGCCTTTCCTTTTTTATGGAACCGATATCAGGGTAGATTAGCCTTTTCAGCCATGAAATTAACTAATTAATTAGAGAGAGAGGGGCCTGATAGTTCCAATATCTTTCACAAAATGGGTGCTTAATTTGTGTAGTTTTTAACTGAAATATTTTAGTTTTATAATTTAAAAAATAAATATTTTAATTTTAAAAAACTAAAAAATAGCATTAAATTTTACATTTTATATCAAAAATATAGAATTAGAGTGAATATTTTTTAAAATTATAAAATTAAAATATTCAAATTAAAAATACCGCTATGACCATCCTCCTTCCATTAAAACCTTTGATAAAATAAAGCTCAAGCAGATCTAGTTTGCAGACTAACTAATACGATAGAATCATAACAGTTCTTTTTGAACTTTATATTTTTTTATAATTATTTTTTAAACTTTATATTTATATAAATAAAACTAAATTTTAATTTTTCACATATCGAAACTATGTTTGAGTCTTTATCCCATTCCCTCCTGCCCCCTTTTTAAAAAACAAAAAATTATTACAGAATTCTTGAGGTTTTTTAAAATTATAAAAATATTTTTTAAGTTTAAAAAATAAATAATTACACATCTTCTATTATAGTTTTTTTTACAATATCATTTCTTAAATTTTATAATTTTTATTAATTTTATTTCAAATAACTTCCTTAAAAAATTAAGAAATAATTACAATAAAAAATATAGTTGATACTTTTTCAAAACTATGATTTTTTTTCTATTTCAAAAAACTTCAATGAAAATATTTATGATTAACCTTCTTAAAAATAGTCAAACGTAAATCTTGTAAATTATTTGTAATTAGAATGGGGAATAAATATCAAAAATAAAGTTTAAAAGTATTTTTAAAAATATTCCTAAACTTTCAAAAAATTCAAAAATATCCCTTAAACATAATAGAAGTTAAATTTAACGAAAATAAATAGTGATATTTCATAAATAAAAATATAAAAAATAATAGAAAATCAAGTAATAATAGAATTAGAAATAGAATACAAGCCGATATGCTTTTCACAGAAAATGTAAAAAATAAAAAATATTAAAAAAAAAATTAAATCTTAAAAAAATAGATGAATTTAAAGGCCCATTGTTTATATATATAAGAAAATTATTCCCAATGAAAAATATAATTTATTTTGGAATAAGTAATAAAGAAATACATATTAATATCACAAATATAAAATGAAGGTATAATATACCATTAATTGACAATGAAACTATATTTAATAAACTATCTAAAATTTCCTAAAAAGATAAAGAAAATATTAGATACATTCATTTAAGAGAAATTCAAATATTAATACATGTTCATTTCAGAAAAGAAAAATATACATAAATAAAAATAACATTACTAGATAACAGAATAATAAATAGGAAATATACTTTATTAGAAATGATCTATGGTAAATTAGGATACCAAAAGCTAAAATTTACAGAATGTTTTATGTTTGCTATTAATATTCATGATAAAAACTTAAACAAAGAATTAAGTCTAACTTATGAATTCGAAAAAAAGAGATTTAATGAAAGAAGGTAATCGTCAATTTTCAATACACTACCTAGTAGGGTATTCTTTAACAAACAGTTATAATAGTTCAATATATGGATAAAATGAATTTATATAAATAGACAAATATTTTAAGTGATTACAAAAAGTAAGATTAATCAGATGGCAAAAATGGTTCAACCATTACAATTTTGATGTTGACCATCTTTCAAGAAATAAGAATAGTTTAGCAGATGCTCTTACTAGAGAATTAACACATCTAACAATTTTTATGCATTTATAAATAAAACATCTTGATATGAAGATCAAGACAAAGGAAAATGAGATAAAAATTCTACAGGAACAACTCGAGCTCTTATATCTCGAGAAATATCTTATGGAGACAGGAAATAAGCAGGAAGAACTTAATTATTCAAAAAAACTCTTAGAGTCCAAAAAAAGAAGGTGAAACTTCTAAAGAAAGAATTCAAAATGAAAAAGAGGAACCTAACAACTCAAAAGAGAGGAAAATCTCTAAAACAAAAAGAGCTTAATTGGGCAGATGAAATAAAAAATAAGAATAGAAAAAGTCTTTTGTGGTCTATAATGGCCAAAAACTAGGAATCTATAACAATTGGACAGAAGCCAATAAATCTATTATAGGAATTAATGGAGTAACTCATAGAGCCTTCACCAATAGAATAAAATTTGAAGACAGTTATGCCAATTACAATACACCAAATCTAATAACTCCATTGGTGATAGTAAGAAATTATTCTACAGTATTACAACGATAGCCAAAAGTACCAAACAAATTGACAAATCTGAAAAAATAGTAAGATCTTTAGTACTATTTAAAGAAGCATCTCTCCTAGAGACATCAAAGATAATAAAACATTCACTGCTATTCAAGGAGACATCCCCCAAAAATTCACCAATAATTGAAGATGTGAATGATCAATATAGAAACCTAAACAAACCACAATGGTTAAGTCTATACAACTTGGAGATAAAATCTACTCAGAAACATATTGAAGATATGAAGTTCTACATTACAGACAATGAATTTTCTACAGGAAGTAAATTCAATATCTTGGAAGGAGTTGATCCAAAATTTGTTTACAAAACTTTCCATGCAGAACTAATATAAAATATATATCCAAGAATTAATTTAAGTGAATTAAATTATTTCTCAAAAAACTTCGAAAGAGTAATCAAGAACTTCAAAAAAAGAAGAAGATTAAAGTCGGTGACAAGTCTATTTATCTCAAATTTTTTAGTTCACTAATGGACTGGAACGAGGAAGGATGTATCAGTCCCTACCACTTCATCAAGATTGGGATTTCCAATACAAACATAGAATTTCTCAAACCAAGGGCCCTTCTAAAAATGGAATTCAACAAAGAAGAAATTTATGTACTAAGGGGTCAAATGTTAGGCCAAATTTACTATGAACTCAGGAAGATTGATAATTCTATTGAGATTAAAGTAAATTATTCAACTAATAAAGTCATCATTATTTCTCATAGTTGCATGACTCTTTCAAAAGAAGATGGTGAAAAAATTACTAAATATGAAGCCAATTTTAACAGCAACAACCTGGAAATTGATTAGGAAACAAAGAATTTATTAAGCTTCTATGTCAGAAAAGCCACCAAAGATCATAGATGCATCTATAACATCAAAAATCAAGAAGACAAAGATGCGTCATCATCAACGTCATCAAAAAGACTATCTACAAAAAATGATAAAAAAATAAAGAAAAGAACTGTCGGTATAAAATGACAAAGAAAATAAAGATGTAGTCCCAGATTTTAATCGGTAGTATGTGCCAAGGAAAAAAGAAATGGCTACCATATAAAGTAGAAAAGCAGATGAATTATGAAAGCAAAAAGAAAATAGTAATTTTAGTCTTGTAAATAGGGATTTTTTGTGCTATAAAAGGAACCTTTATTTTCATTTTAGGACACAAAAAAAAACATAACACTGTACTCTTAAAACACCAACTCTACCATAGAAATCCCCTCTATCTAAAAATCCCAAAACAATAATAATATACCCAGTAATAATGAGCAGTCAAGAATCTTTTTAAGGTTCTTAGTTGGTCTTAGGTTTGTAATAATCATTATTTTATGAATAAAATAATGAAGGCTTACCATTACCAAGAGAACTTTGAGGTTTAAGCAAAGCTAAGACATAACCGGTGTAACAAAAGGAGACAAAGAGAATGGAAGATTATGATAGACCTATTAAATTTAAGCCATTTAAGAATATTTAATGTTTAGATATTTGTTTATATCGAATTATAATATTGGTAAACAGAAAGATTGAAATAGAAAGAAAAATGAAAATTATTTTTAATTACATGAATAAATAACTAATTCCAAAAGAAATTAAAATGATAGATAAAAATGTAATTTTATTAGAAAAATTTGATAAAAGCTACCTCTTAGCCTTAAATAATTATTTCAAAGATGAGGATTATGAAATCTGTCTTGAAATTTTTAGAAGGTTAAACTCTTTATTAGATATCTATATAGATTATATTAAAGCTATCACAAGCATAATAGACAATCCCGTTTTAATGATATTAAGAGAATATTTTAGTCAAAAATATGTAAGAATAGAAGAAGGTAAATTCAACAATTTAATGTTTGGATACTAATTATTTGAAGATTACAAGTACACTGTATGTACATAAGAAAAACCTATTTATATATTATGAATACAAAAAAATTTGCATTCAACACATATGATTTATCAAAATTATAATAATTTAATCAGTATATTAAGGTCAGATTCACTGAAATTTTGTCATAGTAATATCTGGCGATCGAAACCGTTAATTGGTATCAAAGATGTAGGAATAGTTATAAGAATGAACGAAAAAGTTAACGCTATTAGTTTTTGAGAACACCTATAATATTAATCATAAAATTTAGGAGTATTTTATAATTTTTACAAACTTCAAAAACATAAGTTAATATATGTTAAACCTCAAGGACATTTTAGATATTATCCTAGATATCCTACTTATTAATTAATTAGTTATAAATTAATCAATATTAATTAATTAAATATAAGAATAATATTGTAATATTATATAAAAGATAAGTAGAAGTGATCAAAATTAATTTTTACTTAATATACGGTCATGAAAATAACAATTTTTTAAATGAATTCGTTGCTGCAGGTGATCATAATCATTCAAATTTAAATGAAATTAATTTCTTCCTTTTTTCTCTCTATATTTTCTCTAGCAAAAAGCTATCGATTTAGAGATAGTTAGTCTTCTTTTTCTGTTGTGTACACGATGGAACTATCATTATAGATAATTAACAACTGGCATATGATTAGAATATAAGTAATTATTTGTATTAGTTGGTGTAAAATTAACTTCTTATATGTGATATAAAATTAGAAAAAAAGATATTAAAATAATTATGATATCAATTATTAAAATGAATAACTTATATTATAATTTGAGTTAGGGATAACTATCATATCTTAACTTTACATAAATAAAATTTTAGACATAATACTTATAAAATTATAGATAAATTATATTCATAAAATATAACTGTATAACCGGTAATAATTTTTTTTATCATTTATAAAATTTACTTCTTAAATACAAATCCTAAATCTATTACCGGTTAATTTTCAATATAAAACACACCTGGTGCATAAATTATTTCTCTAAGTTACAGATCCTAATTAAGTTATAATATAAAACTATTCTGTATATAAATCATTCAGTTATTTAATTAATTTTATTTTTAAATATTTATCAAAAATTATATATTTATTTTTTTATAATATTAAAAATATATATTTATTTATGTTATAAATAAATGAATATTTTTTTTTCTCAAACCTATAATTGAAACATAAAAAAAGAAGCATTTTCTAAACTTTAGACACCTTTTTTCACTTGATGACTATATATATTGTTATTTAATTAGAAACAACGGCTATATATAATTTCAATCCTTTCCACAAGATAATGGCGGCTGAGCTCACGGTTTTGGCCGAATGCTCATACAATATTTGAGCACTTCTACGTAGGTGAAGGTTCGAATTAATATTTTATTCTATTGAAACTAAATTGCTACCAAACTTTTTCTTTAAAAACAATAAATATAAATTATGATTTTTTTATTCATGAGTATTGGATATGAATTTTATGTATTTTAATATAAAAAGAAACTATAATACTCATTTCGTCTTTTTTAAATGGGAACATTTTTACTTGTACCATAAGAGAAGAGAGTTAAAGAAATTTTGTTATATATCAATCTCTTTTGTTTTTCAATATTTTTTAATTATAGTAGTTTAAAATTATTAATTTAATCTTAATTAATTAAGTATATGTTTACTAAATGTATTTTTTTAATGTATAAACCATAATTTGGATAACTTTATATTAATTATATTTTTTTGATAAATTATGTTATCTAATCTAATTTAATAATTATAAGATAAATATATATATTTTAATAATTATAGAATTAATCTGATTTTTTTTAATTTTTATATATGCCAATTTGAGATATTTTACTATTAATATAGCAAAATATGATTGGAGGATAAAAGGGTTCAATAATTTCATTACAAAATTAAATCATCACATCTGAGAAGCGATTATATTTTTGTTTTTGTTTTTTGTCTTTTTATAAAATATATGGTTTAATCTATTAGATTTTGTATTGGAATTAGAATTAGAATGGTAGTGAAGATATAATAATTGTTAGAGAATTGAAAAACTTAGTCGATGAGTGTATGTAGGATTAGTTAATGTAAGAATTATAAGTGTTAGTTATTTTCGTAGATAAAATATTTATCTATAAATTTGTTTTTAGGCTTCCTATTAAGTCTATCAAGAAAAGTCAAAAAAATGCTCGAATTTCAGATAATTGTACTTTATGTATATCTTTGATAACTACGACACATAGGATTACATTTATGCATTTAATAGCATATGCTTATAAATCTGAAATTATTTTTAGTGCTAAAATATGGAATACGATATGCTAAAAGATATTAGATAAAATATACTCTAAAATACTCTAAAATAAAATATGCTAAAAGATATTAGATAAGATATACTTTAAATTATATTTGAAATCCTTATCATAAAAGATAGCATAAAATCTATTTTTAAAAGATATAAAGATATTAGATAAGATATATTTTAAATTATAGTTGAAATCTTTAGCATAAAATCTATTTTAAAAGATATTAGATAAGATATACTTTAAATTATAGCTGGAATCTTTATTACAAAAGATAGTATAAAATCTATTTTAAAAGAAATATATTTTAAATGGGAGTTATCTTAATTAATGAGAATTACTAATCCTATTTGTAATAGAAAAGATATTTATCAATTACATAAGATTAATGGTTTTAATTTTTCATATAAATAAAACTCATTGCTCATTGTTTCAATTAACTACACAAGAGCATTATTTTAATCTTCATAATTTCTCTTACTTATTTTACAAATATAAGATCATAATTCTTTATGCTTTCTTATTTAGTTAATCTATCAAATATTGGTGGTCATGTTTGATTGATTAATAAGCCTAATTATTTTATGATATTTTGATAATATGTTCTTATGACTTCTTTATTTTTGTTCTTAAATTGTTAGATCAAATAATTGTTTTTGTCATATCATAATTATTTGATTTGATTAATCTTTAAAGAAGCTATTTTTATTAAACTTGTGATTGATCTTTTTGCTCTAGGATTTACTAGTTGATTTAATTTAAATGACATGTTTTGAATCATCTAGTTATGATTATTTATTATTAAATCTGTTCTAGAACACACACGGACACTTGTGTTTTTGTGCTAACTATTTTGCAGTTACTTTGGAAACACATCTGATTGGCGAGAAGCTTATTAGAACGCTGGGTGATCCGGTGGACCGATGGATCGGTAGTTTTCCTCTTAGGTCATGGTTATGACCTAAATTGTTTATACCTAAAAATATCGTGTATTATTATTTTATTTCCGTACTTTTTTTTACACACAATTGCATATCTGGTTGCTTTGTTTAGTTTATTAAATTATAAATTAGTAAAAATTAAAAAGAACCTATTCAACTTATCTAGATTAATTAAGTTCATAATTTATAAACTTTTAGTTAAAAAAAAGGTAAAGATTTGTAAAAAGAGGTAACCATTTGCAAAATAATATAATAAGAAAAATCCAAGCATATACATTTCCACTAAACCCATTTTATTTGTACATTTAAGTAGAAACACAATATTATATTTTGCTAATAAAATAGAAAAATAAGATGACATGCTCGTGCAATTAGTTAACCAATTAAAATTCAAGTCACGAAGATGATGAATCGAGAAGGGACAATCAATTTATATACAAATATAGGGGTGGTGGTGTTGATCTTGGATTTATTTGTTTCCCATTGCGTTATTGCTTGGAAATACGACAACACCAACCAAAAACGACAGCATAGAAAATATATGAAACACAATTAAGTGGGGATTTTGTCACAATTCACAATCACAAAGATATCTAATATATATATAAATATTGAAATAGTAAGAGAGAATGGTTTTCTACCACTTTCTAATAATTGAACCATTATAGCACCTAAAAGTTAGGGCATTATTTATAGAAAAATATATCACACATATATTTCTATTAAATCAAAGTGATGTTTAAATCTCTTAATAAAAAAAAAGTATTATTTGATCTCCTACTTTTATAAAAAAATTCACAAAGGATAAAACTATATTTATTAATATCTTGAATAAAATAATATTATTTTCTTAATACTTTATTTTATTGATAAATAAGGAGATTTTTTGTTATGTTATTTTATTATAAAATTATTAAAATATTAAGTGAATAGTAATTTTTTTTATCATAAAACTATAAATATTGAATGAATAATAAAATTTATCATTCTTTGCACTATTATAATAAAGTGTATTTAAGTTGAGGTTTAAAGTCAATTCTAAGAAAAAAATTGACTTATAATGAATTTTAAGTTGATATGTTTATAAATTGACTTAAAATTTAAAGTCAATTCAAGTTAAAAACTGACTTTAAATGAACTTAAAATTAAAATATACTAAAAAAATAAAAAAATAACATTGGTTGACGTATCCAACTGATGCTACACGTGGTAATTAGCATATGTTGTACACATCAATCAACACTTAATATAACATTGATCTTATATGTGAACTGATGCTGCATGTGACATGTAGCATCGGTTCTACGTGTCAACCGATGCTACACGTTGCATTACGTCGGTTGATGAGTACAACCAATGCTACATGCAACGTGTAGCGTCAGTTGACACGAAGAATTAACAATAATTGGTTTTTTTCCTTTTTCTTCTTCTTCTGCTTCCCTTCTCCCCCAATAGTTCTTGATGTTGTTCCTATACTCTTTCTCTCTCTCACATCGTGCCACCTTATTGTCCATTTCCAACAATTTTCTACCACTATTTTTGGCGCCGTTAATTGGGTTTTGTTCTTCTATACTTACTGATCTAGATCCATCCCTTTTTAAGCTTAACACTCAATCTTCTTACCCATTTTTCTACACTTTCTCACTTAACAAACACATTTTTTGTTCATTTTCTTACTTGTTTGATTCTTGTAAGTATTTACATGAATTATTTTGCACTTATTATTGATGTTTTTTTTTATATTTTATTTAATTTTGTGAAATTATTTTTTTATTTTTTATGCATATCATGTGTTATTGATTATTTATATATATTTTTGTGTTATGTAGGTTCATTTTTTTACAAACTTAAGGAAGAAAAATATTTTATTTATTTATTTACTTTAACTAATTTTATGTATTTCACACATACACACATATAATTTATTCTAAATTTAATTTTTTGAACTTATTATTACATGTATTAAATAATATATATATTTAATTAGGTTGTTATATCATTATTATTATTATTAGGTTATTATAACTTATATTATTAAATTATTTATATGTGAAAATAACATTATATATTGTTAATGTCATAATGAATTTATTAATTGTTTAGACCTTTTGTATTTATTTTTATATGATGTTTTGATTAATACTCTAATAATTTATAAATTTTATATAATAAATTTATTGGTAATTAATATATACATATTTATTGGGTACATATTTAATATGTTTAATGCCCTTAATAGAAAATAGACAAATATTAGATGTCAAAATGTAGAATTGAGAACGACTATATTTTTGGAGTTTTTTCTTGAAATTCGTTCGTAGAAAAAGTAATAGTGAAATCGATGTGATTTGATACCTATGTATTAAATGTATAAATGAGAAATTACATGATGTTAATGAGGTTAAGTATCATTTTATTTGTAGTGATATTCTTTTGGGTTATAAATGTTAGTATTATCATGAAAACAATATTGATGATACTTATAGGGATGAGATAAATAAGGATGGGAGTGAATTGTATACATCTTATCAGGATAAGCACTCCTGACATAATGTAAAGATGAAAAATATGTTTCATACTATGGTAGATGAACTACATGAGGATGACCCCAAAACTTTTAATTTTTTTTTGAAGATGCCAAAAAGCCATTGTATCCTAATTGTAAGAAATCCAGTAAAATGTTAGGATTAGTTCATTTGTACAATGTGAAGGTAAAAAATGGTTTTTTAGATAAGAGATTTACAGAATTGATAAATGTACGAATATATATGTTTCCTGAGAGTAATGAGTTTTCATCTTCAATGTATAAAGTGAAAAAATCTCTTAGTCAATTTGGCATAGAATATTATAAGATTCATGTTTGTCCAAATGATTACATTCTTTATAGGAAAGAATATGAGACATTAGATGATTATCTGGTATGTAAATAATTGAGATGGAAGCATGCTACAAATGAGATAACACCTAAGAAATGCATGCTCGTAAAGGTTCTTTGGGACTTTCCTCCGATTCCTCACTTTTAGAGATTGTTCAAAAGTAAAGGGACATCAAAGATGTTGACTTGACATTCAAAGAATCGATTTCATAATGGGATGTTAAGTCATCCTTCGGATTATCCAAATTGGAAAGTAGTAGACAATTTATCCCCTAAATTTTCATCTAATCTATGCAATCTTAGTCTTGCTATTGTTGTTGACGGAATTAATCTACATAGTTTCCTTAACAACAGATATAGTTGTTGGCTAGTAATTATGGTAACATATAACCCTTTTCCTTGGATGTGTATGAAAAGAAAATTCATGGTGCTAACATTATTAATATCAGGGCTGGAACAACCTAGAGTCGATATTGATGTGTATTTGTAGCCTCTGATAGATGACTTAAAAATGTTGTGGAATTGTGGTGTAAATGTTTATGATTCATATAAGGAAGAATTATTTAACTTGATAGGGATCCTTTTATGGATAATTAATGATTTTCTTGCATATGAAAACTTATCATGATATGCAATTGATGACTCTATGAAAATAGAGTCATTAACACACTTTTTACTTAATATTTACTTGTTTTATTCAAAAAATAGTATGTTTGGGGCTAAAAATATTAAAATATAATTTTTTTAGTGAAGATGGGGGAAATTATAATTTTTTGATTTTTTTTCTTCAAGTTTTTATGAATTTTTAATGTAGAACCAATCGGGAGCTACCACGTGTCATGCCATGCAAGCATAGGAGCTGACTCCAAGACTTATGTAGGCCCATCTCTGACCCCATATATCTATCAAATCATGCCATATGAGTCATCGTCTACGGGTTGGTCCATTCCAAACACAAAGGGGGTCAAACTCCGAGGCCTATGTGTAATCAACAAATCCAAAATAGACGGTAAACACATGGGGGTCCAACTACAAGGCATATGTGCAACCAGTATAGACACAATGGATGGATAAATCTCCAAAGATACATGTTTATGCAATGTATACATATAGTTTGTCAAAAATTGTCTGCTGCAACTAGTAGCCCATGTGTACTACACTTTGTAAGACAACGTACATGTGTACTACCCATATATAGAATCATTCACATGATGTATGTATAAAATTCTCGTATGTTATATAATATTTTTAATGTTCATTTCATATTAACATTTGATACTCATTTATTTGTTCCAAACATTTTTCAATGTATGCATAATAAAACATTTATAGCAAGTATCTCTTTTTTTAAAACTATATTTATAACATTATAACATGACTTATAAAATTATAGCATTTGATTTTTCACTTTTATTCATAACATATGATGCATGACATTTCATTAAATAAAATAATGCATGTATTTAAAAGGTTAGAGTAATAACCCCTACCTGAAAATTTATTTTGTCATCGAGCTTTTGAACCCAAACTCCTTAATATTTCATCCTCGAAATGCCCTACAAGACGTGCTGAAAATCCTAATCATCTTATAGGTAGAAATTTCTATTGAGAAATGGGGAGAATAGGAGAAATGCGTGTGGGAAATGATGAAAATTGTCTTATTTTATAGGAAATTTATGGAGCTTGCCAACAAGCTTGCCAAATGTGGTGGCAAGATGGTAATGAGATATATTAAGGTTTTGGAAAGGTGGTGGTGAGGTACATAGATATTTTTTGTTTTTTTTTTCATTCGATCTCATTTTTCACAAGATTTTTTTTTGATATATCCATACTCTTCAATATATTGTCCAAAATTCTTTTTAAAGCACTTTAAGTACTTATAATAAATTTATGGGGTTTTACATTCCTACCCCCTTAAAGAAAATTTCACCTTCAAATTTCACAATTTCTTAAGTTCAGATAGCTCATGCAGACTTCAACTTTTAACTCCAAAATTTGATTTTCATCGTTAGGATGTTTCCATCAAACCTTTACTAGTGATATTATTCTTTTTCTTAAATTCTTGACTCGAAAATCAATTATCATCACTGATCCTTAATTATATGACATGTTTTCCTACAACATAAGATTTGTCTAACCTAGGATACTTCTCACTGATATTCTACATCGCCAATCCTTTTTATTCCAAATGAGTTACTCTTTTATGAGGTTATACTTGAGAAAGATGTCTTCATCCTCTTCAAAGTTCAATGACCATTTTCTACGATTAGCATGAATATTGTATTGAGTTTGAGTTGTTCGAAGTTTGTCTTGCATGATACAAATCCTTTCAGTTATTTGTCATATACGATAAGTTCTTATTGTACTAAAATATTTTCCTTTCATCCAGCACATTATAGATCTACATTAGAGATCTAAATACTAGGATGATAGCAATTGTTGTAGTAAAATTCAATCGAGGATAGGTGTTTACTCCAATTTCTCTTGAATTCCATCATATAGGTCCATAGCATGTCTTCTAACATCTGGATGCCCCTATCAAATTATCCATCCATTTTAGGATGATAAGCCGTGATATATAGAAACTATGTACCCAAAGTCTCTTGTATGCCTCTCCACATTTGTGCGTTAAACTTTAGATCTTAATTATATACAATCAAATTGGGATGCCTAGAAATTATATGATCTCCTATA
This sequence comes from Hippophae tibetana, assembly GCA_037013495.1. Taxonomy (NCBI): domain Eukaryota; kingdom Viridiplantae; phylum Streptophyta; class Magnoliopsida; order Rosales; family Elaeagnaceae; genus Hippophae; species Hippophae tibetana. The sequence continues at coordinate 49,146,634 of CM072802.1, forward strand.
TGTACAACTTATTCAAAGCGTTCACTGAGAATCGAGTTCTAACATAAATGAAAAGAGTAGTCTTTATTAGATGATTAAAAAACACCCAAATGGAATTATGACCTTTAAAAGTATGTGGTAATCGTTGTATGAAGTCATAGTTACGTCATCCTTTTTTCCATTCTTGCACCGGAAGTAGTTGAAGTGGTCCTGTATATAATGTAATTGCCTATGAATTAAGAAATATATTTCTTCATTCCTTTCCATTAATAGGTTGTTTTAAATGATGATACATATATGTTCCCAAGATGTTTCGTGAGTTTTTGACTGGTGCTCTTAGAAGGTTTTATACAATCGTTGTTGTAGGAAAAATCAATTGTTGGCAATTGTTCGATCTGATTATTCTAGACTCCATGATACATGTTTGCAATATGTTTTTTCTAATATTAGAATAATCCTTTTGAACTGTCCATTAGTTTTTATTATGCAGCAATTTTGTTTGTAAAGCTTCTTGTAATAATTCTATATATGAGAGAAATAATTTTGTATCTTGATATGACACCATTGACTTTGATATACTATGCAGTAGTATAATCTTTTATGGAAATCATTCACAAAATATCGAGTCTTGTGTTGTTTCCTTCTAGTTAGTTTGCTACAAGTTAATCTTCATTCTTTTTAATACTACTTTACCAATAAGTTCTCTTAAGATCACGATACTTTTTGTACTTTTTAGTTATACTATTAATTCTCATTTTTTTTCTCCATGGCTCCTTGTCTTTAAAGAGTCTTCATCTAGGTCTACAATAGCGAAAATATATCTATCCACCATTTCTCCTTCTAATAATTCTATTCCATGCTTTAAAAAAATATGGGATCCTTAAATTGAGCCATTCCTTTCGTTACAAGGTTGAGTATAAAGCTATATCTGTCTTCCATTATTCTACAAATTTAACTTGTAATCTTGCTATCATTCGAGTATTTATACCATGCACTAATATCATTTTTGTGAAAACTCTGACCTTTGACTTAAGAGTGTCCATTTCTTTCTCTCTGTGAAATCATAATCTTTTGAAGACACCTTTCCTATAATTCCTTTCACACTTATGTTCCTTATCTGTTTCTCTATAGAAAATATGTTAGCTCTTATATTGTCAACTCATGCAACGTATTTTGATTTCTTATAACTTGACAATTCTATCATTGAATTCTCTTGATAATGTTCATTCATCATTGTTGTCACAAATTGATTGACGTGTTTCTCAATAGATCCATCTTGATTAATCTTCTCAAGGTTGATTCCCCTAAAATTATGCAGATCATTGTCGTCCTTCTTCACACAACTGTAGTTTATCTTTCAAAACATATGGTACTTCTTATCTTTCCATACTATTCCATATGTGGATCTTGTTTACCAATGTAGAGTATCGATATCTATGCAAACATCCTTATGTGTCCAAATGATTTTTGTGATGTGTTAGTGAACACTACATGATGTGTCATTAATCGACAATTGTTGATGCAAAAAACAATCATACTTTCGATTCTTATAATGCTGATCCACATCCATGTTCTTCATTTGCTACTAAATTGATTCCCATTTTAGTCAATTGTGTGAAGGGTATTGTAGACTTTAAATTTACGTAAAATCATTTATTTTCAATTGTTTCATATTACACCCATGAGTTCTTACATCTTAGAGAGTACTGGTTCAAGAATTGGGATTAGTTCTAGTACATTTGATTATCCTAACCTATAATCATCAATGTCTTGATTTTGGAAGCTTACATCCTTGAGTTGATAAAAAAATCCTTAACAATATTTGTCGCTTTAACATTTTAATTGATGAAAATCTTGAACTTTATATCCTTTCTTTGACTAACAGAATAGACATTCAACAAGTCAATGCTCTTGATTGAATTCTTTTATTGGTAGTTCATCCTACTGTTTCCTTAACTCCTTATCTACTGATACCATAAAGAGAGACAATCATTGGCATTATTCTAGGTTAAAATGTGATTATAAAATAGTCCTTACACTGGGAAAATCTAGATAATTTTTCTAGAATTGCATTTTGACATTTATCCATCCTGATGGTCGTGTCAAGCTTTTTCCATCATTAACATATGCTTCCAAAAAGTTTCAGAGAATCTTTATTTCTTTGATTATGTCTTCATTTTAGACGATAAGGAATTACTGAAAAGGTTAATTGCTTGTGTCATAAAATTGGACTATTACAGGCATATAGGACATCAAAAGAGATTCCAAGAGAAAAATTTGAAGTAATGGGGTTTGTAAGATTTAACCATTAAAAGAAGTGAAGGAATAGGTGTATAAATGTAGAAAGGAATTTGTATCCAAGATTTGTGTAGAAAAATCAAAGCATCATTGATTTCTGGTTTCTCATGTCAAATATCGTGAAAGCTTGCTTTTGTGATCTCTGTCTAGATTTGCGATACTTATGTTCTTATCCTTTCCTTATACTGATTAAGAGTTTATGAGGAATTTGATTGTTCTTTAGAAAGGTTGTCAAATCAAATGATAAGGTTGAAAGGACGATTCTTGAAAAGGTTATCTTGGTTATCACAAATGTTCACACGACTATTAGCTAGACTATTAAATTTGCCTCGAGAAATTCCTTCAAGTATTTGATGCCTCAAAGTAGAATGTAGAACACAAACCTTATCCATTTATTGCAATCTAATTTTATATGAATAATCTTATGGAAATACTGGCAATATAAGATCTAATCATTAGGTTGAGACTTTGACAAATTTGTTTCTGGTTCAACATGTTCAAGTCAATGATTGGTTGCAATAATTCGTGATAAACTCCTATACCTTAGCAAAAAATGAATGTTGTTAGTTTCTCCTTGATGAGCAAAATAGGCAACACTGATCTTTCAAATACTTTGGTTTTATATTTGTAAAACTCTTGCAAGTGCACAAATCATTTTATAGAAAATAAAAAGTATACTCTCAAGGTCAATCTAAGGAAGGAATATATGTGGTTTTTAATTTATTATTCAAACTCTTAAAAATGAAATTAAATCCTAAACATTTTGTCACGATATTTTGGTTTTTGTATTTCCTAATCTAATAATATAAAAAAATAAACATAGATATGGATTCAATAAATAATCATGCAAATTTTTATCATTCACATCACTAGAGTATTTATGGATATAATAATTAAATTAATTATGCTTGCTTATATTATTTAGGTTATTAAAGATATAGATTGTTTTTTGTTGATTTTCTCTTTTTGGTATGAAAGTGTCCTGAGATGGCCTAAATTATTTTGTTTAATATTAATGAACTAATATTCTTAAGCGAGGCCTATTAATTAATTAAGTATTAAATTTTAGCTTTATTTCGAAGAAAATAGCAAAGCATCTAATCACAGTTTTAGGCGTAGTTAGTTAATTAGACTTTATTCAAGGTAACCTAAGAATTTAATTATTTGAGTACTAACTTTCAAGTTTTAAAATTATTAGTGAAAATATATGGTCAAGACATTTTTGAATTATAGTTCTTATAAAAAATTTTGAAATAGAATTTCACTCTAACTGTCGAGCGATTGTACCAACAAATAAAAGAGCACTACCCTAAATTAGACCAGATAATTAAACCTTAAAATCTAATTTTCAGATTTAGGTTTGTAATGAAAAATAATACATTTCTCTCTAACATCCTTAATATAAAATCTTGAATAAAAACAAAATCAATTTATTTTGTAGAAATGTTTTACCTATTCAATATTTTGCAAGCATAACAACGTTATTATTATATCATATTTACAAATAGCCAACCATGTTAAATTTAATCACATAAAAAATAAAAAATAACATATAAGTATAAAACATAAATAACTGTAATGAATTAATTTTAAAATTATATCTCAAACGAATCCTCACAAAAACTAAAAATCTATAAAAGCATAGCTAGTTCTTCTAAAAAAGAGAACAACTTTAAAAATAAAAAATAAAAAAAACATTTTAGAGAGAGAAAACTAGAGAGAGAAAGAGCTAAGAATTTTTTTTGTTTTATAATGGGGGAGAGGATCCTTTTATAGATGAGAAAAAAGCCAAAAAAAGTGGGAAAATATTTCAAAAATTGATTTTAGATGCGTTTGGATAGGCTGCTATGCGTGTAGGGTGCAAAATTTAGGGTATAAGGGTGTTTTATGCTAACGAGCACGTGTGGGACACCATGAACGCGTGTGTTGGCACACATGGTACTGCTTGTACTGGTTGTGTGCATGTGGGCATGTTTTGGGTATGTGTTGGCTGTATGCGGGTGTGTGCTTGGGGTGCATGCATATGTACTGGTTCACGCGAGCTTCGACGATGGCTTGTGCTTGCGCACATGGGACTTCACCGTGAATGGGTGACTACGCACATAATTTCATGTTTTTTGACATTTTTTACGGTTTGACCCATTTTGTCCAATTTTTCTATTCTTTTGACTTTTCATTATTTCTTTTCTCAACATATTTATGTTGTATTTCCTCCAATATTTTTCTTCAAGTTTTAAAGTTATTTTTGACCAAAAATACCTGAAAAATAATAAAAATACCCGTGATTCCGAAAATACAAATTTATATAAAAATATGATAAAATCATACAAATATAAATCTACTTAATCAATTAAATTACATTAAATCATGATAATTTTAGTGTCTTTTAAGAACTCATCACAACTCCTAACCAACTTCTTGCTACTCCTTTAGCATGAGAATCGGTAAAAACTAAATATTAAACTATTTTAAATCACTTTTGTGGATTGACACAGTTGAATTTAGTGTATGAAACAAGCCTTTAAACTCCTAAGTTTTCCTAGTGGACGAGTTTAAGTCTCATGAGGGTTTTTAGTAATGATACCCACAAACATTAACAAAAAATGAAAACAAAATAAGACAAATAAAATAAATAAATGAAATACAAAATATCTCATGCTTATAATCTCTTTTAAATTTCATAATTAAAATCTTAAGAATAGATTATTTCAACTTCCTAAACATTCCTGATTTATTATAATAATTAGTTGAAAATCATTTTTATATTTTATATAAAAAATGTATCAATTTAATTTCACCCAACCTTAGTGTTAGGAATCTAAATTCGCTTCGACTCTATTCCTCACAAAATTAATACTCTCAAAAATACTGAATCTTATTGGTTCAAATACTCATACTAATTTATATGCGAAATAGTTTATGTAAATAAATGAACTAATATGTTCGCATATGTATAAAGAAGAACGTCTGAAAAATAGTGTATAACTTCGATCTTATGAAAAGAATCAAATGTATAAATTATAAAGATAACAAATATATTATTTTCATACATCAATAAAACTCATTAAACAAAAATTTCAAGATATATGCATTTTAAAAGTGTAGGAAAATTAAATGCAATGACTTCTAAGAGAATAATTTCCTATAACTTTCTTTTGTAATTAGCCTTTTATCACACCTTTGTAATCTATGTAGGTCATAATATGTAGATTATACTATATATATATTTTTATCTCTCTATTTTTGAAGAGATTTTTTCAACATATTATTTTTAGAGAGTGAACCCATGTACAAATTTTACATTTTTGTAAGCTTTTGGTGAGTGATTAATTTTGTGCCTTTTCTGTTTGATTTTTGGTTTAGGTAACCTCAAATATGTCTCTTTTTTGTAGAAGTCATGCATGAATGAGATAAAGACATATACTATCAATTTCTACTTAAATAATTTAATCTAAACAAATGAAAAATAAATATATGGCACTATATTAAGATGAGAAAATTCATACATTCAATGCTAATACCTATAGAGATCATCTAAAAGTTTGAAGAAATAAGAAATGTGTTTAAAGTAGAAAAAATAATATTTATCACTCAGAATAAAGGACAATGGGCTCAAAATATTTCTCATAAGGGTAGTCTCCACTTTTTGATTCATAAACACTGATTTTGGGTTTAATATAATTTCCACATCTTATCAAGAAATACTAGTCATGACAAAAACTAACTAATTACCATATACTCTGTGATATGTTTACAAAAATCAATCTAACAATGCAAAAGACTTAACTATTTATTTAAATTTGATTTAAAGAAATTATAAATTTTTGTGAGAAATTTTTTAAAAACTAATCCTATATTCTAAAAATTACTAAATCACATAAGTAAAATCAAACACAATAAAAATGAAATGTGAACACAAAAAATTTTAAATGGTTAATTTTTTTGAAATTAAGCATGGTAACTTTTCACCACCCCTAACCTAGAGCTTAGATTGTTTTCAATGTAACAATTATAAATTAAAGATAAAGAGAAAAGGGAAGAAAAGTTACCTATTTTCTAAGAATGAGCAAGTAGTGATGGAGAAATGTAGGTGCATCTATCATGTTCATCATTACAGTTTACACAGATAGATCGTTGTGAACTTTCTAATATCTCAACAAATATTTTTAGTTTTAATAATTCTAAAATTATTCTCATGCAATTAAACTAAAATAAATAAAGGAAATAAAAAAGAAAATTAACTAAAATGATGGGTTGCACCCTATCTAACGCTTAGTTTAACGTCTTAGCAAGACATATCATCATGATTCTGAGGATCAATTTATCAATATGGAATCAACATCAAGAATGTTGTTTTCTCCTTCTAAATAAGGCTTTACATAGTGTCCATTGAATTTGAAAGTTATTTGTGTCTTTGGATTCAATAACTCTATTGCTCCATGTGAAAAAACTTGGACAATTGTGTAAGGTCCATCCCATCTTGATCTCAATTTTCCTATAAACAATCTCAAACAAGAGTTAAATAAAAGAAATTTCATTCAGGAAGAAAGGACTTAGGAACTAGCCTCTTGTCATGATAGCGTTTAGTATGCTCTTTGTATAATTTTGCATTTTCATAGGCCTCATCCCTAATCTCTTTCAACTCATTAAGATATAGTAACCATTTTTCTCTTGCTTTATCTAAATCCATGTTCAACTCTTTAATTGCCCAATAAGCCTTGTGTTTGAGTTCAATGGGTATTTTGTAAGCTATGCGGTATGCACATAAGACATCATTCAACTTGATTGCCTAGGCCTTTCTTGAAGGACGCACAGTGTGTTCCAAAATTCCCTTGATTTGCTTATTACTTACTTCCACTAAACCAGAAGTTTAAGGATGATATGGAGTAGCTACTCTATGTGCGATGTTGTACTTTTTCAATACTCCATCAAAGATTTTGTTACAAAATGGCTACCTCTATCACTTATTATAGCTCTAGGCGTTCCGAACCTGCTAAATATTGAATCCTTCAAAACTTTTACAACAACATTAGCATAATTGGTTTTAGTGGGGATAACTTCTACCCACTTGGATACATAATCCAAAGCAACCAAAATATATTGAAAACCATTGGATGGGGGAAAAGGACACATAAATTCAATACCTCATACATCACAGAGTTCAACAACCAAATTCGACGTCAAAGGCATTTCATCTCTTTTTCTTATCTTGCCTGTTCTTTGACATCTATTACATTGTGCACAAAACATATGAGAATATTTAAAAAGAGTGGGCTAAAAGAATCCAGACTATATATCTTATGGGCTATCTTTTCGCCACCAAAATGACCCCCACAATGAAGTTCATAACAAAAAGTCAGAATGCTATTATATTCATCTTCAGGTACACATCTCCCGATGACTTGATCTTGACCAATCTTGTATAAATATGAATCATCTTAGAAATAGTCCTTAATAGTTTTAAAGAACTTTTTTTTGTTATGATATGAAGTGTTTGGTCTCAAAACACCAATGGAAATATAGTTTACAATATCAATATACCATGGGTTTGGACCTATTAAAAATAATTGTTCATCGGTAAAGGTTTCACCTCTATCTTCATTACTTTCACCTTTAAGAGATCCGAAGTCAGAAATTAACCTAGTAAAAAGGTTAGCTACTAAGTTTTCACTACCTTTCTTATCCTTGATTTCTTGGTCAAATTATTGTAAGAGTAAAACCCATATGCTTAATCTTGGCTTGGAATTTGGTTTACTTAATAGGTGTCTTAAAGCAACATGATCAGAATGTACAATCACTTTAGATCCTACTAAATAAGACTTGAATTTGTTTAAAGAAACATTATAGCCAATAATTCATTTTCATTGGTGGTATAATTCATTTGGGCGTTATTAAGTGTTTTACTAGCATAGTAGATGACATGCAAACACTTATCCACTCTCTATCCCAAGACTACTCTGATAGCATAATCAAAAGTGTCACATAATATTTCAAAGGGTAAAAACCAGTTTGGTGCTATAATAACATGGGCAGATGTTAGTTTCTCTTTTAAGGTATTAAAGGCAATAAGGCATTCATCGATGAAATCAAAATAAACATCTTTTAATAATAGATTACATAAAGGATGACTTATTTTAGAGAAATCTTTAATAAATCGTCTGTAAAATCCTACATGTCCTAAGAAGTTTCTTATCCCCTTAACAAATATATGGGTGGTAATTTGGAAATCATTTCCTTATCAACTTCAATACCTTTGTTTGAAATGATATGTCCTAACACTATCCCTTGTTGAACCATAAAATGAATTTTCTCCCAACTAAGGGCTAGATTGCATTCAATGCATATTTCTAAAACCAAAGTCAATTTATGTAAACAATCATCAAATGAGTTTCCAAAGATAGAGAAAGTGTCCATGAAAACCTCAATCAATTTTTCCACCATGTCTAAGAAGATAAACATCATACATCTATGGAACGTGGCGAGGGAATGACATTCTTTAAAAAGAAAATTTCCTAAAAGAACATGTAAATATGGCGTTTTCCTAATCTTCAGGTGCTATGGATACTTGATAATATCCAGAAAATCCATCTAGAAAACAGTAAAATTCTTACCCAGCTAATCTTTTCAACATTTGACCAATGAATGTAATAGGAAAGTGATCCTTTTAAGTATATAAACGTCAGTTCATAGTGTAGGGAGATTTCAATCATAAACTCGGGTATACTTGTACCACTTGGCTTCAGAGGAAAGCAAGGAAAAGTGCAATTCATGTATCCTTATGCATGCTCATACAATACAAAATATAACATGTTGTACAAATTCAATACATGGTATGTAACCCCATATGTATTAGTCATCCAAATATATAGGCATATGCATGATCCAACTCTGAAATGCATATGGGTCCACCTCCAACCCCATATATGATCATAATACATTGGGCACATGTATTTTCTAAATCACCATATCTGGGCCCTCATCTATAGGTAGGTTGACTCCAAATACAATAAGGAGTCCAACTAAAAGGCCCATATTTATTCAATGAATCATCAATAGATAAAAAACACACGGTGGTCCAACTCTGAGGCATGTGTACAACCACAATAATTCGATCACATATAGACACCACAGATGGATAAATCGCCAAAGAAATATGTGTATGCATGCGTACCTGTAGTCTGTCAAATACTATATTTTATAACCAGTAGCTCATAGGTACCATACTTCTTAAGACAACGTATAGATTTACTCCCCACATAAAAAATCATTCTCATGATGATACATGTATAAAATTCTCAAATGTCATATCATATTTTCAATGTTCATTTCATATCAATACAATTTTTTTTTCAATATATACATAATAAAGCATTTATCATGAGTATCTCCTTTTTTTAAACAACATTTATAACATTATAACATGACTTATAAAATTATGGCATTTGGTTTTTACTTTTTTTCATAATATATGATGCATGATATTTCCTTAAACAATATAATGAATGTATTTAAAAGGTTAGAGTGAGGACCCTTGCCTGAAAAGTTATTCCACCGTTGAGCTTCTAAACCTAAACTCCTTGATATTTAATCCCCAAAATGCCCTCCAAAACATGGAGAAAAGCCCAAACATCTTAAAGAAAGGAAGTTCTATTGAGAAAGAGGGAGAATAGAAGAAATGGGTGTGGGAAATGGTGGAATTTGCCTTATTTTAAATGCAATTCATGGAGCTCACCATCAAGGTATAGCATGGTGATAGCATGGTTTTGGCGAGGTGATAGTAAGGTACATAGAGATTTCCTAATTTTTTTCATTCGATCGGATTTTTCATAAATATATTTTTCCGATGTATCTCTACTCTTCAATATTTTATCCAGAATTCTTTTTAAGGCACTTTAAGTACTTATAATAAATTTATGAGGTTTTAAACTGATGGTTACTCATCCAACTTAATACATTTTATGTCTATGACTTATAAGAAACTTTGTGAATTGAAATCAAATGATTGTTATATTTTAATGCAATTGTTATTGCAAGTTGTTGTTAGATAAATTCTTCCAAACCATGTTTAATTATCAATAATTCATCTTTGTTCATTCTTAAATATAATATGCAAGAAATCTATATTAATTGGCAAGTAAACTCTTTACAAAAAGATGTTGTATAGAATTTGTGCCTACTTTAGAAATATTGTTCTCCTTATTTTTTTGATATAATGATTCACTTGTGTGTTATTTTAGTTTGATATGTTCAATTGTGTGATCCTACTTAGTTATGTATAATTTTGAGAGATACATGTAAGTTCTTAAAAGATATGTAAATAATAGAAATAGTCCTAAAGGATGCATAGTGGAACGTTATATCGCTGAAGAGTTTAGTGATTGCAATGAAATTGGAAATTGTATGCACAAGTTGTTCTTAGAACTTGGCATGATCCAAGTAGGTAACCCTATATGTGATGGAAGTAAGAAATTGTTCATTGATTGCACTCGATGACAAAAATCACATTGAATCGTTTTGGAAAATAACAATGAGGCAAAAGTGTACATAGAGTAAGCAATGACAATGCATGTCAGGTTCACCCTTTTCATATGAAATAAAATTATTATTTATTTAACTATTAATGACATGTAATTTATATATTTTTCATAATATCATAGAATGCACCTGAACTTGCTGAAGATCAATCCTCGTTATAAAAAAAGAAAAGAATGGTTGTATGATGAGTATAAACTAGAGCTTATTAATTGGTTTTACTACCATGTGAGGGTCACATAAAAGAATTCATTAGTGCACCTAATTAATGTTTTATAACTTTGTTTTAAACACATTTCATTTTTTATATGCATAGATTCGAGTTGAACTCAACAAACCCAATTATAAAATAATAGAAACTCTGGAATGGCTTGTACATGGCCAAAATTTGATGTCAAATCATATTCTAGTTTCATAATTAATGGTTCTAGCAAGGGAAAAATTCCGAGTAAACCAAAATAATGGTATGAAGATGGTTGTTATTAGATGGATACACAAACTTGATAGTTTTGTAGTTCGAAAGATGGTAATCATGTACTTTCTGATAGAATGTATTATGATATAATTCAAGAAATTTTAAAACTTGATTATGAGGTCATCTATGAAACAATATTCTTGTGTGATTGGTTCAAAGACCCTATAACTGTTGAATAAAAAATAGATGATTTTGGATTTACCATTATAAACTTATCCAATATGGGTCATACTGATGATCTTTTCATGTTAGCACTTCATGCAAAACACGTATTTTACATGAGCGATTAAATTGACACAAGATGGTCTATTGTGTTAATACAACCATAAAAAGAGTTCTACCATTGTGATGCTTCAGAAGATGATACATGATTCATACGTTATCAAATATTAGTCATTTCTCAAATAAGTTGCCTAATGTATATATCGACAATCTAATTAAACATAATGTATGTTCTATATTTTTGTAATAAATATTGTTTATACTTTTAGAGTTAAAATTGTGAATTAATTTTTATTTAATCATTTTTTATAGATGTTTTATGTATCATTGGGTGGTAGAGATTATAGATTCAAATGATGTATTTGGGTATTTTAAAATAAGGGGTTGGGCTAATATATCTGATACTCCACTAAATCCAAATAATAGAATATATGTTGAATTTGATGCAACTATTAATCTGTTGTCTCTTTTAGAGAACATAAAATCTTGCAAGTATACACGGACACAAGTAATAAAATTTGATAAGTAAGTTATTGTTCCCACGGAGATTTGTTACTATAGTTTGTTAAGTACTAAAAGTTTTTCACTCTGATTTTATCCAAACGATCAAAAAGTTGTAAGATATTTAAATAACTAATTTTTGTAAATAACAATTAAATAAGAGAATTCTAGGATTGCAATTTTCACCAAATTAATCCACTAGAATCATATTATTCCTTCTTGATTTATATATTTTTAGTAAATTTAATTTGTCAACCGAGAACTTCTAATTTTATCCATACATCTCTTCTGAGCTCCGTATAAACACACCTCGTTAAATTAATTCACTATACTCCTATGAGAATTAAATTCATTAAGATTCATTACGTTCTAAGTTCTTAAATGGCCACACATACGATAAAGCTATATTCCTATCCTTCATATATACATGTTATTCTATCCATGAGCAATATACACAAAAATGCCTCTTCCAAGTTTATTTAAGTGCCACAGATTAATTGATAAATTTTCCAATAATAAAAAGCATTAAAAACAAATAGAATAAACAAATTAAAAATCTTATAAATCGTTCAAAAATAATTAAATCCAAGCTTCATAAATTTAGTTCAAACGCAACCTTAGAAAAATTAAATTACTCTATAAATAAAATTAACATTACAGAATTTAGGTAATATTCGTTCAAGAACAACAAAAAGACTTTCTCTAAATTTTTGGCACACGCGGAACACAACAGAAGCCAAAAATGGCTTCTGCATGTACCACTGTCCAGAACTCTAAACTCTCAAAACTGAACCCCTATCTCTAGCATTAAATGCCCTATTTATAGCTCCAAAAATACATCAAAAAATATTAAGCATGGGAAACATTTTTCTTTAATAACGTAGACACGCGTATGAAAATGGGGATATCGAAATTGTTATTTTAACATATGCATAAGAGACATAAAAAATAGCTAAAAAGGGCGTCGTTTATGATTTATTTTTAATTCAACCCGTATGCCATGTGTCATCATTTGATTGACTACAAGAAATAATGGGACATGTGGAATCATTTCATATGGTGTCATGAACGGGCACACGCGGAACATGTTACACGGGATAATCGCTGGCGAGACACAAAAGCTGTTGGACGCACGTTGTTTCTTGTTTTAAGCAACACACATCAGATCCTGATGTGCTGAAATAATATTCGAGACACGTGGAAATTTTTGATTTGTTGTCATATCCGGGCACACGATATCCATCTGGACCACGTCGATGGAACACTTCGTGCAGCGACACGTGGGTCCTACCCTACACACCGGCATGTGCGGCAAATAGGCCCTCACTCAATGCCGAGCAACGTGCCACCTGAAAAATTGCGTTCACTCGAGATTATCGTGTCTTTTTCCACGCGTATGATCCTAGCCATTGATTTCTTGATTGAATGGTGGGTGTTATGCGTTGGTGATGGGGTGAGTGGCCTTCTTTTCCTACGCAGAAAAATCAACTTTTCTTAATTGCATTTTAGCCCTCCAATTTAATTCAAATTAACATTTAAACTTTTGTTAATTACAATTAAGCCTTTTTTTTAAATTTAAATTAACTTTTACATTTTTGTTAATTACAATTAAGCACTCCTTTATTTAAATTATATTTTTAGACTTCAATATTTGCAATTAAGTCCTTTTTCGACTCATATTCTTTAATTTTCTTAAAAATATATTTCTTAAGAAACTAATAGTAAATATTAATTTATTCCATTAAAATTAACTAAAAATGTCAAGAACATAACAATTATAATTAATAAAATAGATGAAAATAACTATATAAAATACAGTTATCATAATCCACTAGAAGAAAATGACCAACATTTGAAATCTTTTATCAATAGACTTGTCAAGTCAAGTTTACTAATCAATATAAATGATTAGAGTAAAGTTGAAGATTGTGAAAAGTATAAGATATGAAAAACCATTTATGTAAGTCACTTTTGTTTTATAATTAATTACATATTATATCCTTTTTGTATTATATCTTCTTTAAAATGTGTTTTTTTAGAATCGTTTCAAAGTTCTCGATAATTGATTTAATAAGTGCTACAAAATTGCAAACAATGCATGGAAGGAATACAAAACTTCTAAGTTAGCTAGAAATGATGTGTTTCTACACTTTGAATCCTATTAATGAAGAATAACTATATAAAATCCTTGAAGGTCACAGATGGATAGAACCCCAAGTATGGAAAGAGTTCGTATATTATAAACGTATAGATGAATTTTAAATTATTAGGGAAGAGCACCAAAATATACGAATGTAGAATATTTTTCCCATTCCAAACTGTAATGAGAGGTTATCAAATCCTAAAGTTTGGAAAATAATGGTAATATTAGGTTGTTAATTTATAACTATTTTTATATTTATTTTCCTATAACTTAAATGAATAAATTGGTTAGTAAGTTTATTTAATTTATGTACGTGGAAAACTGAATTGGGTAGACTGGTTACTTGAACTGAAATGTATTTAGAAACAAAGATACCAAAAATGAAGAAGTCAAAACCAATAAATAAAATAATAGAAGAACAACTCAATAAGTTGGTTAGTAATTCAACTTGATATAAAGTTCTGGTTAAATGTTTGCATGTTCATGTAATAATGTATGATATTCTTTATTATCTTATTATTTGTAAAGAACGGTCCAAGAATAAATAAATAGGGATGAAATAATTGAGTAATAAAGAAAATATACCATATAGTATGCATTTGGACCCAATCATCCTGACTAGGTTAGGTGAAGCCAATATGATAATTACATGAAGCTTTTTAATATTTCAAAACAAAGGCATGATATGGTCATTAAGAATAAGTTATGTGCTCACTTGTTTCATAATCAGACTTTAAACTTGTTAGCCTTAAAAACTTTAGAATTAATATTTCACCTAGCAAGCTATGTTGATTTTGTAAGCCTCTTCATTTGAGGCCATGCGAACATTGAGGTAATATTGTATGTATACTTGTTAAGTAATTAATGGATTCACCAGACCATTATATAGTTTCACTATGGAGTCTAAGACATCATTGTATTTTTATCTTATTTTTATAAGTATCATGTAGTGAGTGAGAGGTTTGTCACACGAAAATATCAAAGGGAGAGTTTGTAAATATTATGAGTATTGGATATTTTCATGGACAAAATATTTATTTGTAAATTTGTTTTTAATTTTCCTATCAATTATATCAAGAAAAACCGAACAAATGTTCGAGTTTTAAATAATTGTATTTTGGGTATATCTTTGATAACTACGACACATATGATTGCATTTATGCATTTAATAACACATGCTTATAAATATGAAATTATTTTTGGTGCTAAAATATTTATTTAAACTTGAATCAATTTATGAAATTATCAATTAATTATCTCTTAGATAGATGTGTTTAAATATTTTTTAAATGTTTTAAAAAATTATTTTTTATAATATTAAAGTTTTTTATAGGTTTTGAAAAATTAAACCTAAAATATATTTAACTCTAATAGAATATTATTATTATCTATATATATAAAATAAGCTGCCGAGAAAAAACCTCGAAGGACTCGCTGCTGAAAAAAAAACAGAACACAGAAAGAAGAATGGCGGCAGGAAATTTTGATAATTAATATATATATATATATATATATATATATATATAAATTGCAGAAAAGAAATCAATAATGGTGGCAGTTCAACCAAAATAAATCAAATAAGAAGGTATTAAATAGATTAATTAATATTATGTTGATATAATACAGATATTTATTAATAAATTTATTTAATAAATTTTATCTTTATATGACTTCTTTTTTATTAGATTTTTACATGTTTAGATTAGATAATTTTTTGTGATTATAATTATTTGATTTGATTATTAAATTTTAAAAAAATAATTGTATTAAATTTGTATTTAATCCTTTTATTTTAGGATTTTAAGTTAATTTAATTTAAGTGACATATGTTTTGAATCATCTAGTTATGATTATTCATTGTTAAATCTATCTTAAACCACATACGGACACTTGTGTTTTTTTGTGCTAACCATTTTACAGTTAATTTGAGAACGTATCTGATTGATAAGAAACTTATTAGAACGTTGGTCTGAAAACTATTAAGGCTAATTTTAAAAATTATAAAAACAGAGCAAAAACTCATAAATAAAGTACATTAGGGTAGTATCCTAAGGAGTGTAACATAAGACCGAGTTTGTACTTCAATATTTGATTTTTATAGTGAAAAGTTAGATGGTTCGATAGACTGTTGGTAGTGTGTTATTATTTTATTTTTACACTTTATTTTTACACACGATTATATGTCTAGTCGTTTTGTTTAAATTATGAAATTATAAATTGCTAAAAATTAAAAATAACTTGTGTAATCCCCTCTAAGTTAATTAGTTTCATATTTTATAAACATATTAGATTATAAGGTTTTTTTGCAAAGAGTTCCTAGAATGTATAGGATAAAAATATATTAATTCTTTTAAGTTTATTTCTCTTAATAATTATTCTAGATGTTTTCTAAAAAGTTAAAATAGTAAAATTATTCTTCGATATACTTTTTCCATGAGTCTATTCTCTTGATCTAATTGACAAAAATATTACATTTAGTTAATTTATATATTTAATTATTTAAAAAAATATGTTATATTATCTTATTTTGATTACCATTCAAATTTAGCTACAACAATTTAGAGTTATTTAATTTTAATCAAGGTCTAATTAGATTTATTCAATATTATTGAGTCTTATTTTTATTGCTATAAATTTTATGAATGTTATTTTTTATAATTTCTCAAAAAAAAAATTATCAATTATTAAAAATTTATAAAATTAATGGTGCAACTTTTTTTTAATTAACTCATATCCATAGATTCTTTCTAATAGTCAAATATCTTATTTTTTTCTTGTTAGTATGATTATTTTGTTTTTCTTTCTTTCAACATTATAGGCGATTTTTAGTAGGATTATTTTTTCATGTTTATTTTTTTTCTTTATGTTTTTGTTTAGTGAAAAAAGGGTTTAAAAGGATTTTATGGCTAACGAAAAAGTGCAGCATATTAAAGGTTTCTAAGTAAATTTCTATATTAAGAGAAAAAATAAATAAATAAATTTCTATATATTGTTATTTTTTAGTTTAAAAATTAGTATAATAAGTAGTTTATGGGAAATGTTTTATTTTATTGCTTCAATCAAGAGTTGTTTCTAATTCTTTGCCCAATATTTGATTTTATTTAAAATTTTCATTTAATTGATCAAGATACATTTTTATTTCTTTGTCGAATTTAAAATATATGTATTCCTTTTAATGTTTACTAATTATGTACATTTCTATTTCTATTAACTATATAAAAAGTGAGTTGAAGCTCTCATTTTCTCTCTTTTAATGTTGACTAATTATGTAAATTTCTATTTCTATTTCTATTAACTATATAAAAAGTGAGTTGAAACTCTCTCGTCGAAGTTAGCCACCTCTTGTTTTGTTTTGTTTTTAAGTTAATTAATCTAAACAATTGAAATTTTAAAACATTATTTATAGAAAATGATAATATTGAAGAATTTCAAATTTATATTATGAATTTAAAATATTAAATTTTTAAATATAATTTATATAATAACAATATTAAAACGTAACGAATTTATGACTTTTTTTAAAAAAATCTTATTCATGATTGTGGTTCCTATTTTTTTAAGTTAAAAAATTTTAAAAATAAATTTACAAAAATTATTTACACACAATGATTATTTTAAAACTCTTAAATTTATAAAATTAGATTTTTAAATGTAACATGTGACAATACCAAGAAGTATATGAGAATAACAAGATTCGAACTTATACTAGTACTTTTGAATATGTGATTTACACTTATAATTAACTATGAAATTATTATTAAGTTTTCTAAGCTAATAAATTTTAAATACCATTTATGTATAATCCGTGAGTTGGTTTCGTCTTGGTTCCTTTTTTAATAATAAATTTAAAATTAAATTTTTAAAACACTTTTGTGTATGACCTTTTGTTTTTATAAGTTAATCAATTTAAAATTAGACTTTTAGAACATTATTTATACACAATAATAATATTAAGATTCTTAAATTTATATTATGAATTTAAAATTCTACACTTATCATATCACTATGAATTTATGGCTATGTTTTTTTTTGTCTAACTCATGTATTAATTAAATTACATCTATATTTATTTTTACAATATTAATTTTTAGGTCGATAGTTCATTTTATATATTAATGGTTTAAGTTTTTGATATTTCTTTGAATAATTAAATACGGCACATATTTTATGCATATAATTAAAAAACAAATTATAAAAATTTATATAATGTTATTTTTTCTAAATAGCTTCTAATTTTATTTTAAAATTTATATTTAAACCAATTGTATAATTTGTATTAAATAATTGTTTAAAAATATAAATTAATTTTAGAGATAGAGCACGTGGATTGCAAATGATTTCGCCATAGTACCCAATTATTTAAAGTAATATCTCACATTGATTAAGTATAATATTATGAAAAAGTTTACAGGGATCATGGACGTCTCTACCCATTGTGTTAACTTTTGAAATTGGAAAGCATATGATTCTTATAGACTTTAATATGATATTAGAATAAGAGGTCATTTCTTCAAATCTCATTAATCCCAACTATTGAATTGCAAGTATTAGATCTGTAGTGTATAAAGCCAAAACTTGTGTGACAGTAATAGATGTATAAAAATATAATTTATCATTTTTATAATAGTTTAAGTTTTTAAGAGTGTTAATTTTTCATCATATTTTTAACATAATATCAGAGCTTCACTCGATTCGGAAAATAAAAAAAAATCTTGGGTCTCATCCTAAAAAAAAATGAAATAGATCTTAAAAAATAAAAATAATTTAAATATAATATAATAAAATAGGTTCAAAATACTAAGTGACGAGCTTAAAAATTCATAATTTGAGAAAAATATTAAGAATAATATCATATTAAGGATAAATTAATTTCTTTTTTAATGTCTTCGTATTTGTCGCTTTTTTATTCCTGTAATTGTCTCATGTTACAGTGTTAAGTGTTCGTTTTGTTGTAAGATATTTTCTCAATTTTTTCTTTACATACATTCTCTCAACATTTGTTTTAGTTAATTATTATAGCAACTAAAGATGTCATTATTTTTTTCCCTTGTCTCAATATTATTTTTGCCTAAATATTATATCAAGCTTTTGTATTATACCAGGATAATTATTTGTTTTATTCAAAAATATTAAAAGAAAATCTCTTTAAATTCTTTGGCTTGCTCAAGTAATCTTTTGTAATAATTAATTTTCTAATAGGTAAAATCCACTATGTTAGATTATGTAATATGATTAATAATTTTGGTGATTTTAGATAATGTATTCTCACGGGACAATTGGGATATATTTCAATATATCCATAGAAATATCAATAAAATTACATTATAGATATCGATATGTGTAAAAGTTGATTTCGTGTAAAATATCGATAATATTAGTAAAAATATTAGAGTATCAATAACGATAAGTTTACTTTGTTATTTTCTATAATATTCTCAAAACTTTAAAAATATTGATATCTATCAGTTAAAATTTATTAAAAAAAGAATGAATGATCTATTTATCTATAAAATTCTATGACTTTTTTAAAAAGCGAAAGAAAAATAAGACGATGATAATGAAAGAAATAACAATGATGATGGTGGTGATGTACAACAATAAGTGAGAAAAGGATTGATGTATCCTCTTAACCCATTCATACTTATTTTACATATTATTTAATATAAAAACTCATGTGTTTGGTCTTGATTGTTGATGCAAGTTTATAAAAAACAGTGTAGGAACAATATTACCGATAACTTCAAAGTAACTGCTTGGGTTGAGTCGCGGACTAGGTCGCTCTCTTTAAGACGTTTCGCGGCTCTGCCCAATTTGTGCAAGCAAACACAACCTCGTCGTCCCCAGGATAAAACAACCCAGAATCGTAATCTCTGTCTCAGAACTTCACTGCACTGATGAAGACTGGAATGCTACACTAGAAAAATTTGTTGCTCGGAAAACTAAAAGAATTCTTAAAAATTGTAGAGAGAATTGTTTTTCGTAGGGAGGTGAGATTGCTAATTGTTGTGTAAAAATGAGAGTTGAAGCCCTTTTTTTATAGGTCTTAGAAAACGTGTAGCAATTAAGAATAAAACGGTAATGTCTGGGAATTAAGAGTGTAACGGCCATTCTGAGTAATGAAAAGTAACTGCCATTTTCAGATTAAAGACGAGTAACGGATATTTTTGTGAATAAATACGAGCAACGGCTCTTTTTCTGAATAAAGAAGACAAACGGTCATTTAACGGCCATATTCTTAATAAAAGAACATAACGGTTATTTTTCTGAAAAAATATATATATATAACAACCAATTTTGTAAGTGGAAAATTTTTCCTTAAAAAGAATATTTTACCAAAAAATAAAATACCACCTCACCTCACACACACGCACTCGGACTCGGACGGCTCGGCACGGCCGG
Source organism: Hippophae tibetana (assembly GCA_037013495.1). Taxonomy (NCBI): domain Eukaryota; kingdom Viridiplantae; phylum Streptophyta; class Magnoliopsida; order Rosales; family Elaeagnaceae; genus Hippophae; species Hippophae tibetana. The sequence goes on from CM072802.1 coordinate 49,167,183, forward strand.
TCGGTCGGACGGACGGCGGCGGCGGCACGCACGCGCGCGTGTGTGGTATCACATTTGCCTAGGTCCTCTCCCCTTCCACAAAAGTGGGTGCCCTTTGGGGCCCAATCCCAATAACAAACTCTTCACTATTTATACCTCTTTAAAATAATATAAAAAAGCAATGTGGGACAAGGAACATTTCCCAACAATCTATTTTTTAATAAATTTCATTTTTTTTCAACAATCCCCCACTTGAATTTTATATAAAAAATAATTTTCATCGAGCAACCGATTAATTAAAATTATAAGATTGTGTATAAGCGAAAAGGTGTCTATCGACTTGAACCTTTGCATAGTGTTGATGCTTTAGAATATACTAGAGTAACTCGTAGTTTTGAACTCTATCTCTAACAATCATCACACACACAACCTTTCCAAGGTGTAGTTCAAAAAAGCCCATGCTTTACGGCCATGCACGTGTATCCTAGTATAGTGAACGCTCTAGTAAATTTTGCCCAAATATTTTCATAGGAAGCGGCCACACTTCCACATTCACATAGGTGAGTCTATCAAGAGTACTCATGTAGCTATGTACTCCACTCCACATAGAGTATAGAACTCATTAAGAGTTTAACAATTAACTCATCCTTTTCTATCGCTTCAGGACTTCATGCTTTTAACAATATAGAATGGGATTTGATAAATAGCATGATACATCTCATATCACTTCATGACTTGTTATTACCCTTTGAACTTATTTCTTGGGATCTCCAGTCTATAAGTTGGGTTACCATCATAAGTGACTCTTCATTCTAAGGGCATTAATCGCATTCCTTTTGAGGTTTTGAAAACCTTCTCTCTTGGTAATCCTTTCGTCAAAGGATCTGCCAAATTTTCATCAGAACGTACATGATCCACTCTTACAGCTCCCGTAGAGAGAAATTCTCCAACAGTGCTATGCTTACGACGTATTTGTCGTCTCTTGCCGTTGTAGTAACGGTTCTGAATCTTTGCAATAGACGCGGTACTATCGTTGTGGATCAAGACAGCTGGTATCGGTCTTTCCCACAAAGGGATCTCAGCTAACAGACTTCTTAGCCAGCCTGCTTCTTCACTAGCAGTGGCTAGTGCTATCATTTCAGACTCCATTGTGGATTGAGCCAATATTGTCTGTTTCTTAGACTTCCAAGAAACAGCTTCACCAGCTATGTTAAATATATAACCACTAGTTGCTTTGGAGTCTTCTGGTAAAGTGTTCCAATCTGCATCGCTGTATCCTTCTAGAACAACGGGAAACTTTTTATAATGTAATACAAGATTCATAGTTCTCTTAAGGTATCTCATGACCCTTTCAATAGCATTCCAATGCTCTACACTAGGTCTACTGGTAAACCTACATAGTAGTCCCACAACATAAGCTATGTCTGGTCTAGTGCAATCAGTAGCGTAACGTAAGCTACCAATGATGCTCGCATACTCAGTTTGTCTAACACCGTCTCCGGTGTTCTTGAACAACTTTACACTAGGATCATAAGGAGTACATGCAGGTTTACAGTTAAAGTAATTATATTTCTTTAAGATCTTCTCAATGTAGTGAGATTGATCTAGAGAAATTCCCTTTTCAGACCTAGTTATTTTTATACCAAGGATTACACTTGCTTCTCCAAGATCTTTCATATCAAAATTAGCTCTTAACAACATTTTCACATTATTCACAACATAAATATTTGATCCAAAAATAAGCATGTCATCCACATATAAACATATAATAGTGCAAATATTATCTTCTAATTTATAATAAATGCATTTGTCACTTTCATTTATTTTGAATCCATGTGAGATAACTAGATTATCAAATTTTTCATGCCATTGCTTAGGTGCTTGTTTTAGACCATAAAGAGATTTATCTAATTTACAAACTTTATTTTCTTGACCTGGGATAACAAAACCTTCAGGTTGATCCATATAAATTTCTTCTTCTAAATCACCATTTAAGAAATCAGTTTTAACATCCATTTGATGTACTACTAAATCATGGATATCAGCGAGAGAGAAAAGTACACGTATGGAAGTTATTCGTGTAACTGGTGAAAAGGTATCAAAGAAATCTACATTTTTCCCTTTGCCTATATCCTTTAACTACAAGACGAGCTTTATATTTTTCAATAGTACCATCGGGTTTTAATTTCTTTTTTAGTATCCATTTACATCCAATGGTTTTGCAACCAGGAGGTAAGTCAACTAAATGCCAAGTCTTATTATACTCAAGTGAGTCCATTTCATCATTTATGGTTTCTTCCCACAAGTTGGCATCTAAAGAAGATAATGCTTCTTTAATAGTTTGGGGATCTTCCTCTAAGGTATAAGTATAAAAATCAGACCCAAAATCCTTAAGGGTTCGAGCTCGTTTACTTCTTCTAATTTCAGTATTTAATTCTTCAGTTTGTTCACTAGTTCTAGTTATAGGTAAACTACTAGAAGACGAGCCCCCACTATTCTTAAATTTAAAGGGAAACCTATGTTCATAAAAGTCAGCATCATTTGATTCTATAACTACTTGATTTTTTAAGTCATAGAATTTATAAGCTTTACTATTCACAACGTATCCTATGAATACACATTCATATGCTCTACTTGCAAGTTTATTTCTTTTAGGATCAGGGATCCTAACATAGGCTAAACAACCCCAAGTTTTAAAATAAGTTAAATTAGGTTTCTTATTTTTCAAAATTTCATATGGTGAAATTTTATTTGTAGATTTAGGCACTCTATTTAGCACATAGCAAACAGTTAATAAAATTTCTCCCCACCAATGGGAAGCAGCACCAGAGTTTAATAAAATTGCAACAACTGATTTAGTAAAAGTTCTATTTTTTCTTTCAGCTTTTCCATTCATTTCAGGAGAATAAGGTGCAGTTTTTTCATGAATGATTCCATGAGTTTTATAAAAATCATTGAAGATATTGGAATCATATTCAGTGCCTCTATCACTTCGAAACCTCTTTATTTTTCTATTAAGTTGATTTTCAATCTCAGTCATAAATATTTTAAACATGTCAAACGCTTCACTTTTATTTTTCATTAGATATACATAAGTGTAATCTGAACAGTCATCTATAAAAGTTATAAAATAACGTTTTCCATTTCTTGTTAAATTTCCATCAAGTTCACATATATCAGAATGAATTAATTCTAAAGGTTCAGATTCTCTAACTACTGATTTATGTGAAGTTTTGGTTATTTTAGCTTGACTACAAAAATCACATTTTTCGAAATCATTTAAAGATAGTTTAGGAATTAGTTCTAAACTACTCATATTCTTGATTATGCGTTTATTAACATGACATAGTCTAGCATGCCAAATATTAAAAGAACTCAACATGTAAGTAGAAGAAGAAGTTTTATTGATTTCAATATTTAATTTAAACATGCCATCAGTGGCGTACCCTTTCCCAACAAATATATTATTTTTAGTTATAGTATATAAATCAGCCCCTATGGTTTGAGTAAACCCAGCTTTGTTAAGAAGATAGCCTGAAACTAAGTTCTTTCTCATCTCTGGAGTATGCAGGACATCCTTCAAGATGACAGTCTTTCCAGAGGTAAACTTCAAAACCACCTCACTAGTACCAACAACTTTAGTGGAGTGGGAGTCACCCAGTAGTACTTTCTTATCCTCAGAATTAGAATAGGATTTGAACATGTCTCGATCATAGCAAACATGGCGAGAAGCACCAGTGTCTACCCACCACCCCTCGGATCCACCAACAAAATTGACTTCAGATATCATAGCAATAAGTTGATCTTCGGTAAGGTTCGCCTGTGGGGCAGGACGATTCCTGTTCCGGCAGTTCCTAGCCAAGTGGCCAGGTCTATTACAACTATAACACATGAATGTGTTATTCCTTAAGGGGGTTGAGGTCCATTCTAGGGAGGATAACTTCTATTTCTATTTTGGTGGTGGCGGTTTTGATTATTACTACGATTATGAGTTTTCATATTTCTACCTTTAGGTTTCAGAATTGTAGAAGAGGGTTTCTTATTGGTACTATTATTTGAGACTACAAGTACTTCATCTCTTTGGTCTTGTTTTCTAGCTTCTTCTTCTATTCTTAAACGGGTTATAAGACTTTCTAAAGAAAATTCCTTAGTTTTATGCCTAAGTGTATTCTTAAAATCTTTCCAAGGAGGGGGTAAATTATCTATTATAACAGCTACTTGAAATTGTTCATCTAAAGTCATACCTTCAGAAGTTATTTCGTGTGCTATCTTCTGCAGTTTATGTGATTGAGCTTCCACTGATTTGCCATCAATCATTTGAAACTTCATGTATCTACTGACAGCATACTTTTTAGTTCCAGCTTCCTCAGTGTCATATTTCTTTTGAAGTGCTTCCCAAATTTCCTTAGCAGACTTATCACAGTTATAATAATCATACAAGTCATCAGCTAAATCGTTAAGAATATAATTTTTGTAGAGAAAATCATTTTCCATCCAGGTGTCTAAATCCTTAGTTACAGCTTCAGTAGGAGGATTGGACTGTATTGGTTTTTCAATAGTAAGAGCAGAAACGACTTTTTTCATAGTTAATAAAAACAACATTTTTTGTCTCCATCTTTTAAAGTGTAATCCCTCAAAACGGAATGGTTTGTTTAGATCAGCAGTTAACATTTCAGTAGACAAGGCAGATTGAATTCGTCTTAAAATTGTTGATGCAAGTTTATAAAAAACAGTGTAGGAACAATATTACCGATAACTTCAAAGTAACTGCTTGGGTTGAGTCGCGGACTAGGTCGCTCTCTTTAAGACGTTTCGCGGCTCTGCCCAATTTGTGCAAGCAAACACAGCCTCGTCGTCCCAAGGATAAAACAGCTCAGAATCGTAATCTCTGTCTCAGAACTTCACTGCACTGATGAAGACTGGAATGCTACACCAGAAAAATTTGTTGCTCGGAAAACTAAAAGAATTCTTAAAAATTGTAGAGAGAATTGTTTTTCGTAGGGAGATGAGATTGCTAATTGTTGTGTAAAAATGAGAGCTGAAGCCCTCTTTTTATAGGTTTTAGAAAACGTGTAGCAATTAAGAATAAAACGGTAATGTCTGGAAATTAAGAGTGTAACGGCCATTCTGAGTAATGAAAAGTAACGGCCATTTTCAGATTAAAGACGAGTAACGGATATTTTTGTGAATAAATACGAGCAACGGCTCTTTTTCTGAATAAAGAAGACAAACGGTCATTTAACGGCCATATTCTTAATAAAAGAAAATAACGGTTATTTTTCTGAAAAAATATATATATATAACAACCAATTTTGTAAGTGGAAAAATTTTCCTTAAAAACACTCGGACTCGGCTCGGCCGGACGGCGGCGGCACGCGCGCGCGCATGTGTGGTATTATATTTGCCTAGGTCCTCTCCCCTTCCACAAAAGTGGGTGCCCCTTGGGCCCAATCCCAATAACAAACTCTTCACTATTTATACCTCTTTAAAATAATATAAAAAAGCAATATGGGACAAGACACATTTCCTAACAATCTATTTTTTAATAAATTTCTTTTTTTTTTCAACATGGAAATTAATAAAAAATACTATTTAAGATAAAAACTCATGTGTATGGTCTTGATATCGAAATTAATGAAAAAGATTTCACAATAAGACATGAAAAAGGACGAGTAATATATAATTTTCTATTTAGTGATATTTATCTATCATTATTATAACTATTAGCCAATTGTGATTATTTAAATTACATTATATATAGTATGATTTAATTTTGAAATTATATATGATGATTTTTAATGTGAATAATATCAATATTTATTTTGAAATAAATATGTTTGTTATTCTATACGATGTCATTGATCTTGGATTTATATGTTTGACATGGCATGTAAATACGACAACACCAACCAAAAACGATAGCATGCCTAGAAATTATATATATGAAACACAATCAAGTGGGAATTATGTCACAATTCACAATCACAGAGATATCAAATATATAGATTTATAATAATATTGGAAGTCGGAGGCAATGGTTGTGTATCACTTTCTAATAATTAAACCATTATAACACCTAAAAGTTGGTCATTATTTAAATTGTGTACTATTATATATCTATACTTTAGTTTTAGTTTAAAATTAAAATTGATTTTAGGAATTTGATTGATGGGCAGGACGGAACCATTTCCTGAAAAGGTCATGATCATCCTAATTTTTTTTTCCCAAATAATTTGTTTTGTTTTAATCGTAAGTAGAAGATAATAGAAATTATTATTGTATAACCCTTTTAAAATCAATTCTATTTTGTTTGTTTATTAAAATTATCTTTTAATGTAATTTTTAATTACTAATTAATACATCATATAAATAAACTAATAATTAATTTGAATTTTGAAGTCAGAAAAGAGAAAATATAAATTAAAAAATCATCCTCAATAACAACCGTACAAATATGTATAAAAAGAGATATTTTTATTAAATAATTGACTACTAGATTATTTTCACCTAATAAAATTATAATTCTATTTTTAGAATAAAGTTTAGAGTATTAAATTTTATAAACTTTATTTTATTGTAAATGCTTCACATAATTTAACTATAATGTTTTATTTAATTAGTTGGTCCCTCTAAAATTTTGTTTTCGACTCCATACCTGTCGATGTGCCAATCCACTAGTTACAACATAAAACAACTAATTATACTTGATGAACATTTATTCATGTGAGAATTGAAAATCAAAAACCACTCTTAAATAAAATCATCCCTCACTTTTCTCCTTTAAGAACTAATAACATTTTATAATTACTCACCTTTGTTCACATTAGCTTTGTAGCATGTACTCTCTCCTTCTCCTTAGACATTATGTTCTCAAGTCGATTTACATATTTTTTTTACCCATTAATTCAAGTGTCAACCCTGTTTCAATACTTTATTTACTTATTTTCTTTTATTTGGAATTTTAGATCTTTTCCATAAAAGTCAGTATTTTTTTTTTTTGGTTCTATATAATGGTGGTGGTTGGATTTTATAATCCTAATGAGAGGATAAACATGTTACATGTTGACGCATGAAATACACAATTATATGCCACTTTCAAAGCTCATTCTTTATTTATATATTTTATTTTTGTTTTTGTAATAATCAAGGCTTGCAAGGTATTAGTTACTCACTATATCATTGCTAAAAAAGAGAGGTGATAATACTCAATTATATTTTTATTTTCACTTGAATTATTTTTCAAATAATATATGTAAATTTTACTACTCTCAATACTACTTTCATGTTTTCTAAGAAAAGTTAATTAATTTGTAAAAAAAATAAAGTTTACGTGTATTGGTGCAAATTCCCCTTAAGGAATCATGATTTCATTCCCATTTCAATATTTTTTCAATTTTATCCTAACCCTAAATATAATTCTAAACCCTAAGCCCTAAATCCTAAATCCTAAATCCCAAATTCCAAATCCATAAACCCTATTTAGAAAAAAATAATAATTTTAATCATAAACCTTAACCCACAAATATAATCCTATATTCTTAACTCCAAATTCCTAAATTCTAAATCTCAAACCTCAAAACTCTAAACCCTATTTAGGAAAATAATAATTTTAATAATATATTTTATTTTTAAGTAATAATCATTTATAAAAAATAATGATTTTAATAATGTATTTTGTTTAATGAAAAAATAATAATTAAATGATATTATTTAAATTTTACTAAATATAGGCATATTAAAATAATATATAGTGTTATTCGTTCCATTATAGTTATAAATCAAATATTGTAATACTGATTCATTTTTTTTATTTCGGTGGTCCAATCAAATAAATTTGTTTCTTTTTTATTTCATTCAATTCTCATTCTCATTATGATTTCATTTCATGAACCAAACACCACGTAACAATTTGTGAATTATTCTTTCTTGTCGATGCAATTTAACTCATTAAAAAGACTTGATATCCAAGTAGAGCTTTTTATAAAATCTGGAGCTTTTTGATTAAAAATGAATCATTTATCATTTTTCAGACTGCAACCATAGAGAACGACAACTATGTAAATTCTTGTTTTTGTACTCTATTAGATATTAACCTATCAAGTGGCTTTACAATGATTGAGATAAAGGAATAGAAGCGGTCATTTGTGAAAGCCGTGAGTAACATCCCATTTTTCCAACTATGCCATGCATACTGCATGAAAATAAGTACACCTCAAGAAAAGATGATCCACCATTTCGGCTTCATTATTGCATAAAGGGTATTTATCATAACCCCTTTTCAAATTAGCTTTGACCGGAAGAAAATTTGGAATGATTTTCCAAAGGAACAATTTATATTTCTCATGTAATTTGGATTTTCATAATATTTTCTAGATCGGATCCATCAATAATTTCTGTTATTGATAACATCAGTATAATATGCCGAACTAATAGAAACATTCTTCAACTTAGAATTAATTTGATGACTCTATGAAAATAAAGTCAATAAAACATTTTTTTTATTTAATATTTACTCATTTTATTCAATAAATAGTATTTTTAGGATAAAAAATATTTAAATATAAACTTTTTAGTAAAAATAAGTGAAAATATAATTTTAAATTTTTTTATGAATTTGTTTATGAATTTTTAATGTAAGACTAATAAGAAGTTGCACGTGGATTCCACGCAATCAGAGTAGGCGAATCATGTAAAACCACATGTATAGAGTCATGTAGCGCTTTGACATATGTTAGCACTGCGTTCCTTCCGAGTTTTTTATATGGTCAACTTTCTCACTATGTGTCGTCACGCTACTTGTCCACTCCTTCCAACTATGCACCACACTATCTACAAGAGTGAATCACATATCGTCGTGTGTCTCTGACTCAGTAAGTATTGACCGATACCAATTCTTCTTGCCACACATTGCGTTCTAATTCGTCCACTGAATTTTGCATGCCATATGTCTCTTTTCTATTCACTAGCATTGATAATTTTGTTTGTTTTGATCTTAGCCTTTAATTTGAATCTGATCTGACGGTCTAAATTCCACCTGAGTTAAATATAACTCTTTAATTGCCTCATAAACCTAATGAGCCAAAATTAACATAATTTTTATCATTTTTTGGAGTTAAGAAGATAGAAAAATATAAAAAAACTCAAAAAAAGATACAAGTTTGATATAGATTCAAAAGAAGATTAATACTACAATTCAAGAGATTTATTGCATTCCTTATTTTTCTCAATTTTTTTTTATAATTTTTTATGTCTTTTATTATAAAAAAATATGGGTTTTATAAACAAAATTATGTCTAATTATTTTAACCTATTTTATCCTTAATGATAATAGGTTATCATTATCTATATATTTATACACGTAAAGTTAGGGTTAACGTGCGTGATGAACAAAAAAATTGCCGAACTACAGGAGAAAAAAAAAACACAGGTCGCTGGAGCTGCACTGCAGGGAAGCTATTGAAAAGTATATATATATATTGAAAGTCGCTAGTGGAACTAATGGAACTAATATAGATTAAAAGGTATATATATTGAAAGCCGTTGGTGTAATTTATATATATTGAAAGCACATGGGTAGCTGAAAACAAAGGCATGCAGTAAGTAATTAATATATATATATATATATTGATTTATCTTAATTAATTTAATTTTTCTTGTTTAGATTTTTTTAGATATTTTGATTAAATATTTTTATAAGCAACTATGATCATTTAATTTTATTATTAAAATATTTTTATTGAATTTGTACTTAATCTTCTTCTCTAGGATTCACTAGTTGATTTGATTTAAGTGACATGTTTTGAATTATCTAATTAGAATTATTTATTATTAAATCTATTCTATAACACACACATACACTTGTGTTTTTTGTGCTAACATTTTTGCAGTTGACTCGAGAACGGATCTGATTAGTGGGGAGCTTATTTGAACGTTGGCCTGGAAAACGCTCACGTTAACATTGAAAACTGTGAAAATAGAGCAGAGACTCGTAAGTAAAGTACATTGAGATAGTATCCTAAGGAGGGTAGCATAAGACCGAGTTTGTACTTGAACATTTGATTTTCATAGTGGAAAGTTAGGTGGTCCAGTGGACTAATGGTTTTCTTCTTAGGACATGGGTCTGACCTAGGTTGTTTCCACCTAAAAATATTGTATGTTATTCTTTTATTTTCGTACTTATTTTTACACACAATTGCATGTTTGACTGCTTTATTTAGGTTATTAAATTATAAAATAGAAAAAATTAAAAATAACATATTCACCCCTCTAGGTTAATTAGGTCCATATCTTATAAACTTTCAATTGGTATCAAAGTAGACACTAGATACAGTTAGTGAGATTGATACTTAGGGACACATATTCCAACTTATGTACCAAATGAAAAGAAGGTGGGTCATGTCTTAGACCCGTACTCTTTGATGGGTTTAATTACCCTTACTGGAAGGCTCACATGCAAGCCTTTCTCAAACAAGATGAAAAAGTTTGGGATGCTATTCTTGATGGTTGAGAACCACCTTCGATACCAAAAGATGGTGTAACAATCATAAAGCCAAGAAGAGACTGGACCACTGAAGAGCACACCCTTAGTGGGGAAAACCAAAAAGGTCTGAGATCAATATTTGCTGCAGTGTCAATGGATGAGTTCCGTCGCATCTCTAACTCTGAGGCTGGTAAAGATGCATGGAATGCACTTGCTCTTGCTCATGAAAAAACCTCCCAACTGAAACAAACAAAATTGAGATTGCTAACATCTCAGTTTGATTCCATTAAAATGAGCAACATTGAAACTTTTGGTCAATTCTATGCTCGTTTTTGTGATATCACTAATGCTTTCTCTAACTTTGGTGAGAAAATTCCAAAACCAATACAAGTACACAAACTCCTAAGCTCCTTAACAACAAACTACAAGAAGAAAGTTACAGCAATAGAGGAAAGCAAGAATATGGACACACTAAACATTGATGAACTTGTCGAGTCAATTTAAATCTATGAGCTTTCTCTTGATCGTCCCAAGAAAATCAAGGATGTGGCATTCAAAAGCTCCAAAATGGACATCTCTGATAGTGATGAGGATATGAATGATGAGTCATTAGTCTCGCTAGCACAAAAATTGAAGAAGTTCCTAAAAAAGAAGGGTCAATAGAATAATCAATCTAATAAGGGACAATCTAGTTGTTCGAGGGATCGAAAGTCAACGGGTCTAAGCCTCTGAACTCTGATGGTAAGAAAACTAAGCTCACTAGTCCTCAATGCTATATTTGTGAGGGCTTTGGTCACATTTCTATAGATTTTGCAAACAATAGAAAAAAATTTGGAAAAACATTTAATGTTACACTCAATGACACAGAAAGTGAGCAAGATAATACTAGTAACTCAGAAGATGATGCCATTAACTATCGTGCCTTCACCATAACTACCAAAGCACACCACAATGACTCTGACTCTAGATCAGATGAAGAAAATGAGGAAGTAAAATCTTCCTTTTTATTGTCTAAGTTTAATGTATCGAGTTATGAGGAATTATTCATGGATTGTCTAGATGCTAAGGAAGAGAGGGATAAACTACTTGTGAAAGTAACTAAACTTAATGATAACATCAATGTTCACAAAACAAATTTCTCTAGCCTAAAGAAAGATAAAAAAGAATTGTTTGAAGATATTAATGCCTTCAATCTGAGACTTTTTGAAACCACTAAGGAAAACAAAAGGCTTAGGAAAGAACTTAGTATTGCTAAAGAGACAGTGAGAAAGTTGACCATAGGTGTTGAAAAATTGACCAAAGTCCTAGACTATGGAAAGCTACATGAGGATAAGAGAGGTCTTGGTTACATAGATGAACAGTCAAATCCTTCAACATCAAAGACCACATTTTTAAGGTCTTTAAACTCTACACCTACTGTTACTACATATGCACAAAGAACTATTGCACCTGTGGTAGAAAAAGTTGTTAAATTTGTGCTTGTCTGTCATTATTGTGATAGGAAAGGTCATATAAGACCAAAATGTAGATATTTGATGAATGCTCCTAAACTTAATCATTTTTTCCATGCTTCACATAGTAGGATCCATAAGCATCATTCATCTATGCATGCTACATCATACTCAAGAATGAATGGAAATTATAAAAACTTGTTTAAAAATTCTACTAGGAAGCATGAAGTCTTAGGTTCAAAGAGGCAAACACAATTCAATACTTTTAATGCTAGGACTCATTATCATCATCCTACTATGCATATTGCATCTTTATTTGGGATGAATGAGAAAGTATAGCTAAGTTCAAGAACATGTCTATGAAACCTAAGTTAGTTGAGTCTCAATCCAATGTTATAGAGAAATCAAAATGCAAGAAAATATGGGTTAGGAAATGTTGTTTTTTCCTGATCACCTAACCATTTTTATTCTTTCATCTTGGTATTTTTGTTAGAGTGCTTAAATGACCATAGGTGAGCAATATCTATTGTCTTTAATTTATTTATTAGTTAAACTTTAAAAAATAAAAAAATAGAAGTAAATCCTTATCTGGCCAACACGGTATTGGACTTATTTAATACTTACATATACGTAACCTCTTTTTTAGTGACTCAACTTATTTTGACATTTATTGTATAAATGATTCTACAATTTTGACTTATGCACATGTGATGATCGATGTTGACATAAACTTATTCACATACTCACGAACACATATTTATTTATATGATAAATAATCAAAATTGGAGTTAGAAAAATAATGAGTTCTCAGTTGGTTGCGTACTCATTTGCGATTAAATGAATTTAATACTTTATGTGGCTATTTATGAAAATTTAAAAAAAAATTAATTAGATTTTTTCATTTACATATTATTTTAATTTATTACTTTTTTAATTGGTTTCTAATTTAGAAAGTCATAGAATTTAGAGAATTTACAACGCATTGCACTTTTGTATTACTCTGATTTTACATTACTATATCTTTAGAAAGTGTTTAGCTTCGTTACTTTGTCTAATGTTTTGTCCTATTCGTATGTCAAAAAGGGGGAGAGAAAAATTTGTTTTACTTTCATGTTTTTATTTTGTTATGCATATAGAGGGAGAACATATTTAATTAAGCTTGATTGGTATGAATGCATACTACATGACTATTCTTTATACTTCGCTTATTTTTGTGTAAACTGAATTTATGTACAATGAGGCTTTCAAGCCAAATTGTAGTATGCTTTGTTTATGTCATTTTAGTTATTTACAAGTTTATCAAGTTGCAACGAAGATGGATTCACCGGACTATAAGATAGTTTCACTATGGAGTCTGGGACATTATTGTTTTTATATCTTATTTTTATAAGTGTCATGTAGTGAGTGAGATGGTTTGCCACACGAAAATGTCAAAGGGTGAGTTTGTAAGGACTATGAGTATTGACTATTTTCGTAAACAAAATATTTACCTGTAAATTTGTTTTTAGGACTCCTATCAAGTCTATCAGGAAAAGAAAAAAAAAATGCTCGAGTTTCAAATTATCGTACTCCAAGTATATCTTTTATAACTACGACAGATAAGATTATATTTATACATTTAATAGTACATGTTCATAAAAACAAATATTTTTTTTATGTGTCTTAATATTTTAAGATGTGATTTAAAAATATTTTTTTTATTAAATATTTAAATGGGTCTTAGAATAATGAAATCCAAAATATTCTAACACTAATGCTAATAGATTATCATTATCTATATATATATATATATACGGTTAAATTGCGTGCTAAAAAAAAGCCCAACTACTGAAAAAAAAAAAACAACAAAGTCGCTGGTGCTGCAGGGAAGCTATTGGAAGGTATATATATATATTGAAAGTCACTAGTGGAACTAATATAGATTGAAAGGTATATATATTGAAAGCCGCTGGTGGAATTAATATATATTGAAAGCACAAAGGCATGCAGTAAGTAATTAATATATTTTGTTTTACTTTAATTAATTTAATTGTTGTTGTTTATATTTTTTACGTATTTAGATTAAATATTTTTATCAAGAATTATGATTATTTAATTTGATTATTAAATTTCAAAAAAATTATTTTTATTGAATTTGTATTTAATATTCTAGCTTTAAGATTTACTAGTTCATTTAATTTAAGTGACATATATTTTGAATCATCTAGTTAGTATTATTCATTATTAAATTCATCATTTGAATCATCTAGTTAGTATTATTCATTATTAAATTCATCATAAAACAAACACAGACACTTGTGTTTTTTGTGCTAATATTTTTGTAATTGACTCGAGAACGGATATAATTAATGGGGAATTTATTAGAACGTTGGTCTAGAAACCGTTTACACTAACATTACAAACTGTGAAAATAGAATAAGGACTCGTAAGTAAAGTACATTGGGTCAATTTCTTAGAGAGGGTAGTATAAGATCGAGTTTGTACTTGAACATTTGATTTTCATAGTGGAAAGTTAGGTGGTTCGGTGGTTTTTCTCTTAAGTCATGGTTGTGGCCTAATTTGTTTCCACTTAAAAATATCGTATGTTATTCTTTTATTTCTGTACTTATTTTACATACAATTGCATATCTTACCGTTTTGTTTAGGTTATTAAATTATAAATTAATAAAAATTAAAAATAAATTATTTACCCCCTAGGTTAATTAAGTCCATATCTTATAAACTTTTAGTTACCAATTATAATTTAGTTAATTATTGCTATTTATTTTTAGTTATTTTAATTTTTCTTTCTTAAAACATAAAAACACAAAAAAATTGATTTTTATTTTTTAGTTTTAAAAATTAGTTTTTAAGAACATAATTTCCATAAGAATAATATTTTTTTTATTGTATTATTTGTTGCGATACGTATACTTACGTGTTCATTGCACATAATTCATATGCCAATAAAGTTTTTGGCGTTGTTGACGGGATTATGAATATTAGAAATTAATTTTTTATTTTAGTTATTTTTCTTTATTTATTTTTTAGTTAATATATATATTTTTTTAAATTTTAACTTAATTTATTTAGTCATTTATTTTTAATTTAGACATCTCCTTTTGTTCAATTAGAAACATAATTGAGTCTTTTGTATGAGTAGGGTACGTAAGAGAGAAATTTTATCATTAGATCTTGAAATTAAGCATACTTTGAGATCAATAAAAAACAAGTTGTTACCAGAGTGAAAGAAATAACTAATCCATTATAAATAAACAATAATGAGCTAAATTTGAATAACCATGTGCCTTTAATGATGATATAGATAGATCTATAAACCAATATGCAAGGCCTATGTTAGAAGGGTTGAATATAAGAATTACAAGGCCAAACATTCAAGCTACTCATTTTGAGCTAAAGCCAATGATGTTTCAAATGCTACAAATAGTTAAACAATTCAGCGGATTACCAACAGAGGATCCTCATTTACATCTTAGATTGTTTATTGAAGTTGAAAATTCATTTAAATTAAGTGATGTGACCGAAGAGTCATTTAGGCTTAGATTATTCCCTCACTTTTTGTGAATCGTTCTCATGCTTGAATAAACTCTTTGCCACCTAATTCCATTACAACTTGGAATGGTTTAGCAAAGAAATTATTGATGAAATACTTCCCATAAGCAAAGAATATCAAGCTTAGGAATGACATTACCTCCTACCAATAATATAATGGAAAATCTTTATACGAAGCATGGGAAAGATTCAAAGAATTTCCAAGGAAGTGTTTTCACCATGGTATATCCCTTATTGGATCCAAATGGATACTTTCTACAATGGTCTCAATGCTCAAACAAGAACCATTGTTTATGCATCCACTAATGGAGCTCTGCTAGAAAAATCTTACAATCACGCTTATGATTACTTGAGAAAATGGCTAGCAATAATTATCAATGGCCAATGGATAGAATGGTAGCCATGAGAAGAGTAGTCAGAGTGCATGAGGTAAATGATATCATGAAACTTACAACTCAAGTGTCATCTTTGGTAAATCTTTTGAAGGCTTAAAACTCGCCAACGAGTATAAACCATGTCTTAGATTCAAGGGTGTCTTGTGTGTTTTGTGAGGGAGCACATTTTTTTGATAATTTTCCAAATAATCCTGAATCAGTACTCTATGTGGATAATATGAACCAAAAGAATAATCCATACTCAAACACATATAACCCAGGATGGAGACAACATCCAAAATTCTCTTAGAGTAATAACAACAATAAAGGTGGTAATCAATTCAACAATCAATCATTTCCACCACCAGGTTTTCAACAATGAAGCCACCTATGGAGGACAATACAAATTCATTAATAGGAATGATGAAAGACTTCATCCAATCAGTAAATACAAAAGTGTCCACTCAAGCGGCTTCAATTAAAAATTTAGAGACTCAAATGGGACAACTTTCCTTAGCCATAAGTCAAAGTCCTTAAGGTATACTTCCAAGTGACACAATTATAAACCTAAGAAGAAAATGTAAGGAGCATTGCAATGCTATAGCCTTTACATGTAGTTTTTAAAATTTTTGTATGTCTTCAAGAAGTTGCACATAAATATACCTTTTGTAAATGCACTTGAACAAATTCCTTCTTATGCCAAATTTTTGAATGACATATTGTCTAAGAAAATGACGCTTGAAGATAATGAAACTATAACCCTGACGGGAGGTTATAGAGCCATCCTTGCTAGAAAACTATCCCAAAAATGAAATATATAGGTAGTTTTGACATCCCTTGCATTATTAGGAATTTCCACTTTGAGAAAACCCTGTGTGACTTGGGTTCTAGCATTAATCTTATGTCATTATCAATTTTCAAAAGATTAGGGATTGTTCAAGCCAAATCCACTTAAATAACATTACAAATGATAGATAGATCAATTAATAGATTTCGAGTTGTGGTAGAAGATGTGTTAGTAAAAGTAGACAAGTTCATCTTTCCAACGGATTTCATTGTATTAGACATGGAAGATGACCATAAAATTCTTATCATACTTGGTCGTCCATTCTTAGCAACCAAAAAAACACTCATTAATGTACAAAAAGGTGAGTTTACATTGAGAGTGCAAGATGAACAAGTAATGTTTAAAGTTTTTAAAGCATCTAAACCCCCTAATATTGATAATGTTAATGAATGCTTTAAGATAAATTTTACTAATTGTGATGATAACTTAAAAGAATCTATTGAGTCGCCCATACTTAAGACTATTACATATGTTGTTATAGACAATGAAGTAAACTCACCAATAAACAACTCAATCATTTTTAGTTTTGAAAGTATGAAATCTATAATTGATATTGTTGATTATGTGAACTATTTGGAAGCTACACCACCCATATGTATACCATAATATTGTTATGGAGAATTTTGAGATAAGCTCAAGGCTTAGATCATCTATTGAAGGGAAATTAAGTTTAGACCTCATACTTTTACCTTACTATCTCAATCAAGTGAGAAAGTGAAAGAGTCCAACAAAGAGATGAAAAAGATGTTGAGAATACATAAATTAAATGAGTTACGATAGAGTGCATTTATGAATGCCAAAAAGTAAAAAAATAAAACAAAAATATGACATGATAAGAGGATTGAGCACCGTGTTTTTAAACCGAAACATAAAGTATTATTGAAAAAATCAAGACTCAAATTATTTTTGGGTAAACTCAAAAGTAAATGGACACATAGAGATATACCTTAGGACTTGTTATAATCGTCTAGTCAAGGACATTAAACGTGACACTAGTTGGGAGGCAACCCAACAATATTTTACTTCTATATATTTTTTGTAGGTGAATAAATATAGAAAAAAATGGTGCAACAAGATTGAGCAGTTTTAATGATTGATATGGTATACCAAAGCTAAGGGAGTTTTCTTTCCTTTTATTTTTTCATATTTATATGTGCATATTGAGGACAATGTGAAATTTAAGTTTGGGGGAGGGAACTTCATTCTCTATTTTAGTATTTAGTATGCATTTTAAAAAATTTAGGAATTTTTTTTATTTATAGGATATTTTTTAATCATGGTTTGGGTAGAAATTTATAAATATTTGAAAACTAAATGCATGCATGCTTGATATAAAATATATGAACTCAATGATAAAAATTGGGTTTCATGACTAGGATAAGGAATGTAGCATGCTCATTAACATACTTACATTAATCATGTGATATGTGATAACTGTATTTTATATAGTTATTTTTACCTATTTTATTAATTAAAATTGCTATGTTCTTAATGTTTTTAGTTAATTTTAGTTTAATAAATTAGTATTTATTGTTTTTTTTTAAATATTTTAATAAAAATTAAATACAAACACATGGCTTGTTAGTTTTGATTGGGTTTATTCAAATTTTTATGCATATGTTCACAATTGATTTTGATGTTCTTATTGAGAGAAAATTTGTAGTGAGTTATGTGAGTTGATGAGATCTACTAGGTTTTAGAATCTATTTGATCATCCCTTGAGGCGAAATCCTAAATAGTATTTAGCAAAAGAGATTATTTAGGCCTTATTTGGATTGATTGAGCTTTTCAAGTTAGCCATTGTTAATATCTATAGTCATCTATTTGAACCCAACAAAGAACCTTTCATATCTCTAAGCCATGTGTTATGCCTAATTAATAAGCATTACATTTACTCTTGCACCTTTAGCTTGTATGAAAAGAAAAAATTGCAATCATGTGTTATGCTATAAAGTAAGGTAAAATGTAATGCACCTTATAAAAAAAAAGCAAAAAAAGCAAAACTCACTACATAATTATCCCTCTAAAGAAAAAGAAAATAAAATTGAAAATAGGTTTGAGGGTGTTGTGAAGTTACAAAAAAAGATGTGGAATAAAAGATTCTAAAAAGAATGATAAGAAAGTGACACTAAAAAATCAAGTTAAAGCTCAATTGTAGTTAAAAAATACATAATGAATAAAAAGAAAACTAAGCTGTTGAAAGAGTCTAAATGTCTTCATTTATCAATTCCTCACCTAATCCTTACATTACAAGCATGTAAAATCCTTATTGATATTTAGATAAATATATATTTATACTAGTGAGATGGATGTGAAAAATAAACTTATGAGACTTGTTCTAAGATTGAATTGATTAACATGCTCATATAGGTTGTTTTCATGAATGCATTGGATGATATCATATGCAACACACACACACACACACAAATCATTTCATGAAAAACCTTGTATATCTTCATATTGATGGAGTGTTGATTGATGACTGTAAGAACCTCCTTGTCATAGAATTGTACCAATTTTGAGAGAGATAGTTTTTGTTAAATATACATGTATTAATAGATATATATTTATGAATATACTACCTATATCATTTTATTTAATTAGACTTGGCTTTACTCAAGGAAAAGCAAAGAGTTAAGTTGGGGGTGTGATGACTCTATAAAATTAAAGTCATTAGTGCATTTTTTTCTTAATATTTACTAGTTTCATTCAATAAGTAGTATTTTTAGTGTTAAAATTTTAAAATATAAACTTTTTAGTGCAAATGGGTGAAAATATAATTTTTAATTTTTTTGAGATTTTTCTAGATTTTTTATGAATTTTTAACGTATGACCAATTAGAAGATGTTACGTGGATTCCACATAAATGAGAGAGCTAACGGATCAAGCCACATGCATGCCATGCAATCAGAGCAGGAAAATCATGCAAAATTACGTGTATAGAGTGATGTAGTGCTTTGACACATGTAAGCATTGCGTTCGTTTCGAGTTCACTGCACAGTCAACTTTCATGCAACGTGTAATCATGCTACTCATCCATTTCTTCCAATTGTGTGCCATGCCATCCGCAAGTGCGATTCATACATCACCGCGTGTCTCTAACGCAATGAGCGTTGACCGATACCAATCCTTCCTACCACGTGTCGCGCTCTAATTTGTCCATTGAATTATGCGTGCCACATGTCTCTTTCTATTCATCAACGCTATTAATTTTGCTATTTTTGTATCTCAACCCTTGATCTAAAGTTGATCTGACGGTCCAGATTCTACCTAAGTTATATTTAACCACCTAATTGCCCCATAAAATTCAGTCTAAATTAACATAATTTTTATCAGTTTTTGGAGCTAAAAACGGAGAAAAATAAAGAAAATTCAAGAGATTGATTATTTTTCTTCTTCTTCTCATTTCTTTATTAATTTTTATGTTTTTTTATGAAAAATATGAGCTTTATAAACAAAATTATGTCTAATTAATTTATTAATCTAGGGGTCTTATGAACCTAATTTTCATCATGTGATAATATATAATATTTTATCTCAAATTATGATTTCAATTTAATTATATTATTTAATATAATTTTTATACTATTAATTGTTTGACAAATAATTGCTCTGGCAATTAAATAGATTTCAAAGAATTATTTAATTTTTTGTCTTTATTAAATAACATACATAGTTTCTAGGCAGAGATGTATGATTCTTTTGTATGTGACTCATGAGTGCTCAAAAATCACTAAAATTAACATGATTTTATGCATATTAATTGATTAAAAATATATCTATTTATATGATTTTATCATATATTTATATAAATTTGTCTTTTTCAGAATCAGGGGTATTTTTATTATTTTTCAGGTATTTTTGCTTAAAAACATAACTTAAAAGACTCAAAGAAGGAATACTAGAGGCAATACATCACAAATATATTAATAAATAAATGAGGAAAGGTCAACAAATATGAAAAAATTGGACAAAATAGGTCAAAAAGGTCAAAAAAGAGGAAATCGTGCCGCCGCGTCACCCAGTTGCCTAGTATCGCGCCAGCCGCGTGCGCCTCTATGCGCCACTAGTGCCTTCCGCGCGCTGCTTCCATTTGTGTCCCAATCCGCGCGTAGCCGCCCCACGTCATGCTGACGTCATCAAATGATATCATCATTCACCATTCCGCGTTTCCACAATTTTTTATCATTTTTTCACCCACTTTTTCTTACCATCCTCACCTATAAATACCCCCATTTTCTTCACAATCAAACACATGTTCTCTTTTCTTTCTTTCTCTCATTTCTTAGTTTTTAAGCTTTTCTTAGTTTTTAGTTTTTCTTAGTTAGTTTTTCTTAGTTTTAGAGTTCTTCTCTTTTTGAGAAGAACTAGTTATGTTTTTGTAATTTATTTGCTTTTTGATTCAATAAATGGGAGTGAAAATTCCATTTGGAGGTTTTCCAGCAACGGGAATAGCATCGAAGTACTGTAAGGATTTTATTTTCTTTATAGTTATTTTTTATGCTTTATTCTTACATGTTATATTTAATTTATCTGTGATTAAATTTAACTTTGCTGACTATTTGTAAACATGATATAATAATAACGTTGTTATGCTTGCGAAATATTAAATAGGTAAAAATCTCTAAAATGAATTGATTTTATTTTTATTCACGATTTTATATTAAGAATGTTAGAGAGAAATATATTATTTTTCATTACAAACTTAAATCTGAAAATTAGATTTTAAGGTTTAGTTATCCGGTTTAATTTAGAGTAGTGCTCTTTTATTTGTTGGTACAATCGCCCGTTTGTTAGAGTGAAGCTCTATTTCAAAAGTTTTTATAAGAATTATTATGTGAAAATGTATTGACAACATGTTTTCAGTAGTGGTTTTAAAACTTGAAAGTTAGTACTCGGATAATTCAATTCTTAGGTTTAATTTGGACACCTTGAATAAAGTTTAAACTGTCTAACCCCACCAAAGGTGGCATTTAAATGTTTCATTTTCAATCTCTTAGAAAAAGGAATTAATTTAACTAACCAAATTAGTTAACAACCCCACCCATAGGTGTTAATTGATTTGTTTAGTTAACAAAGAATATCTAACCCCACCAAAGGTGGTATTCATATAAAAAAAAGAGAATCAATAAATATTAATTTATATCTTTAATAACCTAAATAATATGAGCAAACATAATTAACTTAGTTATTATATCCATAAATACTCCACTATTATAAATAATAAAGTTTGCATAAACATTTATTGAATCTATATCTATGTTTATTTTAATGTTATTAGATTAGAAACACAAAAACCAAACTATCGTGACAGGATGTTTAGGATTTAATTTCATTTTTAAAAGTTTGAATAATAAATTAAAAACCACATATATTCCTTCCTTAGATACACCTTGGGAGTATACTTATCATTTTCTACGAAATGATTCGTGCACTTGCGAGAGTTTTATAAATATAAAACCAAAGTATTGGCAGAATCGGTGATGCCGGTTTTCGCTCATCAGTGACCTATAATTGATGAAATTAATGAGTAGTATGCAATTTAATTGACATGAGAGTATGATTAGACGTTTACTTGAGAAAAGAATACATGTTGGGTTGGATTCAATTGATCATGTAATTATTTGATAATTTATATTAAGGGAATCTTAGTTATTTACTTGTTTAGAAAATTAGTAGATTAAGTTTTCCTAGATATATTTTTTATATATATCTTCTTAGTTTCCAATTCTGATTTAATTAATTATTATTATTTCTTTTTAGTTCTTTTAATTTTGCTTTCTTAATATATAAAAATACAACAAAATTAGTTTTAAAAATTATTCTAGATATATTTTCTCATATATCTTTATTTTTTTAGTTTTAAAAATTAATTTTTTATAACATAATTTTCTTGAGAACGGTCTTTTTTTATCATTATATTACTTATTACGATACGTATACTTGCGTTTTCATTATACACAATTGGTGTTCCAATCATAATCCAAATAAACTTACAAACTAAGTTTTGATTTGGGCTCTTTGTCTACTAATTCCATGTAATGTATCTAGATTAAGAAATAATTGTAGCATATGCCAATTCCATTCAAAGAAGCATTTGTAAGTTGACTACCCTTTGTGATGTGATTCTGAGATGATCCATTCTACACCGAAATGTTGAAAGCCTTTGATGTATGGAATCTAAGGATCAGTCTATATATTATTATTTTTTCATTGCCAATTTGATAGCAAAGACAAAGTTTTAGTATTTCCTTTGATTTCCAAATCCCTTTCCAAAAAATGAGTCACCAGGTTTAGGGACAATATCCATAATGTTAATACGGCGACAATATTTGCTCAATAAGATTGAGACTCACATTTTATCTGCCTTGATTGCCAAATTCCATCTTAATTTAGAAATAAGGGCCATGTTTAAATGATGAAAAGATCGAAACCCCAATCTTCCAAAATCCTTAGATAAGCACATATATTCTCAACTTTTTAAAGCAAGAGTCAACTTTATTACAAATAGAAATAGGAATTTGAAAAGTACTCATGATATAAACTTGAATAGATTGAAAGATCTATTTGATAAGAGTACTCTTTCCTGCATTAGATAGAAATTTTGATCTATACCCTTCATTAAGTTTAGAGATTTTGTCCAGGATATAATTAAAATCTCTTGTTTTGTTCTTTTGTACTATGTGACATATGTTAAATTGAGAATGTAAAATGTTAATAATTGTGTAATCATCTATATCACCTCTGTATTCATGTTGAGCAATATTATTGGTAGAGGAAAATCTCAAGAGACAAGGAGGAGGTATCCATCATGCATAGAGAAAGAAAGACAAGCTCTCCTCAGAATGAAAGAGAGACTCAATGATGATAAGCTTCAATCCTCCTGGACAAGCACCAATCAAAATTGCTGCTCTTGGAAAAGAATATGGTGTGATGACCAAACCAATCATATCATCTTCCTTAGTCTTAGTCCCATATTTGATGGTTCTTCTCATTGGACTCCTGTGGTTTACCAAGATGATCCTACTGATCTACTACTTGACTTTCCCTATTTGCAGCACTTGGACCTCAGTGGAAATACCTTCACAACCATTCTAGCCTTCCTTGGCTCCTTAAGTCATCTAGCCTCGCTCAACTTTTCACATAATCCCCTTCCTGGAATTGTTCCTTTAGAGCTTGGTAATCTTAAGAGACTAAACTTTCTACATCTTAGCAGTAGTAATTATACTAATAATCTTATTGTTGACAACTTTGAATGGCTTTGACATCTATCTTCTTTGACAACTCTTAAGCTTGAAAATGTCAAGTTCAGGAATTCCTCCAATTGGCTTCATTACATCAAAATAGCTCCTTCTCTTTCAACTCTAGAGCTAAGGTCTTGTGATTTTCCTGAGATGATACTCGACCTCAAAACTTCCAATTTGACTTCTTCTTCCAACTCTCTCAAACATCTCTACATGAATCAAAACAAGATTCATCGTAACGTAATTCCTCTGTTGCTGAATGTGAGCAGTAACCTTGTTAATCTTACTCTTTCTTCTAACAATGGCATGCCATTAGGTCCATTTCCAGATAGTTCATTTGAAAATATGAAATTGCTTTCTTATATTGACTTGTCACAAAATGGAGTTGAGGGAGGAATGCCAAAATCCTCAGGCGATCTTTGCAAGTTAATGACATTGATCTTGTATGGCAATGGTTTTGGAGGGTAGCTTAACAATCTTTTAAAAAACTTAAATTTTGGTTGCACTAAGAATTCCTTAGAGATTTTAGATCTTAAAAGGAACCAATTGGAAGGGTTATTTCTTGATTTTAGAACCTTTCAGTCTCTTAGTGAGCTATATCTTGATGATAATCAATTACAGGGTCCTCTGCCCAAATAGTTTAAGCCGATGTTTTGAGTTTAAGTAGAAATTGTTTGGAGAAAATTTTCTGGTTAGGGATTCTAGTGATTTTTAGAAAGGAGTGGAAAAATAGACAAATAAATAGATCATGTATTCTCCTCATTTAAGGGTTATATATATGTATAACATCCTACACATGTGGCAAGTTACGTATAAGCGACTATGTATACATGGTAACATATGTAGTAAAAACAGAAAGCAGATCGCTACAAGTATTACACACAAATAAAGGGAGGTCGTTATATACAGGTCACTCATGGAGAGGGAGGACCGTGATCACGTCGGGATATCATAATTTCATAAGGTCTTCACATCCAAGACCTCGTTGTTTGATAACGAGATACTTTTGTCGATTGGGTTGTATGCTCTACCAAGCTCGTTGGGCCCATACCATTTGTTAAGCCAACCCTATATCTTCGCTATACCTTAGCAGGGTACCTATACTTATTAGGTCATATATCTGTTACATATTTAATATCAAACATTAACTCTCATATTCTCTTGATTTTGAGAAGTCAAGGGAATAATACTTGTTTGTTGATTTTAATTTAAATAAATCACTTTAAATGATTCAATATATCTAAGTATATAACGATCACTCAAACGATACAATTTTCGATCGTGAGGTTATTTAACTACAAACAATATTACTTTAATTAATTTTATTTTTTAGTTAAACCTTTCAGTTTTCCGCTCACTTTATAAATAGTAAAGAAATTTACTTTTATCATACGTTTTAACTTAAATTTATTTTCAGACAATTTCGACTCGTTAAGTGTTTTCCTATTATTTCTCTCTGTCTACCCGTTAGAAAAATACTTAGTCTATTTTTTAGTTCATTTGTTTAATAACGTCAAAGGGAGAACCAATCAATTCTCTATTTTTAGGTCGAGATTCAAATGACCAATATTCACATTAAGTAATTTCTTCTTCTTATTATTATTTTTTAAGCATGTCTCAAAAGAGAAAATAGGTGGTTTATCCTATGGCGATGTGATATAGGTCGTTAGGTAGCGCACCTGATACTTATATAATACCAAATGTTATATTAAATCCTCTATTTGTGTTATCAAGTTGTTAAGAGTATTTTTATTATTAATTCAAGTTTGAAGGGTTTGAAGGGGTAAACCCTTCAGGCTCTCCTCGGGTTTCGTTATTAACTCTAAAAGCAGGTCGTCATTTAAGTGCTACCTAATTGTCATATAAACATTGCCTAATCAAGTTGTCATATAAGAGTTACTTGATTAGGTCTTGTATGCATAGGTGACCCAGGTCGTTTACTTTGACCTAAAGATCTTGGTCTTTAGGTCTCGATTTTCAAGTTGCTAGGTGAATGCTACTATGCCACTCCATTATTATAGAGTTACAATTTAAGTAATCCTTACGAATAAGGAAGGTGGATGGCCTTGCTATTGGAAGTCATATATCTAATCCCTTATTTGTCACGTAGCTTGAGAAGCGGGGTTTTTATTGCACCGCACTACACTATGATATGGTATTTTCAAACTAGAAATAAATCATCGCCTTATAGTGGATAGATGGCTCATATACCCTAACTACCCCAAAGAACCAGGAACCTAAATGCTCTACCTCAATGAAAAATATGTGAATTGCTATGTCTATATTGCTGTTAATACTGAAGTAATGGGGTGAACTAAGGTCCATTTCGAAGGAAGTGGTGGAACTTGTCAGAAGAGATTAATGTCCCATATTCAAATACAACATGCCATGGTGAAATATTAATCCACAGTTAGATGCAACATGTGAGGGTGAAATATCCAACCCCTCACATGCGCTTCCATAAGAGGAGTAGTTTTCCCTAGAACTCAAGTATCTTTCTTAAGACTTATTTTGGATTATGAGCGAGTCATTTAATAATACCTGCATTTTTATCATGTTGAAACACATCTGGCGTCTCAAGTGGAAGGGCTAGGGGACTCCACCTCCAATCATGACGCATAGGATGCATCCTGCATCTCGAGTGGGGGGATCAGGGGACTCCACCTCCAATCATGAGGCATAAGACATATCCCGTATTTTCAAGTTGGGTCAGGGGGCTCCACCTCCAATCATGAGGCATAAGATGTATCCCACATCCCAAGCGAGAAGGTCAGATGATTTTTCCTGACTTAGGGGCATGAAATAAGACGCCCAAAGTCTGATTGCGAGCATATTTTGCATCTCGAGTGAGGGGGTCAAGGGACTCCTCCTCCAATCACGAGGCATAGGACGTATCCTATATCCCGAGTGGGGGTGTCAGGGGACTCCCCCTTCAATCACGGGGCATAAGTTGTCTTGCATCTCAAGTGAGAAGGTCAAATGACTTATCCCTACTTGAGGTACGAAATAAGACATCCAAAACATAATTGTGAGCATATTTCGCATCTCAAGTGGGGTGGTCAGGGGATTCCTCCTCCAATCATGGGGTATAAGACAGGTCGTATCTCAAGTGGAGGGTCATAAATTTTGTGAGATAGGCGACATGCGAGGGTGAAAACCGTACCCCACATGTGCTCTAAAATTTGAGGAATTGATCACTTTAATATTTTGCGAAATATGCGACATGTGAGGGTGAAAACCCTACCTCACATGTGCTCCAAATTTTCCTTGCAAGAAGAAAGTAAATACTTTGACACACTCAGTTAAATACTCAAAATATGGGAGTTCATGTATTGACCTTACGTGCCTAAAGAAAACACGATGCAAACTTCATAATAACTTTATCAATATTTGGATAATGAATTGGTTGTATACACCATATGTGGGGCGAATAGTCCCGCTTTATAATAATTTCATCAACAATTTTTCTTGTCATAATGGGATAAATAATACGACTTGATAAATCCATCAACACAGGAATGAATTGTCGATATCTTGATGAATACTAAATCGTTATGAAAGACCCAAGTATATGCACTAATAATTAGGACAACACAAGTAAAGTTTACAGATCATACTTGGTTAATGAATGTCGTTAAATAGTCTTTGAAGATCGAAGTATCATCATATGTGAATGAAGTATTGATCCTTTTATAATTTCTTTTCGCAATGCATGGATTACACATATCCTGAAGTGCACCAAACTCTACCTCATTCACCAAGATCAATCCCTACATCATATAAATAAGCACATGTAATGATCAGCTTATATATCATATAAACTCACCTCGCGTGGTGTCCATAAGCTTCCCTTAACTTGTTTGAAATTGAGTCTTCAAAATCATGGTGATAAAGCCACCATGAAGGGTCTCTATATGAAAGCTCTTATTCGATGTAGCAATAGAGGCATCAACTCCAATCAAGTCAGCCCCTTAAATGTAATCATCATTTGAAGTAACATGTCTTTACTTGACCTATACATGTCTGAATGGCCAACTAGGAGGCAGGGTTGCCCATATCATTACTCTAAGACATCTACCAAGACCTTAGGCGTTGTACCTATTCGGCATTACTACCATGCCTTTGCTAGTCAAAATATATCAGGCCCAAATCATACCATAATCGCTTCTACTATTGATTTCTTAATCTATATAGAAGTGTCATCCCAATCGAAATTGACCTATAGGTTGTAGAAATATCAAAGTCATTGGCAGCATGGTAAGGAAAGTAAAAGGTATCTACGACTAGAGGTTTTAAATTAAAGACTTGGGTTACATATCGCAATCCCACTCAGCCATTTCGAGCAGTAAACCTTGGATTGGTTTATCTTATTTGTTTAAATTCGAATTGAAAACCCAAATCTTCTGGTAAATGTATTTCAAATCGATCTTTTAACCATATTTAGAGCATGGCTGATATAACTTCAAGTCTTTATTAGACGAACTATGTATATATATATATATATATATATATATATATATATATAACTTCAAGTCTTTATTAGACGAACTATATATATATATATTGCAATTAACTCCAATTAATTTAGACGCAGTCCGTTCTTCACTTCCTAAGTCTCAACCATCCCAAGCCCAGTTCAATTAAGCCCCAACCCGTTCTTATTTAGGTGAATTTCTTCTCAGTGGGTTCAGTCTATTCCCCCTTAGGTCACACCAATTCTAATCTATCTATGTGACAATTTCAGTCCATCAATTTTAACGAAAAAGCTTGAAAATTATAAACCATAAGTTCAAGAACACCACTACCCAAAAGAAGATACGACCTGGAGGTGTGTATCCTAATTATTTTGTCTCTCTCAAGTCCATCCATTAGTTCATACCAAGGAACGACCAGGTCAGCCCATTAGCGGCCAGAACCATACCATCCCACTAGATATCATAACAGATCACAACACCAACTAGCTCGTGGGTTGGTGGCTTAAGGTTAGTTTCAGATTGAAAGCAAATCCACACTCATCAATTCGTGGTAGGTATATCTAATTCATCATTTATGGTAACCTATCAAGTGCAGTTCTTCTATAGAAATTGGCCCAGTTCAATCAACACCTAGCAAATATTCAAAATCCAAGTCGTGATCATCACCACATGAATCGATCAAGTAGGTGCAGTTGGGAAGTCCAGTTTATTTCTAGCCAACCCCATTTTTGACAACCCGCTACTCATAAATCTAAATCTACACCAATAGCACATGACTTTCCTTTGTCATCTTTTTGAGCCCATTGAGCGACCAAAACCCAGTTCACGATTCCCTTAACACACCATTGAAAGTTCTAGCTCTGGTTTGCTCGATCTGTGCCATGCTACCACTACCTCGTCTAACAATAAATACCTACACCAACTACATATCGTGACCCAATCCTCCCCGACTTGCACCATGACCTGTACCAGCTCAATCTATTCATGGCCAAAAATGGAATGAAACGAGCTAGGAATGAAACTGGTAGTAGTTCGCGGCTTCCACTATTCGTGTAGATATCATAACAGATCGTCAAATTTGGATTCACAGTCCATTTAAACACAAACAACCCCAATGTTGTCTTGTATGCGCTAGAAGCTATCCAGATTCACAATTCACCTTTCTAGCCCAACGACCCATATCTCTCCAAGTCGTTCACATAGCGACCTGAATGATGGCGGCCATGGTAGAGATGGTTTCAAAGTACTCACCCTCTACGCATACGCTAGGTATCAAAGCCTGTTATTCGCTGGACTTCCATCCACGTAACGGCCCAGCCCAGATTGATCTGACAACACAACTTCCTCAGATTCCTGAGTGGACCTCCACAAATCAGCTTCCTATAAGCTTTAATTTCTGGTGAGAGAGGTTTGGTACTATTTAGAAATAGGTTTATTTTTGGCAAAGATGTGGAGTGACAGCAAGGTCTGCTACCAAATATAATTAAATGCAATTTTCACTTCTCTAATTTGGCTTATCAAAATACGTGTAGCCCATATTCATAATAGCCCACATGTGCATCAAATATGCAACATTGTGACACCCTTATGAGTGATAAGTGAAGCTCGGTAAATGAGGACGGGCTGTCCATTTTGTGTGAAGTAAATAGGTACGATCCATAAGAGTTTATTTGGGTCGAACTAGGCCTAGTTGGGAAGCCTAGTTCATTTCTCTCCAGTCCAATTTTACTCGATGTTCATTGATAACTGTATTTTATATAGTTATTTTCATCTATTTTAATAATTATAATTGCTATGTTCTTGACATTTTTAGTTAATTTTAGGGGAATAAAGTAATATTTACTGTTTATTTGTTAGGGAATATATGTTTAAGAAAATTAAAGAATTTGAATCAAAAAAGTACTCAATTGCAAATTTATGTATGAAAATATAATTTAAAATAAAAAAGTACTTAATTGCAATTAATAAAAGTATAAAATATAATTTGAATTAAAATAGGGCTTAATGGTAATTAACAAAAGTTTAAAAGTTAATTTAAATTAAAAAAGGCTTAATTGAAATTAAAGAAAGTTTAAAATTTAATATGAATTAAATTGGAGGGCTAAAATGCAATTAAGGAAATTTATTTTCTGCGCAGGAAAAGGAGGCCACTTCCCGCCATCACCGACGCGCGACATAAACCGTTCGATCAGGAAATCAATGGCTACGATGAGGTGCGTGGAATCCATACGCAACAAGCACGGGTGGACACGGGTATTTAGGTGCACGTTGCTCGGCATTGAGTGGGGCCCACCTACCGCGCAGGCCAGGGTGCAGGGTGGGACCCACGTGTCTACTGCATAGGCATTTTCCCGTGCGATGTGGTCCACAGAAAATTCGCGCGCCATAACCATCCAACAAATGATACAATGCCACATGTCTCAAATATTCCTACAGCTAATCCGAAGTGGACACGTGGCACGTATTAGGTAAAACAAAAGCGTAGAACCAGCGCACGCGTTTACGGAGCTCGGAAGAGATGTATGGATAAAATTAGAAGTTCTTGATTGACAAATTAAATTTACTAAAAAAATATAAATCAAGAGAAAATAATATGATTCGAGTGGATTAATTTGGTGAAAAACTGCAATCCTATAATTCTTTTAACTTTTTATAAAACTCTTTAGTTAACTTGTTCCAATTAACGATTCTTTTGGATAAAATCAGAGTGAAATAATTTTAGTACTCAACAAATGTAGTGACAAATCTTCGTGGGAACGATAACTTTACTTATCAAATTTTATTACTTGTGACTTTGTATACTTGCACAATTTTATG
This sequence comes from Hippophae tibetana, assembly GCA_037013495.1. Lineage (NCBI taxonomy): Eukaryota > Viridiplantae > Streptophyta > Magnoliopsida > Rosales > Elaeagnaceae > Hippophae > Hippophae tibetana. The sequence goes on from CM072802.1 coordinate 49,198,402, forward strand.
TTCTCCAAAAAAGACAACAAGTTTTTGGCATCGTTACCGAGGATTTGTTTACTATTTTTATTGTTGATATTAATATCAATCAATCTGATTTTAATTAAAAAAAATAGAGGAAATAATCGAGTTTCACAATTCATTGTTTAACCAATCCACAAAATAGAGGAAACAACTCTCAAATAACCCCAAACGACATGAAACGAGCTAGGAATGAAACTGGCAGCAATTAGAAGCTTGCCTTGTTCATTTAAATATCATAACAGATCGTCCTTATTAGCGATCTCGCGATTCACTTTTCCAACCTCAATGACCCATATCATTCTGTTCAAGCGACGTCGCATACCTGTTCGTCCCTTTTTAGTTTGCCAGCTCCACCCAATCAGCACCTAGTATGTTCTTCCTCAGTTCGTAGCAGTTCAACCGCATAAGCCCAGCTTGTTTTTCAGAGATTCGTACCGGGTCCAATTGATCCAACCCCAATTTATGACGTATCCAACCCAACCCGTCTCTCTTCTGCTCGTTTCTTCATCTCTTCAGGCTGTTAATTCATCTCGTGGAGATTGTTTTTTGGTTTCATGAAAAGGTGTGTGACTGGGTTGTTTTGGATCTACACATTGTTAGCAGTTCGTGCTTGGTTGGTATTAGAGAGATGTCATCACTCTTCTACTATGAATTCTAGCATTTGCGAATTTAGATTATGTATCTATTTGCAAGAATTGGGTTTTTCACATGGGCTGAGCCTAACCCAATTCGTTCAAGATAATGTTTATACATCCCATTATTCACTGTTTTACTCGGTATGCACTATCGCCACTCCCAATTTACGCCATTTCCTATCAATACATTTCCTTTTCAGTTCACGAATTGTTTATCTGGTTTTGTGTGTTAAAATCAATTGGTGACAACTCATGCTGTTCATGGTAGTGTTTACAGTTGATCTGGGTCTAAGAACAACCAATGCTTGTTAACTTAGCTTGAGGCAGGGTGATTTGGACCAACGCTCTGACATCAGTTCGCTCCCAAGTCTGCATTGACCACAGTTCATCGTGGTCCTACTATAGCGACCTACAGGTCGCCCTGACCTCAGTTCTAAATCTGTCCCTGCGGATTGTGCAACCGCTCATTCTTCCAGCTCGCTACCCATTCCTATCCATTTTTTGTGTGCAAGTAAATGTCCCTAAAACGAGATAATTCTCCTTAGAATAAAAATGAAGGTCTCAAATGCCAACTATGGACTAGAAAGATTTGAGTTCCCACAGACGGTGCCAATTGTTTGGAGAGAATTTTCTGTTTAGAGATTCTAGTGATTTTTAGAGAAAAGTGGGAAAATGGACAAATGAATATATCCTGTATTCTCCTCATTTAAGGGGTATATATATGTATGACATCCTACGCACATGACAAGTTACGTAAAGCGACATGTATATATGGTTACATATGTAGTAAAAACAAAAAGTAGATTGCTACAAGTATTACACACAAATAAATTGAGGTCGTTATATACAGGCCGTTCACGGAGAGGGAGGACCGTGATCTCGACGGGATATCAAAATTTCACAAGGTCTTGACATCCAAGACCTCACCGTTTAATAACGAGGTAGTTTTGTCGACTGGGTTGTATGTTCTACCAAATTCGTTGGGCTTATACCATTTGTTAAGCCAATCCTATATCTTCGTTATACCCTAGCGGGGTACCTATACTTATTAGGTCGTATGTCCATTACATATTTAATACTAAACAGAAACAAACTCACAGGAACACTACCTGACGTCCCCAAGTTATGATCGTTAAAAGTGTTGCGCTTAGCTTACAATAAGTTAAACGGAACTCTGAGGGAAAATATTGGGCAGCTATCTAATCTTGAGATAATCGATGTTTCTTCAAATTCTTTTACTGGGGTTGTCTCACAAATTCACCTACAAAATCTTTCCAAACTGAATTTGCTAGATTTATCCTTCAACTCTTTAACATTGAACTTAAACACCAGTTGGGTTTCTACTAAACATTTGGCCATCATCAGATTGAGTTCTTGCAAATTGAGTACTCCTCAGTTTCCTAGCTGCCTTTATATAGGAATTACAGGTAAACTAGATATGTCTAAAGTAACTAAATATAGATATGCCTGAAGTAAATAGATATACATTAGCATATATATATACATTAATATGTTACTAGATATACATTAACAGCCCCCCTCAAACTCAAGGTGGATGTGAGACCAGCTTGAGGTTGTCAACCAAATTATGAGTGCGTCCTTTGGGAAGTGCCTTAGTGAAGATATATGCAAGTTGATCATTGGAGGAAATGGGGAAAAGCTTGAGAGCACCATGGACAAGATGAGAGCGAATAAATTGACAATCAATCTCGATGTGTTTAGTCCGTTCATGGAAGACATCGTTATGAGCAATACGAATGGTACTCTAATTATCACAATAAAGGGAAGTATTAGAGGATGTGGACACACCCAAATTCTTAAGAAGCCATCGTAGCCAAAGAAGCTCAGATGTGGTATCAGCAAGAGCACGGTATTCTACTTTAGTATTAGAACGGGCCACGAAGGTTTGTTTCTTACTTCGCTAGGAAATCAAAGAAGAACCAAGGAGAACGTAATAACCTATAGTGGACCTACGAACAGTGGGATCTCCTACCCAATCAGCATCAGAGAATGCACAAAGTACTAAAGGAGATTGAGCTGAGTAGAAAAGGCCATGGAAGATAGTGCCTTTCAAGTATTGTAGAATACGTAGAACATTATGACGAGTAACTGTAAGATAAACGAGGCTGCCAACCAATCGTCTATAAAGAGAGGGATTAGACAATGGTTGCCCCTACGATGGTGTGAGATGCGCATTAAGTTCAACTGGAGTGTCAACAGCCTTGCTGTCAATGAGTCCAGCTTGAGATAAGAGGTCAGATGCATACTTAGCTTGAGTAATATAAAGACCATCTGTGGAACGAATGATCTCAAGACCCAAGAAGTAGCTGAGATGTCCAAGGTCTTTCATCTCAAACTGCTGACTAAGAAAATCCTTGAGTTCTTGAATGCCATTGAGGTCATCACCAGTTATGATCATATCATCCACATATAGGAGAAGCAAAATGGTGCCTTTATCATTGCAACAAAGAAATAAGGCAAAATCATAAGGACTGGTAGTGTAACCCAAGCGAAGGATGGTGGAGCTGAACTTGGAAAACCATGCTCATGGAGCTTTTTTAAGGCCATAAAGTGCTCGTCGAAGGCGACAAACCTTATTTGTTTCAACAGAAAGATCAGGAGGAGGTTGCATATAGAATTCTTCATGAAGATCCCCATTAAGGAATGTATTTTTGACATCCATCTGAAAAAGGTCTCATTTACTAGCTGTGGCAACAACTAAGAGGGTACCAAAAGAGGAAATACGGGCAACTATAGCAAAAGTCTCTTCATAATCAATCACATACTCTTGTGTAAAACCTTTTGCTACAAGACGAGCCTTGTAGCGATCGATAGAGCCATCAGAGCGAGTCTTGATTTTATATATCCACTTACTACCAACCACAGACTGACCAGGAGGGAGAGTAATCAGATCCCAAGTATGGTTTTTGGTTAATGCATCAATTTCTTCTTTCATTGCAATCTACCAAAAAGGGTTAGTAGATGCCTCACGATAGGTGTGAGGCTCATGGAGTGTGCCAAGGGCAATGTAACAATGATAGTAAAGTAAATGTGTAGGAATAGATCTTACCCGGGTTGAGTGGCGAGGTGAAATGTCTTGTGGAGGATCTTCAGGCGAAGCAAGAGTATGGGACCTATGTTTAAGGTGGGGTAGCTCGTTATCAACCTGTTCTTCTATAACCTATCTAGGATAATCATCAAAAATATCTGAAGATTGAATAGTGAAGTCCATAGGTGGATTAGGAGTATCTTTAGAAGGAACAGGAGACTTATTTGAAAAGATTTCTAGAACATTTGAATTAGTTAGGGAAGAACGAAAGTGAGAAAGTTCAACAAATAAGCGATGTTCCCAAAAGATAACATTTCTCGAAACATGAAGACGATATGAGACAGATCCGAATGTATGAAGGTAATGATAGTCAGGGGATGACCCAAAAAGGTGCTCATACGGAGTCTGATTATGAATGACAACGCTTGGAATGCGATTAATGGCATGAACAACATGAAGATAAGCTTCACCCCAAAATGGGGCAGGAACTTTGGCAGAAAGAAGAAGAGCACAAACAGTGTCAAGAATATAATGAAGTTTTCTTTCCGCTCGACCATTTTGTTGAGAGGTTCCTGGACAGGTTAGATGATGTACAATTCCATAGGAGTGTAACAGACTTTGAAAAGCATTTTTGAGTATATTCAAGAGCATTATCATATCAAAAAGTTTTGATATGTTTTAAGAATTTTGTTTCAACCATTTTTGCAAAGTTACTGTATATTGGTAAGATTTCAGAACGAGATTTCATTGGAAAGATCCAACTATAACGAGATTTCATTGGAAAGATCCAACTATAACGAGAATAATCATCAATAAAAACAACAAAATATCGAGATCCACCAATACTAGTAAGAGGAGAAGGTCCTCAAACATCAGAATGAATTAACTCAAAAATACTATTAGAGATATATTTACTATTATTGAAAGGTAAAGCTGGTTGTTTTCCTAACTGATATGAAGTACAATCAAAATTGTCTTTGGACATAGAACCCAATAGACCTTTAAAAGCTAAGTGTTATACCCGAGTGGATGGGGCATGACCAAGACGAGAATGCCAAAGTGCGAGAGAAGGTAAGGAAGAAACTGCAGCAGTTGTAGCAACAACAGAGGTAGGAGAAACAGGTGGAAGATGAAGATTATTTACGGGAAACATACGCCCGACCCTAGAACCGGTCCCAAGCTCTTGCCCCGTCCTCGGATCCTGCACAATACACCCAAAAGAGTCAAAAATAAGGTGATATCCTAGTTCAACTAATTGACCCATCGAGCATAAATTATAGGATATGTCAGGTACATGGAAAACCCCAGGAACAGAGAGGGTAGAGGTCGAAACAAAACCTAGACTATTCCCATGAATGGTGGAACCATCAACTATATGAATATTAAGAGGATGTGGTACAGGGTCAAGTTTGGAGAATAAAGATGAGTGAGGTTTCATGTGATTAAAACATGCAGAGTCAAAAAGCCAAGTTTGAGACTTACCAGGAAAAAACTGAGAGAGTAGTGGAAAGAGATGCATTATCAGCCATTTGAACAACCTGATTTATGATCTTCTGTAGTTCAGTGGAAGAGAGGTTGATAGTGGATCCAGAAGACTGTGACTCTGTTAAACTAGAAGGTATCAACGAAGTAGGCTCAGTATTAGCAACAATAGCAGTAAATTTGTTACGACGGTAACAAGTCTTAATGGTGTGGACATGACGCTTGCAATAATTGCAGAACCTTTCATTGCTCTACCTACGACGATTGTAAAAGCCAAAGGAATCATTTGCTTGCTAAGGTTGCTCAATGGTAGTAGCAGGAGGAGTAATAACCAAAACATTGAACTTATTCTGGGCTTGAAGGGTTGCAAGTCGAGCTTCTTCTCTAACCAACTCATTTACAGCAGTATTAAGAGAAGGAGGAGGATTGCGATTAAGAAGCTGACTTCAGATGGGCTCAAAGTCCTTGTGGAATGACATCAAGAACTCATAGAGATGAAATTCATCCCTAACTGTAGCATATTGCTGAGCATCTATTGAGCATGCCCAAATTGGATCACAAAGATCAATTTGGTCCTAAAGGAAGCGAAGCTGATCAAAGTAGTCATTGATAGATTGCCCTGGTTTTTGTTGAAGTTGATGCAATTCAACTATTAGCTGATATTTCATGGATCCGTGAGTAGTGGAGTACCTTTTGGCCAACATATCCCATGCTGATTTGGCATCATCAAAGCTACCCAACAGATTGGAAATGGAGGGAATGGAAGTATTCTGAATCCATGTGAAGATCATGTGGTTGTGACTATCCCATTCAATCATGTGACGTAAGAAAGTAGCATCTTCTTCACTTGCTTCTTTGATAGGAATGATAATTGCACCAGTACAATAATGCCAGAGCATACGACCCTTAAGAAAATTACGCATAGCTTGAGACCATGACAAGTAATTTTTAGTCCCCTCTAATATAGTATTGATAGGACAAGAAACACAAACATCCTTTTTATCCATTTGGAAACACAATATGCAAAAACGGATTGCACAAATGAGGTTTACGCGAAAAACTGAGTAGGGAGGACTTGTATTGGAAGTCAACGGTCAAAGTCAACGGGCAGCACGGGCAACAAATTCAACGGTCAGCAGGGTTGCAAAAAATTCAACGGTTAGCGGGTCTCTATGACGTCAGTTGGATGCTATGATGATGTCAGCCCTACGCAAGTCGTTGATGATGTCACGGAACCAAAGCGCGACGTGTGTGGCACGTCAGATTCACGCGTGGTTTCTGTTGGAAGCGCGTGCAAAGGAGGATGAGTGTGACACGCTCATGGATGTGTATATCTGGTGGTGGCGATCACAGTGGTATCTGCAGAATGGTCGTCGGGTTAAGATTCACAACGACATTTGTTTTCGATGGCGGCACGTGAAAAGACGTGCAGATATTTGGAGCTGTGCATGAGGGAGTGTGTGGTGTCCGATGATTGCGATACTTCCACGATTGTGTAGATCTGGTCGAGCCGATCGCAATGGTATATGAAAAAAAATTATCGGAACAAGATGCACGGCGGCGGTGGTGATTGCAGTGATCTGTGTGGTGCGGGACTCCTTAACAACGACGAATGTAGTCCTGGAACCTAAGGATAACGGCTGAAAGTCGTCGTAGGTTGAACGATGAATGATTGAAGCGACTATTGTGACAACGGAAGCTAAAAGGGTTAAGTAACACCATAAAAGACAAGACTGCTAGAAAGACCAGAATAGTGGCTCTGATACCATGTTAGAAATACTTAATGATTGTATTCTATTCTGTGATACAAATGAATATACATGGTACCTTTATATAAGAATTACAAGTAAATTAGATATGCCTAAAGTAACTAAATATAGATATGCCTAAAGTAACTAAATATAGATATGCCTAAAGTAACTAAATATAGATATGCTTAAAGTAACTAAATATAGATATGTCTAAAATAAATAGATATACATTAACATATATATATATACATTAATATGTTACTAGATATACATTAACATTGGAGAAGATCAATTTTTCAGGAACCATTCCTGACTCGCTGGGTTCACTAGACAGGCTTCAAGTATTGTCTTTAAAACACAACAATTTGACAAGAAAGTTGCAACCAATTGCGAATTTTAGATATTGGTAACAACAAGTTGAAGGGAACATTACCTACATGGATTGGTAGGAGCCTAACAGAGTTGATTGTCCTGAGTCTAACATCGAATCGATTACAAGGGAGTATACCATCAGAAATCTGTCAACTTTCTCGTATTCAAACATTAGATCTTTCTCTAAACAAGTTCATATGATACCCTTGTCAGTTTCGGCATAGGACGTGACACTGCAGCCTTCAACAGTGATTATTCTTATACAATTCATTATGATTATTTAAAAAGTGATTATGATTTAACTGTCTACAAAAACAAAGCATCAATAATGTGGAAAGGAAGTCAGCAGATATATCATGACAAGAATCTAGGATTACTAAGTGTTGATCTTTCAAACAATAAATTGACTGGACGTATTCCTAAAGAGTTTGTTGATCTTGTGGCAATTGAATCAACTAAATCTGTTAAGGAATGAATTGAGTGGTCATATTCCTCAAAACATTGGGAGATTAAGTAAGTTGAAATCCTTAGATTTGTCCCACAATCAGCTTTCTGGAGAAATACCCAATAGTTTGAGTGTGTTGAATTTTTTAGCTGTTCTGGATTTGTCAAACAATCAACTATCTGGAAAAATACCAACAGGGCCTCAACTAGAAACCCTAGGCAGTTATGCTTATGAAGAGAATTTAGGACTTTGTCGACCTCCTTTAACAAGTAGGTGCCAAACTAGAGATAAAACAATAATGGAGTGTTCTCATTCAAGGATTGATGATGAGGATTCATGGATGGACTTGTCATCATTTCGTATTGGAAATCTCATTGGATTCATTCTTTCATTTTGGTGTGTATGTGGGACTTTCTTCTTGTTAAACCCCTCTAGAAGATTTATATGCCTATTTTGAAAGACTGGCAAAGTTGGGGGAGAACCTTTGAGCTAACCCCCTCTCTCCTAGTTTCCTGTTTCTTTGATGATGATAACACTACTATATATTTATAATCAACATGATTGCCACAATAAAATGTATATATATTATGGATTTGGTTGCTGTTTTTTTTATCTCCCCTTATGTTTTAGACCGTTGTAGTTCATTTTTCTCAAATACAACCCTTGTAGAATGCAACTAGTACGCTCATGGCCTTCACAATAAAACCTGGTATACAGTTACATTTATTGACTGTATAATTACCATTATATCCTTTATTGTAGTTGTAACTTGTAGGGTCCTTATCATACATAGTGCATGGAAAATGTTACACATGAAAGTCGTTACAAAAAAAAAATGAAACTTACAGTATTGACTTCCCCATTATCCAGATAAACAAACACAATTTTGGCACTTCTTTGTCACCACCAAGACGGAAATTTTTAAGTGAACTGAGAAAAATTGTAAAGTTTTTGAAGAAATTGAAAACCATAGCAATCTTTTATTAAAAGAAAAAAAGTCTTAAACTTGACTTCATTTGTAGGCTTCAGTTTTAAGAGTTCGAGAATATTCTCTAACTTCTTGTAAGCTATAATTGAAGAGCTTACATATGTTAATAGAAATAAACTCTATTTATCTATCTATCTATCTATCTATTCATGCTGCTCACTATTTTCTGTTATCCCTGGCCCTAGCCGCCATTCTGACTAATTTTGGAAGGGAGTGATTCAGTAGAATTAACACGAAGAGTATATCATTCCATCCAAAATTCTGCAATATAATGAATTTACAAATTGTCTCCAGACTTGGTTTGGCTTCAAATGCTATTCCATTATGGGGGGGGACCAAACGTAACAGAACAAACTGAAATTACAAAATTCATGAGAAAACAAGTACAAGCTCGAGTACACTATTTAAAGCTAAACATGATTAGCATAAAAAATTTCCTCAATTAGAAGGCTGAAAATCTTTGTGAAGACTCTTTTCATGAAGGTTTGTAATGTAAAATTACCGAAACTCAGAGACTGCTCGGCACCCAAGAAAACTGTCCAAAGAAGCCAAATCTGTAGAAGTATTGTGGAAGCAACAGAACATCGAATTGAACACCAAATAGGATAGGACCCATATTACTCTTCAATTAATCAAAGATATACAAAGAGAGTCATCGCATCACTGACTCCTTTACAAAGGAACGGCCACCTGAGCTGCAAGAGCAAAGGTTTAAAATGAGTAAAAAATTTGAGCTATATTTTATTTGACCAAGTACTTTCAACTTAAAGAACCAAAACTCACGTGTACTCAAGGTGAATGTTCATGAACCGAGAGTTTTCTCTACTTTGTGATAGTGTAACACAGCCTTCAATGAGCTGATCTTGCTCCACTTCGATTGGATCATAAAAGTAAATCATTGTCTGCAAAACTCGTTTGTTAGTTTTGCTAAACAGCTATTTATGTCCATATTTCAGTAGGAAAAATAAAAGAAAATAAAAAAGATGAACGAATTCACTGCATTCTTTTGCTGAAAGACTGAATTCACACCCTTTTTCTGTTCTTTTAGGCAACTGTTGTTGGCAGTATTATAAACTTTTGTAGATTAATCACCTATGAAGATAAGCCAAGCTTTGAAATCATTTCAGGTCATACAATTGTCAACTTTGAACTTTGTTCATTTGAAATTTGAATTACAACAAACATCAATAAAAACTGGTCAACGTCCAAAACCCACACAACTAAAGACATTTCAAACTCATTGTGGAACACATGGCCAAAAGTGGTGTAAAATTATTCCGGTAGCATAATAATGTTTCCATCAATCTTCAATTATAAATTTAGTCTGCTGTTGAGAAGAAAATTTCCATAACTAGAGTTTAGAGAAAAAAAAAATTGATAAATCTGGTCAATATAACATATTAAAATCAATCCACACGAAGCTCAGTCTAGTTTTGCCCCCTTACATGTCAGACTGTCAGTTTTCAATTGTATATTTTATATATTTGCATGGTCTTATTTGCTAATTATAAAACTTGGATCTGTTTTCCCTATAACTAATTGGTACCTAATATCTAAATATAAAACTGAACATTGTATGTTTGAGCATCATTCACAAGTAGGGAATTAGATTCAACTCAACTGTAATGTATGGAACTAACTTATGTTACTCTGACTTGCCCTTTTGTACTACCATACTGGCATCGACATGACACATCGGTATGAGATATGAGCCGGACATGGCAGTTGATATATTGGACTTGGTAATGAAAAAGTCTCCATGTCCATAAATTGGTAACTTTATATCCGTGTCCAAGTATCTAAAATTCTAAATTTATTAAATTTCGCAAGACACATACCCATATCCGAATCCGAGCAGAAATTTAAATAATGTTTTTTAGTTTTTTTATTTTTAGAGAGAAAAGTGAGGATAAAACAAGAAAAGATAAAAGGATAGTGAACTTAATTTATCTTATTAAAATTATGACAAATTTTTCTTATAAAAATTCAATCGGTATAAACCCACCTCTCTTCGTGGGTTCATTTCACTACTTTAAGGGTTGTACCAGATTATATAAGATTGTTTCTTATACAGTCCTAAATCATACTAAACGCCTGGCTGGTTAAAAAATTTAATATCTACTGTGCCATACTATATAGCGTACCAAACACGCCCGTTGTCTCATTGCACTTTAGCCTTAGCCATGTTTGTTGTCTCCCACAGACCATCTTCCATGCAAAGCTGCAGTTATTTGACATTCCAGCAACTTAATTGTCAGCATTTTTGGCACTCCACTCAGAGGTTCTCCTTCATCTCTCTTTTCAATTTCCATTGGTATTTCTTCTTCCCTTCTATCATTTGCTCTCTCTCATCCGAGGTTTTTCATCCAATTGTATTTTGCTCCCCCAACCCTAAAGAGTGAGCTTTCTTAACAATGGAATACGAGTCTCTTTTATTCCCGTTGTTTCTCCTCTCAAATTAGGAAACTATTTCTTTCCTCTTTTTTATTTTGTGTAGACTTTTAGAGAATATTATTAGTGTTGTACAGGTTATAAAACTAGTGTAAATCAAGCTATAATTTAAATGTTGATACCAGCTGTTATATTTCTAAATTAGTGGACATTTATTTAATTTCTTATTCCTATTTACATTGTTGTAATATCATCAGAGCATTTCTGAAATTCAATTTTGTTTTCTCACCAATTCTTTCGAGGAAGTTTTTTATTTTTCTTTGAAATTCACTCTTTGAGTTGAGCTCAAATCTGTATCCAAGAGTAGTGCAAACATTCCTAGAAACTGGGATTTTGCAACATCAGTAGAGTGCTTGGGTTTTTTAGTTCTCAACCCAGTCATCGTGAGTTCCATCTCTGCTCAGACTAGTCATCTTCGCGAGCCATTACCCACAGTTCGCCGACCACCCAAAATCGCGAGACATCAGTCATCCAATCTCACGAAACTCAGGCACCGTCAGACCATCTGTCCATTGTCGTCACCGACCATCTGTCTATGTAATAAATTTTAGCCCAACCCAACCTAATCACAAATTTCAATCCACATTGGTAGGCCCAAATCAACATACATATAAACCCCACTTAAAATAACATCAATGGCCACAGGAAAACCTGTAATTAGTGGTTCCACAGAAAACAATCTTCTGCCCATCACTAGTCACAAATTAAATAGGTACAATTATCTTCGGTGGTCCCAATCCGTCATGATGTTTATATGTGGAGAGATGACTATCTCACTGCAGATGCATTAGCCCCGAACAAAGACGATCTGCAATACAGAACATGGAAATCTGAAAATAATATGGTGATGTCTTGATTGATAAATTCCATGACAAACAAGATTGGAGAGAACTTTCTTCTCTACAATACTGCCAAAGGAATATGGGATGCCACTAGAGACACTTATTCCAGTTCTGATAATATGTCTCAACTATTTGAGATCGAAAGCATCCTCCATGATCTTTGTCAAGGAGAGTTATCAATTACCCAATACTTTAACTCTCTCACTCGATGTTGGCAACAATTAGACCTCTTTGAGGTTCATGAATGGACATGTCTAGCAGACAGCATCTTGTACAAACAGATTATTGACAAGCGGGTTTTCAAATTTTTACTGGGGCTCAATAAAGATCTTGATGATGTGCGCGGCAGAATTCTAGGAACAAAACTCTTGCCCAACATTCGTGATACCTTCTCCAAAGTTCGTCAAGAGGAGAGTCGTAAAAAGGTGATGATGGGTCCTCAATCTATCATTTTCGCGACTAGAGAAGGATCTGCACTTGCTATTCAAGGACACCAGCACTCTCATACTGTAAACAACCGTCCTCGTAGTCGTAGAGGAAGACCTTGGTGTGATCACTGTTGTAGACCTTGTCACACTAAAGAAATCTGCTAGAAAATTCATGGAAAGCCAGTTGATTGGAAACCACCCTCCACACAACACATGAACAAAGAAAGTTATGGAAAAACTGTCTCCAAATCTCATGGAACTACGTCCCCTGAATCTTCTCTGTTTAGCAAGGGATAGATTGGTCTCTTCCAGAAAATATTTGGATAGTCCTTGCGCACATCATCTGCCACTATAGCTCAATCAGATAACACTCTAAACGCTCTTGGTGTGAATAGGTTATGAGACTATGGATTGTTGATTCAGGTGCTTCAGACCACATGACGGGTGATGCTTCTCTTCTCATGAATCTTAAAACTTACCAAACGGCCACACTATCAGAATTGTCGATGGTTCAGTATCAAAAGTAACCAGAATTTGTTTAGCTAAAATTTCAAACTCCTTTATTCTAGATTTTGTCCCTCTTGTTCCCACACTTGATTGTAATCTTGTATTAATTACTAAACTCACCCGTGATAAAAATTATATAGCTAAATTTGTTCATAACCTATATGAATTTTAGGATTTGGATTCGGGGATGATTGGCAGTGCTAAAGAATGCTCGGGACTCTATCTCTTACGAAGTGAAGACCCTCCACCAATACAAGCCCTCCAAGGTGTATTCAAAGTTTCTTATCAGAATAAAGTTTTGTTAAATCTTAATTCCAATAATGATGGTGAAATCATGTTAAATCATTATCGCTTAGGTCATCCTAATTTCCTGTATTTACAAAAACTTTTCCCTTATCCTTTAGAAAAAAAATTCAAAGGATTTTTAATGTTAAGTATATCAATTTTCAAAACATGTTAAAACTTCACATCCTCATCTTCCACATAAAAAATCACATCATTTCTCATTGATTCACACTGATATTTGGGGACCTTCTCGAATCAAAAACATCACAGGGACATGTTGGTTCATTTCATTTGTAGATGATCATACTCAAATCACTTGGTTATTTTTAATGAAAGAAAAATCTAAAGCAGGTCAAATTTTTAAAAATTTCAATACCATGATTCAAACCCACTTTCAAACCAAAATTTAAGTATTGAAATCTAACAATGCTAAATAATACTTTGCTTCCACCCTTACTGATTATCTATTAAGTCAAGGGATTATCCATCTAAGCTCTTGTGTTGACACAACTCAACAAAATGGGGTGGCTGAAAGGAAGAATAGGCATCTTCTCGAGGTAGCTAGATCACTCATGTTCATAACTCATGTCCCTCAACATTTTTTAGGGGAAGTTGTTCTTATAGCTACCTATCTTATCAATAAGATTCCCTCTCGAGTTTTCATGTTTAAAACACCTATCAATACTCCACTTGAGTCATACCTATACACCAAAATCGTGTCCCACATTCCTTTTAAAAAATTTGGATGTTCTACTTATGTCCATGTACATCATAGAGGTAAACTTGATCCCCGAGCCATCAAATGCATATTCATAGGATATTCATCGTACCAAAAAGAATACAAATGCTTCTCTCCTATCACAAAACAATTCTATAATACAATGGATGTCACATTCTTTGAACAATATCCATACTATTTCAAACCTACCATTTAGGGGGAGAACGTAGGCAATGAATACCAGCTTTGGAATAACATAACCACTAAGTCTCCCACAAATCCTATCCCGTAAATTCAAGAGAGTGAATCAATGTCTCAAATAAATACTCTTAATAATCCCAATAAACCTTCAACTTCTCTACCAACAGATCCAAACTTCCTTGTCCCAAACAATGATCTTCTTGTCTACTCTAGGAGGAAAACAACTCAAGAAAGAGCGGAGAACCGAGTATATCTTGAGCCAGTCCAAGAATCCAACCCGAGTAAAGGCCACTCCGACAATTCACAAGGTAACATCCATGAACCTCTTATTATTGAGTTACCTCCTAATGATTTGAATTTGTCAATTGCTATAAGGAAAGGTGTAATCAACAACTTTGTTTCCTATAAAAATCTCTCACCAAATTATAAGGCATTTATCAGCAACCTTGATCAGATACAGGTTCCAAATTCCGTTCATGAAGCATTTCAAGTACCTGAATGGAAGACAGTTATTCGTGAAGAACTCAATGCCTTAGAGAAAAACAAGACTTGGGAGATCACAAAACTACCATCGGGAAAACAAGTTGTTAGGTGTAAATGGATCTTTACAATCAAACACAAAGCAGACAGCAGTATAGACTTTTGCACCTGTAGCAAAGCTCAACATTATTCGTGTTCTTCTCTCCCTAGCATCTAACTTGGATTGGCCTCTCTACTAATTAGATGTCAAGAATGCATTCCTTAATGGTGATCTCGAAGAAGAAGTCTACATGGACATTCCTACTGGAATTGAATCTCCTGTTCCAACCAATAGAGTCTGGAAACTTAAAAAATCCTTATATGGATTGAAACAGTCTCCACGTGCCTTGTTTGATAGGTTCTCTAAAGTTCTGAAAGATATGGGTACAATCAATGCCTATCAGATCACACACTATTCGTCAAACACTTCTCCAATGACAGAATAGTTATCCTAATTGTGTACGTAAATGATATTGTTCTAACAAGTAATTCTACAATTGAGATGAATAAACTCAAAAATTCCTTGCCAAGAAATTTGAGATCAAAGATCTAGGCAATCTCAAATATTTTCTAGGAATGGAAGTAGCACGAACAAAAAAGGGCATATCTATATCTCAAAAGAAATATGTACTTGATCTTCTCAAGGAAACTGGAATGATGGGATGTGAACTAGCAAAAACTCCGATGGATTCTACCGCAAAACTCAGAAACAAAGAAAATAGTACACTTGTGGACAAAGGTCGTTATCAAAGATTAGTGGGACAACTCATTTACCTATCCCACACTAGACCAGATATTGGTTTTTCAATAAGTGTTGTAAGTCAATTTATGAATAGTCTCACTGAAGAACACATGGAAGCGATCTATCGTATACTCAGGTATCTCAAGATGATACCAGAAAAAGGGTTATATTTCAGTAAAAATCTCACTAGAAAATTGAAGTCTTTGCAGATGCTGACTGTGCAGGCTCTATAGTGGATCGCAGATCAACCATTGGATATTGTACATTCGTATAGGAAAATCTTGTAACTTGGCGAAGTAAGAAACAGTCAGTAGTCGCTCGAAGCAGTGCAAAAGCTAAATTTAGAGCTATGGTTCATGGGATTTGTGAAGGAATGTGGTTAAGAAGACTACTCAATGAACTAGACTTCACAACTTCTTAACCTATCAGCATGCATTGTGACAATCAATGCTGCAATAAGAATTGTGAAAAAACCAGTTCATCATGACCGAACCAAACATGTAGAAATTGATCGTCATTTCATTAAAGAAAAGTTAGATGGAAAAATTGTGGAACTACGTTATACATCTACTAATCATCAAATTGTAGATATACTTACCAAAGCGTTACCTTGAACAATCTTCGAATATTATTAGTGTTGTACAGGTTGTAAAACTAGTGTAAATCAAGTTGTAATTTAATTGTTGATACCAGTTATATTCTTAGATTAGTAAACATTTGTCTAATTTCTTATTCCTAATTATAGTGTTGTAATATCATCAGAATTAACAGAGAATAAAGTGTAGGAATATACTCCAGTTTATCTTCATCATCTCTCCATCATCTCTCGTAATATAATCTTCATTTTGGAATAAAGGTTTTTGATATTTTATTAATAAAATTTTATTTCCGTTTAGAATGTTGGTTTTATTGAGATATTTTCTTAGATGTTCATTTTAGTTTTAAATTTTTTCATTCACCTTTACGTTAGTATAGATTTATTTATCGTTTCGATATCACTTGCATAGGAATTAGGACAAAAACTCTTATGGGCCAAAAAACCAGTAAAAAAGAAGCCAATAATCCAAACAATTCAGGCTCAATCCAACCATCCAATCAGAAAACTGTCATACTGCTGCAGGCCAGATTTGTTCAAATGGAGGAATACTTCAGATGAAAATTTTAAATTGAGCAATCCACAACCATTTAGTTTTGGTTTCAGATTGATCCATAAAATACAGTTCCAAAATACACGCATCCATCTTCCTCTCATAAACTCTCCATGACAGCAAGTAAAAGCACCAAGAAGTAGTTTTATGAATGCAATTGCAGCCATGTATTTGCATCAAGAAGGGAAACATGTAAATATAAAAATTATACCTGCTGCCAATGGGTAGGAGGGTCCTCAGGGGCAGTGGACAGAGTAAGTGCATCATTTGGATTTGACCGTTTCTTCCCTTGACAACCATCCAACATGTCGACTGAGGATTGTGCATGAATATTGGCAGGAGATGTTGCAGGTCCACTGAATTCAACATCAAACCAAAATGCAAAGCCATGTAGTGGGGCTGAAATCGAAGGAAAGTTAGAACTCTAGCCGTACAAACTAAAGGTAACTGGGCAGAATAATTGAGAAGTTCATAAATCCATGAATGCAAAGGTTTATGATGACTTGCATCGTGGGGGGCTCTTTCAAATAAGACTTATGACTTGCCTCGTGAGAAACAAGGCATAAAAACACATTTTAAATCCTTGGTTCTTGATTTAAGGACAGGTGGATGGAAAGCAGACGGAGAACCTCCCTCTATATTCATGTCAAGCTAATTTTTCGCTCTTTATTAAAAGGCTGAATTATCATACATGACTTCCTCGTTTTTCAATGGGTCTCTTGGGTATTTTTTTGGAGCAATTTAGTCCTCTTGTTCTGGAAAAGTGGCACATTTTTATTTAGTTTTTAATCATCTTGTCAACTTTTTTTCTGACAGATCATTGTTTCTATAGGCAATGCCAAGTGAAAAAATTGAAAAAATAAATAAATAAATACATAGGAAAACAAATTAAAGAAAATGTCTATTTGCCATTGCATTGTCACTTTTTTTTCCAAAATAAGTGGACTAAACTGCTCCAGTAAATAACTAGGAGGACCTAAATGCTCTAGTTATGAAAACAAGGGACTCTGACAATACTTTCCCTTATTATAATTATCATATGTAAAGAATATATTGTGACTAAAGAAATATAAACATAAAAAAAAGGTACAGCATGTATGAAATTTGTTGACTGTCTATGAACAGCTGTGGACAACTATTTATGGACAATTTGTGGGCAGCCATGGATTGCTGTCTATGGACAGCTATAGACAGCTGTTTATAGACAATTATTTACAGCTAAAATAGACTATGAACAGCAGCTGTGTACAACTAAATGAATATGAACAACAAATTACAGCAAAACTGTTATGGACAGCTAAGTTGTCAATGGAACACAGCAAAGCTGTCCATTGACAGCCCCCTTCAAATTGATGCGGGTTGATCAATAAGCATCAATTTGCGACTTAGGAAGCAATGTCGATGACGATTGAGAGACTTGGTGAAGATATCAGCAATTTGTAGTTCAGTAGAAATATGTGGAAGAGTGATAACACGAGCTTCAAAGGCTTCACGGATAGAGTGACAATCGACTTCAATATGCTTTGTGCGCTCATGATAGACCGGATTGGCCGTAATCTAAATAGCACTTGTATTATCGGCATGTAAAGATGTAGGATTGGTCTCAGAGAAGTCTAACTCAACTAGCAAACCTCGAACCCAAATAATTTCGGAACAAGCAAGAGACATTGCTCGATACTCAGATTCTGTAGATGACTTAGAAACTCTGTCTTGTTTCTTACTCTTCCAGGAGATCAATGCATCACCTAAGAACATGCACCAACCAGTGATGGAGCGACGAGTATCAACACAGCCAGCCCAATCAGCATCGCTATAAGCAACAAGACGAAGAGAATTGCCTGAAGAAAAGAATAAGCCACGGGCAGAAGTGTCATGAATATAACGTATGATCCGACGGACAGCAGCTAGATGAAGATGACGAGGAGCCTGAAGAAATTGGCTGACTTGTTGTACAGCAAAAGAAATATCTGGTCTAGTGATGGTGAGATATACAAGGCTACCTACCAATTTCAGATATAAGCTGGGATCAATAATTAAGTCACCTTCCTCTTTGCGAAGCTTGACATTTAATTCCATGGGAGTATCAACAGAGGTAGCTTCCTGTAATTCAGCTGTAATCACCAAATCACTAGCATATTTGTGTTGATTGAGGGAAATACCAGTGGGGCTACGATACATCTCAAGACCAAGAAAATATGTAAGAGACCCAAGATCTTTCATATGAAAAGATTGTGAGAGATGGGTTTTGAGCTGGACAAGTAAAGTAGAATCAGAACCAGTGATCACAATATCATCAACATAAACCAAAACAACAACAATTCCCATGTCTGATTTTCAAAGAAACAATGAAGTGTTATACTTGCTCTGCATGAAAGAAAATTGTAATAAAGTGGTTCGAAATTTTTCAAACCATGCCCGTGGAGCTTGTTTAAGACCATAAAGAGAACGACGAAGTTTACACACATTGGATGTCGGAGAGGAAAACAACCCTGGAGGTGGCTTCATATATATACATTCTTTAATATCTCCATGAAGGAAAACATTCTTAACATCCATCTGATGTAGTGGCCAATCATTGGAAGCAGCAAGAGCTATTATCGTTCGAACAGTAGTCATTTTAGCCACAGAAGGAAAGGTTTCCTCATAATTAACACCATATTCCTGTTTGTTCCCAAGAACAACAAGCCGAGCTTTATAACGATCCAAACTTCCATCAAAGCGAACCTTGACTGAGTAAACCCATTTGCAACCCAGAGGAACTATAGTAGAAGGACAAGACTCAATGTCCCAGGTGTGGTTGGCCTCAAGAGCAGCAATTTCTTCTTGCATAGCTTGGCACCAACAATCATGCTTGACAGCATATGAGTAGCATGTGGGAATATCAAAATTGGACAATGCAGTAGTAAGAGCTGAAATAAAATTACCAGAAGAAAAACCATACCTATTAGGGGGTACAGACACTCGAGAAGAGCGACGTACCAGAGGCTCTGAAGGTGCTGCAACTGACTGATTTTGGTGTATGTTAGGATCAGATATCGGGTGAGCCACCGGAAGAGATTGTGGGCGGGATTGTCTTGTATATACCATTCCTGGTTTGAAGCGAGAATTGTTTTGAGGAAGAGCTAAGAACTGATGCTCAAAGGAGGAAAGGACTACAGTAGAAGAAAAGGGCACAGAAGACACAGGAAAAAAATGTTGATTTTCAAAGAAAATAACATTCCTAGAAATACGTGTACGATGTAATGTAGGATCATAGCAAACAAATCCCTTTTGACACACATTATTTCCTAAAAATGCACATCTAACAGATTGAGCAGATAATTTATTCCGCTCATGAGGTGGTAAATGAACAAAACATACACAACCAAAGATACGAAGATTATCATAATTAGGTTGCTTAGTAAACAAACGAAAATAGGGAGATTCCATGTGCAAAACTTGGGAAGGTAAACGATTAATCAAGTGAGTAGCAGTCTTTAGAGCCTCAACCCAGAACATGGATGGAACAGAAGATTCTAACAAGAGAGTACGTACCATATCAAGAAGATGACGATTTTTGCGTTCAGCTACTCCATTTTCTTGAGGAGTAGCCGGACATGAACGTTGATGGATGATACCTTTAGAAGCCAAAAATACCTGAAACTCAGTAGACAAATATTCACCACCAGAATCTGTGCAAAATGTCTTAATATTTGCAGAAAATTGATTTTCAACATATGCTAAAAACTCGGTGAAAGTACGAAAAACCTCAGATTTAGAGCGAAGAAAATAAACTCAAGTGAATCTGCTATGATCATCAATGAAAGTTACATAGTATTTAAATTTTTCATGTGAAGTAAGCGGGGAAGGTCCCCAAACATCACTGTGAATAAGATCAAAGCAGTGAGAAGCTCTACTAGCATGCAAAGAAAATGGAAGAGTTTTGCTTTTACCAAGTTTACAAGAGTCACATTCAAAAGGTAAAGAAAAACGTTCTTTATTACCAAGAAAGCCCGAGTTCATTATATGAGATAATACTTGAGTATTAGGATGACCTAAACGACGATGCCACACTATACTTAGATTAGGAATATTATTACAAGCAAAAGACTCAATAGAAGGAATTGGATAAATTGTTGGAATAGGTAAAAGTAATGGAAACAAACGTCCCACTTTAGGTCCATTCGCGATCAGATCCCCTGTTACCTGGTCCTGCACAACACAACCATCACCAGAAAAGTTAACAGCACAATTGTTATCAACTAATTGACCAACAGAAATGAGATTTGTAGAAAGTTGAGGAGCAAGAAACACATCAGTAAATGTAGAAGAAGCATTTCCAACAGCTTTGATTGGCAAAAAACTGTCATTGGCTGTCTGAATAGTAGATTGGCCAACATAAAGCCGAACATGAGACAAAGTTGTAGGAGTATTTGTCATATGATTAGAAGCCCCTAAGTCTACATACCAAAGTGTAGTAGAATTTTTACCTTGAAATCCCATTGCAGATAATGCCGAAATTAGCATCTGTTGCACCATTTCAGGAGTGCAGTAAGTTTCTACAGGAGGTGGAAGATTAGGAGAAGCATCTGAGGAAGACACATGTGCTACAGTAGGTGCTACTGGAGGAACAGCAACAGAAGTCTGAAATGCTTGGGTCTGACGATTCTGGGAACGAATACGACATTCTTTGATAATATGACCTTTTTTCTTGCAATAAGAACAACATTTTTTAGGACAATTGGCAGCAATATGCCCTTATTCTTTGCAGCAGAAACATTGCATATTTTTAGAAGGCATAGATGATCCATGCCCTTGGACTGCGTAAGCCATAGTTGTCGTCGTGGAATTGCCATAAGATTGTCCCAGAATAGCTTGAGTACTTAGACGTTGTTCTTCGCGAAGTAACTCACCAAAGCAAATATCTAGAGAAGGAACAGGAGATCTGTTCAATAGAGAAGAGTGAACTGATTCATATTCCGGGCATAATTTCATGAGAAATTGATCACGCTGACTAGTCCTGTGAAGATTTTGAATAGTTGATATAGCAGCAACAGGAACATTTGTTGTAACTAAATCAACATATTCATGCCAAAGAGTCAAAAATGTCGAGTAATAATCCTGGATGGAAAGACTACCATGTTGGAACATGACAATCGCATGTTCCAGCTGAAAACGACGAGCATCATTATCTTGATGATAAACTTTCTTCAAATAATTCTACATGGAATGAGCAGAACGATGAGCCATCAAGTTGGTGACGATATGTGGTTCCACCGAACTAAGAAGTCAAGACATGATTCGAGCATCAAGCACAGCCCAAGAGGGAGAAGACACGACTTCCTTAGAGTTGACAATATCATATGTTGGTGTAACATCTGTGCCATCAATATGGCTCCAAAGGTCTTTTCCCTTGAGGAAAAGTTCAAACTGGAAAACCCAAGTAGAGTAATTTTTTCCCGTAAACTTAACACACACTGATGCAGTATCCATTGCAAGTAAATAAAACCCGAGAAATATTCAAACAAATTAAAAAAAACAAGATAAAGACCTTAAATAGAGATTGCCGAAGAACACTTGTTTAGTAACAAACGCTAAAAAAATATTAATGAAGATTTCCTCAGAAATAGAAAATTGAATTTTTTTTCTCAAAGAAGCTCTGATACCAGTCAGAAATAAGTCAAGAATGTTTATGAAAATGACCGAATGATTTGGTCTTATGATTTCTTTCTATTTATAGACTTTACAAAATACAACAAACTTACAAAATACATCAAAGTTGTCTATGAACAGCTGTGGACAGCTGTTTATGAACAATTTGTGGGCAGCCATGGATTGCTGTCTATGGACAGCTATAGACAGCTGTTTATGGACAATTATTTACAGCTAAAATAGACTATGGACAGCAACTGTGTACAACTAAATGAATATGGACAACAAATTACAGCAAAACTGTTATGGACAACTAAGTTGTCAATGGAACACAGCAAAGCTGTTATGGACAGCTAAGTTGTCCATTGACAATAAATACAAATAGAAGCACAGTAAACAAGTAGTGATATTGAACTGAGATGAGAAAATAAGAAATCAACAAGCCCAAATAAGGAAAAATGATATTGAGAAAAAATGAGAGAGGAGAGAGAGAATACCTCGCATCATGGACTTGAATTTAAACCTTGTGCTAACAGACTCTAGCTCCTGAATTGTTATTGCATAGCAATCTAAATGCTTCACCTGGGGCCAGTTAACAATGAATGTTGATAGTTCATATAGTAGAGTTTCCATGCAGATATAAGTGTACAGACAGGCTCAAGGGCATTTTAGATTCACAGTAAACATTAAGGAATCAAACAATTATTCCAATATTTGGCTAAGTCCTTTGTTCATTTGCATTTTTCATTTCCATAAAATGCTATTCTTTGGGAACAGAAAATAAAAAGGGCTGCAGAATTTTATTAGTTTACCAATTTTCTCAAGGCTTGTAAGAAGGTAGACCAACATTAGTTTTAGATTCAAATCCGTCATAACCAAATCAAGGGACACATTGGATAAGAAAATAACAACTGTTAGCTGTATCAAGGATTTAAGAGGGCAACTTTTTGGTACTTTTCATTAAACCTTTTAGAGGAAAACTCGTGCTTTCAGTTCTTATTACCCTTTTTCTTACCTTAGACAACAAGAACATGCTTATGCTAAGACTGTTAATATATGCGTGGTTCAAAGTCAAAGATGACAAGATGCACACACAGCATATTTTGTGTGCTCAAAAAGGACATTTTGATGGAATTGCAAATTATTTCCTTATATATGATTAAGGTTTACTAAAGGCAAACTTTTTTCTGGTTTGTGGTCTTACAATGTCCCACATTGAGTTTAGACAAGTTATATATATTAGCGTTATCCTTTGCTTATCATTCATTTGATCAGAATTTCACTCAAAAACAATTTCTAGACCTTGGTTTTTGACTAAATCCTTGTTTGCACTAGTAAATGATCCTTCATACCCACTATTAGAAGCTGGTTCGAGACAGCAAGATTCTCAAGCAAAAAGTCTTGCATTGCATAATATTGAAGTCAAATGTAATAAAATAGAAAGGAAAACGCATCATGGAACTTAGATTCACCATCTGCATGTGAATAGAAAAGTAGAACAAGATGAAACCCATTGCAGAACTCAAACAAGAGCTTACCATATGGGGCCACGTCAAAACATTTTCACCTGTAATTGTCTCTATGCAAGGCTCTTCAAATGCACATTGTTTTGCCAGCGGCAAAATGGCAGACACTGAACCGATCACAAAATAGAATCAAATGCTAAATCACAAAATAGAATCAAATGCTAGATCACCAACTATAAGGTAAAATAGCATTTAAAAAAATTCCAAATTAACTATATAGAAGCTTAACCTCACTGAGAAACTCAAGGAAAGAACTTAGGAAGTTTATATAAACTATTTCTTCATTGGTCTGAATTTATGCTCACATATTTCATCAACATTAAGAAATTGTTGAAAGTAGTGTTTCTCATTAAAGGAGGTTGATTAGCAGAACTACAAACCAATACACAAAAGTCACGAAGAGCAACTTGTGCACATACCATCCAATTCAATTTCCCCCTCCTCCCTCTTTTGTTGGGGGCATAACTCACTCTACCTTTGCTTCAAACTATATATATAAGTGTCACTCATTGGAATTTGATGACTAGACCGTGAACATCCTCTAAAACCAAGTTCTAAAGAATGCACTTAAGAAGGCATCCGTTGAAAAATACAAACTGACTTTGTATTGATAAATAGATTAGCTACCTAATAAGTATGGTTTTAAATGTATGAAGTAAAACAACATAGATATCAAGCAATCCTGGTTTATGTTTCCTGATATACTCAAAATTTCACTTACAAATATTATAATTATGTGCCATAGATGCATTTATCTAGAACCTTGCTTAATATTCAAGGGTAAAAACACAAATTTCATAGTTCATTTCTTTTCTTTTTGTTCTTTTCAATGGAGTAAAAAGGTGTCTGTGTTAAATAACTTATACCTCACAATTAACCTTAACAAGAAAAAAGGAAACCAGAACTGTTGCTTTCTAGGAAAAACCAAGGAAACACAATTAGCTATATATCCATTGAAAATAAAACAAAATATCTCAAGCTCATATACATGTTCAAAATCCACACCCCATATAAATGCAACGGGAATTTAATACATCTAAATATATTAGAAAATTTCATGTCAGTTAATGCATGCACTTACTATCTATTCCATAAACATTGCGCCAAAAATCAATGCTTTCAGAATATCTGTCAGAGTGTGTCACTGGTGCTATGTACAACTGCGGCCCATTCAAATGCAAGTCAAAATGACAGAACTAGTTAATATACAAACTTTAGCAAAATAATAATAGTAAATAATCAAACCACTTCCAAAACCTCATAAGCTACATTTTAATAAGTTGGCGTTCTTTAAAAAATTGATCATATTTCTACACAAAGTAGATTACCCAAAAGTACATTTACTTTGATTCTTTATTTGATGGAACTAAAACAGGGTTATGGTAACAAATCTCCCAGTTCTGTTGCAGACGTAAACATCATTGTACTTGTTGAAATATTTGAATTCAAATGTAAATTGATTTTGTATTTAGTGTAATGATTCTAGGGAGTAGAATATGATTAGGATATATTTTTTCCCTAATTAGTTTTTTTCCCTTTTATGGTCATTTGGCGTATTATAAATTGGCTATGTACAAATTCACTCAAAAAATATAACAGAACACATTCATTCTAACCTCTTTTAGTCCTACAATCCATTCCATATGGTATCAAGGAATAGAAGATCTATTAGTTTCCAATGAATCAAAAACCAACCCTAAAATTCATAACCTATTCCTATCATGAGTTCAAATGATAGTCTATTTCTACAACTCTGTGTAGAAAAACTAAATGGTAGAAATTTAGAAAATGGACTCAATCGGTAAAATTAATTATCGATGAAAAGGGAAAAATGGGATACTTTACTGGCAAAAGAAAAGGGCCAATAGTCACAAATTCCAATGCTCTCTACCATTAGAGATCGGAAACCTAAATGGTTACAGCCTGACTCATCTATTTGATGATTCCCTCAATCGGTAAAACATATCTTTTTTTACCGATAGCTAGAGATGTCTGATAAGCCATATGAAAAATTTAATCCGACGGTGAAGTGCCTATCTATTCGAGTTAAAAACTCAACTTTGGAAGTTAAACTAGGATAAGAAAGGGGTAATAACTGAATATTACATGGAAATGTAATCATTATGGCAATAAACTGATATATGTTCCGAAAAAGATCAAGAGTGTCACAAAAAGGCTAGCATCCACAAATTTCAATGCTCTCTAATGTTGGTGACCGGAAAACTAAATGGTTAGAGTCTGACTCATCCATTCGATGATTCCCTCAATTGATAAAACTTATCTATTTTTAGCAATAGTTAGAGATGTTTGACAAACCATACGAAAGACTTAATCCAACAATGAAGACACAACCTATCTATTCGAATTAAGAACTCAACTTTGGAAGTTAAATCGAGGTAAGAAAGGGGTAACTACATATTACAAGAAAATGTCATCATTATGGTAATAAATTAATACATGTTTTTAAAAAGATCGGGATATATAGGTGATAGTACAAGTTATCGAAATAAATTGGAAACTGAGCGTGTATTTGAATTTCTTGCTGGGTTGAATAAAGAATAAGATGAAAGTGCATAGGAGATTGTTCAATCAATGACCATTGCCGCCGGTAAGAGAATTTTTTTTAGCTGCAACAGGAGGATTAAAGACACCGCGTGATACTTGAAGAATCATCATCACCTTCAAACAAAAATACAAATTCTCCGTATTGATAATGGCACCAAGTATTTCAATCATACCTTACAAGACATATCCTCAGAGTTCTTGTGTGGACACACACCTAATAAAATGAGATAACTGAATGCAAGAATGGACATATCCTCAAAGTAGCACGGGTTTTGATGTTTACCAAAATTTTGTTGGGAAGAACCACTCAAAACACAAATCCAAGCTAGATCTAAAAGCTATTAAATGTGTGTTTATTCCATCTATCTACAAGATCTTTGTCAATCTTGATATCACATTTTTTGAGAACATCCCTTACTACCTAAAGCCTTCTCCTTAGGGGGAGAATGGTATAACAAAGGATCAAACATTTTATCAATACTTGAACTATGATCTTACTCTTTGATTCTATTATTCACAATCAAAATAATAACCCAAAGAGAGTCTGAGCCAAACACAACTCATTGTATCATAGAGAGTAACTTGAACTATTCAATGTGTTTATTGGTTATTCTCCCGTTCAAAAGAGGTACAAATTCTATAATCCATCTACGCACAAGATCTTTACCAATCTCAATGTCACATATTTTGAAAAATCCCTTATTACCCAAAGCCTTCTCCTAAGAAGGAGAATGGTATAATAAAGAATCGAACTTTTGATCAATACTTGAACTATGATCTCCCTCTTGAACCTATTACTAACCGTAGAAAGTCATGATCTAACTCCCTCCAAAAGAGCTCTCAAAGAGAAAGGATTCTCAAGACCTTATAACCAACATTCTGATGGCTTCCCTGGTCGATGTAGAACTCAACACCCCCCCTCACATCGGACGGGGATACCGCAAAAAGACCGATTGACCGTGAAGGGACCGAGAGGGGACTCATCAGTTGACCCCAGGGACCTGCTCTGATACCATATAGAAATTCATGACCTAACTCCCTCCAAAAGAGCTCTCAAAGAGGAAGGATTGTCAAGACCTTATAACCAACATTCTGCTGGCTTCCCTGGTCGATGTGGGACTCAACACTAAGAATCAAAGTAATAACCCAAACAAAAATTCTGAGCCAAAATGTGAGCCAAACACACCTTAGTGTACCATGGAGAGCAACTTGAACTTAGAAGGAGAAGCCCAAAAAAATAGCAAAAAGATTTACTTATTCACAACTTCACATTTGAAGCACCTAAAGATTTAGAACCACTGATAGATCCTAATACTCTAGAGTTTACATCAAATCCAGAACCTCTGAACCCACTAAGTCTCCTGAGTTACATATTGCATTTAGAAAACAAACACGTTCGTGTACTCTTCATCCAATTTCTAGATTTGTTTCTTATAAAACATTATCTTCTAGATTTCTTGTTTTTACCACTAACCTTGACAGAGAAAAAATATCTAAAGATATTCATAAGACTTTGAGAATCCCAAAATGAAACAAAGCTATTATGGAAGAAATAAAGGAACTAAAAAATGAAACTTGAAATGTGACTAAAAGAAAAGATTCATTTTAGTTGTAAGTGGAATTTCACAATAAATTATAAAACTGATGGGATAATAGAAAAGTACAAAACTTTTATGGTTGCAAAAGAATTTACACAAACCTAAAAGATTGACTACACTAAAACATTTGCACCCAATAGCTAAACTCAATATAGTTAGGGTTTTTTTATCCTTAGCAGCCAATTTAGACTAGCCATTACACCAACTGGACAAAAAAAATGTGTTCCTTAATGGAGAATTAGAAGAAATCTTAATGATCATGCCTCCAGGGTTGTGTAAAGGAGAAAATACTGAATGCAAACTAAAGAAATTATTCTATAACCTTAAACAATCACCTGGAGTTTAGTTTGATATATTTGCAAAAGTAATGAAGAAATAATAATATTAGCAAAGGCGATCAAATGATACAATGCTCTTCCACCACACAGAAATGGAAGGAAAACTATCTTGATAATGAATGTTGATGATATAAAAATGACGGAGGATGATCCAAATGAAATCGAAAGGTTGAAGAAAACACTATCCACAAAATTCGAGATCAAGAATTTTGGATAAATGATATATTTTATGGAGATGGAAGTTGCAAGATCAAAAAAAGGAATTAATATGTCCCAACATAAATAAATCCTTAATCTCCTCAACGAAATCGGATGGTTACAAGCCAAGTTTCACCCTAATAGAGGCTGGAAAAAAGAATGAAAATTAGGAAGAAAAATTAGACAGACAAATACTAAAGATTAGTAGGAAAGCAAATCCATTTGTCTCACATCAAGCCCAACATTGCATTTGCAATTAGTGTCGTAAGTCAACGCATGTATTCTCCGAAGATAGTCCACTTGGAAGTTGTGTATAAAATTTTCAAGTATTTTAAAGAGTCGCCATGCGGAGGATTGTTATTCAAAAGAAGTGAAACTAGTAATATAAAAATATTTACTGATGCAAATTGGACAGACTCGGTACGAGATAGAAGATCCACTACAGGATATTGTACCTTTGTTTTCGGAAACTTAGTAATCTAGATAAGTAAAAAACATAATGTGGTGGCAAGAAGCAGTACAGAAATAAAGTTTAGAACAATTGTACAAGGAATCTGTGAAGTCTTATGGTTAAAAAAACTTCCGAACAATATCTCTCTTAATCTAATTCAACATGACAAAATCGAACATGTAAAGGTGGATATATATATATATTTCATCAAAGAGAAGATACAAGACGGAACTATATGCATCGCTTATGCTCCCATAAAAGAACAAACAGTAGATATATTCCAAAAAGACTTCACCGACCAAACTTTGATGATTTTATTCGCAAGTTAGATATGATTAACATTTATAATCTAACTTGAGAGGGATTGTTAAAACATTTAAATTCAAATGTAAATTGATTTTGTATTAGTATAATGATTCTAGTGAGTAGGATATCATTAGAATTATTTAGAGGATATTTTGCCTTAATTAGTTTTTTTCCTTTTTTGGTGATTTACGTGTATTATAAATTGATAGTAGAGATGTGTATAGATTCATTCAAAAAAATATAACAGAACACATTTGTTCTAACCTCTCTTAGTCCTACAATCCATTGCATAATACTATTAGGAAGAAGAAAAAAATGATACCGTCGCATTTGAAGGAAGTATGAGACCTCCTGGTTTTAACCAGCGATCTCTGGCATAAATCACACTTCCGAGCATGCTCTACAATAAAAAATCAAGCAGACCTTTCAATAGGGATCATAAAGGCATAGATCTATTAGAGGTTTTGAAACAAGAAAATGTCTATAATACGAACAGCATGGAAAACAATGTAGTGATTACCTCATAAAGAAGCATGTACCCCATCCATTCTGAAATGATGACATCAGCCTGTTCATTTATTTCAACATCCTGCACATCTCATAGATTAAGCAATATTCTGTATAAAGTGGGTTGTTTCATTACACAGTTAAATTGCTACATGGTAAAGACAACACCTTTTATTAAGTGCTATGCAACAAAAGCATAAACTACATATCAACAACCAAAGTTACCATTGTGCCACTAGCACCACAAACATGTGAATATGGTACTCAGCTCAATTAATTCTTTACCACAGTCGACAAAAGAGGCACATCCTAATATTGGCACTCAAATCGCTTCTTGTTTTTTTTTTCCCTATCATGCATGACTGTCACAAAGGCAGGATACACATGAAATGCTCTCAATTCAACTAATGCATGCCCATTGACCACCACATCATTCTTGCTGGCTGAGCCATCCTCGGGCCCCATCCTTCTGTCCCTTCCCTCCCACATGCCCTTTATCTACACTACAATGTCACAAGAGGCATGCAGCTGATACCAGAGCATCAGATAAAGGGTAAATATACAAGTCAAACTCAAAACCAAGCAATTTTGCCTGCCAAGAGGACCCCCTACTCATCCAAGGTCCCTTTTCCCTTTAAAAAGCCTAATTCTTAGGACAGACCAAAAATGGATTGGGACCAGCCAACAAACATTGAAGCTGGGAAAACCTATCATAATGCAAATCAGTAATAAATCAGGGATGCACACCTGTTTGGTATAAACCTTATCCAAACAAGGTACAGTTCCATCATGCAATTTCTCCTATCCAAAAGAAAAAATCACACTATTCTCAGGTAACCACAACACCAACAGCGAACCAGTATCCATATTAATGAGAGCTCCTAGTCAAGAGATAGTGATGGAAGGAAGAAAGCAGAATTAATGGATGCCTTAAGACAAAACGTCACTGGCAGACCAAGCTAAGAAAACATTATGACATGTTAAACTTTATAGCTTTTATATATTGACACAAACAAGTTATCCCTCTTCCATGAAAAATATGAACATCATTGACGCTTATGGCAACAGATCATGCAGATGTATATAACCAACACAACCAACAGTGACAGGGGTTAACAATTAAGAATCCTTGGCCAAATAGTAAGCAAAAATGTTAGCCTCATCGAAAAGCCTACCTCAACTCGCCCATGTAGTACAACTATCGTATCGGACAAGTTATTTGCCTTTACAACTTCCATTGCCTGATTAAAGAAACAGTGAAAACAATCAATTCATACCCAACTCTCAAATCTATCTCAATATGTATGTATGTGTGTGTGTAAAAATTTCGGACAAAAATACCCCTATATTTTAGTAATATGGCAACTACTGGCCTTTGTAATAGGATTGTTATTATTTATTTAAAGTTTTTTTTATTTTAGAAGTCTGTTATATTTTGTTTCTGATTGAAGAATATATCTATTCCTATGATGCACATTTTTAATTTGTATATATTTAAAGTAATGACTTTGGCTTATCCTTAGATGTCATTTAATTTATTTAGGACTCTTTTATCAATATTCTTATTTTCGCTTAAATAACAAATATATGTAGTTCAGTCAACTATTAGCATAAAAACAATTAAGATATATAGACACCTAGAGGCAATGATAGGACTACTTTTTTATAAAAAAATATTTGATAACGTGTAAAAGTCTAATGACAATAATTATGAATACTTATTATTATTAGCTACTATTGTTACGTATAAAATCATGAAGAACAATCTATTTTGTCACTAACATTATTTTTTATGCACAAATTGTATACTTAAATTTACAAAGAAGCAAGTTCAACCACCTATGTTATACATTCATTCTTTTATCTCTAATTGGAAAAAAAAGGTAAAACGATTATTAATTAACCCCAAAGGTAAATATAGTGACAGTAAATATTTGTTTGATAAATAAATTCATACATGTTAACAAATTAAAAATCAAATTATTTATTATCAAAGCATGCTTGAGAATAGGGGTGGGAATTTGGGTCGTAGTTATATTGAATGAATCGAATCCGAATCGAATTAAATTTGGACGAGCTCAAATAACCTGAAAAAAATCAAATTAGGTTCAAGCCAACCCATTTTTTCGAAAAAAATTAATAAAAAAAAGAGACTATAACACTTTGCAATTTACGCCCTAAGTTAAAAATCTAAAATTGAAGAAACACATTTCTCATATCATATTGCAATTATTACAAAGAACATCTTTTCTTTCAACATAAAATAGAAAGTCATTATCTCAAATCTCATATGGATTCTGAATAAGTCATAACTTGTTCATTTTGTCATGTTAATATTAGCAAACTCAACCATAAATAAAATTTTAGAAAGAAAAGAAATAATATAAAATCAACATGCATATTATGGTTTGAAAGGGAATATATTAGTAATTAATATATTATATAAGCCGGTGTTAAAAAATCTTCATTCCCCAAACAGAGAACTTTTGTACAACTAGAACAAAAGTGCCCCATTATACATGGTAAATTTGTATTGTATTCTAACTTTTGATTAATTAATTAGGAGCACTTAAAGAAGTAACAATCAGAAACAAATTCTGCCAGAGAAGGAGCAACTACTCGATAAAGTTTATATTAAGAGCAAATAGTCTACTACAGCATCTCATGGAAAAGCATGTCCCTCTTTACCCTAGCTCTATATTAAGTAATATAACCACCACATAAAATGCACAGTTATGTGTGTTAAGTTTTTAAGCTTTAAACAAACAAAAACGACATTGAAACTAAACAAACAACACAACCATTTAGAGCTAAATTATGAAAGTAAATAAGCATATTTGATCTCCCGCATCAGTTGTCCCTCTTAAGGACAAGACTCTCCTGAGTTGACTTTGGGAAGGAAAGCTTCATCAGGTGGGAAGTACTCAAACATATTTGCCACATTGAAAGTTGCTGATGTGTTGAGATCCTCAGGTAAATCCAAAACAAACGCATTAAGATTAATTTTGACAGATTCTAAATGATCCCATTTTTCTATCTTGCAATTTGGAGTAAGTACCAGCTGGTATTCTTCATTTGCCAATATGGACCATGACCATATCACCTTCGAATTCTTTACTTCTTCTCTTCTTGTCTACCCTATCTTTGTAGTTTTTGTTAGATGACTCCAAATGAGTCTTAACTTCAGTAAGCATTAGTTGTACATCTGTTGATGTCTTGGATGCTACTAAGCTTCTGAAAACTGGTAGGTTTGTGAGGTTAGTAGCGAAACTAGGTATCTTAACACATTATCTGGAAATGACTCTTGTTCGTTGATCTATGAATCATTCCATTGTAAGCAAAACTCGGCTTGTGCTAAAGCTAAATCCCACAATTTAGGTCTGGAACCAGCTATGCACCTAATCATGTTCTCAATTGTCCTGTTCACCACTTCTGTCTGCACATCAGTTTGTGGGTGGCAAGTGATACTGAATTTGAGACTTAGTATCAAATCTACTCCACAATTCATGCCAAAAATGGCTAGCAACATTCACATTTCTATCAGAGACGATGGATTTTGGTATTCCATGTTGTTTTACCACCTCCTTCAAGAATTATTGAGTCACATGGCTTGCATCTTATGTATTTTTTGCGCGCTATGAAATGTGCCATTTTTGAGAACCTGTCCATGACTATCGTAATTGAATCGACATGTTTCTGAGTCTTAGGGAGTTCCAAAACAAAATCCATATTGATATCTTCCCAAATATTCTATGGAATAGGAAAAGGTGAGTGTATACCATTGTTTTGGAAAACACTTTAGTTGTTTGAAAAATGGGACAGTGTTCAATCAACTTTGTAATATCTCTTCTCAACTTGGACCAAAAAAAAATTTCTTATAAGATGGAAATTGTCTTGTCCCTCCCAAAATGGACATCTAGACCATTAGTATGACATTCTCTAAATAAATGTTCTCAGAGGAAGGTTTGAGGAAGGTTCTAGGAATGCAAAGTTTCTGATCCTTAAATAAGTATCCTTGTAAAAAGTAGTCACTAAGATAGTCTTTTTGAACAAATTTCTTCCAAATTTCACCAAAGTCCTCATCATCTTTTAGAACTTCAAAACAGATCAGTTGCCTTTTTATGATAGTCATGATGTACTCCCTTCTACTGAGTGCATCAACTGCTACATTCAATTTCTCATTCCTATGCTTGAACACAAAACAAAACTTCTGCAAAAATATTGCCCACTTGGCATGCATTATGTTCAAATGTTTCTGAGAGTTTAGGAACTAGAGGGAATGATGATCACCGTGTACAATGAATTCTTTTTGTACTAAATAATGTTCCCAATGCTTTGGAGTCCTCACTAGTTGTTAAATGTACTCCGAGAGATATGATGGAGATAATATGGAATATGTATTCTCTGTTTTCTCTCTTCTCTTTACAACACTATAATGCAATTTATATATAGAAATAAAAAGTGTCCACTAATTCTAGGAATAGAACAGCTGGTAACAATAATGAAAATACAGCTTGATTTACACTAACTCTACAGCCTGTACAACACTAATAATATTCTCTGAAAATCTACACTCTCCCTCAAGTTGGGTAATAGATATTAATCATTCCTAACTTGCAACTCAATTCTTCGAAGATTGTTCGAGGTAATGCTTTGGTAAGGATATCTGCAATTTGATGTTTAGTAAATGTATATAATAGGTCCACAATTTTTTCATCTATCTTTTCTTTAATGAAATGACGATCAATTTCTACATCTTTGGTTCGATCATGATGAACTGGATTTTTCGCAATTCTTATTGCAGCTTGATTGTCACAATGAATGTTGATAGGTTCGAGAGTTGTGAAGTTCAGTTCATTGAGTAGTCTTCTTAACCACATTCCTTCACAAATCCCATGAGTCATGGCTCTAAATTCAGCTTCTACACTGCTTCGAGCGACTACTGACTATTTTTTTACTTCGCCAAGTTACAAGGTTTCCCCGTACGAATGTACAATATCCAGTGGTAGATCTACGATCCACTATAGAGTCTGCCCAGTCAGCATCTGCAAAGACACTTTTTAACTTTCTAGAAAGATTCTTACTGAAATATAATCTTTTTCCTGGTGTCATCTTGAGATACCTGAGTATACGATAGACTGCTTCCATGTGTTCTTCAGTAGGACTGTTCATAAATTGACTTACAACACTTACTGAAAAACCAATATCTGGTCTAGTGTGAGATAGGTAAATAAGTTTTCCCACTAATCTTTGATAACGACCTTTGTCCACAGGTGTACTATTTTCTTTGATTCTGAGTTTTATTGTAGAATCCATCGGAGTTTCTGCTGGTTTACACCCCATCATTCCAATTTCCTTGAGAAGATCAAGTACATACTTCCTTTGAGATATAGATATGCCCCTTTTTGTTCGTGCTACTTCTATTCCTAGAAAATATTTGAGATTGCCTAGATCTTTGATCTCAAATTCCTTGGCAAAGAATTCTTTGAGTTTATCCATCTCAATTGTAGAATTACCTGTTAGAATAATATCATCTACGTACACAATTAGGATAACTATTCTGTCATTGGAGAAGTGTTTGACGAATAGTGTGTGATCTGATTGGCATTGATTGTACCCATATCTCTTCAGAACTTTAGAGAACTTATCAAACCAGGCACGTGGAGACTGTTTCAATTCATATAAAGATTTCTTAAGTTTGCAGACTCTATTGGTTGGAACAGGAGATTCAATTCCAATAGGAATGTCCATTCTTGACATCTAATTGGTAGAGAGGTCAATCCAAGTTAGATGCTATGGAGAGAAGAACACAAATAGTGTTGAGTTTTGCTACAGGTACAAAAGTCTCCTGATAATCAAGCCCATATGTCTGAGTGAATCCTTTAGCCACAAGGCGAGCTTTTAGTCTTTCTACACTACCGTCTGCCTTGTGTTTGATTGTAAAGATCCATTTACACCCAACAGTTTGTTTTCCGGATGGTAGTTCTGTGATCTCCCAAGTCTTGTTTTTCTCTAGGGCACTGAGTTCGGACATATTATCAGAACTGGAATAAGTGTCTTTGGATGCATCCCATATTCCTTTGGCAGTTTTGTAGAGAAGAAAATTCTCTCCAATTTCGTTTGTCATGGAATTGATCAACCAAGACATCACCATATTGTTTTCAGATTTCCATGTTCTGTATTGTAGATCGTCTTTGTTTGGAGCTACGGCATCGCCAGTAAGGTAATCATCTTTCATTTTTCCACATATAAACATCATGATGGATTGGGACCACTGAAGATAATTGTGCCCATTTAATTTGTGACTGGTGATGGGCATAAGACTATTGTCCGTGGAACCAAGAATTATAGGTTTTCTCGTGGCCATTTGTTGCAATTGTAGATTATACGTGGACTGAAATTTGTAGGCTGTTTTTTTTTTTAATAATCTGCTGGACCGGGTCGGGCAGGGTTTGGCCGGGTCGGACAGTGTTTGACCGGGTCGGGTTGGGATATATTAAAACAGCTTACTAGTACGGGAAACAAAAAAGAAAAAAAACCAAAGCAGAATGTGACTGCGAGACTGTGAGACTTACTGACTGAAGCAGACGGCGATGATGATGATCGGCGCCGACGATGATGACTGGCGATGGAGACGATGACTGAGATGGAAAGCAAGCTGCAGAAACTGTTTGTGGTTGCTACTGCTGATGTTCAAGGTATGAAGATGTTCTATATAAATGCTTTGCCTCTGGAATGCAAGCTGTAGGAAATGGATTTCTGGATTTCTAGATTTCTGGATTTCTGAGGACAGAAATCAGTGTTCCTTGGACAGAATTGATATAACACAAAATTGGATTTCTGGATTTCAGAAATGCTCTGATACCATGTTAAATGTACTCCGAGAGATATGATGGAGATAATATAGAGTATGTATTCTCTGTTTTCTCTCTTCTCTTTACAACACTATAATACAATCTATATATAGAAATAAAAAGTGTCCACTAATTCTAGGAATAGAACAACTGGTAACAATAATGAAAATACAACTTGATTTACACTAACTCTACAGCCTGTACAACACTAATAATATTCTCTGAAAATCTACACTAGTGCATAAAATACTTGCTCATATGTGGACCACTTTTGTCTAGACTCATTTAGTTTTTGACTTAAATATGCAATCACCCTTCCTTCTTGCATTAAGAAAGCCCCAATTCCAACACATAAAGCATCAACTTCAAACTCAAATGTCAAGTCAAAATTAGGAAGAGCCAATATTGGTGCAATTATCAATCTGTCCTCAATCAACTTGAAATGTTCTTCTTGTTCTATACCACATTGAAATTTCCCTTTCTTCAAACATCCAATTATAGGACCATGAGAATACTAAAACCCTTTATAACTCTTTCATAAAAAGTGGCAAAATCATGAAAACTTCTAACCCCTTGATTATTCTTATGCTCAAGCCACTTTTGCATTGCTTGTACTTTTCTTTCATCCACTAATATACCTCTTGAGCTAATCACAAACTCAAGGAAAACTAAACTCTCAATGATAAACTCATTTTTTTTAGATTCAAATAGAATTTATTTTCCCTTAGAGCATCCATTACACATCTCAAATATTTGAAGTTTTCTTCTTCATTCTCGCTGAATATTATGATGTCATCAAAATACACTAATACAAAGTAATCAATAAAAGCCTTGAGTACTTGATTCATTAGCCTTATGAAAGTACTTAGGGCATTGCACAACCCAAAAGGCATTATCCTCCACTCATAGAGTCCTTCTCTTGTCTTGAATGCTGTTTTTCACTCATTCCCAGGGTTAATCTTGATTTGATGATATCCACTCCTTAGATCTAATTTGAAAAACACATTAGAACCCACCAATATATCCAACATATCTACCAATCTTGGAATTGGAAATCGATACTTGATAGTTATCTGGTTTATGGTTCTACCATCCCATACACATCCTATAACTGTTATCTTTCTTTGGAACTAGAAGTGCTAGGACAGCACAGGGACGGATGCCCTCTATCATCTACAATATGTTGTAAGGAATCATATTCTTTGGGACTCATTCTACGATAAGGCATGTTAGGCATTCTTGATCCAAGAACTAGATATATTCTATGCTGAATATTTCTCAATAGTGGAAGCTCATTAGGTAGTTCCTTAAGACATAAATCCTCAAACTCATTTAATAGAGTATTTAAAACTTATGAGCCAGTCGACTCATTAGTATAGACTAATTTTATTAATAACACCCAAACTATAGAGTGATTCTTCACTTCTTTGATCACCTCAGGGCCACCAATGTTTAACATCAAAGGAATACTAGGCACTTTGCTAGCTTGTACTATACTCTACTCTTCTTCTACTGTGAAACTAGTACTATAGCCTTTCCTTGCCACACAAAAGAATAGGTATTGTCTTGTCCCTTGTGAACGGTGCCTCTATCATATTGCCAAGGCCTTCCTAGAAGAACATGGAAAGCATCCATGTCAAGCACATCACATTCTACCACTTCTTGGTAAAGCTTTCCGATGGATAAAAAGCTTGGCATGTTTTAGTCATCTTAAACTACAGTCCTTTTTTAATCCAACCAACCTTGTAAAGTTTTAGATGTTTAGTTGTCATGGCCTTAATTAAAGTCTTGGAAACCACATTTTCAAAACTCCTATTGTCAATAATTACCTCACCCACCTTCTTTTGGATTGTACATCTGATTCTGAAAATCAAGTCTTTGAGTTGCCTTGTTTACTCTTGAAGTCAAAAGAAGCCTTTGTAATATTCCACCGAACATCTCCCCATCATCAACTTCAAGGAATTCCACTTCTTCTAGAACTTCATTTCCAGCATCTTCACATTATTCAATCCCCCCTACTATGTTCCTGTTTTTCTAAAAGGACAATCATTGGATCTGTGTCCCGGTTGATTACATTTATAACACTTCATTATGTTAGGTCTTGGGTATTGATTGTTGTTGTTGGTAATTGTTTGGGGTTTTGGGTTGATAAAGGGTTGTTTTCTAGTTTGTTTAGGATCAGATGGTCCAGATGGTCCGTTATGAGTGTTGTAGGGTGGGTTATTTGTAGATTGAGGAGAGAAATAAGTATTTCCGTCCGTATAAGTGTCTGGCCAATTCCTTCGAGTAAATGAACTCTTATTGACCTTGAGAAATTGATTCTCATATTTAGAGACTAATGATACAGCTTTTGAGAAACTAGTGACATTTCGAATGTCCACTTTTCAGGGGTTCACGAAGGCCAATGATGAACCTTAAAACTTCACTTCATGTGACTCAGCTTCATCGAGGTCATTTTTTATTCTCAGTTCCTGAACTCATCCACATATTCTGTCACAATTCTTGAACCTTGTTAACAATGATGATATTGCTTGAACAATGTTTGTTGATAATTAATTGGAAGAAACTGATCATACATCAAATTCTTCATCCATTCCTAAGACACTATTGGCAATTCACCATGTTGTTCCCTAGTGGATTAAATCCTATCCCAGTATGGGCTGGCTCCACACTTTTGGCACCTCTATATAATCAAAAAAATTATCAACAACTCTCACCTAATCTAAGAATTCACTGATGTTCATCTAGCCTCCAAAATGAGGTATGTCATTCCTAGCTTCAAAATCTAGGAATTCTGAATTTCCGTTTCGAGAAAAAGGATGGTTGGTTCTGGTATATTCATGTTCAAGTTTCTGCACATTGATGATCTACTGAAAGTGTTGTAGATGGGTGTAAATGGTTCAGGGTGGTTGAAAGGCTCTAGATAGTTAGTTGATAGGTGATGGTTGTGCTTCCGTGAAGGCCCATAGGGTGTATAGTCTCACGTGGATTCCCGAAAAGTTAGGGAGTGTAGAGGAGTTGGGTTTTTTGTGAGACTTACTAGAAGAACTGAGCTGGTGACTGGAAGTGATTTCTGTCTATCTGGATGTATTTTTGGCTTATGGGTTGATGGCTGATACAACTCTGAGATGAGGTACGTCCTTCATTCTGGTCATGGATAATCAAATTTCTTGATGCATGGCTTGAAATCATGTTTTAGATTTCTTGTCTTACTCTTGGAGGTAGGCGAGTAACAATATTGTGAATGCTCATCCAAACCACGATTTACACCCTCAATCAATTTAGTCATCGGAAATTCTGGGAAGCTACCTAAATGCTCTAATACCAAATGGCATAGGAGCACTTAAAGGAGTAACAATCAGAAGCAAATTCTAATAGAGAAGGAGCTATTATGGCTCTGTCTCGATAAAAATTTCTATTAAAAGCAAATATTCTATTACAGCATCTCATGCAAAAGTGTGTCTTGCTCTTTACCCTAGCTCTATATTAAGTAACAAAACAACCACACAAAACGCACAATTTTATGTGTTAAGCTTTTAAGCTTTAAACAAACAAAAACGACATTGAAACTAAACAAACAACACAACAATTATGAGCTAAATTATTGAAAGTAAATAAGCATAAGTTATCTCCTACATCATTATTGTTTTAGCTTTTGGTCATTAACTTGCAAATATGGTTCAATTTCAATGAAAGAAGCAATATGGAGGTAGATGGAGATGACATAACTAATGTAATGGAAAATACAGTAGGGGAAGATGAAACAACCATTGATGTTCTTCTAAATTCAAAGAAACAAAAGACAATATCAAAAAGAGCATGAATATGGACACTTTGAGACTCTCCCTTTGGCTTCTTATAATATTCCACAAGCGAGAAGTGCAAGTATTGTGGTCAAATCTATCAAAATAGATCTAAGAATGGAACAAGTACTTTCACATGCCATTATAGTAAGTGTGCTATGAAGGATACACGCGATATGGGTCAAATGCTTATTAACTAATTATTGTAACACAACAGGTGTTTGTGAGGAGTTGTATTATCTCCATAGAGTTTGTTGCGTGTGTGGGTTGTCCATTCATTGTTAATTTATCACTCGTTCAAAAGACTAGTTGCAATATTATTTTCCTCATTTTTGGTATGTCATATAATGTTATTTGAGCTAATGAGTTTTAATCATTAAACATATTTTTTTATTTATTAAAAAATATTATTAACTAAAAAAACATGCAATTAATAATTCGGACCGGTTTAAGCTAACTCATTTGTATTCGGTTTGGGTTCAGGCTCATCTTTGTTGGCTCGAATTAAATTTGAATTGAATTAGGATTAAAACAATTTGTGCTGAATTAGTTCGAGCCCAACTCGCACAAACTGCCACCACCCCTAGTTGAGAGTGAAGATTTGAACAAGGTATTACAAGCATATCAAACTTTTACCACTATATTATAGGGTGATTGGCCATACCAAATTTTCTTTTTTTTATTAAGATTCATCATTTTGATGTGATTATAGACCAAAAAAAAATTGAGAATTAATGTCTACATAATAAAATTTTATTTTTCTAGCTCACTAACATGTATTTTATTTTTATCATTAATTTTTTTTTATTTTTATAGCTACTAAAATCATCCAAATTACAATGCACTTGTAACAAGGGTATACATGTGCAACACGTGTGCACATAAAAAAATAGAAAGAATGGTATAGTGCTAGAGAAAAGGGGAGAAAAGATATTAAGGCTAGGCAATGAAGAGCAAGAACTTTGGGGAGAGAAGAGAAGTTCATATCAATATTCACTATTCGTCTAAGTCTAACCAAACATAATAGCATAGTGTCTTTTTATAGACACATTAACACCATAATGTACTGAAAACCCTAACAGATTAAGCAACTAAAGCACCTTATTTTTATATTTTTATTTTTTGATAAGATAAAGCACCTAATAAGAAGTAAATACATGCTAAAATATAAAATCCTAAAAACTTTTAAAGCCTAGTCTAGGAGACTTTTGCACTTAATGCAATTGATTGGTTGGGAATATATTTGCCAGCTTACCCCATGAGTATCTAAAACTTCACTTGCTATATGTTTCTTTGCTTGCTCAGCATGATCAAATGATTAAAGAAAAACTCAAAGAAAAGGGAGAAATTTATGCAAGATGACACATTAGTGACAAATGTTCCTGCAAAGCAATCTGAATCAGTTGAAGAATCTGTTAAGCTTGCACTACTAATATATTGGATTAGATCAACATTCATGATGGTACTAGAAAATTAACACTATACTGCAATTGTAAAGCTAATGGAATCTTCAATGAATAGCCAGCAAAAGTCAATACGAATTTATTAAAAAATAAAGCATGCTTTGATGTGATCATACCTGCAAAGCAATCTGACTTGCATCAACTGCATACACCTGGTAAGTGGAAATATAAA
This sequence comes from Hippophae tibetana, assembly GCA_037013495.1. NCBI lineage: Eukaryota > Viridiplantae > Streptophyta > Magnoliopsida > Rosales > Elaeagnaceae > Hippophae > Hippophae tibetana. The sequence goes on from CM072802.1 coordinate 49,240,392, forward strand.
GCCATTCAGATCAGGCTTACACAACAACAACAACAAAAAAAACTGAAGCTAGATAAAGAAACAGTAAAAAAAATATAGTAAACCAAAATATATAGACAAGCCCTGAAAGGAATATTTTTTTCTTTCCTCTTTCCATAATATTTGAAACTTATAGATCATAGAAGTGAAGACAAAATTTATCATAAATAATTGCTTCAAGGAAAAATAATTTTCTAGAGTTGTATAAAATTCAACTATAGACTCTAGTGAAACAAACCCAAATTGTTCATTAGATATCAAAAGGGAGACAAAGAACAAAAAGAATTACTAAAGTGATTAAGAAAATAAGATGAAAAATGCCTTTGTCAGAAGTTACCATAAGATGAGCTTCTAGGTGCAGAAATGTCCTATAAATAATGAAGATAGAAATGTGAAAAACTAATTTATAATCCTAGAATTGACAGATAAACCTTGTTAATGATAATATAAACCCCAACTTGTGAAAATTAAACCCTAAAATTGAACTAAATTGTCCTAAAATTTATAAGAGACAATTATGCCCATGACGTGCTCTCCATAAGGTGAGCACTGGTGCTCATTATAACATTCCTACATATGTATAAAGAAGCATTAGTTACCATAATTTAAAGAAAACGGAAAAGAGACAAAAACTATCCTCAAGCTATATTTTGCATAAGAAGCCATCATAAACGAGTGAAATTTTATAAAAACAATTATTCAATATTAAATGAAACAACATTCCTACTGAAAATAGAAGATATACTGAGAGGAAAATTAGATGTAAATCTGTTAAGCATTATGTTCAAGACATAGTCAAGTTTTAATTCAGCTTACTCGTTTTGCACCAGCCTGAGCACAAAATATTGAAAGAATGCCTGTGCCACATCCAACATCCAACACAACCTGTAAAGATTTTTCGATTAAATGAAAAAGTGCACCATATAAAATGCTTTTATTTTATGAAAAATTCTATAGATTGGAGAATATATAATGCCCAAGATGTAGAAGATTATAGTACCCTGAGGCATTCTCTCCAAGCTATGTTGAAGTTGTTTTTATTTTACAGAAAATTACTTCATTTATTTCTTAATATCAGATCCATTTATATATACATTTGTTATGTCTAATATACTGATGAAAGTCATTAGTATACAGTTGCAAATCACCCTGAAAATCAGGAAACTAATATCCTGAAAACAGGGGTTGGTTCCACCCTGAAAATCAAGAAACTACACTCCTAAAATCAAGGGTTGATTCCACCCTGAAAATCAGGAAACTAACCATACTCATAGGTTGATTTCCTACACTCCCCCTCAAGCTAGGCGATATATATTTTACAAACCAAATGCTACATTTAACTCTGTGAAATTAGATCGAAACAATGTTTTGGTTAAGATATCTGCTACTTGTTGCCTAGATAGAACATAGTTGAGGTAGATCATCTTGCCTTCAATTTTCTCACTGATGAAATGTCTATCAATTTCCACATGTTTAGGTTCGATCATGGTGGATTGGATTTTTGGCAATTGCAATTGTTGACTGGTTGTCACACATGATTCTAATAGATTCTGAATGTTCAACCTTGAGTTCGTATAGTAGTCGTTTTAGCCAAATTCCTTCACAGATGCCCAAAGCCAAAGCACGGAACTCAGCCTCGGCACTACTACGTGCTACCACTGCTTGCTTTTTGCTACGCCATGTCACCACACTTCCCCAAATAAATGAGCAATATCCAGATGTGGATTTTCGATCACTAGGAGATCCAGCCCGCCCAATCAGCGTCAGTATAAATTTCCAATCTCTTATTAATTGTTTTCTTAAACATGAGTCCCTTTCTAGGATCCTTCTTCAAATATCTCAAGTCTTTAATCTCGGATTCCTTGAATAATAGCATCTTAAGTCTCTTCATTTCTCCTACATGATTTCCTATAAGAATTATATCATCAACATATACAATCAAAGTTGTGATTCCCCCATCTGCGAAGTGTTTGACAAATAAAGTGTGGTCTGCATGTGTCTGAGAGTATCCATCCTGTTTGAGGACCTTGGTGAATTTTTCGAACCATGCTCTAGGTGACTGTCTAAGTCCATATAGTGTTTTTCTCAACTTACATACCTTCCCTTGTGTATCTTTAGTCTCAAAGCCAGAAGGCACATCCATGTAAACTTCTTCGATCAAATCTCCATTTAAGAATGCGTTCTTGACATCGAGTTGAACCAATGGCCAATCCTCATTAACTGCAATAGACAGCAAGACACAAACTGTGTTAAGTTTTGCTACAGGAGCAAAAGTCTCTTGATAATCAATTCCATTTGATTGGGTGAACCCTTTAGCTACTAGTCGAGTTTTATATCTATCGATATTTCCATCTGCCTTATGTTTAACAGAATATCCATTTACAGCCTATTGTCTTCTTTCCAAGTGGTAGCTCTGTTAACATCCATGTACCATTCTTTTCCAGTGCAGTATATTCTTCTAAGGTTGCCTTGTGTCATTCAGGAACTTTTAGAGCCTCATTGACAGAATTAGGAATCTTGATGTTGTCTAGGGATGTCACAAATGCCTGAAATTTTGGGGACAGATTTGCGTAAGAAATGTAACTTTGAAGAGGATGTTGAGTGCATGATCGAACGCCTTTTCTTTGGGCAATAGGAAGATCTAACTCAGGGTCAGAACCAAGTTTTGGACTAGATTCTACTTCATCTTGTAATTTTTCAGATTCAGTTCGACTCAGAAGAGTTTCTTGGCTTTGCTGATTTCGTGTGGGCAAGTCAAGATTTCTCTTTCTTCCATAAACTTTTATGGCATCATTAGGAAGGAGAAGATATCTAGGATAGACAATGGGAGATTGATCAGGTTTGGTTTTTGAAGGAGAATCTGGAATGGGTATCAGGTTGGAAGAAGGCAAGGTAGTAAAGGGTAAATGAGATGATAAATTCAGTTCAATGAGTGATGACCAATCCCAATTCTGCAATTCATTAGTGTGATTCTCCCCCTGAATTGCAGAATTAGAATAGAATGGAGTTTCTTCGAAGAAAGTAACTTCCATGGAATGGTAAAACTTACGAGTGATGGGAGAGAAACATTTATAGCCTTTTTGATTAGCTGAGTAACCAACGAAGATGCATTTAATGGCACGGGCATCAAGTTTGCCACGATATTGTGAATGAATATGGACAAAAACAGTGCAACCAAAAACCTTGAAAGGAATTGGTGACACAAGTTGTAAGGTAGAATATTGACTCTGAAGCACTTGTAAAGGTGAATGAAAGTTGAGAACTCGAGAAGTCATTCGGTTGATCAAGTGTGTTGCAGTAAGAATGACTTCACCCCAAAATTTTTAGGAACATTGATTTGAAAAAGTAAAGTTCGGGCAACCTCAAGTATATGACGATTTTTGCATTCGGCTACACCGTTTTGTTGTGGTGTGTCAACGCAAAAGCTTTGTTGGACAATACCATGTGATTTGAGATATCCACTAAGATCGAAATTAAAGAAATCCCTAGCATTATCAATTTTTAGGATTTGAATGTTAGCATTGAACTAAGTTTGGATCATGGCATGAAAAAGTGAAAATATGTGATTGGTTTCAGATTTGTCTTTCATAAGAAATGTCCAACATAATCGAGTATGATCATCAACTAACAGTAAGAACCATCGAGCAACAGTAATACTGGGAACGCGACATGGTCCCCAAATGTCATCGTGAATGAGAGAAAAGGGGTGACTTGGTTTGTGCGTGCGTGGTGAGAAAGTGTTTCGAGTATGTTTTGCCAACTGACAAACTTCACAATGAAATAAATTGGGATTTTTATTGATGAATAAGGATGGAAACAAAGGTTTCAAATACGAAAAATTTGGATGGCCTAGAAAAAAATGCCACATCATGATTTCACTTTCCTTATTAGTATGACTATGAGACTTAAGATTATGACTCAATTGACATTGATGACTAACAGAATGGTTTGAAGGAGTGTTGATATCAAGAACATAGAGGCCCACACATAAATCAGCACCGCCAATCATTTTCCCCGAGCTTAGGTCCTAAAAAACACAAGATTTAGCCAAGAATTTAGTTTCACAGTTAAGGTCATGATTTAATCTACTAACTGATATGAGATTGCAGCAAAATCCAGGCACAAATAACACAGATTTGAGAGTGAGGTTGTTTGAGAGACAAATGGTCCTTGTTCCGACCACTGGGGTGCGAGTACCATTGGCGACACACACTGTTTGAAGTCTGTTGCAAGGTGAGTAAGTTTTGAAAAGTAATTGATCACTTGTCATGTGATTGGAGGCACCCGAGTCTACTATCAAAGATGAAGGGGGAAATTGTTCAGCATGCTTTGTTGAATTATTGGAAATATGTGTGGAGTTATTCCTACTGCTACTAAATGTGGTGTTGATATTTGCCTTTTGTATAAGTTGTCGGAGAAGTTCTAACTGTTCCTTAGTGAATGGGATAAGATTACCAGAAAATGCACTTGAGTTTGAAGGCTGAGTTTGTACTTATGATTGGAGAGACTGGAACTGAAAAGATGCAGGCCGAAATAGCTCTCCTTGAGGACTGGTACTGTTAAAAGGAGAAGCAGAAACATTAATAGCTGCACTGTTAAATAGACCACCAAAAGGATTATTTTTAGGAGCAGGATCAAGAATGGATCCAAGCCCAAAGCTGCCTGAATTTCCCATATTAAATTCAGTTCTGTTACTTGTCTCTGGAACCTCCTCATCCATGTCATCTTCCAGTGTACTAAGAACATTTAAACTTTCAGTATTTTCATAGCTCTCATGCCCAAAAGCTAAAACTTGAGTTGGAAATTGAAAAGGTGCATTCCCTGCCTAAGTATTTGACATCATACTAGGTGAACTTACAGAACTAGGTGAACTTACAGAACTAGTTGAACAAGAGGCTAATAGCAACAGTTTATGAGCCTAAGGCTCTGATACCATGAAGCTGTTTTTATTTTACAGAAAATTACCTCATTTATTTCTTAATATCATATCCCTTTATATATACATTTGCTATATCTAATATACTGCTTAAATTCATTAGTATACAGTTGCAAATCACCCTAAAAATCAAGAAACTAATATCCTAAAAACAGGGGTTGGTTCCACCCTGAAAATCAAGAAACTGCACTCCTAAAATCAGGGGTTGGTTCCACCCTGGAAATCAGGAAACTAATCATACTCCTAGGTTGATTTCCTACATACACTAAGTAAGATGCAATACATCTTGTCAAATATTGTGATCAAATGAAGTAATTTTTGTAATGTACTATATCATAAGAGTAAAAAAAATACAGATCTTAGTACTACTTAGCACAATCTGTCATATCATATGATAACTATATTACCTTGCCTGCTATGGAACTTTGATGCTGCATGATTGCCGTCCTATAAGTTTCAGTCCGTACATGATCCTATGAAACAACATTTTAGCACATCATTCAATGAATGGAAAATCAAATGGAAAATGGTGCAAGTTGCAGCTGAACCCATTTCCATCCTCTCCCCAAAAAAACCAAGGTGCAACTCAAATTTAAAAGTCGGGATCTACCAGGCAAAGCTTGGGAAGCAGCTGTCAACAGAAGCCAGAAAAGGATCCAAAGATTTTGGGTTCTTGTTACCTATTCCACCATTTATTTATATTATTTTTTTGTCCAATGAACCAATTTTTGCATCCTGTTCTTCAAAAGTTCTCAAACTGATTTCCTAAACAATCTACCACTATGAAGCATTGTTAATACTCCAAAGTTAGTGCAAAAAGCACAAGCATCTTACAAAAAATGAAAGCTCTTATCAACATTTGGAAGACCACTGATAATGGAATTGTGAACCAATGACTGAGAAAACAAGTAACTGAAACGCTGTACAGAGTTTAAAGTTGAAATACATAGCTGAAATCAAATAGCCAACCAATAGATTTTGTTCTATCTCATTTCTGATTTTGCAACCTAAAACCTGACGGATGTGAATGCAACATTTGAGATATTGTTAGAAGTAGTTGGGAAACCAACTCTCCCAAAAGCTTAAGCTAGTAGGAGGAGGGCTAACATTACTTTTATATATTAATCAGATATCACTGTCATGAATACCAAAGAGAATCATCTAACATGGCACACTGATCAAGTTCAGATTATTAACCATCACTATGTCATAACATTCGCATATATACTCACATTACTATGTCATAACATTCGCATATAGCCCTCCATCAAAGCACCAAGAAGAAAGCAGGAAGGTCAAATTGAATATTAACACAAATTATAGTTTTACACAGAAGAATCTTATTCCTGGTTGTTTATGCACAAAATCTGACATGAAGTAACTTATAAAGACCAATGGATATTCAAGAACTCTATAATTGTAACCAAACCCAACAGAACTCATTCTACAATTTTCTTTAATGATTTTATAAAGCATATTCTTATTCTTGGTTGTTCATGCACAAATTCTGACATGCAGTAACTTGTAAAGACCAACGGCAAGTTCAAGAACTCTATAATCGTAACCAAACCCAACAGTACTCATTTTACAATTGTTTTAAATAATTTTACACATCAGATTCTCACTCTTGGTTGTTTATGCACAAAATCTGACAGAACGTAACTTATAAAAACCAACGGCAAAAAAAAAGAGAACCCTATAATCGTTAACAAACCCAACAAAACTCATTCTACAAATTTATTTCTCGTTTTCTGCCAATTTAGGACAGATACTACAAAAGATAAAACAATGCAATAGAAGTTCACTTTCTTTCATAGACGTTCAGACTGTAAAGAGAAAAGGGGGAGAGAAAAAACCTTGATCATCTCTTCGTGGATACCAACGTGAGCGTAAGAACTAAAATAGGCCATGTCGAAGTCCGTACAAGGAGGCCTTTGGAGAGGCTGTTTCTGGAGGGTGTCATGCTCGGAAACCCTAGAGCCAACGACGGCAGTACCATGGCCGTCACGATACCTGGAAGTGGAGCCAGCACGACTTCCTCTGCGGGCTCGGTTGCGATGAACCGTGCCTAGTTGCATATCGCCGCTTGGTTGCTGGTAGTGGTGATAGCCGTTACCGTTACTGTTTTTCGCAGTCGAGTACATAATTTATAATGTTTGTTTTCGGCGCGTTGCCGCTACAAACTCGGTTCGAGTGCGATTTCCTTACCCCCGGTCACTTTAGATCGAAATGATACTAAACCTGTGTATTTTTCTAGATATTTTTAGGGCAAATTTCGGATCGTCTTAAAATTTTGAGAAATTCTCAAAGAATTCCGATAATTACTAGTAGACATATGCTAAATACTTTAAAATATTAATTTTAATTAAAAATATAATAAAATCAGAATTTATTACTTCTAATTTTATGTTTAGTTAGGCCAAAAATTGGGTAAGAATATGATTAGCCGCTCGAAAAACCATGAAAAATAGCTCTGCATTAATAAAATGAAATCATGATTCCTTAAGTGTGAAAAGTAATTACGATTTTATTTTTATCTCAATTTTTTTTTAATTTTACCTCAAACTTAAATATAATACTAAATCTCAAATCTATAAACGCTAAATCATATTTAAAATAATAATAATTTTAACTCTAAACCTTAAACCACATGCATAACCATAAACTCTAAACTCTATTTAGAAAAATAATAATTTTAACCTTAAATATTAAACCTTGACCTACAAATATAACCCAAAATCTCAAATCCCTATTTAGGAAAATAATAATTTTAACCTTAAACCTTAACCCACAAATATAACTCTAAACCCTAAATCTTATTTAGAAAAGTAATAATTATAACCTTAAACCTTAACTCACAAATATAATCCTAAAATCTATTTAAAAAAATAATACTTTTAACCCTAAACCCCAAATCACATATCCCAAAATCCTAAACTATATTTAAAAAAATAATAATTTTAACCCTAAACTTTAACCCTAATCCCTGAATCCCAAATCCTTGAATCTCAAATTCCTGAATCTCAAATCTCAAACCTCAAAACTCTAAACCCTATTTAAAAATAATAATAATTTTAATAATATATTTTATTTTTAAGTAATAATTATTTAGAAAAATAATGATTTTAATAATGTATTGTGACTAACGAAAAAGTAATAATTAAATGATATTATTTAAACTTTACTGAATATAAAGGTATTAAGGTAATATATAATGTTTATCATTCTATTATAGTTGTAAACCAAACACTGTAATTTTTATTCCTTCTTTTTCCAATGGTCAAACCAAACAAAAATGTTTCTTTTTCATTTTATTCCATTCTCATTGTCATTATCATTCTCATTCTAATTCTCATTTTCATTTCATTCAGTGAACCAAACGTCACCATATATATTATTAATGAGTAATTGTGTTAAAAAAGTAATCCATCCAATCTAATCTTAATAACTCAATTTAATTCATCCAATTTAAATCATATTATGATTGATTGGTTTGAAATTAGAAATTATAGAAAAGATCTTTTATAGATTTTCTCTTCTTAAAGTTAAAATTTTCACAAAAATCCATCCTACTTATAATATATTATATATTTTCATTTTTTATTTTAATATAATAATTTTATTTAATAAAAAGATTAAACAATATAACAAAACTAATAGTTTTCTTCGTCCACTTTAAGCTAACACACTTCAGCTTTTCAAATTTTAATTAATCATTCCTTATTATCTTATTCTAATCCAATAATTATATCTAATTTATCAGTCCTAAACCTAGCATTCGTCGACTCTCTAGTTTTTAGATTTCTATTATTTAAATTAAACACTTGTTTATGCATGCAATAGATGCTTAAATTAATACAAATTAAATTATAAATACCTTGTTAGTTTCTATGATGTTTGATATATAGAATTAAATACATGATATTTTTTATTTATTGTTTAAAAAAATTAAAATCCTTTTAGGACCAAATTTTAATCAAATGTTAGAACATAAAATTTAATGCAAAAATGATATAGTTATTAAAAACAAATATTTTAAAAAAACTCTCCTATTGTAAAAACAAAAATAAAAAAAACACTAACTTATAAAATTGATCCACCCAATTCGAAGGGTTTGGTTTTTTTATAGGTTTTATTGGATCGAATCGGTTCTTACTTTTCAAGAACTAACATTATTAGTTTGATTTCATTTTTAGCTCAAATCTGAATAAACCCATGATATGCACATCCATATTACTGAGATATCTCGCCTCTCCCCACTCATGAAAAATCAACACCCATCTACTTTGTGCAACAACAATAAAGACTCCAAGCCCACTATGAAACTAGTAGCATTTTTATTACCATGACATCAACAAAGGACGATGATTGTTAAGTAACTATCAATGTTTCCAATCACTACCATAAAACATTTCTAATTTTAAGTATTTTTTATGATGATTGGAAATGTTGAGAAATTAACAAAAAATGAATAAGAACAAATTTATTTAGTTGTTAGATCGAAATCGGTGCATGGAAGAAGGCTTGGTAGTAACTATTGTTGGTAAGGTTCAATAAGACCTATCATTCTTCATAGTGATATTTGGTAAATGATCACATCGAACCTTAGCTTAGCATGTTCATCAAAGGTTTAGTAAATGCTATACCTCCTTATAGGTTCGGTTCGATAACTTTTACCAAACCATAATGGAACAACCAAATTGTCTTCTACTGAACCTTTGGTTCACTTTTCTCAAAAACATTTCACCATTGTCATATTGTATCATCTCCAATAACTTTATTATACTCAAGATTTAAAATGTTGATGTTGATTGAAATATCAAGACTTAAATTTTACAAAAATATCAAGAATATTGTCATTGTCAACAAAAAATTTGGAAAAATTTACAAAACTTATGAAAACTCTATTAAAATAATGGATTTTTTTATAAAATCTCGTAAATCATACAAGTAATTAATTATTTACATTTTAAAGTTTTTTTATTTAACACATGTATTTATAAATACTTGTAATGTTAATTTTATAAATAAGTCAAATAATTAATTAAAAAAATTACAAAATGAGTAGTTGAAATGTCAAATAATTATTTAGATTATAATTGTAATAGTATTATAAATGGATAAACATCAATGATACATAATATAATTTGAATTATAAAAAACAAAAACTATAGGTATAACCGACAAAATAAATGTAAGGTAGAAATATAAAAAATATGAAAATAGTTACAAAATATTGTCTCGGATCCAAAGAAATTATATTTTATTTGAATGTGCAAAAACTATATACGTAAATATAAATTATTTATAAAAAAAACCTAAAAAATAAAAATAATAAATGACATTGTGTCGATATGTTTTAACATTTTATAGGCAAAGTCATGACGATATATGTAATATTCATGATAATTTGGCAAAGAATGACATTTTCTCGATATTTTATCAACATTATCGCAACATTCTCAACATTGCCTTTATATTTTTGTCAAAAGAGATGGACAATATTAACAAAATATCGAGTTGTCTAAAATCTCAATAATATCATACTAATATCTATATTATCGACGATTTTTTCATCCTTGATGCAGTGGTTAGGTTCCTTTAAAGGTGACAATGTGATGGTCGTTCTCCTTCAACAATCATTCTTGGGTGGTGAGTATGGCTTCCTCACAAATGTGGTGGTGTATACTTGAGAGGTCTCCTAGGGCTCTTGTAATGTTCTAGTTTTTTTAATTCACTCTTAATTTAATTTATAAGTAAAAAAATTATTTATGGGATGTCTCGAAGTAAATTATGAGATTTTTTCATAATTTTCTATAATTTTATTTTAAATACCTATTTATCTTTTAAGTACGTTTTAAACTAATTTAGCAATAATATGTTACTCAATAATTTGAAGCTCATTCAGATACTTTGAAAGTTTGTAGCTTAAGTTGTAGGCACGTGGTTGTAACCCAAAAGGTTAACTTATTAAAAAGAATAGTTCTCCCAACTATATACTCAATTTATTTTTTTATTATTTTTTTCTATGTGAGACTCATTTGTACACTTAATAAATTCTTCAAACAAAAGACACATCTACCTCTTTTAGACTCGAACCATGCTCTTTATACCAAGGATTAGTCTTTTAGATGCATCCTCTTAAAAAGGCATTCGTGTTCCATTGAGTTCACTAGCACAGTAAGATATTACCAAAGAATTCAAACAAACTTAATAACACATCAAGGGTCCAATGAGTTCACCATTGTAGATTTATCCAAACATGGTGTCCAACATTCGTTCAAGCTTGGGTTATGTGACCAGCTTACATTAATCCTATTTTACCTAGAAAATCCACATTGTGCGCACTCGCGTAATACAAAATTGTGCCTTGGATTTGATGCCGCTTATTGGACATGGGATTTCAACTTAAAATGATTAATGTATTAGAAGTATTACATTCTAAATATATACCCAATTTACTCTTCACATTTTTCTAATTACACAGGTATTATTCACAAGTGAGTTTGAATTGTGAAAAATAAAGTTAAATAAAACATTTTTAAAGTTTGTAATAAACTTACCTTATATAAATATATTTAAACTTTAGAATATATGAGATGAGATTGTAAATCCAAAATATTTAAATAAAACATTTTTAAATTTATCAATAAGTTTTGTTTAAGGATGTTGTGGCATTGTAGCTTACACGTAGCTTTTTAGTGGACTTTAAGAATTCGGTTGCTGATAACTCTATGAAAATAGAGTCATTAGTGCACTTTTTTACTTAATATTTACTTATTTTATTCAATAAATAATATTTTTGAGGTCAAAAATATTAAAATATAAACTTTTTAATAAAAAGGGGTGAAAATATAATTTTTGGAATATTTTTGCAATTTTTATGGATTTTTTATGAATTTTTAACGTAGAATCAATCAGGAGTTGTCACGTGGCATGCCACACAGGCAGAGGAGCTAAATGGGCAAGCCATGTAGACATCACGCAAGCACGGGGAGCGAATCATGCCGCGTTGTGTGTGAGGAGGACGAAACACGTGCCAAGTGTTAGCACAACGTTCAATCTGAATTTGGAAATCGGTCAATGCGTTATGCCATTGCCTCGCATGTTCCACCCGCGTGCCACATTATCCCTTTTCGTGAATCACGTCGCACCACGTGTTGCTGACTCAGCGAGCGTTGACTATGATCGGTCTCCCCTACCACGTGTCGTGCTGTGATTGGCTGAAACTGTCATTTTTGCTTATTTTGATCGTAGCTCTTGATCTTAAGCTAATCAAATGGTCCAAATTGCACCTGAGTTTTATTTAAGCTCATAGTCATTCCATAAACCCTAATTGGCCTCCATTAGAATAATTTTGGTCATTTTTTAGAGCAAAAAAGAGAAAAAAAATACATAAAAATTCAAGACAAGACACAATTTTGGTGGAGATTCAAGAGGAAACTAATAATACAATTCATGAGATTGTTTGTATTTCTTTTTCTACTATTTTCTCTATCAATTTTATGTATTTTTTATGAAAAATATGAGTTTTATGAACATAATTATATGTAATTAATTTATTGACCTAGGGATCTTATGAACCCAATTTTCACCATGTGATGATCTAATATTTTTTCCCAATTATATTACTAATTTAATTATATTATTTAATTTAATTTTTAAGCTATTAGTTGTTTGACCAATAATTTATCTATAAAGGCAATTAAATAGATTTGAGAGAATTGTTTAATTGTTTGTCTTGATTAAATAACATGCATAGTTTCTAGGCAGAGATGTATGATTCTTATGTATGTGATCCATAATTTATGAATTTAATAAATAGTATGCAATTTAATTGGCATGAGAGTGTGATTAAATTAATTACTATATGGTGTGTAGTTTACTTAAGGGAGAAATACATGCTAGGTTAGATTCAATTGATCATGTAATTAATTGATATTATATTGGAGGGATTTTAACGATTCACATGTTTAGAAAATTGGGGGATTAATTACTCAATCTAAATAGGCTTATAACTCAATCATATAACATCATAATTGATTTAACCAAGTGCCTATATTTGATGCACCTAATATATATACTTTTGAGAAATTACACAAATTTCTAATAAGCGAGATTTATGAGAAAGTAAAATAGAAAAAATAACACAAATTTGATAACGAAGTTCGGCCAATATTGCTTACGTCTCTGGACCTACTGTAGATCTTCTTACTAAAAATGGGATAAATTATATAAGGTGTTTACAACACTCACAACTCACAACACAATTAAACCCAAGAAAATTGCTCTCAATTTTCCTCACTAAAGCTTTTTTTTCTCTAAGCTTTTCTCTTAATTGGAATGAACATTTTGATTGATTGAATTCATTGCAATTATACATCTATTTATAGAGAGATTCACGCTTTGAATTGCTCATTGATTTACTCCTTAAATTAAGGATGACCACTCCTTGATTTGCTCCTTGAATTAAGGACCTTTATAGCAATCTCCAACATATACAACCCTACCTAAATGATTACTCTATAAAAGTAGTCATTAGTGCATTTTTGAACTTAATATTTATTTGTTTTATTCAATAAGTAGTATTTTTGGAATTAAAAATATTAATATATGAAATTTCTATGGAAAAAAGGGTGAAAATATATTTTTTGGGAATGTTTTGGAATTTTTAATGCATGACCTATTAAAAGACAACACAAAGATGACACGAAGGTAGAGAAGCTGACTAGACGAGCACATGGATGCCAAGCAAGTGAAAAGGGCCAGTCATGTAATGGGTGACTCAGGCCTACCACATGTCGACATGACTTTAGTTTCAAGTTTCACCATGCGATTAACAAGCATACCACACGTTGTTACCTAATTCGTCCATTCTTCCCATTGAGGTGCCACATAATCCAGAACCGTGAATCATCCCACATCACGTGGTGTTGACTCAACCATGTTGACCATGACCAGTCCACCCACGCCACACATCACATACTGATTAGCCCTATGAATCTCTCGTTCCATGTGTCATAATCTTATTGGTCAGTGCTATTAATTTTCTTTTTTTTATCTTAGTCTTTGATCTAAAAATAATTTGACAATCCAGATTCCACTTGAACCTTATTTAACCCTTAATTTCCCCATAAACCCTAATGAATCAAAAATTACATATTTTTTATCAGTTCTTAGAGCCAAGAAGGGAGAAAATTACAAAAAATTCAAAAATAGATACAATTTTGGTGGATATTCAAGTGGAGATTGGTGCTATAATTCAAGATATTGATTGTATTTATTCTTCTTCTATTTTCTTTATCAATTTTTATGTCTTTCTTTATGAAAAATATAAGTTTTATGAATAAAATTATATCTCGCTAATTTATTAATCTAAGAGTCTTATGAACCTAATTTTCTATATGTAATGATCTAATATATTACCCTAACATTACTACAAAACATACATACGGCCTCGGTTTTTAACCGTGGCCTTAGGTCTATGGCCACAGTTATAAGAACCGAGGCCTAAGTGAGAGAGACCATAGGTAATGACCTATGACCTCGATTTTTAACCGAGTTCATAGGGATATCCTATGACCTCGGTTAGCATATAACCGAGGCCATATGGTGTATCTATGGCCTCGGTTAGTATATAACTGAGACCATAGGGTATACCTATGGCCTCAGTTTTCTAATAATTGAGGCCATAGGGTATACATAAATTAAAAAAAATACAATATTCAGTAATTTACAGTGCATAACATATCAACCACAATGATCGAGTACATGTCCCTGGATACCCTTTTTCATAGGAGGTTAGAAAATAATTGTATTTGTATTGATTTTATACTTGCATGTAACAAGATAACAACTGAAACTTCATTTTCATTCAGTGGAGGTGCAGGATTCATAATCTTATACTTTGGTAACATGTTGAATGATATTGCCCATTGGCTAATGCTTTTCCTCAAGGCATACGCTAGTAAAAGGTGGCCATCACTTGACTTTCTATTAATATTTTATTCTAAAACAATAGATGCAACCAAATTAACAATCTTGTGAAGTAAATGTTATAAAGATATATGATGATTTTGCTACATAAACTTGATTAAATAAAAACGAAAGTATGATAAGAGAAAATACCAACATTATAGGGAAATTCTTTGCTCTGTATTAAGTCTGCAAGAGTAGCATCCCCTTCAAACCTCCATATTAGCCAATATTCACCTTTCTTTGAAGAAGTCTAAAACCAATTTTAAAGAAAATATTACAAATTAGGATTAGTTTAAATTGTGGAATTGAATTAAGCAATAGAGAAAAAAAATCAGCTTCTAATACAATAATACCCTTAAATGATATCGTACTAGTAGTCATAACAGAAAAACACCTTAAGAAAGCCGTACAAGAAATCAGCATAGCTGTTTGAACAAGCTCTCCTGACACGCTCATTCATCCAAATTTCAAATGCACCGTATTCTGAAGCTCTTTTCAACACCAGGTCATCATCCTTATGAAAACAACAAAATTTATAAACAGAAAGAAACAATTCAAGCCCCCTTTGTCTTTTCTATATACCCACTAAATTAGAACAATTTACTCATCACCAGTGTAGCACACCAGTACCAGCGCAACACACCAGCATCAGGGCAACACACTAGCACCACACCAGCACCAGCACCAACGACAGCGCAGTGCACCAGCACTAGTGCCAACGCACCAGTACCAGCACTAGCGCCAGCCCACCAGCACCAACACCAATGCAGCACACCAGTACCAGTGCACCAGTACCAGCACCAGTACTAGCAACCAACATCCAACGACCAGTAACCAGCATCCAACGTCCAACGACTAACGTCCAGTGACCAACGAACAACGACCAAGTGGCCAGCGAACCAACGAACAATGACCCATCAAACATCGACCACCAAACCAGTGAGCTGGGAAGATGAGGAGGAAGAAGAAGAGATGAGAAGAGGAGGAAGAATCGCAAGAGGGGAAAAGGAAGAATCAGATCTGAAAAAATGAAATTTCAGATCTAGGAGAAGAAGGAAGAAGGAAGAAAGAAAAAAAGAAAAAATAAAGAGAAAAGGGTGGGCGTGGGATCAAAAGGAAAAAAAGAAAAGAGAGAGAGAGAGAAGGAAAGGAAGGAAAGAAAGAAGAAAAAAAACAAAAAAATAATATAACTTATGGCCACGGTTATTAATAAAAATCGAGGCCATAACATATCTTATAGCCTCGGTTTTTATTAAACCGTGACCAAAACCCTATGGCCTCAGTTTTTATAAAAACCGAGGCCATAGGTCTGAGACCATATGTCAGTTTTTTAGTAGTGTAATTATGATTTCAATTTAATTATATTATTTAATCTAATTTTATCTTGTTAATTATTTTGGCCAACAATTGATCTATAGATTCAATTAAATAGATTTAAGAGAATTATTTAATTATTTGACTTGATTAAATAACATGTATCGTTTCTAGACAGAGATATATTGTTATTATTTATGTGATCCGTAATTGATGAACTTAATAAGTAGTATGTAATTTAATTGTCATGAGAGTGTAATTACGTTAATTACTATGTGATGTGTAGTTTATTGGAGAGATGAATACATATTAGATTAGATTCAATTAATCATATAATTAATTGCTAATTATAGTAGGAGAGATTTTAGTGATTCTCATGTTTAGAAAAGTGAGAGATTAACTATTCCTATATATTTTCTCATATATCTTCTTAGCTGTCAATTTTGAGTTAATTAATTACTGTTATTTATTTTTAATTCTTTTAATTTTTCTTCCTTAGAACATAAAAACACAAAAAAATTAATTTTTGGTTTTTAGTTTTAAAAATTAGTTTCTAATAATATAATCTCTCTCTGAAAAAAAATTTCTCATTATTATATTACTTGTTACGATACCTATATTTGCATATTTATTGTACAAAATTCATGTCGATTAAGTTTTTGGCATTGTTACTTGGGATTATAAAATTTAATTTTTATTTAATTTTAGTTATTTTTCTTTATTTAATTATCATAATTTTAATTTAGTTATTTATTGATTTATTTTAAATATTTGTCTTTATTTATTTTTTATGATTTTAATTAATTAATTTAATTATTTATTTTTGATTTTGACATCTTTTTTAGTGCTATTAAAAACACATTTGAGTCTTATCACGAGCAAAGTCTATAAGGGATAAATTTTGCCTTTAGATCCCAAAATTGAGTGTACTTTGAGATCAACAAGAAAATAACAAGTTGTCACCTAAGTGGAGGAAATGGTTAATCTATTAGAAATAAACAATAATGAACTAAATTTGAACAACTAGGTACCTTTAATGGATAATAGGGATAGAATTATGAATGAGTATGTAAATGTTGGAACGGTTGAATCCAAGTTTTAAAAGACCAAACATTCAAGTTAATCAGTCTGAACTAATACTTGTGATGCTTCAAATGCTACAAACAGTTAGTTAATTTAGCGGATTACTAGTAGGGGATCCTCATCTATATCTCAGATGATTTATTAAAGTTGGAAATTCATTCCAATTATGTGGTGTGACTGAGGAGACATTCAAGTTTAAATTGTTTTGTTACTCTTTATGAGAATGTACTCAAACTTGGCTAAATTCTTTGCCACCTGATTCCATTATAACTGGGAATAATTTAGTAGAGAAATTCTTGATGAAATATTTCCCATCAACAAAGAATGCCAAGCTTAGGAATAATTTTACCTTCTACCAACAATATGCAGGGGAATGTTTATATGAAGCATGAGAAAGATTCAAAGAATTGCTAAGAAAGTATCCTTACCATGGTATTCTTTGTTGGATCTAAATGGATAGTTTCTACAATGGTCTCAATTCTCAAACAAGAATCATTATTGATGCATCAACTTATGGAGCTCTATTAGCCAAAGCTACAATCATACTTATGATTTACTTGAGAAAATGGATAGTAATAGTAGCCATAAGAAAAGTAGCCAGAGTGCATGATGCAAATAATATCATAGCACTTACAGTTCAAGTGTCATTTTTGGTGAATCTTTTGAAGGCTCAAAACTCACTAATGAGTATAGGCCAAGTCTAAAATTCAGAGGTGTCTTGTGTATTTTATGGTATGGATCATTTGTTTGATAATTGTTTAAATAATTTTGACTCAAAATTCTATATGGGTAATGTGAACCAAAACAATAATCCATACTCAAACGCATAAAACCCTAAATGGAGACAAATCCAAATTTATCTTGGAATAACAATAATCAAGGTGGTAATCAATTTATCTGTCAATCATTTTCACCATCTAGTTTTTAACAACTATAATAATCAAATCTTAAGAGAAGAAGCTACCTACTGAGGACAATACAAATGTGTTAATGGGGATGATGAAAGACTTCATCTAGTCAGTAAATATAAAAGTGTTCACTCTAAAGGCTTCAATTAGGAATTTAGATAACCAAATGAGGTAACTTGTTGAGGCTATAAGTCAAAGGGCTCAGGGTAACCTTTTAAGTGAAACAATTATAAATCCAAGAAGAGAAGGTAAAGAGAATTGTAACGCCATAGCCTTGAGGGGTGGTAAAACTCTAAAGGAGTAACATGAGACTCAAAAAGATGAGAAGGAATAAGATGCTAAAAAGGATGAGAAAAATAGTAAATTAATAAGGATGAGAAGAAATTAATGGATAAAGAGAGCACTGAAAAGGAAATAATTCATCCAAATAAAAGCAACCTCTGCAAACCCACCATTGCTTTTCCTCAAAGACTACAAAATAAAAATTTAGATATATTGTTTTCAAAAATTTTGGAGGTCTTCAAGAGGATTCACATAAACATACCATTTGTAGATACACTTGAACAAATGTCATCTTATGCTAAATTTATGAAGGATATGATGTCACAGAAAAGGAGGCTTGGAGATCATGAAATAATAACCTTGATTGAAGGTTGTGGTGCCATCATTGACATAAAACTACTACAAAACTGAAAGATCTAGGTAGTTTTGACATCCCTTGCACTATTGGAAACATCTATTTTGGCAAGACATTATTTGATTTCGGTTCCAACATTAACCTTATGCCATTATAGAGTTTTAAGAGATTAAGAGTTGGTAATGCCATATCCACTCCAATAACATTGCAAAAGGCAAATGGGTCAATTAAAAGACCCTGGTGAGTGATAGAATATGTGCTTATAAAAGTAAATAAATTCATCTTTTTGACAGATTTCATTATACTAGACATGGAGAAGGATTGTGATATTTCTATCATACTTGATAATCCATTCTTAGCAATCAAAAGAAAAATCATTGATGTACAAAAATGTGAACTTATAGTAATAATGCAAGATGAACAAGTAACATTTAATATGTTCAAAATAATTTAATTTTCAAATGTTGATAAAGCTAGCGATTGTTGTTGAATAGATGGCACTGATAAGCTAACCACTAGTGTGCTTTATATCATGTGCCCTAGTGATGCTTTAGAGTACGTTCTTGTTAATTCTATGAATACATATGCTAATGAATACCATGACACTCACATAGGTGCACATATTCATACTGGTAGCTTACCAAAACTTGTTGAACTTCCTACTTAAAACTTTAACACATGATGCTATAAAAAATGACATAAACTCATTATAAAACAACTCAACCTATATTAAAGTTGAAATTATGGAATCAAAGGTTGATATTGTGAACTATAGGAACTTTTTGGAGGACACACCTCTTATGTGTGTATCAAATGCATTTGTGGAATGTCTTGAAACAAGCTCAAGGCTCAAACCATCAATTGAAGTGTCACCAAGGTTAGATCTTATACCTTTACCCTATTATCCCTAATCAAGTGGGTAAGCGGAAGAGTCCAATAAAGAGGTGAAAATGATGCTGCAAATACATAAATTAGATGAGCTATAATGAAGTGCTTATAAGAATGACAAAAAGTACAAAAAGAAAACAAAAATATGATATGATAAGAGGAATTAAGCATTGTGTTTTAAAATTGAAACATAAAGTATTATTGAACAAGTCAAGAAACAAATTGTTTTTAGGCAAACTTAATAATAAATGGACACATAGGGATGTTCCATAGGACTTGATATGACCATCTAGTCAAGGACATTAAACATCACATTGGTTGAGAGGTAACCCAACGTTATTTTACTTATATTTTTGTTATTTTTGTTTTGTAGGTGAATAAATGCATAGAGCAATGATACAACAAGATTGACAGTTTCAAAGACAGATGTAGTACGCTAGGACCAATGGAGTTTTTTTTCCTTTTACCTTTTCATATTTATAGATGCACATTGGAAAAAATGTATAATTTAAGTTTAGGGGATATAACTTCATTTTTTACTTTAATATTTAGTATTCATTTTTAATTTTTAGAATTTCTTTATTTTTAGTATGATTTTAATCATAATTTGGGTAGAAATTGATAAATACATGGGAAAAAACTATATGCAAGCTTGATATTAAATGTATGAACCTAATGATAAAAATTTGTTTTCATGACAAGGATAAGGAATGTAACATGCTCGTTAAGGTACTTACATTACTTATACGATATGCTTGCTAGTTTTTATTACAATGATTTAAATTTTTATGTACATGTTCATGATTGATTTTGGTGTTCTTATTGAGAGAATTTTTTTGGTGAGTTATACAAGTTGATGAGATTTACCAAGTTTTAGAATCTACATGATCATCCCTTGATGCAAAAGTATAAATAGTATTAACAAGATAAATGATTTAGTTCCTATTTGAATCGATTGATCCTTTCAAACTAACTATTGTTAATATTTGTAATCACCCATTTGAGTCTAACAAATAACTGATGACCAAATCCCCGGCAACGGCGCCAAAAACTTGATGACCAAATCCCCGGCAACGGCGCCAAAAACTTGATGACCAAATCCCCGGCAACGGCGCCAAAAACTTGATGAGCGAAAACCGGCATCGCCGATTCTTGCCAATACTTTGGTTTTAATATTTATAAAACTCTCACAAGTGCACGAATCATTTCGAAGAAAATGATAAGTATACTCCCAAGGTCGATCTAAGGAAGGAATGTATGTGGTTTTTAATTTATTATTCAAACTTCTAAAAACGAAATTAAATCCTAAACATCATGTCACGATATTTTGGGGTTTTTGTGTTTTTAATCTAATTACATAAAATTAAACATAGATTCAATAAACATTCATGCAAATGTTATCATTTATAATGGCGGAGTATTTATGGATATAATAACTAAGTTAATTATGTTTGCTCATATTATCTAGGTTATTAAAGATATGAATTGATATTTATTGATTCTCCCTTTTTTGTATGAATACCACCTTTAGTGGGGTTAGATATTCTTTGTTAACTAAACAAATCAATTAACACCTATGGGTGGGGTTGATAACTAATATGCTTAATTAAATTAATTTCTTTTTCTAAGAGATTGAAAATGAACCATTTAAATGCCACCTTTGGTGGGGTTAGACAGTTTAAACTTTATTCAAGGTGTCCAAATTAAACCTAAGAATTTAGTTATCCGAGTACTAACTTTCAAGTTTTAAAACCACTACCGAAAACATGTTGTCAATACATTTTCAGATAATAATTCTTATAAAAACTTTTGAAATAGAGCTTCACTCTAACTACCGGGCGATTGTACCATCAAATAAAAGAGCACTACTCTAAATCAGACCGGATAACTAAACCTTAAAATCTAATTTTCAGGTTTAAGTTTGTAATGAAAAATAATATATTTCTCTCTAACATTCTTAATATAAAATCATGAATAAAAATAAAATCAATTCATTTTAGAGATTTTTACCTTTTTAATATTTCGCAAGCATAACAACGTTATTATTACATCATGTTTACTAAATAGCCAGCACAGTTAAATTTAACCACAGACAAATTAAATATAACATGTAAGAATAAAGCATAAAAATAACTGTAAAGAAAATAAAATCCTTACAGAACTTCGACGCTATTCCCGTTGCTGGAAAAACTCCAAACGGAATTTGCACTCCCATTTATTGAATCAAAAAGCTAAAAAATTACATAAACATAACTAGTTCTTCCCAAAAAAAGGGAAGAACTCTAAAACTAAGAGAAATTAACTAAGAAAAGCTAAAAACTAAGAAAACATAAGAAAACATAAGAAAAACTAAAGAATCCTAAAAATCTAAGAAAAGAGAGAAAAGAATGTATTTGGAGGTGTTTTTAGGTGTATTTTGAAGTGAAGGGAAGGGGGTATTTATAGGTGAGGATGGAGAGAAAAAATGAGTAAAAAAATGTTAAAAAAATGTAAAAACGCGTAATGGAAATGGTGAGGTCATTTATGACGTCAACATGACGTCATCGGGATGGCTGCACGTGAAAAACGGGCCAAACGAGCGTCGGCGCGCGCGGATGAACAGTACCCGCGCGCGCGGAGGCAGTTGGGCGCACGCGGATGAACAGTACCCGCGCGCGCAGTGCTGCGTGGATGAACAGTACCCGCGCGCAGCTTGGCGCGGCAGCGCGCGCGACTGGGCGGCAGGGTGGCAGGGCGGCGCGTTTTTCTCCTTTTTGATATTTTTGACCCATTTTGTCCAATTTTTCCATATTTGTTGACCTTTCCCCATTTATTTATTAATATATTTGTGATGTATTGCTTCCAGTATTCCTCAAAAATACCCTTGATTCCGAAAAAGACAAATTTATATAAATATATGATAAAACATATAAATATATATATTTTTAATCAATTAATGTGCATAAAATCATTGTTATTTTAGTGCTTTTTGAGCACTCATCAATAACCTTTCATATATTTAAGCCAGATTTTATGCCTAACCAATAAGCATTATCTTTACCCTTGCACTGTTAGCTTGTATTAAAAGAAAAAAAAATGCAATCATGTGTAATTCTATATAGTAAGGTGAAATTTAACACACCCAAAAAAAGAGAAAAATGAAAAAGAAAATCTCACAACACAATTATCCCTCTAAAGAAAAAAAAATTGAAAATAAGTTTGGAAATGTTGCAAAGTTAAAAAAAAAGATGTGGAATAAAAGAACATGAAAAGAATGAAAAGATAGGGTGAACTAAAATATCAAGTTAAAGCTCAATTAAAGTTAAAAAAGTGCATTATGAATAAAAAGAAAACTAAGGTGTGGAAAGATCCTAAATATCTTCATTTATTGACCCATACCTAAGCCTTACATTACAAGTATGAAATGCTCTTATTGATCTTTAGCTAAGTGTATATTTATATTAGTGGAGAAGAATATGAAAAATAGACTCATGAGACTCGTTCTAATATTGAATTGATTAGCATGCTCATATAGATTGATTTCATGAGTGCATACATGTGATATCATATGCAACACAAACATGAATCAATTCGTCAAAAACTTTGCATATCCTTGTATTGATGGAATGTTGATTGATGAATGTGTGAACCTTCTTATCATAGAATTGTACAACTTATGAGAGTGATAGTTTTTAATAAATATGTATGTATTAATAAATATATATTTATGAATATATTTCCCATATTATTATATCTAGATAGACTTGGTTTTACATGAGCACAAGCAAAGTAAAGTTTAGGGGTGTGATGACTCTATGAAAGTAGACTCATTAGTGCACATTTCTACTTAATATTTATTTGTTTTATTGAATAAGTGGTATTTTTGGGGTTAAAATTATTAAAATATGAACTTTCTAGTGAAAAGGGATAAAATATATTTTTTTGAGAATTTTTGTGGATTTTTTAACATATGACCAATTAGAAGATACCACGTGGATACCACACAAGTGAAGAGGGCCAATCAAGCAACATCATGTGTATCGGGTGATGTAGGTTATTCCACATGTAGGCATGGTATTAGTTATTAGTTTCATCGTACGGTTAATAGGTGTGTCATGCATTGTCGCCTGATTCATCCATTCTTCCTGGCAGAGCGCCATGCAGTTCATAAATGCAAATCACCACATGCCATATGGCGTTGACTCAGTTGTGTCTACCACTCCACCCATGCCACATGTTACACGTTAATTCACCTAATGAATCTCTCATGCTACTTGTCATAATCATATTGACCAGCACTATTACTTTTTTTCATCTGAAATCTTGATCTGAAAATGATCTAACAGTCAAGATTCCATCTGAACCTAATTTAATCCCTAATTTCCCCATAAACCTTAATGAACCAAAAATTGCATATTTTATATGTGTTTTTGGAGCTATGAAGAGTGAAAATATAGAAAATTTCAAGAAGAGACAATTTTGGTGGAGATTTAAGAGGAGATTGGTGCTACATTTCAAAATATTGATTTTATTTATTCTTCTATTTTATTTATCAATTTTTATGTATTTTTTATGATTTTTTTTGTTTTATGAACAAAATTATGTCTAGTTAATTCATTAATCTAGGGGTCTTATGACTCCAATTTTTTACATGTGATGATCAAATATTTTATCCAAATTATGATTTCAATTTAATTATATTATTTAATCTGATTTTTATGTTATTAATTATTTGGCCAAGAATTGATCAATAAGGATAATTAAATAAATTTAAGAGAATTATTGAATTGTATTTCTTAATTAAATAACATGCATAATTTTAGGCAGAGATGTATCATTTTTATGTATGTGATCCATAATTGATGAACTTAATAAGTAGTATGCAATTTAATTAATATGAGAGTGTAATTAGGTTAATTACTATATAGTGTGTAGTTTACTTGAGAGAGGAATATATGTTACGTTAGATTCAATTGATCATGTAATTGAATGATAATTATATTGGATGAATTTTAGTGATTCACATATTTAGAAAAATGAAGGATTAAGTATTCCAAGATATTTTCTCATATATCTTTGTAATTACCAATTTTGAGTTAATTAATTACTACTATATATTTTTAGTTCTTTTAATTTTGCTTCCTTTATTCATAAAAACCCCAAAAATTGATTTTTATTTTTTATTTTTAAAAATTAGTTTATAATAATATAATCTCTGTGGTAACAATATTTTCTTATCATTACATTACTTGTTACGATACACATACTTGCATATCCATTGCACACAATTTGTGTTGGTTATTGAATTTGAGTCATTTGTGCACTTGATTACAATGCGACATATGTTATGTTGATTCATATTGTGAACATGTGCTAGTGAATGAATGAGTATTATCCTATATGCGATATTTATAAAAGATATACCTAAAGTACCACTATTTAAAGCTCTAATTTTTCTTCAACTTTTCTTGATAGACTTGATAATGATCATAAAAACAAGTGTACATGCAAATGTATCATCCACAAAATAGCCAACACTCATAGTTCTTGTAAACTCTCACTTTTGGTAGTTTCATATGGAAAAACCTCTCTCTCACTACATGACACTCATATGAATAAAGTAAAAATATGTTGATGTCTTATATTATATAGTAGAACTATCCTATGGTCTGGTGAATCTATTTTTGTTGTAACTGGGGAAGCTTATGTGTAACTGAAACCACATAAAAAATCATACGACAACTTGACTTGGAAACCTCATTGTGTACTAGTTCAATTTACATAGAAATAAGCAAAGTGTAGAGAAAAATCATAAAAGCATTGGAGAAATTACTACCTTAAGTGCAATGTAAAAATAGATTAATGCAAAGTACAAGGTGGTTGAACTCCCCTTAAGTCTTATAACTCCCTAATTGTAAAGTCAATTAAATATTTAATAAATAAGGAGAATATGTAAATAAAAATTAAAATATGATTTTTTTTATTTTAAAAATAACCACATAAGATAATGAACTCATTTAATCACAAACAAGCCTACTAGAACTCATTTTTGCTTAAATGTTTATCATCTATTGTATAAATAAACAAGTATAGTAGAAGAGACACATATAATGACATATTGACATTTATTTAAAAATAATATACATGTTTAAATACCACTAATATTTACATGCACGAGCCATGAACCTATCATAATCACACTTGTTGTAAGATAGTGCTCTTTGCTCACTTTGGTAGCGATCTCTTCTTACTTCGGTAACTTCACACATCACAGTAAGTAGCCATCTCAATACTAGGTGCCTCTTTATGGTAAACCTTTAGAAAGTAAGAGATATAACTCAACATAATTTTACAGTCAAGATTAATTGAAATCATAGAGTCATTCAAGGTAAATCATAACCTTAAAGCATAAGGTACATGTGTCTTCATGAGTGTGTGGATTGATAATTTCATATAAAACTATATATATGCATAAATCCAAATTGTAGAGTATGACACATTCGTCTATCTACTTTTTTCCTATTTAATTGTCCTAATATCCCAAATGTATTATTTAATAGGACATAGATACGTACCAATCCATCTCATTTTACATGCCTGTTAACAACTATGGTGAATTTGTTTATGTTAAATTTAATTTATAGCATGAACTAATATTTCTTTATTCTAAGAAAAAGATGTAATTTAATTCCAAACTATGCTTGATTTTCTGTGTTAATTTGAATTATTTCTCTTCATGTTTGTCTGATTTATTCTGAGTTTAATGCTTCTAATTAATTGACTATTAATTATATGATTTTGGTCTTGTGATTTATTATTGAAAGAGGGAATTATAGGATAGATTTAGAATATTTTAGCATATGTAAATATAGAGATCAAAAGACTTGTATGAACTTGTGTAGTATCAAAATCATTGTTCTTAATGCCTTTTTGCTTTATTAAATTGCACACTTATGTAAATTAATTAACAAGATTATTTCCAATTGACTATCGAAAGAGGATTTTGGATACTTTTTGGAGATTGCTAACAAACATAGAGAATTAAATTCAATTAGCTAGATGAGTAAGGCATAGTGAGGGATTAGGTGAAATAGATTTCCTAGAAGTTTTCTTCCCATTAATTTGATCTTTGAACAATATCTTTATTTTCTTTTGCATATTTTCTTTAGATTAATTTTATTTTAAATTTAAAATACAACAACTTTAGTGCATGACTTCTCTAGATAAAATTAAGATTTGTATAATTTTGATTTTTTTAAAAATAAGTTACCAATCCTTAAAAACAATACTCTTCTTATCATTTTATTATAAAACTACGATACTATGCACTTATAGTTTTGCACCGATCAAGTTTTTGGTGCCGTTATCGAGGATTGATTTTTTCTTATTTTTGTCAATATTGATACAAAGTAATCTTGGTTTTAATTTCAAATTATTTTTTTATATTTTTATTCTTTATTTTATTGTTTTTCTTTGCTAGATGTGTTTTTGACATTGGATGCACCTTGCTAAAACTCGAAACATTATTCCTTTTGATTTGGAGATTGAAAGAACATTTAGATCATAAATAAAGAAGAAAGTACTAGCCATGGCTACAAGAGAATGAAATGCATAACCACGCATCTTGATGGATTATGTAAGCCAATTGTGAATGACAACTACTCAGGTGTAAGACACCAAACCATTAATACCAATAATTTTGTGCTCAAACCAGCGTTGATCAGCATAGTGCAATAAGCCCAATTTAGCGAATCACCACTTGATGATCCTAATATTCATTTGACAATGTTTTTGGAGATTTGTGACATTGTAAAGATGAATGGTGTTACTGAAGACACCATTAGACTGAGATTGTTTCCTTTTCATTGAGAGACAAGGCAAGAGGTTGGCTACAATCTCTACAAATGGGAAGCATCACTAGTTGGTAAGACATGGCATAAAAGTTTCTTGATAAATTATTTCCACCTACAAAAATAGCCCAACTTAGGAGTGAGATTGGTCAATTTAGACGAAATGATTTTGAGACACTCTATGAAGCATTGGAAAAGTATAAAGATATGATTCAACATTGTCCTCAACATGGATTTCCAAAATGGTTGCAAGTTTAGATGTTATATAAAGGGTTAAATGGGAAAACTAGAACCATATTTGATGCTGATTCTCATGGAACTTTGATGTCAAAGACACCCGAAGGTGCTACTTTTCTTTTGGAATAAATTGCCTTAAACAACTATCAATGGCCAACTGAAAGATATATGGCTAAGAAAGTTGCCAGGATGTATGAATTGGAGCTATTTATGGCTCTTTTAGCTCAAGTTTCTTCTCTATCTCCTCAAATTCAACTTTGACTACCCAAAGAATACCATAAAGTGCAGAATATGTTGCAAACCCAAGTATGATAGTTCTAATGAATGAAGCAAGTCAAGAATAAGTTCAATACATGAAAAATCAGAACTACAACTATCATGGTAATCCTATGCAAAATTACTACCATCAAAGGATTCGAAATCATGAGAATTTTTCTTATGAAAACAGAAAAAATGTGATGCAACCTCCTCCAAGGTTTAATAGTTAACCAAGCGAGAAGAAGATGTCACTTGAGGATGCCATGGTTTCCTTTGTTGAGGAGACTAAAGTAAGGTTTAAAAAGAATGATTCACAGCTAGATAACATTGAGACTCCTTGTAGCAATATGGGAGCCACTATAAAAAATCTTGAAGTGCAAATTGTGCAACTAGCCACAACTATCAATGCCCAATAAAGATAAACTTTTCCTAGCAATACAGAAGTGAATCCAAAGGAACAATTTAATTCCATTACACTTAGGAGTGGAAGAGAAATTGAGAAATCACCATAAAAGGAAACCGAGTCCACCCCTACAACTCCAAATAATGGCCAAAACAATAATAAAGTAGAAGAAGAGGAGATTGTTGATGATACACTAAAAGAGGCTCACATGTCTCCATCAATTTCATTTCCTAACAATCCTTATATTCTCTCTACTCCACTTCCTTGTCCTCAATGCTTTCAAAAACAAAAATTAGATAAGTAATTTTCTAAGTTTTTGGATATCTTTAAGAAAATTTACATAAATATTCTTTTTGTAGATTCTTTGGAATAGATGCCAAATTGTGCCACATTTATGAAGGACGTCATTTTCAAGAAAAAAAGGTTGGTGGAGTTCAAAACAATGAAGCTTTTTGAAGAATGTAGTGCCATTCTTCAAAAGAAATTACCTTAAAAATTAAAAGATTAAGGGAATTTCATTTTTGCTTGCACTATTGGAAATTCATTTTTTGATAAAGTTTTATGTGATCTTAGTGCTAGCATTAATCTTATGTCACTTTCTGTTCATAGGAAATTAGGAGTTAGAGAGATGAAACAAATAACAATTTACTTGCAACTAGCAGACCGATCTATCAAGTATCGACGTGGAATCATAGAAGATGTATTGGTAAAGGTGAATAAATTTATTTTTCCTGTTGATTTTGTTGTGTTAGTTATGGATGAAAACTAATATGTCCCACTAATTCTTGGCCGACTATTCTTGGCTATAGGAAGGGCTTTAATGGATGTTCAAAAGGGTGACTTAACATTGAGAGTAAACAAGGAAGAGGTTACGTTCAACATCTACGAAGCCATGAGATTTCCAAAAGATCCAAGCACTTGCTTTCGGGTAGATGTCATTGAGAAATGTGTAGTAAAAGCATTTCAAGATGATATTATAGCCAATCACCTAGAAAAGTGTATCACCACTTCATCTCATCTTTATGATTTCAATAACTCTACTATTTGTGAACTTGATTTACCTTTTGTTAGTGAAGAATTTATCCACTATATATTTGCCTTGGAAGCATTGCAGAAGGTTACATCATGTAGCACAAAAATGGAGAGGCTAGAGCCAATGGTAGCAATGACGGATTCTATAATCTCTATAGAAAAAAGTGCAGCAAATTACAACTCCAGAGTTAAAGCAATTTCCTGATCATCTTCGCTATACGTTCTTGGGTGATAATTACACTTTTCTAGTGATTGTTACGACATCACTTACACCCGAAGAAGCGGAAAAGTTACTATGTGTTTTAAGGGAGCATAGAATATCATTAAGATGGACTATCTTTGACATAAAAGTATAAGTCCATCCATTTGAATGCACAAGATTCTAATTGAGGAACCTTACAAACTATCAATCGATCCCCAAAGAAGATTAAATCTAGCAATGAAGGAAGTTGTGAGAGCTGAAATTTTGAAGCTCTTCAATGTTGGAATTATTTATGCTATTTGATATAGCTCATGTGTAAGTCAGTGCACATTGTACCAAAAAAGGGTGGAATGATGGTGGTGAAAAATGACAAAAATGAGCTTATTTCTATAAGAACAATCATGGGTTTGTATGTATGTATAAATTATCGCAAGTTGAACAAAGCAACAAGGAAGGGTCATTTTCCACTTCCATTCATTGATCAAATGCTAGATCGATTGGCTTGATATCCTTATTATTGCTTCTTAGATGATTATTCAGGGTATAACCAGATTTCCATAGCCCCCAAAGATTAGGAGAAAACTACATTCATATGCCTCTATAAAAAATTTGCTTTTAGAATGATGCCCTTTAAAATGTACAATGCCCTAGCAACATTTCAACGTTGCATGATGGGTATTTTTTTTATATGGTGCAAGATATAATGGAAATTTTCATGGATGACTTTTTGGTTTGGTACATCTTTTGATCATTGTTTGCATAATTTAGCTCTTATTTTGTAGAGATGTAAAGATAAAAACCTTCTCCTAAACTGGGAGAAGTGTAATTTCATGGTTGAAGAAGGGATCGTGCTTGGCCATAGAGTTTGATCTAAAGGAATTGAGGTTGATTGAGTGTTGTCTCTTTTTAGAGAACATAAAAATATGCAAGTATACACGGTCACAAGTAATAAAATTTGATAAGTGAGTTATCGTTCTCACGGAGATTTGTCATTATAGTTTGTTGAGTACTAAAATTATTTCCCTATGATTTTATCCAAAACAATCGTAAATTGAAACAAGTTAACTAAAAAGTTTTATAACAAAATAAAAGAAAATTCTTGGATTGTAGTTTTCACCAAATTAGTCCACTCGAATCATATTATTTTCTCTTGATTTATATTTTTTGTAAATTTAATTTGTCAACCGAAAACTTCTAATTTTAACCATCCATCTCTTCCTAGCTCTGTATAGACACACCTCGTTAAATTAATGCAATATATTCCTATGAGAATTAAATTCACCAAGATTCGTTACATTTTAAGTTCTCAAATGGCTACACATACGATAAAGGTATATTCTTATCCGTCATATATACATGTTATTCTATCCAAGAGCAATATAAACAAAAATGCCTCTTCCAAGTTTATTTAAATGCCAGGTATCAATTGATAAATTTTCCAATAATCAAAAGCATTAAGCATAAATAGAATAAACAAATTAAAAGTCTTATAAATCTTTCAAAAATATTTAAATTCAAGCTTAATAAATTTAGATAAAATGTAACCCTAGAAAAATTAAATTAGTTCATAAATTAAAATTAAAATTACAACAGTTAAGGAATATTAGATGAAGAACAAAAGAAAATTAAAACATTTCTGAGCATATTTGGCACACGCAGAACACAACAGAAGCCAAAAATGGCTTATGCGTGTTCCACAGTCCAACCCCAAAATGAACCTAAAACAAAACTAAAAACTATCATAATATTCCCGTATTTATAACATCAAATTTCTAAAAGAAATACATTTTAAAATATATTTTTCTACACGTAGGGGAAAAAAACGTATGGAGAAAATAATAAATTAATCCGCATGGGGGACATGAATATTGAGACACGCAAACACGCAAAATAGGGAACGTGCATCGTTGCTGATTTCTTTTTCAATACATGCTGCCATGTGTCGCGATCTGATTCGCTGTAAGATATAGTGGGACATGTGGCAACCTTTAATTGGTGGAAGGAACGGGCTCACGAGGGACGTGGTGCAGGGGATAATGGCATCGAGACATGTGAGGGACAACTATTGGAAACACGTGCTTGATTCTACGTTTTTGTGTTCACCAAAACGTGCCACGTGTCAGCACATGATTGGCTACAATGAATGGTGGGACACGTGGCAGACTCTAAATGGTTGGAGGGAGAGATTGCACGTGGTTGCACCGCACAGGATCAATGCCAGTGAGACACGTGGGTCCCACCCTACGCAGAAAATAAATTTCCTTAATTGCATTTTAGCCCTCCAATTTAATTCAAATTAACTTTTAAACTTTCTTTAATTGCAATTAAGCCTTTTTCTGATTTAAATTAACTTTTAAACTTTTTTTAATTAGAATTAAGCCCGATTTTAATTCAAATTATATTTTAGACTTTTATTAATTGCAATTAAGCACTCTTTTATTTTAAATTATATTTTTAGACATAAATTTGCAATTAAGTACTTTTTCGATTCAAATTATTTAAATTAACTAAAATTGTCAAGAACATAGCAATTATAATTAATAAAATAGATGAAAATAACTATATAAAATACACTTATCATTGAGCTAAAATTACAACCATAGAAAAATTACTACCTCCAAAGAATGTGAAGGGAATCATAAGTTTTTTGGGGCATGTAGAATTTCATAGAAGATTTATAAAGGATTTTTCTAAACTCTTTAAACCTTTATGTAATCTTCTTAAAAAAAATTATGCATATGACTTTGATGAGGTTTGTTTGCAAGCCTTTAATGCAATCAAGGAGAAACTGATTTTTGTACCAATAATGATTGTACTTGATTAAAGTCAACCTTTTGAAATCACGTGTGATGCAAGTGACTTTGCAATTGGAGTAGTGTTAGGACAAAAGCGAGACAAACATTTTAGGGCCATATACTATGCAAGTCGAACATTGAATGAAGCCCAATTAAATTATACAACAACTGAGAAGGAGATGCTTGCTGTGGTGTTTTCTTGTGAAAAATTATGGTCTTACCTCATTGGTACAAAGGTGATAGTGTTCATTGATCATGCAGTACTTCATTATTTGTTTAGCAAGAAGGATGCTAAGCCTAGACTGATTCGTTGGATTTTTTTTTCAAGAATTTGATTTGGAAGTTCGAGGTAAGAAAGGAAGTGAAAATTTAGTTGTTGACCATTTCTCTCGGTTGGAGCAAGAGGAAGTAAACCCAGATTTTGAGAACCAAGAAGCATTCCCTGAT
Organism: Hippophae tibetana; assembly: GCA_037013495.1. Lineage (NCBI taxonomy): Eukaryota > Viridiplantae > Streptophyta > Magnoliopsida > Rosales > Elaeagnaceae > Hippophae > Hippophae tibetana. The sequence goes on from CM072802.1 coordinate 49,273,357, forward strand.
GAACATTTGTTACATGTGAGATCAAGCTTCGTTGGTATACTAATATTGGAAACTATCTAGCTTGTAAGGTATTGGCACCAGATCTTATTTACCACCAACGTAAGAAGTTTTTGCATGATGTGAAATATTATTTTTGGTATGAACCTTTTCTTTTTAAAAGATGCCCTGATCAAATCATCCGAAGATGTGTGCTTGAAGAGGAGATGCAAGCCATTCTCCATCATTTCCTTTCCTCATCATAAGGAGGACATTTTGGAGTGACACGAACAATAACTAAGGTACTTCAAAGTGGTTTCTTTTGGCCCTATATTTTTTGTGATTATTATACATCGGTGAAGACTTGTGATCAGTGCCAACATATGGGAAATATTTCAAGACGTCAAGAGTTACCATCGAAAAATATCATAGAGGTAGAGTTATTTGATATTTGGAGAATTGATTTTATGGGTCCTTTTACTCCCTCTTTTGAATTTGTTTATATCTTGTTAGTAGTTGATTATGTGTCAAAGTGGGTGGAGGCAATTGCTACAACAACAAATGATGCAAAGGTAGTGCTCAAATTTCTACATAAGAACATATTCATAAGATTTGGTACTCCACGAGCTATTTTTTGTGATGAAGGGACCTATTTTTGCAACAAGTTGTTCAACAAACTTCTCTTTAAATATGGTGTGAAGCACAAGATAACACTTGCCTATCATCCTCAAACTAATGGCCAAGCTAAAATTTCAAATCATAAAATCAAGAATATCCTTAAGAAGACGGTTAACACCAATAGAAAGGATTGGGAAAAGAAGCTTGTTGATGATTTGTGGGAATATCATACATCTTTTAATTTGGGATGACCTAGTTTATACCCCGATCTTTCTTTATTGATATATAGACCCTTGTCGAGTCTATAAAGTTATACTTCAACATGTGGGTCTTATTTAAACTAGGCATCTCTAGCTCCATCCTGAGCTCTCTACATATTAGTATGAGCAAGATCAGGTACCTCCATCTATTAGGCATCAAATGACTCGATGCAAGTTAAGTTTTTGCCAAAACATTCGTTATAAAAGGGATATAATGGAAATCTGACCCTTAATTATAAAGCCTTTTCTTTAAAGACTGTCCATCTAGTTGGAGATGGGTCACTATCATAAGCCCCCAACATAAGAATCTTTATTTAAACTAAGGAGGGAATGTTGTAGGTTCTCCTTATCCTTTCCTTGTTCTAAGGTGACAACCCACTGGTCTTGACCTTGGCCACTCAACCTCTAGTACAACCTGTAGTCTCCCAAGTCATTTTGTTCCTTATTTTCTTCCTCTATGACCCCTGGGATAATATTTGAGTCTGAGGCATATTCAACCTAATTATAGGTATGCCATGTGGGTGAGAAGTGAAGGTGGAGGGTTGAGGCTAGGGTGGAACCCCCTCACTCGTGGTGATTGTCTCATTAGAGGACCCTATGTAGTCATTTTTTTGTTGGCACAAGAAAATGGGATATTGTAGGCTCTCCCAGGAGCTTGAGCTTGAGGCTCTTTCTCTATGCATGGTCTCTATCTAGAAAATATCACGAAACATGAAAAAGGTAAGGCATGAGAAGTAGAAATTACCTAGGGTCGAGTTTGAAATAAAAGGGTAATGATTCTTTTAATCGATCTGAAAAGAAAGTATAAAATTGTTAGAAATAAGAATCTTTTTTGTAAAACTTGAGGAAGTAAATTAAGTGCAGAGCTAATTTCTTACCACTGAGCTGAAAATTTCTATTGCTCAAACTGAATGATAGAGCTTTTCTTTTGTGAATTTTTTTTATATGCAAGAAATGATGAAATTAGAAGAGGCCCTAGCTCCTCCTTATATAGAGGTGGATGTTTTTTTCTTTCCAATCAACTGACAAGCATTTATTTTGGCAAGTCAAACGTTTCAAATTCGCTACCCAGTTGCAACTCTTCCACCCCTATTAAAGAACCAAGTTGAAAGAGTAGATGGATTAGATGTTTGAACATAGAGATCGACCCTCAGCCCAATCCAACTAAAAGCTTAAGCCATCAATATGGACTTTCCCATAATCATAACCACACTCGTATAGGAGACACACCTACACATACGAGCTTTGGTTTTTTACGGTTGACCTCTAACTTGAGTTATGGGGTGGTTAACTTCAAGTTGTAAATGTATGTTCTTTTACCTTTTATACCAGTCTGATACATTATGATGTGTATACCCTATGTAATCGACATGTATACATGTAATACTCTATATATACATGGGCTTCATGAGAGAGCCACACATTCTCACACAATTCTCTAACTTCTCTCTAGTTTCTCTCTCTATAAATTGGATCAATTCCAAACAATTTCTTTATCAAGATTAAAACAAAAGTTTGTGAATTATATCAACTGAGAAATTTTCATAATAAGCAAGAGAGAGATTTAAATTGTACAAATATGATTTAGAGTAATACTTATGGATATTAGACAAGTGCAGTCTAAATCTGATCTCGAGGCATGCTCTATTTCAAGGATTTTTATAAGAATTATTATTGAAAGAATATGTGTAACATATCTTTCATAATAATTTTAAGATTTAAAAGTTATTTCCAAATACTTAAAACATAAACCTAACTTAGACACCTTAATATGAGTTTAAATTGTTAGACCTGACCGAAGGCGTTAATTGAATGGTGCATTAATATCTTAGAAATGAAGTATAATTTAATTAAAATCAATTGCTAGCCCGACCAAAGGTGGTAAGTAATTTTAATTAATAACAAATGGTAGAGGTAATTAATCTTCTATTTGTAAAAATAAAAGAGAATCAATAATCTTAATGCATATATTTAATAATCTACTTATAATTGAGCAAACATAATTAACTAGCTAATTTATTCCTTAAATTTTCCATTGCATGATAAATGTTTGATTGCCTAAATGTTTATTGAACCTATCTTTAATTTTATGTAAGTAGTGAAATTTTATAAGATATGGACTTAATTAACCTAGATGGGATGAATAGGTTATTTTTAATTTTTACCAATTTATAATTTAATAACCCAAATAAAGTGGTTAGGCATGTAATCATGTTAAAAATAAAATGTGAAAATAAAATAATAACACACAACCATCACCGAAGAAGAAAAAACCACCGGTCCACTGAAGCACCTAACTTTCCACTATAAAAAACTAATGTTGAAGTACAAACTCGGCCTTATGCTACCCTCCCTAGGATATTGCCTCAATGCATCTTATTTACGAGCCCATACTTTATTTTCATAGTTTCTAATATTAGCGTGAGCAATTTCCAAAAAAAAACCTTCTAATAAGCTTCCCGCCAATCAGATACGTTCTCGAATTAACTGTAAAATGGTTAGTATAAAAAAAACACAAGTTCTCGTGTGTGTTCTAGTATGGATTTAACAATGAATAATTCTAACTAGATGATTCAAAACATATGTCACTTAAATTAAATCAACTAGCAAATCCTAGAGCAAAAGGATTAAGTACACGTTCAATAAAAATAGCTTCTTTAAAGATTAATAATCAAATCAAATAATTATGACATGACAATAACAATTATTTAATCTAACAATTTAAAAAAAAATAAAGAAGAAGCCATAAGAACATATTATCAAAATATCATAAACTAATTAGGTTTATTAATCAATCAAACATAACCACCAATATTTGATAGATTAACTAAATAAATAAATTATGATCTTATATTTATAAAATAGGATAGAGAAATTAAGAAGAGTAGAATAATTCTCTTGTGTGATTAATTGAAATAATAAGCAATGAGTTTTATTTATAGGAAAAATTAAAACTCTTAATCCTATGTAATTAATAAATATATTTTCTATTACAAATAGGATTAGTAATACTCATTAATTAAGAAAACTCTTATACGATTGATAAATATCTTTCCTATTACAAATAGGATTACTAATACTCACTAATTACGAAGACTCCTATTTAAAGAAGATTTCTTTTAAAATAACATTAATTATTCTACAGACTTTGTTTCCTTAAGGTTCTAATCCAATCATATTCAACACGTTCCTAGCAAATTGATCATTCCAATTTCTTTGAGTTCGTGGGTTCCTAGGGTTCTTTGCCTGAAGGGTCCACATCCCTTGTTGTTAGATAGAAGTTATCTATCTTCATCTATCTTTTTTTGAGTTCTTGATTTTAAAAAAAATGTCCTTCTAGTTTTGTGTTTTCTTTCAATTTCGTTGTCATTGTTCTCGTCTTTGGATTTCATTTCGTAGTTCTCTTTAAATCCTTCCTATTTTTTTATTCAATCAATCTTTGTTCTTCAAAAAATAAAAAAGAAGGCAGTTGTTGTTCATAGTTTCAAAACAAAATTGATAAATTGTCGTTGCAACTTTAAAATTTTGACTCGAGTATCAAAATGATAATAAAATATATCAAATTGAAGCTCAACTCAATTCTTACAAGAAAAATAAGGCTACGCCTCTGTTACCCACTATTTTTGACCCCAAATTTCATTGTTTTCATGAATTATCAAGGGTTAAAATTTTGTCGCATCTTTTTGGATTTTTTTGGTATGGTTTTTGTTCATTCTGTTTGTGAGTTCATTTACCACAACAACAGTAAAAAAAAAAGATAAGACAAAAAAAGAAAGAAAAAAAGTAGAAGAAAAAAAGGGAGAACAAAGAGATAGATTGTCCAAGATTCCTATTCTTGTTGAAGTTGAAAAAATTAGTAAGAAAGATGGAACATGATGCATGTGTGGGCCTTTGGTTTAATTAAGATTCAAGGACGAATATTTTCAGATAGGAGGGGAATAATGAAGGTCGAGGTGCTGACTAAGTTCATGTTTACAAATATTCTCAAGATCCTTAACATCTTACAAATATTCTCAAGATTGAACGAATATTCTCAAAATTGATGTATCACTCAAATTATCTCATGTCTACACTCAAAATTTTAATCGGCTTTTACCCTCTTATATGCTCACTACTCTTGCCTTTTTCCACTCTTAATTTCTCAAAAGTTCTTATCAAACTAATAAAACAAGAATAAGATTTTATGCAACAATCCACACCTAAAGTTGACCAATCAGATTTGGATCCTAAACGTTGAAGTAAGTTCAAGATCTCTCTTTTTTGATAAAGGAAAGAAAGAAGAAAATATATTTAGGAAATTTAAATAGGAAAGAAATAATATCAAGCTGGGAATCATCCCAATTTTTCTTGGAGATAGAAAAACTTTTCATTTGCCTAAAGCTTAAACTAGTCGGGCCAAAAATTCCACCAACAGAAGCTCAAGAATCCTCCCAATAAGCCAAATATGGAGGACAACTTGAATTCATTTATTCAAGTTAGTAGTGACAACCAATCATGAACTAATTAAAGGATAGACTTTGTGAAAATTTTCACTAAAAAGATGGAAGTACATGTGCCATAGTTAATCAAGCACTTGCATAAGTAAGGCAAGGAATAGTTGTAAGGTCAAAAAACAAAAGAACTTTATAATGAAGGGATATCAAGTTTACAAAAAAGATGAAATCCCCTAAAGCAACATCTCACTCAAGATTATAAAAAATAGTTATGGATGGAAGGTAACCCATTATTATTTATTATATATTTTATTTATTTATTTTTATTTTATAGATAATTAATTAATTTCTTATTTTGTGTGATTTTTAATTTATTTGTGGTTAATATTTTTTTAGATTTTTAAGCAATTCTAACAAAAATGGGAGTAACATGAAAACAAGAGTGCAATGCAATTTAGGATGTGCCACTGCATGCTTTTATTTGTGTCATAGCATGAGGTAGTAAATGTTCAAACAATTAGAATATGCCTTTTCCTTATGCAAAAATCCTCTATTTTCTCACTCTTTCTCACAAAAACCTAACTTTCTCTCCCACCAAACACCATCATAATTCTCAAAAATCTCACCTTTCTTTAACTTTGCTTCAAAACCTTTATCAATAATAATTTTGCTAACAATTTCCTACCTATTCCTCAATGTTTTTTAATTTCTTTAATAAAATCAAGAATTTTCATTTTCAACAAAGGGGTGTTCTTCATTTCTACAACAATACAAGTAAGTTTTTATAAATTTTTAAAATTTAAATCTTTAAATTAAATTCTCTAAAATTTATGGAATTATTATTATTTTTAAGAATCCAAAACCCTAATAGGACAAATAGAGTTAGGACAATTATTACATTATTTGTATTTTTGTTTGAAATTTATGAACACCTGAATTTTTAGATTTTGCTTAAAATTGAAATATGGGATCAAAAAGAAGTGGGAAAGGAAAAAAAAGGTTTCAACTTCGAGAGATTGTGATAGTTCTAAATTTGACTGTTATGAGGCAAAAGTGCACTTTAAAAAAGCTACGAAAGTTAATAAAGAATTTATTCTAGAGAGGGGGATGGAATTCAATAATGAACCTGAGGGAATTATTGATGTAATAGCAGTCCTAGGATGTAAATAGTTTATAAGAAAACCAAAGGTAGCTATTGAATCTCTTATTTGGGAATTCTATGCAAATTTGGTGAATATTGGAGAAGATGAGTATGAAAAGTATCTAAATAATAGCAATTATACTTAGTTTTAGAAACATTAATTATACAAGGTACTAAGTGGATTTATGCTAGTGGAAAACATAAGGGTTTTGAGTCAAAGTCTTTGGATAAAATTTCAAGAATTTAGCAATACTTTGTGTGTTATAGGATGATGCCCACCAAACATTATAGCACTATTGGTAGAGAAAGGGTTGTTTTACTGTATACAATTACATCAAAAATTTCTATAAATGTTAGAGCTATAATTCACCAAAGAATTAAATTACTTGCGAATATTCACCACTTAGGTTTCTTTTTCTCCCAACTAATAACTATTTTATGTAATAAAATCGGGGTACCCCATTCAAAAAGTGAGATTTTTATACAACCTGGTGTATTATTGAACATGTCATATTTTAATGAGCTCACCTCTGGTATGAACATTGTTATAAATGAAAGAAAAGTCATTCCTCTGTCAAGATTGTCTATGAAAGAAAAATTTCCTAATTTTGGTGAAAGAATGAGTTATATGGAAGAATACTAACAATCCTACTTTACCCAATAAGCTGCATTCCGAAATCAACATCATCGTGATCAAGTGGAACATAATCGGTTAATGTATGAAATAAGAATTACAATTAAGTCATCTCGTGATGGATACAAGTCACTTAACAACACTTGATTATCCTCATTATGATTTCACTTTTATACCACTATAAAGATTACAAGAAGAAGAAGAAGAAGAACAAGGTCTGAATGATATAGAAGAGGAGCTCTAAATTGGATATGAAGTTTTATTACTTTTTATGTATTTTATTTTTCTTTAATTTTAGTATTTTAGTTTTATTTGTTTTGCATATTGTATTTTATTTTATGATAATTAATTTTTTTATTTCATGTTTGTGAACATTATTTAGAATTGTAAAATTTTAAAACCATTTGTTAAACTTTATGAGAAGAAGACAGTTTTCTATCTCGGTAATTTATATTAATGGATGCACCTCCAATTACATATCAAACTTTTAAGCAAGATCAACAAATGGGTAAATATTTCTATTTTTCTTTATCTTTATTTATAATTGTTACATTGAGGACAATGTAAGTTCTAGCTTCGGCAGGAAAAGTAATATAATGAATTTATGCTTAAATTTAAATTTTTATATGTTCATATTTTAATTTTGTTTTCATTTACATTTTTTGTGTTTTTATCTATTTTTATTGAATTATGACCATTTGATTTATTTTAATTTTTTCTCACAAAATTATCATGTCTTTTTAGTTAATTTTAAGATAATGATTAAGTTTTTATGTTGCTAAATTAATTTAAAAATTATGTAATGGAGTAATGTGATAATTAGTTATTTTTTATCGTAATTAGTATTTCATGATAAAATATAAAAATTGCAATGAATCTAAAATCGATGTTTAGGAATCAAATAGTGGAGATTATTTTATGAGAATATATTTTGAGCCATTATCTTCCCATTCTAAGTAATGATATTTTTTCATTCTTTTGACCACTCTTATTATCATTTCTAATTTTTAGATGATCTCTATAGATCTTTGCATTGAATATGTTAAAGTAGAAATTGAAAGTATATGTTTTTCTGTTTATTCATGCATGACTTCTAAAAAATGGACATATATGGAGTTACTTACATTAATAAAAGAAAAGGCCACAAATTAGCCACTCATTTTATCATGTATCCGAAAGGTACGAGAGTATGAGAGTATGAGCAATAAGATGACTGATGGAAGGGATCCTTCTTCTAAAGAATAAGCTCATTATTTATAACCGAATGATATACTATGTGGAGATGTTGTTACTATTGAATGAATAGTTCCTTGTCTACCACTTGATACTCTTAAATATGTCTTACTATTCCGAATAGTAGTTGTTGTGACATTCCAGATAGGTTAATACTATTGGATGAATAGTGTGTTGTCGGCCCTATTAGGGTGAAATGAAGAGTTCATTATCGACACCATTTTTTTTTCGTCTTGTGTGAAAACAACAGTGACTATCTTTTGAAGACTCTAATGGGCCTTTACAAATGAATGGTCTTTTAGACCTAATAATTTAGAAATGGACTTGCATATCCAAAGTAATAGCAATGTATACGCATGCCCAAAGTAATAGTAATGGACACACATGCCCTAACAATGGACTCATAGGTCCAAAGAATAACAATGCACTTGTAGGCCCAATAATGGTTATGGGTCTTAAAACCCATTTTATGGATGAGCTTTTCCGGTCCAAAATAGTAAGTCTTTACTAGTTGTCTCTAAGTTGATCAGATCGTCTAATGAAGCTTTTGATGAAGTTGAGATTGTTTCATCTGGTGATTGAGTCTCATATGAATCTTCTTCTTCCCTTTTGACTCTGGAGGTTTGGCCAGAAGATTGTTGTGATAATTGTTGGATAATTTCCATAAGTTCCTCTTGGGTTTTTGCATTGGAAATTAAGGCATTGGTATGTGCCTTTTGAGCTATGAAAAATGAAGATGCTTGAAGTTCTTTCACTTTAGGTTTTCTGTGACCATTTTTGAGTAGCCATTGATCAATGGCTGGGAGTAATAAGGTTTTTGGGATCATAAATGATGACCATCATTTGACCTGAAATGATACAGTAATAGTAATTTCCTCTCATGTAACAGGTTGTAAGATCCATTGACATACCCAAGGGAGATAAAACTTTGAGCAAAAAATGCATAGATGAGGGAATCTAGGTTCTTCTAATGTTGGCTTATAATGATTCTGGAAGGATTGATAACTTTCCTTCATAGGGGAAATGAGAATAGAATTGATAGATCTGAATAATTTCTACCATTTAGAAAACCAAGATGGAAATCGTGATGAATTAATATGTTTGCTTATAAAGAAAAATAACCAAGAATGTTGGTTATCTTTGTTTTGGATTAAGAATGTGTTAAACCATGCCTGGTAATAATCCCAATAATTGTTTTTTGTACAATGTGAAATTTGGGAAGTGATATTGACTAGGAAAGTCAATAATTTTGATAAGTCATTACCCTAGTCTGTTAGAGATATGATTTTATGGATTTTGGCAATTGAAAATTGCGCTTCTAATGATTTTGGATAGAGGAAATGTTTAAATTCCACACTACCAGTAATTTCCAAAATACTTTGATAGCATTGAGGAGTTTTTGAAAAGGCAGAAGGCTTGAAAAAGAAATCTTTGCCAAAATATTTTTGAACTGATAAATAAGGGTTTTGGTCATAAAATCTTTTTTCAGCAATCATTACTACTTAAGTCAGTTGTTTTAGAAAATACTCAGTAGTTGGTTTTGAAATAGACTTGAGAATAGCTTCCTTTGTTTCTTTTTTTGGAAAATATGTAGAGGTTTTTATCCTTCTTTCTGGAATAAAAATTGTTCCTTTATTTGTTTTGATATTATTTTGGAAGTTTTTTCTTCATTTTCCTTACCCTTAGAGGATGGGGCCTCTATTTTGAATAATGCACCTAGACCTAGAATATTGGAATATGTGGCATATAATAGTTCAAGATTTGGACAATCATTTGAGCCCTAAAATCCATTCTTGGACTCATTGATATAATTGCTCATCTAATGGTGATAGTTGAGGTGATGCTTCTTCCAATGATTGCTGGGAAGATGATACTACTTCTACAAGTTTGGTTTGGGCCACTTGGGACCAAGTAATAATTGGTTTGGCCAATGAAATGTTGGTTATATAAGGGTTTGGAGGAGGTTCCCTCTTCTCCTCTTCTTTATTTTTCTTACTCATCTTTAAACTTGTTTTGGAGTAATTCTCTAGTTAAACAATTTGGTAATGAATTATTTTCTCCTCTGATAAATTCGATATCAAAATCAAAAACACTTAATAATGCTTGCCATCGGGCAAAAATTTGTTTTGATGCAATGTTTTTAACATCTTTTAATAAAATCTCCTTTTGCAGATTTACAATCAATTCTTAATAAAAATCTTTGATTTAATAAATCTGATTGGAATTTAGAAATACAAAGGACTATTGCTAGTACCTCTTTTTTGACAGTGGAATAATTCTTTTTACAACCATTCCAGTGGCTAGAAACAAATTGAACTATGAGTTCTTTATCCTCCTGGACTTGTTTTAATATCCCAGCATAGCCAAGTTCATTGGCATCAGTTTCTACTATCTTGGGAAGTATTGGATCCGCAAGATGTAAACCGGGAATGTTTTGAACTTGTGTTTTTATTTTTTGCACAATTTTTGTATGCTCTTCTATCCATGGATTAGGATATTTCTTGAGCTTGTTATGTAAATGTTTTGCTAACCTATTAATATTAGGACAGAAACTTAAAACATAATTTAAGCTACTAAGAAATCATTGTAGTTGAGTTTTGTCGATGATCTTATTAGAAAACTTAGTAGTAAACTGAAGAGGTCGCTTGATCACCACACATGAAGTGTGTGCAATGAATATGCAAGTATACGTATTAAAACAAGTAATATAATGATAAGAAAATATTGTTTCGATGGAGATTATTTTATTAGAAACTAATTTTCAAAACTTAAAAAAAAATCAATTTTTTTAGTGTTTTTATATTTTAATGAAACAAAATTAAAATAACTAAAATTAAATAGAAATAATTAATTAAATAAAACTTGGTAACTAAAAAGATATATGAGAAAATATCTAGTAATACTTAATCCCCCAATTTTCTAAACATGCGAATCGTTAAAATCCCCCCAATGTAATATCAATTAATTACATGATCAATTTAATCTAACCTAACATGTATTTCTCTCTTAAGTAAACTACACACTATATAGTATTTAACCTAATTACACTCTCATGCCAATTAAATTGCGTACTACTCATTAAGTTCCTCAATTATGGATCATATACATAAGAATCATACATCTCTACCTAGAAACTATGCATGTTATTTAATCAAGACATACAATTAAATAATTCTCTCAAATCTATTTAATTTCCTCTATAGATAAGTTGTTGGCCAAACAATTAATAACATAAAAATCAAATTAAATAATATAATTGGGAAAAAATATTAGATCATCACATGGTGAAAATTGGGTTCATAAGATCCCTAGATTAATAAATTAATTAACCATAATTGTGTTTATAAAACTCATATTTTTCATAAATAAAGACATAAAATTTGATAAAGAAAAGAGTAGAAAAGAAATACAATCAATATCTTGAATTGTAATATTAACTTCCTCTTCAATCTCCATCAAAATTGTGTATTCTCTTGAATTTTTCTATATTTTTCTCTCTTTTTAGCTCCAAGAATTGATCAAAATTATGCTAATAGAGGCCAATTAGGGTTTATTGAGTGATTAGGGGCTTAAATAATGCTCAGGTATGATCTGGACCATCATATTAGCTTCAAATTAAGGGCTACTATCAAAACAAGCAAAAATGATTGTTTTAACCAATCATAGTACGACACATGGCATCAGGAATTCACTGGGCGAATCAAGGAGCGTGGTAGGGGAGACCGATCAGAGTCAACGCTCGTTGTGCTAGTGAAATGTGGCGCGATGTGGGGTGGAAAGTACGGAGCAATGGTGTGGTGACACGTGGCAACAAAGGGTTGACCAATTTTTGAACTCAAATTAAACGTCGTGTTGACACGTGGCATGAGTTTTGTCCTTCTCCATGCGGTGTAACATAATTCTCTCTCCATGATTGCATGTCTTGCCTAGTCAATTCCTCTACCTACGTGGCATGACACGTGGTAACTCTTGATTGTTCCTACGTTAAAAATAACAAAAATCCATTAAAATTTCAAAAATTTCAAAACTTATATTTTCACCCATTTTCATTAAAAAATTTATATTTTAATATTTTTAACCCAAAAATACTATTTATTGAATAAAATAAGTAAATATTAAGTAAAAAATTGTGCTAATGACTCTATTTTCATAGAGTCATCATCGTTCGATTGGAATAACTGTTCCATTGGATACATTGTGTCCAAGAAACCTGATATTTTATTTGGAAAAGAGTCATATTTTTGGAGATGTGGGATATTGTGCCTAACATTTTTGGAAAATATGAGTACATTATCGATGTACATAATGATGAATTCTAAATAAGGATTGAATATATTATTCATAATCCTTTGAAATTTAAAAGGTGCATTTTTGAGCCCAAAATGTATGACATTCAATTTATACTGTCCGAATGGAACAGTGAATGCCATTTTATACCTATGTTTAGGCTCAATTTGAATTTACTAGAATCCTGACTTCATATCAAACTTAGAGAAGATGGATGATGAATATAATTTTTCAAGCAAGTCTTTTTTTATTTGGGATAGGGTACCTAATCCATGTTAAGGCTTGGTTCAAAGGTTTATAGTTAATAACTAACCGAGGAGTTCCTCTCTCAATCTCGGTGGATTTGATGACATAGAAGGCTGCACAACTCCACAAGGATCTGGATTTTGAAATTAATTTTTTAGATAAAAGATCGTTGATCTCTTTTCCGTAGAATTGTTCAAGATCACCATTCATTTGAATAGGCCTTACTTTTGTGGGAATATCCTTCTCATTAAAGGTTGGTTCATATGATAAATCTACCATGTGTTCTTTTCTATCCCAAAAAGCATTGGGTAAGTCAAAAGAAACCTCTTTTTCAAAAGAGTTTTGTAATTTAGAGATCTTATCTTTAATCTCTCAGATTTGGAGTTCTTTCTCAACAGTATGATATTGAATTTTGGATTTGAGATAGAGAAGATCCTTTTCTCTATGATTGATAAGAACAAAAATCTCTTTTTGATGGATGGAATTGGCTTTAATGAGGTTAAGATTTCTAGTTTTTGGTTCTTTCATGAAGGGAAAACTAAAGGTTTTCTCTTCGATTTTGAAAAATATTTTGTCTGTTTTGACAGAATAAGAGGTAATAATGTCCATGAATGGAGTTGCTAATATAGCTGAATAACTAATATTAGAAACAATAACAAATGGGGAGTTGATGAAGAATGAGTTATTAAGGATTGATATTTTAGTTTTTCCTATGATATTCATTCTTGATTTATTAGTTGAGGAAAGTTTTTCATCAGTTTTTTGATAAAATCATCTCGGGATGATTGATGGGTTAATGAGTTGAGGACATCACCTCTATCAAATAAGGCTAATGTTCAATTTTTGATTGATCAAGGAATACAAAAGTAATTCTTATATTATATTTCCTGGTTGTAATTTATTGAAGGGGTTGGAGAGTATCTTCTGAAACTCTTTCTACATTTTTTAATTGATCAAATTCATCGTCTGAATCCATGTTGATTGGAGTTTTAATTCCTATTTTATCAAGTAATTTAAACATGAGATCGTATTCTTTATGTTTTTCCTTAAGCTGGTGGAGTTCTAGATTAATGGTTTTTATATCAGTTTTTAAGTTTTGAATCTAACTTTCTAGTTTGATATTTTTGTTCCTACGATCCAGAATAACAGTGAGGTCATAATAGCCTATGCTAGTATTTGGAAGTTTAGAATGTTTTGGTATTTTTTGGGCTTTGGCTAGTGAACTAGCTAAGTGATCAACATATAGTTTGGTAATAACAGGATCATTTAACTTAAGAATTTTATTTTGAAGTTGTTCATCTTCTTCCTTAGTAAATATATTTATGCTTTTATTTCCAGCTTCTAAGTGAGTAGAAAATAACTCATCATCCTAGGGATTTGAATCTTCTGAGTCGTCTCACCACGGTTTAGACTTAGATGATGATGTTTCTTCTACCAATAAGGTAGAGATTTTAATTAAGGTGTCTTTTTAAAGGTTTAGTTCATGAAGTTTTTTAGACGTCTTACATAATTTTGCAATATGGACTTTTTTACCACACTTAAAACATTTAAACTCTTTAAAAAATTTAAAGGGTTTATTAGGTTTTGATACCTTATTAAAATTTCTTTTATAAGGTTTTTTTATAAAAAAATCATTCATTTTTGAAAATATGATTTTCAAGGTTTTGAAAATTTTGTATAAGTTTTATATTCTTTCTTATAAGGTTTGGTAATATTTTTACTGTAGTTACCACTACAGTTTGTTCTTTAGAGAGACTACTATCAAACTATTTGCAGAATGATCCAATTTCTCTTTTGTAAAGCTTAAGTTCCAATTTCATTTGTTTTTGAATTTTCAAATCTTGACAGATTTGAAGACCCTATTTTTGAGTAAAGTTTGTCAATTCACCATAAGTTAACTGATCATAAAGAATAATATGATCCCCATATACTTCACGAATTTTATTTTTGGTACCTCTCACCCAAAAGAGGAGGAAGTCTTGCTGTGAATTTTTATTTCCAGAATGGCTAGATAGAGTCATCTCTTAACATAACTCTGCTTAGAAATATAGTTTTATAATTTTGAAAATCACTCATCTTCTTACATTTTATGTTAGAAAGAAGATCAATGTTTTTATCTTTTAAATGGGATGAGTCTCTTATAAAATGATGTAATATTGTAAATAGTAATGTAGAGACTGCATTTTGAATTGTAGCCCCTTGTTGATTAAGTATGGGTTCACCATACTCGCCAGTCAATATTGCATTCATAATATCTGACTTTTGTTGGTTTTTAAGATGGTGATCTCACCATTCTTTTAGCTGGCCTGAGAAGCCAGCTATTAATAATTCTACAACTATTTTATGAGTTGTACCAATTTCTGTTTTATAAGCATTTGACACCATTTTCATTTGCTGTAAAACATGTAATATATGTTGTTCAGTCATTCCATCTATATTCCAAACATAGATTGATGATGCATTATATTTTGGCCAGGTAACCTGACTAGATTGGGGATCTATGGTGCACGGATACCTATCTTGACTAAGTTCTTTCCATTTTAATTTTTGAATCTGAGGAGTTGGTTCAGAAAGGGTTTTTTGGGAACTATCCTCAAATGATGTACTAGATTCTAGTTTACTAAGAACACTAAGGTCTTGTATTTGTTTTAGGGTTGACTTTGAGTTCATTGGTGACTTAGGTACAATTAACCCCAGTTTTGTGTTTGAAGCTGGTCTTCGAATTGGGACCTAAGGGTATTATTCCAATTTTGAATTTTTCCAAACTTTGATGATATCTCTTCCTGGGCTGGTTTGGAAACCTGGAAGGGTTTAAAAATAGGGTTTTGAATTTTACTATCTATGGTTGGGTAGGAATTTATTGGAAGATCAGTTTTTTTATTCTTCTCTATCCTAGTAAGTTATTTACCTAGGTTATCTAGCATGATATTAGTAAAATTATTTTGAGTGATTATGTTTTTGAGGTTAGTTGCCTGGTTCTCTTGAGGGTTCTCAAGAGGATAGGCTTCTATTGTAATATCTGCATAAGGGAAGCTAATTGGTCTTAAAGGTGAATACTCAGGTTGGATGATACCATCTAGAGTTTCCAGACTGGTGTTTTTTTGTTGTTGATCATGTCAAGAGTTTTGACTGATTCAACTGGATATAGGTTTACATAGTCATCATATAGTAACCTATCGAAATCATCCTCTATGATTTCTTGGGTACTGATTTCTAAAAATGGTTTACCCTAATTTTGAAGAAGATGTAATTTATCAGCATCTTCTTATGATAACCAAAATAGTTTTGAGTCTTCCTTTTCAACTCCTAATAGTCTATCGAAATCTCCTATGGTAACTTCACTAGAACTAATTTGGTGAAAGGGAATTGTGTGAACTATAGGGTTAGCTATAGGTTCTATGGATTCTAGAACTAAAGAAGTTTTTATAGGTTCAGGTATTGTCTCAACTATACTAACTTGCAAGGGGTTAACTATGTTGATTGTGGATGGTTTGCTAAGCTAACTAGTTCTAGTTTAGCTAATGTAGCTTTGTTTTTTCTTACAATAGTTGTTACCATTGGTGATGTTTCTATTAATATAGAAGTGATATCTGATTATAATTCAAACGGTAAAGGTTATCCTTTGGACTCCCAAAATATTTTTAACCATTCAAAAAATAATACATTTTGTTGGTGTTTTTCAATATATCTAGCATGTTTGCTAAAGGCTTTAGTCCTATCTTTTTTATTGTATGTTTTAAAAAACCATTTTTTATATTTTTTGTTACTAGGAGCTTCTATGTCTAATATTTGGACCTCTATAGTTAATACATTTAACTCATTTACCCTAGCTAGTAGAGATAGGGCTTGGGAAGGAGTTGGTGATGAAGGTAATATTGGAGATAACTTTGGTGAGCTATCTAATTTTTTATCTACCATATAGACTGGTGTTGGTACTAGTGTACTATAGTCTACGATTTTAAGATTTTTCCTAGGGATATCTGAAGTAGACATTCTAGGTTTGGTTTTGAGTGGTGAATATGATGAGATTGAATCTAAGGTTGACTACACTAAGGAATATCTTAGACTCTACCTTCTATCAAACCTAAGTTAAACACTACCTTCTCTATATTTAGTGATTTCCCTAAGTTCTGTACTTTTTTTGGTTCCTGGGGTTGATCTAGGTTAGATTCGTTGGATTACACCTTCTAGTACCGATCTATATGTAAATACTACTTGGTTCCAAGTAATTAATTTAGGAATTGTAATATTTTACCTAGAATGATTTGTTTGTAATAGGATGGTCTCTCCCTTTTTAGATCGTTGAATGTGTCTGGTATCCCAAGAAAACATCATAACTTTGAAATGAACCCTATAAATTAAGGCTATTGGAATGGCTATTTGCTTAATCTTTGAATTATGGGTTTGGATTTGTAAAGGGTCACATAATGATACTAAGAAATTAGGAAAATAATCAAATGATATGAGTCCTTATCGTAGGCTCGTTTCAACTATTCCTAATAGTGATTCTTTGAATTCTACAAGTCTAGTGTCCCTAAGAATAGCTAAAATTGTTGATGATAAACCATCTCTGGTTAATGGTCTTAGTCCAATTTGAACTAATCCGATACGAACATATTTGTAATGATGCTTTTGAAAATAATTGAATAGTTTCAAAAGGTGAAGAAAGGTCAATATCCCTCTCTTCGGTTTTGACGATATAATATTTTTTAAAAAGATTCATCATTATCTTAGTTTTATAAATTTGATCTCTATGAACCTTTGGGATCTTCTAGTGATCAATTGATTTTTTAAAATTTTCAATAGTGAGTTCATCACTATTGATGATGTTTTCATTCTTCAAACAAGAAGATGTTTTTGATAATGTAGGGAAAGATGGAGAAAAGTTAAAACTAGACATATTTAAAACACAATTAAAATGCTTGTAAACTATGGCGATAAACTAACCATCAATATAATATCTTTAATCGTTAATTAAAGTTCTTAATTATAACATTAATGTCTATCATTAACTATCAAGATTCATGTATCACAAACATGGGATTAAGTCATAAAGATATGCTAAATTATCATACATGAGATATTTAACATGAATTTCTTGTTATATCTTTTCATATAATATTTACAAATTTCTTCAACTTATAACATAATAAGTCGTCCATTTTTCACATATACTTTTGAATGAGTCCTTGAACCAACATGATTAGTGTTATTGAGAATATGCTTTGTGAGATTAGAGTTGAAACAAATTTGAATTCCTTAACTAAAATTGGGTAAATTAATAATGTTAAATTTTTTGTTTGAATATGAAAGTTATTTTCAACTAAGTATTATAGTAAATCATGAATGTTTAGAATATTGAAATGAATTATGCTATAGATTTTAATTGTAAACATAAAAGAAAATTTAAAGCATGAGAAGTTTTTTTTTATTTTGTAATTCTTTTTACTTTGTTTTAAATTTTATTTTTTTTATATGTTATTTGTTTGTTTTTATTTATTTTCAATTTTTATTTTACTTTTGTAATTTACGAGTATCATATCTGAAAACCCTCAAAAGACTTAAACTCATCTATTAGGACAACCTAGGAATTTAAAGGCTTGTTGCATGTGCTAAATGCAACCATGTTAGTTTATGGAAATGATTTAGAATAATTTTATTTTATTTCTAGTTTTAGTTTTTTGTTTATTACCATTCCTGGTAAGAGAGTAATAAGAAGCTAGTTAGGGGTTGTGATAAGTGCTCAAAATCACTTAATATATTTTGATTTTATGCATGTTTAATGTTAAATAGATTTTTATTTATTTAGTTTCATTATCATTTTAAGAAAATATGTCTTCACGAAATGATAGGTATATTTTGTTATTTTTCAAATATTTTTTATATTTAAATGATTTAACTTGAAAAAATATACTTGAAGTACTTTATTATAACTATTGGATCTTAAAAAGATAACATATGTAAAACATTGATATTTTTCAAAATTTGAAAAGAGAATATATAAATTAAAGGGTTCCAATTGATGTAGAGATGAGTATGCCATGACATGAAAGTTTTGTATGTCGTTGCGTGAAATTTTTGTATGCCACAATGCGAGACAATAGGAGTGACATTAATATGTCTCAAAAATGATGTGGGCTATAACCTAAAAAAATTGTATGTCGTGGCATGAATATAATGGATTGTGCCCAAACTATGTACAACCTATGTATGCCGTAGCGTGGAACAAATGTATGTTGTGGCATCAATCTTAAAATTTCACATTTCTCTCCTTTCCTCACCTTATTGGACTCTATTTCTATTGTAAAAAATATCCCTTACTATTTTATCCTTCATTCTTTACATTTCTTGGTTTTTCTTAAGCTTTTCTTGTATTAGTTTAAATTTCTTCTCTCATTTAAGAGTTGAACAAATTTAGTTTATGTAATAATTTCTAGTTTCACTTCAATAAATAGTGCATCAATTCTCTTTGGAGGTTTTATAGAATAGAATCAATTCTAAATAATTCTCTTGAGGTATATTTAAAATTATTCTTTTCAGATTATCTCTAAATGTTGTTTTACATGCTACAAGTTTAATTTATTGATCATTTATTAAACTATGCATGTTTGGCTATAAATAATATGAGATGTTTGGAATTTTGTTACTCTTGTGAGATATTAAATTAAATTAAACATTTTTATAAAATTAATTAAGTTTTATTTCTTCATCAAGATTAAAACAAAGTTTGTAAATAAAGAATATATTAACGACATATTTTTCATAATAAATAAGAGAGTTAGATTTAAGATTTAAATTATTTAAATATGATTTAGAGTAATACTTATGGATATTAGACAATAGCAGTCTAAATCTAAGTCAAGGATTTTTATAAGAATTATTATTGAAAGATATATTGATGACATATCTTTCATAGTAGTTTTAAAATCCGAAAGTAATTTTAAGATACTTAAATCATAAACCAAACTTAGATATATTGATATGAGTTTAAATTGTTAAACTCGACTGGAGGCAGCAATGGAATGGTTCATTAATCTCTTAGAAAAGAAGAATAATTTAATTAAAATTAACTACTAGACCCGATTGAAGGTAGTAAGTGTTTTTAATTAACAACAAATGGTACTTAATTAATCTTCTATTTGTACATATAAGAGAAAATCAATAATTTTAATTCATATATTTAATAACCTATTTAATATTAAGAAATCATAATCAATTAGCTAATACATCCCATAAATTGTTCACTTCATGATACATGTTTAATTCCCTAAGTGTTTATTGAATATATCTTTACTTTTATGTTAGTAGTTTAGAAACTCAACCAAAAAAAAAATCATAAAAGGATGTTTAGGTTATTTAATTTTGGTTTTTTAAGAATTTGTTAAATAATTTAACAACCACGTGATTCCTCTTTAGACTATACTTGGAAGTATATTTATTATTTTCTATAAGTGAATCGTGCACTTGCGAGCTATTTTTTAAATCATACAAAATTTGTGTGCAACAATTTTGTGCATCAAGTTTTTGGCGTTCTGACGAGGAAACAGCTAATAGCATAAAAAACTCGCTAAATTTTGTATCATCAATTTAAAAAATTGTTTTCAACTAAAAATATTAACTAAAATTCATAAGCACACAAAATAAGAGAAACATGTGATTATGAGACTATCTCACCACTAGCATATAATCTAATCAATTACATCATGAATAAATATTAGAACTATTCTTGAATTTTTAACTCTAGCTTGGAAAATCTATGCAACTAAGTCAATACTTCAAATGCACATTTTCTTACTTTTTAATTGAAGTAGAATACCATCGTAAATAAATCCTAAATCATAACAACCTAGTCATAATTGGTAGATAATTCATTTATTACATTAAGTTCTGAAAAGGAAATTAAAAGCATCACAATATTACAATTCTTAATAATCTTTAACATATGCATTAACTCTACTTGTCACATTGTCACAAAGTAACAAGTTATCATTTTGAATAAGAATATTACTTATTACATAACATATACGAATAAGTATAAATCTATTCACTCAAATAAATAATCTAGTAATATCTTAAACTAGTATTAAACATATACATGTAGTAAATTAGTTGATCACTTTAAGTTATATATGCATAGTTATGACATTTAAATATAGAGTCAAATACATCAAAAATCAAGAATTGAATCTAAAATTCATCATAATATTTTATTAATTACAATCATAGTTTAGGGTTTGAAAATTGCCCACAATCACATAAATAAATTGTCTAGGTAGAATCATAATTAAAATAATAGAAGACTAAGAATAAAACTAAGAAATAATCCTTAATTTCATTTTGAATTCTATCTTATATCTAGCCTTGTCTTTCTCTGTAGACCTAAGTGTATTTTCTCTAAAATATGTATCTATAATCTATGGGTGATTTTGTTGTTAAATCTAGCTACATATTTATCGTAAAAGAGTTATATGTAGTTACAATGTAATTAGGATTTAGATTGTAAGGGATTAAGACACTTAAAATGATAATATAACAAATCTAGAACTCTTTCAATAGAGTTGAGCTTGAATTTTGGTATTGGAATGCAAATCAGGCTTTATGGGCCACAAGACACATAGACTCATGCCACGGTGCAATCTTTTTTCCAATTATGTGCAAGATCATCCCGATAGTGTTGTGCTGCTACGCACATATACTCATGCTACGGTGCACTTTTGATTTTGAAAATTTAATGTTTTGAACCTTCCTTGATGTATCTTTTATAAATGTTTGCTTTTAGGTCCTACATTGTATGACAATTGTGTGTCTGATTATGAAGATTTGATTGGTATTTTGTCATTTGAATCTTTTAAGTCCAAAAATACCCAAAATACATCAAAACATACACCATAATTCCAAAAAACACAATTTATAAAATATTTAGGTTAAAATGCGATATTAAAACCTAATTCACTTAATTAATTTCAATAAATTAAAAGATATGTGTGCTTTTTAAGCACATATCAAACCCCTAACAAGCTTCTAGCTAGTCCTTAGGGTACCCTAGTGGATGAGTTATAGTCTTATAAGGGTTTTTAGTTATTATACCAACAAATATCACAACTAAACTAAACCAAAATGACTTAAAGAAATTAAAAAAACAATGCTATCAAATCAATTATATATTTGTCTCAAAGATTGCCGATAACTTTCAATATATAGATAATCTAAATCTCAATTTTCATCAAAGATTAATTCAAATATTATTTACACTTTTTTGATCAACTCTTAGACATCCATCTAATCACAAACATATAATATTTATACCAGAAAATCTTATGCATGACATTTATAGAACAATATTCTTGGTCTATAGATTATGAAATTATGATATGTGTAAATAGTAATCATAATCTTCATAGACTTACCTTTCAATTCACTCTTCATTAATGTAGAATGGTCACACTACTTTAGCTCAATAGGTCTTTATCAAGGTTTAAATGTTGGACTAAGGTGTGGGGTTATGAAAGAACGAGAAGGTGAATCACAAAAGATAAGAGAACTTAATTAAATTCATACACCACCATTTTAAGTTCTAAATTAGCTCCATATGTTACCTAACTCATCTAGGCCAGTATTTGCCTTTGCATCCATAGCTAAGTACATTATGGATACAATTTCACATTGCATCAAATATCACTAAACTCTTTTTTTTCTTTCCTTTTTTCCTCTTCTTATGAGCTTTTCTTCTTTTTTATAACTAAAGAGATACAAACATTACCAATATTTCATCTTTTTTCATTCAAAATTGTTTTCTACAACTCCCAACCTGTTATTTTTAATATTTTTTTGATTGTAGTCAATTTGTTTACTAAATCTTTCACCCGTTCTTCCTAAAGAGTTCATATCAAACATGTATTTTTTTTAAGTCCCCTTAGAAAGTAGAAGGGTAGGATAATTTGTTTTTTATCTCATAAAAGGGTAGGTTATAGCATGTTAAATAAAGAATTTTTTTTATAAATCATATAAGCTCAAAAGGGATACTAGTGATGAAGATACAAGTTGTAGGTTTTAAAAGGCAAAAATGGTCCAAAAATGGCCTAAATCTTTTCCTAAGCACTATGTATGCTATAATTTTACCTTGAGTTTTTTCCAAAGTAAGTTCTAGAGTTTATTGAGATCTCAAAGATATCTATGAAAAATTCACACACAAAATAGTCTAAAGTACTTAGATTTTTCAATCATTCTTACCACCAATCATAAGAGTTTTACATTAGGTTTAATTCACATTTAAATCACACCTTAATTGAGGTAAAACTTAGAGTTCTATAGATATTAAAGTTATCACAATCATATTCCTATCATTGGTGTATAAATTGAAACACTCAAAAATGAACTAAAAACTAAAAATAATTTTTTTGAAAAATTGTATCTAAATTTTGTTTGAACTCTTAATAGAAATAAAAATGAACTTTCCCATCCATAACCTAAAATTTACATTGTTTTCGATATATGAAAAATGAAAAAATAATTACCTTGCTAGTAGTGGTGAATTGTGAAATTTTGAGCATTAGGTTTATATTATCAGTTTGTCATATGTATCAGTACTAGTATGCATTGAGAATTAATATGTATCTCACAAATAATAAATTACCAACAAGTCATAAAGTCAAGAGGCTCAACAAAATACATAACAAAATTCCAAAATAAAAGAAAATTTACATCAAATACTAATAAAAAATAATAAAAATAAAATGAAAGAAAAAACTAAACTCCAAACTGAAAAAAATCATAAAAATAAATGTGATCCAATGAGAGAGAAATAGGGCTAGAAAAAATTGGAAAGTTTTGTGTTTGATATGATATTTATCGTGTTGGGTTTTTTAGTATTTAAAACATACATGGGTCGTGGCACACAAAAATCATAAAAAAATGAATCCTTAGAATCCAACCAAAGAACTATGTGTCGTGGCAGGAACCTATTTAACATTCCTACTTTTTGATCTAAAAGCATTGTGTTATGGTGGACACAAATTTGTGTTGTGGCATATGAAGAAAATTGTTAATTTTCCCCAGAATTCTAGATTGCTAAAATATAAACAAAAACAAAAAAATAAGAAAAAATTGTAATAAATAATGAAAAAATAACTAAAATAAAAATAGTATTTGATGATAACACAACATCCACCCCCAACCTAAGTCATGTAATGCTCATATTACAATCAAATGACTCACAAAATAACAAAAAATAATAATAAACATAATACAAAATAAAAATTAATGCTCAATTGTAAATAAAATGAAAGAAATCAATAGGTTTCCTCCCCTTGGTTTAACATCATTAGCTTGATGGATGTAACTTCAAACTAAAGTTGAACCCAATTGAAAGGTCTTGGTTGGGATCTGGTTGTTGCTTGCCAATTTTTATAACAACAACATTGATAGTTTCTTTAGGATTTATCACAGTTTATGAGGGGAGCTTGCTAGATACTTGTTCTTCAATCTTTCCCACAATTGTGACTAATCGGTTCATTTGAGTATCTAGGTTGTGAATTGAAGCCTTGGTATCATGCTGAAATTTAGAATTATGATTAGCTAAAGGAAAAACCATATCCTTTAAAATAAAGATTTTAAAACTAAAGAAAATGACCCTTCTAGATCGATCTAGCAATGATAAGCCAGAATGTAAATTTCAACCTGAGGGTACTTTTTCAAACTTGATCAAAGTTTGATTGATTTATCATAGGATGATCAATAAATCCAATACTCAATCGATCGATCTACTGTAGGTTAGTAGATAGACCAAATACCCAATTGATCGAATCCTTAACTCTTACAACCCAAAAGAACTTAGATCAAAGTTGATCGATCCTCGATAAATCTAACACTTCGATCTATTAATCAAGTAATAATAACTTTATAACTATAAAATATTCTGAGTGTCATTGCATGTTCTAGTGAATAAAAGAATGTAATTCTAAGTGTAATAATACAAATACCATACTTGAAGTGCGATAATCCAGAACTTCAGTGTTTCTTGGATTTACTTGAAGAATGTAATAAAGAAGCCTAGAAACTAATTTACTATTGAGGAGGCAACATTACCTATCCATAGGAGGTTCAATGGTACCATGCTGAAAACCTATGCTCATAGGGAGCTTTTTAATAGAGGAGCTCAACCAATAAATGAGGCTGTATGTATAGATGGATAGATATATATAGTAACATAGTCTCCTTGATGGGTTTGGCTCAATGAGTGGGTCAAAAACATTAAGCCTAAAATGTGAGCTAACCTATAGTATATATGTTCATTTATCATGTCTCCCTACTCTTTTAGTTTAATTCCACTACTAAAGTGAAAGAGCATGATTGCCTTATGTCCAATCCCTAAGTCACATCCATAAGTCATGCTTCGAACCTATATAGAATACTTGATTTCACTCTAAAGAACGTGTTAAAAAAAATTTAATTTTTTTTATAATAAATGTGTTGCAAGTCATATTTAAACACTAGACTTATTTTAAATGTATGCAACATTTCATTTGCACAGACCGTTATAACTTACCAACCATATATACATAGGTGGTCCTTTCGAGCCAAAGGACAAAGATGGTGCCTCAACCTACAAAGTATTGTATAACTTGTATACACAATCCAACCCTTACTTACGGGGCTATCTAACTTGGGATACGTCACTTCTAAGCATTTTGATTAACCTAAGTTCATACAAATTTTGGGTACTCTATATGTATTTTCACACCATATGATCAACCCTAATTCTTTATTTGTAATTTTTATTTCGAGCACTCTACTTGGTTCTTACTAAGGTGATTAGCTCGTATTTTTATCTTAAGCACTCTACCTAGTTCTTAATCGAGGTGATTAGCTCGTACCTTTGTCTCAAGCACTCTACCTAGTTCTTTACTAAGTTGATTAGCTTGTACTTTTGTTCTAAGTTCTCTACTTGGTTCTTTATCTTGGTGATCAATTCATATTTAAATTTTGGCTAATCTTTTAACCTAAAACTAGGTAACCCAGTCTTATAAGGAAAAATGTTTACCTCGAGCGATTGACCTGGTTCTTTATCGAGGTGATCAACTCATACTTTATCTTGAGCACTCGGCTTGGTTATTTATTAAGGTGATCAACTTATTTTATTATCCTAAGCATTCTACAAGGTTCTTTATCGAGGTGATCAACTCGTACTTTTGTCTTGAGCACTCTACCTGGTTCTTTACCGAGGTAGTCAACTCTTATTTTTGTTCTAAGTGCTCTACCTAGTTCTTTTTTAGAGGTGACCTACCTATAAATTATCCCGAGGACTTTACCTGGTTCTTTACCTAGATGATCAACTTGTTTTTTTATCTCAAGTTCTCTACCTAGTTCTTTTCTAAGATGATTAGCTCGTACTATTTTCCCAAGCACTCTACTAGTTCTTTACTGAGGTAATCAACTCTTATTTTTGTTTCAAGCACTTCACTAGGTTCTTTACCAAGGTGATCAACTCATAATTTATCCCGAGCATTATATCTTGTACTTTACAAAGATAATAAACCTTTTTTTATCCTAAGCGTTCTATCTGATTCTTTATCGAGGTGATTAGCTCATATTTCTATCTTGAGCACTCTACTTGGTTCTTTACCAAGATAATCAACTCATACTTTTGTTTCAAGCACTTTACCTGGTTCTTTACCAAGTAAGAAACTCAATGGAATTTAATACCATGCCCAAATAAATAGTTTAGACTTCATAATAGTAATCAACATAAAGATATGACCACACAAGAGATTTAATAGTCTTCCAGCTCTCCAGAATAAATAATATAATCTATATAATAATTTCCCCCCAATAGAATGGACTAGAAGAAAGGCTATATGGCATCTCATATCATCTTGTGTTAAAGAGTATAGTCCTTATTCATGATAAATATGCATACTTAGAGGTGTCTCCAAATAATTAAGTGAGCTCTGATAAGATAACCTAGTTTAGTTTACCCAATATAAAAGAAGCTTGGTATCCATTTTATGATCCATAGTGCAAAGTGCAAAGTGAAAAATTAACGAAAAACTCCTCATAGTACAAGCCTTTTGTTAGGCTAATATGAGCATAGGAGCAAAAGAGATAAGTTTTCAAAGGTAATATACATAAAAGTCAACTGAACATGGAGACCTGAGTAGTCAATTAAAATACTTCGCCAAAGAAGATTGAACAATTATCTAAAATGCCAAGGAAAACTCATAAAAAATAATTGAACATCAAGTGTACGACAAGCAAATTCTCTGACACGATTCATATTTAAGAAAAATATAGATACAATCTTAAAACCAAAGTCATAATATATCAATACATTAATTTATGTAAGACTAGTGAGAATTCCTTTGTAATATAAACTTTTGAATTACCTTAGAAGAAGGTTTAAAATATTGGCATTTGATCACTTTTAAGAATCTTCAAGATTTCCTTATGACATGTATTCTCTAAAATTACTTAAAGAGTATAGGGAAGGAACAAAAACTTCCTGCTTAGAAAAGATCAAGCTCGAGATGCCAACCACTACTACCTCGATGAGATAAAAATAAAAAAACTATGATCATCCACTTGTATGGAAGGTTGAGTGACACAACATGTCTCAACTAATCCTTATTAAAAATACTTACTTGTCATCAGTAGTCTAAAAACACAAGCTATTCAATGATTAAAAATGTAAACTTATTAGATGATATTTCCTATGCATAGATGATGCATGAGCAATAAAATGTTTCACGTAATAGGGTAACACTACAATTACAAATAATAATTAGTAAAGGCCTAGTAAAATTTAATCATAGGGATGTTAGATCACTTAAACATTTTAATAAGGGTAAACTAAGAAACATATTGTATGGCTACAAAAGCTTTAAGATACCACATTTATGGCTACCATGCTCAACACTGGCTTTATTGTCTTCCCAACTATACATCCTTTTTGATATGCTTACCAATACCGCATGTCATACAAATTTTCATTGATTAAAATTAAACAATGCCTCTGTTAACATTTTTCTTGTGAAGTACTTCTAAGTCCTAACCTTGTTCTGAAATCTTCTCAAGTAACATGAACATCTCTAAATGTAGGAATTTTTGATTGGATTAGATTACAAGTTTCCAAAAGTTTAGTTTATACCTTATTCACAGTCAATGTAATCTTTCCAATAAGCAACATTGTCACCAATTTATCATGTGATTTTGGCAATGAGCACATTAAAATCCTTACTTGGTTTTCATTATCTAATTTCACATCAACAATCAGGAGTTAAAAAAAACATTTATTGAACATGTTAAAATGACTTATAATGATATTCCTTTCACCTATTCTCAAAGTATGCAATTATTTTTTCAAGTAAAGTCTATTACATGTATAATTTTTCTAATATTTTCCATGATTTTGATGGTGTAATCTTATTCAAGACACTATGTTTGACCTCTAAAACCAAATTCAAGCAAACAATGCTCATTATTTTTTGTTCAATTTCATCCCAATTATTTTCCTTGATGTCTTGCTTTGCCCCCTTCAATGAATTAAGATGCCCTTGTTGCACCAATATATCCTTCACATTACTTTGCTAAATATTAAAGTTGTTTTCCATAAAAATTATCTTTCTAAAACTTTATTATTGCTATATCTTCTCAACGTAGAACTTTCGTTCTTTAACTCTGATATCACTTATTGGACACAATGTAAAATGAAAATACAAAAGTAAATCAATCAAAAAAGAACATAAGAATGTTTATCTAGTTTGAAAAATTAACTTAATTCATACACAAAATAATAAATAAATCTATTAATATAATTATTGAATATATGATTTTTTTGTCAATAACCCAATACACTATATATCTCAAGAATTTAAAATAACTCTCAAACCTAAAGCAACAAACATCAAATATTATTCTCACACGTAAAAATATAAAATAGAAATACACCAAATTCTTTTCTTTATAATATTATTCTCACACATAAAATATAAAATAGAAAATACACCAAATTCTTTTCTTTATTTTTGATTTGTGAAGCCAAAAAACCACTTCACTTATACCTCTTTATGGCTCATGCACCAAACTTATGATTATTAATCATAATAATTAATACTTATTTTTCCAAACTTACGATTATTAATCATAATAATTAATAATTCTTTTGCCAAACTTACGATTATTAATCATAATAATTGTGAGAAGTATAGAGAGATAAGAAGAAAGAATGATTTAATGTTGTATTGGTATGATTTGGAATGTACATAGAGAACCTTATTTATAGGATTGTAATAAGTGTAGTACAAATGTAGTACAAGTGAAATAGTGAAAGTGTAGTACAAGTCAAATAATAGAAGTGTAGTACAAGTGAAATAGTAAATGTAGTATAAGTGAATTACAATATCAAATATAACTTAACATCCCCCCTCAAAATCAAGGAGGAAGAGAAACAATCAACTTGAGTTTGGAAACTAATTCTTGAAATCTACTTGGTAGATGTGATTTGGTGAAAATGTCAGTTGTTTGATTTGTGAAGGATATCGATTTGAGACAAATAGTGTCTTGAAGAACATGTTGACGAACAAAATGACAATCAATCTCGATATATTTTGTTCATTCATGAAATACATTATTGTGAGCAATCTGAATAGCACTCAGATTGTCACAATATAGGATAGTTGTAGTTGATTGGAGAACTCCCATATCAGCAAGTAGCCAATGGAGCCAAAGAAGTTCTTGAGTGGTGTCAACAAGAGCGCGATATTCAGCTTCAGTGCTGGATTGAGAAGTGAAGGATTGTTTCTTACTTCGCCAATATATGAGAGAGTTTCCAAGAAAGAAACAATATCCAGTGGTAGAGCGATGATCAGTTGGGTTACCATCCCAATCAGCATCAGAATAGGCAGAAAGAAGAAGATTAGACTTGTTGGAGAAATGAAGACCGTGAAACATGGTGCCTTTGATGTAGCGGAGAATGCAAAGAACCGCAGTATAATGCGTAGACCATAGAGCAGACATGAATTGACTAACCAGATGAACAACATAGGTAATGTCAGGACGAGTGATTGTGAGATAAACAAGATTGTCAACTAGTTGTCTGTATAATGTGGCATCTGAGAGAATAGTACCATCTAATGGAGTAAGTTTGACATTGGTTTCTAGAGGTGTTGATGTTGTTTTGCAATCAGTAAGGCCAGCCTGATAAAAATATTAGAAGAGTACTTTGCTTGAGAGAGATAGTATCCTTGAGAATCATATGGGATTTCTAGGCCCAAAAAGTAGTGGAGATGACCAAGGTCTTTCATTTCAAATTGATGGCTCAAAAACTGCTTGAAATCAATAGTGCCATTAGAGTCATTCCCTGTTATAATCATATCATCTACATAAAGGAGCAAAAGTGTTACACTAGTGGGAGTCTTTCGAATAAAGAGGCCGGAATCATAAGAATTGGAAGTGAAGCCAAAGTTAGTAAGTGTAGAGCTAAATTTGGAAAACCAAGCCCAAGGAGTTTGTTTGAGGCCATAGAGAGCACGAATAAGTCTGTATACTTGATGAGGTGAATGAGTGTATCTAGGAGGAGGTTTCATATAAACTTCCTCGGTTATGTCTCCATTGAGAAAAGAATTTTTGATGAGTGTTCAAATTGCCATTAACAAAAGTGTAAATATTAATTTAAATTAGATAAAGGGTTTAATTACAATTAACCAAAGTTTAAAAGTTTATTTGAATTAAATTGGAGGGCTAAAATGCAATTAAGAAAAGTTTATTTTTCTGCGCAGGAAAGAAGTCCACGCGCATCTATTGTTCGCACGCCACGTGCACCGTCAAATCACACTATCAACGGTTATGATCAACGCGTGTAATACAAACACGACAAAAAGTGATTGGACGTAAGTTTTCTGGTTACACACTGCTCGGTATGGCATGTAGGGCCCATCTTCCGTGCAGGCCAGCGTGTAGGGTAGGACCCACGTGTCTACCAAAAGAAGTGGTCCCATGCGATGCAGACAACGGAAGAGTCGTGCACCCTGCCATTCCAAAGAGTAATACAATGACACGTGTCCCAAATATTATTTCAGCAAATCAGGAGATGACACGTGGTATGTGTTTCATTAAAACAAAAACACAGAAATGATGCGTGATCCTAGCATTTTCTACGTGCCCCACGTGTCCTCGATGGCAATAATCTCGTGTGGCGCATTCTTCGTTCGCTCTCTCTTCAAAGCAAATAAATGGCTACCACATGTCTCATTATATCTTGCAGCGAATTAGATGGCAACATGTGGCAACATGAATTGAAACAAAAATTAGCAATGATGCACGTTCCCCTGTTTTGCGCTGTTGCGTGTTTCAAAAATCTTGTCCCCCATGTGGATTTAATTATTATTTTGGATATACCATTTTGTCTCCCGCGTGTAGGACATTATATTTTATGATGTATTTTTTTTAGAGATTTGATGTTATAAATAGGGGATTATTATGATAAATTTGAAGGTTATTTTCAGGTTGTTTTTGGGGTTCGGTTGGGGACTTGGACTGCGGAACACACAAAAGCCATTTTTGGCTTCTATTGTGTTCTACGTGTGCCCAAAATTTAGGAACATAAATGTTTTAATTTTCTTTGTGTTCTGTAATTGATATTCCTTAAATGCTGTAATTTTTATTTTTATTTATGAAGTAATTTAATTTTTCTAGGATTGCATTTTATCTAAATTTATGAAGCTTGAATTTAATTATTTTTGAAAGATTTATGAGACTTTTAATTTTTTTATTCTATTTGTGCTTAATGCTTTTGATTTGTGACACTTAAATAAACTTGGAAAAGACATTTTTGTGTATATTGCTCAATGGATAGAATAACATGTATATATGAAGGATAGGAATATACCTTTATCGTATGTGTGGCCATTTGAGAACTTAGAGCATAATGAATCTTGGTGAATTTAATTCTCATAGGAATATAGTGAATTAATTTAGCGAGATATGTCTACAGAGCTCGAAAGAGATGTATGGATAAAATTAGAAGTTCTTGGTTGACAAATTAAATTTACTAAAAAGTAAATTAAGACGGAATAATATGATTCGAGTGGAATAATTTAGTAAGAACTGCAATCCTAAAATTTTCTTTTATTTTGTTATAAAACTTTTTAGTTAGTTAAATCATTTTCAAACTTTCGTTTGTTTTGGATAAAATCAGAGTGAAACAATTTTAGTACTTAACAAACTATAGTAACAAATCTCCGCAGGAAGGATAACTTACTTATCAAATTTTATTACTTGTGACAGTGTATGCTTGCATGATTTTATGTTCTCTAAAAGAGACAACAACATCCATTTGAAACATGAGAGTGAAGAAGAACAAAACAGGCACAACCAAACACTTTGAGCAGTTCATAAGATAGAGATGTACTATAGAGACGCTCATAAGGGGATTGATTGTGAATAATAGGTATGGGAACACGATTAATGGTATAAACCGCCGTAAGAGCTACTTCACACCAAAAGCGTTCAAGACAAGAACTAGAAATGAGAAGAGTGCGAATAATATTAAGAATATGTCTATGTTTTTGCTCAACTCTTCCATTTTGTTGAGATGTGCTAGGACAAGAATATTGAGAAAGAGTCCCATTTTGTCGAAGAAAATTTAAAAAAAATTGTTTCTTTATAATTCATAGCATTATTAGCTCTAAGTACTTTGATATTTTGAGAAAATTGGGTCTTAACCAATTGGGTAAAATCATAATAAACTTTGGGTAATTCAGATCTATGTTTCATGAGAAAAATCCATGTGAATCTTGAATAATCATAAATAAAAATGACAAAGTAAACACATCCTCTCATAATAAGATGTGGGGATGGACCCCAAACATCAGAATGAATTAAGTCAAAAGGGGAGATAGAAGTAGAATCACTTTTATTAAAACATAAAGCAGGTTGTTTTCCCAATTGACAAGGCAAATAATTTACATTATCAGAAATAGAAACAAATCCTAATTTACCAGAAGATGCTAAGGGATGAAGACGTCCAATAGATGTATAGCCTAGACGAGCATGACATAGGTTGATAGGAGTAGTAGAAGCAGCAACGAAAGTATAAGAAGAATTGGGTAGATGAAGGTTGATAAGTTCAAATAATCGTCCAACCTTACAGTCTATCCCAAGGATCTGTTCTGTCTGTGGATCCTGCACATGACAGCCAGAAGAGGAAAAAGTAATAGTAAGACCAAGTTCACATATTGACCAATAGAGATAAGATTTAGGGTAAGGTTGGGAATATGAAAGGTGTCATAAAGTGATATAGAAGAGGTGGAAACTTATCCTACAACATTAACATGCATATGTGAACCATTAGCAGTTTGAATTAAAGGTTTGAAGATGGAAGATTGTGTGGGAGAGAAGATGTGAGTATCATGATTCATATGGTTACAACAAGCAGAATCAAAATACCATAAAAATTTACCTGATGTGAGAGAGACAAGGTAGTAGGATAAGGATTACTAGATTTTGAGAGAACATGTTTAAGAAGACTTTCAAGTTCTTGAGTGGAGAAGGTAAATTTTTCATGATTATCCTCAAAAATAGCAGCAGTGATAGATGAGTTACTAGTTTTACCTGAAGCATGTTGAGAGGGATTCCGAGAGGGATTCCATGAGAAATGTTGAGAGGGATTCCGAAAGCAATCTCTCTGAAAGTGTCCTGGACCCTTCTTGTGACAATATATACATATCCGAATGGGACATGTAAGAAGCTCATGATTGGGTTTATGGCAGTAGGTGTAGCCTTGATGTTTGAAGCCCTATTTAGAACCTCTTTTAGGGCGATAAGAGGGGGGTGGAAAGAACATAATATGTATGATGAACTTTGAAAACCCCCATCCAAGTTTCTTTAGAGCAAAGCTCGGTCACAGCAGTATCTAAGGATGGAAAAGGACTCTGATGGAGTAAGGAAGGTTGAACTGGTTCAAATCGATCATGAAGAGCCATGAGAAAAATAACAAGACGTTGGTGATTACGGTAAGTTGCAAACATCTCAGCATCAATCTTGTTCATCCAAGTTTGTTCAGAGAGAGTGAGTTGATCCCAAATAGTATGCATTTCAGAGAGAAATTGGTTAATGGTTTGATCAACCCTTTGGCGTTTGGTATGAAGAGTTGTTAGAAGTTGATATTGGTTGGCCAAATCTGTTGTAGTGAAGTGAGCCTCAAGAAATTCCCAAACTTCTTTGGCAATGTCAAAACGCCCAAATTCACCATGGATGGAGGGTAAGGTGGTGTTACGAAACTAGGTAATAATTTGATGATGTTTACTCTCCCAGTCTTCAAGGCGATAAGCAAATAAGGAGTTGTTTTCAGTGGTTTCTTGGATGGGTATAGAGATATCACTAGTTATGAAACACCATAGCTTTCATCATTTCAAGAAAATTTTCATTGCTTGTGCCCAGGCTAGGTAGTTAGTATCATCATTTTGATCCATTTTAATGAAATAATGGAGGAAATATAAAGCAGATATATAGAAACAATATAAAGGAGTGTATCTAGGTCACAAATATCCTTAAAAATTAAAAGAGGAGTCAAAAACAAGCCTGAAACCGGTCTGTGAAGAGATGAGCAAAAAATCGGGTGAATCGGGTTTGAGGTGAGCCGAGTTGGAGTGAGCCGATTTGAGATGAGTCGGGTTGGAATGAGCCGAGTTGAAGTGAACTGGGTTGAGGTGATCCAGCTTGAGGATGAATCGGGTTGATGTGAGTCGAGTTGGGATGAACCGGGTTAGGAATGAACCATATTGGGGTGAATCGAGTTGGGATGAGCCGGGTTGATTGTGATGAAGAGAGGCGAAATTTTGATAGAAATTCTATAGGTATATGAGAGGCTCTGATATCATGTGAGAAGTATAGATAGACAAGAAGAAAGAATGATTTAATGTTATATTGGTGTGATTTGGAATGTACATAGAGAACCCTATTTATAGGGTTGTAATAAGTGTAGTACAAATGTAGTACAAGTGAAATAGTAAGTGTAGTACAAGTGAAATAGTGAAAGTGTATTACAAGTGAAATAGTGGAAGTGTATTACAAGTGAAATAGTGGAAGTGTAGTACAAGTGTATTAAAGTGAATTACAATATCAAATATAACTTAATAATAATTAATACTTCTTTTGCCAACCTTTCATCTTCTTCCATTTTGATATCTAATTAACATTAATCACTCTTTATTTTCTTAAGCCAACTCCAAGAAAACGAATCTATTTAAGTCAATTTGATAGAGTCTGTTTGGTATTTAAGTCTACAAATGTTAAAATAAATTGAAATTATTTTGAATTTATGTTAATATTAAATTAAAATTATACATCAATTTTTAATTAGAGAAAACTCTTAAAAATGAGTAAATTATTGAAAAAAAAATTAAAAAAATTATTAATTAGAATATTTTTAAAAAATAAATATTAGAGAATAATAACTTAACGTATATCACTTTCACTATTTATATAAAAATTAATTAAAATTATATGATTATAAACATATATAATCTATGTATTATGAATGTATACAACTAAAAAATAAATATGTGAATTAGTAATATATAGATCGATTTGCGTTGGTTTACAAATTTTAATTAAAATCTTAACTGATGTGATACAAGTATGTATTTGTATTTACAATATCGGAACCAATTTATTTTGACCAATAAAATATAAAATTTAATTTGGTTTGATTCGATTTCGATCGTGTATGTTGGTTTATCGATTATGTCTAATAATAAAGAAACATTCACTCATGTATTGCATAATTATAAATTTATTTCCTAGACCAGGATTGAATTCAATAATAATTATTAATATATCTATTACATTTTCTATTCAAATTATTTTCTAATTTAGTCTATTATCTCTCTTATGTTTTTTACTATTTTACTTAGATTTATTAAACAAAATCATATCCTTTTATCTTTTAAAAACAATTTGAAAAAAAATTAAAAAAATTGAAAAATCGTAATACAATAGTCAACCACCAATCTGCACCACACATTCACCGCTAATCATCATCATCCCAGCAATGACCCCACCACCAAAAATGGAACTTGTTGCCATCCAACCCCTATCCATCACGATACTCAAAGAAGACTGAAATTGTGTAGCCGGTGACTTGTATAATTTGATATAATTTATCACTTTTTAACTTTAACTTTAGTCTAATTTTATTTATTTATTTTTAAATTTAGACTTCATTATTATTATTTAAATTTTATTGTAGATTTGAAGATAATGAAGATCCAAAATTTTAGAAGCATATCATTTAAGTACTCTCAAATTTAAATTAAGATTTATATATATATACCAAACGGAAGAAAGAGAAGTCAGAAAACTAAAGGATAAAATCAAAAACAAGAAAAAGAAAGAAGTGGCAGGGAAGAAACAACATCTTTATTTTCTTTAACATATTTTTTTTAAATTAATTTTATTTTAAATTTTAATTACAATATCCTTAGTGACTTCTCAAGATAAAATTGAGATTAGTATAATTTTTGTATTTGTCAAAAGTAAGTTACCAATCCCTAAAAATGATACTTTTTTTTATCACTTTATTATAAAACTACGATACTATACACTTATAGTTTTGCACTGATCAAGTTTTTAGCGTTGTTTCTAGGGATTAATTTTTTCATATTTTTTCCAATTCGATACAAAGTAATATTGGTTTTAATTTAAAATTATATTTTATTTCATTTATATTTTTATTTTTATTTTTATTTTTCTATATGTATGTTTCTGACATTGGATGCGTCGTGCTAGAACTCAAACCATTATTCCTTTTGATCCAAAGATTGAAAGAAATTTTAGATCATGAAGAAAGAAGAAAGTATTAGCCATGGCTGAAGGAGAACATGCACCTTGAAGGATTATGTAAAGTAAATTGTAAATGACAATTACTCAGGTGTAAGATGCAAAACCATTAATGCCAAAAATTTTGAGCTCAAACTTGCATTGATCAGCATGGTGCAACAAGCGTAATTTAGCGGATCGCTACTTGATAATCCCAGTATTCTTTTGGCAATATTTTTGGATATTTGTGCCACTGTAAAGATGAATGGTGTTACCGAAGACACCATTAGATTGTGATTGTTTCCTTTTTCATTAAGGGACAAGGCCAGAGGTTGGCTACAATCTCTACAACCAGAAAGCATAACTAGTTAGTAGGACATGGTAGAAAATTGTCTTGCTAAATTCTTTCCACCTATGAAAAAATCCCAACTTAGGAGTGAGATTGGTCAATTCAAACAAAATTATTTTGAGACACTCTATGGAGCATAGGAAAGGTATAAAGATATGATTCGATGTTGCCCTCAATATGAAATACCGGATTGGTTGCAAGTTTAGATGTTCTATAATGGGTTAAATGGGAAAAATATAACCATAGTTGATACTACTTTTGGTGGAAATTTGATATCAAAGACATTTGATGGTGCCACTTCACTTTTAGAAGAAATGGTTTCAAAAAAATATCAATAACCAATTGAAAGATCTATGGCTAAAAAATTTGTTGGGATTCATGAATTGGAGTCATTTGTTACCTTTTCAACTGAAGTTTCTTCTCTACCTCATCAGATTTCAGCCTTGACAACCCAAAGAATACCACAAAGTGTAAAATTTGTTACAAATTCAAGTATGACAATTTTGATGAATGAAGAAATGTGCTGCGACCTTCTCCAGGGTTTGATAGTCAACTAAGCCAAAAAAAAGATGTCACTTGATGATGCCATTGTTTCCTTTGTTGAGGAGACCAAAGCAAGGTATAAAAAGAGTGATTCATGGTTGGATAAGATTGAGACTCATTGTAACAATATGAGATCCACTATGAAAATATTGAAGTGCAAATTGGGCAACTAGCCATGACTATCAATGCCCAATAAAGAGGAACTTTTCCTAGCACTATAGAAGTGAATCCAAAGGAACAATGCAAGGACATTACATTTAGGAGTGGAAGAGAAATTGAGAGGTCACCATCAAAGGAAACCGAGTCCACCCCTATAGCTCCAAACAATGGCCAAAGCAATAATAATGTAGAATAAGAAGAGATTGTTGATGATACACTAAGAGAGACTCACATGCCTCCATCAATTTCATTTCCTGTAAATCCTTTTGTTCTCTCTACTCCATTTTCTTATCTTTAACTCTTTCAAAAACAAAAATTAGATAAGCATTTTTTTAAGTTTTTGGATATCTTTAAGAAAATTCACATAAATATTCCTTTTGCAGATGCCTTGGAACAAATTCCCAATTATGCCAAATTCCTAAAGGATATCATTTCCAAGAAGAGAAGGTTAGAGGAGTTCAAAACAGTAAAGTTTTATAAAGAATGTAATGTCATTCTTCAAAATAAATTACCTCAAAAATTAAAAGATCTAAGGAGTTTCACTTTGCCTTGCACTATTGGAAATTCATTTTTTGATAAAGTTTTATGTGATCTTAGTGCTAGCATTAATCTTATGCCACTATCTATTTATAGGAAATTGGGACTTTGAGAGATTAAACAAATAACATTTTTTTTTCAAGTAGCAGACAGATCCATCAAGTATCCACATGGAATCATAGAAGATGTATTGGTAAAGGTGGATAAATTTATTTTTCTTGCTGATTTTGTGGTGTTAGATATGGACGAAGACCAATATGTCCCACTAATTCTTGGCTATAGGAAGAGCTTTAATGGATGTTCAAAAAGCTGAGTTAACATTGAAAGTTAACAAGGAAGAGGTTACTTTCAACATCTACAAAGCTATGAGATTTCCAAAAGATCCAAGGACTTGCTTTTGGGTAGATATCATTGAACAATGTGAAGTAGAAGCCTTTCAAGAAGATTTACCAGCTGATCACCTAGAACAAGGTATCACTATTTCATCTCATGCTTGTGATTTTAATAACTCTATTGTTTGTGAACTTGATTTACCTTTTGTTAGTGAAGAATTTATCCATGATGTATTTTGCTTGGAAGCATTGCTCGATGTTACATCATTTAGCATAGAAGTGGAGAGGCTAGAGCAAATGGTAGCAAAGATGGATGATGTAAACTCTACAGAAAAGTACAGTAAAATACAACTCTATAGTTAAGGAAATTGCCTGATCATATTCGTTATGCATTCTTGGGTGATAGTTACACATTTCCAATGATTATTGTGGCATCAATTACACTCGAAGAAGAGGGAAATTAGTTGTGTGTGTTAAGGGAGAATAGAACAAATTTGAGAGGGACGATCTCTAATATAAACGGTATAAGTCCATCCATTTGCCTGCATAAGATTCTAATGGAGGAACCTTAAAAACCATTAATTGAGTCCCAAAGAAGATTAAATCCATCAATGAAGGAAGTTATGAGAGCTAAAATTTTGAAGCTCTTCAATGTTGGAATTATTTATGCTATTTCAAATAGGTCATGGGTAAGTCCAGTGCATGTTGTACCAAAAAAGGGTGGAATGACGGTGGTGAAAAATGACAACAATGAGCTTATTCCTACAAGAACAGTCACATGTTGACATGTATGTATATATGTACGAGAAAAAGAGATTACCTAAAGACGACTTAAAAGAAAAAAGAAATTATTCCTCTTAAAACTGATCTGAAAAACAAGTAGAAAATATTTAGGTTCTCAACGCTTGGATGCGAAAAACCGAGTAGAGAATATTATAGTACAAGCTGAATTCTTACCACCAAACTAAAATATTTCACCACTTGAAAAGAAACAAAATAACGTTTTTTCTCTCACTATTTCTCAATTTTGTAGGTAAGAAATAATAAGTGCCAGCTCAAGCACCTCTTTATATAGAAGCATTGGATTTCTCTCTCTAATTAACTGACACACATTTATGGTAGGAATCAAATGGTCCATATCTTGTGCCCAGTATTCACTCTTCCACCTCAGACTAAAGCCCGAGATGAAAGAGTGAGGGGACTTGATGTTTGGACATACATGCAGACCCAAAGTCCGGACTGGGTAGGTTACCCGGTCAAGTCCAGCCCAAAACAAAGGATGAAGTACCCTAGACATCCTATCCTTGGGAAAAACCAAGTCCAAGGTAAACTCACACCATATTCAAAAAGAGTCCAGCTTGTGCCATATTCAGAAAGAGGCAACTTGTGCCATATTCAGAAAGAGATCCGCTAGAGCCTATTCAGAAAGAGGTCGGCTTGAGCCCTATTCACACCAATCCCAAAATTAGCACAAGCTCATTGACAACACGAGTAATACTTTACTTGGATCTATGACACATTGTACTTTAAGATAATTGTGCCCTCCTTGGCAGATAGCTACGTGTACATGTTATATCTTTGACACTTGTACCTATAAATGTGTTATAAATAGATGGACCACTCATGAGGATCCACACATTTGACCTCTTCATATCCTTCTCTCTAACCTCTCTTTGCCAATTCATCGTTGAGAGTTTGAGCCTCAAGAGGTAGTTATTAAATTCTTGAGTTTTGTGCTTTAATTTAAACATTTACTTGTAAATTTCCTAGTGGCTTGGAAATTTCTTCTCACATCCCCTTATAATAGAGTAGATTTTATTTTGATGAATAATTATTTAATGTGTGAGTTTGTCAAGGTATTGTTGATATCAATTTTTGCCAACATCGATGATTGAATAACTTCTACTTCACTGTTCGGACCTTGGACCCCCCATAAAGTGTGACAACCTTTTGTCCTCTAATAATTAAGTAAGTTTGGGTAGTGAGAAGAAGAAGGAGGAAACTAATGTCTCTTCTTATAATACAGATAAATATTTAGGGAGAGATTATAGATCTTAGTGTTACTAGTTATCTCTAGTTATGAAGTTATGGGAAGAAGTTATGTTTGATGGTGAGTAATGGTGAATATTTATATGAGAAAATGCACCTACTAATGACATTTACCCATAGGGATAGACTTATCTTTAAATATTAGAGCTCTATCTGCTTAATTATCTTATTATCATATAATTAAGAGTTTGAATGTTGGTCGCTTATATTGTTAAATATTTAACTAATATTGATGCTTATTTACTCACTCAAAATTGACTAGGTTTACTTACGAGTTACTTACTGGCTAGGACCTCTTATATCACAACACATGGCATGAACTATTTTAAACCTAACATCAACTCCCTAGACTTCCTAAGCTTGGGCACATGGGTTAGGAGTTCTATTTTTCCATTCTATCATCACTTGTGTTCACTATTTTTTGAACCTCATTGGTGATGTCAATTCCATTCTTACGTGGTCATTACTTTCCCGTATGAAGCATTTCTAGTTTTTTTCGGGCACTCAAAATGTGCATGATGATGTATTTTCGTTGATGTTTTTTACCGATTCTCAATCATACTTTTGGTTAGGGAGTTACGTCGGCATCAAAATCACTACTTAATGGGTTCACTTTCTAATTTTTTGAGGGAGGATATGGATCCAAGTATATGGGCTTTTAAGCCCATGAACTACCCAGTAACCTAGAACCCTTGGATGGGTTCCTTGATGAATGGATGAGATCTTATCTTATCTTTTATATAAAGAGAGCTCTCCCTTCTCATTTTTCATTCTATCCTTTACAACACACTTTTAAGAAAGAGTGAGAGAAAAGTGGGGGAGCTTGTATCAAGGACTAGTAAGTCTTTATTTTTTCTTCAACTCTTTTTTATTTACCTATTTTTCAAGCACATTGTAAAAACTATATAATTTTAATTTTCTTGCTATCTAAACACCTCGTACCTCATGACACTTACACTCATCCTTTCCTACACAAGTAGTGATGAAGGATGGAATGATTAAGTGACGAGATCAAACTTGGCTGTCATGGGAATGAGCAAGCACAGATAAAAATGGGTTGTGCGAGGTGGTCCCTGAGTAGAGGATCGATTGAAGAGCAAGAGACTCATGTATGACTATCCATAATATGTTCAACCACGGAAAGTTTAGCCATGGTCTTGCCACCCATGGTATGTCTAGCCATGGTTCGAGCACCTATGAAGTGTCTGATTGGCCATGGGGTGTTTGACCATGGTATGAGAGGCTCAATTCCACACAGTAGTGGTTGATCAGTGCTCAAAAAGCACTAAAATAACCATGATTTTATGCACATTAATTGATTAAAAATATATATATTTATATGTTTTATCATATATTTATATAAATTTGTCTTTTTCGGAATCACGGGTATTTTTATTGTTTTTCAGGTATTTTGGCTTAAAAACGCAACTTAAAGATTGAAAGAGGAATACTTGAAGCAATACATCACAAATATATTAATAAATAAATGGGGAAAGGTCAAAAAACATGGACAAATTGGACAAAATGGGTCAAAAATGTCAAAAAGGAGAAAATCGCGCCCAGTTGCCCAGCCGCACGCCCCAACGCCCAAATTAAACCTAAGAATTTAGTTATCCGAGTAATAACTTTCAAGTTTTAAAACCACTACTGAAAACATGTCGTCAATACATTTTCAGATAATAATTCTTATAAAAACTTTTGAAATAGAGCTTCACTCTAACTACCGGGCGATTGTACCATCAAATAAAAGAGCACTACTCTAAATCAGACCGGATAACTAAACCTTAAAATCTAATTTTCAGGTTTAAGTTTGTAATGAAAAATAATATATTTCTCTCTAACATTCTTAATATAAAATCATGAATAAAAATAAAATCAATTCATTTTAGAGATTTTTACCTATTTAATATTTCGCAAGCATAACAACGTTATTATTACATCATGTTTACTAAACAGCCAGCACAATTAAATTTAATCACAAACAAATTAAATATAACATGTAAGAATAAAGCATAAAAAATAATTGTAAAGAAAATA
This sequence comes from Hippophae tibetana, assembly GCA_037013495.1. Taxonomy (NCBI): domain Eukaryota; kingdom Viridiplantae; phylum Streptophyta; class Magnoliopsida; order Rosales; family Elaeagnaceae; genus Hippophae; species Hippophae tibetana. The sequence continues at coordinate 49,316,002 of CM072802.1, forward strand.
AAATCCTTACAGAGCTTCGACGTTATTCCCGTTGCTGGAAAAACTCCAAGCGGAATTTGCACTCTCATTTATTGAATCAAAAAGCTAAAAAAAATTACAAAAAAACATAACTAAATCTTCCCAAAAAGGGAAGAACTCTAAAACTAAGAGAAATTAACTAAGAAAAACTAAAAACTAAGAAAACATAAGAAAAACTAAAGAAACCTAAAAATCTAAGAAAAGAGAGAAAGAAAGAGAGAAAAGAATGTATTTGGAGGTGTTGAAGGTGTGTTTTGAAGTGAAGGGAATGGGGTATTTATAGGTGAGGATGGAGAGAAAAAATGAGTAAAAAAATGTAAAAAAAAATGTAAAAACACGTAATGAAAATGCTGAGGTCATTGATGACGTCAACATGACGTCATGGGGTGGATGCACGTGAAAAATGGGGCGAAAAGGCACGTGTGAACAGTAGCCACGCGCTGAGGCGCGTGCGGATTGGAAGGCTGGCGCGCGCGGGATGGGGCGCTGGGGCGTGCGGCTGGGCAACTGGGCGCGATTTTCTCCTTTTTGACATTTTTGACCCATTTTGTCCAATTTTTCCATGTTTTTTGACCTTTCCCCATTTATTTATTAATATATTTGTGATGTATTGCTTCAAGTATTCCTCTTTCAGTCTTTAAGTTGCGTTTTTAAGCCAAAATACCTGAAAAATAATAAAAATACCCGTGATTCCGAAAAAGACAAATTTATATAAATATATGATAAAACATATAAATTTATATATTTTTAATCAATTAATGTGCATAAAATTATGGTTATTTTAGTGTTTTTTGAGCACTCATCAGTGGTCGCGTATTGGGTTGGGTGATGGATTTAGATAATCTCGGTGACACAATTATATCTGTAGGGGTTGTTTGGATCCTTGTTCATCACAAACTGACTCTTTTAGTGATGAAGACTTTGATTTTATCTCGATCTTTATTTCTAAGTACCAATTAGGTCTTGATGAATAATATCGCACTTTCGTTTTTGTGAACAATGTTCATTCTCATATGACATCCTTTATTAGACAAAGTTGGAGAGATCTTTAATATACCAAAATCAGTAAGTTTGATACCTCAAGTTCCCGGTATGATTTGGAGTATCATTTTGGGTAGGATTGGTTTATCTATAATCTTCTCTTTGTTGGACTAAGATTGCTCTTTCCTTCTATAGTGCACAAGTTTTTGGCATATATTGGTGTTATTACATCCTAGTTTCCCCAAACTATTACTAGATAATGTTATCTTATTGGGTGATCTAGAAAGAATATATATGTGAGTTGAACATGAAAGAGTTCATATACTGCTACTTTTTGTAGCTTTATGGTGGCAATCGTGGTTGGTTTTATCTCAAATCTTATGCCAATCACATTTTGATTGAGAAGCTCTTGGACACCAATAATGGATGGCAGGACTCACTTTTCATGATGGATGGAGATTTTGACTTAAAACTCTCAGGGGTCCTTCACATGCCCACTTAGTATGAGAGGAATGGTAAGACATTCTGAGACTTAGCCTCACTTGGTATTATTTATTTGTTTCTAACATGTTCATTGGTTGTAAGGTTTCCATTCTAAGAAAAAATTGGATTTTATCACTTATCTTTGCGGCACACTTGTTGAAAAGTGGCATAGTGATAAACTTATACTTCCAAAGCATATTTCTTACTAGGTTTTGGATCCTATGGTAGCTGGGCCAGAGAGAAATGATCCTCTAGATCCTCATAATGAGTACTAGCCTTTTCTCTTTATTTTTAATCTCTTATTTTGAGCACATAGTTGATAATTGTGTCCTTTTAATAGGTATGACCTTCAATCTTCTAGTTGGTAGGAAGCTCTAACTATGGCCTAGACACTTGCTTCAAATCTAGACCATACTATTAAGGTTCATATTGATTCAAAGGGTTGGTTGGTGACCATAAAGTAAAAGCACCATAATACGATTGAGGCTTGAGATGCTGATGAGATTACCCATTGTGAGGCAAAGTGGAAATTATAAAAAGTTCAAGAAGAAAATTGTTATCCCAATTGGCTCATGCAACATCATTGGTGGTATTGGAGGTTTACTTTGGCCCAAGAGAAAGACCTAAGTTAGGAGTTATTTATAGGCCTTCATTCATTTCGAGGGAAAGTACATAGGCTCATTATTGAGATGGGGACACTTAGAGAAAGTTCAGTTGCAGAGTATAAAGATTTTGATGATTATACTTAGTACATATTGGATGTGTGTACATAGCCTCATCTTCCTTGTCATAACCCTTTCCACCACCATCTTTATAGATTTGAAATAGAATGCCTCCTACCATTATGTGATCACTTATGACTAGGAAGATGAGGGCCATAATGGATTTAGTAGTTATGGTCCTGAAGCAACTGAAGAGGAAATTGACACTGAAGATGATGCTTCTTAGAGTATGACTAGATGTAGAGATGAGTAGGCTACCAAATTTTTGTTCTTACCAAAGTGCATGTATTTGATGGCTTTACTTTCTAATAGTGGGCTCAATTTTTGTATGGTATATATATATGCTCAATTTTTATATGTGCCTTTAGAATATATACATATATATACACACACATGCATATATGTCTTGTTGCTTCATCATGTTTGCACCTTTGAGATCTATACTTTGTTTTTATGTTTTAGTAGCAACTCTTTGGCAAGGTCCATCTATGATCTAGTCTATTTTGAGATAAAGGGTCCTCTTTAAGCATATCCCTTGTTGGGATCTATAATTCACAATGTTGGTATATAATGGTGTGTACTTGTTGAAGAATGGGTCTAGAGTAATCTGCACAACTATGGGTCCATGCACGTATGTCATAACTTGGCAACATATTTTATGTCCAACCACATGTGCCGTGTCTGACCATATGTGTCATGTTAGGCCATATGTGCCATGTCTGGCCATGTGTTTATTTGATGGGCTCATGTTAGCCCAGTTTGTCGTGTGTCCATTAGTTAGCCCGGTCACTTTTAGTTTGACTATGTACTCATTAGGCATATGCTTGGACTTTATCACTTTCATATGATTTGTTTTCATTTTTTCTAAGTAAGGGTGATTTATTTGAACCAAGGTGTTCCTGGTATACTAACACCATTGCTTGATGTGCTTGAGCTTATCAAGTCATCAAAGCATTTAGTCTTGAGACTTAGAAAACTTTTGTAACCTTTCGTGGATTATTCCATATTGTCATTAGTGTCATTACATATTTTTCATGTGTGGCAGTTTTTATCAACGATCAAGGTTGGAGACTTGGGGTCCCCAACATGAGAAACTCTATGCTTGCATGGATGGGGTGCATAAGTTGTAGCAACTCCTAGACCAGGGGCATAGCTACTACTTTCAAAGGTTAGTGAGACCCTTTAAAGGTAAGGGTAGAAGTTGTAGCAACTATTGAGCCCAAGGCATAGTTGATGCATATCCCTAGGTCAGTCATGGCCTGTAGAGGTGGGACGCAGAAGTTGTAGAAACTTTTAAACCTAAGGCATAGTTGTTGCATATTCATAGGTCAATCATGGCCCATTGAGGTGGGACATAGAAGTTGTAACAACTACAAAACTCAGTGCGTAGTTGTTGCTTATCCATAGGTGAGTCATAGCCCTTAGAGGTAGGGTGTAGATGTTATAGCAACTCCAAAACCTGAGACATAATTGTTGCCTATCCATAGATCAGTCATATCGCACAGAGAAGAAGCGCATAAGTTATAGTAATTCCTGCCTCAAAGTTACTGATGTGTGACTTTCCATAGTCCACACCTCTCTTGGAGTTTGTTAAGGTATATTTTAGAAATTTATAGAAACAAATTCTAAAAAAAAAACTTAAATGTATACAAATTTATATTTATATTAATATTTTGTGTTATTTGGTATTTTAAAAAAATGAATAACTTAACATTACACATTATAATTATTACAAGTGTAAATTTATATATATTTAATATTTGTCTTCTAAAATATATATATTCTTAAAATAATATTTATTCCTTTGGATCTTAAAAAATATTCTTTTAGATCTAAGAAAAAACCTCTAAATCTTGGCATAACACATGGTCATTATTTATTATCAAAGGTTTAAGGCTAAAACAAATAAACAATGGAGCAATCCATCATTTTTTTTCAATAACTTTATTTTTCATAAATTAATAAAAAAATAATAATAATTCATCTTAAACTCATATTTTTAAAAGAATATTATTTCATAACTTAAATGAAATAGGATCATTGTCACACCTAATACATCTCCAGCAGCACCATCAATGACTTTATCGGAGCTATAGTGGATTTCACAGGTTATATCATATAAGTTAATGAAACTATGGTGGCTGTAACATGTTATATACAAAAATATATGGATGTAATTATATCTCGTGTGTTGCTTGAAATATGATAGATGTAACAAGTTATATACAACGATACATATGAATGTAACATATTATATCTAATTGATCGTCAGAACTCTGGTGGGTCACCGACGATGGTGACCCTATTAGTGATTATGGATGCTAAAGATATTATGTAAAAAAATATTATTTTTATTTTATTAAATTATATTATAATGATATTTTAGTATTTATGAATATAAAAGTATGAGTTTTGAAATAAATTTTTAATAGTTCAAAAAATTTAATTAAAAAGAAAAGAAAAAAAACACTATATCTTTCAATATTCTCCACACTTCACAACCTTTATTTTTTGGCCTTCAAATGTGAGTTCATGATTAATATAGGTGTTGTTTATAGTAAAAAGAAAAATTAACAAAAATAAGCGATCAAGTGTTATTTATAACCAAAAACAAAATGAAAAATAAATAAATAATCAATAATTAGAAGACACATTTTAAATAGGAAGAAAAATATTTGCTTACAAATAATATCTCGTTATTGGTCACTAAATCCCAAATTCTAAATCCTAAATCTTAAAATCTCTTTATTGATAGTTAAATTCTAAACCCTAATATGTATTAAAATGTGTATTTTAATTATTAAACTTTAAAATATATATATTAAAATATGTATTTTAATTATTAAACATGTTACTTTTTGTTGGTAGATGTAAATACTTATTGAGCCTTTTATTTTGAGTTCTTGATGGATAAAGAGTTGATCTCTTATAAATAATAAAATGGACAAAAAAAGTAAGAAACATAGGTAAAATTGTGCGTTCTATAAGGATAATAGAACATAAAATTATGAATTACCCATAGTTATAAGCAAAAGAATACAACCAAATAGCTCTTCACAATCAAAACTACGCATGAGAAACCCTAAACTCAGCAATATCCATAGCTCAATTGTTACACATCAATGCCTGCACATCTATACAATTCTACAACAACCAAAACTAGAGATCGATTGTTAGAGAACAATTGAAGATCGTTAATCAGACATCCATAAAAGGAATCTATAGGCAATTTTCCTTTTTGCATTAACAGAGAACGATGATATTGAACATTATTCATCAATTAGCTGATTTGATTCAACTACAAAAAGATGTTGTGATGCATTCTAAAAAGATTACAATAATCATGCTTCACATCGTAAATATTCATATATATATATATATATATACCTTAAGTAAGCATACAAATCAATCTCAAAATCTATGAATTCATAGATTTACCTAGCATTTGATGTTAGAAAGATAACTTTACGTGAAAACCATCACCTTTATGTTGTATTAATAAGAATCAAAGATAAATATATAGAAGTGGAATTCAATACATAATCATTAATTAATTTATATAACTAAGTGATTAATTAATTCATATAATTGAGTGATTAGTCTACGAATCTACACGTTTTTCTTAAAGGATTTTTTAGTTTCCTTTACTCTCTTTGATAATAAGATGTTAGATACGATTAGAATGTAACACATGTAATCCGGGACTATAACCAATATATATATATAATAATAATAATAATAACTATATCTCTATATTATTTCATCAATGAATCAGATGTACTCATATTAAAGATCTATTTATGCATTAAACTCTAAATTATTCAAATTTTAAAAGATCACTTTTAAATAAATTTAACAAATTATTTACATATAAGTAAATCCTTAAATTAATGATCCATTAGACTATTGTATTTTTCGTTTATGTGTGGAGGAAGAGGAAGATAACTGCTATTTGTTTCTATTTTGACATTTCCAAGGAATTTAAGGTAACATCCAATAACTCATTAAGATTTTTTTAGTTTCAAGTACTGATACGAATTCAACATATTATTTGCAATGATTTTATTTTATAATATTTTGAAACACATTATTTTTTTCAGATTCTGATTGCTGGACTTGGAATTCTTGGTCGAGCTGGATAACCGTTAGCGATGGCCATAAAATAAAGGTGGAGAATGAGAGAAAGAGACATGAAATCAGACTTCTGCGGTTTTTAGTGTGGCTTAATCAACCGTCTGAGTGAGGGTAAAAAAGTAATAATAGGTTCCCAAAACGATATCGTAATGCTATTAAAAGAAAAAAAAAATCACCAGAATGTTAAATGTGCTGCTATCATTAATTGTTTTATAGAACTACTATTCATATCCACCGTATAAAACAAAATACATATTCCATATATTTTAAAATTCTTATAAATAAAAGTAATGATTTATAATCCCCTGCAAAATAAAAGACAAGAATTTGTAAACCTTACAAATATACTATTTTTTTATTTTTAACATTATCCTTAAAATTACATAAATAATACAAAATAAGAAATAATATAAATAAAAACCGAAAAAATAATAATTAACAAAAACAAATTGAAAAAAATACAAAAAATAATATTAAATCATAAAGAATAAGATAAATTTAAAGATTTATCATTCTTAATAATAAGAAAAATATTTTCAAAAAAATATATATTTTATTATAAAATAAGTAATAAAAATGAGTATTATTACTACAGATATAAAATAAATATATAATATATCATTAATTGACAAAGAAATCATTATAAATAAATTATCAAAAATCACTCAGAAGAATAAAGAAAAAATTGGACACATTCATTTAGAAAAATCTATATATTAATAAAAAGAAATTGATACACTAATAAAACTAACACTACTAGATAATAGAATAATAAATAGAATGATGCTTTATTATGAATAATTCATTGAAACCTAGGATACCAAAAATTAAAATTCACAATATATCTAAAGTTTGTCATTAATATTAATGATAAAAACTTAAAGCACGTATTAAGTTTAGTATATGAATTTGAAAGATAAGATTCAATGAAAGGAGAAAATCATCTATTTTAGTACACTACATATTAGAATATTCATTAAGAAACAATTATAATAGTTCAATATATTGACAAAATGAATTCATAGAAACAGATAAAACTTTTCAAGAAATTAGACAAATAATAAAAATAAAAATATTATAGATTTTGAAATACCAAAAGAATGAAACTTAGATGTTAAAGAAAAACCTTTCATACTAGGAAAAAAAGTAATGTATCAAGATTTACATTTATAGATTATGAAAGGGAAACTTCTAACAAAGAAAGATATGTGATAGGTCTAAAACAAGAAGTTAAAATAATGAAAACATTAGTTCATGATGTAATATTAGGAAGAAAATGATATCATTATTATCTAAATAATATCCAAAAACAAACTACAAGATATAAAATTATATTTTAATAGAATCCTAATAAGTATATCAAAAAACTAAATATTCATAATAAAATCTTTAATTCTTTTAGTAGAAGAAATAAATATAGCAAAAGAATCAAACATTAAGTACTTACAAGACATAAATGAAACACAAAAGAACTTATAAAGGAAATAAAAGAATATGATTATAATAAGAAATTACAATAAGACATACATAAAGAATTTATAGAATTAAGAAGAGATGTAAATAACATACATGGAGACAATGAAATCATAAGTTACAAGTTTGATATATTTGTAAGATTAAAAGAAGAACCATTTAGGAGATTAGATATATTGATACCTAAGAATGAGAAGAGAAATAATAAGGAAAAACCTAAAGATAAAGAAGACGTTATAATTCCAGTTTAATGAAATGTATAAAAGAATTAGAAGAACAATTTATGAACCATAAACATAGGGACATAGAAAATTAGTTAATCTGTTAGCCCTAATAAATGAAGAACTATGAAAACATTATGAAGAAAAATTTTGTACAAACAAAGAGGAAGATGATATGAAAATAATCAATAAAATTGATTATGTACCAGAAAATAGAACCACAAAAAATCACATAAGACCTATTTTATTACCAATCCCTCATTAAGAATGAACATTTGATCCACATAGGGCAGAAAGAAATAGGCAATGATCGGAAGAACCCAATATTTTTTATAGAAAAAAATAACAACCCAAAATGAAAGAAGGATTACGTTGGAAAACTAGAGATAATATTCCACCAAAATTCAAACTTCATAAAAATTATAGATCTGAACTTTTAGATTTAGATTACATAAGAGATAGAAAAATGCTTTAAATGAATGGTCTACTTGTATAAGGGGTATCCATAAACCAGATCGGACCGGACCAAACCGAATGGTTTTACTAATCAAACGGTCCGGTCCGGTCCAGTTTGTACTAATTTTAAACCCTTCGAACCGGACCAGACCGGTTTAATAATATATTAAAAATTTCACATTATTCTTCATTAAATTATAAAAAAATGGACCAAACTGGGAACCAAACCGTTTTATAAATCAAACGGTCCGGTCCGGTTTTTATTTCTTAAGACCGTTTCAAACGGTCCGGTCCAAGTAATATGAACGGTCCGGTTTGGTTAAATTTTTTTTAGGAAAAACCGGACCGAACCGGACCATGGACACCCCTAACTGGTATGAGTGTAATCATACAAACTTCTTCAATCACACAATTAAACCCTTCAACTTGTAGAGTTTTAGTAACTCACAAAATGAAAAAAAAAATGTTAAAATTTAGTTTACAAATTTAACATAACAACATTTACAAATGCAAGGAAATGCTCTTATAGGTAGAGAACACTTAGATACTATAGCAAATGAAATCTACAATGACTTTATTGGAGAAGACAAAGGTATACATATCACTGAACCCAATGAAAATGAAATTAAGAAAGCCAAATGACATTTAATAAACATAAAAATATGTGATATGTGTTATATAGATTCTTTTATTTGTGAATATGAAATGTATTATCATAATCTACTATTCTATATGAAATAAACTTATAAAGAAATATTTTTTTAGAAATTACCTAGAATATTATATAAAACTATAATAGAAGGTTGCAATAAAAGAAATAGAGAAACTATACCAAACATCTTAGGAGGAAGAATAAGAAATCTTAAAAATTGGATGATAATTAAATATCAAGAAAGACATGAATATAAGAAAATAAGAGGAAATGATAAAGTATGTATTGATATAAGAGATTTTAGGATGCTAGAAAATATCAATGTAACATAAAATCTTACAAACAAAAGTATAAAAAAATATATAAAAATATAAAACTTTCAACATATATAAATTTAGAAAACAAGACTTTCAAAAATTATTGTCCATCGGGGAAAAAAATATAGATGTTGGATCTGTAATGAGGAAGGACATTATGCTGATGAATACCCTGATAGGCTTCAATATAAAAAGAATTTAAAAAGTAATTTCCACATAAAGAAAAATCTTATAAGAAACTTTTAAGATGAAATTGAACCAATAAGAAAATCGACTATAGATAATACTTGTAGTATTTATCTATTAGAAGAAATTGAAGAATAAATAACTGATTCAAAATATGAATACTCAGAATATGAATATTCTTTATCAAAAGATGAATTATTTGTATTATAATACAAATCCAAACAATACTTATATTAAGGTATGATTGAAATTTAAAGATTACACAAATTACCATTTACATACATATATAGATACAAGAGTTAATATGTGTGTAGCTAATAAATATGTATTCACATAAGAACTCGGAAAACAAGCACTAAAAAAATTAATTGTAAGAATTGCTAACAATAATGTAAAAAATCTTAATAAAGTCTTAAAAGATACATATATAATGATAGAAAGAGAAATATTTCATATTCTTACTATATATCAACAAAAAATAAGAGTTAATTTATTAATAGGAAATATAAGTTAAACAACACTACATGATGAAATCATTTACGTGTCAAAAATAAGAAAAGCTTTGACAGTATCAAACCAAATTTTAATACAAAAACATAAAAAGTAAAAATGTGGTGAGATATATACAAAACAACAATCCTATTTAGAAAACATTTTATTAGACATACAAGATAAACAAAAATCTTTTCTTAATGAAATATACGAAGATAAAACTTTAACAAGAATAAGAAAATTGTACATATAGTAAGTTCAAAAAACCCTTTAGATCCTAAAATCAATACGGCTAAAATACTAACAAGCCTAAAAATCAAAGTCCCTAACGAAATCATAAGAATGAAACTAATGATTTGTACCACAAAAGTCAGAGATGAATTTGGAAAACAAATTCAAGAACTTTTGGAATTAAAAGTCATAATGCCCACTAATTCACCTCATTCAAGCCCAATATATTTTGTTGAAAATGAAGATGAGAAAAGAAGAAGTAAAAAGAGGATGGTGATAAATTTCAAAGCTTTGAATAAAGAAACCATTGATGACAAATTTTTTATTTCAAAGAAAGTAGAATTATTATCATTAATAAAAAGAAAGAAATATTTCTCAAGTATTTGACAAATAAGACTTTATAAAGACTCATAGAAATTAACATTATTTAATTTCCCACAAGGATAATTCTAACAAACATGTGTACCATTTGGATTAAAACAAGCACTAGATATTTTTCAAAGATATATAAAATAATATCCTTAAAAAACGTACATGAGATTTTTTGTGTGTATCAATGATATTTTAGTATTTAGTAATAACTTGAATAAACATTACTTATATATTATTAATGTCTTACAAGAATGTAGAAATAAAGGACTTGTTTAATATAAAGAAAAATTGTAATAGCACAACAAAAAATTAAGTATTTAGAATTAGAAATATAAGATGAAAAATATCATCTCCAACCTTATATATTAAATAGTATACAAGGATTTCCTAGTGAAATCAAAGATAAAAATCAGTTACAAAGTTTTTAGGATGTTTTACTTGTCAAGAATCATACATAAAAAAATTACCAGAGATAAGAAAATCATTACAAATTAAACTAAAAAAAGATTATGTTTGAAAATGGACATAACATGACACATAATACATGGACAAGGTAAAAGTATAAGTAAAAAACTAGCCAACTTTATACCACACAGGTCCAAATGATAAAATGATAATAGAAACAAATGCTTCACATGAATATTAGGGAACAATTTTAAAAGCAAAGGTAAATGACAAAGATGAATATCTTTGTAGATACACATAAAGATCTTTTCAATGTATAAAATTAAATGATTATAGTAATAAAAATAAATATTTAGCAGTTTAAAAGACTATAATTATTTTTGCAATATATGTTATTAGTTCAAGATTGTTAAAACTAATCATCAAAATTTTGGATCTTTTTTAAGGACTAATATTGCAGGTGATTATAAGTAAGGCTTATTAATCAGATTTCAACAATGGTTCAATCATTATAAATTTGATATTGAACATTTATCGGGAAATAAAAACAATTTAACTTATGCATTAACTATAAAATTAACACATTTAACTATTTTTTTTATTAGGAATTGATTATCTTGACATATACATCAAGATCAAAGAAAAGGAAATCAAAATCATACAAGATCAACTTGAGATATTATATCTTAAGAAATCTTTAAAGGACAACATCAAAGATGTTAACCCGTCGGCAAAGCATGAATAACTTAAATGTTCAAGCTCCAAAAATGATGAGATTATTCCCTTTATCTCAAAAGAAACGAAAAGAATCAAAACAGGTAAAGGAGAAAATAATCTCCCTATAGGAAAAAAGAAAGAAAAACTCAATTACGCAAACGAAATAGAAGATGAAGAATATTCAATGACTAAACTTTATGTAGTCTACAATTTTCCTAAATAAGAAATCTATGCTATTTGGCCAGAGGCTATTAAAGTTGTAATAGGATTCAATGGAATAATCCATATATTATTCAGTAACAAAATATCAACAGAAGGTACTTTTACTAATTATAGAATACCAAAATTGTTAACTCATTTAGGAATAATCAAGAACTATTTTCAAGCAGTACAATAATCAGCCAATCTTAGGATATTGAAGACACTTGGAAAGGTACCAAGACCAATACTATTTAAGAAAGTAATCAACAACTTTCTTGTTTCAAAAGAAGAAAGAGACTAACACATGAATTTCACAAGACAATAATGGTTAAGTTTGTATAACTTAGTTAGGAAATATATTGAGGAACATTTTGATGATATAAATTTCTATACTTCAGAAAAAAGAATTCCCTACATGTAGCAAATTCAATATCCGAGAAAGAGTAGATCCAATGTTTGTGTACAATGCATTTCATATTGGATTAATAGAAATCTTGTATCCAAAAAATAATTTAAATGAGTTAAATTACTTTCCTAAAAATTTAAGGAAATCCATAAAAAAAAATTAAAAAGAAAATTAAGGTTATGAATAAGCCTGTTAATTTTAGATTTTTCAGCTCAATTATGGATCAAAACTAGGAAATTTTAGTAAGTCTACATCATTCTATTAAGCTTGGCCTTGCCAACACCAAAAAGAATTTAATTAAGAAGAATTAAGCATAGAACATAGCCAAATGCTAAGCTAGATCTATTATGAATTAAGAAAAATTAACTCTTTTGAAGTTAAAGCTAATTATTCTACCAGTAAAGTGATTATCACTTCACAAAGTAATCTGCCTATCACCAAGAAAGATGGTAAAAACATCAATAAATATGAAGTTGCTTTCAATTGCAATGAATTGGAAGTAAGTATGAATAGCAAAGAATTGTTTTTTCATTATGCCAAAAAGAAAGCTAGGGAACACAAATGCATTTATTGTATTAAAGATAAGGAAAAATACTTGGATTCGAGTTCAATTTCACAAGAATCAATGTTGTCAAATGATTCTGAATAAATGTAGGGTCCATACATAATAAATTGACACTTTAGCCTCAATAATGTAGGTGTTAACTAGAAAAGTTAGGAGAAATAGTAAAATTCCACTTATGTAATAGAAAACACCTATGTCTATAAAAGAAAACTCTTATTTTAAGGGAAGACACACTTTTCACATTTTTTGATAAGCTTATTCACTTAGCTCCTATTTTTTATCTTTTGTAATCTTTCATCTAAAAATGAGTAACTAAAACCTTCTTCAATTGTAATAAACTATTATGACAAATAAAAGTTCATCTTAAATAGAAACACTTATTTGTTACTCTAATCTTTAAAAAAACATATAGATATTATAGATATCTATAAGTCAAGAAGAACATAGGATTGGATCTAGTTGAGGACCTTAAAAAAAAGAAGAAAAAACATAATAAAACAGAAGATAAAGGTAGATTAATTTATATTTATCAAGTTAGTTATAAATACATACCATGAGAATACTAAGGATCTTAATTATTTATTAATTTATTTATCACTCATTTAATAATTTGTATAAAATATGAAAGAAAAATATATTGAAGAAAAGAATCCAAGAACTAATTTATGTAGAAGTAAAATACAAAAAACAAGAAACTAACTAAAATTTAAAAGATGTTATATATGTGAAAGCATCTTTGCTACATTTTAGGAAATCTATAAAAGAAAACTTCAATATTAGCACGTGCAGATAAAAAAATAATTGAAAACTTATAAAGATTAATTGATTATTTTTAAAAAATAGAAAATATACATAATCTAATAAAAGGATTTAATAAATATCTTTTAAATTTAAAAGTCAATTCGGACATAATCATATCATATATAAAATAAAATAATAAAATAAACAATTAATTTAATCCAAAAAATATTAAGTTAAGTTTAATATATGATAAACTAAAATAAAAAAAATTTAACCATAATTTGTTATCAGAGTCATTTTTATCATAAAAAATAAAAAAATATCATAATTTTTGTAGGAATTTACAAAAATTATTAAAAACTTACAAGAAAATAAAAAAAATTATGTATAAGGAGATATATGGAGTGTTATTATAATTTCCCTTCTTTTATTCCATCAAATGTGGTAGGCTCATCCAGGCTTTAATGATGACCCAGTGAATTAATAATGAAACTGGATTGGGCTAAAACGTTTGAAACACTCTCTCAAGGATTACGATCATTAACTAACGGAGTGTTCCACTGAAATTTTTGCAAGTACTCCAACATTTCAAGACAAAATCCGACGCAAAAGAAAAAAAAAACTATTTTTAAAAATAAGTAATTTAATCTTATTATTTTTAAAAATTAAAAATAAAATTATATCAAAGATAATGGATAAAATTTATAATAACGAAAATTATACGTGACTAAATACCATATAGCTGCAATAATAAATAAATCGTAAAGAAGAAAAATCTCAATGAGTCATTCTAAATATTTTGATAGGTCGAGAATTTTGTCCAGCTGGGGAACTTGCTTGAGAGTCAGTCTTAAAGATGACGATGCGAATAAATTATTTTATATAAATATATTTATTTATTTATATCTAGAGGATTTAATTTTACATAAATATTAATATCACAAAACTAAACAAAGAGCGTTAAAAATCAACTTTTGATCATTGGAGTCAAAGGATGTTTCACCCAAAACAGATTGGGTAAAATCTTTAGAATAGCATTATTTTAGTAACTTTCATAGTGAACTCAATAAAATAAAAAGATATCAGAAAAATAATATATAACAATAATTTTTTTTCTAGAATAAAAAAAAATAAACATAATAAGGATAAGTCTAATAATCACAAATATAATGATATTATTGACTTCAAAGTAAGAGCATGAGTCTTTTTCTGATCATTTTGATCGTTTGGATTTGGATTGGATACTTTTTTATGCAACAGTCTGAACCGAAAGAAAAGGGACCAACAAAATTTGAATCTTTGAAGGATGTGAAGCGGCCAGCAGAAAAAGAGAAGAAAAAGGTGTAGTTATCTCATATCCTCTGACATCTGATGATATTTTTTTAGTGTTTGGATAATAAGAAATTGAAAGAAAATACCAGAAAATCAAATTAATTTATGAACACACACGCTCCCTCCCTCTCTTTCCCTATCTCTCAATTTGTGGTTTTACCTGTCATACATTAATGGGTATTGCAGATCCCAGTGTTTTAGTAAATTGGGTCATTTCGGTGAGCCCTTTTCAATTCCAGCTGTCTTGCTTTTGATCAAGTAGTTGTTGCGGATGGGACCAATTGCACATGATAAAATAAATATCAGAGCATATAAATTTAAACTTATTTTTCAGTCAAATTATTTGTATGATGTGTTAAAATTATAAATGGATAAATTATTCATTTTCTAAATAATAGTAAATTTGTATAATATATATTTAAAGATAACCCATATACGTCATCAATAATTTCTCTGTCTGCTATTGTAATCTGAAACTCCAATTTTGGACTATTTCTCCATTCAGTTTTGTTTTTCATTTATAATGCAAATTTTTTGGGTTTATCTGGATTCTGGACGCTCCCAAATTGTTCTTTATTATATTTCTAATTCTGTCACGTGAATGGCTTAGGGAGTGTTCATCCTATGGCTAACAACCAACTGGCCAAAGAATCTTTATGTCGCTTTTACAGTTTTGTATGGGTTTTGTTGGGTGAGAAGTAGCAAGTAGTTACAGTGTGGTTTTCCTTAATATGGTTTGGATCCAAACTCAAGAGTAGGGACTTCATTTTTAAAATTTTAAGAAATTTGTAACTATTCAAGCCCTCATTTTATTTATTTTTCTTTGATTTCTGTTCTATTCTTTTCCAATTTTTGTATTTTGGGTAGGAAGTTTGCCTCCCTCCCATGACTTTGTTTATTAGCTTTTGGGATTGAAATTAGTAGTTTACTCTGATTTTACTGTCTTTTATTTTTATTTTTTATTATAATGTTAGAAGGAACTAAATTACTGGAGACTTGACTTCATTTAGAGCTGTAAAATTGAGTTTGAAAACAGTAAAGAGTAGTAGTATAAGTGGAAAGATGAATTTTCGTGAGCCTGTGCAGTTAAAACTGTTCTTATAGGTGTGGCTGATGGTAACTAGGAGTTTGTTTTGTTAGGATTGGCTGTGGCAGTTTGTTATTCTAAATTATTCATTGCCTTTCTGGATTTTTCAATAAATTTCCACCAAATTGAACGTCCAGAACACACTCTCTTCACGTGTGTCACTTGAATACAGGTACTTTACCATGTAACATAGTCGTTGTTTGAATTCTCTATGCTCTCTTTCACATTTTACAATCCCTAAACCCAATTAGACAATTACAGTTGTACCGAACTGAATTCGCATTCATGTTATATTCTTTTTTTTTTACATGCCCATTTATTGCCTCTTTCTTTTTTATGATTTTCAGGTTTTTCTCATGGTCTAACTCTCTAACTGAACTTTCTTGCCTTTTTCATTCATCAATAGGTCAGCACCTTGCAAGAGTCCATTTTTCATATAGTCGAGCAAATGTCCATTGAAATCTTCACATACTTGGCTGAATTCAGCGATTTATCCTAGGGTTAATCTCCACTTCAGCTATCTTGGCTTATTCTAGGCCTGTTTGCATCTCTACATGCTTAATTTAGATCATATTTTCAATATTAATTATAAGAAGGCGAAAGTTTTGGAAATTAATTTGTTTTGCTCTTGTTCTCTTGAGTAATATACTGGTCAGTGGATTGAAGCAGGGCTAGATGACAGTGGATGAAGGGGATAGTAACTCCGTATGGACTATAGAGCAGGATAAGGCATTTGAGAATGCACTGGCAACTTATCCTGAGAATTCATCAGATAGGTGGGAGAAGATTACTGAAGATGTACCAGGGAAAAACCTAGAGGAAATTAAACATCATTACGAGCTCCTGGTTGATGATGTTAACAAGATTGAATCAGGCCGTGTTCCTCTGCCTTCCTACAATTCTTCTTCAGAGGGTTCAAAAGTTCATGCTGGTAATGAAGGAACTAGTAAGAAAGGTGAACATGCTGAACATTTCAACAGTGAGTCTAATCATGGAAGTAAGGCTTCAAGGTCCGATCAGGAACGCCGTAAAGGGATTGCTTGGACAGAAGAGGAACACAGGTTACTTTATTTTCTACATATTTATGCTTATATACTTGTTTTTCTATAGTATTTATGGTTTCTAGATTGGTCATTTCTTATTGAGGTTCAAGTCGTGATAATTAAGTGTAGCTGCCATGTTAAATAAAGCCTAACTGCGGACACATCTAATGACGAAACTATTTGATCGTCAAGGTTGTAGTAGGTTTTACTTCTGTATAGTGTATGTGAATGATAATATGCTCTAAAAGCAAAGGGGATTTTTTATTCGGAAGCCCTATCTTATTTTTGTTTTCTAATTGTGTTCGTTTTATTTAACAACATTATCTTGCATTTTTATTTTATTTTATTTCAAAATGGCTTAGTTTCAATTCATTAGAGATTTGATATCTTGTTTGGTTATGGAGGTGAGGTAGTAGTTCATGTTTAGTGCTTTTGACTTATTTGAAGGAAAAATTAAAAAAAATTCCGATCAAGTAAAACCATTTAAGTTCTGAATCACTGTGGAGATAAAGTTAATCCTTGGTTTTTGGAGTGTGCTGACCAATTTCAGACAAATGATACCTTGTTTCTATCGGAAATATTCCAAATATAAAATGAATTTTGAAAAAAATGGAGAAAAGTGTATATTATGAGTTTATAAGATGGAAATTATTGGTCTACCTTTCACTCGCGTTCGCCTTCTACATTGCTATCTGATCGGCTGGCCGGCCGAGCCTAAGTCTGAGTTCGGGGTGGTGAAGTGTAGGCAGAAAAAGGCTCAGATTGTTGGACTGAGTCTTTCTCTACCCACTATTCCCTCAATGCACAACATCCATTTTTGTTATCGTTGTTTTTCCAGTAACTTTGGTCTTTTCATTTATAAATAGAGACAGTGACCTCAGTCATTTAAACACAACAACATAACTTTCTTTTTTTTCTCTCTACAAATTCTTAGCTTTTGTTTTCTATTTTGTTTCCGAGCAACATAATTTTAGTAGCGGTGTAGTATTCCGGTCTTTAATAGTGCAGTAGAGTTCAGAGACAGAAATTTTTTGGGCTATTTTATTTTGGGGACTATTGGATTGTACATTGTTTGCATATCTTAGGTAGAGCCACGAAACGTTTTAAAAAGAGCGATCTAGTCCGTTACTCAACCTAAGTAGATTTTTGGTAACTTCGTTCTTTTTTATTATTCTTCAATGATTTAATGATATTTTAAAAGGATATTTTGAAAGATTGAGACAGAAAATGTTATGTTTCCTTACCATGAAAAAAATTGCTTATGTTTTAAATTCTACCAAACTTGAACTGCCTACTGAACCTACTGAAACTCAAACTAAGGATTGTGAGTATTGGGTAGAAGATGATTTACTGTGTAAGAATTTCATACTAAATTGTTTGTCTGATGACATGTATTATTATTATAATTATGATAAAACTGTTAAGGAAATCTGAGATGCACCTCAAAAGAAATATGATATTAAGGAAGCTAGAACCAAGAAGTATGCTGTCATTCGATATTTGAAATACCAAATGACTTACGACAAATTTGTGGAAGCTCAATCACATGAACTGCAAAAAATAGCACATGAAATATTATCCGAAGGTATGCCTTTAGATGAACAAATTCAAGTTGTTATTTTAATTGATAAACTAACTCTCAAGAATTTAAAAGTATTCTTAGGCATAAAGACTAGGAGTTCTCGTTATAAGGTTTTATCACCTGCCTTCGCATTGAGGAAGAATCTCAAAAACAAGATAAAAAAGATAAAGTATTTCTTGTTTCGAACAACAGTGCTAATAAGAAATCCATATCTGACATTTTGAAACCCGAAAGGAGAAACAAGAAGTATCAGAATCGCAATATCAACTAGAACTGCAACAACCAAATCACAACAGGAATTCTTTATGGAGTGGACATCAAACCCCCTAAAGGGATGACACATTTATGTGTTATAATTGTAACAGGCTTGGCCATATGGTTTGAAATTATCGGAATAGACCTTGTCCTTTTCTGTAGGCGAATCTAACCAAAGAGCAACTTATTGCTATGATAATTGAAATAAACTTTGTTGGTAGATCCAAGGGGTGGTGGGTAGATATTGGTGCTACATGCCATGTGTTTTGTTGAGCTTCTATTTTGAAGCTGGAGACAAGAAAGTGTTCTTGGGTGATTCTCACTCACTGGTGAGATGGTATTAAAGTTTACTTCTATAAAGACTGTCATCTTGAAGGATGTTTTTCATACTCCAAAGACGAGGAAGATCTTAGTTTTAGGCTATCTTCTCAATAAGGCTAGTTTTACTTAAACAATTGGGACTGATTTATATAAATTACTAAAAATAATATTTTTATTGAGAAAGGATATGCTATTAATGACATGTTTAAATTAAATGTTGAGGTGAATAAAGTTTCTCCTTTTGTTTACATGTTGTGTTCTTTCAGTACTTGATATGCTAGATTTTGTTATGTTAATAAATGCATAATTAAGAACACGAGTAGCTTAGGACTCATTCCTAAATTATCTTTAAAGATTTTAAAAATATGATTTTTGTAGTCAAACTAAAATTACTAAAACCTCACATAAATTAGTAGTCAGAGAATCTAAATCTCTTGATTTAATTCATTTTGATATTTGTGAACTTAATGGTGTTTTAACTAGAAATGAAAAATGTTATTTTATTACTTTCATTGATGATTGTTTTGATTATACTTTTGTGTATCTCGTTCAAAATAGATTTGACTGAAATTGGAAATCAATTTAATAGAAAAATAAAAAGATTTCGTAGTGATAAGGGCATTGAATACGATTATAGTATTTTTAGTGATTTTTATAAAACCCATGGAATCATTCATGAAAAAACTGTACTTTATTATCCTAAAATGAAAAGTAAAGCTGAAAGAAAAAATATAACCTTATTGAATCAGTTGTTGCTATTTTACTTAACTTTGGTGTTGCTTATTATTGATGGGGAGAAATTTTATTGACTGTTTTACGTGCTTAATAAAGTTTCTAAATTTGGAAGTAAAATTTCTCTTTATTAAGCTTTGAAAAAGAATAAACTTAACTTGTCTTATTTTAGAACTTGGGATTGTTTGGTTTATGTTCGAATTCTTGATCCTAAAAGAAATAAACTTGCTAGTAGAGCCTATGAATGTGTTTATTGAATATGTTGCGAGTAGTAAAACCTATAGATTATTTGACTTGAGTGAACATATTGTCAATGAATTAAATGATGTTGATTTTTATGAATATAAGTTTTCTTTTAAATTGAAGAATAGTAGGGGCTTAACTTCTAATAATTTGTCTATGATTAGAACTAATGAAGCAAATAAAGAATTAGATCATGAACTTAAAATTAAGGATGTAACTTTCCAAAGAGTAAGGATTTTAACAGCTAGGGCCTTTTATTGTCTGTTACATTTATAAAAATAGACCACTAAATTTTTATGCTTTTATCTTAGTTTTCTTTAGATGCAACTTTTTGAAAGAAGCTATTAATGATAAAATGGTCTCTCTTAAGTCTAATAGAACTTGTTATCTAGTTTATTTATCTTCAGGTAGTAAGGCAACAAGCTGTAAATGGATACTTAAGAAGAAACTGAAATATGATAATATTGTTGATAAATACAAGACTTGTTTTATAGTCAAAGGATATAAGCAAAAAGAAAATATAGATTTATTTGACACTCTTTCACCTGTCATTATAATAACTTCCATAAGTGTACTATTTTCTCTTGCTACTACTAATGATCTTGTTATTCACCAAAATTTATGTTAAAACTGTTTCTTTAAATGGTGACTTAGAAGAAAAGATTTACATGAAACAACTTGAAGGTTTTGTTGTCCCTAGATAAGTAAATAAAGTTTGTAAATTAAATAAATTTCTTTATGGTTTGAAATAGACACCTAAGCAATAGTATGAAAATTTTGATAATCTTATCTTCTCACATGGTTTCAAAGTGAATGAAAGTGACAAATGCATTTATTATAAATTTGTAAATGACAGTTTCACTATTATATTTCTTTATGTGAATGATTTACTTATTTTTGGTTCTAATATTCATGTCATGAATAATGTGAAATATTTGTTATGTGCAAACTTTGATATGAAAGAACTCAGAGAAGCGAATGCAACAATTGTAATAAAGATCACTAGGTCTGAAAAGGAATTTTTTTTATATCAGTCTCATTACAATGAAATGATCTTAAAGAAATATAATTATTTTAACTACAAACCTGCATATACTTCTTATGATCCTAGTGTAAAGTTGTTTAAGAGCACTGGAGACGGTGTTAGACAATTTGAGTATGCGAGTGTTATTGATAGACTACGTTATGCTACTAATTGCACTAGGTTCGATATGACATATGTTGTGGGATTACTATGCAGGTTTACCAATAGACTTAGTATTGAGCATTGACATGTTATTGAAAGGGTCATGAGATACCTAAAGAGAAATATGAACCTTGGATTACATCTTAGAAGTTTCCTATTGTTCTAGAAGGATACATCAATGCTTATTGGAACACACTATCAAAAGACTCCAAGGCAACTAGCGGCTATATATATAGCATAGTTGGTGGAGCTATGAAATTGTAGAGAGATGGAAGAGCTGATGCATTGAAGAACAAGGCAAATATCAGGAAAGATAAGAGAGAACATAAGCAAACTCAAAGAGAGAACATAAGCAAACTCAAAGAGAAAAGATACTTAGTAAGTGTGAGTTTTCTTTGAATTTGAGGAAACACTTGAGAGATATTATTAGTGAGGAAATCTGTATATTTTCTACTCAGTTCAATAATATCTGGTACCTCCTGTGGGCCTAAGAAAATTGCCGAACCCCGTAAATTCTGTGTGTTTTCTTTTATGATTTGATATATTCATATACCATTATTTATTGTTTTCGTGCACAACAAATTGGTATCTGAGCCAAATATAGCAGTATTATATATCAAATCGAAGCTCTCGACGAGACGAACACATCGGCGAAAGAATCACTCAAATTGGAGGTCAGAATCACCGTTAGAAGCCGCCAGTGTACTGCTGTCAGCAATTGAGTTAACTCAGTCATTAGTGAATTTTGGACTGAGTTGGTCCGTTTTCACCCATATTCAACTGAGTCAGACATATTCCTAGCTAATTGGACCATTCCAGATTCAATCGCGGACTCCGATTTTTTCAAATAAGGTATAAAATTTGAAAAAACATTGTTTTATGTTGTAAGTGCAAAATTTTTGTTATCCGTTTGTACTTATGGTTGATAAAAAAGAGATCGAAGAAGGTGAACAAGCTGACCTTAGAATTTCTGGCAAACCAAGTTATTCTACTTGAAGAATTATGTTGTCCAACGCAAAGTTTAAGGTGGAGAAATTTGACGGCACCAATAAATTTGGTACGTGGCAATGTGAAGTATTAGATCTATTGTTCCAAGAAGGATCTAATATAGTCTTCGAGACTAGACCAAAAGATTATTCCAATGAAGATTGGAATTATGTCAACTGACAAACTTGTGGCACAATTGGACTGTGTTTAGGAAAATATCAGAAGTACTTTGTCATGATAGAGAATGTAACTGCAGTCTTTTGGAAGAAGCTAGAGGACAAGTACATGACAAAAAGTATAGAGAATTGACTCTACCTGAAGAAGGAACTTTTTCGTTTCCAGTACAAGAAAGGTACCCTTATGATTGAACACTTAGATAATTTCAATAAAATTTTGGCTGATTTGCAAAATTTAGATGTTGAAATTATCGATGAAGATAAAGCTTTGTTGTTGAATTCATTACCTGAGAGATATGAGCGTTTAACCATAACTCTGTTATATGGAAAAAATGAGGTTAAATTCATAGATGTTTCAAATGCTTTGGTAAATAATGAGTATCAGAAAAAGGATCAACATGATCATAGAGACTCAATATCAGAAGCATTGACTGTAGCTAGAGGTAGGACAAACAACAAACAATATGACGGATCAAATAATAGGTCGTGATCTAGATCAAAGTTCAGAGGCAAGTCATCCAGAAAACGTCCTGTGAAGGACGAGTGTGCCTATTATCACCAGAAAGGGCACTGGAAGAAAGATTGTCCAAACAAGGACAAGTCAAATGCAAATATTGCATAGAAGGTTGACGAAGATAAAAAATCAGCCTTTTCAGTTTCATCACCAAATACCTACTCAAATAAATAGGTCCTTGATTCTAGATGTTCTTAACATATGTGTCCCAAACAGACATTGGTTTTCGAATTTTGAGGAGCTCAATGGAAGAGTTGTGCTTATGGGCAACGATAATGCTTGTCAGACAAAAGGGATCAAAATAGTATGATTAAAGATGCATGATGATACAATCAGAGGACTTACGAATGTGAGGTACATTCCTGACCTAAAAAAAAACCTTATTTTTTTAAGTGTTCTAGATTCTGATGATTACAAGGTAACATTGGAAAATAAAGTCTTGAAAGTTGTATGAGGTGCATTTGTAACGATGAAGGGTACTTGGAAGGCGAACTTGTATTTCCTAGATGGGAGTACAGTTATAGGAAGAACAGTTGTCTCAAGCAGTTCTGAAGAAAAGACAAATGATTCTTCCCGTCTGTGGTACATGTGCTTAGGGCATGTCTGTGAAAAGGCTTTGCAAGGCTTAATGAAACAAGGTTTTTTGAAAGGTGCCAAGACTGGAAAGTTTGATTTCTACGAGCATTATGTAATGGGAAAACAAACAAGAGTCAAGTTCGGCACTGATATTCATCGTATTAAGGGATCTGTTGATTATATTCACAAGGGTATCTGGGGACCTTCCAAGAATGCTTCACTTGGAGATAAATGTTAGTTTGTGACTTTTATTGATGATTTCTCTAGATATGTCTGGATATACACGATGAGTCACAAAAATGAAATTCTAGATATCTTTCTTAAATGGAAGAAAATGATCGAGATTCAAACATGCAGAAAAATTAAGAGACTAAGATCTGATAATGGTGGCGAGTACAAATCAGATCCCTTCTTCAAAGTTTGTCAGGATGAAGGGATAATCAGACATTTTTTAGTTTCGCGTACACGATAGCAGAATGGAGTTGCAGAACGAATGAATCGTACTTTGGTTGAGAAAGTTCGATGTATGCTATCTCAATCCAAATAGAGCAAGGAATTTTGGGCTGAGGCTTTGTCATATGCAACTCATATAGTGAACAGACTTCTTGCGACTGCATTGGATGAGAAAATTCCTAAAGAGGTATGGTCTGGACAACCTGTTTCTGATTATGATTTATTGCGAATATTTAGATGTCCTGCATATTTTCAT
Organism: Hippophae tibetana; assembly: GCA_037013495.1. Lineage (NCBI taxonomy): Eukaryota > Viridiplantae > Streptophyta > Magnoliopsida > Rosales > Elaeagnaceae > Hippophae > Hippophae tibetana. The sequence continues at coordinate 49,340,518 of CM072802.1, forward strand.
GTTAGTGAATCCAGAATGGATCCTAGGGTAAAGAAAACTGTTTTCTTGGGCTTTAATGAAGGAATTAAAGGGTTTCAACTTTTGTGTGGTGAATCCAAGAAGATCGTCTTAAGTCGAGATGTCACATTCGACGAGTCAGTTATGTTGAGACAGAAAAATTCAAAGAAAGAGAATGAAAGTCCAAATACTCTTTCTAAGGTGATGCTTGAGACTTTGGAAGATTCAGAAAAGATTGCATCGACTACCAATCGTGGTGAAGATGAAATTGATGATTAAGAAGAGATCTTAGTTGAGGTGGAGGTTTTCTCACCATCACCACCGATCAATTAGCAGCCAGAATCTATTGTCACTACTCGACCGAGAAGGGAGATTAGGAAGCCTACCAGATACACAAATATGGTAGCATTCACACTTCCAGTAATTGATGATGATGTCCTATGCACTTACATAGAAGCCGTGTAGAGAGTCAATAGTATGAAGTGGAAGATGGCAATGGATGAAGAAATGAAGTTGCTACAATAGAATCAGACTTGGGAGTTGGTTCAACTTCCCAAAGGAAAGAAAACTATTGGCTGCAAATGGATTTATGCCAAGAAGGAAGGTGTTCCTGGTAAAGACAACATCAGATACAAAGCTAGATTGGTAGCAAAAGGCTATGCTCAGAAAGAAGGAATAGACTATAATGAGGTATTCTCACCTGTTGTTAAACATTAATCTATTCAGATACTGTTGGCTTTGGTAGCACAGTTTAATCTTGAGTTAACTCAACTCGATGTCAAAATAGCTTTTATCCATGGTACTTTGAATGAAGAGATCTACATGCCACACCACGACAATGGTACAAACGCTTTAATAGCTTCATCAGAGAACAGAAATACACACGTAGGCAGTTTGATCACTATGTATACTTTCAAAAATTCTAAGACGGTACCTTCATTTATTTGCTCATGTATGTTGATGATATGTTGGTTGCATCTAAGAGCAAGGTGGAGATCGACAGACTGAAGGCTCTGTTGAGTTCAGAATTTGAAATAAAAGATCTTGGAAAAGCTAAGAAAATTCTTGGGATAGAAATCACAAGAGATAGAGTTGCAAGCACAGTTTGTCTGACACAGACTCAGTATCTGAAGAAAGTACTACAAAGGTTTGACATTGATGAGAAAACCAAACCAGTAAGTACACCACTTGCTCCTCATTTTCAGTTGAGTGCATTGATGTCACCTAGTACCGCTGATGAGAAGAAGAAAATAGAGTGTGTTCCATTTGCAAATACCGTTGGTGCCTTGTTGTATGCAATGGTATGCACCATACCTGATATTTCCTATGCTGTTAGTATGGTGAGTTGTTACATACACAATCCCGGTAAAGGACACTGGCAAGCAGTGAAGTGAATTCTACGGTACATTTATGGTACTGTGGATATTGGTTTGAATTTTGAAAGAGATAAGACTAAAGGCAAACACCTAGTCTGATATGTGGATTCTGGCTATGCTGAAGATCTTGATAAGCGTCGATCTACAATTAGTTATGTGTTCACAATGGCAGGAGGACTAGTTTGTTAGAGATCAACATTGCAGTCAATTGTAGTTTTGTCTACTATAGAGGCAGAGTATATGGCTGTAATAGAAGCATTCAAAGAAGCTATATGGCTTCTCAGAGTGCCATTTGTTTGGCAAAGAACCAAGTTCATCATGGTCGCACCAAGCACATCGATGTTCGATTTTATTTTGTTCAGAAAATCGTCGATGAAGGGAATGTTATACTCTAGAAAGTTGTGATTGTAGATAACCTTGTAGATATGTTTACAAAGGTGGTTATAGGGATCAAGTTTCAACAATGCTTGAACTTGATCAACATTTCTCGAGCTTAGAGCGCCTAGGGTGCATTTGGAGGCAGCGTTATGAACTTTTTCGCCAAGGTAGAGATTGTTAAATATTGACTCTAAAGTAACAAATTAGTGGCCTAATTTGTGGCATAATTTAAGGAGAGAGAGACTTGTTTCATCTATAAATATGGAGGAGTTCATGCATTGAAGAACAAAGCAAAAATAAGAAAAAATCAGATAGAGCATAAGCAAACTCAAAGAGAAAAGATACTTAATGAGTGAGAATTTTTTGTGAATTTGGGGAAACACTTGAGAGAGATTATTAGTGAGGAAATCTGTATTTGTATTTTATATATTTCCTACTCAGTTCAATAATATCTACTGCCTCCCGTAGACTTTGGAAAATTGTCGAACCACGTAAATTCTATGTTTCCTTTTATCGATTCGATATATTCATATACCGTTATTTATTGCTTCCGTGCACAACAGTTTTATCCTAAAGACGACGAGATTGTACACTGTTTGCACATCTTGGATAAAGTCACGAAACTTCTTAAAGAAACGTCTTAAAAAGATCAACGTAATCCGCTGTTCAATCCAAGCAGATTTGTGGTAACTTAGTTTTTTATTATTATTCTGCAATAACAGTTTCTGACAAGTATTACGTGAAAGATACTGAGCTATGGTGTGAAACTAATTTAGGTCTCAGATGTAATTTTCCATATGGTCTTTATACTTTTCCATATCTGTTGGATTTGGGTTGTAGACTTACTTTAGGCATTTTTGTAGGAATTAACGATTTATCAGCGTTGGTTATTTATATATTTATTTAGTATTTCTTTTATCTTCGATTTTTTCCTTATTTGTTTTCTTTCCCTGGGTTACTTTTTTTTTTTTTTTAATATTACTTCAATCCCTCTTTAAACATTATACCGGTGGGATTTAAACTTACGTTAATAACAGTAAAAGTTACTTTTTCCGGGGTTGACTAGATTTCCTGGAACTAGTTGGATTGTTAGGATCAGTTCATGCAATGCATATTTTAGAGTATTTTTTAAAAATTAATTTCCGATATATGTAACATAACAATCAGGTGCAATTTTAAGAAATCTACATCTGATGCCTCAAGAAGATTATAAATCCCCTTCTGTCCCTCACCCACTTTACTCGATCTGAACTTCAATGCCTAATTGTCATTAAACAGACGCAGCCAAAATGCCTGAAATCCACCATAAGCAACCTCCAGATATGCACTTATTAATTATGATCCAATTGAAAACTTTGACCATCAATCAATAAGCGTTGACATTAGACCGAAACTCTCTTGCGTTACTACGATGCATAGAATTTTGACACTCTCAAAGTGCTTTATATTCATATTGAAATTTCAGGGCTTTGCTCGCTCATATTTTGCATTGATCTTTAATTTTGTGAATATTCCATTGGTACTTAGTCTTTGCAAAGTTTGTTTTTCGTTGGAAGTTTATTTTGGAATTTGAGACTTGTGTGCCTCTGATTTTTCCATGGCATGAGTTAAGTTTCCAACACAGATTTCTCCCTTATAGCAGCTCCTTTCACATTTCTTATATGAGATGATCAAGTAAATTCTAGCCAAAAATTTCCTTCTATGCATTAATATAATGTAGTTTTATCATCTTATAAATAGTTTAACTATCAAATGTTTATATATTGATTCCCTCGGTAACTTATTAGAAATTTGTTCTCTCTCTCTCTCTCTCTCTTCTACCTGTTTTACTTGGTTTCCTTTATTTGCAATATTGGGACTTTTGATCTGGTTAATGTAAACAGATTGTGACAGTTGGCAATATTGGTAGTTTGTTCTAGAATATATTAGTTGTTATTGTGATTGATTTGCTTCCATTTGGCTGGTTGCATGTGTATGAATCATATAGAATGTTCATTGCTAGTGATGCACACTTGTTATTGAATAGAATATTTATAGTTTGTATTTGAAGAACAGGTTATTTCTTCTTGGTTTGGATAAATATGGGAAAGGTGACTGGCGAAGTATATCTCGAAATTTTGTTGTGACAAGAACACCAACACAAGTAGCAAGCCATGCACAGAAGTATTTTATACGTTTGAATTCAATGAACAAAGACAGAAGGCGGTCAAGCATTCACGATATCACTAGTGTCAACAATGGAGAGATTTCAGGACACCAAGGGCCAATAACTGGTCAATTAAATGGTTCAGCTGTATCCAATGGCAAGTCAATTAAGCCACCTTCTCAAACTCCAACTGGTGCCTCAGGAGTTGGGATGTATGGTGCACCAACAATAGGGCAACCAATTGGAGGACCCCTTGTCTCGGCTGTTGGTACCCCAGTGAATCTTCCTACGACTTCACACATGGCATATGGTGTAACTAGAGCAATGGTTCCTGGTGCACCAATGAACATGGTTTCAATGACATATTCAATGCCTCATGCACCGGCTCATAGATAATACTTTGTGTCATTGAGTGTAAAAAATGACCAAGGACATGTAGCTTTTGCTCTTGTTGGGTCATTGAGACCTTTTAACTCTGAGACTAAATACTGTGCATATTTTCAAGCACGAGTTTAGTGCTTCACATTCATTTGTCTAGTATTTCCAATCAAGTAAGCTATTTGGGGAAGAATTACTTGAGTCTTGTATAGGCATCTGTTGGGGTAGGTGGCAATAATAATGGCTTGGACTATTTACCATCTTTTATACCAAGTGGAGACCTTTTCATTAGGCTTGGAAGTAGTCACTAGTCAGTGCTGAAAAGTAGACTTGTGGAGGGTTGTCAAATAATTGTAAAGGATCAGCTTACGTTTTCTTTTAATATATTCTGTGGTGGGGAATTTGAAACAGGGAACTCCTTGAACCATGCCTTAACCAACTGCACTAGAAGGCGGCTGTTAAAAGGATCAACTCAGTTAATAAAATATTTTAAGCACCATATTGAAACCGATTGATTGTAGCCATATTTGTTGGAATCATTGTATTTTATTTATACTGGGATTATATTGTAATTATTTCTTTGCTGCATTTGATGATTGTCTTGCTGAGAGGACGTATGATTAGCCAATGGTGAAATGTAATGAAGAGCATTAAGAGTCCCATGGAGGTCGCAACAAACAATTTGATGGGTGCTTGAAGAATTAATTAATGTTTAAAATTACTACTTTTGGCGTCTTTATCGGGTTATGATTGTAATTAATATATCTCATAGCTTATTTGTATCAGGTTTACAATAATGTTTGGAGATGATTTACATTGTACACACCTATTAAATACCCAATTTCTTGTTGGGCATTTATTGTTGATTGTACTGATAGATATGTAATCCTTTAGGTATATATGTCACCGAGGCATATGTAACTTTAACGTAGATGAGTATTGTTAAGTTTTTTTTTTATAATTATTTTTTATGTGCTAGTTGAAATGTGTTGATATTCATATTATTACTTTGTTATCAATTTTTGCATATATTAATGGTATAGTTTTAGCACCCAAGTTCTTTTATTGATACTCTTGTTCAAAAGTTTGGTCGAATAAATAACTACAGTTTTAACATTTAAGATTATTTCCCTAAAAAAGGATAGATGCAAACTTTTTTTAATTATTATTTTTTTTAATTTTGAAGTAAAAGTTACACACTAGTTCGTAGACCTACACACATAATGGATGAATGGAGTTTGAATCTATGTCTTCTAAGAAATATATATCATTACATTACAACAATTGATAATTTTATAGTTGTTTACATACGAATTGTTTTGTATTTGTTTTGATAATTAGTCTATCTATTTATAAATATTGTCATATTCACACAATTTTTTTTTAATTCTATAAAATTATAGGCCTTTAAAAAAAATCATTTTTCCCTGCAAACCTAAGCCGCCTGTCACCATAATATTTATATTCTTAACAATCAAAAAGATTGCCAGCCAAATATTTTTTAAGAAATAATCTTAAATGTAAAATTACTCCTTTATTTAACTAAATTTTTTGTTTATTATAATTTTCTTTGATAAAAATAGTACCAATAGAGAAACTTTAATTAATACTAAATAACACATTTTAATAATATAAGTAAAAATTGATAACAAATAACAATACGGGAACACTGGAATACCAAAGACAGTTGAAATTAAGCATGTTTGTTGCATGCAACCCGTGCATGTTCTATATTGTTAGGTATAAAATAATTAGCCATAAAACAAAGTAATTGATAATGGACATTTTTGGAATTCAGTGTGCCAGGAGAGAGAGAGAGAGAGAGAGAGAGGAATTATTCGTTTAAATGTGGGTATCAAAAGCAGTGTGTTTTGACACAAAATGAGGTGTATGAAGATAATTACTGTTAAATAGTAGTAGTAGAGGAATATCTTGGCCAGGCGATTTAGAATGGATAATAAAAGAGGAAGAAGAGCGATAAAGGCGATGGCGACACAAATATAGGTGGACAATTCTAGAGCCGCAAAACATAAACCGTAGTGTAAAGCAGTTGAATCCTCCTAATCGAATTGGGAATTGGGTGGTGGTGATGGAGGTGCAGAGAAATGCGAAGGTGTTGGTTTTCGCCGCAGCCCAACAACATTTGCGCAGCCAACTGCCTGGCCCCTACCAACGAACTCAATATTGTACTCTAGTGACTAGTGTAGTTTAGTAGACTTTAGAGTAGATTGAACATCGAGGGCTTTGACACCATTTTGTTTTTGCCTGTACTGGAAAAAAATTAGAAATACGTACACCAAAGGTTAAGTAATATTAAAAAATATCTTTAAGGTTTTAAAAAATTTAAATATACTTTTTAAGTTTTCAAAAAATTCAAAAATATTCCTAAAAGCATAACTGAGTTTAAATCTAATAGTTATCAAAAATATCACTAAGGTTTGATAATAATAATAATAATGATAACAATCTTAAAATTGAAGAAGAAATAATAGACATACAGAAAGAAGATATTTTAGGATTTTTTTTTTACAAAAAATGATAATAAGTAAAAAGAAATTTTAAAAAAATTCAAAAAGAAAAGTTAAATCTTAAAGAAGAAGATAGATTTAAAGACCTATCATTTTTATTAAAAAAATTATTCTTTAGAAAAAATATAATCTATTATGATATAAGTAATAAAGAAACGAGTATTAAGATTATAGATGCAAAAATGAGATATAATATATCATTAATTAATAAAGAAACTATATAAAACAAGCTATCAAAAATTCCTCATAAAGATAAAGAAAAAATTGGATATATTTATTTAGAATGAATTCAAAAACTAATAAAAACTCATTTTAGAGAAGGAATAGATACACCAATAAAAATAATATTATTAGATAATAGAATAATAAATAGACAGAATGCCTTATTAGGAATAATCCATGGTAATTTAGGTTACCAAAAGCTAAAATTTAAAACATATCCTAGGTTTGTTATAAATATACACGATAAAAATCTAAATCAAGTATTAAGTCTGGCTTATGAATTGGAAAGAGTAGATTTAATGAAAGAAGGAAATCATCTATTTTCAATACATTATCTAGTAGCATATTTTTTTAACAAATAGTCATAATAGTTCAATATATGGACAAAATAAATTTATAGAAATAGACAACTTTTAAGGAACTTGGACAAATAATAAAACCAGAAATACTAACAGACTTTGAAATACCAAAAGAATGGAAACTAGATATCAAAGAAAAACCTTTAATAACATGAAGAAATAGTAATGTTGTTAAAACTAATAGCATACCAAGATTTACTTTTATAAACCATGAAGGAGAAAATTCTAACCAAGAAGAAGTTAAAAAACTAGAAAATGAAGTTAAAATAATGAAGACATTAGTTCATGATTGCATATTAGGGAAAAATAATGTTTAGTGAAAAAATAAAAAATATACATTTAGAAGTAAATGGAAGCCTAGTAGGTGTAGCAAAAAATCAAGTAACATTATTTGCAACTGTACAAATATTAACAGAGGAAATGAATTTAGTCAAGAATAAAACACAAAATATTTATAGGAAATAATAGATATACAAAAAGAATTACTAAAGGAAAATAAAGGAATATGGTTATAATAAACTACAACAAGATATGCACAAGGAATTTTCAGAATTAAGAAAAGATGTATACAACATACATAGGGATAATGAAATAATAGATTATAAATATGATCCTTTAGAAGGATTAAAAGAAAAACCACCAAGAAGATCAGATTATTTGATTCCTAAAAATGAGAAAAGGAAAAAAATGAGGAACAATCTAAGAATATAGAGATAATTCTAATTTAATGGAATATAGAAAAGAATTAGAAAGAAAATTCGTGGATCCTGAAAATAGAGATATATAAACATTGGTCAGTTTATTGACATTAACCAATGAAAAAAATAGAATAACATTATAATGAAAAACTTTGTACTAACAAAGAAGAGGATAATATGACAATACTCAGTGAAACTGATTCTAAACTAGAAAATATGACCTCAAAAGGTCATATGAAACCAATTTCATTACCAGTCCCTTACCAAGAAGGAACATCTGACCCACATAAAGAAGAAATAAATAGGCAAAGAACAGAACAACCTAATACCACATATAGAAGAATAAAACCACCTAAAATGGAGGAATGGTTGCATTGGGGAACTAGAGGTAGTATTCCACTAGAGTTCAAACTCCATGATAATTATAAAACTGAACTTCTAGATTTAGATTGTATAAGAGATAGGAAAAAACCTTAGATGAATGGGCTAGTGGAATGAGTGTGCTCATACAAACTTCTCAACTACCTAAACAAATCCTTCAACTTGTAAAGTGCTTATAGCATATAAAATGACAATAAATGTAAAAGTTTGGTTTTCAAACTTAATATATCAACAACATTTATTAATGCAAAGAAATGCTACCACGGGAAGAGAATACTTGGATACGGTAATAAATGAAATATACAAAGAATTTATTGGAGAAGATAAAGGAAGGACCATCACTGAATCTAGTGAAAATGAAATCAATGAAGCTAAATGACATCTAACAAATATGGAAATTTGTAACATGTGTTACATAGATTCTTTTATTTGTAAATATGAAATTTATTACCATAAATTACTACCCTCTATACAGATAACCTATAAAGAAATGTTTTTTTAAAAAATTACCTGGAACATTATATAAAACCTTAATAGAAAATTGAGAACAAAGGAATAGAGAAACTATACCAGATATTCTAGGAGGAAGAATAAGAAGTCTTAAAGATTGGATCATTATTAAATGCTAAGAAAGAAAAGAATATAAACAAATAAGAGAAAATGATAAAATTTGCTGTAATACAAAAGATTTTAGAATACCAGGGAAATATAGATGTAATATAAAATCTTATAAACAAAAATATAAATATAAAAAATATAAATTCAGAAAACAAAATTTCCAAAAATATAAAAAGAGATTAAATAGAGAAAACTACAAGAACATATATTTCAGAAGAAAGATTTATAAACCTTCTGAAAAAAGGAATTATTGCCCTTTAGAAAAGAAAAAATACAGATGTTGGATTTGTAATGGGGAAGGACATTATGCTAATGAATGTCCAAGCAGACTTCAACATAAAAAAGAATTTCCATAAAAAGCAAAAATCTTAGAAGAAACTTTCAAAATGGAATTAGAACCAATCGAGGAATCTGATATAGATGATACTTATATTATCTATCTATTGGAAGAAACTGAGGAAGAAATAACTGACTCAGAATATGAACATTCAAATTATGAATATTCTTCATCAGAAGATGAATGATTTGTATAGTATTACAAATCCAAATAGTACTTACATTAAAGTAGGACTAAAATTCAAAGGCTATAACACTTGTCATTTACATGCATATATAGATACATGAGCTAGTGTGTAGCTAGTAGATATGTATTTCCAGAAGACAACTGGAAACAAGCACCAAAAGATTTAATTGTAAGAATTGCTAATAATACTACAATAAAACTCAATCAGGTATTAAAAGATACTGATATAATGATAGGAGGAGAAAAATTTCACATTCCTACTATATATCAACAAGAAAGAGGAGTAGATTTGTTAATAGAAAATAATTTCCTAAACTTATATCAACCTTTCACACAACATTCTGACAAAATAAATCTCACAACCTTAGAAGGAGATGCCATCTATGTTTCTAAAGTAAAAAAAACTTTAGCTGTCTCAAACCTAACTTTTATGCAACAACATAAAAAGTGAAAACGTGATGATATAGAAGATCAGCAAAAACCTTATTTAGAAAATATCTCATTAGATATAGAAGAAAAAAAACTCTTTTCTCAATGAGATACAGGAAGACAAAGCCCTAACAAACATTAGAAGACTATTAAAAACAGTCAGTTCAAAAAATCCTTTGGATCCAAAAATAAATAAATCTAAAACAATAGTCAACATAAAATTAAGAGATCCTAACAAGATCATAAGAGTAAAACCAATGATTTATACTCTAGAAGACAGGATTGAATTTGGAAAACAAATTCAAGAACTTTTGGAATTAAAAGTCATAATACCATTTGGATGGTAATAAAGTTTAAAACACTAAATAAAGAAACCATTGATAATAGATACTTCATTCCAAAAAAAAGAATAACTACTATCTTTAATAAAAGGAAAGAAATACTTCTCGAGTTTTGATTGCAAAATGAAAATAAGACTGGAGGATGAATCCCAACAATTAATAGCATTTAGTTGCCCCTAAGGTCAATTCCAATGGACAGTTATACCATTTGGATTAAAACAAGCTCTAGGTATTTTTCAAAGATATATGGATAACATTTTTAAGGTTTTGGTTTTTAGTAATGAATTAAATAAACATTATTTAGATATTATCAACATACTACAAGAATGTAGAAAAGAAGGCATTGTACTCTCTGAAAAGAAAGCAGTACTTGCTTAACAAAAAATCAAATACTTAGGGTTGGAAATTGAAGATGAAAAACATAATCTACAACCCCATATACTAAATAATATTCAAGGTTTTCCTAGTGAATTAAAAGATAAAAACCAATTACAAATATTTTTAGGATGTTTAACATATGCAGAAGCATATATCAAGAAACTTGCAGAAATGAGAAAACCATTACAAGCAAAATTGAAAAAAGATCATATTTGGAAATGGACATAAGAAGATACTCTATATATGGATAAAGTAAAAGCAAAGGTAAAAAATTTACCAAATTTACACCATCCAGGACCAAATGATAAGATGATAATTGAAACAGATGCTTAACAACAATATTGGGAAGCAGTTCTTAAAGCAAGAGTAGATGACAAAGATGAATATCTTTGTAGATATATGATGAGTGCTCAAAAAATACTAAAATTACCATAATTTTATGCACATTAATTGATTAAAAATATATATATTTATATGTTTTATCATATATTTATATAAATTTGTCTTTTCGGAATCACGGGTATTTTTATTGTTTTTCAGGTATTTTCGCTTAAAAACGTAACTTAAAGAATCAAAGAAGAATACTGGAAGCAATACATCACAAATATATTAATAAATAAATGGGGAAAGGTCAACAAATATGGAAAAATTGGACAAAATGGGTCAAAAAGGAGAAAATCGCGCCGTTGCGCCACCCAAACGCCCAGCCGCGCGCGCAGCACGCCCCACGTCTGCGCGCATCAGCGCGCGTGCCCCACCGCGCTGCTACTGTTCCCGCGTGCGCTTCGCCTGCCTTCCACGCGCGCCTGTGCGTGCCCCAGCTGCCCTCCGTGCACGCCGCTACCATTTCGCCCCATTTTCGCGCGCAGCCGCCCCCATGACGTCATGCTGACGTCATCAATGACCTCAGCAATTGCACTCCACGTTTTCACAATTTTTTAACATTTTTTACTCACTTTTTCTTCCCATCCTCACCTATAAATACCCCCTTCTCTTCACTTCTAAACACACCTCAAAACACATTCTCTTCTTTCTTTCTTTCTCTTTTTTCTTAGATTTTTTAGTTTTTTTTTAGTTTTTCTTAGTTTTTAGCTTTTCTTAGTTAATTTCTCTTAGTTTTAGAGTTCTTCCCTTTTTGGGAAGAACTAGTTATGTTTTTGTAATTTATTAGCTTTTTGATTCAATAAATGAGAGTGCAAATTCCGCTTGGAGGTTTTCCAGCAACGGGAATAGTATCGAAGTTCTGTAAGGATTTTATTTTCTTTACAGTTATTTTTTATGCTTTATTCTTACATGTTATATTTAATTTATCTGTGATTAAATTTAACTCTACTGGCTGTTAGTAAACATGATGTAATAATAACGTTGTTATGCTTGCGAAATATTAAATAGGTGAAAATCTCTAAAATGAATTGATTTTGTTTTTATTCAAGATTTTATATTAAGAATGTTAGAGAGAAATATATTATTTTTCATTACAAACTTAAACCTGAAAATTAGATTTTAAGGTTTAGTTATCCGGTCTGATTTAGAGTAGTGCTCTTTTATTTGTTGGTACAATCGCCCGGTAGTTAGAGTGAAGCTCTATTTCAATTTTTTTTATAAGAATTATTATCTGAAAATGTATTGACAACATGTTTTCAGTAGTGGTTTTAAAACTTGAAAGTTAGTACTCGGATAACTAAATTCTTAGGTTTAATTTGGACACCTTGAATAAAGTTTAAAATGTCCAACCCCACCAAAGGTGGCATTTAAATGGTTCATTTTCAATCTCTTAGAAAAAGGAATTAATTTAATTAAGCAAATTAGTTATCAACCACACCCATAGGTGTTAATTGATTTCTTTAGTTAACAAAGAATATCTAACCCCACCAAATGTGGTATTCATATAAAAAGGGAGAATCAATAAATATCAATTCATATCTTTAATAACCTAAATAATATGAGCAAGCATAATTAACTTAGTTATTATATCCATAAATACTCCGCCATTATAAATGATAACATTTGCATGAATGTTTATTGAATCTATGTTTAATTTTATGTCAGTAGATTAAAAACACAAAACCCAAAATATCGTGACAAGATGTTTAGGATTTAATTTCGTTTTTAAAAGTTTGAATAATAAATTAAAAACCACATAAATTCCTTCCTTATATCGACCTTGGGAGTATACTTATCATTTTCTTCGAAATGATTCGTGCACTTGCGAGAGTTTTATAAATATAAAACCAAAGTATTGGCAAGAATCGGTGATGCCGGTTTTCGCTCATCAATATACATCAGGATCTTTCCAAGGTTCAAAATTAAACTATCATAATAATGAAAAAGAATACTGATATGTTAAAAGGGCTATTAAGAAATTTTCAATATATGTCATAAGCTCCAGATTCATTATTAGAACATATAACAAGAATTTTGGTTATTTCTTAAGAACTAATATTGCAAGTGATTACAAATAAGGAAGACTAGTTAGATGGCAACAATGGTTCAACCATTACAATTTTGATGTTGAACATCTTCTAGGACGTAAAAATAGCTTACTTGATGCTCTTACCAGAGAATTAGCACCTCTAACTATTTTTATGTTTTCAAGAATGAAACATCTTGATATCAAAATCAAGATAAAATAAAAGAAGATAAAAATCCTATAGGAATAACTCGAGTTGCTATATCTCGAGAAATATCTTATAGAGATAGGGAAGAAACAAGAAGAACTTAATTGTTCAAAACAACCTCTAGAGACTAGAAGCTCAAATGAGGAATATCCATTAAAAAAGAAAGAATTTAATAGTTTACAAAAAACTTCTGAAACCACAAAGCTCAATTGGGCAGATGAGGTAGAAAAAGAAGAACAAAAAAAGGTTATGTGCTCTATAATGGCTCAAAACTAGGAATTTATAACAACTGGGAAGAAGTTAGCAAATCTATTCTAGGAATTAGTGGAGTAACTCATAGAGCCTTCACCAACAAAATAGAAGTGAAGGTAGTTATGTCAACTACAAAAAACCGAAACTAATAACTCCAAAGTAGATAGTAAGAAATTATTCTACAACACTACACCAACAACCAACAGCTCCAAGCAGATTGACAAATCTTGGAAAGATAGCAAGGCCTCCAGTGCTATTTAGAGAAACATCTCCTACAGAGACATCAAAAATAAAGCATTCAGTATTATTCAGGGAGACATCTTCTAGAATTACTCCAATCAATGAAGATGAAAAGGACCAATATAGAAACCTCAGCAAACTACAATACTTGAGTCTCTATAATTTGGCAGAAAATCTACCCAAGAACATATTGAAGATATGAAATTCTATACTACAGACAAGGAATTTCCTACAGGAAGTAAATTTAATATATATTGGAAGAAGTTGATCAATTTTTATGTATAAAGAATTTCATGCAGGATTAATAGAAAATATATATCTAGGAATTAATTTAAGTGAATTTTAGAAGAAAAATTAAAGCAAGTGATAAACCTGTTTATCTTAGATTTTTCAGTTCATTAATGGATTGGAATGAGGAAGGAAGTATTAGTCCCTACCACTTTATCAAGATAGGAATCTCCAACATAATCATAGAGGAACTACAAACCAATGGCACTTCGAGAAAAGGAATTCAACACAGAAGAACTATGTGTATTAAGAGAACAAATGCTAAGCCAAATTTACTATGAACTCAAGAAGATTGAAAATTCTACTGAGATTAAAGTAAATTATTCAACTAGTAAAGTCATCATCATTTCATACAGTAGCATGGCTCTTTCAGAAGAAGATGGTGAAAAAATCACCAAATATGAAACCAATTTTAATTGCACCAACCTAGAAATTGGCCAAGAAACAATAAAGGTATTCTACTTCTATGCTAGAAAATTCACCAAAGACCACAAATGCATTATTTGCATCAAAGACAGAGAAGATGAAAATGTGTCATCATCAATGTCATCAAAGGAACCATTGACAGAAAATAACAAAGAAAAATAGGAAAAGAAACTATCGGCAGAAGACTACAAAAGAAATAAAGATGTAGACCCCACATCTTAGTCGGGAGCATGTGCCAAGGAAAAAAGTAATGGTTATCCTTTAAAGTAGAAAAACAAATGAATTATTAGAATAAGAGTAAAATAATAATTTTAGTCTTATAAATATGGATTCCTTGTTCTATAAAAGGAACCCTTATTATCATTTCAACACACACACACGAATACACATAAATCTAGAGCTCTCTACTCTGAAACACTCTAGAATAGAAAACCTCTCTTTCTAGAAATCTCAAAACCAATAATGTTATACCCAGTAACTATGAGCAGCTAAGTACCCCTTTCAAGGTTCTTAGTTGGCCTTAAGTTGTAATAATTATTATGCTATGAATAAAATGGAGTTCAGTTATTCTTCTTTAGTAAGTCAACTATTGGACACCATTTATGTACGGATGTAGAAGGCTCACCATTGCCAGGAGGGCATTGAGGTTTGACCAAAGCTAAGACATAACAGGTGTAACAAAAGAAGACGAACATAAGGGAAGACCGTGGTGGACCCATAAAATTCAGGTATAATAATTATAAATTTAAGCTAGTTAAGAATCTTGAATGTTTAAATATTTGCTTACAACAAAACATAATATTATTAAAACAGGAAAATGGAATTTATTTTTAGAAATAAATAACTAATAATTCCAATAGAAATCAAAGATAAAAATCTAATTCTATTAATTTTTTTTGATAAAAGTTATCTCTATCATTTAAATGAATATTTTAAAAATGAAGACTATGAAACTTGTCTTGAAAATTTTAAAAGATTTAACACCTTATTAGATATCAATACATATTATATTAAAGCTACTACAAGCATCATAGACCATCCTATTTCAAGGACATTAAAAGACTATTTTAGTCAAAAATATGTGAGAATAGAGGAATAAGAATTCAACAACTTAATATTTGGATATTACTTCTTTGAAGATTATAAATACACCGTATGTACACAAGAAAAACCTAGTTGTATACTACGAATATGACAAAATAATATACATTCAACACATATGATTTATCAAGATAATACTCTATGAACATCGAATCATTAATACATAAATTAGAATTATTAGTACATAAATTAGAATTATTAGATTTAACAAATGAAAGAGTAATTTTTAATTTTAAAAGACAATTAATAGATTCAGGATTAGAATTAAGCAACCAACATAATGAAGAACATAATATACTTTGCAATTGTAATGAATATAGAAGAAAATTAGACTTATACAACAAAATAATAAGCTTTTTAGACAAATTATTATCTTTAATAAATAGACAAAGATTATCAACTATGTCAACATTAACCCCTAATTAAAAAATTGTATCGATCCACAGAAATTGGTATCAGAGCCTAGAAATACTACTATAAATAGTAATTGATGGAAAATTAATACCATTAAGATATAAGGGAATTTTTGATATTTTATAAACCTCAGAGGCATAATTGAAGATATGCCAAACCTCAGGGACATTTAAGATAATTTTCCCTTAATATAACATGATGAATAATATTACATTAAATTTAATGGAATATTGTTCATTTAATACAATGTTATTGTTAGATATACCGTTAGTCAAATATTGTTTCTAGTTTAGGAGTCACTCTAAGCTTAACAATTATAATGATTATTTTAAGTCATAAATTCAAACCATAATAAATACGATATTATTTGATATATCATTTTTATTTATATTAATGTTAACCGAAGATAAACTTGCAGCTCTCATATGATGATTATGGCATATTATTATATCTCATTATGTATTCCTTTTCAATAGCACTTATTCGTGAAACGTTAGTTTTACATCTATAGCCTTAATCTTGTATGAATATGTATAGTTAACTTCATAAGTGAATAGATTTAAATATTGATTATGTTTAGGGTCAGATGTTATGTTTCCTTCATCTCCATCATCATAACCGTCACCATCACCACTCGTAACACTATTATGTTTGTGAATATCTTTTATTTTCTTTGATCACCTAATGACCCAACAATATTACTTTAAAGGGAAAAAAACCTTGTAATGTGTATGTGGTTGATTTAATGATATGGTGGTAATACTCACCATTTTTTATTCTAAGTCATAAGTTCAAATAACATTAAAATATCGTTTAATCTAAAAAAATATTTAAAATAACTTGAATCACCAACAATATTTTATTAAAAAGTGAAAAAAACTATAAAATTTACATTGAATATATTTTTTAAAATGATAATATTGTGAATAATATATGATTTTTTTGTCAAAATTATACCACAAAAATTAATATATTTATATGTGAATAATATTCACAATATTTGCTAATATCATAATAATTTAATTAAAATAATATTACGTAGTTATATCTTTATCTAATCTTAGGATATATCCCATTTTTTAATCCATGGTGAGAACTTTTTATTAGAGCTCTTTAAACAAAAAATTTAGCATGGTTTTTCCACAATCATATATTCTATTATCATAATAAATTTTCTATTAATAAAAATTTTATTTAAAAATAATGCAATAAATTAAATTATAATTAATTGTATGAATATAATAAATAATTTATAGAATTTTATTATTATAATAATAAAAATTATTGTAACCATATTATTGTAAAATTTTCTTGGTTATCTTACTTATAAGGTGTGATTTAAAAATTCTATTTTTAAATTCTTATGGGATAAACTATTCCTCTCTTTTTTTTAAAAAATGTTTTTGCTAAAAACATGTCTTTCAATATCCAAAGAAACACATTTTGACAATATATATATATATATATATATATATATATATATATATATTCAAAGAGATAATATAAGCAAACACCTAAAATTGATATCATGAATTATTATAGCGTTATGGGCCCGGTGCTCTCTTTAACGAGAGCAAATCGACTTATTTATCTAAGATAGGTTTAAAAACAACAAACCATTATTTTTTTTATATAAATAGAAAAAAATGAGTTTTAGCGGTTTTAATCTTTATAAAATTACCATTTTATCTTTTAATAAATTTTAAATTTTAAATACATATAAGATCTTATATATAATAACAAAAAATTTAAAAAACCTTACAAATAATAAAATAATAACAAAAATAATAGAAATTTAAAAGTAATGGAAATAGAAACACAAGATATTTTTTTACAACAAATAGTAATTAGCAATTTTTTTTTGAAGAATTACAAAGAGCATGATTAAATCTTAAAGAAATATATGGATTTAAAGATTCATCATTTTCAAAAATATGAAAAATATTTTCAAGGAAAGATATAGCTTATTATAGAATAAGTAATAAAGAAATAAGTATTAATATTACATATGCAAAAAAATGTATAATATACCATTAATTGATAAATAAACTATTATGAATGATCTACCAAAAATCCATCATAATGAGAAAATAAAAAATTGGATACATTCATTTAGAAGAAATCTAAATATTAATAAAAACATATTTTAGAAAACGAATTGATATACCAATAAAATTAGCAATGCTAGATAATAGAAAAATAAATAGAAAATATGTTCTATTAGGAAAGAACCATAGAAACCTAAGATGCCATAAACTAAAAGTCATAGTATATCCTAAGTTTGTCATTAATATTAATGATAATAACTTAAACCAAGTATTAAGTTTAGCATATGAATTGATAAAAGTGAATTTAATAAAAGAAGAAGACCATATATTTTCAGTATACTTCATAGTAAGATATTTATTAACAAACAGCCAAATAGTTCAATATATGGACAAAATGGATTCATAGAAATAAATAAAATTTTCCAAAAAGGGTAAATACTAAAATCAGAAATATTAACAGACTTTGAAATACCAGAATAATATAACTTAGATGTTAAAAAAAATCTCTGATATCAGGAAGAAAAATAAATGTAACAAGAAAAAAAATGTATCAAAGTTTATGTTTGTAGATTCTGAATGAGTAACCTCTAATAAAGGAAGAGAGGTGATAGATCTAAAACAAGAAGTAAAAATAATAAAAGCATTAGCCTATAACGTATTATTATAAACAAAATGATATCATTATTATCTCAATAATGTTAAAAAATAAACTACAGATATAGAATTAGATTTTATTGGAAGCCTAACAAGCATAAAAAACCAATGAAAAATAATGAAAACTTTAATTCTTTTAGTAGAAGAAAATTGATGTAGCACAAGAATCAAACATCAAGTTCTCATACGACATAAATGAAACACAAAAAGAACTCCTAAAAGAAATAAGAGAATATAATTATAATTAGAAATTACAATAAGACATATATAAGAAATTTACAGAATTAAGAAAAGATGTAAATAAAATATCTAAAAATAATGAAATTACAGGTTATAAGTTTGATAAATTTTTAGGATTAAAAGAAGAAATTTCTAAGAGATCAGATGCATTGATATATAGGAATGAGAAAAGAAAGAATGAAGAAAACCCCAAAGATAAAGAATAAGATATAATCTTAGTTCAATGGAGCATAAAAATGAATAAAAAGAACAATTTATGGATCCTAAGAATAGGGATATAGAAAAATTAATTAGTTTTAACCCTAACAAATAAAGAACTATAAAAACATTATGTTGAAAAACTTTATAGAATCAAAGAGGAAGATGATGAGTGAAACTGATTCTAAACAAGATAATATGATCTGAAAAAATCACATAAAGCCAATTTCATCTCCAGATCCTCATTAAGAAGAAACATCTGACCCATATAGGGAATACAGAAATAGGCAAAGGTCGGAAAAAACTAACTTTCCTTATAGGAGAAAACAACAACCCAAAATGGAAGAAATATCATATTGAGAAACTACAAGCAGTATCCCTCTAGAATTCAAACTTTATGAAAATTATAGATTTCATCTTTTACATTTAGATTGTATAAGATACAGGAAAAAAACTCCTTATATGAATGGTCTAATGGTATGAGTGTAATCATACAAAGCTCTCTAACCACCCAATTAAACCCTTCAACTTGTAGAGTCTTAGTATCCCACAAAATGACAGAAAATGTTAAAATTTGGTTTACAAATTTAACAAAACAACAACTTATAAATGTAGGAGAATGCTCCCACATGTAAAGAGTAATTAGATACTAGTAAATGAAATATACAAAAATTTTATTGGAGAAAATAAAGGTAGACATATCATTGAATCCAATGAAAATGAAATTGAGGAAGCCAAATGACATTTAACAAATATGAAAATATGTGACATGCATCATATAGATTCCTTTATTGGTAAATATGAAATGTATTATCACAAGTTACCACCCTTTATGCAAGAAACTTATAATAATTTTTTCCCAAAAATTACTTAGAATATTACATAAAACTACAACAAAATGATGGAATAAAAAGAATAGAGAAACCTTACCACACACCTTAGGAGGAAGAATATGAACTTTTAAGAACTAGATAATCATTAAATGTTAATAAAGATAAGAATATAAAAAAATGAGAGGAAATGATAAAATCTATTATGATTCAAGAGATTTTAGGATGCCAAAAAAATATGGATGTAATATAAAATCTTATAAACAAAAATATAAATTTAGAAAACAAGGTTTTGAAAAATATAAGAAAAGATATAACAACAAACCTTATGAAAAAAAGATATTTTAGGAAAAAAAATATAAACCACTAGAAAAGAAAAATTATTACTCATATGGAAAAAGAAATATTGATGTTGGATTTACAGTGAAGGTCATTATGTTAATGAGCATCTTAACAAGCTTCATCATAAAGAAGAAGATATTAAGGAATTTCCATGGAAGACAAAAATCATAGAAGAAGATATTAAAATGGAATTAGAACCAATAAAAGAATCACATATAGATTATACTAATAGTATTTATCTATTAGAAGAAACTAAGGAAGAAATAACTGACTCAGATTCGAATATTCTTCATCAGATGATGACTGATTTGTATACTATTATAAATTCAAACAATACTTACATTAAAATAGAGTTGAAATTTAAAGGTTACAAAAATGATCATTTACATGCATATATAGACACAAGAGCTAGTATGTGTATAATTAGTAACTATGTATTCCCAGAAGAACTTCAAAAATAAGCACCAAAAGATTTAATTGTAAGAATTTCTAGCAATATTACAATAAATCTTAATACAATCTTAAAAGATACAAATATAATGAGAGAATGAGAGAAATTTCATATTCCTACCATTTATCAACAAGAAACATGAGTTGATTTATTAATAGAAAATAAATTCATAAACCTTTACCAACCCTTTACTCAATATTTAGATAAAATAAGTTTAACAATACTCGATGGTGCAACCATCTGTCTGTTGAAAAATAAGAAAAGTTTTGATAGTATCAAAAACAAATTTTATGCAACAACATAAAAATAAAAAAATGTGGTAAGATAGATACAAAGTAACAACCTTATTTAGAAAGCATTTTATTAGAGATAGAAGATAAACAAACTCTTTTCTTAATGAAACACATGAAGATAAAGCCTTAACATGAATAAAAAAATTGTTACAGATAGTAACTTTAGAAAAGCCTTTTAGATCCTAAAGTCAATATGTCTAAAATAATAGCAAGAATAAAACCCAAAGACCCTAATATAGATATAAGAGTAAAACCAATTATTTATACCACAAAAGACATAGATAAATTTGGAAAACAAATTCATGAGCCTTTGGAATTAAAATCATAATGCCTAGTAATTCACCTCACTCAAGCTCAACATTTTTAATTGAAAAAGAAGCTAAGAAAAGAAGAGATAAAAAGAGAATAGTAATAAACTTCAAAACTTTAAATAAAGAAACCATTAATCATAAATATTTTATTTCAAAAAAAGAAGATTATTATCATTAATAAAAGGATAAAAAATATTTCTGAAATTTTGATTATAAAAGTGGATTTTTTTTTCAAATAAGACTTGATGAATAATCAATAAAGTTAATAGTATTTAGTTTCCTATAAGGACAACTTCAATTGACAGTTGTACCATTTGGATTAAAACAAGAACCATATATTTTTCAAAGATATATGAATAATAAGTTTAAAAAGGTACATGTCATTTGTTGTGTATACGTCGATGACATTTTAGTATTTAATAATAACTTAAATAAATATTATATAGATATTATTGGTATCTTACAAGAATACATGAAATGATGACTTGTTCTATCAGAGAGAAAGGTTGTAATAGCTTAACAAAAAATTAACTATTTAGGATTAGAAATAGAAGATGGAAAACATCATCTCCAACTTCATTTATTAAACATCATAAAAGGATTTTCTAATGAAATCAAAGATAAAAATCAATTACAAATATTTTTAGGATGTTTGACTTATGTAAGAGCATACATCAAAAAAATAATAGAAATGAGAAAACCATTAGAAATTAAACTCAAACAAGATTATGTTTGGAAATGGACTAAACATGACAACAATACATGGACAAGGTAAAATCATATGAATATTGGAGAGCTGTTTTAAAAGAAAAAGTAGATGACAAATATGAATATCTTTACAGATACACATTATGATTTTTTCAAGATCCAGAATTAAATTATCATAGTAATGAAAATGAATGTTTAGCTGTTAAAAAGGCTAAAAAAGAAATTTACAATATATGTTATCAGTTCAAGGTTTATTGTTAGAATGGGTAACTTTGGATATTTTTTAAGGACTAATATTATAGGTGATTATAGGCAAGGATGATTAATCAGATGATAGCAATGGTTCAATCATCATAAATTTGATGTTGAACATTTTAGCTAATGCTTAACTAGAGAATTAATAACTTTAACCATTTTTTTTATTAATCAGGAATACATCCTCTTAACATAGACATCAAGATCAAAGAAAAGGAAACCAAAATATTACTGGATCAAATTGAGATATTATATCATAAGAAATCCGTAAAGGACAACATTAAAAGGGTTAACCCCTCAACTAAGCAAGAAAAACTTAAATAAGATGAATGGGAAAAATAAAATAGAAAATGAAGAATCTTCAAAGAATAAGCTTTATATAGTCTAAAATGGCCTCAATCTAGAAATATATACTAGTTTTTCAGAAGCTAGCAAAGTCATAAGAGGCTTCAGTGGAATAATCCATAAATCATTCAGTAACAGGATGGAAGTAGAAGGAAATTTTTCCAATTATAGAATGCCAAAACTATTAACTCCTTTAGAGATAACTAAGAACTATGCCCAAGTAGTATAAAAATAAGTCAATCTTATCAAATTGAAGACACTCGAAAGGGTACCTAGATCGATGCTATTTAAGGAAGCAACCATCAAGTCTCTTATTTTAGATGAAGAAAGAGACTAGCATAGGAACCTCCCGAGATAAAAATGGTTAAGTTTGTATAACATAGTCAGAAAATCTAGGAACATCTTGATGATATAAAGTGAAAGAGTCCAAAACTTGGTCAACCACTCGTGTAAGGAGATATAGACTCCTAAAAGACTTAAACTTAACTCGCAAAAAATAGAACAGTAGAACACTTAAATAGTTCACACAACAAAAACACAAAAAATATAATATCAAAAGAATATGACTTTAAAAATAGCTAGATATTAGATATCAAACATAAAACAAGCAAATAATAAATACTTTCTAATCAAATTTTAAATTGATAATATGTTGAAATATACACACCTTGAACTTGGATTGTACTAACACAATACCAAATCATGCACAACAATTTGATATAAGGAGGTAAACCTATATAGAGATCATATCTATATGGTAATATCCTTAGGTTACTTAGGGAGACTAATTAGCAACAAATAATTCACTAAATAGTAAATAAGGGGCAAAACTAATAGACAATAAAATCATTATTACTTCTATCAGCCAGGATCTCTGTCTAAATTGCCTATTATTACTTTTCACTTTCTATTTTTGCAACTGTTTTGTTCAACACTCAAACTCAGCTGTCCTACACAGCCAACACCACCAAATGTAGTGTGATTGAAAACCAATAATTAGTAATTGGAATTTTTTCCATTCATAACCTCATAGGACACGTGGTCCACTAAAATATAATATCACATACGGGAGACACACAATCAAACCACATACTCACACAAATAACAATTTGATAACTAACTTATGAGACTTGAAAAGCACTAAAATTACCATGATTTAATGTAATTTAATTGATTAAATATATTTATATTTGTATGATTTTATCATATTTTTATATAAACTTGTCTTTTTGGAATCACGGATATTTTTATTTTTTTTAGGTATTTTAGTTCAAAAATAACTTAAAGACTCAAAGAAAATACTAGAGGTAATAAATCACATGTCGAGAAAAAAATGAGGAAAAGTCAAAAGATGGAAAAATTGGACAAAATGAGTCAAAAACATCAAAATTTCACGCGTAGCCGCCCATTCACGCCCAAGTCCTGCGCGTGCCAACACATGCCTTGCACACTCCCGTGCATAGCCAACATATGCCCAAAAAATATCGTGCTGATTTTCGTGTGTGCCAACACACGCTTACGTCATGTCTTGCATGCGTTCACATATGCCAAATGCTCGTCTTTCATAAATCTTGCACCCAACACACATGTCAGCCTGTCCAAACGCATCTAAATTCAATTTTTGAAATATTTTCCCACCTTTTTTTCCTTTTCCTCATCTATAAAAGGACCCTCTCTCTCATTGTAAAATAACACAATTTTCTCAATTATTTTTCTCTCTAGAAAGTTTTTTTTTAGTTTTTAGTTGTAAAGTTCTTCTCTTTTTGAAAAGAACTAGCTATGATTTTATAGATTATTAGTTTTTGATTCAATAAACGGAAATGAAAATCTATTTAGAGGTTTTCTAACAATAGAAGTAGCACCAAAGTTCTGTAAGGATTCTTTTGAGGTATAATTTTAAAATGAATTTTTTACAATTATTTTTTATGTTTTTTATTCTTATATGTTATGTTTAATTGTTTTATGATTAAATAGGCAAAACATCTCTATAAAATAAATTGATTTTGTTTTTATTCAAGATTTTTTATTAAGGATATTAGAGAGAACTATATTATTTTTCATTACAAACTTAAATCTAAAAATTAGATTTTAAGATTTAATTATCCGGTTTGATTTAGAATAATGTTCTTTTATTTGTTGGTACAATCACCCGATAGTTAGAGTGAAGCTCTATTTCAAATTTTTTTATAAGAACTATTGTTTGAAAATGTATTGAAGACATATTTTTAATAATGGTTTTAAAACTTGAAAGTTAGTACTCATATAATTAAATTCTTAGGTTTAATTTGAACACCTTAAATAAATTCTAATTAATTGACTCCGCTTAAAGTTGTGATTAAATGATTTGTTATTTTCTTAGAAATAAAGATGGAATTTAATACTTAATTAATTAATAGGCCCCCACTAAGGATATTAGTTAATTAATATTAAATAAAAGAATTTGGGCTTTGCCTAAGGACACTTTCATACCAAATAGAGTAAATCAACAAATATTAATTTATATCTTTAATAACCTAAATAATATGAGAAAGAATAATTAACTTAATTATTATATCCTTAAACACTCCACTATTATGAATGGTTAAAATTTGAATTATTGTTTATTGAATCTATATCTATGTTTATTTTTTTGTTATTAGATTAGAAAACATAAAAACTAAAATATTATGACATGATGTTTATGATTTAATTTAATTTTTAAAAGTTTGATTAATAAATTAAAAAACACATATATTACTTCCTTAGATTGACCATGAGACTATACTTATCATTTGCTACAAAATGATTCGTGAATATGCAAGAGTTTTACAAATATAAAACAAAACTATCCGTAAGGTGAGAAAATATTTCAAAAATTGATTTTGGATGCGTTTGGACAGGCTAACATACGTGTTGGGCAAGAGATTTGCAATAGCCAAGCATTTGGAACGTGCGGGAATTCGGTGTGAATAGCCAACTGCACGTAGAATTTCAATGTTTTTGACATTTTTGATCGTTTTGACCTATTTTGTACAATTTTTTCATGTTTTTGACTTTTCCTCATTTGTTTCTCGACATATTTGTGATGTATTATCTCCAGTATTTTTATTTGAGTCTTTAAGTTATTTTTTAACGAAAATACCTAAAAAAATAAAAATACTCATGATTCCGAAAACACAAATTTATATAAAAATATGATAAAATCATACAAATATAAATATATTTAATCAATTAAATTATATTAAATCTGATAATTTTAGTGCTTTTTAAGCGCTCATTACTAACCACAAAATGACCAACTCTCAAATGTAAGCTCTCCAAAATAATTTTGAAAATAGATATAAATCTTTGTGTGAATTTTGGTGGTGTTTCGGCTCTTAAACCATAGGTAAGAAATAATAGAAATGTGGGGGATTTATAGCACTCAAACTTTCCACGTTGCTAGCCACCTCAACAACCACCTAGGCAAGGGTAACTGTAAGGATGGTAGCAAGGTCCTTGGAGAGTTTGTTGGCAAGGTGCTAAAAATTCACATTTTTTCTTTCCAAAAATGCAAAGTACTAACCATAAATACCCATACCCGAAATGAACAAAAACATAAGTGACAATGTCAGTGAGTGAACTTGCCCACTATGAAGAAACTATGAAGACTAACCTTGTGGTGTATGTAAACATTCTTGTATAAATAATGTTCCTAACTCTGTTCATATGTGAATTAATGATCCGCAGTAACCAACCTTATACAAAAGGGGACAAATACACTGTAAAAAGAAAATAGACATTGTGTTTTGTATACGAGAAGCCAACATACAAATAAAAGTACAATAGGACTTACACAATGTTTTACATTTCAAAGAAAGAATTCCTTACATGTAGAACATTCATTACTCAAGAAGGAACAAATCCATTATTTGTGTACAAAGCATTTCACGCTTGGTTAATACAAAACTTATATTCAGAAAATTTAAATGAGTTAAAATACTTTCCAAAAAACTTTAGGAAATCAATTAAAAAATTTAGAAAGAAAATTAAGACTATAGATATGTCTGTTTATTAAAGACTTTTCTTTTCAATTATGGATTGGAACCAAAATATTTCAATAAGTCCATATCGTTTCATTATTGGACTTGCTAACACCAAAGGGGAATTTAATCTTCCTAAAGATTTTCCAAAAAAAGGAATTTGATCTAGAGAAATTAAGTGTAGAACGTGACCAAATAATAAGCCATATCTATTATGAATTAAAAAAAGTTAAGGACTCTTCTAAAGTTAAAGTTAATTATTCTATTAGTAAAATGATTATCACCTGACAAAGTAATCAACCTATCACTGAGAAAGATGGTGAAAAGATCAATAAATATGAAGTTTCTTACAATTGCAATGAATTGGAAGTAAGTATGGAAAGCAAGAAGGTATTCGGTCATTATGCCAGACAACAAGATGGGGACCACAAATGCATTTATTACGTTAAATATAAGAAAAAAGACATGGAGAGTTTAGCTTGGAAAGAATCAGTGTTGAAAAATAAATCTATATAAATGTAGGATCCATACACAATAAATTGGTGCTCCAGTCTCAATAATTTAGGTGTTAACTAGGAAAGTTTGGTGAAATAGTGAAATTCCACATATGTAAAAGAGAACTCTTATGTCTATAAAATGGAACTCTTATTTCAAGGGAATGCATATCTCTCACACTCTCTAAGAAACTTATTCACTTACCTCCTATCTCTATATCTTTTGTAATCTTTCATCTAGGAATGAGTAACTAAAACCTTCTTCAAGGTTCTTAGTACTCCACTTGTAATAAAATATTATAATAAATAAAAGTTCATCTTAAACATAAACTCCTATTTATCACTCTAATATTAAAAGGAACATATGGATACTATAGTTCATCATAAGTTAAGAAGGATAAGGTTGGATCTACTTGAGGCACTACCTTAAGGAGAAAAGAAGTAGACAACCTGAAGCAAAAGATCAAGATGGACCTATATTTATCAAGTTAGTTACAACTACATATTGTGAGGATACTAAGGATTGTGATTGTTTATTAGTTTGTTAATAACTTATTTAATAATTGCATAAAATATGAAAGGAAAATATTGAGAGAAAAAGATTTTTTTAGTTACTGATTGTGTTTGCTAGAGAATATTGTGAAAAGATAATCAACGGAATAAAGTTAGATTAAAATTTTGCAAAACAGTTAAGCATGCAATCACATGTAAATCAAGTAATGCAAAAATATGAAGATAAACACATGATATTTTTAGGTGGAAATAACTTAGGTCACACTAATGACCTAAGATAAAAACATTCATTCCACCGGACCACCTACCTATCCACTATGAAAAATAAGGTCCAATTACAAGGCTAGGACTTAAACTACTCATTAAGGTAATTCTTCAAAGTAATCTACTTACAAGCCACTGCTTTCATCATAGTCTTTATAGGAAGGGTCTTCAAATCCATACCAAAATTTTGATGAACTCGAGTCACATAAGTTAATCGAACCCATACATCTGGCACCTGGAAAGTTAGCATAATAACACAAGTGCAAATGTGTCTTCTAAAACAGAGTCAATATTGAATAACCCTAACTAGATGATTTAATAAATATACCAAATAAATCAAAATCAACTAGCAATCCTAGAATAATTAGGTTAAAACAAAACATCATAAATATTGAAGGATGATAAGTCATCAAACACAACAACAAATGTTTAATAAATTAATTCCATGGAAAAGCCTACTTGAAAAACTTTTTCAAAACAATGAGAGAGATATTAAGATATAGAAAAAAAATCTTAAATTTGGTTAACAAAATTGTGAGCCAATGGTATGATTAAATAGCAAGAGTAAAAACCTTAGGTCAAAGGTTAATTACAAAACTATCCTTAAAAGTATATAGAAGAGCTTAAAAACATAAGGATAATATATTAAAAATACTAATTGACTCGAGTAAAAATTAGTTAAATTTGAAAACTTGACTGTTTGAACAATCTATACCTTAGCTCGATCTATTTAGTATGGCCGCTTGATCGATCGACTATGAATAGTTTGATCAATCTAGTTAAATCTTGATAGATCTAGTGAAAAATTAATTAATTTAGAAACAAGTGGATTGATCTAGTCATTAATCTAGATCAAACTAGTACTCGATCGATCGAGTTAATTTTTATATTAAAAATTAATTCATCCAGTTTTAATTAAGCTAGATCGATCTAGTTATGATTTGATTGATCGAGTGACCTATTTGAATAATATTCTTATGTGACTAATTCTAATATGAAATCTAGAATGCATGAAAATAGAGATATACTTGAGATGTGATTGTTGAGGCTTGATAGTTTTTTCGACTTGAAAATATTCTTGAAGGAGACACCTAGAAACTAACATTACATACAAATGTTTTGTTTACGAATATTGCTGATACTCATAAACCTTACAATCACTCCCTTTGGCATATTCGTATGACAAAACCCATCTCACTACATAATGCTTATAGAAAAAATAAAAGTTTTATATAATAGAATTATCCTATGATATGGTGAAACCATATTTCCTTGAATCTCAAAAGCTCATGTATACACTGAAAAATTGGAACATAAACAGGGAAACAACTTGTCTCGAATGCCTCATTGTTCATTATTTCAATGTATATAATAATAGGAAAGCAAAAAATATTTATAAGAGTGAGTAATCAACAAATAAAAATTAAACATAACTCTTCCTATGTGTAGTATCTCCAAAAATGACTTTCAAAGTAATTCTCCTCCTAAGTTAGCTCTCCTCTTGTTGTAGATTTCTAATTAATGTTTCATTTTTTCTCTCCATTTTTCATACAAATAATCAATATAATTATGAAGCAATGACAACAGGTTGAGCAAGTAAGTAGTGTATTTAATGACTAAAAAGAGTACACATACTTGAAAGGTCAAAATAGAGAGCTAAAAATAATATGTTTTCTAAAAATGAATAAACTTTCTCTAAATTCTATTACTGCTATAAATAAATTAGAATAAAAAATTTATAAAAATTGATATAGTAATTTGTTTTTTGAATTGAGGGTAGTAGACTTAGCTTAACATAAATACAACAATAAATATTAATGATAAAATTAATTGTATTCAAATTGTGACTATCCATTGATAACATAAATATATGTAGACAAGCCACATAAACATACTAACACAAATGGTGACATACTGACAATCACCAAAAGTAAAATATGTATTGGAACTTCAATAGGATGTATATTTGTTCATTTATGATTAGTTATGAAAGATTCATAGAATAGAGTATCACCTATCATGAACAAATTGTAATTGAATTCATACGTACACATAATAAAATTTTACTTACCAAGAGAGAACTTAAATAACTTTTTTTTGTATTCCCTTATTGTATTTTTGTGAGGTATTGGTTATTTATTTTGTTTTTGTATAACCATTTGTGGCTCTTTTTTTCATGCAAAAGTTTTTATATTTTTCTTTATCCTTGAATTTTATTATTATTATAATTATTTTAAGAAATATGCACGTGCCAAAAACTTAGTATGATGACTTTCACACTAGTTGTAAGGTAGTCCTCTCCGCTCACTGTGGTATAATCACATATCACAATAGGTAGCCCTCTCAAAATTAAGTATCTCTCTATAGTATCATTTTAGAAAGTGAAAGATAGATCTCAAAAATAATTTTGCAATCAAGTTTAGCTCATTCCTTAGAATCTCACAAAATCAATCATAAACTTCTAGCATTACATACATAGGTGTTCAGTGAGTGTGTGAGTAGGTTCATGTCAACATTGATCACCATATGTGAAAAATATGCAAATGTACAAGTCAAAATATCCATTTGTATAATGTATATCCAATCAAAATAAATATGATTAGAGTGTGTAATGACCATGTCAATGTTAAAGCATGTCTACTTCTCTCTTTTTTGATTTTTTGTTTTGTTTTTATCTTTTTTTAAACTAAAGAGATATCAATAAAAATAAAAACAAACAAACAAACTAAAGATGCTCACCTAGGGTCAATTAAACACTCAAACAAAGTATTTAGGTGAACAATAAAGAGTGACGATCAGGTATTAAAAAAGAGACAATCTCTCCTAACCCAAAATTTCTTGAATTTTGGTTTCTTTATATCTTTGGGTTGAAAATCAACTACCATAGTTTTCATTGCCATATTCTTCGATTTACCTTTAAATTTTTCATTTATCCTAAATGAAGATGCAAATTGAATGGTAGGATAATGATAATTAGTCCTAGAATTAAATGCATTTAATTTCACTTGCCTCTTTGAGCCAACAACTTCATGCTTTATAGTAGGAATTTTGAACATGTTACCATAATTTTCATTCATCCTTGAATATGATGCAACATGCATAGATGAATGATGGTTATAAGTCTTACTATGTGAAACATGGAAAGTATTATTACATTTAGAAGCATTTATAAAAAAAAACTTACACTTGGGCCTAATATAACCTCTCCTACCACAATGATAACAGATAGGCACAAACTTAACATATTTTTCAATCATAGATACAACTGTTCTTTATGTATAATGGGTAACATAAGGAGTAGGGTTAGAAGGTCTTACATATGTGGTTTTTGATGTTGAATAAGTGAAGCTCTCATCCTTATTACCAATATTATGTGTATCATGTAAGGAAGATATGTTTGAAATTTGGACAAGTTTAGTTGATTTTGAAGAAGATGGCATAATGTGCTTGTCTACATATCCTAGCCTTCTCTTGTCTCTAGCTAGCATTCCATAATCCAAGACTTTGTTCAACCTTTTAGCTCCAATTTTTAACCTCCTTACTACTTCCTTTGATTGTTCAAGTTCCTATATAAGATTCATATTTTCCTATTTAACATCTACAATACTTGGATTCAAAACATTAGCATGTTTAAACAGTTCAATTTTTTTATTTTCTATAATTGAGAAATTTATTTCAAAGGATTTAAGTTATTTAGTTTAGCTACTTCCCTTTTACATCTTACATAATCTATGAATATTTCATTAATATTAGTGACATTAAATTTGTTGAGTAGAAATTTAGAATCACATTCCTCATCATCTGAATCAATGTATGACTTATTGAATTGTCTACCTGAAGTTGCAGTAAATGCCAAATAATTGTCGTCTAATTCAATTGGATTGTTATTATCACTTTTAGAATCAGTAAGTATAGCGTTGAAATCTCTTCCAGTTGCTTCTTCATATTTGTACATTCAACTATGAAGCGATCAAAACCCATACATTCAAAACATTAAAGTCCAATGGGTTTAGATTTCTTACCATCATTACTCATAGATTTGAGTTCTCTCATATTCTAATCCTTTTGAAAACTCGATTTTCCTTTATTTTGTAGATTTTTTTTGTTAAGGATTTTATTTAATATTCTAGTTAAGAGCATCAATTATTTAATATCATTGTCACCATCTTCAATCATAGCAATTTTGAAAGCGATACCATTTTTCTTTGGAGGTTTTTGAAAGTTCATCTCAAAGGTTTGAAGTGAGCCAACAAGTTCCTCTATTTTGATGGTGTCCACATCCTTGCTTTCATCAATGGCAGTGACCTTTGCATGGAAGCGATCTATTAATGAGCGTAGAATCTTTCAAACTATCCTAAAATCATTAATTTTCTCTCCAATATTGATAGAGGTGTTAGTAATATCACATAATCCAATATAAAGTTTAGAGAAAGTTTTATCTTTTTTCCTCCTAAGATTTTTAAATTGACTACCAAGCATGCAAATTTTAGTTCGTTTAAATTGTATGGTTCCCTCATGAGAAACCTATAAAATATCCCAAGCATGCTTAAGAATATTAACAAGAGAAATACAATGAAACTTATCAGTAGTCACAACCCTAAAAATTGCATTAATACCTTTTTGATTCCAATTGTTAGTAGTTTTATCTTGATTGATCCATTCGTCCTAGGCTTAAGAATGACTATATTATCTTTTAGTAATCGTAAATGGATCCTAACTAAAAAGTACAGAGTTCCAAACTTCTCATATGTAGATTTTAGAAAGGCTCTTGTACGAGCCTTCCAATATAGGTAATTAGACCCATCAAAGTAAGGTGCACGGGTTGTAGATGAACCCTTTTCTTAGATGATCCATAATAAGGTCCTAGGAACATTAAGTGTATCTAGTGATGGCTTTGATACCATTTAGAGAAAAAGATTTGTTTAGTTACATATCATGTTAGCTAGAGTTTTGTGAAAACATAATCAGCGGAATAACTTCAAATTAAAATTTTGTAGAATCACTAGATATGAAATACCGTGTAAATAAATTAATGCAAAAATATAAAGATTGACACCCAAGATTTTTAGGGGAAACAATCAATGATGCATAATGGAGATCGAGGTGCTGACCAAGTTGATGTTTATAAATATTCTCAAATCCTTAAGATCTTCGAATATTTTCAAGAAATTCTCCAAGGGATAGATTTGGAATATCAAGTTGGGTGTTAGGATTTATTTAGAAAGTAATTTTTTTTATTTAATTATGGAATTTCTCATTTTTATTTCTCATAAGTTTTTTAGTTCTTTTTTTTATTTTTAAGGATGGATTAGGCCCAACCCATAACTCAATAGACCCATTAGGGTTGAATTATGCCTAGGGTCTACTTTGGTTTGAATTCACATTTTTGTCATAAGGATTGTATAAAAACGTAGTAACCTTATCATTTGGATGGATGAATATCATTAATAAAAAGTATATTTCAAAAATATTTTGCTTTTCCTTATGTTTTTGATTGAATGCTTGAATTCGATTTATCAAAAAGAGTGATAATCTTTTGTGGCGTCTTAAGATTGGGGTTTTAAGGACTTTTTTTCCTTAGTGTTCTAATCTAATCATCTTTAATAAGTTCTTAGCAATTCAATTGTTAATATTCCTTTGAGTTCATGATTTCCTAAGGTTATTTTCCTAGAGGTCTGCATCATTTAAAGAATAACTAATTTCAACAAGAACAAGAAAACAAGAATTAGATTCTTGAACAATTTTCTACTTTGTTCTCCTTTTCTTCTCCTTTTTTTACTGCCACTACTTCTGTGAATAGAAAATTCACAAAAAAAAATTAAAAACCCCAATGAACGAAAATTAAAAACCCTAATGAACGAAAATTAAAAACAATGCAAAAAGGTGCGACAAAAATTTAAATCCTTGATAAGTGATGTAAACGATAGAATTTGTGCTCAAAAAATGTTGTAACAGAGGCGTAGCTTAAATTAGCTTACAAGAATAAAAATGATCTTTGATTTGATATATTATAATAGTCATTTTGATACCAAAGTCAAACGTTATGGCCGTTTAAAGTTACAGTTCCAATTTATCATCATTTTGAACTGTGAACAACAACCCTATTCGTTTTTTTTTTTGAAGAATAAAGATGGATTAAACATAGAAATAAAGAACAAAAAAGAATTCAAAGAGAACTACAAAAAAATTCAAAGATGAAAACAATAACAACAAAATTGAAAGAAAACACAAGACTTTAAGGACAATTTTTTTTTTTAAATTAAGAACTCAAAGAAAACTACGAATCCAAAGGCAAAAACTATGAAAACAAAATTGAAGGAAACCCTAACTTTTGGTATAATTAGATTAGAAACCTAAGAAAACAAAGTCCTTAAAACCTTAATCTTGAGATGCCACAAAGGATGATCACTCCCTTTCATGAGTCGAATTCAAGCATTTAATCAAGAACACAAGAAGAAAATGCAAGAAGATTTGTGAAATAAACTTTTTATTAATGATATTTGGTCTTGCTCCAAATTACATAGGTGTTTTTTTTTTATAAACAAGAAACTCTAAAGAAAAAAACCTAGACAAAATGGGCCTAATCCATCCTTAAAAAATAAAATACTAAAAAATACTTATGATAAATAAAACATAAAATCCCACAATTCACTAAAACAAAAATTGTTAAACATAAAAGGCCCATAATTAATTAAAAAAAACAATTGTTTCCTAAATTAATCCTTGCATCCAATTTGATATTCCAAATATATCCCTTATGTAGGATCTTGAGGATATTTGTAAGATATTTAGAATATTTGTAAACATTAACTTACTTAACATCTCAATCTCCATTATCACCCCCCTTCAAAAATATTCGTCCTTGAATCTTAGCTCTGTAAGTAGGTTAATTTGGTAATCCATAGAGATTCTCTTTATGAAATATATCCTTAAAGTCTTGAAATGAAGACACAACAACACTAGGAAAATATGAATTAAGATCTAGTAGAAAGATAAACATCCTTGTACATAAGTACAAGTACTTATTGCCTTTCCATCATTGCACTCTTAATCTCATGTTTTTTAGCCAATGTACTCATTATTTTATTTTTCTCTCCTTTGTGCTCACTTTTCTCCCCTTTGTGCTCACTTTTCTCCCCTTTGTGCCCACTTGCCTCTCCTTTGTTCTCCTTATCTCCTTCATTCTTAGGTTGTATATTCAGGGCTTTCCTTGTGATAAATAAATCTTCATGCATAGGTTCTTCCACTTTAACAGCATAACAATCCTCCAATAGTGGTATCTCATTGTCACTTGAACTAGCACTTTTGATTTCTCCATTTGTTTGTACATTCATAACCTTTTTTTTCTGTTTATAACCTTCTCTCTCCTCCACATTGGAATCAACATCTCCTTTGTCAAAATCATGTCTTCTATGTCTTCTCATGTATAATTTAGAACCATGAAAGGATTCTAAATCATCCAACCTAGCATTCAACCTCTTAAATTGGTCATTAAAAATCTTGAGGATGAATCTCAAGTCAACCTCTTGTGGTTCTCCTACTTTCTTACTCATGGTTTCAATCTATAAAATAAAATGAAATAAAAGTTGTTGTTCCTCACTCACTCTCTCACATGTTTTCTTTCAAGTCAGATTGTTATCACTCCTCTTTTCATACTATTTTGGCTATTTTTTCTCTTTCCTTTTACCACTCAAAGCTCAAGCTAGATCCCTTTCGTGTTCTTAACAAAATGAAAGTATTCAACTAATCTCAAGAAATATCCAATTTATTGGTGACAATATCAAAAATTATAATTTTCAAAACTTAGTGGTAAAGTATGATAGAAAGAAAGTCCAAATAAGACTATAAATAACCAAGAAAGAGATTTTCAAGATCTTGAAAATCTTAAAAATTAGAATTAAAAAAAACTTAATTGATGATAGAGAGAAAGTCTAAATATAACTCTAAAGATCCAAGTAGACGGAAATTAGAACAAAATAAAGAAGACCTAATTTCAACAAGAATTAGATTCTTGAACAATTTGAACACCAATGACATAAGAGGAAAATCATTGATCCACCAAAAATAAGGTCCAATTACAAGGCTAGGACTCAAACTACCCACCAAGGTAATGCCCCTAAATAATCTACTTACAATCCACTACTTTCATCAAAGTATCTATAAGGAAAGGTGTTCGGATTTTGAATAACATTTCAATAAACTCGAGTCACACGAGTTAATCGAACCCATATAGTTGGCATCTATAAATTTAGTATAATAACACGTGCAAATATGTGTCCTAGGTCAGATTCAATAATGAATAATCCTAACTATATGATTTAATAAATTTACTAGATAAATAGAAATCAACTAGCATTCCTAAAAAAATCAATTTAAAGCGCAATATAACAAATATTGTAGGCTTGTTAATTCATCAAACACAACCACAAATGTTTGATAAAGTAACTCAATGTAAAAGCCTACTTGAAAATCTTTTATAAAAAAATGAGAGATATTAAGATGTATAAATGAATGGTTGAATGTGGTTAACAAAATTATGAGCCAATGGTATGATTAAATAGCATGAGTAAAAACCCTAGGTCAAAGGTTAATTGCAAATAATATAGTAAAAATATTAATTAGCTCGATTAAAAATTAGGATTTGAAAACCTAATCGTTCGTTCGATCTATACTTAGCTCGATCGATCAAGTATGGCTCCTCGATTGATCGACTATGAATAGTTCGATCGATCTAGTGAAAAAATTTATTAATTTAGAAATAAGTGGATCGATCTAGTCATTAAAATTGATTGATCTAATGCTCGATTGATCGAGTTGTTATTTCGATCGATCTAATTATATTAAAAATTAATTCAACCAGTTTTAATTAAGCTTGGTCGATCGAGTGACCTATTTGAACAATAATCTTATGTGTCTAATATGAAATGTAACATACACGAGAATATAGATATACTTGAGATTTGATCGTCAAGGCTCAATAGTTTCTTCGGCTTGAAGATATTCTTGAAAGACACACCTAGAAACTAATATTACATAAAAATATTTTGTTCACGAATAGTACCAATCTCATAAACCTTACAAATATATTGAGGAAAAGAAATCAAAAATTAATTTATATAGAAGTAAAATAAAAGAAAAACAAGAAACTAAAGAAAGTCTAAAAGTTGTTATATGCTTCAAAGCATCTTTATTGTGTTTTAAAAATTCTATAAAAGGAAACTTCTTTATTGACACAGAAAGATAAAAAGTAATTAAAAATCTACAAGATTAATTGATTATTTTCAAAAATAAAATAAAAAAAGACATTCTATTAAAAGAATTTGATAAAGATTTTTTAAACCTAGAAACCTGGATATAATCATATCGTAGAATAAAATAATAAAATATAAGAATTAAATCATTAGTTGGAGAATAAATTTAATCTATAAAATATTGAATTAAGTTAAATGTATGATCAATTATAATAAAAAAGAAACTTAATATATGATAAACTAAAAAAACACAATTTAGTAATAGACTCAAAAAATTAATAAAAATAAAAAAAATATTTAAAAGAAAAAAAATCTTAATTTTGTAAGCTTTACAAATTCTGACAAAAGATTTTTAATCTTTATGAACTTACAAAACAAGAATAATAAAAAGAAAGATAAAGTTGTAATTTTATTTACTATAAAAATTTGAAAGTGTGTTATTTAAATAAAAATAATCGATTACTTAGAACCTATTTATATTGGTCATTCTCTAGAGTAGATCACTTCATTTAAAGAAAGGATATGCGGGTTTTTGGTTTAATAGAAAATTGAGCACATTGTCACCATTATATTTTATTAAAGATAATTTTATTTAATTAATTCAATAATAATAATATTAAAATACAATTAATTATAAAATCTGATAAACAATTTTTATATATTTATTTGGTACTAATAAATTGGGTGTATTGCTTATGATTTTTACTTTATAAGGAGTTTTACACTTTCAGGCCAAGATCTCGTTTCGCCAACCCACAATTATTTTTAGTACTAGAAACTAATCACCATAATTAATAACTAGACACTAATCGCCATTCAAAAACTAGACACTAATCAAAGTAGAATTGAAACTTCAAAGTAATCTAGTAGTCGGATATTTAATGGGATATATTCAATTAGAATTTTAATACATTTTTAAAAAGTTTTAAATTCAGAAAGTATTTTTAAGAAATTTAAAGACTAATTTAGAATTTACTAAAGTTCTATAATGTATTTTATTATTATGGAATTTTATAAAAATGTATTTATAATATGAGATGAGAATTATTTTATCATCCTTTACCATTTTTATGCTTTTTTTTTTCTCCGAAACCTCTAATAAGTTATTTTACTTTCTACCTGGGATGTATCTTATTCTATAAGAGCCCATACTTCTCTTCTTTTTGTTAGTTATTTTGATTAAAAATATATATTTGTATTGTTTCTTTACATAAATTTGATTCTAACATGATCTATGTCATATTTATGCACATGAAGTCTTATTTTATTGTCAATTTAAATATTTATCTACATGTATAATATCCAAAAATCACAAAGATTATAATACGACATCAATATTTTATTTGTCTAAAGAACGATTAATATATCAGATGGAGTGACCAAACAGTCAATTGAAGAAACTTATGATAGAGTGAAAGATAAAAGCTCAAGGTTTTCTCCGTATGGTTAAAATGGTTTTTAGTTTTTGTTTAACAATTTTGATTATTGATGTATTTATGTTGATATTTTTTTTATCTAGATTGTACTTATTGATCTTTAATGAAATTCTATTTTTTAAAAAAGAAAAGAAATAGAGAGATAAAAAATGTTTAAGAGAATAATAAAAATAGAAATCATTTGAATGAGAAAAGAATGAGCAATGATTTTTCAAAAATTATAAAAAATATGTAAAATTTTTAAAAAATAAAAATAGCAGTACAATAATTTTAAAATGAATATGATGCAAATTAATGAATTGGACATGTTAATCATACAAGTGGGAAAAGAGTTGAATTTGTACAAGACCCTTTGTCACTTCCTAGTGGCCCAATTACAAGAATTAGAGCCAAACATTTCGAGGAAAGCACTAAATGGGTTGATCCATGAGAATTGGACTGATTTTAAAATGACAAAGATGAGCTCAAATAATAATAAAGGCCTAGTCCATGTCATCAAAGGAATTGAAGAGGCTTATTTAGCATGTAAATTTGTAGCCAACATAGTTTGACCATTAAAGGGTGTGAATTTGAAGAATTTTACCATTATGTCATCAAAGCAATTGAAGAAGCTTATTAGCATGCAAATTCATAGACATCATAGTTTAACCATTAAAGGGTATGAATTTGAAGAGTTTCAAGAATATTATGTCATCAAAGCAATTGAAGAGGCTTATTAGCATGTAAATTCGTAGCCAACATAGTTTGGCCATTAAAGTGTGTAAATTTGAAAAGTTTCAAGAATATTAAATATGAGAATAACTTAGTCTTAATTGCATATGTTAAAATACATTGAATCTAGTCATTTAGTTATTTATTGGTTATCTTTAGAAGTCCAAATTGTTTGTCTTAAGAAGTCCAAAATAGCCATTATTAGCTATCTTTAAAAGTCAATAAATAATTATTTATTAGCTATCTTTAGAAGACTAAGGGTCCAAAAAAGGTAAAGAACTTGTATAGTTTAATTTTTGTGCTATAATTATAACTTTGTCTATTCTTGTAGTATTGTTCCAAGTATAAAGAGGAGTACTACGAATTTTAAAGAACAGATTGGAATTATTAAGAAAATTATCTTCTTGTGAAGTCTTATGTTCCTCTTATTCTTTAAAGAACTCCTAAACTTATCAAGTTAATCTTGTGGAATTCAAACAACCAAAACTATCACCTTAAATTCTTAAGAGAATCCTTAGGTTTGGTGTGGCGTTTCAATCATCCGTAGTCTTGATTTTCATCTTGTTAGGTGA
Source organism: Hippophae tibetana (assembly GCA_037013495.1). Lineage (NCBI taxonomy): Eukaryota > Viridiplantae > Streptophyta > Magnoliopsida > Rosales > Elaeagnaceae > Hippophae > Hippophae tibetana. The sequence goes on from CM072802.1 coordinate 49,380,526, forward strand.
TGGGATAAGACTCAACAAATCTTGTCTTCACAATCTTAGGGTTTCGATCCATTATTATTATCAAGTTTAATCACAATTGTTGGTAGGATTCATATCATTTGGTATCAGAGCTTTGGTTCTGAGATAAGTTTTGCTATATTTTATTATCGTTCTATTTTTTGATTTCCTATTCCTTGCTATAAAAAAACTATACGATTTCAGTTAGAAATATCTCAGTACATGAAGAGGAAAATTTCTCAGTTCATATCATTTCTCAATACACAATTATAATAAAAAATATTCTTCCTACCAATCTTATTTCTCTCCTTATTCAAGTTCTTGATCTTTTTTATGAGTATTGGTTATTTATCATTTTTGAATTGACGCTATATTATTATTTGAATTAGTTTCTTGAAGTTCGATTAGGAAGTAAAAAAGACACAAAGGAGTGGAAAAGGCAAAAGTGTGTGAGACCATAAGAGGGTAAAAGATGTTTAGAGTGAAAAACACGAGTGCAAGTGTATCAATTCTTGAGTGAAATATGTGAGAGAGTGCTTGTGAGGATTCTAACCTTGTTTTGAAGATTCTAAGCATGTTCAATAATCAAGAAAAAGATACAATCGAAGAATGTCGACAACTTGTAGTTTCAAACCTCCAAATGCAAGTGTTGTATGAGGCGTATGGTGATAGTTGAATTAGAGCCTATTCACGAGAGGTTGGATAGGGTAGAAGAAGGGACTCCTATGGGACAACAACAAGACATCCTCAATAGGCAGCAAGGTGGGCATGTTCCATGGTGGTATATTGAGGAAGAGGCGAAGATGGAGGAGCTTGATGAGCCATATTTGAACCATGGTAGGTTTGAGAGTGGATATGGGAATAGAAAAGCTAGGATGGGTAGGCCTAGGAAGGACAATGATTTAGGAAACAAAAGGATTAAAATCCCATCTTTTCAAGGTGGAAATGACTCTGAAGTTTATTTGGAATGGGAAACTAAAATGGAGATGGTATTCAATTGTCACAATTATTCAAAGTTAAAGAAGGTTAAGTTGGCTGCAATTGAATTTATAGATTATGCTATTGTATGGTGGGATCAATTACTAATTAATAGGAGGATGAATAGAGAGCCACTCGTGGGCACTAGGGAGAAGATGAAAATTCTTATGAGGAAGCATTTTGTACCTAATCACTATTATAGGGGATTCTATCAAAAGTTGCAGAGGTTAACTCAAGGTTCCAAGAGTGTGGATGAGTATTACAAAGAGATAGAGGTAGCTATGATCTAGGCTAATGTAGAAGAGGACCGGGGAGCCACTATGGCTAGATTTTTACACGGTTTAAATTGTGAGATTGTAGCTATAGTTGAGATGTAGCACTATGTTGAGTTGACAGTTATGGTACATCAAGCCATAAAGGTGGAGGAACAATTCAAATGAAATGGGTTGGCTAGGACGAGACAACCTATGGCTATCACTAGCCCGTGGAAGATAGTTCCAAAAAGGGGCAAGAAGCTACAAAATAAGCCAAAACTTAAACTATCTAAGAATGACAACTCAAATACCGCCACTACTTTAGGTAACACCGAGACTTCAAGTTCTAAAACATGTGATCTTAATTGTTTTAAATGTCAAGGATGATGACATATAGCCAGCCAATGTGTAAACAAAACGATGATGGTGATAAATGCTCAAGGAGAGCTTGAGTTGAAGAATAAGGAAGAGGTAGATGATGATGACGTGACATCTTTGGAGGATGCCGATGATGATAAAAATGTTGTGGTTAGAGATTTATTGGTAGCAAGGCGAGTTCTCAATGTGCAGGTTAAGGAGGAATAAAGTAACCAAAGGGAGAACTTGTTTCATACCCGGTGCTTTGTAAATAACAAAGTTTATAGTGTCATTATCGATGGTGGAATTTGTACAAATGTAGCCAGCACTGATTTGGTGGAGAAATTGGCATTAACAACCTTGAAACATCCTTAACCTTGCCGGCTTTAATGGATGAATGAAAGTGGTGAAGTCAAGGTGACAAAACAAGTGTTGGTGGAATTATCCATTGGAAAATATAAGGATAGGATGCTTTTTGATTTGGTTCCTATGCACGCATGCCATTTATTGTTAGGGAGACCATGGCAGTATGATCACAGGGTTATGCATGATGGATTCACAAATAAGTATTCTTTCACTCTTAAAAGGAAACCTATTACTTTTATGCCATTAATTCAAAAATAGGTAAGGGAGGACCAATTAAAGTTACAAATATCAAATGAAAACAAAAGAGAGTTAATAAAAAAGGGAGAGAAAAACATTGATCAGAGTGAACAAAAAAGAGAGAGGATTTCGGCCATAGTGAGAACAAGAGAGGAAAAATTCAATTATATTGTAAAAAAAAAGTGAGATCAAGAGAGCATTATTTTCACATCAACCCCTTATTGTACTCATGTACAAGGGAGTTCTTTTATGTACTAATGATCTTGTTGGGGCATTACCGAGTGATATTTTTTCTCTTTCATAGGAGTTTGAAAATTTCCTTCCTGAAGAGGTACCTTATGGTTTACCTCCAATCCGAGGGATTGAACATCAAATTGACTTCATACCTGGTGCATCAATTTCAAACCGACCTGCTTATAGGAGCAATCCTAAGGAGACCAATGAATTTTAGAGGCAAGTAAGTGAATTATTGGAGAAAGGGTATGTGTGTGAAATCATGAGTCCTTATGCAATTTCAGTGCTATTAATTCCTAAGAAGGATGGAACATGGAGCATGTGTGTTGATTTCCAAGCCATCAATAACATACCGGTAAAGTATTGTCATCCCATTCCTAGATTAGATAATATGCTAGATGAATTTCATGGTTCTTGTGTCTTTACAAAAATTGATCTTAAGAGTAGATATCATCACATTAGGATGAATGAAGGTGACGAATGGAAAACTGCTTTTAAAACTAAATATGGTTTGTATGAGTGGTTATTGATGCCTTTCAGTTTAACTAATGCTCCAAGCATATTTATGCGTTTGATCAATCATGTTTTATGTGCATTTATTGGTAGATTTGTAGTTGTGTATTTTGATGATATCCTTAATTTATAGCAAAAACTTGGAAGAATATGTAATGCATTTCAAATCTGTTTTGGAAATTCTAAGGAAAGAAAGGTTGTTTGTTAACCTCAAGAAGTGCACCTTTTGTATGGATAAGTTTTTGTTTCTTGTTTTTTTGTTAGTAAGAAAGGAATTGAGGTGGATAAGGAAAAGGTGAAGGCAATCTAAGAGTGGACATCGCCTATAATAATCAGCTAAGTGAGGAGAATCCATGGCTTAGCTAGTTTCTATAGACAGTTTGTGTATGATTTTAGTAGCTTAGCCACCCCTCTTATTGAAGTCATCAAGAAAAATGTACCGTTTAAGTGGGGAAAAGAACAAGAAAAGACATTTAATCTTATCAAAGAAAACTTAACTAATGCACATTTGTTTGTCTTGCCTAACTATGCTAAAACTTTTGAAATTGAATGTGATGCTTTAGGAATAGGTATTGGAGCTGTTTTCAAGCAAGAAGGTCGTCCAATTGCTTATTTTAGTGAAAAAGTTGAGTGGGGTAGCCCTAAATTACCCCACTTATGATAAGGAGTTGTATGCCTTGGTAAGGGCTTTGGAAAATTGGCAACACTATCTATGGCCAAAGGAATTTTCGATTCACACAGATCATGAATCTTTGAAGCATTTGAAAGGAAAGCAAAGGTTGAACAAACACTATGCCAAGTGGTTGGAATTCATTGAAACATTTCCTTATGTGATCAAATACAAGCAAGGTAAGGAAATTGTGGTGGCTGGTGCATTGTCTCGAAGGTATGCTTTACTCTCCATTTTAGATACAAAATAATCCCCACAAAAATTGCGTGTGCAATTAATACGCAAGTATATGTATCGTAACAAGTAATATAATGATAAGTAAAGATTGTTCTCACATAGATTATTTTATTAGAAACTAATTTTTAAAAATAAAAATAAAATCAATTTTTATATGTTTTTATATTTTAAAGAAGAAAAATTAAAATAACTAAAAGTAAATAGCAATAATTAATTGAATCAGATTTGGTGACTAAAAAGATATATGAGAAAATATCTAAGCTTACTTAATCCCCCAATTTTCTAAACATGAGAATCGCTAAAATCCCTCCAATATAATTATCAATTAATTACATAATCAATTGAATATAACCTAACATGTATTCCTCTCTCAAGTAAACTACATATCATATATTAATTAATTTAATCACACTCTTATGCCAATTAAATTGCATACTACTCATTAATTTCATTAATTATGGATCACATACATAAGAATCATACATCTCTTCCTAGAAACTATGCATGTTATTTAATCAAGACAAACAATTAAATAATTCTCTCAAATCTATTTAATTGCTTCTATAAATAAATTGTTGGCCAAACAATTAATAATATAAAAATTAGATTAAATAATATAATTAAATTATAATTGGGGTAAAATTTTAGATTATCACAGGATGAAAATTAGGTTCATAAGATCCCTAGATTAATAAATTAATTACACATAATAATATTTATAAAACTCATATTTTTCATAAAGAAAGACATAAAATTGATAAAAAAAAAGTAAAAAAAGAAATACAATCAATCTCTTGAATTGTAATATTAATCTCCACTTGAATCTCCACCAAAATTGTATCGTCTCTTGAATTTTTCTGTATTCTTCTATCTTTTTAGCTCCAAAAAAATAACCAAAATTATGCTAATAGAAGCCAATTAGGGTTTATAGAGTGATTAGGGGCTTAGATAAAGCTCAGGTATAATTTAGACCGTCCGATCAGCTTCAGATCAAGGGCTACGATCAAAACAAGCAAAATTGATAGTTTTATCCAATCACACTACAACACGTGGCAGGGAAAATTCATTGGGCAAATCAGGGAGCGACGCGTGATAGGGGAGACTGATCAGAGTCAACGCTCATTGAGTCAGTAACACATGGCGTGACGTGATTCAATGAATGCGTAGAGTAATGGCATAATGACACGTGGCATAGGTGGAATGCGTAGAACAATGGCGTAGCGACACATGGCATGACGCGTTGACCGATTTTCGAACTCGAATTGAACGTCGTGGTGATATTGGTGTGTGTTTCATCCTTCCCACATGCAACGCGATGTGATTCGCTCCCTGTGCTTACGTGGCTTGCCCAGTGAGCTCCTCTGTCTATGTGGCATACCCCATGGCAACTCCTGATTGGTCATGCATTAAAAATCCAGAAAAATTTCAAAAAAATTCAAAAATTAAATTTTCACCCCTTTTCATTAAAAAATTTATATTTTAATATTTTTGACCCAAAAATACTATTTATTAAATAAAACAAGTAAATATTAAGTAAAACAAGTGCGCTAATGACTTTATTTTCATAGAGTCATCACAAAACTACTTGGCTTTGAATATATTAAAGATTTGTATGCACAAGATACTAATTTTGGTGATGTATTCAATGCATATGAAAAAGTGGCTTTTGGTAGGCTTTATAGGCATGATGGATTTTTGTTTCAAGAAAATAAGTTGTTTGTGCCTATGTGTTCTTTGTGTGAATTGCTTTGAGAGAAACTCATGGTGGTGGTTTGATGGGTCATTTTGGTGTAGCTAAGATTTTAGGAATGTGCATGATCTTTTTTTTTTTTTTGCCTCATATGAAACATGATGTGGAAAGAATCTATGAGAAGTGTGTCACATGTAAACAAACTAAGTCTAAGTTGCAACCTCATGGTTTGTACACTCATTTGCCAATACCTAGTGAACTTTGGACTGATATTTCTATGAACTTTTCTTTAGGTTTACCTAGGACAAAGAGGGGGATAGATTCTGTTTTTGTGGTGGTAGATATATTTTCGAAGATGGAACACTTCATTGCATGTCATAAACTTGATGATGCATCACTTATAGCTAATTTGTTCTTCAAAGAGATTATTAGGTTACATGGTATGCCTAGGACCATTGTTTCTAATAGGGATGCAAAGTTTTTGAGTTACTTTTGGAAGACTTGTGGGGAAAATTGGGAACCAAGTTGTTATTTTCTATTACTTGTCATCCACAGACGAATGGCCAAACTGAAGTAATAAATAGAACTTTGTCTTATTTGTTGCGTGCTATCATTAAAAAGAACTTGAAAACATGGGAAGATTGTTTTCCACATGTTGAATTTGCATCGAAGTATACATTTTGCATCTAAGTTTTCACAATTTGAAATCGTTTATGGCTTTAACCCATTGTCACCTTTAGATTTAACTTCTTTACCTTTGAGTGAACGTGTGAACTTAAATGGCAAGAAGAAAGTAGAATTTGTAAAAATGATTCATGAAAAGGCATGGTTGAACACTGAAAGAAGGACCAAACAATATGTCAAACAAGCAAACAAGGGATGCAAGAAGGTAGTGTTAGAACCAGGAGATTAAGTTTGGTTGCACTTAAGGAATGATTGTTTTCAAAAGAAACGATGTTCAAAACTCCTACCTCAGGGTGACTGACTATTTCAAGTAGTGGAACGCATAAATAATAATGCCTACAAGCTTGACTTACCAAGTGAGTATGGTGTAAGTGCAAGCTTTAATGTTGTTGATTTGTCACCTTTTGACTTAGGTGATGATTTGAGAACAAATCCTTCTCAAGAAGAGGAGAATGATGAAAACCAAGGAGCTGGACATGTCAAAATAAATTGAATCTAGTCATTTAGCTATTTATTAGCTGTCTTTAGAAGTCCAAATTGGTTGTCTTAAGAAGTCCAAAATAGCCATTTATTAGCTATTTTAAAAGTCAATAAATAGCTATTTATTAGCTGTCTTTAGAATACTAGGGGTCCAAAAAGGTTAAGAACTTGTTTAATCTAATTTTTGTATTGTAATTATGACTTTGCCTATTCTTGGAGAGTTGTTCTAAGTACAAAGAGGAGTACTACGAATTTTAAAGAACATATTGGAATTATTAAAAAAATTATCTTCTTGTGAGGTCTTGTGTTCTTGTTAGTTCTTAAAAGAATTCTTGAACTTATCAAGTTAATCTTGTAGCGTTCAAACAACCAAACTTATCACCTTGAATTCTTGAGAGAATCCTTAGGTTTTCTTTGTGTGGCATTTCAATCCTCCATAGTCTTGATTTTTATCTTGTTAGGTGACGGGTTAAGACTCAACAAATCTTGTTTTCACGATCTTAGGGTTTCGATCCATCATTGTTATCGGGTTTCATCACAATTTTTGGTGAGGTTCATATCAGAATATTAAACAAGTCTAAATAGTCATAATTAAACTTGAACGACATTCAAAATAAAATAATGTGTCAGACCTTTTATAATAATAAAAATTTATGAAGTGGACATAAGAGATGTTATTTTTATGATTATAAATTTTAAAGGTGTTATTTTTGTTTTTCTTTATACATTTTTTTTACTTATAATTATAACTAAAAAGTACATCAAAGCCTATAAAAAGCCATAAGGTTGAAAATCCTTTGTTATGGAAGTTATGTTCGACCACAAGGGAGTATTCTAGTGAATTAGTTGTTTACTCAATCAAATAATGAGAAAACTAGAGGACTAATGGAAACCTAATTTAGCAATAAAAATATAAACAATATATGCGCACCAATTAACCAAGATTTAACGTGATTCAACATTCAAAACTTTCGAACTTACATTCACACTCAAGGCAACAAAACAATATTTCACTATAAATTAATATGACTACAACTAAGTGTGTAAATTCATGTGGTTGCACCGAATTAGCCTGCCCAAATTGGTCTAATTATAACTCAAAACGAATTTAATTCAAGTCACCATAGGTGAGCCCAAACTTAACCCGAATTGTTACTTGCATTTTTTTTAGTTAATTAGACTTTTTAAAAAAATCAAAAAATGTTTTAATAATATTAAAACTCCTTCATACAAACATCATTACATGAAACAACAAAATTGAAAAAATAATATTACAACTAATTAATCACAAAAGAATCACACATTAAAAACATCATTCAAACATTAAGATTCAAAAAAATCTATACCACATTTCAAACTTTAGTAATTTTAAGTCACAGTATCATTTACAATATTTTATATATGTATCACAAAATCACATTTTTAATTTGATTTCGGACTAACCTGGCTCGAAATCTAATTTGATTTTTTTGAGCTATTTGAACTTACGTAAATTTGACCCAAATTTAATTTAATTTATTTTCAATTCAAATTTTTCGATTTAAGTTTAAATCAGTCAATTGCATACTACACAAATTACTACCCCTAATTATAACCTATGATACACAATAGCATAGATATCTCCTCTATCATAGTACAAACTCTCGCACTTAAATCTGCTTTAATCCAAATAACAAACTAAAGCAATATTATCTTCTTCTTTTTTCATTAGTTATTTCTATTTTCATATTGGGTTGGTAATTTAATGATCCCATTTTAAAAAATAACATAATTTATAAAGTAACAATTTTGTCAATTTTTCATTATAAAAATATTTATTATTTTATGTATTAAAATATCAGTTTTTTGCCCATTTTAAAACAAAAACAATATATATCATCCTAACAAGAACCGTCCACCTCCACCATTGTTTTTACCTAAACAACTCTTTATTATTCCATCAACCAACTATATTTCACTGTTTACTAGATAACAACCTAGAGATACATTTTTTTTATCGAAATTACAGTTAGATCATCATTAACTCATTTAAAGCAACCAATAAAAATTACACTCATTAGAGCTAATGATAGTGGTGGTTAGGAGTAAATATGATACTTCAAATGAATTTGTAATAACTTAATTATGTTTTCAATAAAATAAAATGGCCGACCAAAGAGTAATATGATTTTAGAGGTAGGACAAAAGAGATGTCCAAGCTCAATGATGGTTACTAGGATCGTATGGGTTATTTTTATATTGAAATGGAGAGGACAAAAAAAAAGACAAAATAATATTTTTATAAAGAAAAAATTATTCTCCTATAAATTAGTTTTTAAAATTAAAAAATTATTGTACCTTTTTATTAAATGGAATGATTTTTAGAATACTATTTCAAAATATAAGTTAAAAAAAATGAATGGTGTTATGTGTTTTCATTGGACATACATGACGATTGCTTGACTGAAAATGAATGCTCATAGATTTCTAATAAGGGAAGATTTCGTTGGGGGAGACCAGAGAGGGGTTAAGTTTTAACTCGGATTTCACGGTGAACATTTTAACTTTTAACTCTATTACATACCAATGTAACAAGTGCGGAGTCAAAAAATGCTTTTCAAAAAGAGGCCAAGTTGGCTCAAAGCCATAATTTATTTCATATGAAAACCAGGACTAATCAAATTATATTGATTTTTTTATTGTTATTTATTTATAACAATAACAATTTTATCACAATTTGAGAGATCAAATATCTTTTTTATCTCTAAAAATGTAAAAAAAAAAAATTATGCTAGTAGAAAAAATTTATTAAGCTATGGGACACTAACCCACCCCAATCTCCCCCCTTGGCCAAAGGCAACTCGATTACATGGGTGTGCCACCAAGTTGATATGGTAGTGAGCTTCAAATATCTCAACCTACATTGTGAATTTCTTACAAACTCAAGCATATATTGTGAATTTTCCTGAGTTATTTTAGAGAGATGCTAATCTAACTTTTTAACACAATTTTTTTTTCCCAGTTATATATGCCTTCTTACATCAAAAGCAGCAAATTTCAAGCTTGTCTCCACAATTGTTAGGTAGCAAGATACAACTCCTACTCCAAGTCATTTTCTATTATTAGAAGTAGCAATTATTTCCTAATGTTCGACAAATATGACCAACTATTCTATCACTGTGAACCAAATATGACATACTATTCTATTATTATCAACAAAACAGGAACTACTATTATAATATTCTATTATTATGAACCAAGCATCACCTTAATTTATTTTATCATGCTAGCCAAAAAAGGAGAGAAGAGTTGAGTGGAAAAAATTAGAGCACGTGCCTTCCAATCTATATCTTTCCACTCCTGATGTCTGGTTTCTATATATATATAGTAAACTGCACATAAGATTCCAGCACTAAGAAGTTACCTTTACATAAATAAATAAAAAATAAAAAGAAATAAAAAGAAATAAGATAAGATAAATAAATAAAACATGAGGATCAATATAATATATATTTGTAGCCAATTTAGCAGTACTGAAATAACCTGCTACCTTTGGGGTTCCAAACTTGAGCATTCTCAAGAAACTAGCCTCATCAATCAAATATTTGGCTCCATGAAGGAAAAGACAAGCAACTAAACAGTCAACTTTTCAAGCATCCATTGCTTTATCATTTCACAAATGGCACCCCAGAAGTTACACGTCCGGCATATTCCTCGTACTGTGATCCAAAAAATCGTCTCAAGAAGTACTCTTCATATGGTATTCTTTTAGAGAAGAAGTGCCAAACAACAATTGCAAATCCAATGGTTGATAGAGGATTACAAAGCATTGTCTGAGTTCCAACTGACCAGATGAAAAATCCACAATATCCCGGATGACGAATAAACCTATAGATTCCATGAGTAATCAATGTGTGATTCTCATCACGATACGTCTGAATCTGATGTGTGAAGGCATTACTAGCTGTTATAATGGCCATCTTACGAATAACTTCTCCTATGATAATCATTATAAGTCCCATGATGCTAAGCCACCAATTATCCTTCATTCCAGGGAATAATTGAATTTCAACTAGATACTCCAACAATGAAAACACCAATGCAATGACATAGTTTCTGCTTATCAGAAGTGAGTCGAGAGTAACTTTTGATCTTCCATGAATGGAAATTGCCAATACATATTCAGAGCTGTGGAAAAAGGTCAGTGCTAGGAACATCCAATACAGATGTCTATAACCTGTGTGGGTAAAGACTTCTGACATTTTTTTTGTTAACATGGATTTAAACCGATTTTTTTCCCTATTCACGTAAAGCAGAAATTGGACTCAAAAATACCACTGCCAGAATGTGTCAATGAACAACCGATTATCAGTATTATTGATATGTGGGTTGTGAAAATAAAACTTTCTGGTGGAAGTGTCACTTCAGAGATTAGATCTCGAGAAATAGCTTCAGGGCATACTGAGTTTGAGTCCACATCATTGATCCAAAGATCCTTAAACAAAATATTCTGCAAAAGAAAACACCACTATAATGTTATCATGATATGGTTCCTTGGATCAAGAGAAGTTAAATAAAGTTGGTAGATTGTGTTTACAGGACCAATAAATTACTTTAAATTTGCAACAAACATAATCAAATGTTTAGCACACAAATAGGTTCTGCTGGCTCACGTGAAGCTATCCAAATAATCAGGTAACCTAATAAAAAACTTGTCATTTTTTCTAGTCCAGCTTCCAGACCAGTAACAAAAGCCTACAAGTCGCCCCCTTCCCCTGTCTAAAAAAAAAAAAACCACCAAACCCCCCCCCACCCCCCCAAAAAAAATTATAGCATACCATTGAAATTTCAAAGCCAGCTTATGGGTAGACATTATTTCCAACTATGAGAATGATAGATATAAGATCCATCTCAACTTTTTTCTTTTATGTCTCCCGAAATTCTTTTCGATTTACCCATGTCATCGTCTTCCTTGAGTGTCATAGTTATATGAGACAATAGATGCATAATAAAAATCGCATATAAGAGGGAAGAAAAAAAATTCAAGGGTCATAACTAGCCTATTGAGGAGGGAAAGGTATCAAGTACCTAAAATACTACTGAAGTTAAATCTTAAAACCGTATCCATTTCTCAACACAAACGACAAATTCATACGAAAATGACATAATTCTAAATTATTTATCCCTTTCATTTTCGCTATTAACAATAATTCCCTCAATTTAAAAGAAAGAAAGAAAGAAAGAAACACAAAACACAAGGAGAGGGGGAAAACAATAATATAGTACACAATTTGCAGTGATATATAAATAATAAGAAAAAAAAATCATCAAGGGAAAGTATAGAAGCGATTACCAACAATAATCGATGAGATTGGTGGCGCTATTCTTCTGCAGATCGCTCTGAGGATCCAGCTGCGGATACTACGATGGAGGGTCGTTTGAGAGAAGAATAAATTCTTTTTATTACAACTTTGAACATGTTCGCTTTAGCCAGCTTTTTATTTTTATTTTTTTATGCAAAGGTTTGTTTGAAAAGCCACCGCTTTTGATTTCGTTTGAAGAATGGAATCCCAAAGGAAAAATATCTCTAACTGTGTGTTTATTCTTAACAAGGGAATTAGGGAACATTTTCAAAATGCTAATGAGATGTGATATATTTTCAATTATATTCTCTAAATTTATAAAATATCAAAAATGTTATTAGATTTTAAGGTTATTAATTTTTCATCCATTATTATTTAGATTACTATTCTTTAATTTTAATACCGATTAGTGAATCAATACAATTTTTAATCAAAATTTAATATTGACATAGTTGATGTTCTTTGTCTATTTATTAAAAGTAATAATTTATCTAAAAAACTTATTATTTTTTAGTATAAGTCTAATTTTTTTTTCTATATTTATTACAATTATATAATATATTATGTTCTTCGTTATATTGATTGCTTAATTCTGATCATGCACTACTACAAAATTGACTATTAAAGTCAGTTAAAAATCGACTTTAAATACGAATTGACTTTAAATTGACTGACTTAAAATATAAAGTCGCGTGAAACGACTTTACAAATATTGATTTTTTTTATTCTCATTTTTCACTTAACTAACATGTATTCAATATAGCATAAAAAAACAAAATATAAATAATAATACAAATAATTAAAAATTTAAATATAATTAATTACTTGATAATTAAATATATTACAAAAACAAATAATGTATATAAAATACATATATATAATTAACTTAAATTACAAATAAAATAATGTCATCAAAGTATAATTGAATTGTGCGGGCAAACTTGGTTGGCTTAGAATCACCAGCATTATGACAAGGAAACTAGGCAAAAAACAACTAGTCCATATAACAATTCATACCTCTACATAGGGGTGATCATCGGTTCAAAACCGCAAGTTTTAGATCAATCTGAATTCGATTCGATCCGAAACAAATTAGGATTTATTCAATCCGAATCTGATTCGATGTACATGCCAATCTGAACAATCTAAAACCGCTAATTTTAAGTCAATCTGAATCTGATCCGTTGTACATGCCAATCCGAACAAATCTGAATCCTCTAATTTTAAGTTAATCTGAATCCGATCCAATCTGAAAATTATTCAATCCGATAATTATTCAATCTGAATCTGCTTTAAATTCCAATCTGATCGGATAAGGTCAAAATTTTAATTTAAATCTATTAAAAAAATTACATAAATAAGCAAATTATGAAATATCAATCTGATTCTAACCGCTATAAATGTCAAACCGAAAAAAACCAAATCTGATATAATTTTAACATATAAAATGAAAAATTACATAAAATAAAAATATTTTTCATACAAATTAAAAAGTAGAAAACATGATTAAAAATAATTCAACAAAAATAATCAAAAAGAAAAAATTCAACATCAATTACATAATTTAACTCCAAAAAATTAAAATAATTCAACAAACAGTGACGGTAAAGCAAAGATTGGTGAACAGCAACTCAGACAGTAGAGGTGCGACAGTAGAGCGACAATAGCAGATTGGCGAGCAGTAGAGCGATAACAACAATAAGCCAATAACATCATAACATTCTTTTACTCAAAAAATATTTTAACAGGACCCAGTTCTACCCTAATAAGTATCAACTAAAATGCCATCATGGCATGTAATTAAAGTTCACAACCATGAAACACCGAAAGTGATTAGTAAAATTCATTTTTATCCGAATAGAAACCAGATAGTTGAGGGTCAATTGTGTACAGTAGCTAGCATTCTAACTATGCAAAAACTAGAACTATTTGTTGCCCATCGACTTGGGAAGCATTTCATCCTAAGGATAAAGAACTCCCTAAGGCTATATTTGGGCTGTGGATTATACTGGAAAATAAAATAGTATGAAAATTGGAAGGAAATTTATTTATAATTGAAAGAAAACAAAAATATTTTCTTGTGTTTGGTTTGTTAAAAAGAAAGAAAATTGTGTTTTTCTAAGAAGCTAATATAAACATATCAAATAAATAATAGTTGTTGAGCCACGAAGGAAAAGGACATCGTAAGTGAAAATATATGATGTTTTGAAGCAATAAAAAAGAACATTACATATCACAAAATATTACAAACAAAATTGATATGACACAATCTTATTTGATATAATTTTGTAAATTCAATTGTATTTTTTATCAAACTCTACCACATTATTTAAAATCTGTCACAAAATTATAATATTTAAACTTTTCTGCTAAAAAGTTTAACATGGTAGAGATGTCAAATCTAAATTTGTGTGTCCTTGTCAAGGAGAATGTATTTTAAATTCTTGGTTAACGATACTTATGGTGAGTTGAGATTCAATTTCATGTTCCATATTCATGGTCTTAGAAAGAGACCAGGTGGTCCTTAGCTCAACTGGAGCTTTAATAGCTTTCTTGAGACTCCAAATGTAATAAAGAACCATTCCAAATTCAAATTCAATCAAAGATGATGGATCTCTTCTCTAACTATGGAGCTAAATTACTCATTCCAATCATTTCTATATTTTTCAGATCATTTGCTTTGATTATAGTCAGGGTAAATTTTCCTTGCAATTTAAGCTCCAGTTTACTTGTGACAATAGGCATACCTTCAACTGGAACAACTATTCTATGAGGCGACTGAAGCATATCCAATAAATCAAGAGATGTGGTCACAGATAAAACATTAGGCGACTGGGACAGCAGAGGTGCGACAGTAGAGCGGCAATAGTAGATCGGTGAGCAGTAGAACAGAAAACAACAGAACATCGAGCAGTAGATCGACAAGCATCAGAATAGAGAGTAGTAGAACAATGAGCAGCAGAACGACGAGTAGCAAAACTTGAAACCAGCAATGGAGGTAGAGAGAAAGATGAAAGTAGCTGGAAAAAATATTAGGATGGAGGCAGAGAGAAAGATGGAAGCTGGAAAAAATATTAGGTTTCTTAAGAGATGGTTGGCAGCTAGGTTTAATAAGTTAGCTTAGATATTTATTTTAAAATAATATATAAATGTATCGGATCGGATTGGAATATTCGGATTTTAATATTTTCAATCTGAATCCGAATCCGAATCAAGCGAATTTATCAGATATTTTTCTCATCCCTACCTCTACATACATGAACACGTAAACATCCATCAAACAAGTAGTCTAAACTTTAGAGACATACGAATGGAGAAATTAAATCATTATAAATATTATCATGGTGTTATCCTATGTTATTCAAGATTATATTATTCTCCTTATGTTTGAACAAAGAAGTCCATTCTTCTTGTAAATCATCAAAAAAATATTACCACAGTGACATCCGAGTGATATAATAATAACCTTATCCCTTCGAACTCATATTAGAATTTTATTAATCTTTTGTCTATAATATGAAGCTATTTGGAATCAAGTTGGTATTTTTAATGCTATAATGAGCTCTTAATATGAAATCAAGTGTAACTCTGATTTGTTACTTGGCTTGTATGAGTTTTGGTGCCCTTAAACGTATGGAACAATTTTGTAATATGTTTATGGGCACCAAAAATCATACAAGTCAAGTAACAAAATAGGAGTTACACCTGACTTCATATTTAGAGCTCATTATAGCATTAAAAATATCAATAGAGATTTCATATAGCTTCATATTTATAGACAAATGATTAATAAAGTGATACCATGATGTTTTCATAAGGAAAGTAAGCAAGAGAGATGAGATGAAGTTTGGGCAAAAAGCAGGTCCATAAAACAATGCATTCCCCTAAATACATGAGCACATAACCATCCATCAAACAAGAGACTTCAGACACAGGAATAGAGAAATTAAATCATTAAAATAATTACCGTTATATTGTCATATGCTATTCAATATCATCATAATCTTTTCATGATTCTTCTTGTGATGATATAATTTGAACCATGTATTCTACCCATTCCTCTCGTAAATCATCAAAAATTTGCTCGTCATAGCCAGACTTGTTCCAACCAAAGAACTACATGATTTTAAAATCAAAATAAGAATGTAATTTTATGTATTCCAAAAAATAACTCAAATATGTTTAAAAAAATTCTGTATATGGGTAAAAGATATTACCCAATTGGAATTTTGATATTTGTGATGATTTCGCTCATAAATTTCATGACATAATAACCACACATGACTCCATTATTTTGTTGTGGAACCTATAAAAAACAAGTGTACATGATTTTCCATATTCGAACATCTTTATTATTCAATAGTAAAATTATTAATATTCTCTTGTACATACCATAACTTTTTCCATATAAGCTTATGACATTTTTTAAGAGCAATGCCTCTAAACTTATTTCATAACTTTCATGCCCTATCAAGGTTTAAAATGGTTAGTTTTTTATTAAATATTACAAAAAATAATAGAAGAAATCAATAGCTAGCTATAACTCTTACATTTCAACAACTACTTTTGTATCTTTACTCAATTCTATGGAAGCTGAGTCACAGTACCAAGCATGATTATTGAAAATATCAAGGATTACCAACATCCAATGATCTTGGTCTTGTTCAAACCTTAGTGGCCAAGGGATTATCAAATTTTGATTTATGTTAAGCGTTAATGCCCTATCACATAATTGTTTAGCTCTGATGCTAACATTCTTCTCTTGATATTGATTGATATATGAAGAATCATAAAACATTGTTAAATATGATGAGTGATTATGTTGAAGTCGATAATAACATGCTCTATATAAAAGAAGTATATATAAGTAATTAGATAATATAAATATAATTATATATGTTCTACATAAATGAAAGAAAATGAATAGATTGAGGACTCATCTTTTCCACACTTTAATTATACTTAAATCGATCATTTGATATTCAAATTGTTGCAATATGCACTCGATCGATATATAAGTTTGGCCGAGTCCATCCATCATTTATGCTAGATGCCCTCGCAACAATAGTCATCAAAGCACCAAGATTTCTACTGAAGTTTAATGCATAAATATGACTATACTTTTTCCAAGGCTTCTTCTTGAATAACTTAGTGCGCTATGATTGGCCACTAGACATAGATTTAGCACGAGATATTTTCTTTGTATCTCTTAAATGTGATGCATTTAAGAGTTCTAGTATAATAGACTAAAGAAAAAGTATTATGTATGTTAGTAACAATAAAATATATAATAAAATAATAGTAGTAAACAAGTGTTATCTTTTAAGTTAAAAAATAGTACCCCATCAAAATTTAGAACAACTTGAATCGACGTCCAAGTCACATACTGTCCAATCGCCTCTTGGACTATGGTAACATCAAAAGGCACAGGTAGTGGACAATCATGGAGCAATGATTGATCAATTACTATTCACCAATGATTAGGAAAATATTGATTATGAATCATCCATTCATCGCTCAATTGTTGTACCGTTCCAATAGCAACAAAGTCTGTTGAGGAAGGATGTTTCAACAAACATTTCATATTCTGTAAAAAAATTAAGTATTATATATAATAAATAAAACATATAATAAGAAATAAAAATAATAGATTATCTACACCAAAAATTAAAATCTTACCATATATGATTCATCAAATATAGGAGAACTTTCATATGGGGTAGCTATTGGATGTACATTCTCACCAAAACGTTCATCATGATGTGATTGATGGTAAGAATGCACAGATGATGGCATATAGGGAAGACCAATAGGATGAATATATCCCATACTAGATATAGTTTGAGTGTCATGAGATTGTGTGGGTGGCATGCCTGGTATGAATGGTGGCCTACCTGGCATAGATGATGGCATGCCTGACATAGATGATGGCATGCCTGGCATAGATGGTGGCATGCCTGGCATGGATGGTTGTATGCTTGGCCAATATGGCATGCCTTGATTGTAGAATGATGCTATGTTTGACATGTGTTGTGATTGATATTCTTTTATAATGGCAATCTCACTTAACATTGAGGTCTTAAAGGAGTCAAGTTCTTCTTCAATTTTAGTGTACTTATCATTACTAGCCATTTGAGGCTTTTTTTTTGGAATGTTAAAATACTCCATATAACCATCATATTGACTACCTCCCCTAACACGACCAGGATGCTAACGTTTGAATGCATGATATATAGCATCTCTCCTAGGCTCTTCGATTATTTCACCCCTGGATATTTGTTCTTGAAAAGTTCTCTACAAGTAATAAAGCACACAAACATATCATGTATTATTACATAAATTATTAAAAATCATATGGGCTTTGTGTCAACTGAAATTACTAACCAACTTATTTAGTTGTTCTTCTCCTCGCTTAGTCATCGATCTTGACTTCTTCATTTTATGAGTCTTTATTTCTATGTACAATTTAGTTCGGGTAACCAGTCTACCCAATTTAACTAAATTATGAAAAAATTTATTAACCATGACATGAAATTAAATTGAGGAAAATAAATATAAAAATATTTATAAATTAACACAAATTAATAATATCATTCTATATCTAACTTCAGGATTTAAAGACCTCCCAATATAGTTAGGAAGAATTTTATGCATTTGTACATCTATAATCCATGAAGTCTTTGCAAACTTGAGGTGTAATCCAAGGGTGTCTTTCAAGGATTTTGTAAAGCTCTACTTCATCAAGTGGTTCCAAATATGAAAACACATAATTTCTTTCCAATCTGGAAGTCTTGTATTCCTTCCATACCTTATTTGCAATCTTATAACACTTGATCTTCCAAGTGTCACCGAATTTGTAACGATTATGTAAAAACACACTACAAAAGATTAGATATAATACAAAAGATTAGATAGAGAGGTTTTTCTATGCTAGAGTGTTTCAGAGTAGAGAGCTTTGGACTTCTGTGTATTCATGTATGTTTTGAAATGATAATAAGGATTCATTTTATAGAACAAGGAATCCTTGTTTATAAGACTAAAATTATTATTTTACCTTTACTTTAATAATTCATATGCTTTTATACTTTAAAGGATAGCCACTACTTTTTTCCTTGGCACATGCTTCCGACTAAGATGTGGTCTACATATTTATTTCTTTTGTAGTCTTCTACCGATAATTTCTTTTCTTATTTTTCTTTGTTCAAGGTTCCTTTGATGACGTTGATGATGACACATCTTCATTTTCTCGATCTTTAATGCAGAGAATGCATTTATGATCTTTGGTGGCTTTTCTGGCATAGAAGTAGAATACCTTCCTTGTTTATTGACCAATTTCTAGGTTTTTGCAATTAAAATTGGTTTCATATTTGGTGATTTTTTCACCATCTTCTTCTGACAGAGCCATGCTATTATGAGAAATGATGATGGTTTTACTAGTTGAATAATTTACTTTGATCTCAGTAGAATTGTCAATCTTCTTGAGTTCATAGTAAATTTGGCCTAACATTTGACCTCTTAGTACACAAAGTTCTTCTGTATTAAATTTCTTTTCTAGAAGTTCCCTTGGTTTGGGAACTTCTCTGTTTGTGTTAGAAATCCATATCTTGATAAAATGGTAGGAACTAATACTTCCTTCATCAATCTAGTCCATTAATGAACCAAAAAATCTAAGATAAACAGGTTTATCACCTGTTTTGATCTTTCTTTTGAAGTTCTTGATTGCTCTTTTAAAATTTTCTGGGAAATAATTTACTCACTTAAATTAATTCCTGGATATATATTTTCTATTATTCTTGCATGATATGATTTATACATAAATATTGGATCAACTCCTTCCAATATATTGAATTTACTTCCTGTAGGGAATTCCTTGTTTGTAGTATAGAACTCCATATCTTCAATATGTTTTTGGGTAGATTTTCTAGCCAAATTATAGAGATTCAACCATTGTGGTTTATTGAGGTTTCTATATTGGTCCTTGTTGTGTGTTTTACAACACACAAAAAACGTGCAAGTATACACGGTCTCAAGTAATAATATGATAAATAAATTATCGTTCCCACAGAGAAATGTTACAAACTCTTGTTAATTACTAAAATTATTTAAATCTAATTTTATTCAAACAATCAATAATTTTATGCAGTTTGACTTAATCAATACTTTTTTTTTCTTTTTAACAATTTTTATGAAAATTCTAGGATTGCAGTTTACCCAAATTAATTCACTTGAATATTTTATTCTCTCTTGATTTATGTTCTTCTGTTTTAAGTTATTAACCAAGAACTCCTACTTTATCCATATATCTCTTTCAAGCTCCATACAGACACATCCAGTTAAAATGATTCACTATATTCCTATGAGAATTAATTTCAATCAGATTTATTAAGTTCTGAGTTCTCAAAAGTTACACATACAATAAAAGTATATTTCTATCCCTTATGTATATGCGTTATTTTATCCCGAGCACCCCACATAAATTCCTTTTTCAAGTTTATTTAAATGTCACATATCAGTTAATTAATCTTCCGATTATTAAAAACATTTTAAGCAGATAAAATAAACAACTCAAAACAGTTCCATAAATCATTCAAAAATAATTACTTCTAGTTTCATAATTTATGTAATACTGCAACCCTAGAACGAATATATTAGTTCATAGCAGAAATTAAAATTACAACACCACAAAAATAAAACATTGCAGAGAAACAAAATATTAAAAGAAAATGAGTTAGGAGAAACTCTTTCAGGATTCCTCAATGAAAAATAATTTCTTCCATTTCATTCTTCTTCATCAACCTCTTTCTCTGTAATTTCCCTAAGAGAATACAACACAAAAATGTTAAAATAAAATTTTCTGCGTGTAAAAGAGACACGCAGAGAGGGAAAAATAATACTTCTTAAGAGGAAATAATCAAAATAGGTAGAAGAACTCGAAAATCCTTCACAAATTTTTGAGAGAAAAACTCTCTGTACAGAAAATATGAAAACAATGAAGAAGAGAGGATTCTGCGAAAAAAAAAAAACTAAAAACGCGTCCAAAATGAAAAATATTCCCGTTAAATATATCCCCCACTATTTAATTATTCCTTTTTTTTTTAATATTGTTATATTATTTTTTTAATTAAATAGCGGGGGACACGAATACATGGGGGGAATAAAACAATATCACGCGTGAAAACAATTCTGCGCGTTTCTAAATTTTTTTTTTCTTATACGCATGCCACGTGTCGCTATGTGATTGGCTGCGAGCAATTCAGAGACACGTGGCAGCGTTTCATTGGACATGCAAGTCGGGCTCATGGAGAAACGATGCTGCGCAATGCACGTGAACATGTCGAGTAGCGGCTCGGTGCGCGACAGCTGGAACCACGTGTTTCAATCTGGACCGTTCAACGGATCCAACGGTGAGCGATGCGCCTCGGGGAATTCTGCGCAGCCGACATGTGGGACCCACCCTGCACGCCAGTCTGCGCGGCCAGTGGGTCCCACTCGGGCGCCGCGCCGCGTGAAGTGAATTTCTGCTCCCACTCTCCTTGGTCGGGTTTGAAGAACACGCGCCCATCCTAACCGTTTCTGCGTTGATCTGACGGTCCACATTGAACCGTGGATGATGCCGCGTGGAATTATTCACCTGCGCAGAAAACTTATTTTTATTTAATTATATTTTCACCCACAAATATATTTCAAATTCCATTTTAAACTTTGTTTAATTGCAATATAGCCCTTTTGGTAATTTAAATTAAATTTTTAAACTTTCAATAATTAAAATTAAGCCCAATTTTAATTTAAATTATATTTTTGACTTTTACTAATTGCAATTAAACACTCTTTTATTTGAAATTATATTTTTGGATATATATTTGCAATTAAGTACGTTTTCGATACAAATTATTTAATTTTTATTAAAATAAAATAAAAACAATAAATATTAATTTATTAAACTAAAATTAACTAAAAACATTAAGAACATAGCAGTTTTAATTAATAAAATATGTGAAAATAACTATATAAAATACAGTTATCAGTCATTTTCATCTTCAATGATTGGAGTAGTTCTAGGAGATGTCTCTCTAAATAGCACTGAATGCTTTACTATTTCTGATGTCTCTAGAAGAGATGTTTCTCTAAATAGCACTAGAGGCCTTGCTATCTTTCCAAGATTTGTTAATCTGCTTGGAGCTGTTAGTTGTTGTTGTAATGTTGTATAATAATTTCTTACTATCTCCTTTGGAGTTATTAGCTTTGGAGTTTTGTAGTTGGTATAACTACCTTATGCTTCTATTATGTTGGTGAAGGCTCTATGAGTTACTCCACTAATTCCTAGAATAGATTTGCTAGCTTCTACCCAGTTTTTATAAATTCCTAGTTTTTGGCAATTATAGACCAAATAAACTTTTTTTTATTCTTTTTTTCTACCTCATCTACCCAATTGAGCTTTCTGGTTTCAGAAGTTTTTTGTGAACTATTAGGTTCTTCTTTTTCAATGAAAGTTCCTCGTTTGAGCTTTTGATCTCTAGAGGTTGTTTTGAACAATTAAGTTCTTCCTTTTTCTTTCCTGTCTCCATAAGAGATTTCTTGAGATATAGCAGCTCGAGTTGTTCCTGTAGGATTTTTATTTCCTTTTCCTTTATCTTGTTTTTTATATCAAGATGTTCCATTCCTGAAAGCATAAAAATAGTTAGAGGTTCTAATTCTCAGGTAAGAGCATCAACTAAGCTATTTTTATGTCCTGAAAAATGTTCAACATCAAAATTATAATGGTTAAACCATTGTTGCCATCTAACTAATCTTCCTTGTTTGTAATCACCTGCAATATTAGTTCTTAAGAAATAATCAAAATTCTTATTATCTGTTCTAACAATGAATCTGGAGCTTATAACATATATTGCAAATTTCTTAATAGTTTTTTTAACATCTAAATATTCTTTTTCATTACTATGGTAATTTAATTTTGAACCTTGGAAAGATCCTGATGTATATCTACAAATATATTCATCTTTATCGTCTCCTTTTGTTTTAATAATTTCTCCCCAATATTCTTGTCAAGCATATGTTTCAATTATCATCTTATCATTTGGTCTTAAATGGTATAAAGTTGGTAAATGTTTTACCTTTGATTTTACTCTATCCATATAGAGAGTATCTTCTTCTGTCCATTTCCATGTTAAACAACCTAAAATCTTTGTAATTGGTTTTTATCTTTTAATTCAATGGGAAAACCATGAATATTATTTAGTATATGGGGTTGTAGATTATGTTTTCCATCTTCAATTTCCAAGCCTAAATATTTAATTTTTTGTTGAGCAAGTACTGTTTTTTTTAGAGAGTACAATGCCTTCTTTTCTACATTCTTGTAGAATATTGATAATATCCAAATAATATTTATTTAATTCATTACTGAAAACCAAAATATCATTTATGTAAACACAACAAATATCTTCTAATTTCTTGATCCACTCTTATTTTCCAAAATTCGTTTTTGTAATCAAAACTCGAAAAGTATTTCTTTCCTTATATAAATGATAGTAGTTCTTTCTTTTTGGAATAAAGTATCTATCTTCAATGGTTTATTTATTCAATGTTTTAAAGTTTATTACCATTCTCTTTTTTCCTCTTCTTTTCTCAACCTATTTTCAACTAAGAATGATGTACTAGAGTGAGGTGAATTACTTGATATTATGACTTTTAATTCCAAAATTCTTGAATTTGTTTCCCATATTCAATCCTATATTCTCGAGTATAAATCATTATCTTTACTCTTATGATCTTGTTAGGATCTCTTAATTTTATGTTAACTATTGTTTTAGATTTATTTATTTTTGGATCCAAAGGATTTTTTGAACTAACTATTTTTGATAGTTTTCTAATTCTTGTTAGGGCTTTGTCTTCTTGTATTTCATTGAGAAAAGAGTATTTTTTTTCTTCTATATCTAATAAAATATTTTCTAAATAAGGTTTTTGCTGGTCTTCTATCTCACCATGTTTTCGCTTTTTAGGTTGTTGCATAAAACTTGGGTTTGAGATAGTTAAAGCTTTTCTTATTTTGGAGACATAAATGGTATGTCCTTCTAAGGTTGTAAGACTTATTTTGTCGAAATGTTATGTGAATGGTTGATATAAGTTTAGGAAATTATTTCGTATTAATAAATCAACTCATGTTTCCTGTTGATATATGGTAGGAATGTGAAAGTTTTCTCCTCATATTATTATATAAGTATCTTTTAATACCTTATTAAGTTTAATTGTAGTATTATTAGCAATTCTTACAACTAAATCTTCTGGCGTTTGTTTCCAATTGTCCTCTGTAAATACATATCTACTAGATACACACATACTAGCTCTTGTATCTATATATACATGTAAATGATAAATGTTATAGCCTTTAACCTTTAGTCCTACTTTAATGTAAGTACTATTTGGATTTGTAATACTATACAAATCATTCATCTTCTTAAGAAGAATATCCATAATTTGAGTGTTCATATTCTCAGTCAATTATTCTTCCTCGGTTTCTTCCAATAGATAGATACTATCAGTATCATCTATATCAGATTCGATTGGTTCTAATTCCAATTTGAAAGATTCTTCTAAGATCTTTGCTTTTTGTGGAAATTTATTTCTATGTTAAAGTCTGCTTAGACATTCGTTAGCATAATGTCCTTCTTCATTATAGATCCAACATCTGCATTTTTTTTCCTGAAGGGCAATAATTCTCTTTTTCAAAAGGTTTATAATTCTTTCTTCTAAAATATATTTTCTTGTAGTTTTCTCCATTAAATCTCTTTTTATATTTTTGGAAATTTTGTTTTCTGAATTTATATTTTTTAAAATCTTTTATATTTTTTATATTTATATTTTTGTTTATAAGATTTTATGTTACATCCATATTTCCCTAGTATTCTAAAATCTCTTATATCACAGCAGATTTTATCATTTCCTTTTATCTGTTTGTATTTTTTTCTTTCTTGGCATTTAATAATGATCCAATCTTTTAAGTTTCTTATTCTTCCTCCTAGAGTATCTGGTATAGTTTCTCTATTCCTTTGTTCCCAATTTTCTGTTAAGGTTTTTTATAATGTTCTAGGTAATTTTTGAAAAAACCATTTCTTTATAAGTTGTTTACATAGATGGTGGTAATTTATGGTAATACATTTCATATTCACAAATAAAAGAATCTATGTAACACATGTTACAAAATTTCATATTTGTTAGATGCCATTTAGCTTCATTAATTTCATTTTCACTAGATTCAGTGATACTCCTTCCTTTATCTTCTCTAATATATTCTTGTATATTTCATTTATTACTGTATCTAATTATTCCCTTCCAGTGGAAGCATTTCTTTGCATTAATAAATTTTTTTGATATATTAAATTTGAAAACCAAACTTTAACATTTCCTCTCATTTTATGTGCTACAAGTACTCTACAGGTTGAAGGATTTGTTTGGGTAGTTTGAGAAGTTTGTATAAGAAAAATCATTCCACTAGCTCATTCATCTAAGGTTTTCTTCCTATCTCTTATACAATCTAAATATAGAACTTCAGACTTATAATTATCATGGAGTTTGAACTCTGGTGGAATACTACTTCTAGTTACCTAATGCAACCCTTCCTCCATTTTAGGTGGTTGTCTTCTCCTATCTGTAGTATCAGGTTGTTCTGTTCTTTGCCTATTTCTTTCTCCCCTATGTGGGTCGGATGTTCCTTCTTGGTAAGAGACTGGTAATGAAATTGGTTTCATATGACCTTTTGAGGTCATGTTTTCTAGTTCAAAATCAGTTTCACTAATTATTGTCATATCATCATCTTCTTTGTTAGTACAAAGTATTTCATTATAATGTTCTTCTATTTCTTCATTTGTTAATGTCAATAAACTAAATAATGATTCTATATCCCTATTTTCAGAATCCATGAATTTTCTTTATAATTCTTTTCTATATTCCATTAAATTGTATTATCTCTTTGTTCTTAGATTGTTCCTCATTTTTTCCTTTCTCATTTTTAGGAATCAAATAACTTGATCTTCTTGGTGGTTCTTCTTTTAATCCTTCTAAAGGATCATATTTATAATCTATTATTTCATTATTCCTATGTATGTTGTATACATCTTTTCTTAGTTCTAAAAATTCCTTGTGCATATCTTGTTGTAGTTTATTATAACCACATTCCTTTATTTCCTTTAGTAATTCTTTTTGTATATCTATTATTTCCTGTAAATATTTTGTGTTTGATTCTTGGAGTAAATCCATTTCCTCTATTAATATTTTTACAGTTTCAAATAATGTTACTTGATTTTTTGCTACACCTACTAGGCTTCCATTTTCTTCTAAATGCATATTTTTTTATTTTTTCACTAAACATTATTTTTCCCTAATATGCAATCATGAACTAATGCTTTCATTATTTTAACTTCATTTTCTAGTTTTTTAACTTCTTCTTGGTTAGAAGTTTCTCCTTCATGGTTTATAAAAGTAAACATTGGCATGCTATTAGTTTTAATAACATTACCTTTTCTTCCTGTTATCAAAGGTTTTTCTTTGATATCTAATTTTCATTCTTCTGGTATTTCAAAATCTGTTAGTATTTTTGGTTTTATTATTTGTCCAAGTTCCTTAAAAGTTTTATCTATTTCTATAAATTCATTTTGTCCATATATTGAACTATTATGACTATTTATTAAAAAATATGCTACTAGATAATGTATTGAAAATGGATGATTTCCTTCTTTCATTAAATCTCATGTTTCAAATTCATAAGCTAGACTTAATACTTGATTTAAATTTGAATCATGTGTATTGATAGAAAATCTAAGATATGTTGTAAATTTTAACTTTTAATATCCTAAATTTCTATGGATCATTCCTAATAAGACATATTGTCTATTTATTATTCTGTTATCTAATAAT
The DNA here is from genome assembly GCA_037013495.1 of Hippophae tibetana. NCBI lineage: Eukaryota > Viridiplantae > Streptophyta > Magnoliopsida > Rosales > Elaeagnaceae > Hippophae > Hippophae tibetana. The sequence goes on from CM072802.1 coordinate 49,407,472, forward strand.
ACTATTTTTATTGGTGTATCTATTTCTTCTCTAAAATGAGTTTTTATTAATATTTGAATTCCTCCTAAATGAAATAATCCAATTTTTTTCTTTATCTTTATGAGAAATTTTTGATAGCTTGTTTAATATAGGTTCGTTATCAATTAATGGTATATTATATGTTCCTTTTGCATCTGCAATCTTAATACTCATTTTCTTTAGTACTTATGCCATAATAAATTATACTTTCTTAGGGAATAATTTTCTTAATAAAAATGATGGGTCTTTAAACTTATCTCTTTCTTTAAGATTTAATTTTTCTTTTTGAATTTCTTCAAATCTCTTTTTACTTATTATCATTTCTTGTGAAAAATATCCTAAGATGTCTTCTGTTTCTATGTCTATTATTTCTTGGTTTATTTTTTCATCTTCTATTGTGAGAATATTTTTGAATTTTTTGAAACCATATGAGTATTTTTGAATTTTTTGAAACCTTAGGAGTATTTTTGATATTGAATGTTACCGTTGAATTTAACTTTCATTATATTTTGGGGGTATTTATGATCTTTTCCCAAATTAATGGGATGAAGTAATTTTTATTCAATTATTTATTTTGTTTTTCTTGCTTGTACTGAGAGGATCATATCAGTATTTAAACTCATACAATTTACTTTTTATCATAGGATAACACTACTAAATTGTTTACTTTATATTTTTTTTAAAATAAAAATAAAATTATGAGTTTTATAATTATTTAAAAAATTATACTACAAAAAAATAACAGCTCATAAATAAAAAGTTATTTATTATTTTTACTTCGTCTTAATCTTAATTTTTTTTCTCAAAATTAAAAAAATACAATTAAAAAATTATCAATAATTTTAAATTTTCTTTTAAATTTATATTACTACTATTACTTTTAAAATGATATTTAAAATTTAAAATTTTGATTAGACATGAATTGTGTTAAATGAATACGTAAATATATATATATCAACAAGTGATATAATAATAAGAAACAATTGTTCCCATAGAGATTATGTTATTAGAAAATAATTTTTAAAACAAAAAATAAAAATAATTTTTTTTTATGTTTTTATATATTAAGAAAGAAAACTTAAAAACAAATAACAATAATTAATTTAATTATTCAATTAGAATGAGCAACTAAAAAGATATATAAAAATATATCTAGAAATATTTAATACTCTAATTTTTTAAATAAATAAGTTACTAAAATTCCTTCAATATAATTATCAACCAATTAAATGATTAATTGAATCTAACCTAACATGTATTACTCTCTCACGTAAACTACACACCATATAGTAATTAACATAATCACATACTCATGTCAATTAAATTACATACTACTCGTGTCAATTAAATTACATACTACTCATTAAGTTCATCAATTATGGATCACATACATAAGAATCATACATTTTTGCCTAGAAATTATGCACGTTATTTAATCAAGAAAAAAAAAATTAAATAATTCTCTCAAATCTATCTAATTGTCTTTATAAATCAATTGTTGGGCAAACAATTCATAGTATACAAATTAGATTAAATAATATAATTAAATTGAAATCATAATTTGGGTAAAATATTATATCATCACATGGTAAAAATATGGTTCATAAGACCCCTAGATTAATAAATTAACTTTATAAAACTCATATTTTTTATAAAGAAAAACATAAAAATTGATAAAGAAAGGAGAAGAAGAAAAAATACATTCAATCTCTTGAATTGTAATACCAAACTCCTCTTAAATCTCCACCAAAATTGTATCTCCTTTGAAATGTTTCTATGTTTTTCTCTATTCTTGGCTCCAAAAATTGATAAAAATTATGTTAATTTTGGCTCATTAGGGTTTATAGGGTAATTAAAGGGTTGATTATAACTCAGGTGGAATCTAGATCGTTAGATCAGCTTCAAATCAAGGGTTGAGAAGAAAAAAGGAAAATTAACAATGTCAGCCAATAAGGACACAACATGTGACACATGGTATGGTATTTACTGGGAGAATCAGAGCTTGACGCATGGCAGGAAGACTAATCTCAATCAACATATGTTGAGTCAGTACCACATGTCATGACGTGATTCGTGGTTACGAATTGTATAGCACCCAGGAGGAATAAACAGACGAATACGTTGATGAAGCATGGCGAAAGTGTTAACCAAGTGACGAAGTTGAAATGAACATCGTGCTGACATGTAGCATGGTATTGCGTCACACGATGTTTTGCTATTGGGTCTCTCTGATTGCGTGTCATCCATATAGCTTGCTTAGTCAGCTCTCTTGCTTACGTAGCGTCCACTTGGTAGCTTATGATTGGTGTTACATTAAAATTTTCAAAAAAATCCCAAAAGTTTTAAAAATTATATTTTCACACATTTTCTCTAGAAAGTTCATATTTTAATATTTTTACCCCAAAAATACTATTTATTGAATAAAATGAGTAAATATTAAATAAAAAAAAGTACACTGATGAATCTACTTTCATAGAGTCATCACACACTAAACTGACATGGGCAGTATATTTATAAATATATATCTGTTAATACATGCATATTTAGCTAAATCTATCTCCCTTAAAATTCGTACAATTTTATGACAAAGAGATTCACATATTCATCCATCAATATTCCATTAATACATGGATATGTAAGGTTTTTAACAAATTGATTCGTGTATATGTGACGCATATAATACCATCTAATGCACTCATGAAATCAAAATATATGAGCATGCTAATGAATTCAATCTTAGAACAAGTCTCATAGAACTATTTTTCACATCCCTATCAACTAATATAAATATATACTTAGCTAAAGATCAATAAGGACTTTACATGGTCGATAAATGAAAACATTTAGGCTTTTTCTACACTTTAGCTTTCTTTTTCTCCATCATGTACTTTTCAATTGCGATTGAGCTATAACTTATATTTTAGTGCACTCTCTTATCAATCTTTTCATATTCATATTTTTTTATTCCACATCTTTTTTTTTTTGTAACTTCACAACACCCACAAGCTTATTTTCAAATTTATTTTCTTTTTCTTTAGAAAGATAATTGTTGTGTGATTTTTGCTTCTTTTTCCCCTCTTTTTTTAATAGGGTGCATTATATTTTACTTGACTTTATAACATAACACATAATTGCATTTTTTTTCTTTTTATACAAGCTAAAGGTGCAAGGGTAAAGATAATGCTTATTACTTAGGCATAAAATGTGGCTTAAGGATATAAAAGGTTCTTTATTGAGCTCAATTGGGTGATTATGAATATTAACAATGGTTAGCTTCAAAGGCTTAATCGATCCAAATAAGGCCTAAATCATCTCTTTTGGTAAATAATATTCAGGATTTCTCCTAAAGAGATGATCTAATAGATTCTAAAACATGGCAAATCTCATCAATTCGCACAACTCACTACAAATTTTCTCTCAATAAGAGCACCAAAATCAATCATGAATATTTGTATAAAAATTTGAATCAATCTAGTAAAAAGTAACAAGCATAATACATAATTAATGTAAGTATCTTAACGAGCATGTTACATTCCTTATCCTAGTCATGAAAATCAATTTTTATTATTGAGTTAATATATTTTATATCATTCATGCATGCATTTAGTTTCCATATATTTATCAATTTCAGCACAAATTATGATTAAAAACATCCTAATTTTTTTCCTAAAAACTATAAAATGTATACTAAACACTAAAGTAGAGAATGAGGTTCCCTCTTCCAAACTTAAATTGCACATTATCCCTAATATGCACATATAAATATGAAAAAAGAAAAGAAAAGAAAACTCCTTTAGTCTTGGCACACCACATCTATCGTTAAAATGCTCAATTTTATTGTGTAATTACTTTCCATATTTATTCATCTACAAAACAAAAACAATAAAAATAAGTAAAATAATGTTGGGTTGCCTCTCAACTAGTGTAATGTTTAACGTCCTTGACTAGATGATCATATCAAGTCCTAAGGTACATCTCTCTATATTTATTTACTTTTGATTTTTCCGAGAAATATTTTGACTCTTGATTTGTTCAATAGTACTTTATGTTCCAATTTAAAAACATGGTGCTCAGTTCACTTATCATACCATATTTTTGTTTTCTTTTTATACTTTTTGGCATTATTTTATGCACTCCATCATAGCTCATCTAGTTTATATATTTCCAGGATTTTTTTTCACCTCTTTATTGAACTCTTCTATTTGCCTACTTCATTGGGGATGAGAGGGTAAAAGTGTGAGGTCTAAACTTAGTGGCCTTTCAATTAATGGTTTGAGTTTAGATCATATCTCAAAATTTTCCACAAAATAATTTAATACACACATGAGAGGCATGTCCTCCAAAAAGTTTACACAATTCACAATATCAACCTTTAATTCCATACTTTCAAAGTTAAAACAGGTTGAGTTATTTTTCAGGTATTTTCGCCCAGCCGCGTCGCCCAGCTACCCAACCGTTCCGTACAACGCGCCCACCACCTCTCCCTTCCGTGCGCATCCCTGCTCCATCTGCGTGCGCCTACACCCCATCTGCGCATGTCGCTGCCCATCCGTGCCTCAATCCGCACGTGCCACCTACCCGCTGACGTCAGCTGATGTCATCTTCACCTACTATGCATTTCCTCCATTTTTAATCATTTTTTCACCCACTTTTTATTCTTTTCCTCACCTATAAATACCCACATTCTCTTCATAATTAAACACACCTCAAAACACATCTTTTCTTCTCTTTCTTTATCTCATTTCTTAGTTTTTCTTAGTTTTTAGCTTTTCTTAGTTAGTTTTTCTTAGTTTTAGAGTTCTTCTCTTTTTGAGAATAACTAGTTATGTTTTTGTAATTTATTTTCTTTTCGATTCAATAAATGGGTGTGAAAATTCCATTTGGAGGTTTTCCAGCAACGGGAATAGCAACAAAGTACTGTAAGGATTTTATTTTCTTTACAATTATTTTTTATGCTTTATTATTACATGTTATATTTAATTTGTCTGTGATTAAATTTAACTTTGTTGGCTGTTTGTAAACATGATATAATAATAACGTTGTTATGCTTGCGAAATATAAAATAGGTAAAAATCTCTAACATGAATTGATTTTGTTTTTATTCAAGATTTTATATTAAGAATGTTAGAGAGAAATATATTATTTTTCATTACAAACTTAAATCTAAAAATTAGATTTTAAGGTTTAGTTATCCGGTCTCATTTAGAGTAGTGCTCTTTTATTTGTTGGTACAATCGCCCGGTAGTTAGAGTGAAGCTCTATTTCAAAAGTTTTTATAAGAATTATTATCTGAAAATGTATTGACAACATGTTTTTAGTAGTGGTTTTAAAACTTGAAAGTTAGTACTCAGATAACTAAATTCTTAGGTTTAATTTGGACACCTTGAATAAAGTTTAAATTTTCTAACCCCACCAAAGGTGGCATTTAAATGGTTCATTTTCAATCTCTTAGAAAAAAGCAATTAATTTAATTAACCAAATTAGTTATCAACCCTACCCATAAGTGTTAATTGATTTGTTTAGTTAACAAAGAATATCTAATCCCACCAAATGTGGTATTCATATAAAAAAAGAGAGAATCAATAAATATCAATTTATATCTTTAATAACCTAAATAATATGAGCAAGCATAATTAACTTAGTTATTATATCCATAAATACTCCACTATTATAAATGATAAAATTTGAATCAATATTTATTGAATCTGTATCTATGTTTATTTTTATGTTATTAGGTAAAAAATACAAAAACCTAAATATCATGACACGATGTTTAGGATTTAATTTTGTTTTTAAAAGTTTGAATAATAAATTAAAAACCACATATGTTCCTTCCTTAGATCGACCTTGGGAGTATACTTATCATTTTCTATGAAATGATTCGTGCACTTGCGATAGTTTTATAAATATAAAACCAAAGTATTGATAGGATCGACGATCCCGGTTCTACTCATCAAGTTTTTGGCACCATTGCCGGGAAAGGAATAGTATTTTTAAATTATTTATCAAAATTTTAAAAACATTTTGTGTTGTAATATAATACCATGAATATTAAAAAACAGTTTAAAAAAATAAATAAATTTGAAAATAAATAAATAAAAATATATAAAAATAAAAAACTTTAGTTTATTATTTTCTTTTAAAAACAATAATAAAAAAATAAAATAACATAGGATTCTAGTTATTTTATTATTTTTCTTGACAGGAGTTTTAAATTTGCGTTTTCAATAGTCTATGTGTGGTAGGAGATCCTTAGGAAACCCCGTTACACCATATGTAAATAATATTCATAAATTTAAACAAGTGTCAAAAAGATTGGATTCCAACCATCAACCTGTTTTTGAGCCAAACATAGAACCAAGTCTCAATCCTTTATTGGAACCGAAAGAAATGGAAGAAAACCAACATGTCAGGGAAACCACCATGAAGGAGTTTGCAAGACCAGTGATTGGCACGACAACTACCGCTATCTAGCTTGGTGAGGCTGCTCAGAATTATGAGGAGCAATGGGAGAAAAGACTGCCTCAGAGACATAAAACCTCTTTGAGATGTTGGGTGCTACTTCCCAATAGAAAAGCTCACGAGTGAGAAAAGTTGGAGTTCATGAAATCGATTCCAGCAATGAAGTTCAACAAAAACTTGTTCAATTGACCAAGCAAGTTGCCCTTCTCACTACGCAAACCAATACCAATAATGAACAGTATGGTTTGTATAGTAACATGGGACATGGTACTGAAGCTTGTCCATAACAAGGAGAAACAACAGCTGGACCTGAACAGGTTAATGTATTGGGAGCATATCAGCAGAGACCAAGGTTCGACCCCAATTCAAATACCTATAATCTTGGGTGAAGAAATCATCCAAACTTTTCCTGGAGGCAAAACAACCCTCCTTTCACTCAAAGCTCAAATCAGCTAGGCCAGAAATTCCACCCACCTATTCCAAGAAGCATTCCAAATAAATCAACCCTGGAGAACAACTTGAATTCTTTTATTCAAGTTTGTAGAGATAACCAATCTAAAACCAATCAACGGTTGGACTCTCTGAAAGCTTATATAAAAAAGGTGGAAGTTCAAGTAGAACAGTTAGTTGAACATTTGCAAAAACAAAGCAAAGACTAATTTGATGGTCAAATGGGGTAAAATAAATTCAATGAAGAGGAGACATTGAGTTTGTCATTCTACAATCTCCAAGCAACGTCTTACTAGAAGACGATAATTTTTAGTCTTATGTGGGAGGTCACCCATTATTGTATTTTCCTTTGTATTAGTTTTATTTTGTGTGTAATAAAATTCAAATGAAATAAATTCGTTTGTTTCAAAAATTGTGTCCATTCTTTAAATTTAGCATTAAAAAAACAAATTAGGTTCCCTGCACCTTTTTGCTTTAAGCCTATATATTTTGTCAAGTGAGAAATCTTTCTTAGAGATATCTACTATTTTTTAAGAGTTAAATGTTGATACACAATAGGAGGAGGTTCAATTTCAACTACAAATAACCATAGGAGATGTTGAAGATAGGTGGAAAATGATGAAAGACTATACAATGTCAATCATTGGCAATGTAACTTCCAGCATACAATTACAAGAGGCTGCAAGGAATTATGAATTGAAAAAGATTCATTATTCTTTGTTGCCTTCCTTTTACGGTGTCCCTAATGAAGACCCTTTTTCATTTCATTCAAGAATTCTATGCTATTGTCCAAACCTTTTCACTCATGCAATCAATGAAGATCAACTTAGGATGACGTGTTTTCCTTACACCCTCAAGGATAAAGCTTGGTCATGGTTCATTACCCTACAGTCGGGTTCTCTAAAAACTTGGGAGGTAGTATATGAAATGTTTATGGGTAGGTTCTATTCCCATCAAAAGATTGTTGATCTAAGGACGAAGATAGCAACATTTTCTCAAAAGTATGAAGAGCCCTTTCATGAAGCGTGGGAACGATTCAAACTCTTTTTCATTCAATGTCATAATCATATCTTTCCATTGCAACTACATAACCAATTCTTTTATGATGGATTGACACTACAGAGTCAATACATGGTTGATAATGTTGTTTGAGGTGCTGTGGGAGAAAAAAACTGCAGAGGAAACCTATAATCTTTATGAGTTGTTGGGTTCTAATTCCCAACAAAGAAGTGCTAGAAGGAGAACAAGAGTCAATGAAGTTGGCTCCGATAATGAGATAACTTTGCAACTTGCTGAATTGACTAAACAAGTGCAACTTCTCACTACCCACCAAATGCCAAATCAAGAGGTGTGTGAAGTGTGTTTTTTCAATTGGGCATGGTACTCATAATTGTTCAAATACTTGTGACTCTAGTGTCGATGCCATGAAGGAAGTCAAATCCTTTCAAAGGTATCATCCAAACACCTATAATCACCCTAACCATCATTGGAAGCAAAACAATTACCCAACCTACACCCAATGTCCAACACTAAGGTCGAATAACAATCACCCTTACCCATCAAGCCAATCTTTTAAGCCAACCTTAGGGGATAGCTTGAATGATTTTATTCAAGTTAGTCATGACAACCTGCAGATAGATCTCTTAAGTATCCAAAGGGAATAGTTGAGGATGTGTTAGTACAAGTAGACAAACTGATAATACCTGTTGACTTTGTGGTTCTGGATATGCAAGAAAATCCAGCATTGGACAGAGAGCACACAATATTTCTTGATACAACGTTTATGGTGACTACTAAAACTATTATTGATGTCCAAGATGGAAATTTGACAATGACAGTCTTAGGAGAGACTGTTCATTTTAAAGTTTTTGATTCTTCACCTTTTCCTTTTATTTCTGCCACCGATGAAATATTCGATGTTGACCCTTTTGGATAATCTTGTCCAAAACACCTTTTCCCGAACTAGAATAGAAGACAAGCTTGAAACTGTTCTTACACTTGAAGACGTCGAAGAAGATTTAGATGAGAAAATTAAAGGGTACCTTAAACGACTAGACAATGATGAAGTAATGACAAAATCTAGTACACTTTTAAATCTACCCAGTTCTTCATCTAGTAAAGAGGCCAATCCACCTGAACTTGAACTCAAAGACTTACCTGTGCACTTAAAATATGTGTTTTTGGGATAAGGAGAAAATTATCCAGTGTTAATTTCTTCAACCTTGACCAACACCCAAGAAAAGGAACTTATCAAAGTGCTTAAACAGTTTAAGAAAGCTATAGGCTGGAGTGTCGGGGATATACGAGGCATTAGTCCTATGATGTGTATGCACAAGATCAACTTAGAGGATGGTGCTAACCCTGTACGAGAGGCCCAAAGAAGACTAAACCCAAATATGCAAGAGATAGTTAAAAAAAATTCGTAAATTGTTAGAAGAAGGAATTATCTATCCTATTACGGATAGTAAGTGGGTTAGTCCAGTGCATGTGGTACCTAAGAAATCTGGGATAACAGTTGTTAAAAATGACAAAAGTGAATTAGTGCCCACTAGAATAATCACTGGATGGAGAATGTGTATAGATTTTACGAAACTAAATTTATATACTAAAAAAGATCACATTCCTCTTCCATTCATTGATCAAATGTTGGAAAGATTAGTTGGGCACAAATTTTACTGTTTTCTACATGGATTGTTTGGATATTATCAAGTACCTATAGCACCAGAAGATCAAGAAAATACCACATTTACATGTCCTTTTGGGACATTTTCTTTTCGAAGAATGCCATTTGGGTTATGCAATGCCCCTGCCACTTTCCAGAGATGCATGATATCTATTTTCTCGGATATGGTGGAAAAATTCATTGAGATTTTCATGGACGATTTCTCTGTCTTTGGGAACTCATTTGATAATTGCTTATATAAATTGACTTTGGTTTTAGAAAGATGCATTGAATGCAATCTCACCCTTAGTTGGGAGAAAAGTCATTTTATGGTTCAACAAGGGATAATTTTAGGACATATAATTTCAAACAAGGGTATTGAAGTTGATAAGGCAAAAGTTGAATTGATCCAAACTACCTCCCCCTACATCTGTGAAGGGGATAAGAAGCTTCTTAGGACATGCAGGATTTTACAAACGATTTATTAAAGATTTCTCTAAAATAAGTCATCCCTTATGTAACTTGCTATCAAAAGGTGTTTATTTTAATTTCAACAATGACTGCCTTATTGCCTTTAATACCTTGAAAGAGAAACTAACATCTACCCCTGTTATTATGGCATCAAACTGGTCTTTACCTTTTGAAATAATGTGTGACGCTTCTGATTATGTTATAGGAGTAGTCTTGCGACAAAGAGTGGATAAGTGTTTGCATGTCATCTACTATGCTAGCAAAACACTTAATGATGCCCAAATGAATTATACCACCACTGAAAAGGAATTCTTGGCTATAATGTTTTCTTTAGACAAATTTCGGTCTTATTTAGTAGGATCTAAAGTGATTTTTCATTCTGATCATGCTGCTTCAAGATACCTATTAAGTAAACCAAAATGCAAAACTAAGATTAATCAGGTGGGTCTTACTCTTACAAGAATTTGACCTAGAAATCAAGGATAAGAAAGGCAGTGAAAACTTAGTAGCTGACCATTTGTCTAGGTTGATTTTTGACTTCAATTCTCTTAAAGATTAGAGTAATGAAGATACAGTTGAAACCTTTTCTGATGAACAGTTATTTTCAATAGGTCTGAACCCATGGTATGTTGATATTGTAAACTATCTTGCCACTGGTGTTTTATGACCTAACACTTCATATCGGGACAAGAAAAGGTTTTTTAAAACTATTAAGGACTATTTCTGGGATGACCCTTATTTATACAAGATTGGTCAAGATCAAGTCATCCGGAGATGTGTACCTGGAGAAGAACATAAGAGAATTCTAACTTTTTGTCATGAACTTTATTGTGGGGGCCATTTTGGTGGTGAAAAGACAGCCCGTAAGGTATTACAGTCTGGATTCTTTTGGCCCACTCTTTTTAAAGATGCTCATATGTTTTGTGCACAATGTGATAGATGTCAAAGAAAAAGAAACATAAGCAAAAGAGATGAAATGCCTTTGACATCTAATTTAGTTGTTGAACTCTTTGATGTATAAGGGATTGACTTTATGGGTCCTTTTCCCCCATCCAATGGTTTTCAATATATATTTGGTTGCTGTGGATTATGTATCCAAGTAGGTAGAAGCTATCCCCACTAAAACCAATGATGCTAATGTTGTTGTTAAATTCTTGAAGGATTTAATATTCAGCAGGTTTGGAATGCCTAGAGCTATAATAAGTGATGGGGGTAGCCATTTTTGTAACAAGATCTTTGATGGAGTACTAAACAAGTACAACATCACACATAAAGTAGCTACTCCATATCATCCTCAAACTTCTGGTTTAGTGGAAGTAAGTAATAGGCAAATTAAGGGAATATTGGAACACACTGTGCGTCCTTCAAGGAAGGATTGTGTATTTAAGTTAAATGATACCTTATGAGCATACCACATCGCTTACAAAACACCTATTGGGATGAACCCTTACTGATTAATCTTTAGGAAAGCGTGCCACCTTCTAGTTGAACTTGAACACAAGGCTTACTGGGCAATTAAAGAGTTAAACATGGATTTAAATAAAGTTGGAGAAAAATGGTTACTCCATCTTAATGAGTTGGAAGAAATTAGGAATGAAGCCTATGAGAATACCAAATTATACAAAGAGCGTACTAAGTGTTATCATGACAAGAGGCTAGTTCCTAAGACTCTTCACCCTGGAATGAAAGTTCTTTTATTTAACTCTCGTTTGAGATTGTTTCTAGGAAAGCTGAGATCAAGATGGGATGGACCATTCAAAATAGTTCAAGTATTTGAACATGGAGTAGTAGAACTATTGGATTCTAAGACACAAAAAACATTCAAAGTCAATGGGCATCGTGTGAAGCCTTATTTAGAAGAACCAAACAACATTGCTGAAATGGATTGCATTTGGCTAAGTAACCCTTAGCACCATAAATTTACGTCTTGCTAAGACGTTAAACTAAGCGCTAGATGAGAGGCAACCCATCATTTTAGGTAATTTTCTTTTATTTGTTTTATTTATTTAATTTCTATTGTTTATTTTAGTTTAATTACATGTGAATAATTTTAAAATTGTTAAAACTAAAAATATTTGTTGAGATTTTAGAAGTTCACAGCGATCTGTCTGAGTGAACTTTATTGATGAATATGATGGATGCACCTGCATTTCTCTATTACTACTTGTACATTCTCAAGAAATAGGTAATCTTTCTTCTATTTTCTTTTTATCTTTAATTTACAGTTGTTATGTTGAGGACAATGAAAGTTCTAGGTTGGGGTTGGTGAAAAGTTACCATGCTAAAAAAAATTTAACAATTTTAAAAATTAAAAAAAATATAATAATAATTTTTTTTATTTTATGTTCATATTTTCATTTTTATTGTGTTTGGTTTTATTTATTTTGTGTGATTTAATAATTTTGTAATTTTAGAATTAATTTTAAAAAAAATTCTCACAAAATTTTATCATTTCTTTAAATCAAATTTAAATAAATAATTAAGTCTTTTGTACTGTTAGATTAATTTTTGAAAACATATCATGAAATATTTTATAATATTTTTTGGTAATTAGTTAGTTTTTGTCATAACTAGTATTTCTTGATAAGATGTGGAAATTATATTAAACCTAAAATCGATGCTTATGAATTATTTTTTAGTGGAGACTACCTTTGTGAGAAATAATTTGAGCCTAATTTCCTTTATTCAGAGTGAAATATATATTTTTTCTACTCCAAACACATTTCTTATTTCTTCAAATTTTTAGATAATCTCTATAGGTATTAGCATTGAATGTATGAATTTTTTTTTCTCATCTTAATAGAGTGTCGTATATTTTTTTTTTTTGCTTAGATTAAATGATTTAAGTAGAAATTGATAGTATATGCTTTTATCGCATTCGTGCATGACTGTTATAAAAAAAAGACATATATGAGGTGACCTAAACCAAAATCAAACAGAAAAGCCACAAAATTAATCACTCACCAAATTTGTTTTAAAAAAATATACAATCTGTACATGGGTTGACTCTCTAAAATATATATATATATATATATATATTGCAAAAAAATCTTCAGAAAAAAAGGAAAAATAGAAAGGTAAAGAATATATATAGTATAATCTACATACTATGACCCACATTGCTTACAAAGTTGTGAGTACATGCTAATTACAAAAGAAAGATATAGGAAGTAATTCCCTAAAAAGTCATTGCACTTTCTTAATTTGTAAAAGGCATATATCTTGAAATTCTTTCTTAATGAGTTTGATTTATGCATGAAAATAATTTTTATATATGATATCTTTATAATTTATACATTTGATTCCTTTCATTAGATCAATATTAAAATAACACTTTGAGCCTTTATTCTTTATACATATGCGAACATATTAGTTCATTTCTATACATCAACTCTTTCGCATATAAATTAGTATGAGTGTTTGAACCCATAAGATTTAGTGTTTTGAGAGTATTGACTTGTGAGGAATAGAGTCGAAGCGAATTCGGATTCATGACACTGAAATTGGGTGAAATTAAATTGATAAATTTTTTATATGAAATATGAAAATAATTTTCGACTAATTATTATAATAAATCATGATTGTTTAAAGAGATTAAAATAACTTATGGTTGAGATTTTAATTATGATCTTAAAGGAGATTAAAAAGTATGAGACATTTTTGTGATATGTTGTTTTCTTTTATTCTTAAAAGTTAATTTTTGATTTTGTTGTAATTTTAGTTTTTAAGTTGATTGTTTTTATTATTTATTTTAATTTTTACATTTAGTTCAATGTTTATGGGTATCATTACTAAAAATACTCACGAGACTCAAACTCGTCTACTAGGGCAACCTAGGGGTTTAAAGGCTTGTTGCATAGGCTAAATGCAACCGTGTCAATCCACGGAAGTGATTTAGGATAGTTTAATTTTTAGTTTTTATCATTTCTCTTGCTAAGGGACTAGCAAGAAGTTAGTTGGGGGTTATGATGAGTGCTCAAAAAGCACTAAAATTACCATGATTTTATGCACATTAATTGATTAAAAATATATATATTTATATGATTTTATCATATATTTATATATATTTGTCTTTTCGGAATCACGGGTATTTTTATTGTTTTTCAGGTATTTTCGCTTAAAAATGTAACTTAAAGACTTAAAGAGGAATACTGGAGGCAATACATCACAAATATATTCAAAAATAAATGAGGAAAAGTCAACAAATAAGAAAAAATTAGACAAAATGGATCAAAAAGGTAAAAAAATGTCAATGCATGAATGATGACCAAATCTGGCCTTGCCCATCTGTCCTTCCTTCCTCTATAGGTGTGATCAATTTGTACCACCAACTCACAATAATGTAGGTATGAATACGACGAGGTCCATTGGCAGGAAAAATATACAAGTACAACCTCCCACTTCTGGAAATTAAAGTACAATTAAGAAAGAAATTTTAGGGACTCATGACAAGTCTTGTTACTCAAACATATTCTACATAGACTCAAAGAGTCTTGCACCTATCATCAATGCTTCAGATAGGAGCACCTCTGTAGTACATAAAGTACAAGACACCTTGTAACTTCAGAGCTAACTTTCCAAATATTTCCCTCCAAAAAGAAGAAATGTTGATCTTTCAAAGGCCAATTTTGACATAACTTTTCATCTGGGAGTCCAATTGAATAAAAAACTACCAATAATAGGATGTTGTTACACATATTTTTAACATCTAGATCAAATGAGAAATCCTATGATTGGAAAGGTAATAATCACACAAAAGTGGGCTCAACACTACTAGCGTGGCTTAGAGGGTCGTGAACCCTAATGACAAGATAAACCTTCTAGTCTATAAGTCATAGAGGGTTGATGTTATGGTGTAAATTAACCCATGTTATGTGACATAATATGAGAGGTACTAGTCACTAGATGACTTATAAGCCAACCTAGTAGACGCTATATCAGTAGATGAGCATCATTATCGGATAAATATCCAAAAGGATAAATGAGTAGCAAATAATCTCTTAATTATTTGACAAAAAAATAATTATAGATAGATAATTTTGACATTAAGATAAATCTATCACAACGAATAATGGTCGTTAATAGGTAGTATCATATATATTCACTCTGTATACTTCAGACATGATAACTTGACAAGAGACAAACACTACAATACATAATTTCTCCTTAAATTTCTCTTCACCTCTCTAGATCATGGGAAGAGACACTAATCTCTACCTTCTTTGCTAACTATTCAGACTTACTTAAGCATTGAAAAAACAAAAGTCGTCACACCCTTGGGTGATTCGAGGTTCTAACATTTTGTTCTCAGTTCTTAGGTCTATAAGAAGGATAAGTGCAACCAGATAAAAATTTGTATCAATAAATTATAAATCTATTTGGTTTTATATTATGTTTGCAAACTCAACTTGTTAATGTCTTGTTTACTTTGTTAGTTAACCTAGGTTTTCTAAGGTATCGAGCTCATTTGGGTAAGGTTATTAATGTTAATTTTTGAATTGGATGCAAAAGATTGAAAGATTACTATTTTTCATCCTTAAATTACTATTATTATTTTTATTTTCACCTCCATTTTGCATATATTATATGCATTAATTTGCGACCTCTCCTTGGGTTTTAGTATTCATCCAATTTTCTTTCGATTTTTGGGTTTGTAAGTCTGTTTTATTTAATTCTTCATGTAGCTAGTCTCTTCTTCTTAATTTATTCATGTTTAATTTAGTCGTTCTAATTTTAATCTAATTTTCAATTTTGATAAAAACCATCTTAGTTGAAGCAATATCGCCCTTTTAAAAAATATATATGTTTTCAATTTAAAAAAAAAGAGTGTTGCTGAATTAATTTCATATATATTCAGAATGAAGACGACAAACAACTTCTCAATGTAATAAATCGTAGAAAATAGTCAAATCCAACAAATAATAATTAATGACAAAATTAAAACAAGAAGGAATAAGATAGAAAGAAAGCCAAGCAACCGCTTCAAAACGTCTCTTAAGAATCCCCAAATAATACTCTAATCAGTAATCCCGTCCGTTTCGCTTTCACCCTGCTGCAAAAATCATTAAAATATGCTCCCTCTCTTTTCGTTTTATCGGAAAATCTGAAACCTTTCTTTCACTTTCTTGCTTTTTTCTGCCGATGAAAATTCTACCATTAAATATCGCGATTTTTCTTCTTCTTCTTCTTCATATTATCCATGTCGCAACTGAATCGCCGAACGCCGTTGTTGTCAGATACTAACCCAAGGTTACCGTCGCCAAGGGGGGCTCCACAGGGGCCTAGCTTCGCAGAGTTTTCTGGCGGTGCGACAGCCGAGTGCGCCGCCGTTTGTTGTTGCTGTCCGTTCACGATTATAAACTTGCTGTTCTTGGCCGTGTACAAAGTCCCAGCAGGAGTTTGCCGGAATGCTTGGGTAAAGACCAAGGAACGACAGCGTTTCAGGAATAATAAGAAGAAGCAAGGTGTTTTGCTTGAACAAAGGCCCATTGGACCTATTGGGCTGACGCGTGAGGAGTTGGAAATGGAGGCAAGGAGAGTAAAGGAAGGTGGTAATGCTAATACTAATGAGGATGATGAAGCTTCTAAGACTGTTGATTTGTTAGAGAAGCAGATGTGGAGCCAATTCAATGAAACTGGATTTTTTAGGAGTCAATCTCAAAGAGAAGTCATAAAAAGAAAGGGAAAATAATGATTATAATATCTAAAAATTATGGGAGTTTTTTAGAAATTATATTTTGTGTGGATTTGGGCATTTAATGAACTTGTACATAATAGTTTGAGACTTTTTCCGAAATGGTGAAGATTCTCTCGTATAATTTATAAAAAGTATATAAAAATAGTAAACTTATATTTACTAATAATATTATACGATTTATCCTAAATTTATGATAAAAAAAATTTCTAAATTTTTTTAATCGTTATAATCAATTCTAAACAATCTTATATATATATATATATATATATATTATCAGAGTAGCCAAAAAAATCTTCTTTTTCTATTCAAACATCTTATTTAAAGAGAACTGCCGATAATTTTCTTCCTTTTAAGTTTTGTTATCAACAAACACTAATACTATTCTCTTCAAGATGAGTATAATTTTATTAAATAAGACAAACATGTTAGTGTAGTTGATGAATCATTAACGAATGAATGGATAAAGTTTCATTAATATTGTTTCAAGGATTGATAATCTAATTGTATGAAAAGAATGGGCAATATTACATCTACTTAATGGTGTTATTAATATGAATAATTTAACACAATAATTTATTCCTATATGAGGGGAAAAATTGCCTTTAAATCTTGAATTATACTTTTCTTGGATTATAGTATAAATGGTGCCATTAATAATTGATAAATAAATAGACAAAAATCTTCAAATTTTAAGTCATTTATCTACATTTTTAATCTATTTTACTTATTGAATGCACTAACACAATAGAATTTCACTAAAAAAAGACTTACTAAGTTGGCTCAAGGAAATTTTCTCTTACTTCATATTATATTCAAATCTTTTAGGTTGAGGATCCAAGACAACACCTCCATTATTGATCATTTTATGTTACACACATTTTTCACTATCTAAACTCTTCTATTCTAACCTCTTTTTTCACACAATCTCTTCTATTTAATGTCTTTCTTGTCATTATTCTTATTCTTTTCACTCTTCTTGCTCTTTCTCTAGACACAGATATAACAACATTATATATGTATACAACTATATACAACATCATTGCATATGTATAACGCGGTATACACTTATATGAGAGGTGGAAAGTGAAGCCTTATATAAAAATAAAGTGGTGAGAAATACTGAATTGTTGCCAATCTCAAGTTTTTATAATATATCACCACCAAAAGTCAAAAACAAGCTTCAAATTTTAATTTGTACTTTCTCATGGAGTAGCCACATTTTCTTTGTCAAGTGGAGCGAGTTCCTCCCCATCCATACCAGGCTCATTGCCAGCAACCCCTAAACGGAGAAGTATCTCCTCCCATTTCTTAGCAGGTCCCTATGAATAATACCATCATATTCATCACTTACAAGAAGGGGATAGACTCTTCTTAATGCTTTGGAGTTGTAATTAATTAGTAGCTTACCTTCCAAGACAAATCTTGAGCCATGCAGTTCTTTATCATCTCAGTCAAAGCTGGAGTCCCATACATTTCTAGGGCTCTAATCACTGAGGTTGCTACTGCTTTTACATCAGCAGCATCAACAGCATCAACAGCATCACACTGAAAAGTTTAACTGTTAGAACTTGAACTAAAAAAAAATAGTCCCTTGGCTCAGTCTCTCTTATCATTTTATGGATTTTAAAACTATGAAATGAGAGATTACTTCTACACTGAAGGCCCCCATCTGAAATCCTGTAAATCCATCTTTGACAGTATCTACCAACCCACCAGTTGAGGCAACAATTGGTATCTGCATGTATCAATGAGCTAGAGGCAGGACATTAGGGTTTGATCTTTAAGAAAAATCATAGAACATAATGTAATAATCGTTGCCAAGTGTATTACAGTTCCATAACGCATAGCATGCAATTGAATGAGACCACAAGGTTCAAATCTACTAGGAACTAATATGAAATCAGCACCAGCTGTAATCATATGAGCCAAAGGAACATTGAATTTTGCTACTCCTCTCGCCTTGTCAAGGTATAATATCTCCAACTGTTCAAGTTGCTTCTCCATTGGCTTTTTACCTGTCCCTTGAGTAGAAAAATCATATTTTCACATAATAAGGAAGCATGTGGATATGTTTCAGATCAACTTGTAGTAAGAGACGTTAGCGCTTGCTCAAATTGCGTCTTTACCAGGACTATTATCTGAACATTTTCCTTGATAAATTGGGGAATGGCTTCTATAAGAATATCTGAACCTTTTTGCTCTTCAAGCCTACCAATGAATCCAATGACAGGGATGTCTTTGTCCACTGGCAATCCCAATTCTGCTTGCAAGGCTTCTTTCAAAAGAGGTTTTGCTTCCATTACCTGAGATAACAATATGAAAATTGAATTTCTTTTCCCTCACTTTTATCGTATACAACAGTTGATGCACCTATATGTTCATGAAAGCTTTTTTTAACTAAAGAAAGAGTCGTACCGATGAAGCATCATATTTGATATCAATATATTTGTCAGTTAATGGGTTGCACTCTTGAACATCCATGCCATTGACAATGCCAATAATTCCAGTTTTCCGAATGATATTATCCAATTCGACTCCTTTATCAACACCATAAATAAGTTCTTGGGCATAGTATGGACTAACAGTTAAGACCTTGTCTGATTCTAAGATTCCAGCTTTCATCCAATTAATTTTCCTCCCCTTCACTGGTTTGTCATAGCTGCAGAATGTTTGAAGAATGGTACAGAAACTTAAATCCAAAAAATGGTACTGCTTTGTTGATTCCATTAACAACTTACCCATCAATGAAATCAAAAGAACTTCTAAAATCATCAGGGAGATTGAGGTGTGAAAAGGCTGCAAATGCAAATCTTCCCTGATAAGCAATGTTGTGAATGCAAAAGACTACCTGAAATTAACAACATGCATAATCATGTCTTTTACCAAACCAGTAATTCGACTTGGAAATTTGAAATACCCAATCATTCAAAAAAAGAAGACAATAAACAAAAATAATGTGAAAACATACTTTAGCATTCTTGTATGCTCCTTTGGGTTTGTATATGGATTTTAGGTAGCAAGGGATTAAGGCAGTGTGCCAATCATTGCCAATGAAAACAACATCTTCACCTGGATTCAGAAATATCTTAGTATTATCATTTCAGAAATATCTTAGTATTATCATTGATGTTCAGAAAAAAATAGCCAGTTTTTAGAATTATATATGAATTTGCATACCATATGGTCCAGAAAAATGTTTGCTGCTGTTAAGATTCAGAACTCTTGGTGCTTCTGTAGCTGTGATAACTATATTTTATATAGTTATTTGCGTCTTTTTTATTAATTATAATTTCTAGTTCTTTACATTTTTAGTTAATTTTTAATTAATTAAATTAATATTTAATATTAGTTTTTAATAAATATATTTTCAAGAAAATTAATGAATTTTAATAAAAAAAGACTTAATTGCAATTATAAAAAACTTAAAATTTAATTTGAATTAAAAGTGAGTGAAATTGCAAATATCAAATGATTAGAAGTTAATTTAAATTAAATTTGTGTGTCAAAATACAATTAATAAAAGTTGAATTTTCTGCGCAGGAGAAGAAGCCACTCACGTCATTCATAACATCCAACACCCACCGTTCGATCGTCCAATAAACGGTCAAGATCTGGCGCGTGCAATCCAGATGCGACAAAAGAGAGTAGACCCGGTATTCCTAAAACACATGGCTCGACGACAAGTGGGGCCCACCTGTCGTGCAGGCTGGCATGCAGGGTGGGACCCAAGTGTCGGCTACGCAGAAGTGTCTCCCGAGGCGCATCACTTACCGTTGGATCAGTTGAACAGTCCAGATTTAAGCGCGTGGAATCAAGCTGTCGCGCACCGAGCAGCTCGCCTACATTCCCGTGCGACGCAGTTCTTCGCATCAGAGTGCGCCATCGCGTCCCATCGAATAAGAAGCAACCACATGTTTCCTAAATCTTCCAGCCAATCATATGACGACACATGGCATGTATTTGGTAAAATAAAAACACAGAAACGACACCCACTCACCAGCTCTTTATGCGTCGCCACATGTCGAAGCCAGTTGTTGCGCACTTCCAGCGTGATAAGATCTTGTGCGACACGATCCAGCTGTTCTCCATGCACCCGTTCTTCCCACCAAATGAAAGGCTGTCACGTGTCTCTTTATATCTTGCAGCCAATAAAATGATGACACGTGGCATGCGTTTAAAGAAAAAAAATCAGAAAAGCGCAGAACGGTCTTCACGCGTGTTATTTCTTTTAATTCTTCCCATGTATTTTTGTCCCCCAATACATGTATTTTGATAAAAAGAAAATATTAGTTGTATAGGGGATATATTTGGACGCGAGAAAAAAGTGGGGAGGAGAGTTTTCAGTTTACATTTTACACCATTTTTTTGCACTTCAAGTTTTAGTTTTCTCTCTGCGTGTTTTAGAAAACACACAGAAACTTTTATTTGACATTTTTGTGTTGTATTTTCTTAGGAAATAGAAAGAAAGAAGACAACGAAGAAGAAAAAGGAAAAATTTATTTATCATTGAGGAATCGTGAAAGAGTTTCTTCTAATCTTTTTCTTTTAAATTTTATTTCTCTAAAATGTTTGATTATTGTTGTGTTGTAATTTTAATTTCTGCTATGAACTAATTTATTTGTTTTAGGGTTGCAGTGTAGCTTAAATTATGAAACTTGAATTAATTATTTTTGAATGATTTATGGAACGGTTTTAAGTTGTTTATTTTATCTGTGTTTAATGCTTTTAATTATCAAAAGATTAATTAATTAATCTGTGACACTTAAATAAACTTGGAAAAAGAATTTTTGTGTGTTGCTCATGATAAAATAACGTATATATATAAGAGATAGAAATATACTTTTATTGTATGTGTAACTGTTTGAGAACTTAGAACTTAATAAATCTGGTTGAATTTAATTCTCATAGAAATATAGTGAATTATTTTAACGAGATGTGTCTGTATGGAGCTCGGAAAAGCTATATGGATAAATTAGGAGTTCTTGGTTAACAACTCAAACTACGAGAACATAAATCAAGAGAAAATAAAATGATTCAAGTGGATTAATTTGATGAAACTGCAATCCTAAAATTTTCTTACAAACTGTTATAAAAATTAATTAGTCAAACTGCATCAAATTATCGACTGTTTGGATAAAATTAGGTTGAAATAATTTTAGAAATTAACAAATACTAGTAACAAATCTCCGTGGGAACGATATTTTACTTATCATATTATTACTTGTGACCGTGTATACTTGCACGATTTTATGTCCTCCTAAAAGAGACAACAAACTGCCTAGATCATAGAAGGGGAAGATTGAGAAGGGAAAAAAATACTAAAAAAAAAAAAACTGGTAAGATAATAAAGAAGAGTGTCCTAATATTTATGTGTATATCTATATGTCTATGCATACGAATTTATATAATGTCAAAATTTATCAAGTTCATAATCACAAAAAGGCTTTTATAGGCTCTTTAGAAACTAAAGGATACGGCTCTCTAAACCATTACTTGCGTGCATTTCATTAGTTTTGAAAGCATAAACAGCAGAAGGATACTGATTTACCAGAAACATTGTTTATGAACACTGATATCGAATAGGAAGTTCATGAAATAAACAGGTTGGTACAGGATTGAAACAGAACAAGTAACTCAAATATGGAGAACGATTACTTGGCATAACAGGCTAAACCGATCTTGGTTGTCCTCATAGTCCTCTCCGGCAATAGGACCATAAACTTTGGATCCAGTTTTCCCCCACACCTAAAAGATCAATGACCCCTTATGAGTTTAAGATATTTTCATATTGACTTACCAGTCACCAAGTAACTGCTTTGTAAAGTAATATAAACAGATAATGCTTAAGAGGACCAACCTTTTCAAGGAACATAGGGTGATACACAAACACACGATCCACTCCTCTCTTGTAGCAATGGAAGAACCGGACTTTCTCAGTAGTTTGTCTCACTTGAAGCTATAAATAAGAAAAAAGGAAAAAGTTTAACAGATGCAAATGGAAGGCAGAGACAAGATTGACCCATGCTCATAACGTACCTCAATTATGACTTCTGTATCCCATGCATCTTTGTACTGGTCGTAACGTGGAGAGACAGTCATAACACGATGCCCACTGGAAAACAACTAACTATACTTAGCTATACCCTATTATAAACTTTAACTTGCCTAGCTATTGAAAATTTGATGAAATAGATGGTCAAGAGGATAGAACTTACTGCCATAGCTGGCGGTAGACCTCCAAGAACATCTCCAAGCCCACCGGTTTTGCTCCAAGGACCGACTTCAGTTCCAATAAATACTAAATTCATCCCATTTCCACAAATAATGAAGCTTGCAGGCCTTGAGTGTCTTCTCTGGGAAAACTTGCTTCTTTTTTGGCTTCTGGCTAGTTTTGATTTGGAATTGAAATGGAGCTGATCCACTTTGTTTAAAGCTCTTAAACCAGAATGAGTTATGGTATGCTTCAATTTCATCAACCAAAGTTTCTCTGAAGTTGCTGCTTTAGTATCTGATCCAGAATGTGCTCCATAGTTGAATTGTAAAAATTTTGATAGAAAGCATGAACCGGTTATACTTGCCATTTCCAATATGTTGTACTGAAAAAGAAAATTTGTACAGAAATTGTTGGAGGTAAGGACAACTTAGATATACATTGAAACAATATTATAATATAGATGGGTTTATAAGTTCTTGACTACCCCTCTAACCTTTTGGTTAAAACCCATAGTTGTAGGCATGTCTAGCAGACAAGATATGAGCGTCGGCACTCGATAGTTCAAACTGGTTGAAACTTAGAAAATA
Organism: Hippophae tibetana; assembly: GCA_037013495.1. NCBI lineage: Eukaryota > Viridiplantae > Streptophyta > Magnoliopsida > Rosales > Elaeagnaceae > Hippophae > Hippophae tibetana. Next base: position 49,431,033 of record CM072802.1, read on the forward strand.
TTAAGAAAAATAGGTGTATCCAAAACCCAATGCAAATAAAAAAAATTAAGACATCCATGTCCTAAAAGAATTTGGGTAACATAGCACAGACCTCAGAAATCTATGAAGTGTATACACAGGCTCATTATCTTGAACAGAGTAGATCTAAATGCATTGATTCCAACTTCAATCTGAGTCCCATTTAACCATTCACTAAATAAAAGCAAGCTGCTTGCATTATCAGAGAAGACAAATTCTCTGAACCCCAAGAATGGCAGTGACTTGCTCGGCCTTTAGCAACCCAGAAGTCTCAATTGCTCCCTAAATAACTAATGCGACTAATTCCAAAAAGAAAGCTCTCTACACCTCTTATAAATCTCAACCGTCCGGATAATGAAATGTAAAAGATATTGTAAAAAGTTGGGCCATTTTATCCTTTCCATGTATTAGGATAAACAATGAATAGCTAAAGGAAAGTAAGAAAACAAAAGAGCTCCTTTGCAGTTTGAACTAACTTACTTAAGATCAGCTGCAAAGCAATAAACGAAGATTGTTTTCTTACTTGGAAAGTAGAGACTGTTTAAAGCCTAAAGGAGACACCTTTAGCCAATTACAAGGAAAAAAAAGTCTTGCTTTTCTGTTTTAGGAAAATAATAAATAGTTGAATTTTACAAAAAAAAAAAAAAAACAAATTCATTTGTGGTTAAGAAAGTGAGTGACAAGAGTATTGGGACCAGGCACCAATTGCATATATCAATGGAATTGCATAGTTGGAATTCGGAAAGTGGAATATGCCTTTAGCTAAATGTGTTCACAGTACAATAATTTCTAGAATTGGATCCAGTGAAATGAAAAATAATGATATCGTTTATGTATTTCAAGTATGTGAACTGCTAACTGTTTAAAATTGGTTTTTATTTTATTTTATTACGAATATGGAGATTCTGTATTATTAAATAAATTATAAAATTAAATCTTTATTACCTTGAATTAATATCATAAATATTCGAGTTTTGAGAAATTTTTAAAAATATACTTAAGTTTCAAAAAATTCAAAAATATTCTTTAAACATAATGGAAATTAAATCTAACAAAAATAAATAATAATATTGAATATCAAAAATGCTCTTAAGTTTTCAAAAATTACAAAAACATTCTTAATATAGAAGAAGAAAAAATAAACCAATAAATAACATATATAGAAACAGAAGATATCTCGTGATATTTTTCACAAAATATGGTAATAAATAAAAAAAATTGAAAAACAAAATTAAATATTAAAGAAGAAGATAGATTTAAAGACCAATCATTTTTGTTAAGAAAATTATTTTCTAAGAAAAACACAATTTATTATGGCATGAGTAATAAAGAAATGAGCATTAAGATTACAGATGTAAAAAAAAAGATATAATATATCATTAATTGATAAAGAAAATATATTAAACAAACTATCAAAAATTTATTATAAAGATAAAAAAAATAGATACATTTATTTAGGAAGAATTCAAATATTAATAAAAACTCATTTTAAAGAAGGAATAAATACACCAAGAAAAATAACATTATTAGATAACATAATAATAAATAGGCAAGACGTCTCATTAGGAATGATCTATGGTAATTTAGGATATGAAAAGTTAAAATTTACAACATATCCTAGATTTGTTATTAATATACATGATAAAAATTTAAATCAAATATTAAATTTAATTTATGAATTTGAAATAAGAGATTTAATGAAAAAGGAAAATCATCCATTTTCAATACATTATTTAGTAATATATTTTTTAACAAATAGTTATAATAGTTCAATATATGGACAAAATGAATTTATAGAAATAGACAAAAAATTTAAGGAACTTGAACAAATAATAAAACCAAAAATACTAACAGATTTTGAAATACCATAAGAACGAAATTAGATATCAAAGAAAAACCCTTGATAACATTAAGAAAAAATAATGTTGTTAAAATTAATAGCATGTCAAGGTTTAATTTTATAGACCATGAAGTAGAAACTTCTAACAAAAGAAAAGTTAAAAAAGTAGAAGATGAAGTCAAAATAATGAAGGCATTAGTTCATGCTTGTATATTAGGGAAAAATAATGTTTAGAGATAAAATAAAAAATATGCATTTAGAAGTAAATGTAAGCCTAATAGGTGTAACAAAAAATCAAGCAACATTATTTGAAACTGTACAATTATTAACAAAAGAAATGGATTTAGTCCAAGAATCAAACACAAAATATTTACAGGAAATAATAGATATACAAAAAGAATTACTAAAGGAAGTAAATGAATGTGGTTATAATAAACTACAACAAGATATGCATAAGGAATTTTCAGAATTAAGAAAAGATGTATACAACATACATAAGAATAATGAAATAATAGGTTATAAATATGATCCCTTAGAAGGACTAAAAGAAGAATCACCTAGGAGATCAGATTCCTTGATTCCTAAAAATGAGAAAAATGAAAAATGAGGAACAATCTAAGAGCAAAGAGATAATTCCAATTTAATGGAATATAGAAAACAATTAGAAAGAAAATTCATGAACCTTGAAAATAGAGATATGAAAACATTGGTCAATTTATTGACATTAACCAATGAAGAAATAGAAGAACATTATAATGAAAAAAATTGTACTAACAAATAGGAGGATGATATAACAATAATCAGTGAAACTGATTCTGAACCAGAAACACGTGACCTCAAAAGGTCACATGAAACCAATTTCACTACTAGTCCTTTACCAAGAAGAAACATCTGACCCACATAGGGGAGAAATAAATAGGCAAAGAACAAAACAACTTGACACCATAGATAAAAGAAGACAACCACCTAAAATGGAGAAAGGGTTGCATTGGGGAACTAGAGGTAGTATTCTACCATAATATAAATTACATGATATTTATAAGTTTGAATTTCTAGATTTAGACTGTATAAGAGATAAGAAGAAAGTCTTAGATGAATGAGGTAGTGGAATGAGTGTGCTCATACAAACTTCTTAAACTACCTAAACAAATCCTTTAACCTGTAGAGTTCTTATAGCATATAAAATGACAGGAAATGTTAAAGTTTGGTTTTCAAACTTAATATATCAACAACATTTGTTAATGCAAGGAAATACTTCAACATGAAGGGAATACTTGGATACAGTAATAAATGAAATATACAAAGAATTAATTGGAGAAGATAAAGGAATGACTATAACTGAATCTAATGAAAATGAAATCAATGAAGCTAAATGGCATCTAACAAATATGGAAACTAGTAACATGTGTTACATAGATTCTTTTATTTGTGAATATGAAATGTATTACTATAAATTACCACCCTCTATGTAAAAAACTTATAAAGAATTTTTTTTTCAAATATTACCTAGAACACTACATAAAACCTTAACATAAAATTGGGAACAAATAAATAGAGAAACTATCCTAGATACTCTATTAGGAAGAATAAGAAGCCTTAAAGATTGGATTATTATTAAATGTAAAAAAGAAGAAGAATATAAACAGATAAGAGGAAATGATAAAATCTACTATGATACAAGAGATTTTAGAATACGAGAGAATTATGGATGTAATATAAATTCCTATAAACAAAATTATAAATTTAAAAAATATAAATTCAAAAAACAAAATTTCCAAAAATGTAAAAAGAGAATTAATAGAGAAAACTACAAGAAAAGATATTTTAGAAGAAAAAATTATAAACCTTTTGAAAAAAGGAATTATTGCCCTTCAGGAAAGAAAAAATGTAGATGTTGGATCTGTAATGAAGAAAGACATTATGCTAACGAATGTCCAAACAAACTTAAACATAAAAAAGAATTTCCACAAAAAGCAAAAATCTTAGAAGAAGCTTTCAAAATGGAACTAGAACCAATTGAGGAATCTGATATAGACGATACTTATAGTATCTATCTATTTGAAGAAATTGAGGAAGAAATAACTGACTCAGAATATGAACATTCAAATTGTGGATATTCTTCATCAGAAGATATAGGAGCACATATGTGTGTAGCCAGTAAATATGTATTTCCAGAAGAAAACTTGAAGCAAGCACCAAAAGATTTAATTGTAAGAATTGCTAATAATACTACAATAAATTTTAATAAGGTATTAAAAGATACTGATATAATGATAGGAGGAGAAAATTTTCATATTCCTACCATATATCAATAGGAAACATAAGTTGATTTGTTAATAGGAAATAATTTCCTAAATTTATATCAACCTTTCACACAATATTTCGAAAAAATAAGTCTCACAACTTCAGAAGGAGATACCATCTATGTCTCAAATATAAGAAAAACTTTAATTGTCTCAAACCCAACTTTTATGCAACAACATAAAAAGAGAAAACGTGGTGAGATAGAAGACCAACAAAAATCTTATTTAGAAAATATTTCATTATATTTAAAAGACAAACAAAACTCTTTTCTCAATGAAATACAAGAAGACAAAGCCCTAACAGACATTAGAAAACTATTAAAAATAGTTAGTTCAGAAAATCCTTTGGATCTAAAAACAAATAAATCTAAAACAATAGTCAACATAAAATTAAGAGATCCTAACAAGATCATAAGAGTAAAAATAATGATTTATACTCCAGAAGACATGATTGAATTTTGGAAAACAAATTCAAGAAATTTTGGAATTAAAGTCATAATACCAAGTAATTCACCTTATTATAGTCCAACATTCTTAGTTGAAAAAAAAGTTGAAAAAAGAAGGAGAAAAAAGAGAATGATAATAAACTTTAAAGTACTGAATAAAGAAACCATCGACGATGGATACTTCATTCCAAAAAAGGAAGAACTACTATTATTAATAAAAGGAAAGAAATACTTCTTAAGTTTTGATTGCAAAAATGGATTTTGGAAAATAAGGCTGGATGGAAAACCAATTACAAAGATTTATAGGATGTTTAACATATGTAGAAGCATACATAAAGAAACTTGCAGAAATGAGAAAACCATTACAAGCAAAATTGAAAAAGATCATATCTGGAAATGGATAGAAGAAGATACTCTATATATGGATAGAGTAAAAGCAAAGGTAAAAAATTTACTAACTTTATACTATCCAAGACCATATGATAAAATGATAATTGAAATAGATGCTTCACAAGAATATTGGGAAGTAGTTCTTAAAGCAAGAATAGATGACAAAGATGAATATATTTGTAGATATACATTAGGATCTTTCTAAGGTTCAGAATTAAATTACCATAGTAATGAAAAAGAATATTTAGCTATTAAAAAAACTATTAAGAAATTTGCAATATATGTCATAAGCTCTAGATTCATTGTTAGAACAGATAACAAGAATTTTGGTTATTTCTTAAGAACTGATATTATAGGTGATTACAAACAAGTAAGATTAGTTAGATGGCAACAGTGGTTCAACCATTACAATTTTGACGGTGAACATCTTCCAGGCCATAAAAATAGTTTAGTTGATGCTCTTACTAGAGAATTAGCACCTCTAACTATTTTTATGCTTTCAGGAATGGAACATCTTGATATCAAAATCAAGATAAAGGAAAAGGAGATAAAAATTCTACAGGAACAACTTGAGCTATTATATCTTGAGAAATCTCTTATGGAGACAAAAAAGAAATAGGAAGAACTTAGCTGTTCAAAACAACCTCTAGAGACCAGAAGCTCAAATGAGGAACCTCCATTAAAAGAGGAAGAACCTAATAGTTTATAAAAAACTTCTGAAATCACAAAGCTTAATTAGGCAGATGAGGTAGAAAAAGAAGAATACAAAAAAGTTTATCTGGTTTATAATGACCTAAAACCAGGAATTAATAACAACTGGGCAGAAGCAAGCAAATATATTCTAGGAATTAGTAGAGTAACTCATAGAGCCCTCACCAAGAGAATAGAAGCTGAATGTAGTTATGCCGACTACAAAACACCAAAGCTAATAACTCTAGAGAAGATAGTAAGAAATTATTCTACAACACTACAACAACAACCAAAAACTCCAACCATATTGAATTTTTTTGGAAAGATAGCAAGGCCTCCAATGCTATTTAAAGAAACATCTCCTCCAGAGACATCAAAAATAGTAAAGCATTCAGTGCTATTCAGGGAGATATCTCCTCGAACTACTCCAATCATTTAAGATGAAAAGGACCAATATAGAAACCTCAGCAAACCACAATGGTTAAGTCTCTATAATTTGGCCAAAAAATCTACCCAATAACATATTAAAGATATAAAGTTCTATACTACATAAGAGAGATTTCCTATATGAAGTTCTATACTTCAAGCAAGGTATTCTGCTTCTATGCTAGAAAATCCACCAAAGACCATAAATGCATTCTTTGCATCAAATACTGAGAAGATGAAGATGTGTCATCAAAGGAACCATCGGCAGAAAATGACAAAGAAAAATAAGAAAAGAAATTGTCGACAGAAGACAACAAAAGAAATAAAGATGTAGACTCAACATCTTAGTCGGTAGCATGTGCCAAGGAAAAAAGTAATGGTTATCCTTTAAAGTAGAAAAATAGATGAATTATTAAAGCAAGGGTAAAATGATAGTTTTAGTCTTGTAAATAAGGATTCTTTGTTCTATAAAAGAAACCCTTATTATCATTTCAAAACACACACAAATATACAGAAATCCAGAGCTTTCTACTCTAAAATACTTTAGCATAGAAAACTCAAAACCAATAATGTTATACCCAATAATTATGAGTGGCTAAGCACCCCTTTCAAGGTTCTTAGTTGGCCTTAAGTTGTAATAATAATTATTCTATGAATAAAATGGAGTTCAATTACTCTTCTTTAGTAAGGAAACTATTGGACACCATTTTATGTATGCATGCAGAAGGCTCACCATTTTCAGGAGGACGTTGAGGTTTGAGCAAAGCTAAAACATAACAGATGTAACAAAAGAAGACGAACAGAAGGGAAGATAATAGTGGACCCATCAAATTCAGGTATAATAATTATAAATTTAAACCAGTTAAGAATCTTGAATGTTTAAATATTTGCTTACAACAAGACATAATATTGCTAAAAAAGGATAATGGAATTTTTTTAAGAAATAAACAACTAATAATTCTAAATAAAATTAAAGATAAATATCTAATTCTATTAGAAATATTTGATAAAGGTTATCTTTATCATTTAAATAAATATTTTAAAGATGAAGATTATGAAACTTGTCTTGAAAATTTTAAAAGATTTAACACCTTATTAGATATTAGATATCTATATAGATTATATTAAAGTCATCACAAACACCATAAACAATCTTGTTTCAAGGAAATTAAAAGACTATTTTAGTCAAAAATATGTAAGAATAGAGGAAGAAGAATTCAACAACTTAATGTTTGGATATTACTTATTTGAAGATTATAAATACACTGTATGTACACAAGAAAAACTATTTGTATACTAAGTATAGGATAAAATAATATACATTTCACACATATGATTTATTAAGATAATACTCTATGAACATCAAATCATTAGTATAAAAATTAGAACTATTAGATTTAACAAATTAAAGAATAATTTTTAACTTTTAAAAACAATTAATAAATTCAGGATTATAATTAAGCAACCAACATAGGGAAGAACATAATCTACTATGCAATTGTAATGAATATAGAAGAAAATTAGACTTATATAGAAAAATAATAAGTTTTTTAGACAAATTATTACCTTCAATAAATAGAAAAGACCATCAACTAAGTCAATATTAACCCCCGATTAAAAATTGTGTTGATCCACAAAAATTAGTATTAAAATTTAGAAATAGTAATCTAAATAATAATGGATGGAAAATTAACACCATTAAAATCTAAATAAATTTTTTATATTTTACAAACCTTAAGAGCATAATTGAAGATATGTCAAACCTCAGTCGCATTTGAGATAATATTCTTCTACGGATATAAAATCTTAAATATATTTATTTATTATATAATTAAATTTAAAGTATAAATTATTGATATAGTTAATCAGTCGGGCGAGCAGTACCGAGTAGGAAAAGTAAGGTTATTTTCGTTATTTTCATCTTTTATTTAAATACTGTGAAACATGGATGAAGATTTTTCACTCTAAGTTGGTGTTTTTTCTTTTATTATGAATATGGGAGATTCTATATTATTAAATAAATTATAAAATTAAATTTTTATTAACTTTAGGATATAAAATATTAAGTATATTTATTTATTATATGATTAAATTTAAAGTATAAATTATTGGTATAGTTAAATTACTTATATTATTAGTTTAATAATTATTATAATAATTTATATTTCATATATTATAATATTTAATTTTTTATAATTAAAATATTTATTTATTAATGAAAATATTATTTTTCTCAATTTTTTTTATTTTGTTATAAAATTTTACAAATATATAATATATTTTAATTTCTTTTGTTGAGAAAACAAGGATCGAAAGATAGGCAGGGCATTGAGGATAATTCCCGACTCTACCTTGTTTTCAACTAAGGCATTCTTCATCGTTATTAAAATAAATTTTATTTTTATAAATTTCAATTTTTATGGAACAAATTTATATCCTTAACTCTTAACATTTTATTTGACGAATTCGAATATGTAGGTGTTTATGTTGTAAAGGAAGTACATTTTACAATATGCTTATAGAGTAATGACTCCATCACAAGCCACTCTAATTATTATTCAATAAAAAATATGATTTTATTTTTGTCAATGCCTAATTTGTTAATTTGTTTTCTTAAATTTCAATTGTTTCATATATATATATACACACGACAAAATCAGTGATATGAATGTATTGCATAATGTATTATACTATTATATTTTAATGATTGAAGTTTATTGTATTCATATATATATATATATATATATGACAAAATCAGTGTTGAATTTATTACATAATGTATTATACTATTATATTTTAATGATGTCGAGGTTTATAGTAGAATTGAGAGAGAAAATTAATTCTTTTATTCCTAACCATTATGATAAAGTAGTGTAAAAAATTAAGCGAGAAGTGAGGCATTATAAATGCCCTTAAAGTTTTAAACTATCATACAAAAATTATTATTTTTAATTCTCAAACGTTGATATATTCATTGCAAAACATTCGTGCATGACTTTATTTTTTAAATGAAATTTTATTTGATACCACCATTTGAGTCAGTTATGATGAGAATGTTGTGCACGGAAGCAATAAATAGCGGTATATGAATATATCAAATTGATAATCGGAAACATATAGAATTTACTTGGTTCGATAATTTGCCTTGATTCACGAGAGACAACATATATTATTGAACCGAGTAGGAAATATACAGAATACAATTACACATTTCTTTACTAATAATATCTCTTAGGTTTTTTCTCAAACTCATAGAAAATTTTCATAATCACTAAGTATTTTCTCTCTTTGACTTTGCTTATACTCTCTCTGATTTTTTTTCTCTCATAGTGCTGCCTCCAAATGTTCTCTAGACGATCTAAGCTCAAGAGATGTTGATCAAGTTCAAACAGTGTTAAAACTTGATCCATGTAACCACCTTTGTAAGTATATCTGTAGGGTTATTTGCAGCTTCGACTTTATGAAGTGTAACATTCCCTTCATCGATGATTTCCCAAACAAAATGAAATTGAACATCGATGTGCTTGGCACGACCATGATGAAATTGGTTCTTTGCCAAACAAATGGAACTCTAGATATCGTAGAAAACCTCCATGTTTTTTTGAACAATAGCCAAATCCTTGGTTAACCCGAGAAGCCATATAACTTCTTTGAATGCTTCTGTTACAACCATATACTCTGTCTATGTAGTAGACAAAACTACATTTGACTACAATGTTGATCTCCAACAAACTGGTCCTCTTGCCATTGTGAACACATAACTAGTTACAGATCGACGCTTATCCAGATCTCCAACATAGTCAGAATCCACATATCCGACTTGGTGCTTGCCTTCAGTCTTGTCTCTCTCAAACTTCAAACCAATATCCATAGTACAATAGATGTACTGTAGAATCCACATCACTGCTTGCTAGTGTTCTTTACCAGGATTATGCATGTAGCGACTCACCATACTAACAACATGGGAAATATCAGGTTTGGTGCATACCATTACATACATCAAGGTACCAATGTCATTTTCATATGGAACATGTTCCATTTGCTTCTTTTCATTGGCGGTGCTAGGTGACATCAATGTACTAAATTGAAAATGAGGAGCAAGTAGTGTACTTACTGGTTTAGTTTTCTCATCAATTTCAAACCTTTGAATTACTTTCTTCAAATACTGAGTTTGTGTTAGACAGATTGTGCTTGCAACACTATATCTTGTGATTTCCATCCCAAGAATTTTCTTAGCTTCTCCAAGATCTTTCATTTTAAATTCTGAACTCAATAGAGCCTTTAGTGTGTCGATCTCTACCTTACTCTTAGATGCAATCAACATATCATCAATATATAAGATCAAATAAATGAAGGTACCATCTTAGAGTTTTCAAAAGTATACACAATGATCAAATTGGCTGTGTGTGTACTTCTGCTCTCTGATGAAGCTATAAAAGCGCTTATAACACCGTTGCAATGATTGCTTCAAATCATAAAGTGACTTGCTAGGCTTACAAGCCTAATTCTCACGTCTTGGAACTTTAAAGCCATCCGGTTGAGACATGTATATCTCTTTGTTCAAAGTACCATGGAGAAAAGCTATTTTGACATCGGGTTGAGCTAACTCGAGATCAAACTGTGCTACCAAAGCCAATAGTATCTGAATAGATGAATGCTTAACAATAGATGAGAATACCTCATTTTAATCTATTCCTTCTTTCTGATCATAAATTTTTTCTACCAATCTGGCTTTGTATTTGATGTTGTCTTTAATATGAATGCCTTTCTTCTTGGTATATATCCATTTGTAGTCAATAGTTTTCTTTCCTTTGGGAAGTTGAACCAACTCCCAAGTATGATTCTGGTGTAGAGATTTCATCTCTTCATCCATTGAATCTTCCATTCATACTATCAACTCTCTGCAAGGCTTCTCTGTAAGTGCATGGGACATCATCATCAATTACTAGAAGCATGAATGCTACCATGTGTATGTATCTGGTAGGCTTCCTAATATCCCTTCTCAGTCGAGTAGTGACAATAGATTATGACTACTAATTGATCGGTGGTGATGGTGAGAGAACCTCAACCTCAACTTAGATCTCTTCTTGATCATCAATTTCATATTTATCACGAATGGTAATGGATGCAATCTTTTCTGGTTCTTTTGGAGTCTCAAGCACTACCTTAGAAAGAATTTTTGGACTTTCATTCTTTTTCTCTAAATTTTTCTATCTCAACATAACAGACTCATCAAATGTGACATCTCGACTTAAAATGATCTTCTTGGATTCACACTACTACAAAAAGAGGTATTTAAGTCGACATGTAAAGTCGGTTTTTGGAGCAAAGGTCTCCTCATAAGTGTAGAGTTGAATTTGGAAAGCCAATCCCGATGAGCTTGTTTGAGGCCATAAAGAGCACAATGAAGTCTGCATACTTGATGAGGTGAATGAGTGTATCTAAGAGGAGGTTTCATATAAACTTCCTCGGTTATGTCTCCATTGAGAAAAGAATTTTTGACATCCATTTGAAACATGTTTTAGTTTCGGGTAGCAGCAATAACAATGATATTGTGAATAGAGGTGAGGCGAGCTATATGTGCAAAAGTTTCTTCATAGTCGATTCCATATTCCTGTGTAAAACTCTTTTCATCCAGAAGAGCTTTATATCATTCCATAGACCCATCTGAATGATTTTTTATTTTGAAAATCCATTTACAACCAATCAAATATTTATTAGATGGAAGATCAACAAGATCCCATGTATGTGCTTTTGTTAATGCCTATAATTCATTTGTCATAGCTTACTACCAATGAGGGTTAGAAATAGCTTCTCTATAGTTTTTGGGGTTCATGATGAGACAAAATAGTAAAGAAACATTGGTAATCACGAAGATGAAAGGGAAGACTACTTACATGAGTAGAACGACGAAGTGATGACTCTGGACAATCAGGTAGTTGGTCTTTAGAGGATGTTGTTATGGTAGGATCAGTAGAAGGAGAAAACACATTAGAAGAAGCCGTAGTAGATGATGGTGAGGGTAATAGAGCAATTTCAGGAGGAAATAAATCAATAGTTGGGTCATTAAAAAATAAGAGTGAGGTAGGAGATGAGACATGAAATGAGGAAATAGATGAAAACATTTTATGTTCCCAAAAGATGACATGACGAGAGATGCACAATCTTTTAGAAATAGGGTCCCAACAACGATAACCTTTGTGTTCTATTCCATACCCTAAGAAACAACAAAGACGTGTACGAGGTTCCAATTTATTGTGCTCGTGAGGGTGAAGAAGAACAAAACAGGCACAACCAAACACTTTGAGCAGTTCATAAGATGGAGAAGTATTATAGAGATGCTCATAAGGGGATTGATTGTGAATAATAGGCATGGGAACACGATTGATGGTATAAAAAACCATAAGAGCTGCTTCACCCCAAAAACATTCAGGACAAGAACTAAAAATGAGGAGAGTGTGAACATTATTAAGAATATGTCTGTGTTTTCGCTCAGCTTTTCCATTTTGTTGAGATGTGCCAAGACAAGAATATTGAGAAAGAGTTCCATTTTGTCGAAGAAAATTTAAAAAATTTGTTTCTTTATATTCCATAGCATTAACAACTCTAAGTACTTTAATATTTTGATAAAATTGGGTTTTAACCATTTGGGCTAAATCATAATAAAATTTGGGTAATTCAGATCTTTGTTTCATGAGAAAAATCCATATGAATCTTGAATAATCATAAATAAAAATGACAAAGTAAACATATCCCCCCGTAGTAAGATGTGGGGATGGACCCTAAACATTAGAATGAATTAAGTCAAAAGGGGAGAAAAAAGTAGAATCACTTTTATTAAAACATAAAGCTTGTTGTTTTCCTAATTGATAAGGAAAACAATTTACATTATCATAAATAGAAACAAATCCTAATTTTCCAGAAGATTCTAAGGGACGAAGGTGTCCTATAGACGTATGGCCTAGACAAGGATGCCATAGGTGGATATGAGTAGTAGAAGCAGCATCAGAAGTATGAGTAGAATTTGGTAGATGAAGGTTGATAAGTTAAAATAGTCGTCCAACCTTATGGCATATCCCAAGGATCTGTTCTGTCTATGGATCCTGCACATGACAACCAGAAGAAGAAAAAGTAATAGTAAGACCAAGTTCACATAATTGACCAACATAGATAAGATTTAGAGTAAGGTTGGGAATATGAAAGGTGCCAGAAAATGATATAGAAGATGTAGAAACTTGACCTACAATATTAACATGCATATGTGAACCATTAGCAGTTTGAATTAAAGGTTTGAAGATGAAATATTGTGTTGGAGAGAAGATGTGAGTATCATGAGCCATATGGTTACAATAAGAAGAATCAAAATACCATAAATATTTACTTGATGTGAGAGACAAGGTAGTAGAAGAAGGATTACTAGATTTTGAGAAAACATGTTTAAGAAGACCTTCAAGTTCTTGAGTAGAGAAGGTAAATTTGTCATGATTATCCTCAGAAATAGTAGCAGTGATAAATGAGTTACTAGTTTTACCTGAAGCATGTTGAGAGGGATTCCGAGAGGGATTCTATGAGGAATGCTGAGAGGGGTTCAAAAGCAATATTTGTCAAAGTGTCCTAGACCTTTCTTGTGATAATATATACATACTCAAATGGGACATGTAAGAAGCTCATGGTTGGGGTTATGGTAGTAGGCGTAACCTTGATGTTTGAAACCTTCTTTAGAACCTCTTTTAGGGCGATAAAAGAGGGTGGCAAGAACAAAATATGTATGATGAACTTTGAAAACCCCCATCCGAGTTTCTTCAGAGCGAAGCTTGGTCACAACAATATCTAAGGATGGAAAATGACTCTGATGGAGTAAGGAAGCCCGAATAGGTTCAAACCGATCATGGAGAGCCATGAGAAAAATAACAAGACGTTGGTGATTACGATAAGTTGTAAACATCTCAGCATCAATCTTGTTCTTCCAAGTTGGTTCAGAGAGAGCGAGTTAATCCCAAATAGTATCCATTTAAGAGAGAAATTGGTTAATGGTTTGATCATCCCTTTGGCGTGTGGTATGAAGAGTTGTTAGAAGTTGATATTGATTGGCCAAATCTATTGTAGTGAAGCGAGCCTCAAGAAATTCCCAAACTTCTTTAGCAGTGTTAAAACGCCCAAATTCTCTATGGAGGGTAAGGTGGTGTTGCAGAACTAGGTAATAATTTGATGATGTTTACTCTCCCAGTCTTCAAGGCGATCAGCAAATAAGGAGTTATTTTTAGTGGTTTCTTGTTTGGGTATAGAGATATCACCAGTTATGAAACGTCATAGTTTGCGTCCTTTTAAGAAACTTTTCATTGTGTGTGCCCAGGCTAGGTATTTAGTATCATAAAGGGTGGTAGAGATTGGTTTTAGGACATCATTTCAGTCCATTTTAACGAAATAGTGGAGGAAATATAAAGAAAATATAAAGAAACAATATAAAGGAGTGTATATAGGTCAAAAATATCCTTAAAAATGAAAAGATGAGTCAAAAACAAGCCTAGAACTGGTCTGAATCGGTGGAGAACCAGTTGGGATGGTGCTGAACCAGATCTGTGAAAAGATGAGCAAAACATCGGGTGAACCGGGTCTGAATAAATCGGGGTTGGTGAACAGAACTGGTGAACGGGGTTGGGTGAGCCGAGTTGGGGTGAGAGTGGTTGGCGCGTGGGTTCTGGGAAAAATTCTTTTGGTGGCGCGTGAAGAGTTATTTAGGGTTGGTTTTGGTGGCTATGTAATTTTTTGGATGAGACGAATCTGATGATGGTAGTTTGGTTTTGATTGGATTAGTATAGATGATAATGGTTTACTGTGATGAAGAGAGAACATATTTTGATAGAAATTCTAGAGGTATATAAGAGGCTCTCATACCATGTGAAGAGTATAGAGAGATAAGAAGAAAGAATGATTTAATGTTGTATTGGTGTGATTTAGAATGTACATAGAGAATCCTATTTATAGGATTGTAATAAGTGTAGTACAAGTAGAATAGTAAGTGTAGTACAAGTGAAATAATAAAAGTATAGTACAAGTGAAATAGTGGAAGCTTATTCTTTTAAAAGATTTAATTAAACTAAAAAGCCTAATAATGAAGCCCAATTTGCTAAAAGTAAAAATAAAATACCCACTTGTTATAAGTGTGGAAAGTAGGGACACTATAGCCCAAATTGTAGAATTCAACAAAAATTCAATGAATTAAATATTGACGAGAAACTTAAAAATGAGTTTCTACAAATACTCTTAATAGAGCAATCTTCTGAAGAAGAAGACAATGAAGAAGATTATAGTAGATCCTCATCTTCCTTATCTCAAAAAGATGAAACAAGTCAAGAAGACTGTGAATGCGATTACTATAAAGCCATCATTAAAATAAATGGTTTAAACTTAAATGTCTTAACAAAAGAAGAAAATTTCATTCTAGATATTATAGACAAAATTCAAGATCCAGAAGAAAAAAGAAAAAAACTTTAGCAAGGTATATAAAAGTTGCTAAAGAAGAAGTCCTTCAAAGAAAAATAAAAAGGGATTACAAGCTCAAATACAACAACATGAGCAACAATATTCCTTCAATGAAATCCTTAAAAGGGTTAGGAATACTCCTCCTGAAATTCAGGAACCAACAGTAAGTGATCTCAAAAAAGAGATTAATCAAACTAAAAAAGATCTTAAAGATCTAAAAGCAAGATTTTAGATCCTTGAACTACAATAGTGTGTTCAAACACTGGTAATCTTTGATAGATAATAGAGAAGAAGACTTTAATGATATCTTAGAATTGGTTCCAACAATTCCTACTGAAAAAGGGGAAAAAAGTTCCCATAGAAGGAGAAAATTCTAATTCAGAATTTTCTGAAATGCACTTTGTCAACTCCTTAGACAGAGTCATAAATCACAAATGGTACTCAAAAGTGACCATTGTAATCAACAAAGAATATTCTTTTGGTGCAGAAGCCCTAATTGATACAAGAGTTGATTTAAACTGCATTAGTGAAGGCATTGTGCCTATAAGGTATTTTACAAAAACCACTCAAGTATTAAATACTCCTAATGGTGGAAGAATTCCTATTTATTATAAGATATCCAATGCAGCTGTATGTAACAATGGAGTATGCCTAAAAACTACATTTTTACTAAGTAAAGAATTATCAAGAATGGTAATTCTAGGCACACCATTTATCAACATGTTATATTCTTTCAAAACTACGACAAAAGGGATCAAAACAAAAATTGATGGATATCCCATTATTTTCAAGTTCACAAAAGAACCTCAGATACATGAAGTAAATTGACTCAAAGGTAAGATTACTGAAAAGGAAAAGCATATTTTTTCCTTAAAAGAAGAAGTGAATTTTAAAACAATTCAGTAGAAGATTTTCTCTAAAGAAATACAAGAGAAAATTCAATCTCTCAAAGAGAAATTTGAAAAAGAAATATGCGTTGAAATCCCTAGTGCATTTTGGGAAAGGAAGAAACATGTGGTAGAATTTCCATATGAACCTAACTTTATAGAGGCCCAAATCAATACAAAGGCCAGACCCATCTAAATGAATGAAATACATTTACTTATATGTAAACATGAAATAGAAGACCTTCTAAAAAAGAAGTTAATAAGGCACAACACTTCTCCTTGGTCCTGCCCAACATACTATGTGGAGAACAGTGCTAAAATTGAGATAGGAGTTCCTCGACTCGTGATTAATTATAAGGCCCTAAACAAGGTACTTAGATGGATAAGATATCCATTACCCAATAAAAAGACTTACTTAGTCGACTAAACAAAGCTATAGTATTCTCTAAATTCGATATGAAAAGTGGATACTAGCAAATACAAGTAGCAGAAAAAGATCGCTACAAAACAACATTTACTGTTCCATTTAGGCTTTACAAATGGAATGTTATGCCATTTGGGCTTAAGAATGTCCCAAGTGAATACCAGAGAAGTATGAATGATATTTTCAACCCTTATTTAGGGTTCACTATTGTGTACATAGACGATATTCTAGTCTACTCAAATATAATAAATCAACACTAGAAACAATTATGAGTGTTTTTTTAAAATAGTTAAGTCCAATGGGCTTGTTGTATCATCTAAAAAGATGAAGCTATTCCAGACCCAAGTAAGGTTCTTGGGCCATTACATAGAACATGGACCTATATGTCCTATTGAGAGATCAATAGTCTTTGTAGAAAAGTTTCCAGATGAAATAAAAGACAAGAAACAATTGCAAAGATTTTTAGGGAGTCTTAATTATATTGCAGATTTTTATAAAAATCTTGCCCAAGACGCTAGCCCATTATTTCAAAGACTAAAAAAAGAATCCCCTAGAATGGAATACAACTTGCACAACAACTGTCCAAAAGATCAAGCTTCGAGCTAAATAGCTCCCATGCCTAGCTTTATTTGATCCCAAAGCTCCAAAAGTAGTGGAGACTGATGCTTCAAAGTTAGGCTATGGATGCATTCTGAAGTAGAAAATGCCTATAAAAGAGCTCTTAATAAGATATACCTCAAGTACCTAGAAACTAGCTTAGAAAAATTATTCTACAATAAAAAAAGAAATATTAGCCATTGTTCTGAGCATTACTAAATTCCAAGATGACCTTCTAAATAAGAATTTTTTACTTAGAGTTGATTGTAAAAGTGCTAAAGAAGTACTTCAGAAAGACGTCAAAAATCTAGCATCAAAATAGATTTTTGCTAGGTGGTAAGCCATCCTATTTATATTCGATTTTGATATCAAATATATTAAGAGGGAAAAGAACTCACTCCCAGATTTCCTCACTAGGGAATACTTACAGAGCCATGAAGAAAACAAATTATCTTCAGGAACTAAAGAAAGAAAAGGCACCTCAAAAGCAGTACGAATGGCATAAGATCACTCATAAATCTATCATCTTAGTTGAAGATGAAGATATGGCCAAATCACCTGAGCAGGTAGCTAATATATATCTTAAAGATAATTTACCAGAAAATACTATCTCTAAATCCAGGGAATATTTTGAATTAATTTTAAAAGAAACTAATTCAGTTGATATAATTCATAATATGAGAAATTCTCATGAAATTTCTTATTCAACTTTTAAGATAAAAAATATTTTATCTAAATCAGATTGAAATTTTAACTTATTCGTTAGAGAAAGATTTAAAAATAAATGGATGAATCCAGTCTCATATGACTATTTTGATTATATACAAGCGTGGGAAAACACGCTCTTCTATCAAAACTCAAAGAAAACCCATATGTGGTTTATCCAGTTTTTAACAGGGGATCATTAGGCCTTTAATGACTTTCCTACCTAGTTCAGAGATTGGTTCTCATTTTTCGGACCAACTAAAGATATATTTCCTCAAAAGGTTTTAGATGCTTTTATATTATTTGAAGAGTTTAACTTAAACTCTACCAAAAATGAAGATCATTCATTATTGTTCTTCTTTGCATTATATAAAGTCCCATGGATATGGAAATGAGATTATGTAGTAACTCATTGTGATGAAATATATTGTCTTATAAGATGATCATGGGGAAGATGCTGGGATAAAACTCCACTAGAATAATTTGATAATATTAAAATTATTGAATTATTCCAAGCACTCAAAGTGAAAGAAACTACTGACCCTAAACCATTTAAGGGTAAAACTAAAGTAGAAATTGTTATAGAAACCCTAAAAGAAAAGGGAAAAAGTGACGAGTACATCTCTAAAAAACTAGAGAGATTATGTTCTGAAGAAGAAGAAGAAAGCTCCACCAACTCTAATGAAAAATTAGATCTAGAGCCTTCTGAAAGTGACTTACAAATGACCAGCTCAAGCTAAAAGCCAAGCCAACCACCCACTAAAGAAAGTGGCCGACATCAAAGGAACCCACAAAGCACTATGGATGGACGACTCCAAAACTTAAAAACAGACACACCACCAGACAAAGGGCCCACTCTTCACAAGAGAGAGCATCTGCTTTTAAGAAAAGTCTTACTAGACTTATCTCGTGAATTATTGTATTTTTTTAGATGAGTCTCTTTATCTATATAAGGCTCTTAGACTTCTAAGTTAATCATCCGAATAATTTCATATATTCTCTCCTTTTAAATTCCGCTAATACTCTCTGTAATATATTCATACTAATAAATATCCTTCAGTTCATATATCTTTTCCATTTTCTTTATATATCTTTATAACTTAGCAGATCCTGGCCTATTATTTTGGTCCATTTTAACAAAATAATGGAGGAAATATAAAGCAAATATAAAGAAACAATATAAAGGAGTGTATATAGGTAAAGAATATCCTTAAAAATGAAAAGAGGAGTCGAAAATAAGCTTGGAACTGGCCTGAACTGGTTGAGAACTGGCTGGGATGGTGCTGAACCAGATATGTGAAGAGATGAGCAAAACATCGGGTGAACCAGGTCTGAATAAATCGGGGCTGGTGAATAGAGTTGGTGAATGGGGTTGGGTAAGCCGGGTTGGGGTAAGAGTGATTGGCGCGTGGGTTCTGAGAACAAATTCTTTTGGTGGTGTGTGAAGATTTATTTGGGGTTGATTTTGGTGGCTATGGAATTTTCTAGATGAGACGAGTTCGATGATGGTAGTTTAGTTTTGATTGGATTAGTATAGGTGATAATGGTTTACTGTGATGAAGAGAGACAAAATTTTGATAGAAATTCTAGAAGTATATGAGAGGCTCTCATACTATGCAAAAAGTATAGAGAGATAAAAAGAAAAAAATGATTTAATGTTGTATTGGTGTGATTTAGAATATACATAGAGAACCCTATTTATAAAATTGTAACAAGTATAGTACAAGTGAAATAATAAATGTAGTATAAGTGCAACTAGAATAATAAGTGTAGTACAAGTATAGTACAAATATAGTACAAATATATTACAAGTAAAATAGTGAAAATGTAGTATAAGTGAAATAATAAAAGTATAATACAAGTGAAATAATAAAAGTATAATATAAGTGAAATATAAATGAATTATAATATCAAATATAATTTAATAAATATATTAATTTTTCATGTAACACACGAAATAGTAACTGAAATCTTTATTTAAGTAATTGGTCTGCTATCAATTATTTTATATTGGGAGACAGGAGTATATTCAGCCTAATAATTAGTAATAATAAAATAATCATTTACAAAATAAAAATAAATCAAGGAGATTTATCCTTTTAGAGTAAGCAATAATAAATTATGTAGTAGCTTAATTTTGGAGTTAATTTTATTATTTAAAAGGAATGAAGAAAGTTTCATACAAAATTTTGTGGCACACATATCAAGAAAGGTGATTGTTGTACCGTTTAAGATTCCCAGAGACATATTTGGAATTGAATCACGTCCTGAAGTATTAAACTCAATGGTTGGAATTGGAATGGGAGGTGTGCGTATAATAGGAATACGTGGCCAATTTGAGGGAAGCTCCTTCCTTTCAAAAGTACGAGACGAGAAGTTTGTAAGACATGTGGTGAACGTGGTATAACAGCTCTACAACAGCAACTTCTTCGTGATCTCTTAAAGGAAGAGCAACAATTAATAGGAAATATTTATGATGGAACAGACATTTTAAAAGCAAGGTATGTCGCAAAAGATTAGTAGTAATAGATGATGTAGATGAAGTTGATCAAGTAAAGAATTTAGGTGGTGAAATTGACTATGTTGGATCAGGAAGTAGAATCATTATAACAACTAGAGATGAAAGTTTGTTGATAAGACATGGAGTGAATTCAATTTATAAGGTTGAGTTATTTGATAATGAAATAGCTCTTAAGCATGTTTCTTGGCATGCTTTTAAGAAAGATCAACCTTTAAGAGATTACTGGAAGTGATCTCAAAATCTGGTGGCATATGCAGGAGGTCTTCCTTTGGCTCTTAGAGTACTGGATTCGTTTTTATATGGAAAAAATGTAGAACAGTGGGAAAATGCATTGAATAGATTAAAGAAAAGACCAAAAAAGGAAATAGTTGATGTGCTTAAAATAAGTTATGATGGTCTTGAGGAATCCGATAAGGAACTCTTCTTGTATATTGCATGTTTTTTCAATGAAGAATATAAGCTACGAAGGGCAATGCTTTTTTGTGGAAACCGGGCAGATATTTCAATGGATACTTCAAAAGCACTAAAAAAGAGCACTACAACGTGGTTTTGGTGTTTATCCAGAAATTGGGATTGCAGTTCTTGTTGAAAAGCCACTCTTAAGCGAATCAGCAAGATATTCAAAAAAGCGCATTTTGATGCATGATTTATTAAGAGATATGGGAAGGGACATTGTTAGAGAAAAATATGCTCTCAAGAGACCTGAAAAACGAACTTGGTTATGGTCACTAGAGGATATGGAATTTGTTTTAAAGAATTCTAATTATCAGGTAATTAATTAATTAACAAGTTTTAATATAAATTACAATTAAGCTAGCCATTGGTTCTAACTGCTTAATTAGTATATATAGCTTGTTTTATATGCTTTTAAATTAACATAATTTAGTGGATGTGATGTTGATTATTAGGGGAAGATAAGTGCTGTTGAAGCAATGGTATACACATTTACTGAAGAGTCAAATTTAATGAAAATTTGTGATGCCATTTCAAGGATGAAGAAAATGAGATTGCTCTTCATTGACTTTCTCAGCAAATAATAATAATAATCAGTTTATTAATATTAAATCTCTTTCAAATAAGCTCATATATATTGACTGGTATGTATATGTAGAAAAAACAAGAAATAACTCTACACAAAAGAGTTATCTAGTTTGTATTATTTTCTTTATCTTTTCACTACAATTGTATAGCTATTTATAAGAAAATTTTACTCTTTCAATTACTCCTTGAATTAAGGATTCCTTGTTTTACTCCTTGAATTAAGGATTCCTTGTTTTACTCCTTGAATTAAGGATTCCTTGTTTTACTTCTTGAATTAAGGATTCCTTGTTTTACTCCTTGAATTAAGGATTCCTTGTTTTACTCCTTGAATTAAGCTCCTTGTTTTATTCCTTGAATTAAGGTCCTTGTTTTATTCTTTGAATTAAGGACTAATATCCAATACTCCCCCTCAAGCTGGATCCAGAAGGTTTATGGATCCAAGCTTGGACAAAAGTCGTTGAAATTGATGAGAAGCCAAGGGCTTGGTGAAGATGTCAGCCAGTTGGTCGAAGCTTCTTGTATAATGTGTCTGAATCACTTGTGATTGAACTTGTTTACGAACGTAATGACAATCAACTTCAATGTGTTTCGTCCTCTCGTGAAACACTGGGTTTGATGCTATATGCATAGCTGCCTGATTGTCACAAAATAAGGACATAGGAAGAGTTGTAGGAACACCTAAATCACACAGAAGACCTTCCAGCCATATCAACTCACACGTAGTTGAAGCCATTGCACGATACTCTGCTTCGGCACTTGATCTGGCAATGATAGTTTGCTTCTTACTCTTCCATGTGACCAAGTTTCCACCGACAAATGTACAGTAGCCAGTGGTGGACTTGCGATCAATTGCATTCTCTGCCCAATCAACATCACAATACCCCATGATTTGTGTGTTGTCATTCTTCTTCATGATAATACCACGACCCACTGATCCTTTTAAGTAGCGTAAGATCCTTTTAACAAGGGTCAAATGCTCAAGTGTGAGGGAGTGCATGAATTGGCTCACAATACTTACAGAATATGTGATGTCAGGTCTGGTGATTGTTAGGTAGATCAACTTACCAACCAGTCGTTGGTAATAACTTATATCCATGAGTGGCGTGCCCTTCAAGCTAGGTTTGAGCTTGCTGTCAAGAGGGATAATGGCTGGTTTAGCATCGCTCATGTTAGCTTCCTTAAGAAAATCTAGGACATATTTCCTTTGGTTAAGAAAGAGTCCCTTGTGCGAGGTTGCCATTTCTATACCAAGAAAGTACTTCAATATTCTAAGGTCTTTAATTGCAAACCTTTGTCTGAGGGACTGTTTGAGGTTGAAAATCTCGTCAGCATTACCACCTGTAATTATCAGATCATTTACATAAATCAGCACAACCAATTTGCCCATAGCTCTTGTGCGAACAAATAGTAAGGAATCGGCATTGCTGCTTTTGAAACCAACACTAGTGAGAATTGAGCTTAGCTTGGCATACCAAGCTCGTGGGGACTGTTTCAAACCATAAATGGATTTGTGCAATTTGCACACTAAATCCAGTTCATTGCTTTGAGGATGCCCAGGTGGAAATTTCACATAGACTTCTTCTTTGAGATCACCATGCAAGAATGCATTCTTCACATCCATTTGGTACATGGACCACCCCTTGTTTACAGCCACAGACAGTAGCACTCTTACTGTGTTCATTTTTGAAACAGGTGCAAATGTTTCTTTGTAATCCACCTCGAATGTTTGAGTGAATCCCCGAGCCACCAATCTTGCTTTATACCTCTCAATTGATCCATCTGACTTGAATTTGAGCTTATAGATCCATTTTCAACCCACAACTTTCTTGCCTTTTGGAAGTTTGGTGATGCTCCATGTGTTGTGTTGATCTAGGGCTTTAAGTTCTTCTTACATGGCTTCCTTCCACACCTCTTGGTTGTTGGCCTCATGAAAGTTTTGAGGCTCACTATAACTCGATATAGTGCTGAGGAATGCGGCATGGGTTGGTATCACTCTCTTATATGACACATAATTTGAGATGGGATGTGTGGGTTTGTAGGTGACAAAGTCTTGAAGTCTTGTGGGAGGTTGCCTAACACGCATTGGATTACGTCATGGAGCAGAAGGAGTTATCTCACACTCGTTCACATCTTGTACCATATTGTGAGGATCATCTTGATTATCACCATCTTCATGTAGTGTACCATTAAGACGAGACCCTTCATTGTTACTTTCAGTGAGAGATGCATCAATGTTGACATGGCTAGGATCTTGTTGTTGTGGAGCCTCAAGTTCGATTCTTGGTAATGGAAACACATCCAAGATGCCATCCCCTTGACTTGTGATTTCATGTGACTTGCTGAAAAAAAGGTTAGTTTCATAAAATCGAACATCTTTAGACACAATTAATCTCCTAAGTTGGGGATCATAACACTTATATCCCTTTTGTGTAGATGAATAACCAAGAAAAATACATTTAACAGCTCTAGGATCCAATTTATCTCGATGATGAGATTGAATATGTACAAAACAGATGCAGCCAAAGACTCTAAGGTGTGAAAGGTTAATTTTCCTTCCTTTCATGACCTCTAGAGGAGACTTGAAATCCAAGACTCGACTGGGTAATCTATTGATGATGTAAGCAGCTGCCATAACCCCTTGGGACCAGAATCTCTTTGGTACATTCATTTGTAGCATTAATGCTCTAGTTTTTTCAAGTAAGTCTCAGTTTTTGCGTTCAACTACACCATTTTGTTGAGGTGTGCCAACACAACTTGTTTGATGCATAATGCCATGAATGCTCAAATATTGTTTCATGATATGGGACATGTATTCGGTGCCATTGTCAGACCTTAAGGTTTGAATTTTAGAAGAGAAGTGATTTTTAACAAGATTATGAAAGTCCTTAAATACTTCCATAACTTCATTCTTAGACTTTAAAAGATATAACCATGTGACTCGAGAGAAATCATCAACAAAAATCACAAAATACTTATAACCATCAAAAGATTCATTAATTGGTCCCCATACATCTGAATGAACTAGTTCAAAACACTTACTAGCCCTAGACAAGGAAGAATTAAAAGGAAATCTAGTGGCCTTAGACAAGTGGCAAGTTTCACATGCAATTTCATCATTTCCTAAGTTTGGAAATAAAGTTGACAAAATTGGTAGAGAAGGGTGAGCTAAACGTTGATGCCACAATTGATTATCTTGGATAGGATTAAACTTGGCTTGAAACCCTCTGGGATTGCTCTTGGATATGTAATAGAGACCATCTAAGTAAAACCCTTCACCAATCGTCTTTTTGGTGACACAATCCTGAAAAATGACATTGTGAGGAGAAAAAATGGCTAAGCAATTCAAGGTATTTGTGATTATTCCTACAGACAGGAGTTGGGAAGGAAAGGAAGGTACATATAAAACTGCCGACTCGATTTCATCTGACATTAATTTTATTTTTTCCTTTCCTAAAACCTTTACATTCTCACCATTTGCAATTGAAACTTGAGAAGGATTTGCTAATTTTTCAAACTTATGAGACTTTGACACATGGTTTGTCATATGATCTGTGGCACCTGAATTTACAACCCAAAAATCATGCAACATATTTATTTTAAGAGCAATTTTAAAGGCTTTTATGATACCTTGCATGTCCTCTTGTGGTATGAGTTTTGTATCTGCCAAGAAGCCCACAAACTTGCCTAGCAATGCTGTCGAGTTTCCTTCTTCTATGCTATCCACACAGTCAATTCTAGCTCCTCCTGTCTTGCTTTGAAGATACAACATAAACTCATTCATGAGTTCAGCTGGATTCGCTGTGAAGTTCTTGAATGGATCAGACCCATTAGAGGTAGAGGAAAAAACATGATTTGCACGGTGTTCAGTACGATTCACTTTCTGTAAACCCTTATCCTTTATAAAATCAGGTTTTAATTCTGGATGTAGAATCCAACATGTGTCCTTAACATGGCCCGTATGGTTGCAATGTTGACACTTCAAGTTTGGATGCTTCCCTTTGTACTTCCTCTCGTTGGTTAGATAGGCTCTTGCCTCAGGTGAACTAGCCATTGTATCCTTGTTCATGACTTTCCTTCTTACTTCTTCACGTTGAATTGTCACACATACATTGGTGAAGGAAGGAAGTTCAGTATTCATGAGTATATGGCATCGTATATCTTCATATGTTGAATCCAGACTGGACAAAAGTTGAAATATCTTATCTTCTTCCGCTCTCTTTCATAGCAGAGCTACATCGGTTGTATGAGGACGATATATTTCCAACTCATTCCACATGCTTTTCATGCTTCTTAAGAGTTGTACAAAAGGCTTTCCATCTTGTTGCAGATCTGAGATGTCTTTCTTTAATTGAAAAACTCCTGCAGCATTGTTTTGACTGCCATACATTTCCCTGACAGTCTCCCATAGTTGGTATGCAGATTCAGAGTAACTGAATATTTCAGCTAATTTACGTTCCATGGAATTTAGGAGCCATGACATAACCAGCTGATCCTTACTAAGCCAGGATTCATAGGTTGGTGAGGAAACATCGGGTATTTCGATGCTTCCATTTATGAAACCCAACGTGGACCTTCCACCTAGAGCCAAAGACACTGCTCTTGACCAAGGCAAGTAATTAAACTCATTCAACAAGACTGAGCTTAATCTTTGATTTGGGTTGACATCCACCTCATGCATATTCATGAAGGAAAGCACTGATGAACTTCCAGCTTCTGATCCTAGCAGCTTGTCTTCAGCCATTTTAAAGATTGAAGATGCTAAGATAATAATAAAGTAGAAGCAAGTTAATTTTCCTGCTCTGATACCATGTAGAAAAAACAAGAAATAACTCTACACAAAAGAGTTCTCTAGTTTGTATTATTTTCTTTATCTTTTCATTACAATTGTATAGCTATCTATAAGGAAATTTTACTCCTTCAATTACTCTTTAAATTAAGCATTCCTTGATTTACTCCTTGAATTAAGGATTCCTTGTTTTACTCCTTGAATTAAGCTCCTTGTTTTATTCCTTGAATTAAGGTCCTTGTTTTATTCTTTGAATTAAGGACTAATATCCAATAATATATCCTTTCAAAAGTTTTCCATCAAATTTCCGTTGGTTCAACTATGTGCCAGCAACAAGAAAAATAAAAGATTTATTCAATAATGATGGCGTCGAGAAGAGAAACAAAAAAAGTCAAAAACTTCTCACATTTTTCTCCGTACAATCCCGACGTGAATGGTTTAAAGGATAGAGATTTGACTCTATAAAAGTCTTTGATTCAATCTCAATAAAAATACAACAACAAGCTGAGAGAAGAGAATTTTATAGAAGTCTCAGCATCTTTGAGAGAGAAAAATTGAGAGCCAATTTGTAAAGTTTTTCCCACAAATTGAAAATACATATTTATTGTATTTTTGTGAGAGATACACCTAAAGGTAAAGTTTGTAATCCCAAATTGTTACTTTCATTTTGGAAGATTTTTTCACGCAAAAATATTTGGTGTTATTTTTTTTCTATTTTAATTTGTGAAATTATCCTAGGTTTGTGGAATTTATTTATTCACAACTATCTATTTTTCCTAACAAAATGGTATCAAAGCTTTTGTTGGTTTTTAATGAGAGTACTGTTCACATATAAAATACTATTCATATATATGATAAGGTTTTGTCGACGTACTATTCAACCACACTATACAGAGAGTACTATTCATTGTTACTATTTGGAAGGTACTATTCATCGTCAGAAAAGTATCAAGTTTGACAAAATCTATTGATTGACGATTCAAATGGAGGAGAGCACGTATAATATGATTAAGTTGACGACATTTAATTATGCAATTTGGAAGCCGAAGATGAAGGATCATTTATACATTAAAGATCTGTGGAAGCCAAATATAATGCCGAAGGAGAAAAAAGTAACCAGTATAGACATTGATTGGGCTGTGCTAAACCGAAAGTGTGCTGCTTAAATAAGACAATGGATCGACAAGAGCATTTTTCAAAATTTTGCTAATGAACATGATGCTTACGTTCTTTGGCAAAAGTTGGACAAAATGTATGTGAGGACAACTGCACAAAATAAAGCTAATTTGATACAACGATTAGTCAATTTGAAGTATAAAGACGGAAGCAACGTATCAGAACATATGAGTGGATTCCAAGGCATTGTAGATAAACTCAAATCTATGAAGATGACTATAGATGATGAGCTACAAGCGTTGTTGATGCTGAGCTCTCTACCAAAAAGTTGGGATACTCTAGTTGTATCAGTTAGCAACTCAACTCCTGACGGTAAGCTTACCATGGATATGGTAAAAGACAGAATGATAAATGAAGAGTCTCGACGAAAATATGAAGGATATACTCCTGACACTGACACCACAACTGTTACTGAAGAAGTTATCATTGTTTAAGATGCTGATTATGTCAATCTTGCATGCCAAGACACTACTTGGGTAGTTGACTTAGGCTCTTCCTATCATGTCACCTCACAACGAGAATTCTTCTTAACCTACACTCAAGGTGATTTTGGACGTGTGAGGATGGGAAATGATGATGCATAAAAATTGTCAGCATTGGCAATATTTATCTAGAGACTAATCTTGGATGTAGATTACTTCTAAAAGATGTGAAGCATGTTCCTGATATCTACCTCAATTTGATCTCTACCGGTATGCTTGATGATGATGGATACAATAATTTATTTGGTGAAGGAAAGTGGAAGCTCACCAAAGGCAATTTGATAGTAGTGAAAGGAAAGAAAGATACATCACTCTACATCACAAAAGCCAGGTTGTGTAGAGGAGAAGTTAATACCACTAGGAAAGAGGTTCTTACTGAGCTATATCATAAGCGACTCGGCCACATGAGTGAAAAAGGTCTCAGAATTCTTTCCAAGAATGAGCTCTTGCTAGGAATGAAATGTATACGCTTGCAAACTTTTGTTGACTGTATTATGGGAAAACAACATAGAGTTGCATTTCGTAGTCTTGCATTATCTAGAAAGGATAATATTCTAGATTTAATACACACAGATGTTTGTACAATGAGTTGTAAGTCACTAAGAGGTGCTCACTATTTTGTGACCTTTATTGATGACCATTCTAGAAAAGTATGAACTTTTGCTTTGAAAACTAAAGATCAAGTAGAGGAAGTTTTCAAGCAGTTTCATGTAAAAGTAGAGAGAGAAACTAGTAGACTTTTGAAGTGTGTATGTGTAGATAATGGTGGTAAGTATCGTGGACCATTCGAGGAGTTTTGCATAAGTTTCTTCATCAGGCTGGAAAAATTAGTACCAAAGACACCTCAACACATCGGTGTTGCTGATAGAATGAACATAACCATCTATGAAAGTCATATGTATGCTCTCAAATGCAAAACTGCCAAACTCATTTTGGGGGGAGGCAATGAGGACAACAGTCGACTTAATCAACCTTTCTCCATCAGTTCCACTAAACTATGACGTACCAGAAAGAGCTTGGATGGGGAAAGATGTTTCTTACAAACACTTGAAAGTATTCGGCTCCAGGGCTTTTGTTCACATCCCAAGAGATGAGCGGTCCAAGTTGGATGGAAAAGTGAAGCAGTGTATCTTTATGGGATATGCCCATGAAGAATTTGGCTACAAACTTTGGGATCCTATTAGCAAAAGAATTGTTAGAAGCAAAGACATGGTATTTCTTAAAGACCAAACAATCGAGGATTTTGAGAAATCCGAGAAACCACAGTAAGATGAAATTCTAGTTAATTTGGACCCAGTCTCTCCACCAAAAAATCCTAATGACGGGGGATTTACACCAGATACTGATGATGTTAATCCACTAGTTGACAGTTCAAAACCAGAAAAAGTTTTTGAACAAGTCCAACCAGAAGTATGGATAAGGAGATCCACTCGAGTACGAAAACCAAGTCGTATATATTCTCCTCACGATTATGTGATGCTCACTGAAGGGGGAGAACCGGAGATTTATGACAAAGTTATAACTGATCAACATAAGACTAAGTGGTTAAAATCCATGCAGGAAGAAATGAAATCTCTGCATGAGAACCATACATTTGACCTAATGAAACTACTATAGGGAAGAAAAGCTCTCAAGAACAAGTGGGTGTACAAAATCAAAAGTTAAGAAGGAAGCTCACAACCATGCTACAAAGCAAGATTGGTTGTGAAAGGATTGGAGTAGAAGAAGGGCATTGACTTCGATGAAATATTCCCACCAATAGTTAAAATGTCTTCAATCCGAGTTGTTCTTGGTTTGGTAGCTAGCCTTAATTTGGAGGTGGAACAACTTGACGTAAAGACTACATTCTTACATGGTGATCTTAATGAGGAAATCTGTATGAAACAGCCCGAAAGTTTCCAATTCAAAAGAAAAGAGAAGTTGGTATGCAGACTAAAGAATAACTTGTACGGTCTGAAGCAAGCACCAAGACAGTGGTACAAAAAGTTTGACTCATTTATGGAGAAAAATGAATACAACAAAAAGACGGCTAATCACTGTGTCTTCATCAAGAAATTCTCTGATGGTGATTTTATTATTCTTTTCCTTTATGTCGATGACATGTTAATTGTAGGTCAAAATATTGACAAGATTAACAAGTTGAAAAAAGAGTTGAGCAAATCCTTTGAAATGAAGGACTTAGGACCCGCCAAGTAGATTCTTGGCATGACGATTACCCGCAACAAGAAAAAGCAAAAGATCTGGCTTTCCCAAAAATGGTATGTTGAAAAAGTTCTTGAAAGATTCAACATGAGCAAAGCTAAACCTGTTAGTTGTCCATTTGCAATCCATTTCAAGCTTATTATGAGTCAATTTCCCTCAAGTGAGGAGGAGAAATCGAAGATGAGCAAGGTGTCTTATGCATCAGCAGTTGGTAGTCTAATGCACTAGACTAGACATTGCACATGCTGTTGGAATTGTGAATCGATTCCTATCAAATCCTGGAAAGGAACATTGGGAAAATTTCAAATGGATACTCAGGTATCTCAGAGGAAACTCCATTCATTGTTTATGCTTTGGTAATAATAAACCTATATTAGAAGGATATACAGATTCAGATATGGCTGGGGACGTAGATACGAGGAAATCTATATTCGGGTACCTAATAACATTTGGAGGGGGAGCTATTTCATGGAAATCACGATTACAAAAGTGTATTGCCTTAAGTACCACAGAAGCAGAGTACATTGCAATCACTAAAGGTTGTAAGGAGATCATGTGGATGAAAAAAGTTCCTACAAGAATTGCATCAGAACCAAGAAAACTATGTTCTTTATTGCGATAGTCAGAGTGAAATTCACCTTAGCAAGAACCCAACCTTCCACTCAAGGTCCAAACACATCGACGTAAGGTATCATTGGATTCATGATGTGTTGGAATATAAACTACTAAAAGTTGAGAAGATATGATGACAAAGACAGTGACTAGAGAAAAACTTGTTATCTGTAGAGAGATTGCAGGTGCAGATGAGTCATGTCCCACATAAGGTGGAGGGGAAGATTTTTTGGTTCAACTATGTGGGCCAGTAATAAGAAAAATGAAAGATTAGTCTTATTCAACAATGATGGCGTCAGGAGGAGAAAAAAAAGTCAAAAAATTCTACCATTTGTCTCCATACAATCCGACATGAATGACTTGAAGGATAGAGCTTTGGCTCTATAAAAGCCTTTGCTTCAATCTCAATAGAAATATAACAAGCTGAGAAAAAAAAAAGAATTACAGAAGCCTCAAAATCTTTGAGAGAGAAAAATTGAGAGCTAATTTGTGAAGCCTTATCCACAAATCAAAGATACATATTTATTATATTTTTGTGAGAGATCCAACTAAAGCTAAAGTTTGTAATCTCATTTTATAATAATGGAAGTTTTAAGTGATCTACGAGTCCTATGGTTGCTACATTCATTTTGGAAGGTTTTTTCATGCAAAAATATTTGGTGTTATTTTTGTTCTATTTTTAAAAAATTATCCTAAGTTTATAAAATTTATTTATTTATAACCATCTATTTTTCCCAACAATTTCCAACCAGATTCACTCGTTGAACTTCACTTGTCCAGCAATAACGTCCAACAACTATGTAACCGTGGAACAAAGGTTAACTATTAGTCAAATTTGTTGGATTTGAAAAGATAATTTTACTGAATTAGTCAAATTAAAATAATATTACTGATTTTTTTTTCCTCTTT
The DNA here is from genome assembly GCA_037013495.1 of Hippophae tibetana. Taxonomy (NCBI): domain Eukaryota; kingdom Viridiplantae; phylum Streptophyta; class Magnoliopsida; order Rosales; family Elaeagnaceae; genus Hippophae; species Hippophae tibetana. The sequence goes on from CM072802.1 coordinate 49,462,971, forward strand.
TTCCTTTCCATATATATGAAAATAGCCTTTGAATAATTTGAGAATCATAAATTTATGCTACAGTAGAAAACTTAAAAGGATGATACACTTTGAGGTGGTTCCAAATGTGAGAAAGTTATTTCTAAAGGGTTGTGCAAATTTATCTGAGATTGGTGTATCTATCTCACATCTTAAGAAGCTTATTTTATTGGACTTGGGATGTTGTAGGGGGCTTATGAACTTTCCCACCCAAAAATTAAAGTTCTTGACATCTCTAGAATTTGTTAATCTCAAAGGGTGTTCAAGCATGCTCATCAGTAATTTGCCTCAAGATTTGGTGCAATTAAAGTATTTAAAAGGGATCAACCTGTGTGAAAATCACAAAAAGAATGTGCCAATTAGTCTTAAGGCTCATATCAAAGACTTTATTACAGAAAGACCAATTTGTTACCGTAGGAATAGAAGATCACCTATGTGTACTATTCTGTAGATTAAGATGTTTTGTGTTTTAGTTGACCCAAAAATAAATAAATAAATGTTGTTATATATATATATGTATATATATTGTTATGACGTGGACTACTACATGTATTTTTAAAGGTTAAGAATCATTAAAGATCAATACAGTATCCAAACCTTATTTATTATTGTTTCAAATAAATCATTTGTCTCTATATTCGGAAAATTTATTACCGATCTATCTAAGTAAGAGATATCAAAGCTTGGTTTCTACTTCCAAAAAACAACATGAGTAGTATATAAATTAATAATTACACATTTTGTTCGATTGTAGTTAATTAATTTTGATGGAGTGATGCTGAATAGACTCACATAATGAATAACTTACTTCCCCCAAAATCAACGAGCTTTCCAAACTCCATTAATCAGAACGTTTGTAATCTTCAGCAAAAAGAGAGCAATAAAGGTAGTTATCAAGGGAAGATGTACATGTTAGTGAGAGTTAGTAAGTATCCTTCCTTCCTTCCTTGATCAAAAATATAATTTTACTTGTAAATTTTTATAAATTTTATAAAAATTGAACTATATTTAACATGTATGTCTCTCTCGATTTAAGTTTTAGGTTTATATTTAAAGTATAGAATGTTTTAAATTGAAATTTTATGAATAAATTCCATTACTTTATTGACTAAAATCCAATAAATTTGTAAGAATTTACATTTTGATACTTATTTGCTCAAAATTTTCATTTTAAAATTTTTAGTTATATTATTTAATTTATTTTTTATATATAAATTTTTAATTCTCCATTGTTAATGAACGTAGTATTTGAATTTGAATCCTAAATCTTCCTACCGGTGATCATCATTATCAAAAGAAAGCTACGCAATATAAGAGAGACCAAACTTCATGTACCAAAGCATAGATAAGAAAGCTTGAGCTATCAAGAAGGTGAACGACATATCAATCATAGACATATTTAGAGATTGCCCAACGGATCTAACCTTGAATGATAAAAACTCAACTCATACATTAATGGTAACCAAGATCAAGCAACTCATCGTGGCTTTGTGAAACTACCTCTGTTCGTGTGGAGGGGTTGTTAAGATTTTGGACTCTATCACAGTCTCACTGTGACGCTTATGTCTACCTTTGTCCACCATGTGAAGAAAGGCTATTAACTATCCTTGTTCCACATCGGTTAGGAGCAAGGTAGCAATGCTGCTTATAAGCATGAGAAACCATTGACTTAAAGAAATCTTATTGGGCTAAGTTAGACCTGCTCTTGATCTCTATGTGCTTGGAACCTGGACTCTACCACAGTCTCATCATGACGCTTATGCCCACCTTTGTTCCCCGTGTGTAGAGAGGCTATTAAGTATTCTTGTTTCACATCGGCCAAGAGTAAGACAACAATGTTGCTTATAAGTCTGGGTAACTCTTGACTCAATGAGATCTTATTGGGTTGAGTTAAGATTGAGTTTCTAACATACACAAACTAAGAATAATATGAAATTGGCTTCCCATTTTTCTAATGCTTCACCTCGATCACAACAACTTATATATCTCCACGTAAATTACTTGATTGTAACCATTAATTCATGAGAAAAATAAACAAATTTATATTATATTTGTTTCTACTTTTGAAATTCTATACAAGATTTTTTGGGAAAAAAAATAAAAAGGGAAAAAAGAAGAAGGTGTTTTAGAGTCTCATAGAATACATTTTGTACGTTCTAATGTAAGTATAGATAATATATTTCTTCTTGAAATGTTTTCTTCTAAAAACTAGTTTAATGAAAAACACAAACAAACATACAAATTAAGTATTGCTGGTGCCAATTTACTCCCAATCTTGTGACCAAATTGTAAATGCACACAAATATATGATACTTGAATGTTATGAATGCAATTAATATCAACCTCCAAATACTTGCTATGATGCTATATATATCCCTCAGTCCTCATCATATTTGCAGTTATTTTATTTAATTCAAGGAACCCAAAAATTTTAAATAATTTTTTTATAAGCATAGATGTTAATTATTTAGTTGTCATGCAAATTATAACTTTCCAATAACTTAGTCACATATGCAATTTTTGGTATCACTAAAATTGATAGACAAAGTAATCACTAGTAAAAAAGATTCAGCAATTTTGAGGGGAAAACAAAAGAAATACTAAAATCAGGGACTTATTTTGGCAACTTCGATGGAATGTAAGAATTTTTTTCTCCGCATTTTTGTGCAATGCAGCACAGGGGTATTAAAACTTCCTAATAAGACACCTAATTTCAAAGTTAGGGATTCGATCTCAATATTATGGGTTGTGTAATCTTATTATAAAGAAAGAAATTTCTTAAAAAGTAAAACCAAGAATGGAGAAGGCTTGACAATTTGTATATTCTTTATTTTGAAGAATTGATGTGGTAATCTCATGTTGTTATTCTATACTTTGTTGAGATAATATACATAAGTGTTTCGAGTTTGTATATGTATAAAAATCAGTTGGTTTTTTAAAGTGTGATAAAATTAACTTTTATTAGTCTCACCCATTCTCTATTGCTAGTTATGCTTATTGTGCTTAAAAGGGTCCAATCAAGTTTAATTTTGTTAAGAAAAGAGAGAATATAACGGGTACTTTTAGATGTAATTATTTTCATTTAAACTTTTAGCGCGGTCAATAAGTCTTTATTTTTACCCACGTAGATTAGTCTAGTTGGCTCTGCATGCAATTGGCTGAGAGGCATGAGTGTGCAAGCTCAAGCGTGTCCTGCGTGCTGATCTGGGATTTAAATTGTGCATGCAGGTACTAGGTGATAGTGTTCCTATATCATGCCTGCATATAAGATACACATTTTTTTAGTAAAATAACATGATGAATTCCTATATAATAAAGAAAATATCCTATAAAATCCAATACATAATAAAACATAAAAGTTTCGTAATATATTAATCATTAATACTTCAAAGTCATCATAATTAAAGTCATAAATATTTAAAATTATATTATAATAACTAAAATTCAAGGTAAATATTAACAAAATTTGTCATTCATCTAGCATTTTATCAATATCTTGGATTGTATTTCCATCCTCCCTACAAATAATTTTTTTATTGTTAATTGAATAGTTATACAAATGAATGAATAATAAATAAAAGTCAATACTATTAATAAATAATAATGAAGTTAACTCAATTCAACTATTAAGTTGGCAATAATTATCCTCATGAATATTATCACATAATAGTCATAATTGATTTCATCATCTTTGTTGGGACACAACGGATATAAATAAAATAAATTCAACCGAGTAAAATAATATATAACATAGATAAATTTAACAAGGTTCACTTTTTAATTTAGACTAAGTCTACACAATAAATTTCGAAAAACATTTTTTATACTAATAAAATTAATGGGTACAAAGTGAAAGATAATACAATAAATTGAGATAAACCCAAAATAGTGTCACATAAATGTTTCCCAAACTCATTATTTTGTCGCTCCCTTTTTCCAAAAATATTCCAATATTTTTCTAAAATATTTTCTTTCTCTCTCTCTCTCCCCCTTATACACACAACACTATTTTTCTTCAAAAGAAATTATTCATTTGGCTTTACTTTGTTTATCTTCTTTTGGTGTGTTTCTCTAAGGCAAAAATATTGTCTATTTATAGGCAAAATTGCCTATCCTTATGTGGTTAGAAATTGATCACATAACTAGCCAAATTTTAGCCACAAAAATATTTGATATATTTTTTAAATGTGATTACACCTAATATTTTTATTTTATCAAATATGATTGTACCTAACATTTTTATTTTTTTCTCTTTAATTTGGGTGGGACCTACAATCTTATCTAAGACACTATGTATAAGATCGAAGAAACAAGTCAATTTTTGATTTCATAAAAACTTGGAACTTTTTAAGTAAGAGAATAGAGGTAGGTTATATTGCTAGCCCATTAGGGTAGAGTTTTGACTTAGTTGACACTAAATTGAGTTTGAATTTGTTTCAACACTTAAGTAACTACATGATCTATTGGGAAAATTGGATATATTTTCCCTATTCTAAGTAGTTACTATTCACTTATGATTTAAATGAATAGAACTCAAACTAACCCGACAAAATAATGTTATTGGAAATATAATGCTAAAATAAACTAAAACGGATATTGAAACAGAAATATTAAAGCAAAAAAATAATAACACCATAAATTTAAAGAGGTATAGTATAAATGTTACTTAGGTCCTCGAGCATCGTTGACCACTTCCACTATCTCCAAATGGATGAACTCTAAATTACAACTAATTGGGCAAAATTGAGCTAATCAATTACCCTTACAAAAGAGAGGAAGATTTACAAATTTTGGGATGTTTTACAAATGGTGAATGAGGGCTTTATTTATAGCCCAAAATCCAACACTCATCTTCATTCCTAACCAATGTGAGACTTTTCTAATTTTCCCACTAAGGATTTATATAACAAATCTCCACCTTAGCGACTTAGTAATTCTTAAATGATTTCTTCAATCACTAGATCAACAACGTCAATGCCAATTCAGATTTGTAGGATGTTAATCAAGTACAGACAATGTTTGAACTTGATTGTTGTTACCACCTTGATCATCATATCTACGAGATTCTTTGTAGTACTAATCTTCTAAACTAGTACTTCACCTTCTTCAATAATATCTCGCACGAAATGATAACAAACATCAATGTGCTTTGTACGTGCATGGTAGACTTAGTTCTTTGCTAAATGAATAACACTCTAACTATCACAAAGCACCTTAATATGTGTTTGACCAACTCCCAAGTCTTCAAGAAAATTTCGTAACCAAATAGCTTCCTTCACAGCCTCTGTAACTTCCATATACTCTACCTTTGTAGTAGACAAAGCAACTGTGGACTATAAGGTAGACTTCCAACTGACTGGTACTCTAGCAAGAGTAAACACATAACCAGTATTTGATCAACGCTTATCTAAATATCATGCATAGTCAGAATCATAATATCCGACTACACATTGACCAACGATATTATCCTACTGAAATACTAAACCAACATCTATAGTATTTATAATATACCATAGAATCCATTTCATAGCCAACCAATGTCCTTTACCAGGATCATGCATATACCTACTTACAACACCAACCACATATGAAATTTCAGGTCTTGTACACACCATTGCATACATTAAGCTACCAACCGCATTTGCATATGGTACATTTACCATATATTCTCGTTCTGCATCATTCTTAGGAGATAATTATAGGTTTTTCTATTCATTCATACCAAAACGTTGTAGTACCCTCTTCAAATATTGATTCTAGGTTAAACTAAGCTTCCCCTTCTTCCTGTCTCTACTTATCTCCATACTGAGAATCTTCTTGGCTTCTTCCAAATATTTCATCTCGAACTCCTGACTTAGTTGAGCCTTCAACTTCTCAATTTCTAGTTGGCTCTTTGATGCAATCAACATATCATCAAAGTATAATAGGAGATAGATGAAAGACTCATCTTGTAGCTTGCAAAAATACACACAATGATCACGTGTGCTTCTGGTGTACTTTTGCTACAACATAAACTGATCAAACCATTTGTACCATTTCCTTGGTGATTTCTTCAATCCATACAATGATTTGTTCAGCTTACAAACCCAATTCTCTTTACCAGCAAAATTAAACCCTTATGGTTGAGACATATAGATTTCCTCTTCTAAGTCACCATATAGAAACGCGGTTTTCACATCAAGTTGAACTACTTCCAAATCGAACTATGCTACCAAGGCCAACAAAATTCTAATGGAGGAATGTTTTACAACAAGATAAAATACTTCATTATAATCGATTCCCTCCTTCTGAGCATTGCTTTTAGCGACCAACCTTGCATTGTAGCGAATATCATTTGTAGCCAATTTCCTTCTTGCCCTTAGATAGTTGTGTCAACTTCCATGTTTTATTCTTCTGAAGGGACATAAGTTCTTCATCCATGACTTCCTTCCATCTTTCAATTTCAGGGCTTCTGATTGCTTCTTTATATATGGAAGAAACATCATCATGAACAATTGAAAGTGCATAGGCGACTGTATTCCTAAACTGAGCATATAGGTCTTTGAAATCCTTATATCGAGTAGGCACCTTAACATTTTTTCATCGTGGCCTATCAACTGTAGTTTCTTCTTGTTGTTGTGGAGGTTCTTAGGTTAAAACCTTTTCATCTGATTCATCTTCTGTCAATAGAGGATCAGCTTCTGTCTTATCTTTACTAACTGGATTAACAATTCTTCTTTCAAACTCCACCTGCTTCGAAGTTTGCTCCACCTGCTCTAAAGTGCCATCAATCTTCTTAGTTACCTTTCTCAACAAGGCAGATTCATCAAAGGTAACATCTCTGCTAAAGATTATCTTTTTCATTTCAAGGTACCATAGTCGATATCCCTTAGAACCAGAAGGGATCCCCAAAGAAATGGTTTTCTTGGCTCTTGGGTCCAATTTTGATTCTGTTACATGGTAGTATGCAATTGAACCAAACATATGTAAGAAATCGTAATCTCTAGCAGGTTTTCCAGACCATACCTCCATAGGCATTTTGCCTTCAAGAGTAGACGATGGTAGACGATTGATGATATGACATGCATATCTCACAACCTCAACCCAATACTGCTTGCCTAAACCAGCATTTGACAACATACATCGAACCTTATCCAGCAAAATCTGGTTCATATGTTCTGCAACTCCGTTCTATTATGGTGTTTTTGAATAGTGAAGTGTCGCACTATACCTTCTTCTTCACAAACTTTCATAAATGGATCGTTTATGTACTCAATGCCATTATCAGACCTCATACGTTTGATCTTTTTACCAGTCTGAGTCTTAATCATCTTCTTCCACTTGAGAAAAATTCCCAACACTTCATCCTTCTTCTTCATGAGATACACCCAAACTCTTCTGGAGAAGTCATCAACGAAAGTGACATAATAATGTTTGCATCAGTATGGATGTAATCCAAAATTCCCTTTGTATTATGGAGATTAGTACCAAAGCTTACTCTTTTCTGCTTCCATAATACACAATGCTCATAGAATTCTAACTTTCCAGTTCTCGCACCTTTTAATAGGCCTTACTTTACCAGAATTTATAAACTTTTTTCACCAGCATGTCCCAAACGCATATGCCACAACTTGGTAGTTTTGAAATCTCTTTCTTCCTCTGAAATTGCTACTGATGTTGTCCCAATAATCGTACTACCAAGGTAGTAGTACAAGTTATTCTTCCAAACACCTTTCATTGCCATAAGTGCTCCAGAGGTAACATTCAATGCCCCATTTTGTATGGTCACAGTGAAGCCTTTTGATTCTAAGACTCCCACGACAATAGGATTCTTTTTCATATTTGGAACATAATGAACATCCGTCAAAACCCTAGTTAAACCATCTTGATTCTTCAAACGAATTGTACCAATCCCCAAAACTTTACATGGATAATCATTACCCATGAAAACAACTCCACCGTCTAGTTCTTCAAAGTTAGAGAACCATTCCTTGTTAGGAGACATATGGAAAGTACATGGTGAATCAAAAATCCAATCACCAGGGTGCGATGCTATTGACGAACCAACCAATGCAAAATCTGAATTTGAATTGCTTTCAGCCACATATGCATCAGACTGCACAACTTTTCCTTTCTTTTACAACTTCAAACAATTTTTCTTCCAATGGCATTTCTCATGACAAAATGTACATTCATCTGTTGTGTTTGCAGATGTCCTCTTATAGATAGTGCCTTTGCTACTTCATTGATGTTTTCTTTTGTATCTTTCTTTCTAATTTCATAACTATACAAAATAGTGCAAACTTCCTCAAAAGACACTTTATCCTTCCCAATGAGTAAGCTCATAATAAGGTGATCAAACTCATCAGGAAGGGAAGCTAATAACATCAAGGCTAAATATTTATCTTTAAAATTTTCATCCATATTTAACAAATCTTCTACTAATCGATTAAAAGCAATAATGTGGTCATTTATTGTAGTACCTGGAAGGTATTCAAAACGGAACAACTTCTTCTTCAAATAGAGTCGATTCTATCCACTCTTCTTCATAAACTTATTCTCCAACTCCTTCCACAACTTACTTACAGATGTCTCCTTAATGAACGTATACTTTTGTTCTCTTGAGAGACACGAACAGATTATACCATATGCCAATTAGTTGATATTTTTCCACACAACTTTCATCTGCTCCATATGGTTTCTCTTATTCAATGGAAATATCTAGACCTTGTTGAAACAGAGCATTTAGAACATTTCCTTGCGACATGATGAAATGACCGATTCCATCAAACTTCTCCACCTCGAACCTTGCATTCATCACCATAGTTCTGCCTGACATGGATGATTGGCCTTTGGTTGAAAGACAATTTTCTTCTACCATTTCTTCAAATTACAACAACTAGCAACTATATTCCAATATAAAACAAACAGAATACAAATAAATGCCTAGGTAGAAACCTTCAACTCTGATACCAATTTTTGGGAAAATTGGGTATATTTTCCTTATTCTAAGTAGTTACTATTCACTTATGATTTAAATGAATAGAACTCAAACTAACCCAAAAAAATAATGCTATTGGAAATATAATGCTAAAATAAACTAAATCAGATATTGAAACATAAATATAAAAGCAGAAAATAATAACACCAAAAATTTAACGAGTTTTGGGATAAATGTTACCTAGGTCCTCGGGCATCGTTGACTACTTCCACTATCTCCAAATGGATAAACTCCAAATTACAACTAATTGGGAAAAATTGAGCTAATTACAAAAGAGAGGAATATTTACAAATTTTGGGATGTTTTACAAATGGTGAAGGAGGGCTTTATTTATAACCCCAAATCCAACACCCATCTTCATTCCTAACCAATGTGAGACTTTTCTAATTTGCTCACTAAGGAGCTATATAACATGATCTTTATTTTTAAAATGAATTTTGATAAACTTTTAGAGTGGGTGACATGTTTCTAAAGGCAAAGGAAGCTACATTCATTGCTTTTTAATTTTCATAATTCTATAGTGATCTAGATAGACTCTATTGAAACAAAAAGTGCAGTTAAATTATCATTTAATTTGTTGTTTCAAAATTCTCATTGTTTATTTAAAGGAGAAATACGTAGTAGGCAGTTACATAATTCTATCAAACACTCTTGAGCTCCAGAGTTGGCATTTAGATCTTACTCACTTATGAATATTTAAGGTAGGTTCTATTAGTGATATGGTTGGTGTATGAGCAAGTGATATATTAGGAAGTGCCAATATGGTCATTAAGTAATGTGCTCCATATAAAAGACATAATGATGTATTATCAGATGATGAAATTAATACAACACTCATTTCTTCTTTATCATTTCTCTTCTTCTATGATCATTGTTTATGCACATGTTCTCACAGTATCATAGCTGCAAAGTTCAACGAGCTTCAAAGGTGAAGTAGTAATGGAGGGTACACGAGAGACATTGCATGATGCAAATCATTCTTCTTTTTTCTTTCAACATACAACAAAATTAGATCAAGAAATTTTCTCTTCTCATAATATCATAATAACGAGGAAGTTTGACAATCATAATTATACAATATGGAAGCACCAAACATTAAGATTCTTTGGAGCTTAGATCTTGAGGTTTATATTTTGAAAGATCCAATGAGTAAAACACTACATAATTGTGAAGACAATCCTTAGTATAAATTTAGAAGAAAGAAGATGGAATGTTAGGGTGTTGAATTATGTCTTGTAATAATTGAATATACTGAAAATATATTTACAATTCTAATACAATGAATGATAATACAAGAAAATAAGAATCTACTTTTTAGGAAAAGTGCTTTTAAGAAAGATATATAAGTTGCATACAACTAATATACAACTGATATAGTATATTAGTTGCATACAACTAATATACCACTAATGATAATTTATTAACACTCCCCCTCAAGTTGGCGCATAGATATCGATCATGCCCAACTTGCTTAGTAAGCCGTATAATTCCTTCTTGGAAACTCCTTTGGTAAGCATATCTACAAGTTGTTCTTCAGTGAGAACAAAAGGAAAACTAATAAGTTTGGCATCTAACTTCTCTTTTATAAAGTGACGATCAACCTCTACATGCTTAGTGCGATCATGTTGTACTGGATTTTGTGATATATCAATGGTTGCCCGATTGTCGCAATACAACTGCATAGTATTTTTGAGTTCAAAACCCAAATCAAATAACAAAGTTCTTATCCATAGTAATTCACAAATCCTATGAGTCATACCTCTATACTCAGCCTCAACACTAGATCACACCACCACTTTCTACTTCTTACTTTTCCATGTAACCAAATTACCTCCCATAAAAGTGAAATAACCTGATGTTGACTTTCTATCTGTAATAATTCCTACCCAATCTGCATCTATGAAGCCACAGACTTCAAGAGAATTTTTATGTTTAGAGAACATTACTCCTCTTCTTGGAGCCAATTTCAAATACCTTAAAATTCTCACATTCATGTGGTTCTCACTTGGATTATGCATGAACTGACTCACTACACTTACTGCATATGTAACATTTGGTCTAGTATAAGCCAAGTAAATAAAACGCCCAACCAATCTCTGATAGCGAGCTCAATCAGTTGGTATCTGATCTGGATACTCTACTAAACAATGGTTTTGCTCAATAGAAGTGTCAATAGGTTTGCAATCCAACATACCTATCTCTGTTAGCATATCAATAATGTACTTCCTCTAACATAGATATATTCCTTTTCTTCCCCTGGCTACCTCAATTCCTAAGAAGTACTTTTGTTCACCTAAGTCCTTCATCTCGAACTCAGAGGTTAGTTGTCTTTGTAATTTTTCCATATAAATAGTATCATCACCAATGATTACCATATCATCAACATAAATGATTAGGGTTATTACCTTCCCTCATTGATTTTTAAGAAATAGAGTATGGTTTGAATTACTCTGTTTGTAACCAACCTTCTGCATAAACTGTGAAAACCTTCCAAATGAGGCTCGAAGGGATTGTTTGAGACCATACAAAGACTTCCTCAATTTGCATACAAAATTACCAGGAGAATCAACTACATACCTAGGTGGAAGACTCATGTACACCTCCATAGCTAATTCTTCATGAATAAATGTATTCTTGACATCAAACTACCGAAGTGGCCAGTTTAGGTTAGCTGCAAGTGAGAGCAGAACCCGAATAATGTTCATTTTGGAAACAAGAGCAAAAGTCTCATCATAGTCTACACCATACGTTTGAGTAGACCTTTTTGCTACAAGATGAGCTTTATACCGATTTACAGATCCATCACCATTATGTTTTACAGTAAACACCCATTGAAAACCAACTTCCTTTTTTCCTTGTGGTGGTGGCACAAGTTACCAAGTATCATTCTTTTGTAATGTTTCCATCTCTTCATCCATTGTCTTCTCTATATTGGATCTCCCAATGCATCCTACACTTTGTTAGGTACTGATACACCAGATATTTGATTCACAAATGATTTATATAACTTAGATAATCTTTTAGTGGACATGTAATTGGCTACTGGGTATTTTGATTTTGCATGAATATTTGGTTCATACCTTTTTACTGGTTGACCTCGAGTAGACCTATTTGGTAACACATATTGTCCACCATTAGACTCAATGCTATTAGTATCAGTGGGTGTACATACCTCAGATGAGTGATCTTCAGTACCAGGGAGTTGTTGATCAGGGGTAGGAGTAATGCCTGAGGGAATAGTTGTGTCTTCAACTTCATTTGCTGTAAGCAAATTTGGTGCTTGAATACTTGGAGCATCTGCTTCTTCGATGACTAGATTCAATGGATTAGGAATCTCATCTGGTCTCATTGAAACATCAGTTGGTGATTCTTCTAATTCCTCCTCCTCACCATGATACAGTTCTTCGAAATATGTATTGTCGCCCTGATAAGCAGTATCAGGTGAGGAAAAATAACTCATATCCTCAAAGAAGGTAACATCTATAGTGACATAATACTTTCTAGTCTGTGGGTGGAAACACTTGTACCCTTTCTGATAACCTCCATAACCAACAAACACATATTTAATTACCTGGGCATCTAATTTAGACCTTTGATTTTTAGGAAAATGCACAAAGGCAACACAACCAAATACACGAGCAGGAAGATTGTGGAAGGATGACAAAGGGACGTAAGATGCGAGAATCTGAAATGGGATTTTTCCGTTAAGAACACTAGACGGGAGACGATTGATGAGATGGGCGGAAGCTTGTACAACATCACCCAAAGATATTTTGGCATATAAGCACTAAATAGGAGTGCACAAGTCATATCAAGTAAATGCCAATTTTTTTCTTTCAGACACTCCATTTTTTTCCGGTGTTTGTGGACAAGTAGTTTGGTGAATAATCCCATGTGTTTTGAAAAAATCTTGAAAAACATGATTAGCATATTCTCCCCCATTGTCAGAACGAAAGATCTGAATGATGCCATTGTATTGTGTTTGAACGAAGGTATGAAAAGTTTGAAAAACTAAAAAGACTTCATCTTTTGTTCTAAGAAGAGAAATCCACTATACCCTTATACAATCATCGATAAACGAAACAAAATATCTCATACCCGATATAGTGGGCTCTTTAGATGGTCCCCAAGCATCAGAATTAATTAATTCAAAAGGAATAGTACTTTTATTAGAAATATAAGGAGAATAAGTAATACGACGGCTCTTGGCCAAAACACAAGTCTCACAAAGTAAAATAGTCTCACTAACACCAATAAATAAAGTGGGCATGGATTTTTTCATAAGACTAAAAGATGGATGCCCTAAGTGGTGATGCCACAACCAAATTCCACTTAGCTTATCAGAACTAGAAGTCAATGTAGTGTGTGCCCATGCTCATGGTTTCTCCCCTGCGTAGTTCTGATCCAAACGGAACAATCTGCCCATCAGATACCTTCGACCAATTATTTCCCTGGTAAGAAGATCCTGAAAAATCACATACATAGGATAAAAGGTTACAGAACATTTAGACTCAATATTCAACTGTGGGACAGATATTAAGTGATGAGATAAGTCAGGTACATATAAAACATTATGAAGCTGTAAAGATGGAGTAATATGAACTGGCCCATTTCCTAAGATAGGAAAGGCCTTACCGTTAGCGTTCGTAACATAAGACACTGGTGGGGAAGATAACTCATTAAAATAAGATTTATCATAAGTCATATGATCAGATGAACCAGAATCAATAATCCAAGTATTAGATCCAACAGAGTGAGAAACGTTTAAGGTCATACCAATCTTACCACGACCAGTTATTGAAGTTGTAGGGATACCTCCACATTCCATAGAATGATCATGTCCAGTTACTTCATAGTAGTATGGTTCTTGGACAATTTTCACTATAGTTTTTTTGCTTTAGGACGACGATGTTTTCATTTTGCTCCATAGTAGTCTGCTTTTGATTGCAAGTATGGATACAGTTTCCAACAAGTCTCACAAAGATGCCCCCGTTCATTGCAATACAAACAGTGAGAAAGGGGGAAATTGGTAAAGCCTGGTGGAGGTCCCTACTGATGAAGTGGAATTGAATTTTGCTGCTAGAGGAAAGAGGCCTTTGATTTGGCTTGATTGGCTAGGCTTGATACCTCAACTTGTGCTTGATGAAAAATTTCCTACTGAGATTCGTATTTACGGATGTATGTAAAGGCGGTAGTCAAGCTCGGAGGGTTTAACATTCAAAGCAATTCACCTTTAGCACTATTTTATTTTGTATCAAGGCCTCTTAAAAAAGCATCTACTCGTTCAAACTCCTTCTCCTTCTGGTACCATAGAAGGTCTTCTTGATTTTTAATTTTTCCTGGGCATTTTTGGTCAATTTTAGCCCATACATTTTTCAGCTTGGTAAAAAACAGAGATATCGGTTGCCCATTTTGCTGCATACCAGCAGATTTGCACATGATTTCATGAACTTGAATAAAGTCATACTCATTTGTATAAAGATCAATTAAGGTATTCCATATGGCCTCAACAGTTTCACATTCCTCCACCATTTGTAATATATCATCAGTGATGGCTCTAAATAGAATTGACATTACAAAGCCATCATCATCTTCCCACCTAGTATAGGATTATACATCATCTTGACTTGGAGCCTTGATTGATCCAGATACATGTCCCATCTTATGCATCCCACGAAGATAAACAAACATAATTTTTTCCCATGTTCGAAAATTGGTACTATTAAGTTTAGTACCCCCGAAAGAACCAATTTCTAAACTCTTAATAGAAGCTTCAAATTTTGGAATTTCATTAATTCAGAAAACCTAATGTTGTCTTGAATCTTCCATTGAAATAAAAAAAATATTGTGTAGTGGAATAAAAAAATTGGATTTTTTTGGGCCAAACTGGTAAGTAGGCTGTCTAATTATTGAGTGGGTTGATGGGCTTGGACTAGGGCAGAGCTGAAAACCTGAAAGTTGAAAAACTAAAAAAAGGGCACTGCAGTGAAAGCTGAGTAAATATTACTCACAAAAGAACACAGAGTAGTGCGGGAGCTGGAGCTGGTGGCGCGGGGCTGGAGCTAATGCATGGATGGCACGGGGCTGGAGCTAATGCATGGACGGCGCGTGGCTGGTGCTGGTGCGTGAGTTGGACAATGCAGGGCTGGAATAGGTACGCGAGTTGGATGGCGCAGGACTGGAGCAGGAGCGCGAGTTGGACGTCGCGAGCTGGACGATGCGGGCTAGACGGCTCGAGCTGGACAATGAGGACTGGATGGTGCGGGCTGGATGACAGATTTGCAATGGAAGGATAGATCTGCAATGGCAGCATAAAAATACTAAAGGCGACGCTACTGCTGACGGAAATGCTACTACTAATGGCGGCGTTGCTGCTCGGGAACTGGTAAAAAGAAATTTTTTTTCTTTTCTTTCCTGCTTTGATACCAAATTGAATATACTAAAAATATATTTACAATTATAATACAATGAATGATAATACAAAGTATAAATACAAGAAAATAAGAATATGTTTTTTAGGAAAAGTGTTTTTAAGAAAGATATATTAGTTGCATACAAGTAATATACCACTAATGATGATTTATTAACAGTAATGAGATCTTGAAACAAGTTTTAGGTTTTGTACATCTCAGAGAAAATATTTGCCTCTTGTTCAAGAGCAAAAGCAAGAGCAATTCAATTAAAGGAAGAAAAATCTCAAGAAAGGTAACATGTCAATCTCTGAATATGTTCTCAAAATAAAAGTATTGAGTGATGAGTTGCAAGCTGTTGATTGTTATATAAGTGAAGTAGGGAAATCGATGTCTATTTTAAGTGGATTAGATGAACATTTTGATAATGTGTACTCTAAAAATACTGAAAAACTATTGAGTGATGTAAAATGTTGGAGATTTCTATAAATGTCCTTAATTTAATGAGAAAATTAAGGAGCAAAACAATGATCAAATCAAGGAGTGATCATCCTTAATTTGGGGAGTAAATCAATGCTTAATTCAATGAAAAATTCAAGGAAACTTTAATTTAAAGAGAAATTCAAGAAAACTTTAATTTAAAGAGTAATTCAAGGAGTGAATTTTCCTATAAATAGATATATAATTGTAATGAATCAATCAACCAAATGTTCATTCCAATTGAGAGAAGCTTAGAGAAAAAAAAATTTGAGATAAAATTGAGAGCAATTTTCTTGGGTGTAATTGGATTGTGAGTTGTAAACACCTTGTATAATTTCTCCTTTTTTTAGTAAAAATATTTACAGTAGGTCCGGAGAAGTAAGCAAGATTGGTCGAACTCCGTTATCAAATTTCTGTGTTTTTTTTTCTATTTTACTTTCTCATAAATCTAGTTTATCGAGAATTTGCATAATTTCCCAACAACTAGTATCAGAGCTTTTGGTGATGATTTCTGTCAATTTCCTACAAGGTTATTATCACGTGACTCGTGAAATTTTGGCGAGGATATTTTTTTGTTGATGAAGGTGTTCTAATACATGGTGGTTTGCAGAAATAGTCAAAAAATGATCCAGAGGAAGTCAAATTTGAGTAGGAGTAATGGTCGTAGATGAAGGAAAGGTGAAACTCGAGAAATTTGATGGCACATATTTCTAGTTTTGGAAAATGCAGATAAATGATTATTTGTATTAACCTCTCTCAAGGAAGAAGCCAGAGGCTATAAAGGAAGGATATTGTAATCTTTTAAATAGACAATCCCTCGGAGTTATTCGATTGACGCTATCCTGTAATGTTGATTTCAATATAGCAAAGGAAAAGACCACGTTAGGTCATATGGAAGCTCTCTCCAATATGAATGAGAAGTCATCGGCCTCAAACAAAGTGCATTTGATAAGGTGTTTGTTCAATTTACAAATGACAGAAGGCACATCGATAGCTCAACATCTCAATGAGCTCAACACAGTCATAACCCAGTTGAGTTCAGTTGAAATTGAATTCGATGAAGAAGTACGAGAATTGATACTTTTTGTCTTCTCTACAAAAAAGTTGGAATGCTACTATCATGGCTATGAGTAGCTCGTCGGGAAGCAATAAATTGAATTGTCAACCTATTTAGTTTTGCATGCAGAAGCAATAGGAAGAAATTCAACTAGAGGGAATGGATGTGGTATAATAGACCACCAAGATAAATCAAAATAAAGGAGGTCCAAATCCAGGAATCCTAATAATTCCCATAGCTCGAAGACTATTGATTGTTGAAATTATAGGAGAACTAGGCACTACAAAAATTAGTGCAAGAGTGCATCGAAGGACAAACAAGTGAAAGTAGAGGCGAATGTTACATCCTCCTCAGGAAGAGATAATACATTGATATGCTCTTTGGAGAGCAAGGAAGAATCTTGGGTGTTAGACTCTATAGCATCATTCCATGCTACTTCACATAAATAATTCTTCGAGAAATATGTCCCCGAAAACCTTGGAAAGGTATATCTTGGTGATGATCAACCATGTGCTAATATTGGCAAAGGTGTAGTGAAGATTAAGTTGAATAGGTCTATTTGGGAGCTGAAGGATGTGAGGTATATTTCCAACCTAAGAAGAAACTTAATCTCAGTAGAGTAGTTGGCTAGCGATGGTTACACTACGATCTTCCATGGTGATGATTGGAAAATTTCAAAGGGTGCAATGACGGTTGCTTGAGGCAAGAAGAGTGGCACTCTT
This sequence comes from Hippophae tibetana, assembly GCA_037013495.1. NCBI lineage: Eukaryota > Viridiplantae > Streptophyta > Magnoliopsida > Rosales > Elaeagnaceae > Hippophae > Hippophae tibetana. The sequence goes on from CM072802.1 coordinate 49,480,638, forward strand.
TACAAGACAACAAAGGCATGTTGTTCGATTGCAGTTGCAGTAGGCAATGAAATACCAAATTTGTGACACCAGAGACTAGACCACACGAGTGAGAAAAGAATGAAGATTATGCACTAAAATGGAAAATTTCCAAGTCTACAATCTTTGGAGATAGACATATACGAAGATTGCATACTTGAAAAGAAAAAGAGAGTCAGCTTTCATACAAGTGGTAGAACCCCAAAGAAGGAAAGGCTAGAGCTTATTCATTCTGATGTTTAGGGACCAATGACCATCTCATACATTGGTGGGAAACACTACTTCGTGACTTTCATTGATGATCACTCTCAAAAGATATGGGTTTACTTTCTAAAGCATAATTCTAAAGTATTTGAGGCTTTCAGAAGATGGAAAGCTATGGTTGAAAATGAGACAAGTTTAAAGATCAAAAAGCTCAAAACTGATAATGGTGGTGAATATAAAGACACCAGATTCAAAAATTTATGCTATCAGTATGGGATCAGAATGGGAATAATTGTGCTAGGCATGCCTCAACACAATGGTGTAGCTGAGCGTATGAACCAAATGTTGACAGAAAGAGCCAGAAGAAGTCGTATACAATCAGGTCTACCGAAGTAGTTTTAGGCTGAAGTAGTTAACACAGTAGCTTATTTAATCAATCGAGGTCCATCTGTTCCATTGGAACACAAAATACCAGAGGAAGTATGGAGCAAAAAACAGGTAAAACTATCACATATAAAATTTTTCGATTGTGTAGCATTTGTGCATATCAGTGATCAAGGTAAGAATAAGCTTGATCCCAAATCCAAGAAATGCACCTTCATCGGCTATGGTGAGGATGATTTTGGCTACCGCATTTGGGATGACGAAAACAAGATAGTGATCCGTAGTATAGATGTAATTTTCAACGAAAGCGTGATGTATAAAGACATGCATAAAACAGATGCCAAAGACTCAGAGCATAATGAGTCAGTATTTACAGATGCAAATGATGTCCCAGATAGTTCCATAACGGAACCAATTGTAACAAGTTCTCAGCCAGAAGAACTCAGTAGATAGAGCAGTACGCAGCAATTCGACACACGACAACCTCCTACCTAGCTTCTATATTGAGAAGGTATTCTCGACCTCATATGCCTAACAGGATGATAACTGTATTTTATATAGTTATTTTCACCTATTTTATTAATTATAATTGCAATGTTTTTAATGTTTTTTGTTAATTTTAGTTTAATAAATTAGTATTTACTGTTTTTTTTATATTTTAATAAAATTAAATAATTTGTATCGAAAAACTTAATTAATTGCAAATTTATGTCTAAAAATATAATTTCAAATAATAGAGTTCTTAATTACAATTTATAAAAGTCAATAATATAATTTAAATTAAAATCGGGCTTAATTTTAATTATTAAAAGTTTAAAAGTTTAATTTAAATTAGAAAAGGTCTAAACTGTAATTAAAGAAAGTTGAAAATGTAATTTGAAATAAATTTGTGGGTCAAAATGCAATTAATAAAGTTTAATTTTTTGCGCAGATGAGAAGAACATGTGCCAAACATGGACCGTCCGATCAAAGAAGAAACGACTATGATGCGCGCATCCCGATCACACCCGACCAAATCGCGTGTGTGCAGATTCTTTCACACGGCTCGGCGCTCGAGTGGGGCCCACTGCCGCACAGGCCGGCGTGTAGGTGGGACCCACTCTTTGACGCGTCCAGCCGCTGTCTCCCACGTACGCACGCCTCTGATCCCATGCGCTGAGCTCTACGTGCAACCGGATTTTCCTCGAATCAGAAGCTGCCACGTGTCCACCTGAATCCTTTCCTCGAATCAGCAACTGCCACGTGTCCCACTCTATTTTTCAGCCAATCATGTAATGACACGTGGCATGTTACGATGAGCGCGAAAGCGCAGGATCACGCCCGTGTGTAGCCGTTGTCTCCGTGCTCTTTTGTCCCTACGTCGTTTCCCGTAACTAATCAGAAACTGCCACGTGTCCGCATTAATTCCTTTCAGCGAATCAGACGCTAACACGTGGCATGCATAATGAATTAAAAAAATGCAGAATCGGCGCCCTATCTCACGCGTGAATTTATTTAATATTTTCAATATCGAATTTCGATACGCGTGATTTTATTTTTCGATACAAAATTATTACGCGTTTTTATAAAAAAATAAAAATAAAAATGTAATAATTTAGATGTATTATTTTTTGCTATAAATAGGAGATAAGATGATAGTTTTAAAAAGTTTTGGAGTTTTGGGTAGAGTTTAGTTTTCTTGTGTTGCTCAGTTTTGGAGTGCAGAACACGCAGAAGCCATTTTTTGGCTTTTGTTGTGTTCTGCGTGTGCCAAATATTTTTTCTAAGTGATGTTTTAATTTTCCTTCTTCTTCATCTTATTTTTCTGAATCTGTTGTAATTTTTATTTTAATTTTATGAAGTAATTTAATTTTTATAGGGTTGCATTTGATCTTAATTTATGAAGCTTTTATTTTAATTATTTTTGATAGATTTATAAGACGTTCGATTTGTTCATTCTATTTTATGCTTAATGCTTTTTGATTATTTACGAATCTTATCAAAACGATCCGTGACACATAAATAAACTTGGAAGAGGCATTTGTGTGTATATTGCTCGTAAATAGAATGACATGTATGATGAAGGATAAGAATATACCCTAATTGTATGTGTGGCCATTTGAAAACTTAAAACATAATGAATCTCGGTGAATTTAATTCTCATAGAGATATAGTGAATTAATTTAACGAGATGTGTTTGTACGGAGCTCAAAAGAGATGTATGAATAAAATTAGAAGTTTTCGGTTGAAAAATTAAATGTACTAAAAAAATATAAATCAAAAGAAAATAACATTATTTGAGTTGATTAATTTGGTGAAAAATTGAAATCCTAGATTTCTTTTATTTTGTTTTTAAACTCTTTTCTTACATTTGTTCGAATCAACGAGCGTTTTGAATAAAATCAGAGAGAGATAATTTTAGTACTCCACAAACTATAGTAACAAATCTCCGTATGAACGATAACTTACTTATCAAAATTTTATTACTTGTGACCGTGTATGCTTGCACGTTTTTTGTGTGTTGCAAAATAAACAACACAGGAGATACATGAACTATATGTTGCTGACTGATGGAGGGGAGCCTGAATGCTATGATGAAGCTTGTCAGACTTGAGATTCCAACAAATGGGAGCTTGCCATGAAAGAAGAAATGAAATCTCTCATCTCCAACCAGACATGGGAACTAGTTGAGTTACCTATGGGAAAGAAGGCATTTCACAACAAATGGGTGCACCAGATGAAAGAGGAGCATGATGGTTCCAAAAGATACAAAGCCTCCTAGTTATCAAAGGGTTTCAACAGAAGGAAGGAGTTAACTACATTGACATTTTTGCTCTCGTTGTGAAGCTCAATACTATCAAATCAGTGTTGAGTGTTGTAGCCATTGAAGATCTTCATCTTGAATAGTTGGATGTGAAGACTGCATTCCTTCACAGAGATTTAGATGAAGATATATACGTGTACCAGCCAGAAGAGTTTGTGCAGACATAAGAAGAGTTTGTATGGCTTGAAACAAGCCCCGGGACAGTGGTACAAAAATTTTGATAGCTTCATACACAAGGAAGGTTTATAGAAGTGCAATGTCGACCACTGTTGTTACTTCAAGATAGGTCCAGTTATATCATTTTACTACTTTATGTTGATGATATGTTAGTAACAGGTTCAGATATGGATGATATCAGAAGGTTGAAGTAGTAATTGTCAAAGAAGTTTAACATGAAATACTTGGCTCCAGCAAAAAGATTCTTGGAATGGAAATCATAAGAAATAAAAAGAAAGGATCCTTGTAGTTATCTCAGGTAGAGTACATCAATCATATTTTATAGGGATTCAACATGGGCGACGCCATGCCAGTTAGCACACCCTTGGCCAATCACTTTCACCTATCCAAGGATCAGTCCCCTCAGACAAAGGAAGAGAGAGAATTCATGGCTAAAGTTCCTTAGGCCTCAGCTATTGGAATTTTTATGTATGCAATGGTTGTATGAGACTAGACATTGGCCATACAGTGGGATTTATTAGCAGATTTATGTCAAATCAAGGGAAAACTCATTGGAAAGTAGTCAAGTAGATTTTGAGGTATCTACGAGGCATCACATAATATTTTTTGTACTTTAGTAAAGGAGAGTTAAAAGTACAAGGCTACATAGATGTAGACTTTGGAGGTGAATTTGATCACCAAAGAAGCACTGTCGGTTATATATTTACTGTTGGAACTATAGTTGTTAGTCATAGATACAGAAGATTTTCACTCTATCCACTACAGAGGTAGAGTATGTAGTAGTGACTAGGGATGTCCCTGGTCCGGTCCGGTCTGGTTTTGCCTAAAAAGTTTTTAACCAAATCGGACCGTTCATATAGTTGAAACCAAACCGGACCATACCATTTAGCTATCTAAAATGTTATCACCGAATAGTTTTGGTCCGGTTTTGTCCAATTTGGTTAACAATTATGAACAATTAAATATGATTCAGTTTAATATGATATAATTTAATAGGATACAATCAAATGTGATGCTCATTTATCATCATACATAGATAGATATTATTGTTAAATACATAAATACACAAATCACTAAATAAATACATAAGATGTTATCAAAATCTAAAATCAAAAAAAGATTACACATGAAGAAATGAATTCCAAATATCTCGTTTACACATCATTCTTAAAATATAATTATCTGCATAAATATTTAGTTTATGGCTGCATATATGATATTAGACGTTAATGATTTAATAATACAGTTTGGTATTCAAAAAATTTATGCAATCTATAACAATATTAATTTAAACATTGTTTATGTACATTTTAAAAATTAAGAACTAGTATGATTTAATAAGAACCTATAAAATTTATATTATGTTTGGATTCCTAAAGAATAGCCCATGAAATTGCTAAATGGTTTCTTTTGGAATGCAGAAAAGAAGTTTTATTGTACAAGATTTTCCCCCAAGTATCTCTAATATAATCAACTTAGAAGCTTATAATTATAGTTAGTAACTTAGTATTATAAAATAAACTAAGTACTAAAAAATATTGATAAAACATGTATATCTACAACAAAAATTCATAGTACAAATGTGTAATGTATATATGCAGTGACGTGCCACTATTATACTGGATATTAAATTACAAAATTGAAATGTTTAAATAATTGTATAACTAATGTAATATATCAAGTTTCGTGAGAAAAAGCATTTGTCATATTGACACGTAATAAATTGAAAAATAAATAAGTGAATCTAAAATATACTCCCAATCTCCCACTATCTTTACCCATCTGCCCAGTTAAAAAAAGAAAAGAAAAAAATAGAGCTTCAAAACAGAGAAAAAAATGTAGCAATCAAAAGTTGGAAACATGGAATAAAAATCTTTAAAAAGTAAACAATTGTGAGAAGCATATAAACTTGGATCTTATTTGTTTGTGATGGAGAGAGAGAGAGAGCATACCCTACTCCCCATGGTTTGACAGATTAATTAAAGATCGAGGAGAAGAAATATGCTACTAGCCACTCAATTACAGATCAAGCAGAACTAATGATCCCAAAATTTGAAAGATAAAAATATTATGAATTCATCAATATGAATACACATTAATCTAAAATTAATGATCTCATAATTCAAGTATTTTGAAACTAGATAAGACCTACACTAAACTATTATAACTAAAAAAAATTAATAGTAAAAATCAATTTATTCTATTACATTAATAAATTATATATAAAAAGTTATATTAACAAATCATGTTAATAAAAAAACACATTTTATTGTAAAAATCAATGTATTCTGTGAATATACTAAGACAATTTGTTTAAACACTTTTTAAATGTAGGAGAATAGTCATATAAATAAATAAATATATATTGGATACAAATGCCCTTTAACCTGTGACTTTTTTTGGGAAAGAGAAATTTATTATCTAAACGAGTCCACAGTGGTTGTTGTTCACTCAGAACTAGCCTTGAGAACACTCTCCAGACCATCAACAAGACATGAATTTGAGCTGCAAGTTTAATTAACTTTCTAGATCAAACAAATATTAACTTTCTAGAAAATGATGCCTTTGTTACCTCTATTCTTACTAGACCTGTACCTCTTGAAATTCATATTGATTAAACATTAATAAAATGAACTATATATATTTAATCTATAAAGAAAACTTAATCAAAATAATTAAGCTTTAAAAGAGGTAATTAGTTTCCACCATTTAAAAAAAACTGAACTCTGTGAGAAAACATTGTTCAGACTTCAGAGTTTAGACTAACAAAAAAATGATATACCACATACCTATTTCGTGATTTTTTCCCATGGTTGTCATGACACGACGCAACGCGACGCGAGGAGAGGTGGTTAGTTGTTGGTGGAAGCGACGCGAGGAGAGGTAGCTAGTTGCTGGTAGAAGAAACGTGTGGAACAATGGCTAGCTGCTGATGGAAGCAACGTTAGGAACGGTGGCTAGCTGTTGGTGGAAGCAACACGAGGAACGGTGGCTAGCTGTTGGTGGAAGCGACGACGGCCAGACCAAGAGCCTAGACGGAAAACGCAGATCGTAGAGGAAATGAGGCATTGTGAAATTTCTAGGGTTAGGGTTACGAATTAATGCCTTAACTCGAAAATGATATATATATATATATATATATACCTCGGTTTATAATATTTTATATAAAAAAAATTATTTATTTAATAAAATCGGTCTGGTCCGGTCCGACCGGTTTATAATATTTTATAACCAGACCGGACCGTTTTAAAATCGATTTTACTTAATTTGGATCGGACCAGACCATTTCATTTACAAAATTGCTCGGTTTGGTCCGGACTGGACCGGTTTTTGGACAGCCCTAGCAGCGACTGAAGCTAGTAAAGAGATGATATGGCTTCAAGGTTTGTTAACTGAGCTGAGATTCAAACAAGAGAAGAATGTTTTGCACAATGATAGTCAAAGTGCAATACACTTGGCTAAGAATTCAGCATTTCATTCTAGAACCAAGCATATTGGATTTCGTTATCACTTCATCAGATATCTATTGGAAGATGATGTGTTAATACTGGAGAAGATTCAAGGAAACAAAAATCCATTGGATATGTTGACAAAGGTGGTGACTATTGACAAACTAAGTTATGCTCAACTTCAGTTGGTCTGTTATAGTAACAAGACTAGAAAAGATGATGCATTGATCGAGGTGTGAAGATAGATTGAAATTAGTCTTTAAGTGGGAGATTGCTATAAATGTCCTTAATTCAAGTAGAAAATTAAGGAGCAAATAAAAAATGGTCATCATTAATTTGAGGAGTAAATCAATGCTTAATTCAAGGAGCAATTCAAGGAACTCTTAATTTAAGGAGTAATTCAAGGAGTGAATTTTCCTATAAATAGATGTATAATTGTAATGAATCAATGAACCAAATGTTCATTCCAATTGAGATAAAAAAAGGTTTTGTGAGAGAAAATTGAGAGCAATTTTCTTGGGTGTAATTGTGTTAGGAGTTGTGACTGTTGTCAACACCTTGTATAATTTCTCCCTTTTTTAGTAAAAAGATATATAATAGGTCCGGAGATGTAAGCAATATTGGTCGAACTCCATTATCAAAATTGTGTGTTATTTTGTCTATTTTGCTTTCTCAAAAATCTGGCTTATCAGGAATTTGCGTAATTTCTCAACATAAAAGCCTTGCTTGTCATCCATTAGTGTAGGCTTGAAAGACGAAAGGCTATGTTAATTTTACCTTTTTTTCAATTGTTAATCTTAGTGTTAAGAACAAAACTAATGCACCAACAAAAAATTCCTCTAGTGAGTCTGCTCTTGTTTCTCAATTTCAACACATGAGTCTTGGCCTTCACCAACATTCATAGTCTAATTATAACTTTTTTTCTCTTTCTTTTACTCAATCGTCTGGTCAAGATTCCCAATATGTTATTTATAATAATTTTAGAAGAGGTAGAGGAAGAGGTAGAAATAATATTTCTCAATGTCAATTGTGTGGAAAATTGGGACACATAATCTCTACTTGTTGGTATAGATTCGATAAGAACTTTGTTCCTTATCTAAATCAGTCACACTCTCAAATTATGCCTTCACAAAAATATGGTTATTCACATCTACCTCAAAAATCTTCCTTACCTCAACAATTTGTTCCCGATTCTTCTACTTCTTATGGTCAATTTGAACCTCAGTCATGTCCACCGAGTCAAATGCATGCTTTCTATGCAACACCTTTTTTACCTCAATATAATTTCTCTTTACCTGTTTCACCTTTACCACCTTCATCACTACTAGGTCTTCTTCCTACACCACAACACTTTTATTCTACACAATATAAAACTCCTCAAAAACCACAATTTGAGTTGCATGGAGTCATGTATGACATCTTGATTTAATTTCCTCTGATCCAGGAAGTCTACTTATTTCATATGACTTTGGAGGCACTGAGAAGCTTATTATTGGAAATGGTAAGGTTTTACACATTTCTCAGGTTGGTTCAAATATTTTTTCTTCTCTCACTAATAATGGAAAATCTTTGTTGCTATCTCATATTCTTCACGTTCCATTAATAACTTGAAATATGCTTAGTGTTTCTAAATTTTCACAAGATAATGGTGTTTTCTTTCAATTTCACCCTTGTTCTTGTTGTTCTAAATTCTGCTACAAAGAATTGTATGAATTCAACTTGAAGCTACCCATTTTACACACTACCTACTCTTCTATGATGCCTACTACTAAAGGTATGTTAATATTTGATGCTTGTCAAATCTTGCTAATTGATAATATGATTCTCTTTAAGGTTGACAATCCTTGATTGTAGAAATTTAGTTAATTTGTTTCCTTCTTTGTTTGAGGTCATTTAAAGAAAATGATTCTTTACTTGTATATATATTGTATTTGCCTCTCAAGTGAATATATGTGAAATATAAAGAATTTTCTCAACACTTTTTTCATGGTATTAGAGCGTTGATCCTAATGTCTCTATGAAATATATTTTTTGGAAGATCCTAGTTCTCCTATCAGTGACAATCCAATACATACCAAGAGTTTTTTTTTAATATGTCTACCATAACAATTGATCCTTCTAATCCTCTATTTCTCCATGCCTATGATCATCCCAAGATGGTACTTGTTTCTAAGGTTCTTGATGGCACCAACTACGCCATGTGGAGACGTTTGATACTAGTGAGTCTTAGTACTAAAAACAAGCTCAGATTCATCAAGGGCACCATTGCCACACCAGGCGAAATAGATCCCAACTATCATGTTTGGCAGCGATGTAATGACATGGTTTTGTCATGGATTTTCAACTCTCTAAGTGAGGATCTTGCCATCAGTGTTCTCTACGTTGAGATACCTTCCGAAATCTGGATCTATTTGCAAGAACGTTTTTCACAAGGTGACTTCTCCTATCACTATCAAATACAAAGGTCTATTATTGAATTAAAACAAAACCAAGACTCTATTTTTACCTATTACACTAAAATAAAAACACTATGGGATGAACTCAAAATCTATAGTTTTTCCATAACCTATACATGTGGTGGTTTAAAAGAATTAAATGCTAAAGAAGAAAGAGACAAGTTAGGACAATTTCTTATGGGACTCAATGAATCTTATTCTGCTATGAGAGGTCAAATCATGTTAATGCAACCTCTACCATCTGTCAAGAAAGCATATGCACTCTTATGTGAGGAGGAGAAACAAAGAGGATTGATGAAAAATCAGGGAAATGATCAAGTTTATACTATGAATGTCAAAAGTCAACGTTCACCCAGACAATGGGAATCTTCTCATTCAAAACCACAAGGTCCTAAAAGGATGTTGATGTGTACCTACTATAATAGTAATACACATACAGTGGAAAGATGATTTTACTTTATAGGGTTCCTAGTTGGCCACAAATTGCATGTTAAAGATGTCCAACCCCAAACCAAACCAGAAAGTCCACTGCAAATCACACTAATACAGAGTTATCACAAGATGCACAGACAAAAAACCCAAAACAGTTACTTCAGTTCACTCTTGAGGAACTATCTCAAATCAAATCCTTTTTTAGCCATGGTAACAACCATATTCATGCAAATTATACAAGTATATCAAAACCTTTTTGCTCATCTCTTAATTCAACTCAGTCCACTTTTAAAAGTTGGATTATCGATAGCGGTGCCACAAATCATATTACCCACTCATTAACCTGTGATAATCTCTTGCCTTCTAAAGTTTCTTTACCAAATGGCTCATACTCAAAAATCATTGGAATTGCTTCAACACATGCATCTCTTAAATAATCTGCATGTTAAAAATATATTATGTGCTCCATCATTTAATGTCAATTTAATTTTTGTAAGCCAATTTACCTCTGCATTAAATTGCTTCATTCACTTCTATCCCAACTTTTGTATATTGCAAGACCTAGCTTGGAAGAAGATGATTAGAATGAGGAAGCAACTTAATAGTCTATACTATCTCACAATTACTAGCACCAATTCAACATTCCATTCATCAAGTCACCTCTTCCACCATTTTCACTTGGCATAAGAGACTCGAACACCCATCCAAAGCTCCCTCCAAATTTTTAAGGACAATAATTCCATCTTTTATATTTGATTCTCAACATTCATGTGAAATTTGTCCTCTGGCAAAACAAACTCGATTACCATTTTCTTCAAGTTCAATTCAAACGTTACACTCTTTTGATCGTATTCATTGTGATATTTTGGGGCCTCATAAAGCAGCAACACATCATGGTGCACATTATTTGTTGACTATTGTAGATGATTACACACGTTTCACATGGATATTTTTAATGAAGTTTAAATTTGAAACACAAAATCTACTAAAAACATTCATTGCATTTGTTAACACCCAATTTGATTGCCAAATATAATGTATCAGAAGTGACAATGGATCAAAATTTGTCTCAATGAAACCTTATTTCACAAGCCTTGGCATCCTATTTCAAAGGTCATTCCCCTTAACACCTCAACAAAATGGTGTAGTTGAGCCAAAACACAGACATCTTTTAAATGTTGGTAGAGCTTTAAGATTTGATGCAAACCTTCCTTTAACATTTTGGGGAGAAATTCTGCTCATTACAACTTACCTTATTAACTGGCTTCCTACCCTACTACTAAAAAAAAGTCCCCCTATGAACTACTTTATAACAAACCACCAAATTACTCACATTTACGAGTATTTGATTGCCTTTTTTATGCAACCAATCTCTAACTAATGGCCGAATTTGCACCACGTGCTCGCAAATTCATTTTTGTAGGATATCCATCCGGCCAAAAAGCTTATCAAGATTATGATCTACATACTCGTCAATTTTTTCAAGTCGCTGCATAATTTTCCAGGAAACAACCTTTCCTTTCCACACTTTCGAAACATCTCCAAAACATCCATCACCACCCACTATCTCCACATATGATAATGACACCATCTTACCATTACCTCTACAACCTGATCCTTTTCCTATACAAAATGAATCAAATTCACCATTCAACACTTCTCTGTCACTAAATTCACTTGTTCTTCATCGTAGTACTCGTGCTCGACAATCCTAAATTCTATTGCATTATTTTCATTGTGTAAATATTAGTACAGTGCCATCAATTATAGCTCCAAGTTTATCATCTTTCTCAAAGTCAGGTACTCGATATCCATTAGCTAATTTCCTTTCTTATGATTCTCTTTCACCTTCTTACACCCAATTTGTTAACAATATTTCAAGTGTCTTTGAACCCCAATCTTATGCTCAGGTTGTTTTAGATCCAAAATGGCATGAAGCTATGCAACTTGAAATTACAACTCTCTCTATTCAATAAACATGGTTCCTAGTTTCCCTACCTATTGGCCATCGTCCTATTGAGAGCAAATGGGTTTTTTGTATCAAATACAAATATGATGGCATAGTGGATTGATACAAGGCTCGGCTTATCACCAAAGGTTTCTCTCAACAAGAAGGACTCAATTACAATGAGACCATTGCCCATGTTACCAAGTTGACAAATGTTCGATGCATTCTCTCCATTACCGTTGCTCGAAACTGGCCTTTATTTCAAATGGATGTCATGAATGCCTTTCTTCATGGAGATTTAGCTTAAGAGGTTTACATGACTCTACCACCAGGCCTTTGTCAATAGGGGAAGAAACTTGTATGTCGACTGCACAAGTCTCTTTATGGATTGAAGCAAGCACCTCAAAATTGATTCTCGAAGTTTTCCGAAGCCATAAAGAGGGCTGGATTCATTCAATCTCAATCTGATTATTCATTGTTTATCAATAGAAAAAGGAACATCTATAGTAGTAGTTCTTATCTATGTAGATGATATGGTGATTACTGGAAATGATGCAAAGGCCATTCATAATCTAAAATAGCTCCTTCATCAGCAATTTCAAATGAAAGACCTTAATAAAATCAAATACTTTCTTGGTTTAGAAGTTGCAAGATCAAAAAGTGGCATTGTTATATCTCAATGAAAGTACAGTTTAGAAATTCTTGATAATGTTGGCCTTTTAGGTGCTCAGCCAATTGACTTCCCTATGAAGTCTAATTTGAAGCTCATAAACTCAAATAGTAATCTCTTACTAAACTCATCTCGCTATAGAAGACTAGTAAGATGGTTAATCTATCTTACTATTACAAGACCCGACATTACCTACTTAGTGAATATTCTAAGAAAGCCTCATTGGGATGCTGCTCTTCACATTATTATTAAGTACATAAAAAAAATCCAGGTCTTGGATTATTTTTCTCTTCCAACAATTGTCTTACTTTAAAATCTTATTGCAATGCTAATTGGGGAAACTATCATATGAGAAGAAGAATAACTATAGGTTATTGTGTATTTTTGGGACTCTTTAATCTCATGGAAGGCAAAGAAATAGAAAAATATTTCTCGATCATCTTCTGAAGTATAGTATAGGTCAATGGCAGCTGCAACTTGTGAACTTACATGGCTTAGGTTCTTGCTCAATGAGTTGCAAGTCTCAATAGGCCCATCACAACTCTTCTGTGACAACCAGGCTACTCTCCATATCGTTGCAAATCTAGTATATTATGAGCGCACAAAACGCATTGAGCTGGATTGTCATGTCATAAGAAAAAAGATTCAAGATGGTCAAATTATCACCAAGTATCTCCCATCTCATATGCAGATTCCTGATATGTTTACCAAGGCCTTAGGAGCAAATGTGTTTAAAAAGCTAATAGACAAGTTGAACATGCTTGATATACATGCTCTAACTTTAGAGGGAGTGTTAAGAGGATGATCGAAGTCTAGATCAAGGCATGATAAGAAGTTTCATCACTGCGGCAAGCTCGAAAATTTCATTAGAGAATGTCGAAAGTTAAAGGTTGAACGATCCAGAAATCAAGAAGTAGAAACCTAAACAAATGACACCACAACTTTCATTATTCGATATGTTGATTATATCAATCTTGCATGTCAAGACACTACTTGGGTAGTTGACTCAGGCGGCTCCTATCATGTCACCTCATGAGAGGAATTCTTCTCAGCCTACACTCAAGGTGATTTTGGACGTTTGAGGATGGGAAATGATGATGCTTCAAAAATTGTTTGCATTGGCAACATTTATCTAGAGACTAATCTTGGATGCAGATTACTTCTGAAAGATGTGAGGCATGTTCTTGATATCCACCTCAATTTGATCTCTACCGGTATGCTTGATGATGATGGATACAATAATTATTTTGGTGAATAAAAGTGGAAGCTCACCAAAGGAAATTTGGTAGTAGCTAAAGGCAAGAAAGATACATCACTCTACCTCACAGAAGCCAGATTGTGTAGAGGAGAAGTAAATACCACTAGGAAAGAAGTTCCCACCGAGCTCTGACATAAGCGACTCGACCACATGAGTGAAAAAGGTCTTAGAATTCTTTCCAAGAAGGAGCTCTTTTCTGGAATGAAAGATACACCCTTGCGAACTTGTGTTGACTGTATTATGGGAAAACAACGTAGTGTTACATTTCATAATCTCGCACCATCTAGGAAGGAAAATATTCTAGATTTAATACACACAGATGTATGTACAATGATTTGTAAGTCACTAGGAGGTGCTCATTATTTTGTGACCTTTATTGATGACCAATCTAGAAAAGTGTGGACTTTTGTTTTGAAAACTAAAGATCAAGTGCATGAAGTTTTCAAGCAATTTCATGTAAAAGTAGAGAGAGAAATTGGTAGATGTTTAAAGTGTGTATGTGCAAACAATGGTGGTGAGTATCGTGGACCATTCGAGGAGTATTGTAGATGTTTCGGCATCAGGCTGGAAAAATTAATACCAAAGACACATCAACACAACAGTGTTACAGAGAGGATGAACAGAACCATTTGTGAAAGAGTTAGATGTATGCTCTCAAATGAAAAACTGCCAAACTGCTTTTGGAGGGAGGCAATGAGGACATCAGTTGACTTAATCAACCTTTTTCCATCAGCTCCACTGAACTATGACATACCAAAAAGAGTTTGTACAGGGAAAGATGTTTCTTACAAACACTTGAAAGTATTCGGTTGTAGAGCATTTGTTCACATCCCAATAGATGAGCGGTCCAAGTTGGATGGAAAAGCAAAATAGTGTATCTTTATGGGATATGCCCATGAAGAATTCGGCTATAGATTTTGGGATCCTGTTAGCAAAAGGATTGTTAGAATCATAGACGTGGTGTTTCTTGAAGACCAAATAATTGAGGATTTTGAGAAATTTGAGAAACCACAATCAAATGAAATTCTAGTTAATTTGGACCCAGTCTCTCCACCAACAAATCCTGATGATAAGGGAGTTACACCAGATACTGATGATGTTAATCCATCAGCTGGCAGTTCAGAACCAGAACAAGTTTCTGAACAGGTCTAATCAAAAGTATAGATAAGGAGATCCACCAGAGTACGACAACCAAGTCGTAGATATTCTCCTAAAAAATATGTGATGCTCACTGAAAGGGCGAAAAGTTATGATGAAGCTATCACTGATCAGCATAAGATTGAATGGTTAAAATCCATGCAGGAAGAACCACACATTTGACTTGATGAAACTACCACAGGGAAGGAAAGCTCTCAAGAACAAGTGGGTGTATAGAATCAAAAGCGAAGAAGGAAGCTCGCAACCACATTACAAAGCAAGATTGGTTGTGAAAGGATTCGAACAAAAGAAGGGCGTTGACTTCGATGAAATATTCTTACTAGTAGTTAAAATGTCTTCAATCCGAGTTGTTCTTGGTTTGGAAGCTAGCCTTAATTTGGAAGTTGAACAACTTGACATAAAGACTGCATTCTTACATGGTGATCTTGATGAGGAAATCTATATGCAACAACCTAAATTTTTCCAAGTCAAAAGCAAAGAGAAGTTGGTATACAGACTAAAGAAGAACTTGTACAGTCTAAAGCAAGCACCAAGGAAGTGGTACAAAAAGTTTGACTCATTCATGGAGAAAAATGAATACAACAAAACGGAAGCTAATCACTGCGTCTTCATCAAGAAATTCTTTGATGGTGATTTTATTATTCTTGTGCTTTATGTTGATGACATGTTAATTGTGGGTCAAAATATTGGCAAGATTAACAAGTTGAAGAAGGAGTTGAGTAATTCCTTTGCAATGAAGGACTTAGGACCTACCAAGCAGATTATTGGCATGACGATTACCCATAACAGGCAAAAGCAAAGGATTTGGCTTTCCCAAAAATGGTATGTTGAAAAATTTCTTGAAAGATTCAACATAAGCAAAGCTAAACCTGTTAGTTGTCCACTTGCAAGTCATTTCAAACATAATGTGAGTCAATGTCCCTCAAGTGAGGAGGAGAAATTAGAGATGAGCAAGGTGCCATATGCATCGACGGTTGGCAGTCTAATATATGCTATAGTATGCACCAGACTAGACATTGCACATGTTGTTGATGTTGTGAGTCGATTCCTATCAAATCCTGAAAAGGAACATTGGGCAACTGTCAAATGGATACTCAGGTATCTCAAAGGAACCTACAGTCATTGTTTATGCTTTGGTAATAACAAACCTGTATTAAAATGATATATAGATTCAAATATGGCTGGGGATGTGGATACAAGAAAGTCTATATCTAGGTACCTAATAACATTTGGAGGGGGAGCTATTTCATGGCAATCACGATTACAAAAGTGTATTGCCTTAAGTACCACAGAAGTAGAGTACATTGCAATCACTGAAGGTTGTAAGGAGATCATGTGGATAAAAAGTTCCTACAAGAATTGCATCAGAACCAAGAAAATTATGTTCTTTATTGCGACAGTCAGAATGCAATTCACCTTAGCAAGAACCCAACCTTCCACTCAAGATCCAAACACATCGACGTAAGGTATCATTGGATTCGTGATGTGTTGGAACATAAACTACTGCAAGTTGAGAAGATCCATACCAATGATAACGGGCAGATATGATGTCACAGATCCTGATTAGAGAAAAGCTTGCCATCTGTAGAGAGATTGCAGGTATGGAAGAGTCATGTCCCACATAAGGTGGAGAGATATATTTATTGGTCCATCTCATGTGGGCCAACAGCAAGAAAAAAATAAAAAGGCATTCAACAATGAAGGCTTGTGGTAAGAAGAAGAAAAAAAAGTCAAAAATTTGTGTTGTTTGCCTCCACATGAATTGCCTAAATTGATGGAGCTTTGGCTCTATAAATAGAGCCTTTGCCTTAATATTAATATATATAACAATCTGAGAGAAAGAAAAACATAAAGCGTCAATAGAAAGAGTTTCTATGAGAAAAAAATTGAGAGTTAATTTGTGAAATTTTATCCATAAATTGAAGATACATAATTATTATATTTTTGTGAGAGATCCACCTAAAGGTGACATTTGTAATCTCATTTTATTATAATAGAAGTTTTAAGTGACTTACGGGACCCGTGGTTGTTACTTTCATTTTTGGAAGGTTTTACACGCTAAAAATCTTTGGTGTTATTTGGTTCTATTTTAGTTTGGAAATTATATTAAGGTTGTGGAATTTGTTTGTTTACCACCATTAATTTTTCCCGTATGTACATTTTTATATGCATATATATACATAATGGAATTCAAATATGAATATCTGATTTAAATTAGGCTCACTGCTTGCGTCTCGTAATATTCAGTTTTTCAAAGAGAGATGTAACTTCTGTCATAAATATAGGCATAAACTGGATGATTGTAGGAGGTTGAAGGTAGTCTTAGAAGAGAGAGAGAAAGCCAATCCTTATGTACTTGTTGTACGGTTTGAGTTAAATTTAATTGATGTGCCATCTAATACTTGGTGGTTAGATACTGGAGCAACAATTCATGTTATAAATGTGTTGCAAGAAGTCAAAAATAGAAGGAAAGTAAGTGATTTGGAGAAGCACATCTTTGTTGGCAATGGAGCAAGACTTAAAGTAGGGTATTTTAAGTTGCACTTAGTGACTGGACATATTTTAGAACTTAAAGATGTGGCTTATGTTTCGTCTATTAGGAGAAATTTAATTTCTATTTCTTTTTTGGACAAATGTGGTTTTAGTTTTTCCTTAAGTTTAGGCAAAGTTAATATTCTGTTGAACTCTGTTTTATTTGGTTTTGGAACTCTGAATACTGTTTATACAAAGTTGATTTGTTTGACTTATCTTTAGTTATTATTGTTTCTTCTATTAATGCCATTGTTAAAAAAAACGTGGTAGATTGGATGAAAGATCATCGATA
Source organism: Hippophae tibetana (assembly GCA_037013495.1). Lineage (NCBI taxonomy): Eukaryota > Viridiplantae > Streptophyta > Magnoliopsida > Rosales > Elaeagnaceae > Hippophae > Hippophae tibetana. The sequence goes on from CM072802.1 coordinate 49,498,419, forward strand.
TGCTATGGCATATACATTTAGTTCACATATCAAAACCAAGAATAGAGAGACTTATACTTAAGTGATGGTATCCTTTATGAAGTAGACTTTTCTGATTTTGACACATGCATAGAGTGCATTAAAGGAAAAACGACTGCAAAGCCTAGAAAGAATAAAAGCAACAGAAGTGGAGATGTTCTTGAATTGATACATACAGACATTAGTGGATCCTTTACTCCTATTGCTTTAGGAAATTCCAAGTATTTCATCACTTTTATGGATGACTATTCTTGTTTTGTTCATATTGAACTTATTAGAGATAAATCAGATTCACTACTAGAAGCCTTTAAAGTTTTCAAGGCCTTTCCAGAACTTCAAAAAGGGGAAGAAAAAAAAATTAAATCATTAAAATCTGATAGGGGTGGTGAATACTATGGAATATATGATGAGATTGGATGAAATCCTGGCTTTCTTACTACATATTTATCGGAATGTGGTATTAATGCAATATATACAATGCTAGGGACACAAGAAAAAAAATGGGATTACTGAAGAAAAAATCGCACACTTATGGATATGGTTCATTGTATGTTTACTAATTTCACTCTAGGAGAAGCTCTGAGGACTGTAGCATATATTTTGAATCAAATCCCTAACAAGTTAGTCCCTAAGACACCATATTTGTTGTCGTTAGGACTTGCGGTATTTTCATGTATGGGGTTGTAAGGCTGAAGTTAGACCTTATAATCCTCAATCTAAGAAACTTAATTGATCTAAAGACAGTTAGTGGATATTCTATAGGCTATAGATTCTATTTCCAGTCTCATATATACAACTAGGGTAATTAAATCTGATAGAGTAGTCTATTTTAAGGATGAACATTGTAGCAGTAATAATGTGCGACGTGAAATAATGTTGCAAAAAGAACGATATTTGGTTATCTTACCCATTGCTTCTACTCCTACATTGATGCATCCTAATAATTGCAAACTAGTAAAGATCAATGATGATCATGTTTTTCCAGTAGATATTGTTCGTTCATGCAAGACAATCACAAAAGGCTAGAAAGAAGGCCATTCTAGATGATTACATTGTGTACTTATAAGAATATGAATACAATGCAAGAAGCTCTTATGATCCTATTACCTTTGAAGAACCTGTGAGTAGTCTATAGTATTCATTGTGGTTGGAATCTATGTACGATGAAATGAATTCTATTAAAAGGAATGAAGTATGGGATTTGGTTGAGTTACCTATTGGAAAAATGGTTGTTGGATGTAGATGGTTTTACAAGATTAAGTGTGATTTCAATGATGATATTGAAAAGTATGAGTTTAGACTTGTTACACAGGATTATAACTAAAAGGAAGTTATCGATTACACTAAAACATTCTCTCCAATATCCATAAAATATTCTTTTCACGTCATAATGGATATCATAGCTCATTTTGATTTGGAGTTGCATCATATGGATGCAAAGACAACATTTCTTAATGGAGCCTTATATGAAGATGTATACATGATACAAGCTAAAGATTTTAAGGAATCAGGAAAAGAGCATTTGGTTTGGAAACTCAAGAAGTCAATTTATAAGCTCAAGCAAGAATCAATACAGTGATATCTCAAATTTGATGAGATTGTTACTTCAAATGGTTTCAAAGATAACGATGTTGATCAATGTATATATTTGAGGATCGGTGAAAGAAATTTTTATTTTCTTGTCCAATATGTGAATGATATATTGCTCACATCTTGTGACTTTGACTTACTGCATGAAACAAAACAGATGTTGTCTGATCACTTTGACATGAAAGATCTTAGGAAAGCATCATATGTCCTAGGTATACAAAAAACGTACATAGATCGTGTTCTTAAAAGGTTTAAAGGCTCCAATTGTAAAAGTTGGCAAATTCTCCAAAGATCAATGTCTTCAAAATGAAAATGAAAGAAATCAAATGAAAGTTTTCCTTTATGCATTGACAGTGGTCTGCCTTAGGTATGTTGAAATATGCACACGACCAGACATAGCTTTTGTTGTATACGTGTGATGTGATTGAAAATATTCAAGTATACGTGATTAAGTATAAGTGATAAGTAATTTTAAGAACAAGGGTTGCTATTCCCATGAAGATTAGTAACAATATCTACTCATAATTACTAAATCGTTGGAAAGTCAATTAAAATTAGAAAAAGGGATTTTTTTGGTTTTATAAATTGAAAATTAAATATATCAATTAAAGATTAATAAATAAATAAAAAATATAAAGATTACGATAAAGATATGAAAAAAATAAAGATTACACGATCATTCTCCACCACTAATATGTATTGCAAATTAACAAAAACGTATCCTAATCTCCTATTATTTGATTATACCAACTTATAAAAATTTACAAGCTCGAAAATCTCAACATTTTCTTACTTATTTATTGAATTAAATAAGCTCTTAATTCAAACTCTTTTTAATAGGCAACCTAGAATAAGTTCTCTAAATTTAATCTATCAAAACTATTCAATTTTAAGAAGTAAATTAAATATTGATTAAACACACAAGCTTGGCTTAATTATCTTGGGTATTAATTCTCATTATAAGCAATTTATCAGTAATCAATGAAATTGATTAAATATGAATTAATCTTATTATTCAATTTTACGCTTGAATAATCAAAAAAATTCATACAAAGATTAAAATTGAGAATTAATACATGATCTAAAAAATAGATGAATAGAATATTGTCGATCTTATTAAATATTACAATCTATGATTAAGGCTTTGCAATCACCCACAATCAAATATAAAATTAACTACTCATTAAAAATGATAAAACTTTGAATATTATTCATAATAAGAATAAAAGAAAGGAGAAGAAATCTTAAGATTTATGTTTTTGAATCTGATCTTCAACTCCTTTAATTGCTTCTTGAATCTTCTTCTTTGTTCTTTCCTCCAGCTTAATTCTATAAATATTGTATCTCAATATGTGTGTTATGGTATTCTTATATTGATTCTATTTTATGGGTGTTGTTTTGTATTTATAAGAGATAAAAATCAAATCTGGATGTAAATAGGATTGTTGGTATTCTGGTAGAGATAGAATTAGTGTGCATCACATGTCAAAAGGATAGGATAATTAAGTTGTGATAGTTAAAAAGATAAGATAACCTGTAAAATACATCAATTTTCTTTCTAAGTTAATCCACTTATCAAATAAAAATCATAAAAAAATCCATAAAAATAGTAAAAAATAAGAAAATTAATATTTTTCAATAAATATAAAATAAATAATTTTAAGTATTATAATAATAAAAATATATATATAAATATAAAGAAATTAATATCTAAAATTGTTTATAAAATAGCACTTATCAAACACCTCAAACTTACTCTTTGCTAGTCATTGAGCAAAGTTAATACCCATAATTGAGAGAATAAGTTTTTTGACATTATATCTTAGGGGCTTAATCATGCTCAAAGTGTGTGTGTGTGTGATGTAGTATCAATTAGCAATAGTCAAATATGTAACTTAAAAAAATTGAAACACTATTCCTCCCTATAACATATCACTACTCTTTTTAGAGTTGAATTAGATATCATAGGTTTTTCCTTAAAATTTATCTCCACTTAACAAAAGTATTCCTTAAAATCAAAAGGTTGTTCATTTTGTTATAGTATGGCTATGCTTGTTGTTGAATCAAATGAAAGAAACAAAAAAAAACAAAATTTCAAGATTTCATGGAGTAAGAAAAAGAGACATAAATAATACTATCATAAGACTAATCATGTCAATAAAATAGGTTAAATTTCATTGTTTTAGACCCAAATTTTATTATTGGCTTATTTTATTTTATTTTTGCCACTTGTTTGTTTTTTAACATACATAGTCTTTTTTTATAATTCTTTTCATCTTATCCACACATATATTTTATATATGAGGGTACATATTGTAGCAGGGGCTATTTTCTATATGTTGGGTATTTGATCAAATATAACATAATTGACACTCTTAAAACATATTCTAGCATTTTCATATAATCTATTCTCTTTTTATACAACTCCACTTTTATTGAACCCAATGTGTGTGATTCAAATGGTAAGAAATGGGTACAAACAAGTAGCTTATATAGGCTCAAATTGGTACACTAAAAGGGTTGTTCTTGAAAGAGCAACAACAATAAGGGTAGAACAATTTAGCCAAAGAAATTAATCCTATTACCTTAATCATATTTTAGGAAATACATTTATCATTTGTCTTAATAAATTTAAAGAAACTTTCTTGCAATCTATTCTTATTCATTAAAAGTATAGCAAAGTTTCAAGGGATTCACAACATTTTTCATAAGTTTATGCATATAAATTATTATATCACCAATTTAGCTATTGTGCATGCAAGTTTTGAGCAAATTTATCATAAATCTCTTAGGAACAAGGTCAAGACTCTATCAACATTAACTATCCTTTTTGACCTAGTTTAGCTAACTTCATCATAGATTCCATAAAACTAAAAGAGAACATGTGATTGTTTCTAAGCCCATCTATTTATCCTAACTATGCTAAGAAGTGTAACAAATAAATACTAAAAATGAAAAAAATGCTACCTAGAGCATACTAATCCTAAAATATGATAAACCTAATTAAGCATAAAAAGCAAAAATAAAGAGAGTAACATGTTAACAATATCCACATTCTACCCCACACCTATCTCTTTATTATCCTTAAGCATGTCCTTGGTAAGAAAAAGTTCTTTAAGGTACTTTTCATACCAAAGTTCCATCTTAATATTTTTCCTAATAGTATTAGTAAAATATATATATATCTTTCATAAGAGGTATGTGGATTTTCACCTTGTGGAATGTCTCAAAAACTTTATTTTTATGATTATGCTTTGTGGAATCACTAATCCTGGTGGAGAAAGATAAAATATGTTCATTAATAAAAAAGGAAGCTTTGAATACTATAAAATGATTCATGTACTTACAAGATTTTTACTAACATAAAACCAAAGTATTTGCAAAATCAGTATTGCTAACTCAATGCTGGTTTTGTCTCATCATGTTTTTGGCATTGTTACCAAGGAAGGAATATAGTTTTTAAATTATTTATCAAAATTTTAAAAACTTTATGTGCTGTAAATAATTATGATTTTTTATTTTATTTAAAAAATTTTAAACTTGAATTTATTTAATTATTTTCTTTCTTAAAAAAATTAAAAAAAGTTTAAAAAAAATTAAAAAAAGACTAACTGTGTAATAGCATGAAAAGTAAATATCTTGGAAGTATTTGTGCCAGTAGTCTTTTCTCGGAACATTGCTCTGTTTAAGATGATGGTTTTTAAGGAGGTTTTGTCTTACCATTCTGTCTTGGGAGTATTATTAGTTAATAATGATTATGTTATTTAACTTAGAGATTAATTTAACTATTGTAAATATTGTATGATATAACATGTATAAAAATATGTTTATATTATATATTAGATAGAGTGTATTATATTCTATATAACTTAATCATGTATATTTATTTGTATAAAAAATGTATTTGTATTATATGATAGATATAGTGTATTATAAATATGTATAGTTTAAGTATGTATAATTATATGTATCAAAATTGTATAAAAACTGTTTTTATTATATATATTGTAAAATCTGTCTAATTATTTTATTTATTTATTATTTTCTTTATTTTACTAACTTTATTTTTATTTTGCTTTATTTGTTTACTTTTATTTGTTTATTTTTCTTTTATTATTTGCTTTTTTTGTTTCTTTTACTTAATTTGTATTTTTATTATTTAGTATTAATTTTAATACTTAGTGTTAGATTAGTTTAAAAACAAATCTGAAGCTATCTCCAAAAAATTTCAAAGTTTTTAATCATAATCTATGATAAAAAGGAGGTAGTTGCTTTATTAGATTTAGGTATAAATGTGTTATGATGCCTTAGTTATTTGACTTGTACCTAGAAGTAGGTTATCTAAAACCTACAATCATGTCTCTAGTTTTAAGTAAATAAAATTTTGAAAATCCATAAGGCATGACTTAAAAAGTATAAATAGACAAATTTGTCCTACGTGTAGGTTTGATTGACTCAATGATGTAAGGACATTAAGTTTACTTAAAATAAAATCCCCTAATTTATGTCTTGCTAAGACATTAAACTAAGCGTTGGATGAGAGAAAACCTACCATTTTAGGTAATTTGATTTTATTTGTTTTATTTATTTAATTTTTAATGTTTAAATTAGTTTAATTGCATGTGAATAATTTTAGAATTGTTAAAACTAAAAATATTTGTTAAGATGTTAGAAGTTCACAACGATCTATCAGTAGAGATTTTAATGATAAACATAATAGATGTACCTGCATTTCTCTATCACTACTTGCACATTCTTAGGAAATATGTAAATTTTCTTCTATTTTCTTTTTATATTTAATTTACAATTGTTACATTGAGGAAAATGTAAGTTCTAAGTTGGAGGTGGTGAAAAGTTACCATGCATAATTTTAAAACATTTAACAATTTAAAAACATTTATGTTCACATTTTCATTTTTATTGTGTTTGATTTTATTTTATTTTGTGTGATTTAGTGATTTTTAGAATTTTAGGATTAGTTTTAAAAAATTTCACACAAAAATTTATCATTTCTTTAAATCAAATTTAAGTAAATAGTTAAGCCTTTTTCATTGTTGGATTAATTTTTGAAAACATATAATGGAGTATATGATAATTAGTTAGTTTTTATCATAAGTAGTATTTCATGATAAAATGTTGAAATGAAACGAATCCAAAATCATTGTTTAGGAATAAAATAGTTGAAATTACCCTTGTAAGATATTATTTGAGCCTTAATTTTCTTTCTACTCAAAACACTTATTCTATTTCTTAAAAACTTTAGATGATCGTATTGGATTAATTTGAATTTTTGAATTTTCTCATCTAAATAGAGTATTGTATATATATAGTTTGTTCTTAAAAGCACTGAGAAAGAAAGAAAAAATAAAAAATGGTATAAATAAATACCATGACATTAAAATCTTGAAAGTAGTGATATGGCTATTGGAAGAGAGTAGAAAATAACCCTTTGAAGTCAAATGCATTTTCATTTCTCCAAAGGCACATATTTGATATTTTTTGCTAACGGAGTTTGAATGGAGTATGAAATGAGAAATATGATGTCTTCATAATTATAGCATTTGATTCTATTCGTGATATATATTTTATACACATTTGAGCCTTTTTTTATTTATAAACATATGCAAATCTATTTTCTTTTTTCTTTATATAACTTATGTTCGCATATACTTTGTTTAGTTTTTGAACTGATAGGATTGGTGTGATATTAACAATGTGTCTTATGAGTAATTGAGTCAAAGTAAATTCAAATTCTTAAAACTAGGTTTGGGGTCAATGTTGATATGTTTTGATTAATAGGGCATGAATTTGTGATGTGAAACTGATTTGTACAATGAACCTCGATATGTTGAGATGTTAGATGAACCTGTGTTTAAGCTTTAATTATGAATTGAAAAGAAATCGAAGCATAAGAAATTTTGTTGATTTAAGTATGTATTTTTGTTTTTAGTATTTTCGTTTATCCTTTTAGTTTTTATTTTTCTTAAGGACTAGCAAAATGTAAGTTTGGGAGAATTTGATGAACATTACTTTTACCTATAATTTGTAATTTTTTAAGCGTTAATTTTATGTTTTATTTTAGTGTTATGTTTTCTTGGATGATATTTTCATGTTTTGTTGGTTAATGAGCATTGGAAGAATATTGGACTTTAATGAAAAAAAATGAGTAAAAAAGGGCAAGAAATGAAAACTCAGATAAGTTGAAACAAGCGACAATAATGTAGCTCAATCAAATCGATGTTGTAGTAGAAATGTTGTTGGATCCATTTTTGTTTTTGTTGGAGTTTAACGAGTGTCGCGGTCAAACAAATTCCATGCCATGGCACAAGTATGTCGGGTTGCAACTAGGGATTCCATTTTTAATGCACGTTGTGGCACAAATTAAAGCATGTCATGGCTCGAGTTTAAAAACTAGCAAGAAACCCTAATACATGTACAAAACATGTTTTACCCTAAACTTAACCTATAAATACATCCTAAAACCTTCTTAAACAGCATCCAGCCTTACCTGCTAATTCACAAAAACTTGACATATAAATTTTGTATATTTTAAAATAGCAAGCAAGTACATGAATCACTTTGCAAGAAATGGTAAGTATACTTTCAAGGTCGGTCTAAAGAGGAATCATAAATTTTTTAAATAAATCAACATATTCTTAGAAACAAAAGTTGAACCTAAAAATTTGATTCACAAAATTATTACGTACAAATTTTGTATGATTAATAAAATAGCTTGGAAGTGCACAAATCACTTAAAAATGATAAGTATGCTTCCTAGGTTGGTCTAAAGAGGAATCAAGTGATTTTTAAAAATGAAATTAATAATCAAAACATTCTCTCATGATTGTTTTGGTTAAGTATTGAAACTACTAACATAAAAATAAGGTTAGATTTAATAAACATTTAAGCAATTAAACATTCATCTTGTAGTGTAGAATTTATGAGATATATTAGTTATTTAATCATGCTTGTTTAGTATTAAGTAGGATATTAAAGATATAAATTGAGATTATTGATTCTTCTTTTCTAATAAGAAAATATTCTAAGGTAGAGATCAAAATTTTTTTGTTAATAATAAACCAACTAACATCCTAAGGTCAGAATAACCAATCGATTAATTATTAAATTCTGATTTATTTCTAAGGAATTAATAAATTATCTAATTATTGCCTATGGTCGAGCATGTACTACCTCCAATCTTGAATTTACATTACCCTCAATTTAGTAGTTATACATTAAAGATAAAAAGTAAAGATAGAAAATTACCTATTTGTTAAACATTATCAAGAGTTGGTATGGAATTACAAGTATATCTATTAATCCAAACATATTAAAATTACACAGATATGTATTTCCTACAAATTTCAACAAATAGTTATAAAATTAATGTTTCTAAATAATGTTCAAAAAATAGGAAATAAATAAATAAAATAAAAACAAATACAATATTACTTATAATGATGGGTTACCTCTCATCCAGTGCTATTTTTATCCTCTTTAGTAAGATATTTCTTTGGGGGATTTCATCTTTTTGTGAACTCAATATTCACTCGTTATTGAATTCTTTTGTTTTCTAATCTTACATATATTCTTTGCCTTTCTTCTACAAGCTCTTGATTAACTACTCCACCTGTATTTTTGTTTTCTTAATAGAAATTCCTACCAAGTCCAACCTTTGATTAGTCCTTGATTGCTTGTCTTTCCTCACTTGAATGAATGAATTCAATTTTTCCTCCATACTTGGCTTGTTGGGAGGATTCCTTTTCATTTTTTGGTGGAATTTCTAGCCTAGTGGATTTGAGCTTTGGGAAAATAGAGGGTTGTTCTACCTCCAAGATAAATTGGGATGATTCCTCTACCTAATATTAGCATTGGGTTCATACCGAGGTCTTGGTTGGTATCCCCATTATATTTACATGCTCGGGTCTAATTGTAGCTTCTAATTGATAGGGATATGTATCATCATCATGTACCAAATTACTACATATACCACATTATTCTTTATTTGTTTTGGTATGTGTAGTTAGAATCATAACTTGATTGGTAAGCTAAGCAAGTTGAATTTGAACTTCAGTATTCACTCTTAAATAGATTGTAAGTTTCTAAGTTTTTTTTTCTCCCATCGCTTAACCAGCGATATTATCAATAGTGGATTGACGTTGTTGTATTAATTAATCATAGAAAATAGGTTTGGAAGATGTAGTGGGTAGTTGTGATGGGGGCACTAAGTGAGAAAATTTTAAACCTATCCTATGATTCATAGAAAGGTTCTCACTTCATTTAAGAGAAAGTGGCAATCTTACATCTCAATTCTGATATCTTTTGATAGGAATAGAATTTTTTCATAAATTTGTTGTAGACTTCCTCCAAAGTCATTAGGGAACCTAGAGGAAGTGACATTAATCATGCCCTAATTTTGTGTTTAAGGGTGAAGGGAAAAGACCTCATTCTGAGTTAATTCTAAATGAGTACACCGAATGTTTGGACTATAGAATAAAATTCCCTAATGAAAGACATTAAGTCTTCATTAGCAAATCTATGAAAAAAAGATAGCATGAAAAAATAAATATTTTATAATTTATAATTCCTAGAAGCTGAGTGGATAAAGGCAGTTATAGTGCCAAATATTGGCCTTACCAATTCCTTCATTGTGGCCTCTCTATATGGTGGATTTTCCCTATGTTTAAGGGTTTAGGTAGATGGCCAATGTGTTGTTCGATAAAACGTTGTTTAAAGTCTAGCCTTCTTAACGATATAGCTGTCTATTTATATTATTATTCAAAGGTGTGAAAGGATACTCTTAAGACCTCCTACCTCGCATATACTAAAAACAAACATAATTTAATTTCATTTGTCTAGTTTGAAAAAAAAACTTAAAATAAATTAATAAAATTATAAAGCCTTACATGTTCAAAAATAAAAATACCAAACACGTAAAAAAGAGTAATAGAAAAATAAAAATTGTACACATGTTGGTAGAATAAATTATACACGAAACAATTTATTATACAAAAGTTAAACAAAAATTTGAAAGAAATAAAATAGAATAAAAGAATTGATTCAACAAAAAAAAGAAAAATAGTTAAAATTAAGAAAATAAAATAAAAGTAAATTTTTTTATTTTTTTAAAAAAGAAAATAAATCTTTTTATAAGAGAAATTTTTTTTAAATATCAAAAATTAATTAATAATCCATATATTTTAAAATTTTAAATAAAAATCTTAATATTTTCAATACAAAAAGTTTTTTAAATTTGGGTAATGAAAATTTAAAAATGCTATTTCTCCACTAATAACGATGCCAAAACTTGATTGTACACAATTCTTACATTCAAATTTTGTATTATTTATAAAATAGCTCGCAAATGCACGAATCACTTACAGAAAATGATAAGTATACATTAATGTTCGATTTAAATAAGAATCATGTGATTTTTTAATCATTCAACAAATTCTTAAAAACGAAGTTAAGACCTAAACATCTTGTCACGATTGTTTTGGTTGAGCATTTAAATTATTGACATAAAAATAAAGATAGCTTCAATAAATATTTATCATGCAATTGAGAATTTATATGTTATATTAGTTACTTAATAATGCTTTTTAATATTAAAGGTTACTAAATATATGAATCAAGATTATTGATTATTCCTTTTCAATAAGAAAATATTCTAAGGTAGGGAACAAAATTCTTTTGTTAATAATAAACCAATTAACATGATAAGGCCTACTACTACAAAAAGGGGTATTTAAATCATTGTGTAAAGTCGGTTCTCCACGTCAACCGACACTACACACGTGGCTAGCGTCGGTTTGCCACGTCAACCGACGCTACGTCCTATTTTTTAAATTAAAAATAGATGAAGTAAATACAATTAAAATTAATTATTATTTTATTTGACTCTTTAGAATTTAAGTTGGATATAAATAGTATATTTTTTTCTTTTTTTTAGACGATTAGTTTTAAAAATTATATAATTTGTTTATTTGTTTGGATATTTAAATTTATATATGTACCTACAATATATCTTTATTTAATTTTGTGTATATGTTTTAATTAAATATTATTCTAAAGTTATTTTTTTTTCTTTTTCTATAGTACGTATATGCATAGTTTAAATAAAATAATAATTGACAAAAATACGTATATGCAAAGTTTAAATAAAATAATAATTGACAAAAAAAAAATTAATTGCGTGGATAGCGTCAGTTCATGTGAAAAACCAACGCTATCCGCGTGCGTAGCGTCGGTTGATGTGGTGAACCGATGCTATCCACCTAATATATTTGTTCAACTCAGTTTTTACGCAGAAACCCAATTTCTTCATTTCTCTTCTCCATTTTCTCTCAAAACCGAGCTCACACCCACCTTCTTTCTCAATTTACGACCACCTCCGACCACCTTTTGCAACTTCGTTTTGTGGGTTATATTCATCTTCTCATTATCTTTTAGATCTATTATTTTTTTGAGCGAAATACTCAAAAAAATTATACCCATTTTTTCACTTATTCTCACTTACAAAACACCATTTTTTTCTTCTTTCATCCATTTAGTCACTTCATAACATTCTTATAAGTATCTCTATTAATTTTACAGCTTATTATTCAGTTTATTTTATTTTTTGTATAATTTTTTGATTTAGGTATGTTTTTTATTTTGCTTGTTATTATGTTTGACTTATTTTATGTGGAAATAATATCTAAAATGTTGTGGGTTTAATGGATTATATATATTTACTGTGCATGGATAAATTTATTTATATATAAATAATTATATTTTATAAAGTATAATTTTGCAGCTTATTATTTAGTTTGTTTTATTTTTTGTATAAATTTTTGATTTAGGTATGTTTTTTATTTTGCTTGTTATTATGTTTGACTTATTTTATGTGGAAATAATATCTTAAATGTTGTGGGTTTTATGGATTATATATATTTACTGTGCATGGATATATTTTAATAAAAATCAAATAATAACTAAAAACTAAGTAGTATTATTATTTTTATTTATTTATGCTACTTTTGTGTTAAATTGTTAAATATGTTACTATAGTAGTCCCTACTTCTATAGAATGTTATATACGTATAATTAATATTACTTTTTAATTATAATATAGTAACATGTTTAGAAATTAGAATCAACCAAACTGATTGGTTTTTATATATTCATGCTGGCATGCTGCTTATTTTTTAATTTGTATAAAAATGGTTTTATAAAATGATTAAAATGATAATTGTTTTGTATTATGTATGTTTTCATATATATTCTAATAATTAGGAAATTTATATATAATAATACTTGAAATATATTCATTGGATACATAATTAAGTAATATGTTTAATTAATGACATTAATAGAAAATGGGCAAATCTTGGATGTTAAAGTGTAGAATTGAGCAAGACTATATTTCTGGAGTTGAAAGTCTCATGGAATTTGCTTGTAGAAATAGTAATACTGGAACTAGTATGATTCGATGCCCATGTGTTAAATGTAAAAATGAGTGATTTCATGAATTTGACGAGGTTAAGTATCACCTTATCCGTAATGGTATTCTTTTGAGCTATAAATGTTAGTATTATCATGGAGAAAATATTGATAATACTCATGAGGAAAAGATAAATAAGAATATGAGTAGATTACATACATCTTATCATAATGTATAGACAAAAAATATGTTTCATGGTGTTGAAGATGAATTACGAGAGGATGATCCCGAAACCTTTAAAAAACTTATAGAAGATGCCGAAAAACCATTGTATCCAAAATGCAAAAAATACACTAAAATGTTGGGATTGGTTCATTTGTACAATGTGAAGGCAAAACATGGTTTTTATGACAAGGGATTCACATAATTACTAAATCTACTAGTCGATATGTTTCCTGAGGGTATTGAATTTCCATCTTCAATGTATGAAGTGAAGAAATCTCTTAGTCGATTTGGCATGGAATATGCTTGTCCAAATGATTCCATTCTTTATAGAAAAGAATATGAGACATTACATGATTGTCCTATGTGTAAAGAATCGAGATGGAAGCATGGTACAAATGAGAGTACAACACATAAGAAAGGCTTGCCTGCAAAGGTTCTTTGGTACTTTCCTCCGATTCCTCGCTTTCAAAGGTTGTTCAATAGTAAAGATACATCAAAGATGTTGACTTGGCATTCAGATAATCGATCTGATGATGGGATGCTACGTCATCCTTGTGATTCTTCAAATTGGAAAGTAGTAGATAATTTATCTCCTCAATTTTCATCTGATCCGTGCAATCTTCGTCTTGCCATTGATACTGATGGAATTAATCCACATAGTTCCCTTAGTAGTAGATATAGTTGTTGGCCAGTAATTATGGTAACATACAACCTTCCTCACTGGTTGTGTATGAAAAGAAAATTCATGATGTTAACATTATTAATCTCAGGACCGAAACAACCCGATGTTGATATTGATGTATATTGGCATCCTCTGATAGATGATTTAAAGACATTGTGGAATGATGGTGTAAATGTTTACGATGCACATAAAGAAGAACACTTTAACTTGAAGAGGGTCCTTTTATGGACAATTAATGATTTTACTGCCTATGGAAACTTATTAGGACATGCAACAAAAGGTTACAAGGAATGCCCTATATGTAGTGATGGAACTTCTACAACTTATCTTCTTCACAGACGAAAGATGTCTTATAGAAGACATAGAAGATTTTTTCCATCTGGACACAAGTTTAGATACCAAAAGAAACTGTTTGATGGTGAAGAAGATCATGATCATGCAACTCGACCTTTGAGAGGTGTTGAGATATTAAGGCAATTGAATGGTATGATATTCAAACGATATGGAAAGATGAAAAAAAAACTCACTAAGGTAGGGAAACGAAAGAGGTCAACTAATGAAATGGGTGAAAATGAAAAAGAGTTTGAACCAACTTACCATGGTTGTTGGAAAAAAAATCAATATTTTGGGAATTACCTACAAAGGATGGAATTAAAGCAAGATTGGATTTAAAGAAACTAGGCATACGACCTGAATTGGAACCAAGGGTGGAAAATGATAAGAATCGAACATACTTACCACCAGCATCATATACAATGTCAACAGAAGAGAAGGATTTGTTTTGTAAATGTTTGGAGGGTGTGAAAGTTCCTGATGGTTACTCATCCAACTTAAGAAATTTTGTGTCTATCACCAATAAGAGACTGTATGGATTGAAATCACATGATTGTCATATCTTAATGCAACAGTTATTACCAGTTGCTATTAGATCAATTCTTCCAAAACATGTTCGATTATCAATAATTCGGCTTTGTTCATTCTTCAATACAATATGCAAGAAATCTATATCAAGTGGCGAGTTAAATTATTTACATAAATATGTTGTATAGACTTTGTGTCTACTTGAAAAACATTTTCCTCCTTATTTCTTCGATATAATGATTCACTTGTGTGTTCATTTAGTTCGAGAGGTTCAATTGTGTGGTCCTACTTACTTAAGGTGTATGTATCCTTTTGAGAGATATATGCAAGTCCTTAAAGGATATGTAAATAATAGAAATCGACCTGAAGGATGCATGGTGGAACGCTACATTGCTGAAGAGGTCATTGAGTTTTGTTCTGAATACTTTAGTGGTTGCACTAAAATTGGGAATCTTACACACAAGTTGTTCTTAGAACATCACATGATCCAAGTAGGTAACCCTATGGTTGGTGGAAGTAAGAAATTATTTCTTGATCACACTCGATGGGAAAAAGCACACCGAATCATTTTGGTAAATAATAATAAGGCACAACCGTACATGGAGTAAGTGATGTACATTGTTTCATGATTGCAAAAATAATTTTTTATTTAACTATTAATGATGATATATAACTTCATATATATTTAATAACATTACAGGATGCATTTAAACTAATTGAAGATCGATCCTCGTTATAAAAAAAAGGAGGAGAAAAATGGTTGTAGGATGAACATAAGCGAGAGCTTATTAATTGGTTTCGCAACCATGTAAGTGTCACAAACAAAAATTTATGCATGTATCTTCCTAGATCTATTCAATGTTTTAAAACTTTACTCTAAACACATTTTATGTTTTTGTATACATAGATTCGAGATGAACTCAAGAAACTCAATCATAAAATATCAGTAAGTTTACAATGGCTTGCACATGGGCCAAAATTCGATGTCAAATCATTTTATAGTTTCACAATAAATGGATCAAGGTTTACGACTCAAGCTAGGGACAAAGTCCGAGTAAATCAAAATAGTGGTGTGAAGATGGTTGCACAAACTATGCAATTTTCCAATTCAAAAGATGTTAATCCTGTACTTTCTGATAGAACATATTATGGTATAATACGAGAGATTTGGGAATTGGATTATGAGGTCTTCCATGAAACAGTTTTCTTGTGTGATTGGGTCGAAGATGTTATCAATGTTGGATATAAAATAGATGATTTTGGATTTATCCTTGTAAATTTATCCAAGATAAGTCACACTGATGATCCTTTCACGTTAGCACTTCATGCAAAACAAGTATTTTACGTGAGCGATCAAATTGATCCAAGATGGTCTGTTGTGTTAATGCCTCCACAAATTTACCATTGTGATGTTGTAGAAGATGATGACTCTATGCTTGATACATTAACCAATATTAGTAATTTCACAAATAAATTGTCTAATGTATGTGATGATCTAATTGATGATGATGATTCTTCATCATGAGTTCATTATAGCATTAAAAAATAATAGCATAGATTCCGGATAACTTTATATTTATAGACAAATTATTAATAAAGTGCTAATATGAGTTCGTCGAAGGGTTATATCACTCGGATGTCGTTGTGGTAATCTCTTTTTTATGGTAATATTTATAATGATTTAATTTATTTATTCGTATGTCTCTGAAGTTTAGACTGCGTTTTTGATGGATGTTTAGGTGCTCATGTATGTAGGAGAATATGAATTGTTATATGGATCAGCTATTTTTTGTCTAGTTTTCTTGTCATAATGTTTGTGATTCTAAGCCAACCAAGATTCTAAGCCAACCAAGCTTACTCGCATCCAATTACACTTTGACGACATTATTTTATTTGTAATTTAAGTTAACTATATGTATTGTATATACATTATTTGTTTTTGTAATAAATTTAATTATCAAGTAATTAATTATATTTAAATTTTTAATTATTTGTATTATTATTTATATTTTAGTTTTTAATGCTATATATATTGAATAATACGAAAAATGAGAATAAAAATTAAAAAAAATTCATAAAATGTACGTGTAAAGTCAGTTCACGCGATGAAACGACTTTACATTTTAAGTCACTCAATTTAAAGTCGGTTCAGTGAACCAACTTTAATGCCTATTTTTGTAGTAGTGAGGCCAGGATAACTAATTGATTAATTATTAAATTTTGATTTATTTTTAAGGAATTAATAAACCATCTAAATAATGTCTAAGGTCGGGCATGTAAGTTAGACTTTCATTCTTGGTAGTAAAGTTGGGTTTATGATTTAAATATTTGAAACTAACTTTCAAATTTTGCAACTATTACGAAGAATATGTCATCAATATATCTTCAATAGTAATTTTTATAAAAATCTTTGAAATAGAGCTCACTCTAACTGTACAATTGATATTGACCAAAAGATTTAAAAGCGATATTATAAATCAGATTCAGATAATTTAAATCCTAAATCAAACTATCTTGCTTATTATGAAAAATACTTTGTCCATATATTTTTAATTTACAAACTCTGGTTTAAATATTGATGAAGAAATAAAACTTAAATCATTTTACAGAAATATTTGTTCTACTTTAGTATTTCACAAGCATAACAACATTACTAATATCTAATATTATTTATAGTGAGATATGCATAGTTTAATAAACAATCAATAAATTAAATATATAACATGTAAAACAACCGTTAGTGATAATTTAAAAAGAATACATTTAAATATACCTAAACATAATTCTTTAGAAGTGCTTCTGTTCTGAAAAACATCTAAACAGAATTGGTACACTATTTATTGAATTGAAACTAAAAAATATTGCATAACTAAATTTATTCAACTCTCAAATGAGAAAATAACTTTAAACTAATAAAAGAAAAGCTTAAGAAAGCTAAGAAATATAAAAGAATAAGAGATTATTGAATTATTGGATGATTTTTACAATGAAAATAGGGTCTTATTTATAGAGGAAAGGAGAAAAATGTGAGAAATTTAACATGGTATCATGCCATACAACTTTTCCACTTTACTCATGCCATAGAACACAATGTTTTCCTGCCACAACCCGCATGATACCTATGACACTTTTTTTATTTTTTTCCCATTTTACTTGTGTTGCAACTCATAATAACTTCATGATGCGACACACTTCAGACTACATCACTTTATAATCCTAAATTCCTTGTACTCTTTTTTATTTTTAAAACATATGTAACAATTAACAAATTTTTCTTTTAATTTTCCAGGTTGTAATAGAGTGTTTCAAGTATAATTCTTTAGGTTGATTTATTTTAATACAAGAAGTACCTAAAAAAACAAAATATATCTATCATTTTAAAAAAATAGATTTACATAAAATGATAGTAAAACAAGAAAATGAAAATCTATGTAATCCCTTAATATGCATAAAATCAAGATATATTAAGTGTTTTGGAGCACTTATTATAACCCTCAATAAACTTCTTGTTACGCTCCTAGCAAAAATGACAAAAAACTAAAAACTAAAACTAGAAATTAAACTATCTTAAATCATTTTCGTAGATTGAAATAGTTGTATTTAACGTATGCAATAAGCCTTTGAATCCCCTAGGTTTTCCCAGTGAATAAGTTTAAGTCTCGTGAGGGTTTTCAAAAATGATTCCCACGAACATCAAATATAAAACAAAAATTGAAAATAAATAAAAACAAACAGATAAATAAAAAATAAAAATTTAAAATTTAAAATTTAAAATTATGTAAAAATATAAAATAATAAGAAAAACAAAACTTCTCATGCTTTAAAAAAATTAAGTCTACAATTAAATTATGTAGAATAGTCATTTCAATATAAACCTTTGTGATTTATTATAATAATTAGTTTGAAAATTACTTTCATATTCAAATAAAAAATATATCAATATAAAATTTACCCAATCTCAATGTAAGAAATTATAATTTTCTTTGACTCTATCCTCACAAAGCATATTCTCAATAATACTGATCTTATTGTCTCAAACACTCATTCAAAGGTATGTGGGAAAGAGTTTATGTATAAAAATGAACTAATAAGTTCACATATGTTTTAAAAAAGAAAAAGCTCAAAGTAGTGCCTAAATATCGAAGAATATGCCAATGATAACTAATGTAGTTGATTTCCAACCCAAAGATAGAAAGAAACTTTCATTGATTTTACTAATGATAATAATTCTTCTTTTTTGGAATAAAATATCTATCATCAATGGTTTCTTTATTCAATGCTTTAAATTTTGTTACCATTTTCTTTTTTCCTCTTCTTTTTTGACTAAAAATGTTGGACTAGAGTGAGGTAAATTACTTGGTATTATCACTTTTAGTTCCAAAGGTTCTTAAATTTGTTTTTCAAATCGATCATGTCTTCTAGATTATAAATCATAAGTTTTACTCTAATAACTTTGTTAATGATTGTTAGTTTTATGTTAGAAATCATTTTAAATTTATTTACTTTTCGATCTAAAGGATTTTCTTAGTTTAATGTTTTTAATAATTTTTTTATACCTATTAAAGTTTTAACTTCCTAAAATTTCATTAAGAAAAGAGTTATGTTTATCTTCTATACTTAATGAAATGTTTTCTACATAAGGTTTTTGTTATTGTTTTATGTCTATTTCACCACATTTTCACTTTTTATGTTATCGCATAAAAGTTGGATTTGATACAATCAAAGCATTTCTTACTTTTGACACATAAAAGGTTTCATCATCTAGTGTTACTAGACTTTATTTTGTCTAAATATTGTGTAAAAGGTTGATATAAGTTTAGAAAATTATTTCCTATAAATAAATTAACTCTTGTTTCTTGTTGATACATGATAGGAATATAAAATTTCTCTCATCCTATCATTATATTTGTATCTTTTAATATTTTATTAAGATTTATTGTAGTATTGTTAGCAATTCTTACAATAAAATCTTTTGGTGCTTGTCTCTAAATTTCCTCTAAGAATACATATTTATTAGTTATTTACTATCTATACACATACTAGCTCCTATATATAAATACACATGTAAATGGTAACTTGTGTAATTTTTAAATTTTAATCCTACCTTAATATAAGTATTGTTTTGATTTGTAATACTATACAAATCATTCATCTTCTCATTAAGAGTATTCATATTCACAATCATTTATTTCTTTCTCAATTTCTTATAATAGATAAACACTACAAGTATCATATATATCTTATTCCTTTATTGGTTCTAATTCCATTTTAAAAGATTTTTAAGAGATTTTTCTAAGATTTTTGTTTTCTGTAAAAATTTCTTTTTATGTTGAAGCTTGTTAAGACATTTATTATCGAAATTTCCTTCCTCATTGTAGATCCAACATCTGCATTTATTTTTTTATAATAGGTAATAATTTTTTTCTAATAGCTTATACCCTTTTTCTCCTAAAATATATTTTTCTATAAGGTTATTTGTTATATCTTTTCTTATATTTTTGAAATTCTTATTTTCTAAATTTATATCTTTTAAATGTTTAATATTTTTTATACTTTTACTTGTAAGATTTTATATTACATTCATATTTTATAGCATCTTAAAATCTCTTGTATTACAACATTTTCTCTTATTTGTTTATATTCTTGTATTTCTTGGCATTTAATGATTATCTAATTTTTAAGAGTTCTTATTCTTTCTTCTAATGTGTCTAGTATAATTTTCTAATTTCTTCCATTCTATTCTTATGTTATAGTTTTATGTAATGTTCCAAATAATTTCTGAAAAAATATTTTCTTATAAGTTTATTTCATAGTGAATCGTAACTTATAATAATACATTTCATATTTACAAATAAAAGAATCTATATAACATATATCACATATTTTTATATTTGTTTAATGTTATTTGGCTTCCTCAATTTCATATTCACTAGATTCTATTGATATGTCTACTTTTATCTTCTTTAATAAATTTCTTGTATATTTCATTTACTACAGTATCTAAGTACTATCTACCTATGGGAGCATTCCCTACATTTATAAATATTGTTTTGTTCAATTTGTAAATCAAATTTTAATATTTTTTGTCATTTTGTGAGTTATTAAGACTCTACAAGTTGAAGAATTTGATTGTGTAGTTTGAGAATTTTTTATGATTGCACTCATACCACAAGACCATTCATCTAAGGTTTTTTTCCTGTCTCTTATATAATCTAAATTTAAAAGATCAAATTTATAATTTTTATAAACATTGAATTCTGATAGAATACTACTTCTAGTTTTTCAATGTAACTCTTCTTCCATTTTGAGTTGTTGTTTTCTTCTATAAGAAATATCAGGTTTTTCTAACATTTACCTATTATTTTTACCTATATGAGTCAAATGTTACTTCTTAACGAAGAACTGATAATGAAATAGGTTTCATATGAATTTTTTGGAATCATATTTTCTGATTCAGAATCAATTTCAATAACTATTATCATATCATCTTCTTCTTTGTTTGTATAAAGCTTTTCATCATATTATCTTCCTAATTCTTTATTTTTTAGGGTTAACAAACTAACTATTTTTTTGTCCCAATTTTTAGAATTCATAAATTATTATTTTAATTCTTTTATATATTCTATTAAACTGGGATTATAATTTATTCTTTATCTTTAGGTTTTTTCTCATTCTTGAGAATAATAAATCTTAGATATCCTTTTTTTTTCTTAAGACTTAATTTTATTTTATTTTTGTATTTTTTTAAATTTCTTTTAGCTAATTATCATGAATTGTGAGAAATATCCTAAGATATCTTACCTTTCTATTTTTATTTTTATTTTTATTTTCTATTATTTATGATATTTTTATATATAAAAATTACTATTCACTTCCGTTAAATTTAAGAGTATTTATGACATTTTTAAAACCTTTGAGGTATTTGTGATATTACATCAAAACTTAAGGATATTATATCTCATGGTAAGTAAACATGTTACATTAATTTATATCTTTATATATAAGATATTATATTTATTTTAACGTGTGTACATAACATGTTATATTCAAAAATAACTAGAGAAGTATAAATGGGTCGTCAAAGCTATGATGAGTTCACAAGTTGAGATTTGCTAATGTTACCGATGTAAAGTCTGACTTTGATTTCTATTTTATATAAGTTATGAAATGAGATTATTTTAATCTTTTTATTAAATAATTTGAAATAAAATTATAAATTTTAATATAAATTATTACTAGTTATAAAAAGTTAATCAATTTATCTACCAAATGAAGATGATACTTGGGGATGTTAAGTTGAACGTATGAGTGTCCACTTTAGACAAACTGTTTCTTACCTCTTAGTTGCTCTATCATAAAAGCTGTTTGATTAGATCCATGAATTCGGCATATTTGTAATCAAAAACATAACGTCCATTCAATGAAATTAAAATAAAAACTAACTCAACAGTTCCAATTCTACATCATAGACCAGTCGCTTTTATAACCCAATGTCAAATTACAGTGTGCATAACAAAGCAAGGACGATTGTCCTTGCCATCTAACAAATTGATACACGATGGATTATCAAATAAAAAATAACAGGGTAAATATCTTATACGCTGTTTCCAGATGTAGAGACCTCTGCGCTACAAACAGGACAAACCTGCAGTCAAACAAGTAGTCATTAGTCATTTACCGTTCCAACTATGAATTGGAAAACAACATATATCAGAATCAAACACTAATTTATGGTTTGACCCAAAATAAAGAATTCAGAAGCTTACCCTGTTTATTTTCAACCAGTTGTTTACACACTCAGAATGATAGGAATGTTTGCAAGAAAGAAATGTCAAGGTCTCACCATCCTCATAGTCCAACCTGCATATGACACACCTGAAATAGTAACATCAAAATCAATTACAGTGTATGACTCTTACAAAAGCTTAATCATATAAAATGAATGCTTACGAATCATTGCTTCCATTCAGACTGCTTCCAGTCTTGTAGTTCACAGAAGGCAATGAAGCAATTGTATCGGCTGAGAGCCCCCTGCTCTCACATCCAACTACTTCACCTAGTGCGAGCAATTCCTGGAATATTTGATTACTTTCTTAGAAATTATGCAGGCCACTAGAACTTTTAGAATCTAAATCCAATTTACCTCATATGAAAGTTCATCTGGATCAACCTCTTCCCAAGTTTCCTGTAGATCAAACTCTTGATGAGATGCCTTGATGAGAAACGAAGCACAAACATAAAAAACAAAACAGCGTCATTATCTTCTAAATATTTGCAAATCTTAAAGTCAGCCTCGTCAAAGAGACATTTCATGCCAGTTTTTGACAGGAAAGGAAAAAAAATATCCGCTTTCCACACTAATGTGGGTGTTAATGCTGCCTAGTAATATTGGTTTAATTACATGACGTAACCTCCTTAAAAAAAACACTTCATTTTTCTTACAACGTAAATGAACATATATTTTTTTAATGTTGCACGAAGGGGGGTTAAAATGTGGGTGTTAATGCTGCCTAGTAATATTGGTTTAATTACATGACGTAACCTCCTTAAAAAAAACACGTCATTTTTCTTACAACTTACATGAACATATATTTTTTTAATGTTGCATGAAAATAAACATTTTTTTAATGAAGGGGGGTTAAAAGTAAAACCGTATTAAATAATTGAATCATTTATACACGAGGGAATAATATATTCAACTTTGTCATAGTTAGACAAAGACTAAGCAACACCTCATGTAAACTGAACTACTCCATAATGTCACGTGCCGCTCAAAATGTCCCTAAAAATCCAAAATAAATAGTGATTGCCTAAAGGATTTAGACTATTCTACATGGAAAGTTCTAAAAAAGTCTAGAAAGGGCTAGAGTTGGACGGACTCAACTCAAGCTTGAAGACCCTAGAATGTTCTAGAGCACGCTGGAGGGTGCTAGAATGGGCTGAAAAGTTCTAGAACGTGCCGAATGGTTCGGGAAGGATGTAGAAGCCGCTGGAAGCTTACGGAACATCCCGGAACGTGCATGAAGGAACTAGACAAACCTAGAAGACTCTAGAGTTGGTAGAAGGTCCTAGAGCCTTGTGGCACATTGTACATAAACCTAGAACACTCTTGTATATTCTAAGCTTAGAATTATCTAGAAAGTGGTGGCATATTCTTAAGCTTAGAAGCCACACTATAAATAGACCAATTGGTCTTCATTTGTAATCATCTTGGGAAATCTTGGGAAATTGTAAGATAAACTCTCTCTAGAGCAATACAAAGCATTCTTTGCAAACTCTTTCTAGTCTCTTTGGAGTTTCATTTGGATTCAAATGCAGGCTTAGTGCAACGAACGGTGCTAAGTGACACACGATCGCTACTTGAAAAATAAGGTCGTGACAGTTGGTATCAGAGCGGGTTAAAGTATCTCTATCTTTGGCAAAAATGAAGAACACTGCCCCAGCTACACCAAGCATGGACGTTCCACCAATGGAACGTGGCCGTGAGGAAGTTCGGAAAGCCCCAAAGGAATCTTGAGCCAAGTCGAAAGACATGCTTTCTAGCTTAGAAGCACGAGTTGGGAGTGCACAGGACAGTTTAGGAGAGCTGTTCGATCGGGTGGACAACTTGGAGGAACGTTACAATAGCTTGGAGGCCGAGGATGTGGAGATCCATGCAGCGGTCAAGATGTCCCTTAACGAGCTAGATGGTGGCTTAAGGCAAGAGATTGATGGGTTAAAGGTGGAACTTGCTAATGTGTTGCTTAGAATGTAGAATATGGGTGGTGATCTAGCTCTATGTAAGCGGGCTATGGCCGCGGGAACTAGCGCAACCACTGTTATTGAGGCTAAGAGGGTGGACGTTCCCAAGCCTAAAACCTTCAATGGTGTTAGGAATGCTAGAGAAGTTGAGAACTTCCTATGGGGGTTGGAACAATACTTTGAGGCTACTGGCATAACGGACCATGCCAGCAAGATCCGAACTGCAGCCATGTATTTGTCCGACACTGCGATGTTGTGGTGGAGACGGAGGCATGAAGATGTGCAACGAGGGGTTTGCACAATCGATACTTTTGAGGATTTCAAAAGGGAGTTCAAAATGCAGTTCTTCCCCGTTAATGCTGAGGAGGAGACAAGGGGCCGATTGCGACGATTGAAGCAAACGGGTAACATAAGGGACTATGTGAAGGAGTTCACAACCTTGCTGCTAGAAGTCCCTGACACATCTGACAAGGATGCCCTATTCTTGTTTATGGACGGTCTCCAATCATGGGCTAACCTCGAGCTTAAGCGATTTGGTGTCCAAGACCTATCTTCGACCATTGCGACTGCAGAAAGCTTTATTGACTACTCCACAAACAAGGACAACTCAAAAGCCACAGATAAAAAATTTGTTGGAGGAAAGAGTGGGGGAAGCCACAACAAAAGTCAGGGTTCCAAAAATCATAAAGACAGCTCCTCATTCAAGCCACGAGATAAGGGGAAGGAGAAGGAGGATCGGAATGCCTCGAAGCCCCGTGTGACGTGCTTCATATGCGACGGACCGCATTGGGCACGTGAATGTCCGAAAAGAAAGGCATTGAGTGCCTTAGTTGCTTCCACTCATGACCATGATGGAGGCGAGTCGGACGAAGGTGCAAAGATGGGTTCTTTGCGCCTACTTGGTGCATTGCAGAGCGCCTCAAAGACCCCCAAAGGCTTGATGTATGTACATGCAGCCATCAATGGGAAGGTCGCCAAAGCCTTGGTGGACACAGGTGCATCTCACAATTTTGTTTCAGTGGAAGAAGCAAAAAGGCTCGGTCTGAAGGTTGTCAATGGAGGGGGATCTCTCAAAGCGATTAATTCGACAGCACTACCATTGCATGGAGTTGCTCGTGGAGTTAAGGTCAGTCTTGGTGCTTGGACTGACCAGATGGACTTATCAGTGGCACCCATGGATGACTTCTCTGTTGTATTCGGCATGGAGTTTTTGGATCAGGTAAGAGCTTTCTTGGTACCCTGCTCAAACTCTATGTGCATCATGGATGGTGCAAAGGCGTGTGTGGTACCGACGGAGAGGACCACCAGACCTACTACCCAAGCTCTCTCAGCACTTCAATTCAAGAAGGGATTGAAGAGAGATGAAGAGAGTTATTTGGCCATCCTAAAGAAATACGATGATGAAGAGGCATCACCAAAGCCAAACTTGCCGACGGAGGTGCAAGTTGTCCTAGATAAGTTCCAGGATATGATGCTGGAGGCATTACCCAAACGGCTACCTCCAAGAAGGGAGGTGGACCATGAAATAGAGTTGGAACCCGGCACCAGGCCACCAGCAATAAGCCCTTATCGAATGGCGAACTCGGAGTTGACAGAATTGCGAAAGCAACTCGATGAATTGCTGGATGCTGGCTTCATAAGACCCTCCAAAGCCCCATTTGGTGCCCCGGTGCTCTTTCAAAAGAAGAAGAATGGCTCGCTACGAATGTGCATCGACTATCGGGCTCTAAATAAGATCACAGTCAAGAACAAGTATCCTATCCCACTTATTGCTGATTTGTTCGATCAATTGGGGAATGCTAGATACTTCATAAAACTGGACTTGCGATCGGGATACTACCAGGTACGCATAGCCAAGGGAGATGAGCCCAAGACCACATGTGTAACCAGGTACGGTGCCTATGAGTTCCTTGTCATGCCATTTGGTCTCACAAATGCACCAGCCACCTTCTGCACTCTGATGAACAAGATTTTCCATCCCTACCTCGATCAATTCGTGGTAGTATATCTTGACGACATTGTGATATATAGCCGAACTTTGGAAGAACATCTAGAGCATTTGAAGAAGGTGCTCGAGGTCCTAAGGGAAAATGAGCTATACGTCAAGAGGGAGAAATGTTCCTTTGTCCAAGACGAGTTGATGTTCTTAGGGCATCGGATAAAGGATGGGAAACTGATGATGGATGGAAGCAAGGTGAAAGCCATCCAAGAATGGGAACCTCTTACCAAGGTTCCCGAGTTAAGATCTTTCCTTGGACTTGTGAACTACTACCGAAGGTTTATCAAGTCCTACTCAACGAGAGCAGCCCCACTAACCGACCTACTCAAAAAGAACAAGTCTTGGGAATGGACAAGCGAATGCCAAGCCTCATTCGAAGACTTGAAGGTCATTAGTGAAGAACCGGTACTTTGTCTACCAGACCCCTCCAAGACATACGAGCTGCACACAGATGCCTCAGACTTTGCCATTCGTGAAGTGTTGATGCAGGAAGGGCGTCCGATAACCTATGAGAGCCGAAAACTCAATGACACCGAACGCCGCTACACTGTGCAAGAAAAGGAAATGACAGCTATCATTCATTGCCTAAGGGTGTGGCGACACTACTTGTTGGGTTCTCATTTTGTTATCATGACGGACAATGTAGCAACAAGCTACTTCCAAACTCAAAAGAAGTTGAGTCCCAAGCAAGCTCGATGGCAAGACTTCTTGGCGGAGTTTGACTACAGGTTGGAGTACAAACCCGGTAAGGCCAATGTGGTGGCTGATGCGCTGAGCCGTAAGGCGGAATTAGCAGCCTTGAGTAGGCCAAGTAGTCCTTTGTTGGAAAGGATCAAAGAAGGGTTGGAGCATGATGCCCTTGCTCAAAACCTCCTTGCCCTCATCAAGGAAGGAAAGACGAGGCGATTTTGGCTGAGTAACGAACTACTCTATGCCAAGCAGAATCGAATCTTCGTGCCAAAATGGGGGAACTTAAGGAAGGAGCTTATTAAGGAGTGCCATGATTCGTTATGGGCTGGACATCCAGGAATGAGGCGCACCCTTGCTTTGATCAAGTCAATCTACTATTGGCCTCAACTTCGGGATGATGTCGAAGCTTATGTAAGAACTTGTCTTGTGTGCCAACAGGACAAGATAGAGCAGCATGCATCCGGAGGTTTGCTAGAGCCGCTGCCTATTCCAGAGAGACCATGGGAAAGTGTCTCTATGGATTTCATCACTTGCTTGCCAAAATCTGAGGGCTTTGACAGCATCATTGTCGTCATCGACCGCTTCAGCAAATATGCAACATTCATACCTGCCTCAACGGACTGCACGGCAGATGAGACGGCACGGTTGTTCCTCAAACATGTTGTGAAGCATTGGGGGATTCCATCCAATATCGTGAGTGACCGAGACCCACGATTTACAGGCAAATTTTGGACGTTATTGTTCAAGCTGTTGGGATCAGACTTGAACTTCTCTACAAGCTTTCATCCACAAAGTGATGGACAAACAGAGCGCGCCAATGCATTGCTGGAGTTGTATCTTAGGCACTTTGTTAGTGCCAACCAACACGATTGGGCGAAGTTGTTGGATGTAGCCCAATTCTCTTACAATTTACAACGGAGCAAGTCTACCGCGAAGAGTCCCTTTGAGATCGTCATGGGGCAGCAACCCATGACTCCTCATGCCTTGGCCACGAGTTATGAAGGGAAGAGTCCTACTGCCTTCAAATTTGCCAAGGCATGGCATGAACAAGCTGAGTTGGTGGTTGCCTAAAGGATCTAGACTATTCTACATGGAAAGTTCTAGAGTTGCCTAGAGAAGTCTAGAAAGGGCTAGAGTTGGACGGACTCAACTCAAGCTTGAAGACCCTAGAATGTTCTAGAGCACGCTGGAGGGTGTTAGAATGGGCTGAAATGTTCTAGAACGTGTCAGATGGTTCGGGAAGGATGTAGAAGCCGCTGGAAGCTTACGGAACATCCCGGAACGTGCATGAAGGAACTAGACAAACCTAGAAGACTCTAGAATTGGTAGAAGGTCCTAGAGCCTTGTGGCACATTGTACATAAACCTAGAACACTCTTGTATATTCTAAGCTTAGAATTATCTAGAAAGTGGTGGCATATTCTTAAGCTTAGAAACCACACTATAAATAGACCAATTGGTCTTCATTTGTAATCATCTTGAGAAATCTTGGGAAATTGTAAGATAAATCTCTCTAGAGCAATACAAAGCATTCTTTGCAAACTCTTTCTAGTCTCTTTGGAGTTTCATTTGGATTCAAAGGCAGGCTTAGTGCAACGGACGGTGCTAAGTACCGCACGATTGCTACTTGAAAAATAAAGTCGTGCCAATAAGGTATCTAAATGATAAACATTCTGAAACGAATCCATCATAGAACCTGATACATTAATATCACGAACTTGCTAGAAAAATTTAATGAGACAGTGGGCTTATCTAGCAAAAGAAACTGGGGAAGATATCCATGAAGTAGAATTAAGTGTTGAGATTATGAGAAGAAAATATATCCAATGTGTTGCTTAGAATAGGCAAATCTAGAAAATAATTATATTTTTCACTTTCACATCAATGCCATCAATTAGATCAAATATGTTCAAGAAAACAATTGCACGAAGATAAGATATCATGCTCAGTCAGACTCAAAAGTATCCACAACAAAAGTTTTAATTCCTTTTTCTGACCACCTCGGGGGTTTTAGTCTAAAGCTCATATTAAACCTGCTTCTTAGAGCTAATTTGTCTGATACAAAATAATTTGAACAAGAAGACCCATATTTTTCATTCATAGAAAAACTATAACATAAATACACCAAAATGTAATGCTCAAATAAACACTTACAACCTAAACAAGGGGATGTTATATCCAACACTTTGACCAAAAAAATATGCGAAAAAAACTTTAAATACAACAGTCTTCTTTTTAACTTTTGTATTAGGACAATACTTGGTATACTTTAATGGAAAAGGAGTAAAATCAACAGTGTTTCAATGTTTACGACCAAATGAAACAAGACTTTTATCAGTTCACAACAATCTCGAAGTTAAAACTTCCATTTCCTACGGACAATGCAACAACACAAATCATGTAGTCTTGAACAACAAAATAGTGAATCACCATGCCTTAACTCTTATATAGACAGAGTATCGTTGAATCGCTCACCAAAGCCATGCATGAAATGCACAAATATATGTCAATGATGATTCACGTATCAATAAACAAATATGGTATACAACCTTACAAGGTTCCACGAAATCTAGATGCAACACGTACCACTTACTGAGAATGTAATGTGAAGTTGAAGGTTTATACATCTATGTAGGTGTAGGTGCGTGAATGGGGGTGGGTAAGGGGAGACTAGAGAGAGAGAGAGAATGTTGGTGAAAACCATCAAAAGCAAAAGCTATAGCTATCCCCACCTGTGAATGACTGCCATTGTCCTCCGTGTCCTCAGCTTCACCTAAAAACACAATTCAAACAGTTTCAAAATCTTAAGACTTCTAAAACAGTATATGAAAGGAATAATAAGATACTATCTCGCTCACGGTCATTTATTCTAGCAAGAGCCATTAATCTTGCAGCTACTTCCCTGTCCTCAGCATCCTGTAGGGCTCTTGCATATGCCTCATCACTGGAAAAATCAGCTGGGTCAAATTCTACTCCACGATTATTATCGTCTCCATCTTCACTATTTTCCGGCACATCAAATCCATCTTCATTGTTCTCCAAATCAATTCCACAGTATTCCTCCTCTTCATCTTCATCACCATCAGTGTCATCATGAAAATCATTGTAATCATCCTCACCATCATGTCCATAACTCCCAGCTTCCCAACTTCCATAATCACTCCCTTCATTGTTCATTCGTAACATCATATATGCCCTTTCCTAAACCAAATCGATTGAGCCACAAGATAAAACAAACTTCAGAAGAAATCTCATACTAAACAATGAGTAATCAACAAGACACTGGAATAGAAACAATAAGCATAAACGGTAAAGCACCAATTAGAATGTCTTTTCTGCCAGGATAAGATAAGAAGAGTGTTAGCTTTAATAAAACAGGACATCATCAAAAAGATGGAAAAACATGACTAAGCAATCAGAGCCATGTAGCAGCATTTACTTTTCAGTTAAGGAGGTATTCGGATAACTGAGACCCTACGACAAAAAACATGCAATTTAAAAGAAAAAAAATGGCCATATATCTCTACCAAACCACGCTCATCACAACCAAGCCTCCAAACAGGACTTTGACATTAAATTTAAAATTAATAAAGAATTACATGCATGTTACAATTGACAGGCACAAATAACAGAATATAACAAAAAACATTCTAGAATAAAACGTATGTTACATTGAGCGTCCTATATTTTTGAATCTTATCCGATTGTCGAACACACCTATTTTTTCAATTTTCTTTATATTTTCACCAATTTGAAATGTCTAGTACACACACCCATGTCCAACATGCAGTATTTGTTAAAATATCATCACCATCTCCCTCCATTTTGGATTTATCTGTCTAGAATAATCTAATAATTTAACTAGAAAGTTCCTAAGTACTCATTAAATAAATATATGTCTAGAAGCTTTCTTTCTTAGCCGACTACCAACATTAGCCAACTATATATATATATATATAAATTAGGTTGTGATTTAAGAAAGCAATAGAAGTAGTGAAATATG
Organism: Hippophae tibetana; assembly: GCA_037013495.1. Classification (NCBI taxonomy): domain Eukaryota; kingdom Viridiplantae; phylum Streptophyta; class Magnoliopsida; order Rosales; family Elaeagnaceae; genus Hippophae; species Hippophae tibetana. The sequence goes on from CM072802.1 coordinate 49,529,652, forward strand.
TGAGTGAAGTAAGGAGTACTCTGTGTGTGAGAAACGTGGCAGTGTTGTGAGTGCAGTTGAGATTTAATTAAGTGAAGTGAAGTACAGAGCTCATATTTTGAGTGTTCATATTAATAAAATATTATTTTGTATGGGAAAGCTCTGTTAGTGTAAGTCTTTGTATCTTCACTCTAAATTTAACAATTGGTATCAGAACAGGTTTATCAAGGAGACGAATCTCTACTATAATTTATTGTCATTGTGCACAATCTGATTCTACTATAATTTATTGTCATTGTGCACAATCGTAAACGATTGTAAAGTTTGTTCGAGTTTAAGCTTGCTAGAATAAACGCGGAGGTTTACCAAATCATAATAATGGGAGATCCACAAGGAATTTTGAGAAGCTCAATAATTATAATTACAAAGAATTGCGCGCCTTGGTGAAAGCCTACTTGCAAAGGAAACAGGTGGAACAAAGACAGCTTCACCTACAAGAATTTCCAACTCGTATCCTAAAAAGTGCAAAAAGGTATGAAGAGCTAAATATGTTTTACTATCATCAATTATGTCGGACTTGAAGCCACACGTTCATGACATGGAAACACCAAGTGAAATATGGGAGACCTTTACAAAACTCTTTTCAAGAAAGAACAAGGCTCGACTTCAATTCTTAGATAGCAAAGTTGGATCCTAAAGCAAAAATCGATGAGGATAAAATGAGAAAATCATAATCAATGTATTGAATTCCAAATATGATCTATACACTACCGCAATACAAAGATGGTCCACCCACCACCTTTAATAAAATTGGAAAATATGTTGCTTAATAAAGAGATTTTATTTAAACAGATGGGAGAACTATCTTTAAAATCACCACAAGAGGAAACAATGTACAGTAATCAAAGTTGGAAAAAAAGAAAAACAAATAAAAATTGGAGGAAAGAAAATGTCGAACGAGAAGGAGCTTCTCAAAACAAGAGGAACTAGAGATAACTACGGCTAGAAAATTTGTCAACATAGAAGAAACAATGGTCAGTGTTATGTGTATGGTAAAATAGGTCACTATACAAGAGAGTGTCGATTCAAGACAACTTTTGTTGAAAATAATGTGGCCACCACCAAACAACAATAAGAGAAACACAATGAGGAGGAATGGGATATTGATGTATGTTCTGCAATAGCTAAGCTTTAGGAGAAGCCCAGTTAGAACGAGGAAGAGCTAGCAATGAGCTCAATCACAACAAAAGAAAATGAATTAACACTAACAGTGGCTATTCCAAGGAAAGTTGATTAAGAAAAGAACTTGATCGTTGACTCAAGTTGTTCAAATCACATGACTACAAATGAAAAGAAGTTGCAAAAGTTGATAAAGTATAATGAAAGTCGTGTGGAATTTTTGCAAACAATGCAAAACTATTAATCAACCATAATGGAGAGATCATAATGACAACAGGACCTAGTTCTAATCAAGTGCATCTAGAAAGAGTCTTACATATGCCAAGAATGAAAAAAAACTAGCACAATTAACTTCTGTAGGTAACTATGTTCTCTTTGAACCTAATGATGTTAAGGTGTATCGCAATGTCAAGGTTTTAGGCACACCAACTATGAAAGGGCCAAGAGTATAGTCTATCTATGTGATGTCAATAGAGTATGCATACATAGAAAAGACTCGAAAGAATGATACAGTAGATTTGTTGTATGAACAATTAAGACATGTTGGTTGTGACAAGTTAAAGGTGATAATGAAGAAAGGAATGCTTAAGGGTCTTCCTCAACTCGAGGTTAGATAATATGCAATATGTGCAAGGTGTCAGTATGGGAAAGCTCACAAGTTGTCATTTAAAGAGTCTGACTTTAAAGCAAAACAACCATTGGAATTGGTACACTCTGATGTGTTTGAACCTGTCAAGCAACCATCCATAGGAGGATTGCGGTATATGATGACATTCATTGATGACTTCTCCAGGTACGTTTGGGTCTAATTTATGAAAGAAAAATTTGAGACACTTGCAAAATTTAAAAAGTTTCGAGAGAAAGTTGAAAGAGAACATGGAAGAAAAATTCAGTGCCTAGATAAGGCACACTCCTTATATTTGAAAGAGCATAAGATAAGGCATCAATTAATGTGTTCAAACACTCTATAACAAAATGGAGTTGTAGAAAGAAAGAATTGTCATCTAGTTGAGACGTGTAGAAGCATTATTCACACCAAGAATGTGCCAGGAAGATTTTGAACCGAGTGCATATGCACAGCAGCATATGTATTTAATAGGCTTTCACAACCGACATTAAGATTTATATTACCCAATGAAAAATTGTGTGGGCATCACTTTAAGGTCTTCAGATGTGTCTGATATGTATTCGTATCAAATCATTTATAGACAAGTTTGATAAGACGGCAATACGAAGCACATTCTTAGGATATCACATTCAAAGAAAAGGTTAGAGATGTTGTAATCCTACAACTAACAAGTGCTACATTTCAAGGCATGTGGTGTTTGACAAAGCTTCTTCATGGGAGTCACCAAATAAAATCAATTTATCAGAGACAATAGAAGCCAGAGATAAAATTACAAAAACGAATTGGAATAACCCCAAACAAATAAACATTTAAAGAAGATACAAAAAACAAAAAAGAAGATGAAGAAAGAGATCAAACACAGGCAATATTAAGTCCTTAACAAGATAAAAGATGATCAATGGTGATTGAAATGGTGATTGAAGATGAAAGACCAAGCCAACTTGATATCGACGACGAAGTCAGACCTTTGTCACTCAAAAGGTCAACTAGGCAATCATAACCAAATACAAAATATGCTAATATGGTAGGGTCAAAGAAGCAACAAGAATGAAGAAAGAGAGTTAGTGATGAGGGAGTGTTAAAATATCATTACCATCTCTCTCCATCATTCTAGATTTATTTATCTAGAATAATCTAATTATTTAACTAGAAAATTATTAAGTACTGATTAAATAAATATATGTCTAGAAGCTTTCTTTCTTAGCCGACTATCGAGGAAGCTGTTAGAATTAGTGATAACCAACATTAGCCGCCTATTTATATATATTAGGTTGTGGTTTAAGAAAGCAAGAGAAGTAGTGAAATATGTTAGTGTAATGAGTGTAGTGAGTGAAGTAAGAAGTGCTCTGTGTATGATAAGCGTGGGAGTGTTGTAAGTGTAGTTGAGATTTAATTAAGTGAAGCAAGTGAAGTAACAGAGCTCATATTTTGAGTGTTTATATCAATAAAATATCATTTGTGTAGGAAAGCTCTGTTAGTTTAAATATTTGTATCTTCACTCTAAATTCAACAGTATCCAGTGGGAGCAGGTAATTCATGTAAAAAAGAAAATTACATGGAACATAGAATAAAACTATTTGTAGTCTAAAATGTAAATAAAAGGAATAACAATAATAGCAATAATAAAGATGTCAACTATCCTACATTTACTGCAGAAAGCTTGAAACTTGAGGATGTAATTAAACATTACACATTGAAAGTCTAATATTCCATTAAAAGTAATAAGTTTTAGATGCACTAAACTAACAGATTACATCTTGGTATTCAAATTGTGTGGAATAAACCTGAACCTGTTTCACTTTCAAATAATTTTTCCTTTTTTTTCTTGGCACTCTTGAAATATTCCAAACATTCTTAGCAGTCCAGCCAGTAGAACATAATGAATAAAAGAAACAAATGAAAAAAACAAGAAGAACCCATCAAAGAAGTATACTTTAAAATCAATAAAGCAAACTATACAAACCCTAATAACCAAAACAAGAAATTAGAGAAAGATGGGGGCAAAGCCTGTTCTTGAAGGGTTCGAGCGAGGGCAAGGTCAGCATCAATCTGACTGAGATTAGTGAAGGGTGTTCTGGAAGAGCGACGAGCAGAGTTCGGAGAAGAAGGGGGAGGAGCCAGCTCAGCCAAGTCGGACGAACCACTACCTGTGACTGCTTCTTGTTGATGTTCATCGAAATGATTCAAATTCGTATTTGGGCTCTCCAACTGTTCGACGGAATCGCTGAGAGTGTTGATGTTGGTTTTGGCTCCGCCTGTCGAACCTACCTTGGCGTTGTGGTTCTCCATTTGTAACAGGGAACGTTGGAGTTCCAAGAAATGGGTTAAGATCAAATTTCAGAGAGAGAGAGAGAGAGATTGAATATCAGAATATTACAAGAATTCCATATACTATTGCAGTGTGTCTCTGTGCGTGTGAGAGAGAGAGGAACGCAAATGCATAAAAGATGTAAAATTTGAGGGTATTCGGTGGGAAGTGGGAGCTCAAAACTTGTGTTTTATTTCAAATTATTTTTTTCCCTTTTCAAATGAAAATTTACATGAATTAAATTTATTTACGAGGAAAATTTCTATCAATTAACCCACTAAACCAATTAAATTAAAACGTGTGAAATGATTTAAAGAGTTTATTATAGACACACAATAGATGAGATGATGCTTGACATTACTTATTAGTGTTTGAAAAGAATATTATGTTATTTATTTATATTTTAATGTTAAAAATATATTTATATTTATATAATTTTATTATTATTTTAATAAATTTATGTTTTTAGAAACATAGATATGTTTTATTATTTTTCATATATATATATATATATATATATATATATAACATTACTTATTTATGTTATTTATTTATATTTTAATGTCAAAAATATATTTATATTTGTATAATTTTATCATTATTTTAATAAATTTATGTTTTCAGAAACATAGATATGTTTTATTATTTTATATATATATATATATATATATAAATGACTTCAAATTAAACATATTTGAAAAATTGTATCTAAAAGTACTTAACTATTAACGAAAGAAATAAAATAATAACACATATAAGTCTTGCGTATATATCGATCAAATGTAAGAGATGAAATATAAAAATAATTTGGAGACAAACATAATACGGGACACGACGATAGAATTTGTGTGATGCGATGTTGGTTACCTAATCAAAATTTTAAACATACTAAAATTAACGCATGTCATGGGGTGGACAAAAGTGAATTATGACACTCATTAATATCTTCCTCATAATCCATTTTTTCTTCCCATTTTTTCGTCTCTTCTCACCTATAAATAGGTGTCTCATCCTATTGTAAAAATTATTTCTCATTTCTCATACTAAGGATGATTCTCAACTAGTTTTCTATTTTTAATAATTATTTTCTTTAAAATTCTTCTTTGAATTTTAAGACTTGAATAAATTTAGTAATTGTTACTCATTGTTTGACGAGGTTCATCATTGTGTCTCAAAGTTAGGTTAAAAGAAAGATATAAACAAGTAAGGATACATACTACAACTTGAATTGCAATTATATTCAAATCATTTTAACTTATATTTATTTTTTATATTTATAATAGTTTAATTGGATTAGAGTAGAATGTTATTGATAATGCAATTTAATTTAATTTGACACATATAAATAATTCAATTTAATTTATTTAAAATCTTTACTGGAATTTGTCTCCTAAGATTTTGATATAAATAACTCAAATTTACAAAGAAGATACCAAAAAGAAAACTATATAACAGTGTAGATTTTTCATGGATTTTTGGCTATGAAAAAAAGGGATGAAATTAAGGAACGGATGAAAATATATAAATCTATATAATATTGGTAACTTTTTAACTTATCTCTTGGACGAAAAACAACAATGCACCTCTATTTAAATGACCCAGTTAGTATATACTGACGTATTTATTTAATTAATTTTACTTTTAATTTTTTAAATAATTTTTTTTATTTTCTTAAAATATTAAAAAAAATATTTATGTATAAGAAAATATGTTTTTTTTCTAATAGGGTTAAAAATAAAATTTTATGTATGAAAAAAAATTATAACATGCAATTAAATCAAAAAATTATTCTCTTACTGTTTTGCCTTTCTTTTATAACATTAGAATAGTAAATATTTTTTCTGCAACAATAGAATTTAAAAAATTATCTAGAGAAGATAATAATTGGCTCAAGATTCTTATTTATGCTTACTTCTTTTATTTTATGTTTTGTGAATTTTTTTAATTTAATAATTATAAAGTTAAGAAAAAACTCACATTATTTAATATTTTAAAAAGTGATATATTAAAGATATAATTCTTCGTTATTGTTATTATTATTATTATTTTGCATAAAGAGACGTGTTTAATAAGTTTAACTGAATAAATTAAAAGAACATTTTTTTATCTGAAAGAAACATATTTAATTTAAACTCTTTTAACAAATCTTTAGAATTTATCAGTTTAGTTTAAAACTCTAAAAACAATATGTGGAGACTCCATCAGATAATTATTAAGGGGAAAAAACTCATTATTTAATTACTTAAAAGAAGTAGTTTATCTAAAAGAAACGCATTTAATTAAAGAGTGCAATTCACGTACGCTATTTTCAATATCTCATATCTCTAATAGCTTATAAACACATAAAAAATTAAGCACTTTTTATAAAAAAAAATTAATTAACTAGAATGGATAAATATATAATTAATAAAACAATGTAAAATTTTACAAACCAACGAATATACAATCATGTATGAATAAAATAAAGTAAAAACAAATAAAGACTACTACATGATATTTTTAGGTGGAAATAATCTATACCACAACAAAGAAAAAAACTAGCAGTCCACCAAAAGATTAAAAGACTATGACTTAAACTACTCTCCCTAAATAATACCCACAAGTAATTTACTTACAAGTTACTACTTTCTTTTACTGTTTTATAAGATCTTGATCAACATTTTGATAAACTCGAGTCACGTTAGTTATCAAACTCGTTCAGCTGGTATATGAAAAGTTAGCACATTAACACAAATACAAGACATTCCCTAATGCATATTAAACAATGAAAAATCCTAGCTATATGATTTAATAAAGTAACATATGAAATAAAATAAACTAACAAACCCTAGAACAAATAAATAAGCACATGATCATAAATAAAATAGTGTTGTTAATCAATCAAATATAAATACACCAAATTTGATAGATTAAACAAAGAAAGAAGCATAACAAAATATGATTTTGAGAGCTTATGATTAAAAGATTAAAGCAATTGTGGCTGAGAAAATTAGAGGCAATATGTTTGTTTAAATAGAAAATATCGAAGCCCTACGTCAAAGGTCAATGAATATGCTGTCCAAAAATTAATTGAAAGCGCTATAATTAATAGAGAAAATATAGTAATTGAAATGTTTGGATAGAATAAATAATTATGTTAAAGTTGAAGCCCAAGACTCTTGATCGATCTATACTAAGCTTGATTGATTAAACTAATAAGGTCAATCAATCAAAACATTTTTCGATCGATCCAAGCAACAATTAATAAAACATCGATTGAACTGAACCATTTTTGATTGATTTAGGCTATGATATATAAAAACCCTAGACCAAGTAGATCAAATATGATCAATTCTCAATCGATCTAGCCTTCAATCAATCGAACCAAATTTTTTGATCGATCTACCCAATTTTAAAATCAACTCAAGAGGACTTAGATCGTAGTAGATCGATACTCAATCGATATATCTCCTCAATCAATCTAGACATTACTCGATAAATCGAGTAACCTATATAATAAATGTTCTATATGTCTAATTTAAAATCTAACGTGCATAAGAACAAAAATATACCTGAAATATGTTCTTTTGAAGCTCGGTAGTTTTTTCAACTTGAATAGTGATCTTGAAAAATGCACCTAAAACTAAATTACATTTAAATATTTTATAAAAAAATATTATCAATACTCATAAACCTTACAATCTCTCCTTTGGTAAATTTGTATGAAAAAACATCTTTTTCACTACATCACATTCATAGGAAAAAGAATTTTACATAGTGAAACTGTCTTATAATCTAATGAAACCATCTTTGATTGAGTCTTAACAGCTCTTATGTATACTAAAAAATAAAAGAAAAAAGAGGCACATAGTTTGTTTCGAAAGACTTATTATTTATTAGTTTAGTCTATATAAGAAAAGAAAAACGAAGAAATAGACATAAGAAGTGAGTAACAATAGACATAACATTTAAGTATTACTCTTCCATGTGACATGTTGAATAGACTTGAACACTCAATGTGTATGAGCAATCTATCCCATTTAAATATTTATTCAATTAACTCTCTTCCATTAAATGTTTATTCCAATAACTATCCCCTCTTCTTTCATACGTATAAGTAAACAACTAAGTAATGAAAAATAGGTTAAGCAAACATACAACATATTGAATGAATGAAGTAAAGTACACAAGCATATAAAATTCAATTACAATTTAAAACAAAAGATCAAATGCATAAAAATAAATTGATTTCAAAACCAAAGAAATAGTACAATGCAAATTAAACATGAATGAGATTATTATTGTCCATAAGGTTTAAATCTATAATGGGAGTGCATATATTTGATCATTAAAAACATAGCTTTTTGTCGTTCATCCATGGTAGTCATTCTTTGATCAATAGTAGTCACTTTTTATTATAACCCTTCTATTTGCGTTGATAATGCTTCCATTCTCGCTTTAATTTCATCTATAAATAATTCCTAACAAGAAGATTCAAAGGAAAATATGTTTTCCACTTCATCATTTCCAAAAACATCATTAGTTGTTCCGCCACTCATTCTAACATAAAAAATGGTTCCATCGCTAGTTCCAACAGCAACAGTGGCTCCACCATTGGTTCCAACATTGGCGACAGCTCCACCACTGGTTCCAACATCATTGATGGCTCCATTATTGGTTTCAACACCAATGGATCTCTATCTCTTTGACGTCTAGGAAGTGGATCTTGAAATGGTTGACTTCCTAATGTCACTCATATAGTGAGGGGGTTTCATAATCTGTTATGGGTGGCACACCCACAGTAAGAATCAATTGGGTTATGATGCAACCATAAGGAAGTCCAATTCTTGGGTTTATGACATGAGCTTAATTCCCAATTTCATCTTGAATGACGGTTTCTGTATTGAAAGTTATTCCTTTTCCAATCAATATAAAATCTTAGGATTATGAAACCATTCTCAAAAGAATTCTTAGATGGCAATAAAACGAATAATCCACCCAGGATATACAATAGTTTAGTACTTAGATTGAAATTTGGTTATCTAGTTAGTTCGATTAACAATTCTTCATTCAAAATGTTGTATCTATCCAGGTTAAAACAAACATTCCCAATATTTGTTATTGATAGAAAAGTATTGATTCTCTGGATCGAGATCTACACAATTCGGTTTTAAATGAACACTTTATAACTCATTGTCCCAAAATGATGAATTTTTTAATCAATATTAGCATAAAATTAATGAACCAAGGATGGAAAACACATTTTTTAAGGAGTAAACAAAGATTGCCAACCTATAGCCCTAATGGCTTGTGTAATCCCTATCTCATAAAATTCATTCCAGGTAATACCATGCTCAAGTAAAATTGGGAGTCTAGAGATTGTATTTTTATACCTTGTTTGAGAATCCTTGTCCCACTATTGAGATAAAAATGAAGTTGGTGCACCTTCAAGGAGTTCTCATCATCAATTTGATTGAAATTTCCCAAACATAATGAAGACTAGGAGGCAATGAACTGTGTTGGAGTATAAGAAGAGGATTTTTTAGCCAAATCCTTGTGTTTAGTTGGAGAGAAAGTAAGGAAAAGTGAGGGAGATGGATTTGTACACAAAAGTGGGTTTTTGTATTGTTTGATCCTATAAATGTGATGAGCAGTGATTTCTATAGGAATTAGGATAAAAAAGGAGGAGTTTTGGTGGATTTTTTTGAAAAAAATCAGAGAAGAAAGAGCAAGGAAAATAGGTTCAGGGTTTGTAGGATGGAAAGAAATATGAACATTGGTATTTAAACTAAACCCGTTGAATGGATCGAGGATTATGTCAATCAAGCAACATTCAAACTTCGATCAATCTAGTTCATCATAGATCGATCAATATTCAATAATTTTTGGAAAAGAATTTACTCCCTCTAAGACTTATAATGACACAATTACTTAACAAAAATAATCAAACAAAACAAGAAATGTCAAACAAAAATTTAAACAAATTAATGTTCCATTTTTTAAAAATAAAGGTAGTAGATTTATTCAAACATGAATGTGACTCAAAATAAGTATTTTAAACAAAATCATCCTTGATCATAAATGAATTATCCATTGTATGCATAGATATTTTGATATGACACACATATACGTGCAACACATATGATGACATATTGACAATCACTTAAAATAAAATACATATTTGAACTACCATAGTATGTCAATTTGTTTATTTATGATCAGTCAAGAAATATTCAAAGTAAAGAGTATCATCTTTCATGAAATATTATATTTGAATTCTTATTTTCACAAAATAAAATTCACTTGTCAACAGAAAACTTTAATCAATATTTTTTTATTCCCCACTTGTAGTATTTTTTTTTGTGAGGGATTGGTTATTTATTATCTTTTTGTATAACTATTTGTAGCTACTTTTTTGTGTGCATGCAAAAGCTTTTGTATTTTTCTTTTTTCCTTTAATATTATTATTATTTTTAAAAGAAATATGCATGAGCCAAAAATCAAGTATGATGAATTTCACACTATTTGTGAGGTAGCTATCTCCGCTCACTACAGTAGATTTACACATCACCATAGGTATCCTTCTCAAAATTAGGTATCTCTCTAAAGTAGCATTTTAAAAAGTTAAAGATAGAGCTCAAATATAATTTGGTAGTCTAAATTATCTCAAGTCCTAAAATCTCAAAAGAGCAATCATAAACTTTAAGCATGATATACATATATGCCCAACAAGTGTGTGAGTAATTTTTTGTCAACATTAATCACCAAATTTAAAGAAACTTGTAAGTACATAAGACAAAATATCTATTTACACAATGAAGAATCAATCAAAGTAAATCAAGTTACAAAAATAATTTTTTTGTAATTAGAAAAAATATTTGAAGTTTATTTCAATGTTAGAACAATTCTACTCCCTTTATTAATTTTTAATTTTGATTTTTTTGTTTTTCAAGAATAACAAATTTTAAATTAATTGAAAAAAAACTCAACAAAAATTAAGAAACAAATAATCAAACTAAGATAAAAAAACACTTACTCACTTAGGATCAATTAAGCCTTTAAAAAATACCTAGGTAAATAAGAGGATTCGGACTTAATTGACTTAGTTATCATTTGTATATCCTTGGACTTATCTTTATTTTTCTTATTCATCATTCATAAAGATGCAATATGCATGTATAGATGATGACAACTAATTCTAGAATTTTGAGCATGAGAAACATTGTTAAAATAAGTAGACATCATAAAGAATCTAAAATTAGGCCTGACATGACTTTCCTACCACATTTATGACAAATATGTACAAACCTAACACTTTTTTCAATCATAGGTGCAATTGTTCTTTGTATGTAATAAGTAACAGTAAGGCCTTACCAATGTAATCCTTGATGTTGAAGGTGTATGAGCAACATGTGAATAGGACATGTTAAAGGGTTTTACAAATTCACTTGTTTTTGAAGAAGATGACGTAGTGTGTTCATTTACTTAGCCTAGCCTTCTCATATCTCCAAAAGTTTTTCCATAATCAAGAACCTTATTTAGCCTTTCAGTTCCAATGGTTAACCTTTTTCATAACTTCCTTAGTTTGTTTAAGTTCCTACACCAGATTCTTGCTTTCCTATTTTAGACTTGAAGAATTGAATTGAAATCATTAATACATACAAGTAGCTTAAGTTTTTCCTTTTCTAACATGGAGGAATTTGTTTCAGATGATCTCAATTTATCATTCAATTTGGTTACTTCTACAAGTAACATATCCTATTTCCTTTTTATATCCTACTAAATCTATAAACAATTCATCAAGACTATTATTTATTTAGTAAGAATTCAAAATTATTTTCCTAATTGTCTGAATCAATATTAGACTTATTGAAGTGTTCACCAATTGTTGCAGTAAATACCAAAATATTGGTCTCATTTTTTTCTAATTAAATAGGATTGTTAACATCACTTTCAGAGTCATTAAGTGTAGCATTAAAGGCTCTTCTAGTTTTATTATTTTTATTGACATGCTCAGTTGCAAAATGACTATAACTTATAGATTCAAAATATTAAGGTCCAGTGGGTTTAGATTGCTTATCTTCAAAACTTTTATATTTGAGTTCTCTTAGATTTTGGTCCATTGGGTGACTTGATTTTCCTTTGCTTTATGGATTCTTTATGTTGAAGATTATTTTTAGCCTTCTAGCTATGAGCACCAATTCTTCATCGCCATTGTCATCATCTTCAATCATAGTGGTTTTGAAGGCAACACCTTTGTTCTTTGTAGAAATTCGAAAGCTTATCAGAAAGATGAGAAGTGAGCCACCTAGTTCCTCAAATTTGATGGTGTTGGCATTCTTGCTTTCATTAATAACAGTGACCTTTGCATGAAAGAGACCTAGTAATGAAAAAAGAATCTTCTGAACCAACTTGAATTTCTCAATTTTCTCTCCAAGATTAGTAGAGTAGTTAGAAATATTACATAATTTAATATAAACTTTAGAAAATGTTTTAGACTCTTCCATTCTAAGGTTTTTCAAACCTAGTACCTAGCATGTAAAGTTTAGTTCTTTTAACTTCTGTGATACCCTCATGAGAAACCTCAAAAGTATCCCAAGCATACTTGACAATATCAACATCAGATATATGTTAAAACTCATCATCAGACACATCATTAAAGATAGCATTTATACATTTTTTATTCTAGTTACTACAAGTTTTTTTTTCAATTGTCCATTCATTCCTAAGTTTAAGAGTGACTACATTATCTTTGATAACCACAAGTTGTCTTGAATCATAAATAATAGAGTTTCAAACACTCTCATATATAAAAGAAAGGCTCTCATACGAGCCTTCTAATCACTACTACAAATAACACCTTTTAAGTCGGTTAGATGAACTAACTTAAAATGAGGAGACTTAAAATTTAGAGTCGGTATTATTTTTAACATATTTTGTTCATTTTCTACTATTTTCACTACCTATTTTTTATCACATAATAGCAAGAAATAACAAAAAATATGTTTAAAATATTTTTTAAATACTACAAATAATTGAAATATTAAATATTAATTAATTACTTAAGAATTAAATTTATTACAAAAATAACAATTTATATACAATACATACATACACACACACACACACACACACACATATATATATATATATATATATATATATATATATATATATATATAACTTAAATTACAAATAAAGTGATGACACCTCTTTTGTCATAGATTTTGTAATATTTCCATTTTATTTTAGGGATAGGAAGCTTGGTTTGTTGCTTAGAATCACCAGAAATGTCTCATTCATAATGACCAGGGAACTCTCCATTGAAATGAGATGGAGTTTGGGTTGAAAAAGGTCCCAAGTACTCAACTCTATTAGATCCATACAAAAATTCATTCTCCTAAATACTTGAGCCCATAAACATTAATCAAACAAGCCCAAACTTCAGAGACAGAGGAATAGAGAAATTAAAGCATTAAAAAAATTACCATAGTGTTGTCCTATGCTATTCAATATCATCAGATTCTTCTCATGATTCTTCTTGTGATTTTATAATATGAAGCATATGTTTTCCCATTTTTCTCATAAATCATCAAAAATTGCATATCATAACCCGACTTGTTCCAACCAAAGAACTACATGTATTTAAATTCAAAATAAAAATGTAATATCATGAATTCACAAAATAATAATTTATATATGTTAAAAGTATAATATTAAAAGAGATTAACATATCTTTAATTGACATATTAATATTTGAGATGATTTCACTCATAAATTTCATTACAAAGTAACCACACATGACTCGATTATTTTGTTATGGAACCTACAAAAACAAGTGTACATGATTTTCCATATTTGAACATTTTTATTATTCAACAGTAAAATTTATTAAATTATTAATATTCATTTGTACATATCATAACTTTATCCCATATAAGCTTGTGATTTTTTTAAAGGGAAATGACCTTACTCTTGTTTCACAACTTCCATGCCCTATCAAAGTTTAAAATAATTAGTTCTTTATTAAATATTACAAAGAACAATAGGAGAAAAATAGCTAGCAATAACTCTTACATTTTAACAACTACTTTTGTGTCTTTACTCAATTCTATGAAAACTAAGCCACAATACCAAACATAATTTCCATATAGATCAAGGATTATCAATATCTAATGATCTTGGCCTTATTCAAACTTTAGTGGTCAAAGGATTATCAACTTCTGATTTCTATGAAGTGTTAAAGCCCTATCACATAATTGTCTAGCTTTGATGTTAACATCATGCTCTTGATATTGATTGACAAATGATAAGTCATAGAACATTGTTAAATGTGATAGGTGATTAACTTGAAGTCGATAATAACATACCTTATATAAAAACAATATTTAAATAATTAGATAATATAAATATAATTATATGTTCTACATAAATGAAATTTATTTACTAATTAAAGACTCACCACGCTTGAATTATACTTAAATCGATTATTTGAAATTCAAACATTTGTAATATGCACTCGATCAATATATATGTTTACCTAATGTCTAAGTTAAAAATTTCTCAAGAAAGTAGCATAGTCCATCCATCATTTATGCTAATCTTGCTCGCAACAATAGTCATCAAAGATCCAAGATTTTTGATGAAGTTTATATCATACTCATAACTATACTTTTCTATGGCTTCTTCTTGAATGACTTAGTGCGCTATGATTGTGCACTAGACATATATTTTCCATGAGATACTTTATTTGTATCTCTTAAATGTACCGCACTTACTAATTCTGGTATAATAGACTAAAGAAGAGGTATTACATATGTTAGTAATAATAAAAGAATGATAATATAATAGAAGTAGTAAAAAAAGTTTTATCTTAAGTAAAAAAATAATATCATATCAAAATTGATCACAATTTGATTCAACAGCCAAGCTACGTATTGGCCAACAACTTCTTGGACTGTGGTAGCATCAAAAGGCACATGTAGTAGGCAATGATGAAGTAATGATTGATCAATTACTATTTGCCAATAATTTGAATTTTTTTTATTATGAATCATTCAATCATTGCTTAATTGTTGTACCGTTCTAATTGCAACATTGTATGTAGATGATGGATGTTTTGATAAACATTTCATATTCTGTAAATATTTAAGGGTTATATATAATAAATAAAATATAAAAATAATAGACTATCTACATAAGCTTTAAATCTTACCATAAATGATTCATTAAATGGATGAGGACTCCATATGGTAGCTATTGGAAGGACATTCTCATCAAAATATTTACAATATGATGGATGGTAATAATGCACATATTGCATTGGAGATATTGATCACTACCTTATTTCATCTACATTCCTGGCATAAATGGAAGACCAATAGATTGACTATATCTCATAGAGGATATAGGTTAGGCGTCATGAGATTGCATGGGTGGCATGCCTGGCATGGATGGTGACATGCCCAACTAATAGGGCATGCGTTGATTATAGTATGGTTCCATGCCTAACATGTGTTGTGATTGATATTGCTTTAAAGTGGCAATATCACTTAACATTTAGGCCTTAAAGGAGTTCAATTCTTCTTCAATTTCATAGTACTTCTCCTTACTAACCATTTGAGACCTATGTTTTAGAATATTAAAAAACTTCATATAAATATCATATTGGCTTCTTCTCCTAACACGACCAAGATGCTCGCATCCAAATGCATGATATATCATATCTTTCCCTAGTTGTTCGATTATTTCACCTCTGTTCATTTGTTCTTGAACAACTATCTACAAATAATAAAGCAAAAAATATATATCATACATTATTACATTAAGATGTAAAAATCATAAGGACTTTGTATCAAGTTAAAGTACTAACCAACTTATTGAGTTGTTCTTCTCCTCGTTTATTCATTGGTCTTGACTTCTTTATTTTAGGGGTCTTTGTTTCTATATACAATTTAGCTCAGTTAATCGATATACCCAATTCAACTTCTTACATAAATTAAATGAATTTATTAACCATTTTATTAACTTAAATTTGAGAAAATAATTATAATTAACAACTTAATATTACCATTTTTTGTCTAACTTTAGGTTTTGATGACCTCCGAATATGGTTAGGAAGAATATTTTGCATTTTTATATTTTGATGTTTTTCCCTAATGATTTGAAATTCATCAGTATGTTTATTATCTATGAAGTCTTTCCATACTTGGGGTTCAATCCATGGGTGTTCTTCAAGGATTTTGTATAGTTCTTGTTCATTAAGTGGTTCCAAGTATGAAAACACATCATTTCTGGCCAATTTGAAAGTTTTGTATTCCTTCCATGCCTTATTTTCAATCTTGTAACACTTGTTCATCCAATTATCAAAGAATTTAAAATTATTCTATAAAAAACACATTTTAGATGAAATATAATACAAAAAAGATATATTATACGTAATTCATTATAAAACAAAAGAGACTTACAAAAATGGTTTTTCATATCTTATATTTTCAGCATCTTAAACCTTAGTCCAATCATTTATATTGATTGGTATACTTGACTTTACAAGTCTACCAATAGAAGATTTCAAGTGTTAGCTATTTTCTCATAATGGATTACCACTTGCATCGAATTGAATGTGTACTCTATCATCTGGATTAAGTGGAGCATTAGGTATATTATCTCAACCTCTTCTTTTCAGATACCTGAATGGATCAATTAGATCTATAATCTTTGGCAGCCTAGGATCCATGAAATATCTACAAACAATGATGAAATAAAAATTAATTGACAATTCTAAGTCTAAACATATAAACAAGAGTTATTAGAATAATATAGAACATACATTATGTTTAATTAGGTTGTTAATTATATATATATATTCCTTCACAATCACTCCGAGTCAATGATGAAGAATCATCGTCATCAACTATATCATAACATACATTGGGCAATATTTTTTAAGAAATGACTACTATTGGATAATGTATCAAGCATATCATCATCTTCTAAAGCATCATAGTGGTATAAATCTTTTTGTGTTGGCGTTAACACAACAGAACATCATGTGTCAATTTGATCGCTCACGTAAAATACTTGTTTTCCATGAAGTGCTAACGTAAAAGGATCGTCAGTGTGACTTATCTTAGATAAGTTTACAAAGGTAAATCCAAAATAATCTATTTTATATCCAATATTGATAACATGTTCAACCCAATCACACAAGAATATTGTTTCATGGAAGACCTCATAATCGAGTTCCCAAATTTCTTGAATTATACCATAATATGTTCTATTAGAAAGTATAGGATTACCATCTTTTGAACTGGAAAATTGTCTAGTTTATGCAACCATATTCACACCACTATTTAGATTTACTTGGACTTTGTCACTTGCTTGAGTTGTAAACCTCAAACCATTAATTGTGAAACTAGAATATAATTTGACATCGAATTTTGGACCATGTGCAAGCCATTCTAAAGTTTCTATTATTTTATGATTGAGTTTGTTGAGTTCAACTCGAATATATGCATATAAAACACATGAAATTTATTTAAAATAAAGCTTTAAAACATTATATAGAAGTACTAATGAATTCTTGTATGTGATGCTTACATGGTTGTGAAATCAATTAATTACGCTTATGTTCATCATACAACTATTTTTGTCCTCCTTTTTTTATAACGAGGATTAATCTTCTACAAGTTTAAATGCATTATGTAATGTTATTCAAGATATATCAATTTAGTATCATTAATAATTAAATAAATAATAATTTTATTTTAAATGAAAAGGTTAAACCTGTCATCACTTACTCTATATATGGTTGTGCCTCCTTATTATTTACTAAAATGATTCAATGTGATTTTTACCATCGAGTGCAATCAATAAAAACTTTCTTACTTCCATTAAGCATAGGGTTACGTAATTAGACCATGTGACGTTCTAAGAATAACTTGTGACCCAATTTCAATGCAATCACTAAAGTATTCAAAACAAAACCTAATGGCCTTTTCAGTAATATAACGTTCCACAATGAATAATTCAGGACGATTTCTATTATTTACATATCCTTTAAGGACTTACATGTATCTTTCAAAAGGATACATGTATCTCTCAAAAGGATACATCAATCTTAAGTAAGTAGGAGCACATAATGGAACCTCTCGAACTAAATAAACACATAAGTGAATCATTATATTGAAAAAGGAAAGAGAAAAATATTTCTCAAGAAAACATAAGAGGAAGCAAATAAAAGGAAAAAAAAGTAGCGTCAGTTGACACGTAGAACTAATGCTACAACCTACATGTAGCGCCGGTTGACATTTGCTCTATATGTCAACCAATGCTACACGTAGGAAATAACATTGGTTTTATGTGTCAACCGACGTTAGCCACATGTAGCGTTGATTGACATGTAGGGCATGTAGCGTTAGTTGACACGTATGAGCGATACTAATTTTTATAATTTTTTAAGTTTGTCTAACAATAGACAGAAAGCCAGTTTTGAAAAAAAAAACAACTATAATTTAATGTACTTTAATTTATTAAATACATTTATATTTATATGATTTTATCATATTTCTATATAAATTTGTCTTTTCAGAATCACATATATTTTTATTGTTTTTTAGGTATATTCGTTCAAAAATAACTTAAATACTCAAAAACATTAATGGAAATAATACATCACAAATATGTTTTGAAAAAATAAGAAAAAGTCAAAAAGATGTAAAAATTGGACAAAATTGGTCAAAAATGTCAAAATTTTGTACGTAGCTGCCCATTTTGTCCAATTTTTACAACATAATTAACATCAAAATTCTGTAAGAATTCTTTTGAACTATAGATTTAAAATGAATTCTTTTGAGTTATTTTTCATATATTTATTTTTATATGTTATGTTTAACTTGTTTGTGATTGAATTTAACATGGTAGGCTGTTTATACATATGATATAATAATAATGTTGTTAATCTTGTGAAATATTAAATAGGTAAATCATTTCTATAAAATAAATTGATTTTGTTTTTATTCAAGATTTTATATTAAGGATATTAGAGAGAAATATATTATTTTTAATTACAAACTTAAATATGAAAATTAGATTATAAGGTTTAATTATCGAGTTTGATTTAGAACAGTGCTATTTTATTTGTTGGTACAATCGTCTAGTAGTTAAACTAAAGTTCTATTTCAACTTTTTTTTACAAGATCTATTATTTGAAAATGTTTTGACGACTTATTTTTAGTAATAGTTTTAAAACTTGAAAGTTAGTACTCGTATAATTAAATTCTTAGATTTAATTTAGACACCTTAAATTAAGTCTAATTAACTAACTCCGCCTAAAGATGTTATTAGATGGTTTGTTATCTTCTTAGAAATAAAGTTGAAATTTAATATTTAATTAATTAATAGACCTCGCCTAAGAATATTAGTTAATACTTATTAAACAAAAGAATTTGGGTCCTTTCTACGAATACTTTTATACCAAAAAGAGAAAATAAAAAAAATATCAATTTATATCTTTAATAACTTTAATAATATGAGTAAGCATAATTAATTTATATCCATAAATACTCCACTGTTTTGAATGAGAAAAATTTGCATAATTATTTATTGAATCCATATTTATGTTTTATTTTTTTATGTTATTAGATTAGGAAACATAAACCAAAATATCGTGAAAGAATGTTTAGGATTTAATTTCCTTTTTAAGAGTTTGAATTATAAATTAAAAATCACATATATTTGTTCCTTAGATCAACCTTGAGAGTATACTTAACATTTTTTATAATATGATTCTTACACTTACGAGAGTTTTACAAATATAAAACCAAAGTATTTGCAAGGTTGGTATCATTGATTTTATCTTATCAACTTTTTCGTGCCATTGGCGGGAAAGGAATAGAGTTTTAAAATTATTTATCAAAATTTTGAAAACTTTTTATGTTGTAAATAATTATGATTTTTTATATATTTTAAGTTCAATTTTTTTAAAAAATAAAAATTATTAAAATAAAACAAAAAACAATAATATTTACAAAAGAATAATTTAAAATTTAACTTTTAATTTTCTTTTACTTATAATTTTTAATTTTTAATTTATTTTAAAAAAATTAAAAACAAAAAGAATATTTAATTAATTTTAACTTTCACTTTCACTTTTAATTTTAATTTTAATGTAAAAAAATTAATTTATTAAATTAATTAACTTATATTTTCACTTAACCTAATTTATTAACTTAATTAACTTAGATTTTTACTTAACTTAATTTATTAGCTTAATTAACTTAGAATTTAATAGCATAAAAAATAAAGATCTAAGAGAGTTATGTCTAGGAGACTAATTCTTGGAAACCTTTGTGCCACTAATTTTTCTTAGGAATGTTGATTTATCTAAGAGGATGGCTTTTAAGGAGGCCTCCCCACTATTATTTCCTAGGAGAATTCTTGGTTAATGTTGATTATGTTATTTAACTTAGAGATTATTATAAAAAAATAAAAATAAAAAATTACAGAAGTTATCTCCAAAATTTTAAAGTTTTTAATGTAATCTGTGATGAAAGGAGATAGTTGCTTTGTTAGATCTAGGTACAAATGTGTTTTGATGTCTTAGTTATTTGACTTGCACCTATACATGGGTTATCTAAAACCCACAATTATTTTCCTAGTTTTAAGTGAATAAAATTTTGAAAATTCATAGTACATGACTTAAAAAGTATAGTTATACAACCTTGTTCTACCTATAGGGTTGATGGACTCAATGATGTGGGAACATTGAGTTTACTTAAAAAAAATTCTCTCATTTATGTCTTGTTAAGACGTTAAACTAAGCGTTGGATGAGAGACAACCCATGATTTTAGGTAATTTTTGTTTATTTGTTTTATTTATTTTAGTTTAATTGCATGTGAATAGTTTTAGAATTGTTAAAATTAAAACTATTTGTTGAGATATTAAAAGTTCACAGTGATCTACTAATGTGAACATTAATGATAAACATGATTGATACACCTCTATTTCTCCATCACTACTTACACATTTTGAAAAAATAGGTAAATTTTTCTCTCTCTTCTTTTTTCCCTTTATCTTTAATTTATAATTATTAAATTGAGTATAATGTAAGTTCTAGGTTGGAGGTGGTGAAAAATTAGCATGCTTAATTTCAAAAATTTAACAATTTAAAAAAAATTTATGTTCACATTTTCATTTTTATTGTGTTTGATTTTATTTTCTTTGTGTGATTTATTAATTTATAGAATTTTAGGATTATTTTTTAAAAAAATTCTCACAAAAATTTATCATTTATTTGAATCAAATTTAAGTAAATAGTTAAGTTTTTTACATTGTTAGATTAATTTTTGAAAATATATCATGGACTATATGGTACTTAGTTAGTTTTTGTCATGACTAGTATTCCTTGATAAGGTGTGAAAACTATATTAAACCCAAAATCGGTGTTTAGAAATCAAATAATGGAGACTACTCATAGGCAAAACCGGCATCACCGATCATGCCATTACTTTGGTTTTATATTTATAAAACTCTCGCAAGTGCACGAATCATTTTATAGAAAACGATAAGTATACTCCCAAGGTCGATATAAGAAAGAAATATATGTGGTTTTTAATTTATTATTCAAACCTTTAAAAACAAAATTAGGGTTTTTGTGTTTTTAATCTAACATAAAAATAAACATAGATACAGATTCAATAAACATTTATGTAAATTTTATCTTTTATAATAGTGGAGTATTTATGGATATAATAACTAAGTCAATTATGCTTGCTCATATTATTTAGGTTATTAAAGATATAAATTGATATTTATTGATTCTCTCTTTTTTATATGAATACCACATTTGGTGGGGTTAGATATTATTTGTTAACTAAACAAATCAATTAACACTTATAAGTGGGGTTAATAACTAATTTAGTTAATTAAATTAATTCCTTTTTCTAAGAGATTGAAAATGAACCATTTAAATGCCACCTTTGGTGGGGTTAGACAGTTTAAACTTTATTCAAGGTGTTCAAATTAAACCTAATAATTTAGTTATCCGAGTACTAACTTTGAAGTTTTAAAACCACTACTGAAAACATGTTGTCAATACATTTTCAGATAATAATTCTTATAATTTTTTTTTGAAATAGAGCTTCACTCTAACAACCGGGAGATTGTACATACTAACAAATAAAAGAGCACTACTTTAAATCAGACCGGATAACTAAACCTTAAAATCTAATTTTCAGATTTAAGTTTGTAATGAAAAATAATATATTTCTCTCTAACATTGTTAATATAAAATCTTGAATAAAAATAAAATCAATTCATTTTAGAGATTTTTACCTATTTAATATTTCGCAAGCATAACAAAATTATTATTATATTATGTTTACAAACAGCCAACAAAGTTAAATTTAATCATAGATAAATTAAATATAACATGTAAGAATAAATCATAAAAAATAACTGTAAGAAAATAAAATCCTTACAGTACTTTGATGTTATTCTTGTTACTGGAAAACCTCCAAACAGAATTTGCACTTCCATTTATTGAATCGAAAAGCAAATAAATTAAAAAACATAATTAGTTCTTCTCAAAAAGAGAAGAACTCTAAAACTAAGAAAAACTAACTAAGAAAAAACTAAAAACTAAGAAATGGAGAGAAAGAAAGAGAGAAGAAGATGTGTTTTTAGGTGTGATTTGAAGTGAAGAGAATGAGGGTATTTATAGGTGAGGAAGAGAGGAAAAAGTGAGTGGAAAAATGATTAAAAATGGAGAAAACGCTGAGTAGTGAATGATGACATCATATTGCTTACGCCATGATAGTGTAGGGCGCGGGCGGCACGCATGGAATGGAGCAGATGCACGTAGATGGGCATGTGGCATGCACGGAATGCAGCAGCGATGGATGCGCGTGTGTGTGGACTGGGTGATACACGTGCGTTTACCGGCGTGGCTGCATGCGTGATTTTCTCTTTTTTAACCATTTTGTCCAATTTTTGCATCTTTTCTTGATTTTTCCTCATTGACTTTATGAATATATTTGTGATGTATTGCCTTCAATATTTTCTGAGTCTTTAAGTTACTTTTTTAAGCAAAAATACCCATGATTCGGAAAAGACAGATTTATAGAGAAATATGATAAAATCATATAAATATATATATTTTTAATCAATTAAAATGAATAAAATTATGGTAATTTTAGTGATTTTTGAGTACTCATCGACTACTATTGTAACAAATATTTTGAGCTCATTATCCTTTACTATGAGTGATAAATATTATTTTTTCTACTTTAAACACTTTTTTTCCAACATTATTAGATGATCTCTATAAGACATAGCATTGAATGTATGGATTTTTACATCTAAATGAAGTGTTATATATTTATTTTTCATTTGCTTAGATTAAATGATTTAAGTAGAAATTGATAGTATATGTTTCTCTTCATTCATGTATGACTTCTATTAAAAAAGATACAAATACAAATAAAAAAGTCAAATATTAACTACTCATCTTATCATATAAAAAATGTACAATATGTACATGGGTCCACTTTCTAAAAAAATGGATTCTCTTATAAAAAAATAATATAAGAGAAAGAAAAAAAATAGAAAGGAAGAGAGAAAAATGAATAGTATAATCTATATACTATGAGAAATGGTTTAATGCAAAACAAAATATAGGAAGTAATTCCATAAGAAGTCATTGCATTTTCCTATATTTTCTAAAAGGCATATTACTTGATATTTTTCGTTGATGAATTTGATTGATGCATGAAATTAATGTATAATATTTTATAAATCCTTAAGTTTGATTCTTTTCATAATATCAACTTTAAAATAATACTTTGAACCTTTCTTCTTTATACATATGCGAACATATTATTTCATTTATAAACATAAACTCTTTCGCATATAAATTAGTATGAGTGTTTGAACCCATAGGATTCAGTGTATTTGAGAGTATTGACTTGTGAGGAATATAATCGAAGCGAATTCGGATTTTTGATACTAAGTTTGGGTGAAATTAAATTGATATATTTTTTATATAAAATATGAAAATGATTTTCAACTAAATATTATAATAAATCATGAATGTTTAGGAAGTTGAGATAATCTATGCGTAAGATTTTAATTATGAAATTTAAAGAGATTATAAGCATGATATATTTTTGTATTTCATTTCTTTATTTCATTTTAGTCTTTTTATTTTATTTTAAATTTTAGTTAACTTCCTATTTTATTTGTTTTATTTTGTTTTCATTTGTTTTGTTAATATTTGTGGGTATCATTACTGAAAACCCTCATGAGACTTATACTCATCCACTAGGATAACCTAGGGGTTTAAAGGTTTGTTGCATACATTAAATGCAATTATGCCAATCCACGAAAGTGATTTATGATAGTTTAATTTTTAGTTTTTATTGCTTCTCTTGCTAAGGGACTAGTAAGAAATTGGTTGGGGGTTGTGATGAGTGCTTAAAAAATATTAAAAATATTATAATTTAATGTACTTTAATTGATTAAATAGATTTATATTCGTATGATTTTATCATATTTTTATATAAATTTGTCTTTTCAAAATCACATGTATTTTTATTATTTTTCAGGTATTTTTGTTCAAAAATAACTTAAAGACTTGAAGAAAAATACTAGAGGCAATACATCACAAATATGTTGAGAAAATAAATGAGACAAAGTAAAAAAATGGAGAAATTAGACATAATGGGTCAAAACGGTAAAAAATGTCAAAACCCCCAAAAATTTATGCGTAGCCACCCATCTGTGACAAGTCCCGCGCACATGTCGACATGCAGCAAACACACGTCCAGCACATGCTGCGCCAATTTTTGTGCACCTAAACACACACCGACACCGTGTCCCATGAGTGCCAACATAAGCCTACGCTTGTCACGTGTACACCAACACACTCAAAACGCCTGTATGTCGCAAATCTCGTGCCCTACACGCATGCGAGCTTGTCCAAATGCATCAAAAATCATTTTTTGAAATATTTTTCCATCTTTTTTGGACTTTTTCTCAACTATAAAAGACTATCTCTCTCACTGTAAAAGACACAATTTTCTAAACTTTTTCTCTCTCTAGAAAGTTTTTTTAGTTTTTAGTTTTAAAGTTCTTCTCTTTTTTGAAAAAGAAGAACTAATTATGCTTTTATAGATTTTTATTTTTTGATTCAATAAACGAAAATGCAAATTGTTTTAAGGTTCTATAAAAACATAATTAACATCAAAATTCTGTAAGAATTCTTTTGAACTATAGATTTAAAATGAATTCTTTATAGTTATTTTTCATATTTTATTCTTATACCCTATGTTTAACTTGTTTGTGATTGAATTTAACATGACAAACTGTTTGTAAATATGATATAATAATAATGTTGTTAATCTTGCGAAATATTAAATAGGTAAAACATTTCTATAAAATAAATTGATTTTGTTTTTATTCAAGATTTTATATTAAGGATATTAAAGAGAAATATATTATTTTTAATTACAAACTTAAATCTGAAAATTAGATTATAAGGTTTAATTATCCAGTTTGATTTAGAGCATTTTTTTTTTATTTGTTGGTACAATCACTCGGTAGTTAGAATAAAGTTCTATTTCAAAAGTTTTTTGATAAGATATATTATTCGAAGATGTGATTACATTCTTAGGTTTAATTTGAACAACTTGAATAAAGTCTAATTAATTAACTCCACCTAAAGATATGATTATATGGTTTGTTATCTTCTTAGAAATAAAATTGAAATTTAATATTTAATTAATTAATAGACCCCATCCAAGGATATTAGTTAATATTTATTAAATAAAATAATTTGACACTCCCTAAGGACACTTTCATATCAAAAAGAGAAAATTAACAAATATCAATTTATATATTTAATAACATAAATAATATGATCAAACATAATTAACTCAATTATTATATCTATAAATACTCCACTGTTATGAATGATAAAAATTTGCATCATTGTTTATTGAATCCATATCTATGTTTTTTTATATTATTAAATTAGTAAATACAAACCAAAATACCTTGAGAGTTTGAATAATAAATTAAAAACTTCATATATTCCTTAGATCGACCTTGGGAGTATACTTGTCATTTTCTATAAAATGATTTATGCACTTGCGAGTTTTACAAATATAAAACCAAAGTATTTGCAAGATCGACATTGTAAATCTTGTTCATCATCAGTCCTACCTATTAACCGATGCTACATGTAAGACGTAGCATCACTTTTACGTGTCAATCGACGCTAGCCACGTGTAGCGTCAATTGACACATAGAATTGACGCTATTTTTTATATTTTTTTAAGTCAATATATCAGTAGATAGAAAGCCATTTTTGGGCATAACCAACTTTAAATCCCAACTTAATTTCTCTTTATTGTAGTAGTGAATATGGGTAGTTAGATCCATTAAAGAAAAGAGCATGGATTATAGACAAACCCTATCTCAAATGATCCATAACAAGATCCTAGGTTCATACTATGTATATCTAGTGGCCCGCTTTAATACCAAATGAAATATTTTTTAGTTACGAATCTAATTAACTAGAGGTAATGAATAGGTAATTAATAAAACTATGCAAAATTTTACAAATGATTAGACATTCAATCATGTGTAAATAAAATAAAACGAAAATAAATAAAAATTAATACACAATATTTTTAGGTGGAATTATTCTAGACTATAACAATAACTTAAGATAAAAACCATCGATCCACTGATTTACCTAAGTATACATTATTAAAATAATGTTCGATTATAAAGTTAGAACTGAAACTACCTGTCATAGATAATGCTCCCCAAGTAATCTACTTACAAGTTATTACTTTCTTTCACACTCTCCACAAGTAAAGTGTACGAATCCGGACCAATGTTATGATAAACTTGAGTCACAAAAGTTATCGAACCCATTCAGTTGGCACCTAAAAATTTAACACAATAACATAAGTGTAAAACATGTCTTAGAGTAGATTAAACAATGAATAACCTAGGTAGATAATTTAATAAAATAATAGATGAAATAAAATAAATTAGCAAATCCTGCAATGGATGAATAAGCACATGATCATAAATAAAATAGGCTTGTTAATCAATTAAATATAACCACAAAATGTTTGATAAATCAAACAAAGAAAGAAGCCTAACAAAATATGATTTTGAGAAACAAAATAAGGAGAGTTTATGATAAAAAAATTAAAGCAATTGTGGTTGAGAGAATAAGAGGCAATATGTTTGTTTAAATAGAAAATATTGAAGCTCTAATTAATAAGGGCCATCGATCGAAACATTTTTTGATCGATCAAGGCAATAATTAATAAAATATTGATCGATTTAAACTATTTTTGATCAATTTCGACTATCGATAAATAAAAACATGAGATCAAGTAGATTGAATATGATCGATTCGAGATCTATCTAATTTTCGATCAATTTATTCCAATTTTAAAAGCAACTCGAGAGGACTTAGATCGTAGTAAATCGACACTTGATTGATCTACCTCCTCAATCGATCTAAACATTACTCAACTGATCAAGTAACATATTTATTAAATATTTCTATGAGTCTAATATGAAATTTAATATGCATAAAAACAGAATATACCTATAATATTTTCATTTAAAGCTCGGTAGTTTCTTCAATTTAAATAGTGATATTGAAAAACGTATTTAATAATTAAATTAAATTAAATTTTTTTGTTTACGAATATCGCTAACACTTATAAACCTTACATTAACATATAATAATGCCCACCTTTTCAATTACTTTCACTCACATTTTTATCTCATATTGATAAGACATATAATATGATACCAAAAATGATATAGGTTAATTGCACTCTTAATTGAAACTCTAACAAATTTTTAATTTCATCAATTTGGTTTAAAAGATTTAAAAAATAAACAGATTTTTTTTTAAATTTATAACAACAAAAATAACACATGTTTATGTTCATCTCATATATTTTAATTATTAATAAAATCTAGTATATCATTTCATATTAAACTAGGATAAGACACACTCTGATTCGATCTTAATTTTGCAAAATTTAAACAAACGAGACCAAGTCATTTATATGTATTAAATTGGACCGCACTTGATCATTAAAATCAATTTGATTCGATTTGTTATGGTTAAAATAGTTTAAAATATATATTAAAATAATTTTATATTATCATTCAACTTATTTTTTTTAGCATATTATTAACTTCTTGTTTAGTTCAAACATGACCACACTCACTTAAAATAATTATAAAAATTATCATTTTTAAGTGTCAAACTTAAGAATAGTAAGTTTAGTAATGAATTTAGCCACTAAATTACATACATTATTATTTTTGTAAAATATAAAATATAAATATAAAAATATAAAAAGTTCAATCTACCTTATAATTTAAAAATTTTCAAACGAGATCATATAGAATTATGTAACAAATTGTATTAAGTTGAATATAACAATCTAAGTTAAGTTTAATAGTTTTTCGGAACAAACTCATTTAATGTTTAAAATTATTTAATTTTTATTTTTTCTTTAATTTCCTAAATTATTTTAGAAATTATAAAATAATTAGCAACCCCTTACTTGTTCACGAAAATGAGCCCTACCTCTGTAGCTCTTGACGATATTAAAAGTTATTCACCAAAATGAGCCCTACCTCAGTGGCTCTTGACCAAATTAAAAAGAAGACCCACCATTGCCTCCCCCCAGAAAGTCGTGCGCAACCCACTATTCCCTCTCCCCAGAAAGTCGTGCGCAACCCACTATTGCCTCTCCCTCATTGCTGAAGCATTGTTCCACCGTTCGTGTCCCTTTTTGGCGATTTTATAATGATAATGTATGCTCTGCCGGAGTAGATTTTGTGGTCAAACCTGTTTATCGTTGGGGAATGAAATAAAGCTTGCAATTTGGGACACAGGTAATGTTCTTCATTTCTGCGATTTTAAAGTTTTTAACTTTTTAACGCTTCAAAATGCTTGCTCCATTGAGAAAATGTTCATGGTTCTGTCTTATGGACTTCCTAATATGTTTTCCAAATACATGCCGTACGATGCAATGAAATTAGTCCCGTTTCTCCTACGTGGCTATGATGAAATTATCTTAGTGTTTTATGGCTTAACCATTTTTAAAGTCCAAATATTTTTGCCACTACTGAGCAAGACTTCATGTTTTTGTCTTATTAATTTCCTATGAATTTTCCCTAAAACATGACATAATTACATAAACCCCGTTGATTCTTACATGATTATGGTGAAATTATTGCAAAGAAAACCCTGTATTTTGGAGGGGAGGTCACTGCATAAGGATGGGTTCTTTACCTATGGAAATCCTTTCTTGCTTGTATTCTTTGGTTATGGTTATTTTTTTGATACGTCGTGGCTAGCTTTCACAGTAGAGTTGTCGTAGAGCTAGCAGACTGAATAAATTTTCAAGATTACTAAAACTGAAGGCCACCATGGCCTGTAACAGGTGATTATTAGCCCTATCGAAGCAAATAATTGTCTTTGCTTACCATTGTTCTATTATCTACTTTCCATAAGTGCTTTATTATGACTATAATCTAACCCATTAGGCAGATATCATAAAGGAAAACAACCTAAAGCAATATCTGCTTTGTGATAGCCATTTGAGAAATTCTTGATTAACTAGTTTCTCTGACATGGTTTACTTCATTCCTGTCAATTTTATTTATAACAGTCACTATAAGTGAGCCTAAGATGTTTGCAAGCCTACTGTCCATGGGGACGTCTACCTCATTTTAAAGTGACTTGTATCCCTTTGGAATTCTCATACCAGAATAATACTGAATGGAAATCATTAATATTTCTTGTTAACCAGCTCAAACACGACTTCTTGAAAATTATAGGAGTAGTGTCGCATCACTCATGGAACTGAGTAATGATTTTTGTTTTGTTGGAAATATTTGAAAAGCTCATGTACTTCCCATGTACTGCTAACAGTTCCTCTAAAGTCTTATGCTATTTTTATTTGCAGAATGGTGTCAGCCTACTATTGTAGGCATATTTCCAAATTTATACCTTCACGTCAAGCATTTTACTCATTCTTTTCAACTGCAACAAGTATTTTGCAGGGTCCACTGGATGATGTTGGTAACAGAAAGAGAGAACCTGACTTCGAATTTTTATTTAAATCTTGCAAAAAATTATACCATGCTAAGTGCCTCCATTCCCTTCTTTTGGTACTGGGAAAAATGGAAAGTATATTTCTTTCTGCTAGGCTTATCAATCTTTATGCATTCCTTGGTGATATATCATTCTCCCGCGTAGCATTTGACCGGATGCCAAAAAAGGATGTCTATACATGGAATTCAATGGTATCTGCTTATGTACGCAGTGGCCGTTTTCACGAAGCCACCCATTGTTTCCACCAGTTTTTGTCTACTTCTGGTCTTCAACCAGATTTCTACACTTTTCCTCCAATCCTGAAAGCTTGTAATAATCTATCTGATGGTAAGAAGATACATTGCTCGGCATTAAAGCTGGGTTTTGAGTGGGATGTTTTCGTGGCTTCTTCCTTGATCCATATGTATTCACGTTTTGGCTTGGTTAGTGTTTCTTATGTGTTGTTCTCCAAGATGCAAATTCGAGACATGGGTTGTTGGAATGCAATGATTTCAGGGTTTTGTCAAAATGGAAATGCAGCGGAAGCTTTTGATGTCCTGAACCAAATGATGTTGGAAGGCAAAGTGATGGATCCTGTGACTGTCTCAAGTCTACTTGCTGTTTGTGCACAATCAGATAACTTGTTGAGCGGAAAACTAATACATTTATATGTCATAAAGCATGGTTTAGAACTTGATGTTTTTGCATGCAATGCCTTGATAAACATGTATGCCAAATTTGGTAGCTTGGATAATGCTTTGCTGATTTTTGATCACATGGAGTTCAGGGATATGGTATCCTGGAACTCGGTAATTTCTGCATTTGAGCAGAATGGAAAACCAAAAGCTGCACTTGAGTTCTTCAAGAAGATGCAACAAAGTGGAACCCTACTTGATTCATTGACACTAGTGAGCTTGGCTTCTATCATTGCTCAAATAACAGATGATAAAAAAAGTAGGACTGTTCATGGGTTTGTTTTAAGGAGAGGCTGGCTTATGGGTGATGTTGTTGTTGGAAATGCAGTCGTGGACATGTATGCAAAATCGGGTGCTATAGATTCTGCCCGTGCTGTTTTTGAAGGACTCCCTGTGACAGATGTGGTTTCATGGAATACTATGATCACAGGTTATGCTCAAAATGGCCTTGCAAGTGAGGCCATTGAAGTGTATGAGATGATGATAGAGTACAAGGAAATAATTCCAAATCAAGGGACTTGGGTAAGCATCCTACCAGCATATTCCCATCTAGGAGCCATAAAACAAGGGGTGAAAATTCATGCACTTGTAATCAAGTATTGTCTCTGTATGGATGTCTATGTTAGAACATGCCTGATTGATATGTATGGGAAATGTGGGAGGGTAGATGATGCACTTTCATTATTCTATGAAGTCCCTTGTAAGAGTTCAGTCTCTTGGAATGCTATAATATTATGTCATGGAATTCATGGACATGGCAAGCAATCTCTGAAGCTATTCAAAGAAATGTTAGAAGCGCATGTAAAACCAGATCATGTCACTTTTGTATCTATATTGACAGCTTGTAGTCATTCAGGCTTAGTTGATGAGGGTCAACAGTACTTTCATGTGATGGAGGATGATTATGGAATAAGGCCTAGTGTGGAACATTATGGTTGCATGGTAGATTTGCTTGGTAGAGCTGGACATTTAGAGGCTGCATATAATTTTATAAAATGTATGCCTATGAATCCCGACTCTTCTATCTGGGGTGCTCTTCTTGGGGCATGTAGAATACATGGAAACGTTGAGTTGGGAAAACTTGCTTCAGATCACTTATTCAAAGTTGAGTTGGGGGATGCTGGCTACTATGTCTTATTATCAAATATTTATGCAAATTTTGCGAAATGGGAGGGTGTGGATAAAGTGAGATCCTTAGCACGAGACATGGGATTAAGGAAGACACCTGGGTGGAGCTCCATTGAAGTAGAAAATAAGGTTGATGTGTTTTATACTGGGAACCAAACTCACCCAAAGTGTAAAGTGATATACACCAAGTTGGATGATTTAACTGCTCAAATGAAGAGCCTTGGCTACATTCCTGACTACAGCTTTGTTTTACAGGACGTAGAGGAAGATGAGAAAGAGTATATTCTTACACGTCACAGTGAGAGATTGGCTATTGCATATGGAATTATTAGCACTCCACCTAAAACTACCATTCAAATTTTCAAAAACTTGCGGGTCTGTGGTGATTGCCATAATGCAACTAAATACATATCAAAAATAACCGAGAGGGAGATTATTGTGAGGGACTCAAATCGTTTTCATCACTTCAAGGATGGAATATGCTCTTGTGGGGACTTTTGGTGACACTGCTATCAATGAACTATTAATTTCGCTATTATTTTATTCCCTTTTTGGATACTCGAATGATTAGCCTGTATATGGCCTCTAGCAGAAGCTCAAATTTGGAAGGCATAATAATGACTTCATCAGACGAGCCAGTGCAGGAAGCTTGGAGGCATATCCTGATTTCAAAGAGCATGTTGTGGTATATCTACATTGTTTGAAGGACAAATGAGTCCGACACCATTTATTAGATCAGGAAACACAGCAGTAAAGCTGTACCAGTTGATTGACCAGTGGATGTAGATTTTTTGCTACTCTGATTGACCAGTGGAGCTCATGTAGATTTTTTGCCACGGTGATTGACCAGTGGAGCTCATGGACATTTTTGGCATGCTGAAGTTTGAAGAAGTTTAAGTTGCCTAATTTGCATTTGAAGACATTTGAAAGAACCAATCTAAATGGGTTTTAATGAGAAACTAACTGAAAAATGAAGCATTTATGTGGAACTTTGTGCCAGCTGATCATACCTTTCCTTAAATAGGGGGAGATGAAGAGAGCTCATGAAATGCAAGGCATGAGAGACATGCAAGATCCGATATATATCAAGCCGAAATGTTATGATATCTCTCAAAATATCAAGTCATCACACTTAATGATATTTTCTCTCGTATGGTTACATATTTAATAATCTCTATTGGAATATGTAGATTACAGCTTTAGAAGCTTCTCCAGTGTGTGAATCGTATACTGTTCCAGCCATGAAGCTTCTTTAAGAGGAATGTTTTATTGTGTCACAAAGGAGATAGATTGTTGAGAATTATTAACTATTTGTTGCTGGCTGAAATCTAAGAGGAGGATCGTGTTCGTTATGAGGTTCTTCTAGTCCATTTCCAAATTGTTATCATAATTCTTCTAGTCCATTTCCAAATTGTTATCATAATACGTCTTTGTTTTTGTTCTCCAAATCAAGATACTGTCAGGTGCAAGTGCAAGTGCAAGTGCGACCGGGTTGTGTAAGAAAGAAATAAATCATGCAACTTGTGTAAAGTTGTATACTTTGTTGCAAGTTTGGTATTATTGGGGCGACAAATTCTATATATCACAATTTGCTCAAATTTCAACTTTTGTAGTGAAACATCTCAACTTGGGAAGTAGCATTACTCTCTCGGGGGCTTAACTTATGGAGGAGTCTACTGATGTCTATTCAGATTAAGGTTTGAAACGTGGATGTTAATCAAAATGTTCACTTATAATTTTTACAAAAATATTAAAGATATTGTCCTTGTCGATAAAAATTAAAAAAAATCACGGAAGCTATAGAAGTTCTATTAAAAATATGATTTTTTTTTATAAAATTTTATAAAATATCAAAATAATTAATTATTTATATTTTAAACTAATTTTTATTCATACATGTATTTTTAAATACTTATAATATTTATATAGATCAATAAGTTGATTAATTAATTAAAATGTTATATGATAAAATATATATTCATTTTTGCAAAATATTTTAAAATAAATAGTTAGAAAATTTGAAATAATTAAGTAGAATATTTAATTATATTAACTATTATAAATAGATAAATCTCGGTAGTACGAAAATAAATTTAATTAATATTTTTGATATTTTGTCATTTTTGTTGATATTTTAATGACATTTTAGCGACATTGTCTATAATATCTAAAATATTTTAGTAAATAAAAAGACATTTAAACATCAATTTAATGATAATAATATTTAAGTGATAATTTGTCCAAATTTTTGATAATTTTGTGATAATTTAATCAAAAGATATAAATATTATGTTTCGATATTAAGATTTGTAAAGTATTGATATTATAACAATAATGTAAAAAATGTCATCTATATATTCGTCATTGGTGCCGAAGGAAAACTCCTTTTCATATGATGCCTGCCAATTAAGGCAGAGATTGTTTGGCCTTTTTCATTGATAGAATAGTGTATTCTTGTTGAATGTGTATTTTGATTAGTTTCAAAGATGATAATGGAATGAATCTTACACGTAATATAAGGTTTATTGAGAATATAAAAATATGTATAACGAATTTTTTTTAAATAAAGGATGTAAATATTTTTGACATCAATGACAATGTCAAACTTAAAGACTTTTAGAGGTTTAATATTGATGTATATTATTTGCGATAATGTCAGATAATGATATTGAGAACATATAGATAAAATATTAGTTAATAATATAGATATTTTTGATAAAATGTTAAATCAATCGCTTATGATTAAGTTTACTTATTTATTTAAAAAAATTATCATTAAATATCTTTATTTAATTTTATTAATTTGAATAAATATTTGTCAAAATAAATATGAAATGTATATATATTTATATGTACTAAATAAAAAAATTACTTTAAGAAATAATTAATTGATTATTTTAATATTTTTAAAAAATTATTAAAGTTTTCATAATTTTATGTCTATAATTTTCAGGAATATTTTTCAATATTTTTGTTGACAACTATTATATCTTCTATATATCCATAAAATTTAAGTATCAATAATTAATTTAAACTACGTCAACATGAAATCTTAATTTTTTTTTAGGTAAAAATAAATCTCATTAGTAAGTAGGTGATATGTAGTATCTTAGATTATATGTTAAATAGTATAATTTGTTTTATCTATGTACTAAGGATTTTTCTTCGTAATTGCATGCAAAGGTAAGGATGAATAAGTAATCTAATCAATTTATTAAAATTTAAAAATTTGATTCGATTCGTCGAATTTAGATTGAATTTGATCAATAAATTTTATAATCAGATCAGATTTGGATTAAAAATTATATCATTAATTTTTTCTTCGTAATTGCATGCAAAGGTAAGGATGAATAAGTAATCTAATCAATTTATTAAAATTTAAAAATTTGATTCGATTCGTCGAATTTAGATTGAATTTGATCAATAAATTTTATAATCAGATCAGATTTGGATTAAAAATTATATCATTAGTTTGAATTTGGATCGAATTCAGATTGATAGATATTATAATATGTTGTATTCGATCCGTACTGAATTATTATTAAATAATAAATAAATACATATTTTATTTTATAATATATTATATATAAATATTATGCATATCATAATTATTTTAAATTATTATTTCAGCTTAAAAAATAAATATAAATATTTATAAAATTTTAATAATTGTAAAAACATACTTATTATTCTTTTGATTTTTTTATGACTATAAATAATAATATTTGTCATAAAAATATCAACTTAAATTTTAAATTTATGTATTTTGCATTTTATATATGATAATAATTTATAAATAAATTTTAATATTAATATGATATTATTCAATCTAAAAAATCCAATCTGTTTGGATTCAGATCGATTATATCATATGATCAAATTTAGATTAAAAATCTTCAAATCAGTTCGGATTAGATAGAATTCGAATTAATCAAACACAGATAATTTTGTGATGTAGTAAATAATAATATTTGTTATAAAAATATCAATTTAAAATTTAAATTTATGTATTTCGCTATATATGATAATAATTTATAAATAAATTTAATATCAATATGATATTATCTAATCTAAAAAATCTGATATATTTGGATTTAGATCGGTTCAGATTGATTATATCATATGATCGTATTTGAATTAAAAATCTTTAAATCCATTTGGATCGGATTGAATTCAAATTGATAAAAAATAGATAATTTTATTATGGAGTTCACCCATGCATAGACGTGATAGAAATATTATCATTCAATACATGCTTGTGAGATAAATTACTTCAACTTTTGCCCTTATCTTTATGTATTTCACCCCAACTACGGAAGGGTAAATGTGACTGTTATGATTGATTAAAAATAATATTGGGTTTGTTAGTCAAAATAAGAGATGTCTAATTTAGAAGAAAATTCATGTAAGGTGGCTTCTTATATTATTAAAGATGGAGGTGCCTAACCTTGTTTGAATGAAAAAATGTTTAGTATATGAAATGGAAACTTGAAGGCTCTAAATATGACTTCATTTTTTCATTGTTAATCATCTCAAAAATAGAGAAAAACTTATATGAGAAGTTTTTGAGTGAGAGAATTTTGTTTTTTGGGTGTGTGAGAAAATTACTAAAAAGTGTGGTTGTAACAATTTTTCACATAGTGAATTTTTTCTCTACTTGTCTTTTGACAACAAAAGTGATTTTTCTTCAATTTGGAGTTTTTACTATAATTCTTGTGTTATGTATTTTCTATTTCTCTGTTATTTGATATTCTGCTAAGAAAAATCTTAGAAGGGGGAATTTGTGATTATATCATTTGATCCAAATTTCTTAACAATTGGTATCAAGCCATTTTCAAAGAAAGAAGCAGAAATGTCAAGAGTCAAGATTGACATTGAGAAATTTGATGGGAGAATCAATTTTGGCTTGTGGCAAGTACAAGTCAAAGATTTGTTGATCCAATACGGATTACATAAGGCGTTAAAGGGGAAATTGGCCCATGTTACCGATACTGAGTCTAGTAAAACCGACATAAGTGATAAAGATTGGGAAGATCTTGATCTAAGAGCTGTAAGTACAATTTGGCTTTGTTTGGCCAAAAATATTCTTGCAAATATACGTGGAATATCTATGGCCAAAGAACTTTAGGAAAAACTTGAAGAATTGTATCAGGCAAAAGACGTCTCAAATCGAGTGTATTTAAAGGAGCAGTTTCATACTTTGTGTATGAATGAAGGAATTATTATGTCTGATCGACCATCTAAGTGTTCTCAATGGTATTGTTTCTGAATTGGAAACCATTAGAGTTAAACTTAATGACAAAGATATAGCTTTAAAGCTTATCTAGTCTCTTTCATATTCTTATGAACAAATGAAACGTATCTTGATTCATGGAAATGAGAAAATAATTTTTTCAAAAGTTACCAACAAGCTATTTTCTGAAGAAAAATGATGAATGGTGGAAATAATATTTCACTTGAAAACTTAGCATTGGTAGCTGATAGTCGGAAGAAAATGAATTTCACGAAAAAGAAGATAGTGTGTTGGGGGTGTGGACAGTCTGAGCACTTCAAAAGAAATTTTCCTAAGGGTGGAACTGATTCGGCAACAAGCTCAAATACCGATGATGATGCTAATAGTATGTCTGTTATTGAAGACTATGGTGATGCTCTTTGAAAAGAGCATGTACATCCTCATGGCATGCCGTTAGTTTCCAAATATTGCTATGAAAGAGGATGTGTTACTACTAACGGGCCCACAAGTTTATACACGGACATTGACTTAGTATAGATGCAAGGTGTGTGGTAAAAAAAGACGTCGATGGCTGAAGAACTCTCGAAAAAAACCAAGTGTGAGATTTACACCATAAATTTAAGCAAGTTTTTCAACACGAGCTGATGTGAAATTCTTAGAATTGATGATTAAGTCTAAGTGGGTGTATTATTTATAGTGGAGTATGATAATTCTTGGTGCAAAAAAATATGACTGTTAGAGATAGTATTGTAGCGATAACTATGTTTATTTTTAATCAAGGTAGAGATTGTTGTGATTGATTAAAAATAATATTAGGTTTGTTAGTCAAAATAAAATGTACCTAATTAAAAAAAAATTAATAAAAAGTGATTTTTTATATTGTCAATGATGAATTTGTATAAACTTGTTTGAATAAAAAATAGATGAAATTGTTTAATCTTATTTGAATAAAGAATAGATGAATTAAATAACCTAATTTTAATGAACGAATAAATGTTTAACATATTAAATGAAAATTTAAAAACTATAAATATGAGTTCATTTTTTTATTATTAATCATCCCAAAAACATAAAAAAAACTTGTATTAAAAGTTGTTAAAAATTATATATTTTGAAAGTTCTCTTGAAATAGTAACGGACAATAACCGTAAATACTGAGAGTGCCATTTGTATACTGAAATGACAGTCTAATGCGATCTCTTACCATCCT
The DNA here is from genome assembly GCA_037013495.1 of Hippophae tibetana. Taxonomy (NCBI): domain Eukaryota; kingdom Viridiplantae; phylum Streptophyta; class Magnoliopsida; order Rosales; family Elaeagnaceae; genus Hippophae; species Hippophae tibetana. The sequence continues at coordinate 49,568,141 of CM072802.1, forward strand.
TCTTGACAAATGCAAATCCGTTTCTAATCTTAAGCAAATTCATGCCCAGCTTTTAACTCTTGGCCTCGACAATGAAAACCCATTCGCTTCAAAGGTCCTCTCTTTCTTAGCGTTATCGGACTCGAGTAATGTTGACTACTCTTTTCGTTTTTTATCACAACTTTGCAATCCAACAATCTTTGATTGGAACACAGTAGTAAGGGGTTATTCCAAGAGCAGAAACCCAAATCGTTCGATATCCGTTTTCGTCCAAATGTTGCGAGATGGGTTCTCGCCAGACTATTTAACGTACCCTTTTCTTTTAAAAGCATCGGCTCGGTTATTGAAGCGAGAACTTGGAGATTCTGTTCATACCCACATTGTAAAACATGGGTTTCAGTCTGATAGGTTTATTCAAAATTCCTTGATTCATATGTATGGTGCGTGTGGAGAGATTGGATTTGCACGTAAGGTGTTTGATGATATGTTGACAAGAAACTTAGTTTCATGGAATGCCATGTTGGATGGGTATGCTAAGTGCAAGGACATGGGTTTGGCACGTGAACTGTTTGATAAAATGCTAGAGCGTGATGTTGTGTCTTGGAGTTCTTTAATTGATGGGTATGTCAAGACTGGGGAGTACATGGAGGCTTTGGTGCAATTTCAGGAAATGCAGGTTATGGGTACTAAAGCAAATGAGGTGACTATGGTGAGTGTTTTGTGTGCCTGTGCTCACTTGGGTGGACTGGAACAAGGGAGGAAGATGCATCATTATCTGGTTGAGAACAGGTTGCCACTAACTTTACAGTTGCGGACATCACTTGTGGACATGTATGCAAAGTGTGGGGCAATAAGGGAGGCTTTAGGTGTATTTCGTGGGGGTTCGTTGCAACATACAGATGTACTAATTTGGAATGCAATGATTGGAGGGCTTGCAACTCATGGGTTTATTGAAGAATCACTTGATTTGTTTGAGGAAATGCAAATAAATCAAATTGTTCCAGATGAGATCACGTACTTGTGCTTGTTGAGTGCTTGCTCTCATGGAGGATTTGTAAAGAAAGCTTGGTACTTCTTGCACTGCCTTGATAAGCATGGCACAAAACCAAAGGGTGAGCATTATGCTTGCTTGGTGGATGTTTTAGCACGTGCAGGTCAAGTGGAAGAGGCATTTGAATTTATCTGTGAAATGCCTATGGAGCCAACAACTTCAATGTTAGGTGCTCTTCTTAGTGGATGTATGAACCATGGAAAATTGGAGCTTGCAGAAATTGTCGGTAGGAAGCTCGTAGAAATTGAGCCGGATCATGATGGTAGATATATTGGTTTATCTAATGTGTTTGCTATTTCCAAACGTTGGGGTGATGCAAGAAGTATGAGAGAAGCTATGGAGAGGAGAGGAGTTAAGAAGTCTCCTGGGTTTAGTGTTGTGGAGATATCTGGAACCCTCCACAGATTCGTTGCTCATGACGAAGCACATCCTCAATCGGATGAAATTTATGATATCCTATGCTTCATCACTAACCAAATGAAACTCGATCTTGACTATGAAAATCACAACTACTGTGTGTATATGATGCAGAAGATTTGTAGTTGAGGTAGCTTAAGAGATGTTATTGTCGAAAACATCATTTTTGAAGTTTTTTCTGCCTTTTCTTTCAGAGCAGAGAGAGAGCAGAAAGAGCAGAGACGGTAGTTGTTGAAATAAATTTCAATAAAAAACAAATGATGAGATATAAGTGTCAAATTTTAGTATTTTAAAATTTTGTACCAAGTTACATCACTTACATGTATAAATAGAAAATGATTGATTATTGAGTTTGAGCTCCAAAGTGCATCCACATTTGTGATTCTATACGTGCGCTGCTGTACGTTCTGTCGAATTCGAGTGCGTGTGAGGTGAAATTTTATTTTTTGAAATTTTTTTTGGATTAAAATTTGTCCCAATTTACATCACTTAAGAGATGTATAAATAGAAAATAATTCATTATTGAGTTTGGGTCCCAAGGGGCATCAACTTTTGTGATTCTATACGCGCGTCGTTGTCTATCCTATCGAATTTGAGTGCGTGTGAGGTGAAATTTTTTTTGAATTAAAATTATTTTTTCACTTAAATATGACCGTTACTTTTTCACCCAGATATGACTGTTGTTTTTTCACTCAGATATAACCGTTATTTTTTTTACTTAGATATGATTGTTACATTTTCACTCAAATATGACTGTTATTTTTTCCACCTAGACATGATCGTTATTTATCATAATTATCATACCTTTTCTCAAACTATAAATAGAGGACCTTAACTTTTAATTTATATCAAATCATTTTGGAAATAGCTCTTGCAGATCAAAGAAGAAGATATTAAATTATATTTTGATTTGAGCAACATAAACTTTAGAGATATAACATTCTGGACTTCATCAGTGAGGTGAAGTTTAGAGATAGAAAACAAAGATTTCGAGTTATTTATCCTAAGGACGACGAGTCTATATGTGTTTGCACAAGTTTGGACAGCGCCACAAAATGTCTTAAATAAAGCAACCTAATTCATGATTCATATTAAGCATTACATTTCAATATATCGATAATATTGCTATTATATTATTTTTCACATATTTATTCCAATTTTTTGGTGCACTTGTGGTTGCAGGCGGCTATTTTGTCATATATGATTTTATTCTTGAAGTCTTATTGTGAATTATGATCAGACATTTGACTTGAGGAAATTAAAAATATAAATCATGATGACCATATCAACGTTGGTTGAAGGGCATGAATATCATATACCCACCTACAATAGACCAGGGTGTTTGGCACGAAGATATCTCATTACCTTAATTTACATGCATCCGCTTAATTAACTGAAATTAGTCTGTATGAATCATTATGTTATACTCTTTTTTCTATTGCCTAGCTCATAGGAACGAACGAACGAACGTACCTGCAAAAGTGAGTGAACGAGCATGCAATTAGAATTTTGAAAGCTTCACCCTCTTGAGGAGTTATGTATAACGTACACCAATTTATTAATTGATGCTCAAGATCTATATAGGCTGCATGCACATGAGTTGTGTAAGCCTGGCTTGTAATCTTTTTTTTTTACATTTTCGATCCCAATTTCAATAATGCTTAATTTAAGAACCGAATTGAATTATCGCATGGCAATTGAAAAAAAAAAACTAATTTTTAATCATGTTAAATGAGATGACGAATTTTATTACACCACACAAAAGCCCATGTGTGCTTTTGTTTTGCAACAAACCAAATTCTAATCACCCGAAAACAAATTCAGAAAATATTTTGAAAAATTATATAAAAATAACATCTTAAAATTTATAATAACAAAAATAATATCTTATAACATTGAATGAAATCCAATTAAACCACGTTCATCATTAAATAAATATAGTTTAATTTCAAAGTCATTCAAAATAAAATTACGTGTAAAGATACTATTTATTATGATTACAAGTTTAAAGTGTGTTATTTGTTCCCCTAATATTTGTTCATTCCAATTAATTACACCCTCAACACTATTTAAGCATAAAAAAATCAATCATTCTTGTTATATTAATCTCATTATCATGTATACGGATTATATAAATGTACTTATTTATGATATATAAGATGAATAATTCTATATGATATTAATGGGATGCAAGAATAACTAAGGTATATAGGTTTATTGTTATTATTAGATTTCATTAAAAGTTTTATTGATGTTGATTTTTATCAACATTGATCATTCTTTGTTGATTTGTGAGATGAAATAAATTCTTAGGATCTTAAATCACTGTGAAAATGTGGTCTTTGGTCCTCCTATACTTATTAATAGAGTTTAGAAGAAATCTAATATCTCATTTTGTGATTACGAGGAAAGATTATGTTTGATTGTGATTTTATGTTATGTAATAATTTATGTTTTAAGTTAAGTTTTATGTAATTGTGTATATGTGAGTATATATAGATTTTTTTTTAATTTATTAGGTTTTTTTTATCAAAATATGATTGAGTTAGTGTAGTATGGTAGAAGTTTATTAGTAATTATCTTTTCATGATAGTTAAGGGATAATAATTAAACATTAATCTTTTTATTGTGATTAAGAAGCTTATCTAATGAATTTTAAGGCTTTTTCTTAAATGAGGTTAGTCTTTGCCACACTTATGATTAGATACACTACATTACATCCTATAATTTTAATCTTGTGATATATAAGTAGTTTCACAATAGTACTTTCCATATAACGCTAGTATTAATTCACATATTTGATGACACGTGGAAGACCAATTAAAAGATGACATGGCCCAAGTTTATTGGTAGGAAACGGAGAGGTCCAAAATGTGAGCTAAGAACATCGAATTCCAGATATTTTTCTCATGCATAAATATCTGCCAATATCTTTTCACATATTTTCTTTGGGTCATAAAAATATATTGTCAGTTTGTAGGCTAAAACTAGAAAGATGATCACCACTCCCATCTCATCCTCATTCATTTTCTAACAGAACAAACAAAAATGCACGCATTAAGCCTTCCTCTGCAAACGGCCAATTTTGCTGCTTCAATAATCATCACAAAAAGCTCAAAGTCTTCAGCTAATTACCCCAATAATTATAGTTCAAGCCCAACAAGAAACAGAATAGTTCATAGTAATGATAATTTTTCATCTGTCTCATGCAGAGCATCATCATCATCATCTTATGGTATCAAAGATTTTGATCTCTATGATCTTCTGGGTATTGACAGCTCTTCTGATCACTCCAAAATAAAAGCTGCTTATAGATCACTTCAGAAACGTTGCCATCCAGATATAGCTGGCCCTCCAGGTCATGACATGGCTATTATTCTCAATGAAGCTTATGCTCTTCTCTCTGATCCTTCTTCACGTTTGGCTTACGATAGAGTAATTCTTCATATTTCGTTGTCTATAAAAATAATGATTTTTTAACTTTATATGTTTGGGAATAAAAAATACAATTATTTATTTATTTTTGATTGTTTATATTTACATAATATATTTTGTGCTTTCTAAACGTAGCCAGGACTTGTGTTTAGGGTGAACTACATTTAAACCCAATTGTAAAAATAGACGATTTTGGCACGCGTTGACGACAATAGTTAAAATGGATCGAGTTATTGATTTTTTTTTTTACCTTAGATGTTTCGAAAATTTAACAATTTCAATATTATACACCTAATATTAGAGACATAAATAGCATATGCAGTGTGTTGTATATAAGTTATTTTAAAATTAATTCAAATATGTATAACTAGTTACATAATTTTTATGAGGCTCTAAATTAATATTACATATAGTATGTATATTTCCAATTAAATAACATAAAAATTGAGAACTATATAAATAAAATTAAATAATATAGTTTAATATTTACATAAAATGATAAAAAAAGTTAAATAAATTAAACAATTATGATAAACAAATAAAAAATTAAAATACGTGAAAAATTGAAAAAATAAAATATATGCGATGTCCTCATGTATATATAACATTGAATAGTTATATTATGTAGTGTGACAAATAATAACTAAATTATATTGGAGATAATTTTTTTAGATTTTTTAAGAAACTATACTTAAGGTATAAAAATCGAAATAATAAAATTTAAGAAAAGTGTTAAACCTTTAAATGAGTAGACAAAATGAATAAAAAATGTAAAAATATTAAATAACTACAGAAAGGGCATAGTTAAATTAGGATACTACCTTTTCATGACTAATAGTCATATAGAGGTTCCAAAATTAAAAAAAAGAAGCATAAATACAACATGGCATGGATTCTGAAATGAGATTTATACTCTTGGGACTTAAATTTCCTTTGGATTATGATGAGGTGTTGTTTACAATTGTTTTGGTAAATTAGGAACAAGCAAAAATGGCAGAACTTCGAGGTTACACAGCAAAACCAATGTACTCAGTGTGGTTAGGATCAGAAAGTGAAGAGAGAGCAGTTTTTGTGGATGAAGTGAAGTGCATAGGTTGCTTAAAATGTGCTTTATTTGCTGAAAAGACTTTTGCAGTAGAATCTGTTTATGGAAGAGCCAGAGTTGTAGCACAGTGGGCTGATCCTGAATACAAAATTCAGGAGGCTATTGATGCTTGTCCTGTTGATTGCATTTTGTGAGTTTCTGCTATTTTTTTTTCCCTTCAATTTATTTTAGGTTTAGAGACTCCTAAACCATCTATATGTGATCTTTCCTAGCTAGTTTACTAATTAATATGGTCACCATACATACGCATTTTCTTATTGAAACAGCTCAACCAAGACTGTATTAGAGAAATGAATAGAATAACTTACCAATGATTCCTAGGGTCTGTATACTTCTGCTCTGACACTGTATCTGTAAAAGCACTTTTGAATCAAACAGAAAAATATTTATCATGAGTGCTTTCTAGCTAAAAAAACCGAACATTTTGTCCTTCTTGTCATAGCAAAAAATACATGTTTCTTCCAAAAAATACTTTCATTTGAAACCACTTTTGTCACAAGCATATAAACCTTAGAATTTTATTCAAATAAGATATTATTACATTAATAGTGATTAACACTGGGGAGTCATATCATCATAGTTTACATAACAACAAATTTAAATTATGTTGAGGATGCTTACATTAGGACTTGAGATGCTTAGGCTATAAAATTAAGCATGATGATTTAAATTTCAAAAAGGAGGTATTCTCCGCCAATCAATTCAAATTAGTTAATAAAATGGAGGTAGAATTATGCATTAGTTTTGATAGCTGAAACATTGTTTACTGAACTGATCAACATATATAGAACTGTGGAGAGGTCTGATCTTCCAGCTCTAGAATTCCTAATGTCCAAGCAGCCGCGCGGAAATGTCAGAGTAGGCACAAGTAATACTGTCGGAGCTCGTGTCTCAAATGTTTTCGAAGATGTGAAAAAATTCAAGAAGAGGCATCAAGATGCAATGGAAAATTCTTCAAAGCAGAATTCCAAGGTCAGTTTCATATATGCAACAAAAAGGATTTGACTATTTGTGACATCTTCATTTGGCTTTTGCTTAACTTTTCTTCAACTCAACAAGTTTATATTGATAACATTTTTATTTCAGGAGACAGACATACAAATAGAAGCAAGATTATCAGCAATTCAAGCGATAAGATCAATCTCCAATTGGTTATATTGGAAAACACCAAATATAGGTGGATCCACATCAAATTCTCATCAAAAACTTTTACAAAAACCACGCAAAACCAATGAGCCTAATATTGAGAAGCTTCGAGCTGCTGCTGCTGCTAGAAAACAAGCAAGAGAGAGCTCAAAACCTCTCCATCAAACTACATCAAACAATTACATACACGACGAGGACTACTGGATACCATTAACACTAGCTCCTCCAGTCTCGAAGCTAAAGAAATCTTACTCAACATATGTCATGAGACCTTCCACTAGTAAAAAAATTAAGGAAATTAAAGACAAAGATTATACAGTCAACCAAGATAATGAAATGAACCCTGTGAAATGGGGGTTCCCGGTTGGACCTGCGATGATTGCTGCGGTTTTGGTTCGAATACAGTTGGGAGAAGAGGCAGTTGGTGGATTGGAACATCATATGGGTGGGTCATTAGCATTGCAAATAGTAAACAGTTCTTGGGTTCCAGTAATAATAGCAGGTATTACATGGTATACTATTGGGATGATGACAATAGGATTTGTACAAGCCATCAGAAAAAAGTAAAGTTAAGAAGATGCACATTGCACTAATTTACTATAAAATAAGTAGAAGATAGTAGCTATAGATTAGATGGACGAGTATACTACGTTATATGAAAACATGTAATATTTTTTACAATATTTGACTCCTTTATATTGGAGTTTATCACAGTTTAGCTCCTTGCTATATATATATATACACCAACAAAAACCTGCTTTTTATATATCATTTGAGAATCAACTAGATGGAGGAAATGGGTAGATAACAGTTAATGTTTTCAATTATTTCTCATTTTTCAAAGAGAAGGGCTGAGATTGGTAGGCAATAGCATACCAGTTGAAGATATATAGACCAATGACCAATGTCATACATGTAATGAAAGTATTCCAGCTAGTGTGCAAGCTGATGCAACCAGTGAAGTTTGCAGTTGAAATGCAGGTGCTATTTGTAAGCCTTTCAACAAAATAAATATGCAGTGTAAGGCTTCCGTGGAGGCTAGCAGGTCAGGTGATCATATGGCTTGTAAACCTTAATTACAAGGAAATGCATGAACAATGTAAGCCTTCCACTGTTTCTTGCGTGCTCACCAATACAATGCATCAAAATTGGATATTTATGTAGGTTTTTTTACACTAAAAATACCTTTTGCATAGGTCTGTTAAAATTGATACAAATCGCGGCGTAGTAAATTTTATGTAAGGTTGTAAAACCAATGCAACATTTGCATGAGTTATAAGTAAAAACCAACATAAATTTTGCGTCGTTTTTGAGTAAAAACTGACACAAATTTGAGTCTGATTTTTAAAAAGCCGGTTTTTTAAATTTGAGTCAGTGTAGGATAAATACAATGCAACCCATGCATGAAATTGTTCCCAAAGTATGTTATCCAACTCATCGAAAAGCACATGGATTTTTTTACATTTCCTTTTCTTTTTCTTATTAATTTCATCTTAAAATGTAAGGGATGTTTAGTATAAATAGAAAGCTTTGTTTTCATTTGAGAATCAGTAGCATCATTTCAAGATCTTCATCTTCTTCCCATAATTCACATTTTCTTGCTTCAAATGTTCTTCATTTCGTTTTATGGTATTAGAGCCTTGAAGTTATGCAACTTCAAAACTATGAAATATGTAAGGTTAATGAGTGTTGGCGATATTCGTGAACAAAACATCTTAATGTGGTTTTAGTTTTTAGGTGTTTCAAAAACACTTTTCAAGCCAAAGAAACAATCGAGTTGTAAACAAATACATCTCATGAATATTTTTGTTCTTATGCACATTAGATTTCATATTAGATAGATAAGAGCATTTTGTACTTAGGTTACTCGATCGACCGAGACATGTCTGGATCAATCTTGGTCAGTAGGTCGATTGAGAAATTAAAAATCCCTTGCACTACTACAAAAAGGAGCATTAAAGTCGGGTTTTAACCGACTTTAAACTAATTTAAAGTGTAAAGTCGGTTCAAGGTGTGAACCGACTTTAACTTTTTTTTGTTTTTTTTTTAAATTTATTCATATTCAACCTGTATTCGAGCAGAAAAAAAAACAATATCAGTTTAGCAAATAGTTCAAATAATACAAATATTTGAAAAATAAAATATTAATTAATAACAGAAAAATTACCATGACTTTGTTCTATTTTATTCAAGATCGTCATATTCTTCTCCTTATGTTATAATAGAAACCTACATATATAATACAACAATCTATACATATAAATAATAACACATAATAACAGAAAAAATATGAATAATAGGGGGATCTAAAAGATTAGTTAGAGAGGAAGAAAACTCACTAACCGATGTTGGAAATAGTAGTCGTAGGTGGCCGAAAAATGAGAAAGAGTGGAGGAGAAATGGAGGAGGAGGTTTTCAATTTTTTAGAGTTCTGGAACGCTGAAAATAGTTTCTGTCTGGGAAGAAAGAAGAGAAAATATTTATCCACGTGTGTAGCGTCGGTTGACGTGTCGAACCGACACTATGTTACGTGGATAGCGTCGGTTCCAAGTGTCAACCGACGCTATCCACGTAGGATAGCGTCGGTTCTAGGTGTCAACCGACGCTACGCTACGTGGATAGCGTCGGTTCACCACGTCAACCGACGCTATCCACGTAGCGTAGCGTCGGTTAACACCTAGAACCGACGCTACGTCCACGCATAGCGTCGGTTTGACACATCAACCGATGCTATGTCCTACGTGGATAGCGTCGGTTCTTTATCAAACCGACTTTAAACTAATTTAAAGTCGGTTTTTGGAAAAAACCGACTTTACGTATCGACTTAAATACCCATTTTTGTAGTAGTGTTGATTTAATTTTTTAATTGAGATAGATCAATCAAGGTTTAATACTCAATCGAGGATCAATCTACCTATCTAGAAATTCATTTTTTAATACGTTAGATCGATCAAGGATTGGTTGGATCGATTGACCGACCATTTTGGCTTGAGTTAAATTATTTCATTATTATATTGTTCCTACTTCTTAAAGATTTTTTCAATGATTTTAAGGACATAATTGGGATAGGCTATTGACCTATGGCTTTAACATATTCACTACTAAAAAACATACATATGGTCTCGGTTTTTAACCGTGACCGTAGGCTTATGACCACGATTATAAGAACTGAGGCCTAAGTGAGAGAGAAAATAGATTGTTACCTATGACCTCGGTTTTTCAATAACTACGTAGCAGTAACAACATCATCAGCACCAACACTAGCACCAGCGCACCAGTAGTATCAACACCAGTACCAACACCCTCGTATAAAGGGCTACTTTGGCATCGACTCTCTCTCGTTAGGTAATTACTGAGGAGCACCAGCACAACGCACTTGCACCAGCCCCAACATGAAAATCATATGATGAAGAACAAATGAATTAAAAATCAAATTATGTTATAATTAATTATAAACCCATTAAATCAATTTAACAACAATTAAAATTAAACTAAATTTTTCAAATTAAGAAATATTAAAGGCTAATTGTCTGAATTAAAAAATAAATATAATAAAAAAAGAAAATGGAGATTTATAAAGAGGAAATCGCAAAATGTAGTCTATTTACCCTTTCCTCACTCATATTTCTAAAGCCTAATTTATTTATCCATATTGATTTAACATCCTCAACAGCAGAGAGCACTAGATTTTCCACATTCAGAAAACATAGTAGCCTCATTATACATGAAAAAAATGTTTGGAAATAACCCTACAAATAGAAGAACAATATTTAGTCTTAAAACCTAATAAGAAAATAGAAAAGGCAGTATTTATAGCGATCTAAAAGCACTTTCGGTTCCTGAATTCTTACTTTTCCTTGATGTTCTCTACTTATAGCTACTAAAGGAAGCTCAACAACCTCCCGACCAAAAATCCTAAGGAGACCAATTGACACGACAAAAAACCCGTCTATGTAATAAAGTATTATGATTATGGTTAAGTTAAAATGTAGGTGAAAATATAATCACAAGAAATATTTGCTATAAGATATAAAATGAAAAATCCTTACAATCAATCAAGATTAGTTTCTCTACATTAATTTATAAGGATCATAAATCTAAATATAAATAAAACTTTGGCATCATCCCTCTCTGTATGCAAAAGTACATAGAGCATCAATTGAAAAAATAGCATATCAAAGCTTCAAAAGGGAAATAACATTTGAGAATCTGATTATTCATTGAATGAAGGGTTTATGAACACTAGTTTGAGAAACTCTTATACTGCCACAAATTCCAAATACAAAAAACATCAAACAACAAAACTCCAATAGAGCCACATATTACTCTTTTCCAATAGGGTGAGATTTAGTTCATAAATACTACAAATTTTAGGGTGCAAACTGCAAAGTACTCTAAGCTTAGAACTCTGTCCTTTATGGTCGAAAACCACCTATGGTTACTAAAGATAATGTAGTCACTCTTAAATCTAAGAATGAATAGACCATTGAAGATAACATTGGTAATAATGGAATAAAAAAGGTATAAATGCTATCTTTAGTGTTATATATGTTAATGAATTTTGTCGTATATGTAATGTTAAAATTTCCAAGCACACTTGGTATACTTTAAAGGTTACTCATGAGGGCACCACACAAGTTAAAAGAATTAAATTACACATGCTTGGTGATCAATTTTGTAACCTTAGAATGAAAGAATAAGCTTTTTTTTCTTCTGAATTTTATGTTAAATTATGTGATATTACTAACTCTTCTACTAATCTTGGTTAGAAAATTGAGGAATTAAGAATGGTAAAAAAAATACTATGCTATTTACTAGATTGCTTCTATTCCAAATTCACTACTATAGATGAAAGTAAAGATGTGGACACCATCAAAATTCAGGAGCTAGTTGGCTCGCTTCTCACTTTTGAGATGAGCTTTCAAACTCTCATAAAGAACAAATGTGTTGCTTTCAAAACAACAACGATTGAAGATGGTGATAATGATGATGAATAACTGGTACTTAGAGAGAAGATAAAGAAAATTTTCAACAAAAATCCCCAAATCAAAAGACAATCAAGTCGTCAAAAGGATTAGAATATGAAAGAACTCAAATCTGTGAGTTTTGATGGTAAGAAATCTAAATTCATTGGACTTTAATGTTTTGAATATATGGGTTATGGTCACTTTGTAGCTGACTTTACAAATAAGAAGAACAAAATTGGTAGAGCATTAATGCTACACTTACTTACTTTGAAAGTGGCAACGAAACTCCAATTGAATAAAAAAACAATGAACCAACTTTTAGGCATTTACTACAATAATTGGTGAACATTCCAATAATTCCAATAAGTCTGATATTAATTCAGACAATGACGAAAGCGATTTTGAATCTTACTAAAGAAACTTAATACAACTATTATTTATGAATTATTTATAGATTTAGTAAGATTTAAAAAGGAAAATGATATATTGCTTGTAGAAGTAACTAGATTTAATGAAAAATTAAATTCATATGAAATAAATCCATCAGTAATAAAAAAGTAAAACTTAATTTCTTTGATCGTAGTAAGGATCTAAATTCAAGTCTTGTAGGTTTAGAACTGAAAAAAAGAATTTGGTGTAGGAACTTGAACAATCCAAAGAAGTCGTAAAAGTCTAAACATTGGACCTAAAAGGTTGAACAAGGTTTTGGATTATGAAAAGCCAATTGGAGACAAAAGAGGGCTAAGATATGTAGATGAACATATTACACAATCTTCTTCAAAATCAACTAAATTTGTAAAACCTTCAAACATGTCCTCCTTACATGCTACACCTTTAACATTAAGAATTGATTTGGTAAGGTCATCTAACTCTACTCTTATTGTTTCCTACTATACTCAAAGAACAGTAGTACTTGTAATTGAAAAACATGTTAAATTTGTACCTTTTTATCATAATTGTGGTAAGAAAAGCCATATCTGACATAATTGTAGATTTCTTATGACATCTCCCTTCTTTAACAATGTCTTTCATGCCCGATACTCTGGAATGAATTTTCATCATCCATACATGAAAGCTACATCTCCACCAATGATGAATAAGAAAAGTAAAGGTGAAAATAAGGGTAAATTCAAGAACATACAAAATATAACTAAGTGAATTGAATCCAAACCTAAAGATATATTGAAATCAAAATTCAAAAAAATTTGGGTTATAAAATATTACTTTTTCCCGATCAACTTACCATCCTTCTTTCACCTAGGTATTTTTATTTGTTGATTGATTGATACTATATGAGCATGTTAGTTTGATTAGTTTAATTGCTTATTTTTAAGTTTGACTTTAATTGTTTGTTTCTTAGTTTTATTCCAATTCATTTAGAATTTTGCATTTAAAAAAATTTAAAAATTTGACAAAGGGATTAGAATTGTTTTAACACTAAAATAAACTTCAAATACTATTTTGGATCAAAAAAATTAAATTTTTTATACAACTTGATTTATCTTGATTGGTTATTCATTATGTAATTGAGTATCTTTGTTTGTGTATTTATATTTTTTTTACATATGGCAATCAATGTCCACAAAAACTCACTCACACACTTATTGAACACATATGTATGTTATACTTAAAGTTTATAATTGATTAGGTGAGATTTTAGGACTTGAGATAACTATGACTATAAAATTATGTTTGAGTTTAATCTTTCACTTTATAAAATACTGTTGTAGAGAGACACCTAACATTGAGATGACTACCTATTGTGATATGTGAAGCCGCCACAATGAGTAGAGATGATTATCTCACAATTAGTGTGAAAGTCATCATACTAAGTATATTGACTAATGCATATTTCCTTCAAAAAATATAACATGATAAAGGAAATAGATAAATATAAAAAAAATCATGCTTAAAAAAGAGAGTCATAAATAGTTATACAAAAAGAAAAATAAATAAAAATCCCTTATACAAATAATTATCATAAATAATGATATGAAATTCAAAAAAGAAATTAATTAAGTTATCTCATGGTAATTAAAAGTTTTATTTTGTGCAAGTTGAAGTTCAATTGTAAGTTTTCTATGATAGGTTATACTTATTTTCTTTAAACTTCTCATAACATGAATGGATTAATTAACAAACTATTGAAATTCTAATATTTATAATACTTTGAGCAATTTTCAATATGTCATCATATATGTTAAAGAATGTATGTGTACTTTATCAAAATACTTATGCATATTGTGTTTAAGTCAATTTAGATAAAAATGATTTTTATTTCAAAATTGATTATTTGAGTGATATTCATGTTTGAATAAATCTACTACCTTTAATTACAACATTATTAAATTGTTTGTCTAATATTTGTTATACAAAGAAATTGAGTAGTTATAGGACTTAGGAGGAGTAATTGCATTTCTTTTAAAACTTTAAATGTCGATTGATCGATTGAAATTTGAATGCTGATTGATCAACATTATTCTCGATCAATTGAATAAGTTTAGTTTATAAACCCTTCTTCTTTCTCTCCGGCTCCTTATGAAACCTACCATCTCTTTTCACGCCCCATCTAATTGTTTACTCAAAAATCGACCAAATATTTTCATTTTTGATCTAGTTTCACTTAGAATTCATTGCTATTTACATTTATAGAATCAATTTCTACTAATAATCCATATTTAAAAGAAATCAATACCTCATCTTATTCCCATTTCCCTCATTTTTCCTCCATTCAAATACTAATTTTGGCTAGTGAATCCACGTAGATCCCCCTCATTTACCCCAACAATAGATCATTGACTTTCACTCTACAATATTTTGAGAACTTTCAATTAGTTTGAGTGTTTTTCACTCCATGGGGCATTTTGTTATTTTTTGGTTTTGTGCTCCGTTTTTAGACGGCTACTAGACAACGTGAACTTACTCATGGTGCACCTACTCCACACACTTCCCAATGGTAGGACAATGAATTTGAAAATAGGTATCAAACTACTACTTCTAAGCTCCCAATTTCATATAAGTGTGGAATAACCTGGATTGAGTTTTTTGAAATAAAAATCACACGAGCCATTAGAGCTATAAGTTGGAAATCCTTGTTCACACCCTCAAAATTATGTTGCCCTATCTTAGTTTGTGATTTTTATGCAAATGTTGACCCAAAAATTTGTCACCCTGGGCCAATAAGTTATAAGGTTTTTGTTCAAAATAAAATAGTTGACATCATGACCCAAAGAATCAACACATTTTTGTCTATCACAAACAGTGGGGATGTTGAATTTTACTTAGAATGATATAGAATTTTCAATAAATATTTTTTAACCAAACTCTCAAGTTTACCCAATGTCAATCTTAATGCTAAACAACTATATATTCTGGGTGAATTCACCCCTTTCTATCGGGTTTTGAATAAAATGGTGTGCAAATATATTGCTTTCAAAACAATCCTCTGAGATTGGATATATATGCCAATATATTATAGTGTATTGGAAAAGGAATTGCCTTCAATATAGGAACATTCATTAGTATGAAATTATAAACCAATCTTAGATTATAAACCTGAGGATCGATCTTCCTTGTGGTTTCCTCATTACATAATTGATTCTTGTTGCGGGTGTGCAACCAATAAGGTATTCTACTTCCACACATTTGATTGGTGACATTTGAAATTCAACCATCTCAAGATCATCTACCCAGACGTCAAAAATACAAAGGTCTACTGATGTTAGTACCAGTGAAGTAAAAACCCTATTATTGGAACCAGTGGGGGAGTACCATATGGTATTTTTGGAGATGAGGATATGAAATACTTGCCTACTTTCAAACCTTCATGTCAAGACTTATTTGAAGCTAAAATATGAACACGAATGGAAGCACTACCTACCAAAGTGGATGGTATGCAACTAAGAATGACTACCATGGATGAATGACAAGAGGTTATATATTCCATGCTCAAGGATATACATTCACATTACGTTTTTCAACTGTCGTGACAATGATAATTTTCTTATTTTATTTTCTTTGCATTGTACTATTTCCTTAGTTGTTGAAAATCATTTAGTTTTTGACTCTTCATTTTCTAAAGTGTAATTGAAATATGTCTGCTGATGTACTTGGATCTTATTATTCAATACACTTTGGTTTACTTGCTTGTTTTTACATTTTTTTTGTGTTGTTTATTTATTTGACAAAAAAGGGAGAAAATTATTGAGCATTCATTGTAAATTTACACAAAAGGGAAGAACTAATTTAGGGGAAGATTTAATTTGAAAACTTTCTTTTGAAAACATTACACATAGGGCGAGACATGTTTAAATTTTTTATTTTCTTATTACTTACTCTTATGAATTTTTTTCACTTATCTATTGTTATATATACTGAACTGATGAATAATAATTTTTTTGGGAAAAGTTGTTTGGTTTTTTATGTTTTTTCTTTTTAGTGTACATATGAGGTGTCAAGATTCAAGCGAAAATAGTTTTACCATGTTATAGGATAGTTCCACTATATAAAATTATTTTTCATATGAGTGTTATGTAGTGAGAGAGAGGTTTTGTCACATAAATATACGAAAGTGATAGATTGTAAGGTTTATGAGTGTTGGTGATATTTATGAACAAAACATTTAGATATAATTTTAGTTTTTAGGTAAGTCTTTCAAGAACACTTTTCAAATCGAAGAAAGTATCGAGCTCCAAACGAATACTTCAACTCAAAATTAAATCAAGGGATTTTTAATCAAGGTTTAATGTTCGATTGATCGAGTACTAGATCGATCAAGAATCAATCTACTATCTCGATATTTATTTTTAAATAACTTAGATCGATCGAGGATTGGTTAGATCAATCAAAATTTTTGGCTCGATCGATCGAGCTCAACCTAGATTGATCGAGTGGCCAAGGTTTCAACTTTAACCTAATTTTTACTCAAGCCAAATTATTTTATTACTATATTGTTCTTACTTTTTAAATCTTTTTTAATGATTTTAAGGACATAATGGTAATAGGCTGTTGACCTATGACTTGAACATATTCTATTTAAACAAACTTATTGCATACATTTTTCTTAATCGTAATTGATTCAACTTTTACATCTTCATATTTCTCTCTAAATATGTTTGCAAAAACTATTATGCTAGGTGTTTTTCATTAGTTGATTTATCAAACATTTTGTGGTTGTATTTAATTGATTAACAAGCCTATAATATTTGTGTTATTCTGCTTAAACATCTGTTCTAAGATTTCCATGATTTTGTTTTATCTATTATTCTGTTAAATAATCTAGTTAGTATTTTTCATCATTTTAATCCACTCTAGGACACACATTACACTTGACATTTTATGTTAATATTGTTAGGTGCCAACGGAACGGGTTTGATAACTTATGTGACTTGAGTTTATCAGAACGTTGGTTTGGATCCAACACCTTGCTTGTAGAGACTGTGAAAAAAAGTGAAGGCTTGTAAATAGGTTACTTGGGGGCATTACTTCGATGGTTAGTTTGATTCCTAGCATTGTACTCGAACATATTTTCATAGTGGATAGGTAGATGATCTGATAGATCCATGGTTTTCCTCTTACATCATTATTATGGCTTAGGTTGTTTCCACCTAAAAATATCTTCTATTAATTTTTTTACATTACTTTATTTACACATGATTGCATGTTTGACCTTCTGTAAAAAATTTAATTTGGCACATTTATTTAAAATATATATTCATCCTTCTAGTTAATTAGATCCATGATTTAAAAGCTTTAAGAATAGATCCAATCACTCAAGATTTTAACAACGAGATTTCAATTCATGATAATCAAAGTCTAGTAAATTTTTAAAATTAGTTTACAATAACTTTACAATAATTAAGCTCGATAAGTCTAATTTTGTTCTCTAGAAAAGACATATTCCAAATTTATTTGTGTAGTTTTGATTTAAAATATTATATTTTTAAAGATCCTTCATCTAAACTACTTTGAGACAATTATATTAATCCTAATTATGAGCATTGCTTTAAATAAGATTCAATGATTGAAGGATGACTAATGAACTATGTAAGTAGTGTTCTTCGTCAAATATTTGGATTTAACACTATATGAGAAGCTTGGAATGAGCTTTATGAATACTTCTTTTCCAAGTCTAAATCAATAATTATACAACTAAGGAAAGAGCTCATTAATCTAAAGAAGTTTGGCCTGTGTATAAGTGACTATACTTTGAAATTGAAGGAATTAGTAGATCAACTATCTGACGACTATGCTATTATCGAAGAAGATGCAGTAATGTACCTATTGGAGATAAAATTAAGAAGTAATTTAAGGAGTAAATTAAGGAGTAAATCAAGAAGTTGTCATCCTTGATTTAAGGATTAATTCAAGGAGAAAAACAAGGAATCTTTAATTCAAGGAGTAAAATAAGTAATCCTTCATTCAAGCAATAAATCAAAGAATGTTTAATTCATAGAGTAATTTAAGGAGTAAATATCCCTATATATAGTTATAGAATTGTAATGAAAATATGAAAGAAATAATACAACTTTGAGAGAAATTATTTTATTTAAAAATGCCTTTAGGCCTTGGCCTTTGGCCTTGATGTTTTCAACATGGATTCGTGTTGGAAAACTCCAAAGCCAAAGGCCAAGGCCTAAAGGACTTTCTAAATAAAACAATTTCTCTCAAAGTTGTATTATTTCTTTCATATTTTCATTACAATTCTATAGCTATATATAGGGAGATTTACTCCTTAAATTACTCTATGAATTAAACATTCTTTGATTTATTGCTTGAATTAAGGATTACTTATTTTACTCATTGAATTAAGGATTCCTTATTTTTCTCCTTGAATTAACCCTTAAATTAAGGATGACAACTCCTTGATTTACTCCTTGAATTAAGGAGTTGACACTCCTTAATTTACTCCTCAAATTACTTCTTAATTTTATCTCCAATAGTACCTGATTGCTGGTTTAGGTAGAGAGTATGAAAGTGTTGTGTTAACTTTATTAGCTTGGATGCAAAATGAGTCGATCTCATTATATGATGCTTCTTCTTTACTACTCAGTCATGAAGTTGGCTTGAGACTAAAAATGAGGTTAATATAATGATAAGTATACGTATCACAACAAGTATATGTATGCATAGAGATTATAATATTAAAAACTAATTTTTAAAACTAAAAAAAATCAAATTTTGTGTGTTTTTATATTTTAAGAAAAATTAAAAGAAATAAAAATAATTAATTAATTGAGATTAAATAACTAAAAAAATACTTAATCCTCCAATTTTTTAAACATATGAATCACTAAAATCTTTCCAATATAATTATCAATCAATTACATAATCAATTGAATCTTAATTAGCATGTATTTCTCTTTCAAGTAAACTACACACCATATAGTAATTAACTTAATCACAATCTTATGTCAATTAAATTACATACTACTCATTTAGCTTATCATTTATATATCACATACATAAGAATTATACATATCTACCTAAAAACTATGCATGTTATTTAATCAAGACAAACAATAAAATAATTCTCTCAAATTTATTTAATTACCTTTATAGATCAATTATTGGCCAAACAATTCATAGCAAAAAAAAAGAACAAATTAAATAATATAATTAAATTGAAATCATAATTGGGGTAAAATATTAGATCATCATATGGTAAAAATTGGGTTCATAAGATCCCTAGATTAATAAATTAACTAGACATAATTTTGTTTATAAAACTCATATTTTTCATAAAAAAAGACATAAAAATTGATAAAGAAAAGAAAAGAAGAATAAATACAATCAATCTCTTGAATTGTAGCACAAATTTCCTTTTGAGTCTCCATCAAAATTGTATCTTCTGTTGATTTTTTTAAGTTTTCCTCTCTTCTTAGCTCCAAAATATGATAAAAAGTATGTTAATTTTGGCTTATTAGGGTTTATGGGAAAATTAGGAGGTTAAATTAAACTTAGGTGAAATTTAGACCTTTAGATTAGCTTCAAATCAAATACTGAGATGAAAAAAATGAAAAACTAATAGCACCAGTCAATAGAAGCACGTGACGTAGCACATAGGATTTATTGGCTGAATTAAAGCGTCTGTGTGGCAGGAGAACTGGTTTCAATCAACGCAGGCTGAGTCATCTATGCATGGCGTAATGTGATTGGTAGTTATAGATGGCCTAGCACACAAGTTGAAATAATGGGCAAATCAGATGGTGACGCGTGGCAAGCACGTTGACCAAGCGACAAACTTAGAACAAACACCGTGGTGACACGTGGCATAATGCTACATCATTGGACACACACGACGTTGCATAATTCACTCTCTCCAGTAGCGTGGCATCCACGTGACTTGCCTGATCAGCTCCCATGCTTGTGTGGCATGCATGTGACAACTTCTAATTGGTTATATAGTAAAAATTCATAAAGTATGCATAAAAATTCTAAAAATTATATTTTTATCCTTTTTTACTAAAAAAATCATATTTTAATATTTTTAACTCCAAAAATACTACTTATTGAATAAAAAGAACAAATATTAAGGAGAAAAATACATTGATGATTCTACTTTCATAGAGTCGTCACTTTTCCATCAGCTAATTTTGCTCACCAAGCTCAAAATTCTCTTACAAATGAGAATAAAAGTGCACCTAAGGTTTTTGATTCTAATTCTACCTTTCCACAAGCTCAACAACAATTGATGAATTATGGAGGTTTTCCTATGGAATATCCTATGTAGTATGGTTATCCTTCTCCTTTTATAATGCCTTGTAAAAAATTCTTTTGAGGAAAAGGTAGAGGTAATGGAGGTTGTGGTCCTCATAACATTGGTAATAGACATTTATGTCAACTTTGTGGAAAGTTAGGCCATCTTGTGAATCGTTGCTAGTTTAGGTTTGATCCAAATTTTTAGTCCTTTACTCAGTCATCTAATAGTGGATCTAGTTCATCAAACTCTTCCACCTCTACTAATTCTTCATTTCACACTGATAATTCTTAGGATAAAGTCACAAATCCTAATCCTTATACTCATCCTAATTCATTTACTTTTTTTTATTGTTTAAATAAGTTATCAGTCTTCCACACATCCACAATTTCCTATGAATTATTTCATGGTAGTTTATCACCCTTCTCCTAATCTAGGACCCTCATATAGTCAAAGTGTACCTCAATACATGGTCCTATGCATGATAGGAGCTCCTGAGGTAATGCTTGAGCCTTTCTAGCATTCTAACTCAATAGCTTCTCACCATGTTATAATTGATCTTGTTAATATGTCCTTGTCTCAGCCTTACAAAGGCAATGACCAGCTGGTTGTTGGCAATGGTAAGGACATCTCTATCTCTAGCATTTTTTCTACCTTTCCTACTTGTGATAATAGTAAAAGACAACTATTTTTGAAGAACATCTTACACGTTCCTTTGCATAATTTAACAAAGGAAATTATGTTTATTTTGAGTTTCATTCTCATTCCTGTTCTGTGAAGGACAAGGAAACTCATAAGGAGCTTCTCAAGGGTACACTTCATGATGGCCTTTATGTTTTCAAACTTGACATGAAGAGTAGTCCTGCTTCTGTTTCTTCTCTTGGTAATTCTTCACAAATGTTTGTAAATGCTACAATAACTTCAATTCCTACACTACTTATAGATTTTACTAATGGTATTTATTTGTGGCATTAATGTTTGGCTCATGCCTCTGTACCTATAATGAAGAAGCCTTTATCATTTGTAATATCTCTTTTTTTATAGTAAAACTAGTTCCTTTATCTATTTAGCTTGTCAAATGGGGAAATTTTACAAAATTCCATTTCTCACCTCCCCTAATTGTTCTATCGAACCTTTAGGCATAATTCATTTTGATATTTGGATGTTTCTTGTGACATCAGAAAATGAATATAAGTATTATGTGCATTTCACAATGAATGATCTCGATTTACATGATTTATTTTCTTAAATCTAAGAGTGGAGTTTATAATGCTTTTCTATAATTTAAAGTTGCTATTGAATTGCAATTAAATTCTAAATGCTAAATGTTTCAATCTGACTAAGGAGGTGAGTTTCAAGCCTTAACATCTTTCTTTGTTTCTTTTGGAATTGTGCATTGCAGTTCTTGTCCAGCCATCCATGAACAAAATGACTCGATTGAACGTAAACATAGGCAAATAGTAGATCAAGGATTGTCATTTGCTAGCTCATGCATCTATGCCATTAAATATTTTGAATAACGCTTTCTATACAAAAATTTATGTTATCAATAGGTTTCCTAATCCTCTAATTACTCATTAGTCACTATTGTTTAAGTTGTTTCATGTCTAGCTAGATTATTCTAGTGATTAGTGCAAAACTGTAAATGTATAGTATCGTATTTTTTAATAAAGTGATAAGAAGAGTATTATCCTCAGGGATTGATAACTTATTTTTAATAAATACCAAAATTATGATAATCTTGATTTTATCTAGAGAAGTTTGTTGTATTTAAAAATTAAAATAAATAAATTTAAAGAAAATGCGCAAAAGAAAATAAAAAAATTGTTCGAAAATTAAATTAATGGGAAGAAGTTTTTTAGGAAATTGATTTGACCTAATCCATTACTATGTTTTACTCATCTAACTAATTAAATTTAATTATCTCTTTTTGTTAGCAATATCAAAAATATCTAAAAGACTCTTTAGATAGTCAATTGGAAATAATCTTCTTCATTAATTTACACAAGATTATGTAATTTAATAAATCAAGAAAATATTAATGCCAATGATTTTTAAAACTATACAAGTTCATACAAATCCTTCGATTTCTATATTTACTTATGTCGAAATATTTTAGATCTATTCTTTAATTCTCTCTTTCGATACTAAATCATAAGAATAAAATAATCTAATTAATGAACAGTAAATTAAAAGCATTAAAAATATTACATCTTTTTACTAGAATAAAAATAAATTAATTTATATTAAAAATTAAATTAAACATAAACAAATTTACAATACTTATATGAAAGAAATTGAAAAAAAATTGACTCGCAAAAAGAATATACTTTCGCCTTAATTTTTTTACAAGAGAAATTGAAATAAAATTGACTCGTAAAAGTAATCACTTTCGCCTTAATTTTGTGTAGCTGATCTCCCTCCTTTCTCTCTTCGTTTCTGCACTGCTCTTTCTATATATATATTTTTTTCCCTCCGCGGCTGTTCCTGCGTTCCTCTTTGCTTCTTTCCGATTTTTTTTTCTTTTTATTTCTCCATCTTTTGCTGGCCACGATCCTCCTTTATATATATATATATATATATATATATATATATATATATCAATTGCCAGCTCTCGTCTCCCTTCTTACTTATATATCTAAGTCTCTTTTTTATTTTTCTTCTCTCCATCTTTATATATATATATATATATATATATATATATATATATATATAATATATCTCCATTATCCTCGACAGCTTTAATTTCTTTTCTTTTACTCTCTCTTTATATATATATATATATATATTAATTTAATTTAATTTTAATTTAAAAATTCTTAAATAATATCTTCTAATTTTTAAATATGTAATAAAATTTAAATAATAATAATAAATTCTAAAATTAATATAAATAAATAAAATTAGATTAAAATTTAAAGTTAAAAAATGATAAATTATATCAAATTATATAAATAATCTTTATTCAATATTTTTCTTACATTACACCTTTTAATGATCATAAGCTTAAGTCAAGTCATAAAAGTTATAAATGCTTAGATGTTAACGGTAGATTGTATTTCTCAAAGCACGTAACCTTTAAAGAGTCCATTTTCCCTTTCCTAGTTAGTTTGTTCCTACATCTTCAAATGCAGGTCCTTCGTTGGTTAGATTAGTGCTTTCTATTACTTGTAATTTTTCAAATCTAAGTCCTGGTACTTTATCTCACAATAATGTTGTTTCCACTCCTATTTCCTCTGATGTTTCTACTATTAGTCTTTCTCCTTCAGCCATGTTAACTTCTTCTAATGTGTCTTCTACTTCTCAAGTTATTGTTCTATCAATTTACAAGTTTTAATTGATGTTTCTACTGCCTCAGTTATTCCCTTAATTATTCATCCCACTTCTTCTAATGTGTCTTCTGCCTCAGTTATTTCCTTAATTATTCATCCCATTACTTTCAGAGGAAAATGTTGGAATTTTTAAGCCAAAGGCTTTTACTATGACTATGTGCATCATTGAGCCTAAGATTATTAAACAAGCCTTAGGTCATGTTGGTTAGAGGAAATCAATGTAGGATGAATTTGATACATTGGCTCGAAATTAAACGTGGGTATTAATTCTTAAACCAAACAATAGAAAGATCATTGGATCTAAGTAGAATTGGAGAGTTAAGAAACTTAAAGATCACTTAATTGATAAGTTGAAATAATGTGTTATAGCTCAAGGCTTTGATCAAATTCCTCCATTTGATTTTCAAGAGACATTTAGTCATGTTTTGAAGCCTATTACAATTTGGTTTATCATCTTAGTTTCTCTCTCCAAGCAATGGAAGCTCTACCAACATGATATAAACGATTCCTTTCTTAATGGCTGTTTGGAAGAGGAATTTTTCATGATGCAACTTTCTAGTTTTGAGCATTCGGTCTATCCAAATCATGTTTGTAAAATGTAGAAAGAAATTTATGGTTTGAAGCAAGCCCCAAGAACTTGGTTTGATACACTTGCACAAGCTCTTTTGAGAATAAGATTTGTTAAATTTGTGACTAATACTTCATTGTTTGTTTGTTTCATTGATTCTAGTATAGTCTATCTCATTGTTTATGTTGATGACATTGTTATTATTGGTAAGGATAAACTTGAAGTTCAAGAATTTATCCACTTGTTAAATGAAAAGTTTGATCTAAAGTATACGGGATACTTGCATTATTTCTTGGTGTTGAGGTCACCAAGTTAGTTAAGGGTGATTTGGCCTTGTCTCAAACAAAATAGATTTAAGAATCGTTGGTTAAATCTCAGATGGATCAAACTAAACCATCTTATACACCAATGCTCATCTTGATGAACCATTGTATGCTAATCCCATGTTTTATAGGAGTATTATGGGTGCTCTTTATACATTACTCTCACACGACTTGACATTTCATATGTTGTTAACAAGACTTTTCAATTTATGATAGCTCCAAGGGAAAGCTATTGGCTTGCTGTTAAACATATGGGTTGATTGAGGTATTTACATGGTACAATTAATTATGGGCTTATCTTCAAACCTTTAAATTGTGGTTTGATTTTTTAAAAAGTAAAGGGTGGTATCAAGAAGCAACATAGAGGCTGCGTATAAAGCCCTGGACAGCGCAGCCATTGAGATTTTTGGGTTGCAATCCTTGTTATCTGAGTTATAAATTTCTTGTTCCCATGCACCTAATCTATGGTGTGGAAAATTAAGTGCATCGTCTCTTGTAGTAAATCCTATTCCTCATGCTCGGAGAAAGAATGTTGAGATAGACATGCATTTTTTGCGTGAGAAGGTTCAATTTAAATGGTTTTCCATTTAGCACATTTCTTCTAGTGAGCAACCAACTGACATTTTAATTAAACCCCTTGCCATTCAGCATTTTCTTCATAATCGTTTCAAACTCAACATTCTCCAGTTCCTCTAAGTTTGATGAAGGGTAATGAAAGTATTCTAGCTTGTGTACAAGCTCATGCAATTAGTGCATTTTGCAGTGCAAATGTAGATATTTTTTGTAAGCCTTTCAACAAAACAAATGTGCATTGTAAGGCTTCTAGTAAGGCAAAGCAACACAATTGATCATATGGCTTGTATGCTTACAAGAAAAGGTATGAACAATGTAAGGCTTCCACTTGATCTTGCCTGCTCACTAAGACTGGTGTAAGGTAAATGCAATTCAACCCAATGCATGGAATTGGTTCCCAAAGTTTGTTATCCAGCTCACCAATAAGCTTTGTTTTGCATTCGTGATTATCTTGATTTTCATTTGTAATGTTGAGCTTGAATGAGAATTAGTAGCATCATTTCAAGATCTTCATCTTCTTGTCATATTCACATTTTCTTGCTTCAAGTGTTCTTCATTTTGTTTTAACAAGTTTCACGAGTTCGAGACTATAATAGATAGATGAGCATATATGACTATGATGTATCCATTGGGCCTCTCCAATTGAAAACCAAAGCCAAATGAGCTCTTATGTACCAATGTAGAAGCCCAACACTGAAAGGAACCGCACTGAGATGCCCTACCATATTGATCGATACTAACTCTCACATTCACAAGACCATCTTCTTTGGCCAAATATCCCTTTCAAATCAAAGCTATCTCCATCTTTATGTCAATAATTGTTGTGAGTTTTTACGAGTCAATGAGCTCCCAACATAAAAGATTAACTCATTGGTCGAGGTTGATTCATGTACTTATAATTCTATGCTCACATTTTCACTTTATTAAAGTATGAATTGTTTTCTTCACTTTTAAACGTGATGTCAAAAAATATATATTAATTTCAAATTTTTGAATAATTTCTTTTTGCAAATGAGATAGTGTTAGTTCGGACATATAACTTGATTGCAAATAAAACAATTACTTCTCAACAGAATTGAATTAAAATCAAGAATGTATAGTAATATGGACCGACCGACCGACCTAGTTATTTATTTATTCACCCAATTAACAATCAAAAAGCAATATTAAAATGGTTTAGTCTGCAATTTCTTGTCGCTCAAAAAGTGCTCTATCAGTTGGAAAGCCTGCTTTGGGGCAAAAAGTGGTACTTCATGTCCTGCTCCTCTAATGCTAACAAACATAAGCCCCTTGTATTCAACTGTCCACCCTCCAACCTATTATTAAAAAATATGAAATTTAATAAAAGTGCTTCTCATAGAAGAAGAAGAAGAAGAAGAAGAAAAAACCCTTTTGAACCAAAGAATGATACCTGTTTGTAACTATACCAAGGACTCCAATCTTTAATAACTTTTAATCCAAGTTTTTTCAAAGTATATCTAGTTGCTGTTACTGGAATTCTTCCATCAGTGTCTCCACTGTATAGATAAAGAGATTTTTATATTTACATATAGAAAATCATAATCAATAAGAAATGAAAAAAATAAATAAATAGAACAATTGATTTTACCTATAAACCCATATGCGGAGACCACCATCTATAAGCTTTCTAATTATAGGAAGCACTGAACCTGGTGCATCCTTCCAGAATGTGATATTATCACTATTCAAAACCAATCCAATTAATCCCAATTTTAGTTTTTAATTTATTAATTAATAACTGAGGCTATTATTGGTAATTAATATTTTACCTGCAATGAGTCCATTTATAAGGAATTTTAGTAATATTTGCATGCAATGCTTTTTGAACATCAGGCCTATTAAAATAGGCCTCAGCATAATTTGTCACACAAGGATCATAACCTGCTGGTCTCCTTAGCCTTCCACCCTGCCAATGCCAAATCTCTTAGTCTCGTTTTTTTATTATTTAAAAAAATAAATTCATTTACATGCTCTAAATTAGCACCGGCTAGTTAATTGGCATACTATAAATATTACACCATATATATAGCTTGAGTTATGTAACTCATGTCTAGTTCAAGTTATAAATGACACACTTTTGGAGATATATATGACCAAAAATATTTCAAAATTGCGTGTATAATACACAACCTTTACATATATAATTTTACATAGCTTGTACACGAGTCATATACAACTTGTACATATTTGTACATAAGTATATGCATAGCATGTAAATTTATATGGCAAAAAAAGTATGCATGATTTTGTCCAATTGTTTTCCTAAATATAGAAAAAAAAAACCCGCTATTTTGGAGCCTTTGATGTATAGTTATGTCTATTTCTCACAGCTTACATGTGTACCCAAATTAAATTATATATATATATTTATGTAATTATTGAGGAAATAAGTCACATATCGACAAGAGAGAAGACATCATTCGTTTACATGAACTTGTTTGAGTTAAAAATGACAGCATAAATCAAATTTATTTTATAAAATATATAGTAGCAATATCAAAACTAATTACATTAAAGAATTTATATTAATTAAATAATTAAAGAACTCACAGTTTTTAAAAACCAATGAGGAAGAGGCCTTAAGGTAGTGGTATTAGTACTGACACAGTTTGGGGTGTATAAGCTGTACATGTCAATGATCTTGTAAACATCATAGTACTTATCAAGAAATTTATCACACTGTTTTGATATATTTACTTCAGTACTGAAGTTGCAATGGTTCTTAATATCATCGTATAACCCATCTGATATAACTGCATGATCCCAAGCATAATCAATCATTCCCTTTTGATCTGTTTCATCATCCATTAGTGCATTTCCTATCTGTGCATTATAATTAATTAATTACTATATATTGTTAGCAAAACATGCCTTCTCAAAGACATATTCATTTTCAACATGCACGAACAAAAATATGAATAAATGACACAGTACGTTTAAGCATTAAATAGTTGGTTTTGAAGTTTTGGTGAACATGATTCTTCAAGACATGATACATGCAAAATTAAACCAGCTATTTTGAAGTATTAAAACATTATTTTATGGATATATAATAATAATAATATTGTATGCTTTTATTGGATATTAGTCTTTAATTCAAGGAATAAAACAAGTACCTTAATTCAAGGAATAAAACAAAGACCTTAATTCAAGGAATAAAACAAAGAATCTTTAATTCAAGGAGTAAAACAAGGAATCCTTAATTCAAGGAATAAAACAAGGAATCCTTAATTCAATGAGTAAAACAAGGAATCCTTAATTCAATGAGTAAAACAAGGAATCCTTAATTCAATGAGTAAAACAAGGAATCCTTAATTCAATGAGTAAAACAAGGAATCCTTAATTCAATGAGTAAAACAAGGAATCCTTAATTCAATGAGTAAAACAAGGAATCCTTAATTCAATGAGTAAAACAAGGAATCTTTAATTCAATGAGTAAAACAAGGAATCTTTAATTCAAAGAGTAAAACAAGAAATCTTTAATTCAAGGAGTAAAACAAGGAATCCTTAATTCAAAGATTAAATCCAGGAATCCTTAATTCAAAGGTTAAATCAAGGAATGCTTAATTCAATGAGTAAATCAAGTAATGCTTAATTTAAAGAGTAATTGAAGGAGTAAAATTTCTCTATATATAGCTATACAATTGTAATGAAAATATAAAGAAAATAATACAAATTACAGACCTCTTTTGTGTAGAGTTATTTCTTGTTTTTCAACATGGTATCAAAGTAGGAAAATTAACTTGCTTCTGCTTTATTATTATCTTAGCATCTTCAATCTTTGAAATGGTTGAAGACAAGTTGCTAGGATCAAAAGCTGAAAGTTCATCGGTGCTTTCCTTCATGAATATGCATGGGGTGGATGTCAACCTAAATCAAAGATTAAACTCAGTCTTGTTGAATGAGTTTAATTACTTGCCTTGGTCAATAGCAGTGTCTCTGGCTTTAGGTGAAAGGTCCAAGTTAGGGTTCATAAATAGAAGCATCGAAGTACATGATGTTTCCTCACCAACCTATGAATCATGGCTTAGCAAGGATCAACTGGTTATGTCATGGCTTCTAAATTCCATGGAATGTAAATTAGTTGAAATATTCAGTTACTCTGAATCTGCATACCAACTATGTGAGACGGTCAAGGAAATGTATGGCAGTCAAAACAATGTTGCATGAGTTTTTAAATTAAAGAAGGACATCTAAGATCTACAACAAGATGGAAAGCCTTTTGTACAACTCTTAGGAAGCATGAAAAGCATGTGGAATAAGTTGGAAATATATCGTTCTCATACAACCGATGTAGCTCTGCTACGAAAGAAAGCGGAAGAAGATAAGATATTTCAATTTCTGTCCAGTCTCGATTCAACATATGAAGATATATGATGCCACATACTCATAAATATTGAATTTCCTTTCTTCACCAATGTATGCACGACAATTCAATGTGGTGAAGTAAGAAGGAAAGTCATGAACAAGGGTACAATGACTAGTACACCTGAGGGAAGAGCCTATCTAACCAATGAGAGGAAGTACAAAAGGAAGCATCCAAACTTGAAGTGTCAACACTGAAACTATACAGGCCATGTTAAGGACACATGTTGGATTCTACATCCAAAATTAAAAGCCTGATTTTATAAAGGACAAAGGTTTTAAAAAAGTGAATCATGCTACACATTGTGCAAATCATGCTTTTGCCTCTACCTCTAATGGGTCTGATCCATTAAAGAACTTCACAGGGAATCTAGCTGAACTCATGAATGAGTTTATATTGTATCTTCAAAGCAAGATAAGAGAAGTTAGAATTGACTATGTGGATAGCATAGAAGAAGGAAACTGGACAACATTGCTAGGCAAGTTTACAGGTTTCTTGGCAGATACAAAACTCATACCACAAGAGGACATGCAAGGTATCATAAAAGCCTTTAAAACTACTCTTAAAATAAATATATTGCATGATTTTTGGGTTATTGATTCAGGTGTCACAGATCATATGACTAACCATGTGTCAAAGTCTCATAAGTTTGAAAAATTAGCAAATCCTTCTCAAGTTTCAATTGTAAATGGTGAGAATGTAAAGGTTTTAGGAAATGAAAAAATAAAATTAATGTCAGATGAAATTGAGTCGATGGTTTTATATGTACTTTCCTTTCCCTTCCAACTTCTGTCTGTAGGAAAAATCACAAATACCTTGAATTGCTTAGCCATTTTTTCAGGATTATGCCACCAAAAAGACGATTGGTTAAGGGTTTTACTTAGATGGTCTCTATTACATATCCAAGAGCAATCCGAGAGGATTTCAAGCCTAGTTTAACCCTATCCGAGATAATCAATTGTGGCATCAACGTTTAGCTCACCCTTCTCCACCAATTTTGTCAACTTTATTTCCAAACTTAGAAAATGATGCAATTGCATGTGAAACTTGCCACTTGTCTAAGGCTACTAGATTGCCTTTTCTAGGGCTAGTAAGTGTTTTGAACTAGTTCATTCAGATGTATAGGGAACAACTAATGAATCTTTTGATGGTTATAAGTATTTTGTGATTTTTGTTGATGATTTCTCTCGAGTCATATGGTTGTATCTTTAAAAGTCTAAGAATGAAATTATGGAAGTATTTAAGGACTTTCATAACTTTGTTAAAAATCACTTCTCCTCTAAAATTCAAACCTTAAGGTCTGACAATGGCACTGAATACATGTCTTATATCATGAAACAATATTTGAGCATTCATGACATTATGCATCAAACAAGTTGTGTTGGCACACCTAAACAAAATGGTGTAGCTGAGCGCAAAAAATGGGACTTACTTGAAAAAACTAGAGCATTAATGCTACAAATGAATGTACCAAAGAGATTATGTTCCCAAGGGGTTATGACAGCTGCTTACATCATCAATAGATTACCCAGCCGAGTCTTGGATTTCAAGTCTCCTCTAGAGGTCATGAAAGGAAGGAAAATTAACCTCTCACACCTTAGAGTCTTTGGCTGCATCTGTTTTGTACATATTCAATCTCATCATCGAGATAAATTGGATCCTAGAGCTGTTAAATGTATTTTTCTTGGTTATTCATCTACACAAAAGGGATATAAGTGTTATGATCCCCAACATAGGAGATTAATTGTGTCTAAAGATGTTCAATTTTATGAAACTAACCCTTTTTTCAGTAAGTCACATGAAATCACATGTTAAGGAGATGACATCTTGGATATGTCTCCATTACCAAGAATTGAACTTGAGGCTCCACAATAACAAGATCCCAACTATGTCAAAATTGATGCATCTCTCACTAAAAGTAACAATAAAGGGTCTCGTCTTGATGGTACACTGCATGAATATGGTGACAATCAAGATGATCCTCACAATATGGTACACGATGTGAACGAGTGTGAGATAACTCCTTCTACTCCACGACGTAATCCAATGCATGTTAGGCAACCTCCCACAAGACTTCAAGACTTTTTCACCTACAAACCCACACATCTCATCTCAAATTATATGTCATATAAGAGAGTGACACCAGCCCATACTGCATTACTCAGCACTATATCAAGTTACAATGAGCCTCAAAACTTTCATGAGACCAACAACCAAGAGGTGTGGAAGGAAGCCATGCAAGAAGAACTTAAAGCTTTAGATCAACACAACACATGGAGAATCACCAAACTTCCAAAAGGCAAGAAAGTCGTGGGTTGTAAATGGATCTCTAAGCTCAAATTCAAGTCAGATAGATCAATTGAGAAGTATAAAGCAAGATTGGTGGCTCGGGGATTCACTCAAACATTCGAGATGGATTACAAAGAAAAATTTACACCTGTTGCAAAAATGAACACAGTAAGAGTGCTACTGTCCATAACTGTAAACAGGGGGTGGTCCATGTACCAAATGGATGTGAAACATGCATTCTTGCATGGTGATCTCAAAGAAGAAGTCTATATGAAATTTCCACCCAGGCATCCTCAAAGCAATGAACTGGATTTAGTGTGCAAATTGCACAAATCCATTTATGGTTTGAAATAGTCCCAACGAGCTTGGTATGCCAAGCTAAGCTCAGTTTTCACTAGTGTTGGTTTCAAAAGCAGCAATGTCGATTCCTTACTATTTGTTCGCATAGGAGCTATGGGAAAATTAGTTATGCTGATTTATGTAGATGATCTAATAATTATAGAAGATAATGCTAACGAGATTTTGAACCTCAAACAGTCCCTCAAACAAAAGTTTGCAATTAAAGACCTTAGGATATTGAAGTACTTCCTTAGTATAGAAATGACAATCTCGCATAAGGGACTCTTTCTTAACCAAATGAAATATGTTCTAGATTTGCTCAAGAAAGCTAACATGAGTGATGCTAAACTAACCATTACCCCTCTTGACAGCACGCCACTTACGAATATAAGTTATTACCAGCGA
Source organism: Hippophae tibetana (assembly GCA_037013495.1). Classification (NCBI taxonomy): domain Eukaryota; kingdom Viridiplantae; phylum Streptophyta; class Magnoliopsida; order Rosales; family Elaeagnaceae; genus Hippophae; species Hippophae tibetana. The sequence goes on from CM072802.1 coordinate 49,601,155, forward strand.
ATGGTTGGTAAGTTGATCTACCTAACAATCACCAGACCAGACCTGACATCACATATTATGTAAGTATTGTGAGCCAATTCATGCACTCCCTGACACTTGATAATTTGACTCTTGTTAAAAGGATCTTACGCTACTTAAAAGGATCAGTGGATCGTGGTATCATCATGAAGAAGAATGACAACACATAAATCATGGGGTATTATGATGCTGGTTGGGTAGGGAATGCAATTGATCGTAAGTCCACCACTGGCAACTGTACATTTTTCGGTGGAAACTTGGTCACATGGAAGAGTAAGAAGCAAATTGTCATCGCCAGATCAAGTGCCGAAGCTGAGTATCGTGCAATGGCTTCAACTGCGTGTGAGTTGATATGGTTTAAAGGTCTTCTGTGTGATTTAGATGTTCCTACAACTCTTCATATGTCCTTATTTTGTGACAATCATGAAGCCATACATATAACATCAAACCCAGTGTTTCACGAGAGGACGAAACACATTGAAGTTGATTGTCATTACATTCGTGAACAAGTTCAATCACAGGTGATTCAGACACATTATACAAGAAGCTTCAACTAACTAGTTGACATCTTTACCAAGCTCTTGGCTTCTCATCAATTTCAACGACTTCTGTCCAAGCTTAGATCCATAAACCTTCTGGATCCAGCTTGAGGGAGAGTATTGGATATTAGTTCTTAATTTAAGGAATAAAATAAGGACCTTAATTCAATGAATAAAATAAGGACCTTAATTCAATGAATAAAATAAGGACCTTAATTTAAAGAATAAAATAAGGAGCTTAATTCAAGTAATAAAACAAGAAATCCTTAATTCAAGGAGTAAAAAAAAAGAATCCTTAATTCAAAGAGTAAATCAAAGAATGCTTAATTTAAAGAATAATTGAAAGAGTAAAATTTTCTTATATATAACTATACAATTGTAATGAAAAAATAAAAAAAATAATATAAACTATAGAGCTCTTTTGTGTAAAGTTATTCTGTGTAGAGTTATTTCTTGTTTTTTAACAGTTTTGGAAATTATAGCTCACCATAAACCCTTTGAAATTGATATAATCTGCCATGGAAACAAACTTGTTCTTGTCAAAAATGACCTCCGAAAGTTGTGGAACATAATGCCCTGAAGAAGTACAATAGTAATTACAAAAACACATATCTGCATGTATATAACATTATGACATATGTATACAACATTGTTGTATATAAAAATTTAGGGGTCAATAAGTGATACGCCTAACAAATTAAAGGGGTTCATTTATGAAATGAAGAAATTAAAGGGTTTAATTTTGTTAATTACCTGCATAGCTTTCTCCGGCAATGTAGAAATCGTGTGACTTGTATTGTGGAAATCTTCGAAACCAGTTGATCAGAAATATGTATGAATCACTTGCTAAAATTTTATTGGATAAAAAATAAGAGTGTAAGAGGAATTGACCAAATTAATTAAAGATATAATTTTTTATATTTATTATAAGGTATTGATCCTTAGAAATAAAAATAAAAAATAAAATAAATAGTATAAGGTATTGATGATACATATAGATTAATTTTATTTATTTATTGTGAACTCGATTAGAATTACCAGTGATATTGTCCCCAAGCTCCTTCAAGTCATTGCTAGTATTTGAATAAGAAAACCCAACTCCAACAGGAGACTCTAAAAACAATAGATTGGCAGCTAAAACAAACAAAAACAAAAAAATGAATTTTTGAAATCATAATCTTGTTTTGGAAAATTTATTTTTGAATCATAAGCGAAAGAGAACCTTAATTTTTAAAATAATATAATTACCATTGTTCCATGTATAAGGATTGAATTTCAGCTTTGGTTTGCTGCCTTTTTGAGGAAAAAAAGGGCCAAGCTCTTCTGCTGCTCCGTATCCAATTGAGGAACATCCAGGGCCTGAAATATAATGTTGCCATCAAAACAAAAATTTAAATGGGTAATTTCCGGTCTATTAGACATTCCTAAAATAACAATTTTTCGTTACATAATTTGTGTTACAATTATAAATAATATGATACATAATTATTATTTAAAATAATATAACCTAATTTTTTAAACTTATATTTATAAATAAGTGTCACATAAGTTGTGTGATAGATAATACAACTTGTAATAAATAGACTTTTTCTTACTAAAATAAGGAGTACTATTCTCGTAAAAAAAAATAAAAAAAATACACATTTTAGTTTATATAAGTCTAAATTTAATTGAAATTCCCATCAAATGAATATACAAGTAATTGAATGTTTTGAAGAAATTTCTTAATTTCTTATATTACTTAATATTTATTAGTTGGATTATAATGCAATGACATTTTTTTTGTCTGCATTTAGGTGGCTTTAATTTGAACCACACCCGTGTGAAAATGTTTGTTTAATTAAAAAATAACATGCATGGTTGTAGTCTAAGTGACACCAAAGTATGGGAAGTGTAAACTTAAAGTTAGAGGTTGTATGTAAGCTTTGGAATATTATTTAAAAACATGTTTATCTAAAAACAATATTTATATCCATAAAACATATAAACAATTAATATGCGAAACAAATAAGAGAATATCCTAATAATCTATTTTTAAACGCAATTATTCTGGTTGTTAAAAGAATCTTATTATTTTAATAAGAAAGTTATAACTACAGAATCTATATTCATAATTCTCTAACCAAAAAAAATATTATGCTCCTGATTTTATTCATATATTTAGTTCAATAAGATATTTAGATGCACATATACTGAATGATAATATCACTTTAATCTTTTATGTATGATCATGGAACAAGAAAATTCATATATGATTTAAATGGCAATTTCCACACCACCAGCCATATATCAACACAATCATGACATAGAAAAACATTTGTTTGATTGAAAATTAATTGCTAATTTTTGCATATTTATTAAAAAAAAAAAAACAAACCCAATTCTCACTTAATTATTGATTTACTAGTTGATTTGTAACGTAAAGATATATGCTCTTTTATGCACGGAGGGAGGGTAAGTTGGAACATTGTCATTAATTGTATGTTTGGTGTATAGAGTAATTTTTATTTAAAAAATAATAATATTATTGATTTCTAAATGATTAATTTAAGATTTAATTAGTTAAAATTACCTCCGTTAAGCCAAAGAAGAAGAGGTTTTTCTTGAGGATTCTTTATAGCTTCAAAGAACCAATAGAAAAGTGCTCTTCCATGGCTTTCATTAACTTTAATATAACCTGCATATTGCTTGAATTTCACCAGTGGCTGACCTGGAAGCCTTATCACTCTATCTGCTTCTTGTTCAGCTTTGACAATATCAGAACTGATTTTAGCACAAGTAATTAAAGTACTTTTGGACAAAGTGATTATAAGAGTCAAAAGCAAAAGATGAAGAATAACCAGATGATTCAAACCCATTAAGACCTCAAATTAACTATATCTCTCTCCCTTACACAATCAATCTATAGACAAAGAGAAATAATAACTTTTGAGAAGGGAATAAAAGATAGATAGGAAATAGGAACTATTGTGGTTTTTATATACATATAGACTATAGAGTAAGGATCCAAATTGAAGGACGGATAAGAATAATCTGTATTATTGCTGTTATTTCCTTTAATTTAGACACCCTTTTATAAATTTCAGAGAACAAATGATACTTTACACCTTTTATTCCAAAAGTTGTGGACAAATCTCCTTTTGGAATTATATATGCTTCACAAAATAGTTATCTACTTATCTAGTGGATATATGGGTACGTTTCAATGACAAATATGTTTGAGAAAAGATATTAACAAATCAATGTAGTATAATAAAAATCTAAATCATATTTTTAAATTTAAATTCAATGAATAACTCTTAAATTCAAGAATTTGTTTTTTCAACAAAAGCATATATTCAACGTTTAATAAACTTAAAATATATATTCGGTGACTCTTCGATTTGAGTCTATTTAATGTTAAACATTATCTATTTTTGTTTGATTTGATTTTTTTTATTTAATAATTATTTATTAAATTTAAATTTTAAAATATGATATCATCTACATCATTGATATGGATTATCTTATATTTAAAATGATTTGTTAATATCATTTATTATATGTATTTGTCTTCAAAATAGATCATATAATTTAGACAAATAGTATTAATAAATATAAAAACTTAAATTAATAATTGATTCTTAAAATAAAAAAATTAATTACAATTAAAAATATAAATATCATAATATTGTATTTATTAAAAAATTAAGGTTATTTAATAAAAATATTTATGTAAATTATTTATATCGATAACGATCAAATTAAAATATATGAATAATGTTAGATAATAGTGATACATACCATAACTTATATGTAAAATTATGCTTTGAACATCAAAACATGCTATAGCAATAAATGTGGCACTGATTATTCGAATGATATATCTTCTACTAATTAATGACATAATAATTATTCTATTTAATAATAATAAATATTATTTTCTTTTATATATATATATATATATATGTTTAGGACACCAATATATCAAATCAATTATATTTAATTGTTAAATTATTCACATAGATGAATATGTTATTTTTTTTTTCTTAATTTTAAAAGTTATTAATTAATTTTAAATTTTCATTGTATTTTCAATGTTAATTTAAATTATTATGATTATATTCATTTGTTAATAATATTGATGTATGTTGAATATGAAATATATGTGAAATTGGTAAGTGATTATAAACATGAATATATATATATATTAAGTTGCAATTGGTATGTTACAATAAATATTATTGTATATATTTGTGTATGGTTAGAGATTTGATACAGTGAATATATATGAGTTATCTTGTACCATGGTTTCTTCTTATATTTGAATGACAACTGTCTATATATAGAATTATAGATACACTTGCCATATATGTGATGTTTTTAAGTATACCGATGGAAATAACTATTTGAAATATTTCTCTAAGCGCTAGAATCATTAATTTTTACCTATATAAATAAGAAAAAATGAAGATAAAAATAATAATGATTAAAAAATAAATTGATAAAATAATAAAAATAGTATCTATAAATTTGAAATATAAAAAATAATACACTGTTTATTTCATTCTTTTTTTTTAAAGATTATTAAGATATTATTTTTATTTTTATAAATTTTAGAGATATTATTTTTAGTAACTTATTAAATAAATTTGTGAAATTTTTATGTATATTAATTTTTAAGAAAATATTTAAATAATTAATTTATTATTGTGTTGCTTAAAATGGAGCCAAAGGACTGCATCCTTTGAGACTTTTGACTTTTGAAAAGATATATTGGATTTTATTTTTATTTTTATTTATTTTATAGAGGAAAGGATCTCTTGGATTGGAAAAGGGCACTGTCAATGGCTTTTAATTAACTGATTTCACTAAATTTGAGGAGAGAGAATTGGAATTGAAGCTATATTTTTTTATACAAGGAATTAATAGATTTTAATTTATTATTACAAAATAAAAAACAAAAATAAAAATCTATTCAATAGCAAAAATCAATTCAAAATATAATTTGAATCGGTTAAAAATGTGGTGATTAAAAGGAAAATGAACAAACTTGCATTAATGGAATGGAGTTATATATATAACAAGGAAAGATTTTGCCGTCCATGAGTCAATTGCTTTGAAATTAAACCTTTGAAATCATGCATATGTAGGTGACTATTTTATTTAATTAATTACGTGCCAAATAATTTATATATCTAGAAACTAATCCACCTCAGATTAGCTTTCTTTCTTTCTTTCTTTCTTTCTTTTCAGCCAAATAAATATTTATAATATATACTGATTATGATAAACAACGTTGAAGAGGTTGGGGATTCAATAATACTAAATTTATTAACAGAATGAAAACAACAAAATAATAGTCCAAATATTCTATTTATTATTATTATTTTTAAATATTGTCTAAGTAAGGCTATAACAATAATTGGTTCAAAGTCAAAGATGTAATTGATGTAATCAGAGTAAGTTAATATCGGATCTTAACTTTTGCCTTGCTTCATGCACCTTATCAACGGGTAATAATAATATTATAATTATTTTAATATAATAAGTCAAAAAAGAAAATAAAATAAACATATTTCTGTTAAGCAACAGCAAGATAACACTTAAACCACCCATATAATTAATCCTAGCCTGTATGATTTATTTAAAAGAAGAGGGTAGAGGGAGGGGGAAGGGAAGAGATCGAGAGACAAAATTAACATTGGAACAAGTTTTTTTTTTTTAAATATCAAACATTAATTGTTGCTATTAAAACATATGATTTAAAATAAAAATAAGGTGTCTTAACTCGACGCAACCAAGTGAATCACATTTGAAAGAATGTTGAATACTTTTTAAAACTTTTAAGGATTTGTTATTTAAATGATACTTTTAAAGAATTTGTAGTTGATAAATAATAATAATAATAATAATAATAATAATAATAATAATAATTGTGAAGAGTATAGAGAAATAAGAAGAAATAATGATTTATTGTTGTATTGGTGTGTTTTAGAATGTACATAGAGAACTCTATTTATAGAGTTGTAACAAGAGTAGTACAAGTGAAATAATAAGTGTAGTACAAGTGAAATATTACAAGTGTAGTACAACTGAAATAATGGAAGTATAGTACAAGTGAAATAATACAAGTGTAGTACAAGTAAAATAATACAAGTGTAGTACAAGTAAAGTATAAATGAATTACAATATCAAATATAACTTAACATCCCCCCTCAAACTCAAGGAAGAAGAGAAACAATCAACTTGAGTTTGGAAACTAATTCTTGAAATCTGTCTGGTAGATGAGATTTGGTGAAAATGTCAGCTGTTTGATCTGTGGAGGATATTGATTTGAGACAAACAGTATCTTGAAGAACATGTTGATGAACAAAATGACAATCAATCTCTATATGTTTTGTTCGTTCATGAAATACATTATTGTGAGCAATCTTAATAGCACTATGATTGTCACAATATAAGATAGTTGTAGTTGATTGGAAAACACCCATATCAGCAAGTAACCAATGGAGCCAAAGAAGTTCTTGAGTGGTGTCAGCAAGAGCACGATATTCAGCTTTAGTGCTGGATCGAGAAGTGAGGGATTGTTTCTTGCTTCGCCAAGATATGAGAGAGTTTCCAAGAAAGAAATAATATCCAGTAGTAGAGCGACGATCAGTTAGGTCACCTGCCTAATCAGTATCAGAGTAGGCGGAAAGAAGAAGATTAGACTTGTTGGAGAAGTGGAGACCGTGAAACATGGTGCCTTTGATGTAGCGGAGAATGCGAAGAACCACAGTATAATGGGTAGACCGTGGAGCAGACATGAATTGACTAACCAGATGAACAACATAGGCAATGTCAGGACGAGTGACTATGAGATAAACAAGACTGCCTACTAGTTGTCTGTATAATGTGGCATCTGAGAGAATAGTACCATCCAATGGAGTAAGTTTGACATTGGTTTCTAGAGGTGTTGATGCAGTTTTGCAATCAGTAAGGCCAGCCCGATTAAGAATATCAGATGAGTACTTTGCTTGAGAGAGATAATATCCTTGATAACCAGATGAGATTTCTAGGCCCAAGAAGTAGTGGAGACGACCAAGGTCTTTCATTTCAAATTGATGGCTCAGAAACTGCTTGAGATCAATAATTCCATTAGAATCATTCCCTGTTATGATCATATCATCTATATAAAGGAGTAGAAGTGTTACACCAGTGGGAGTCTTCCTAATAAAGAGACCAGAGTCATAAGCATTGGAAGTGAAACCAAAGTCAGTAAGTGTAGAGCTGAATTTGGCAAACCAAGCCCGAGGAGCTTGTTTGAGGCTATAGAGAGCACGACGAAGTCTGCATACTTGATGAGGTGAATGAGTGTATCCAGGAGGAGGTTTCATATAAACTTCCTCAGTTATGTCTCCATTGAGAAAAGCATTTTTGACATCCATTTGAAACATGTTCCAATTTCGGGCAGTAGCAACAGCAATGATACTTCGAACAGAGGTGAGGCGAGCTACAAGTGCAAAAGTTTCTTCATAGTCGATTCCATATTCCTGTGTAAAACCCTTTGCAACCAGACGAGCTTTATATCATTCCACAGACCCATCTGAATAAGTTTTGATTTTGAAAATCCACTTACAACCAATCAAAGATTTATTGGATGGAAGATCAACAAGATCCCATGTATGTGCTTTTGTTAATGCCTGTAATTCATCTGTCATAGCTTGCTGCCAATGAGGGTTAGAACAAGCTTCTCTATAGTTTTGAGGTTCATGATGAGATAAAATAGTAGAGAAACATTGGTAATCACGAAGATGAAAAGGAAGACTACTTACACGAGTAGAACGATGAAGTGATGACTCTGGACAATCAGGTAGTTGGTCTTCAGAAGATGTTGTTATGGTAGGATCAGCAGAAGGAGCAGACACATCAGGAGAAGTCGTAGTAGAAGATGGTGAGGGTAATGGAGCAATGTCAGGAGGAAATAAATCAATAGTTGGGTCATTAAAAAATGAGAGTGAGGTAGGAGATGAGACATGAAATGAGGAAATAGAGGAAAACATTTTATGTTCCCAAAAGATGACATGACGAGAGATGCGCAATCATTTAGAGATAGGGTCCCAACAACGATAACCTTTGTGTTCTATTCCATACCCTAAGAAACAACAAAGGCGAGCACGAGGTTCTAATTTATTGTGTTCATGAGGGTGAAGAAGAACAAAACAGGCACAACCAAACACTTTGAGCAGTTCATAAGATGGAGAAGTACTATAGAGACGCTCATAAGGGGATTGATTATGAATAATAGGCATGAGAACACGATTGATGGTATAAACAGCTGTAAGAGCTGCTTCACCCCAAAAGCATTCAGGACAAGAACTAGAAATGAGGAGAGTGCGAACAGTATTAAGAATATGTCTGTGTTTTCGCTTAGCTCTTCCATTTTGTTGAGATGTGCCAGGACAAGAATATTGAGAAAAAGTCCCATTTTGTCGAAGAAAATTTAAAAACTTTGTTTCTTTATATTCCATAGCATTATCAGCTCTAAGTACTTTGATATTTTGAGAAAATTGGGTTTTAACCATTTGGGAAAAATCATAATAAATTTTGGGTAATTCAGATCTATGTTTCATGAGAAAAATCCATGTGAATCTTGAATAATCATCAATAAAAATGACAAAGTAAACACATCCCCCCATAGTAGGATGTGGGGATGGACCTCAAACATGAGAATGAATTAAGTCAAAAGGGGAGACAGAAGTAGAATCACTTTTATTAAAACATAAAGCATGTTGTTTTTCCAATTGACAAGGCAAACAATTTACATTATCAAAAATAGAAACATATCCTAATTTACCAGAAGATGCTAAGGGACAAAGACGTCCTATAGACGTATGGCCTAGACGAGCATGCCATAGGTTGATAGGAGTAGTAGAAGCAACAACAGAAGTATGAGGAGAATTGGGTAGATGAAGGTCGATAAGTTTAAATAATCGTCCAACCTTACGGCCTATCCCAAGGATCTGTCATGTCTGTGGATCCTGATGAGCGAAAACCGACATCGTCGATTCTTGCCAATACTTTGGTTTTAATATTTATAAAACTCTCGCAAGTGCACGAATCATTTCGAAGAAAATGATAAGTATACTCCCAAGGTCGATCTAAGGAAGGAATGTATGTGGCTTTTAATTTATTATTCAAACTTCTAAAAACGAAATTAAATCCTAAACATCCTGTCACGATATTTTGGGGTTTTTGTGTTTTTAATCTACTTACATAAAAATAAACATAGATTCAATAAACATTCATGCAAATTTTATCATTTATAATGGCGGAGTATTTATGGATATAATAACTAAGTTAATTATGCTTGCTCATATTATCTAGGTTATTAAAGATATGAATTGATATTTATTGATTTTCCCTTTTTTGTATGAATACCACCTTTGGTGGGGTTAGATATTCTTTGTTAACTAAACAAATCAATTAACACCAATGGGTGGGGTTGATAACTAATTTGCCTAATTAAATTAATTCATTTTTCTAAGAGATTGAAAATGAACCATTTAAATGCCACCTTTGGTGGGGTTAGACAGTTTAAACTTTATCCAAGGTGTCCAAATTAAACCTAAGAATTTAGTTATCCGAGTACTAACTTTCAAGTTTTAAAACCACTACCGAAAACATGTTGTCAATACATTTTCAGATAATAATTCTTATAAAAACTTTTGAAATAGAGCTTCACTCTAACTACCGGGCGATTGTACCATCAAATAAAAGAGCATTACTCTAAATCAGACCGGATAACTAAACCTTAAAATCTAATTTTCAGGTTTAAGTTTGTAATGAAAAATAATATATTTCTCTCTAACATTCTTAATATAAAATCATGAATAAAAATAAAATCAATTCATTTTAGATATTTTTACCTATTTAATATTTCGCAAGCATAACAACGTTATTATTACATCATATTTACTAAACAGCCAGCATAGTTAAATTTAACCACAGAAAAATTAAATATAACATGTAAGAATAAAGCATAAAAATAACTGTAAAGAAAATAAAATCCTTACAGAACTTCGACGCTATTCCCGTAGCTGGAAAACCTTCAAGCGGAATTTGCACTCCCATTTATTGAATCAAAAAGCTAAAATATTACAAAAACATAACTAGTTCTTCCCAAAAAGGGAAGAACTCTAAATCTAAGAGAAATTAACTAAGAAAAGCTAGAAACTAAGAAAACATAAGAAAAACTAAAAATCTAAGAAAAGAGAGAAAGAAAGAGAGAAAAGAATGTATTTGGAGGTTTTGAAGGTGTGTTTTGAAGTGAAGGGAAGGGGGGTATTTATAGGTGAGGATGGAGAGAAAAAATGAGTAAAAAAATGTTAAAAAAATGTAAAAACGCGTATTGGAAATGCTGAGGTCATTAATGACATCATGCTGACGTCATGGGGGCGGCTGCACGTGAAAAATGGGTGTCGGCGCGCGCGGATGAACAGTACCCGTGCGCAGTTCTGCGCGCATGAACAGTACCCGCGCGCGCAGTGCTGCGCGCATGAACAGTACCTGCGCGCGCAGTGCTGCGCGGATGAACAGTGCCGCGCGCAGCTTGGGGCGGAGCTGGGCGTTGGGGCGCGGCGGCACGTTTTTCTCCTTTTTGACATTTTTGTCCTTTTTGACCTATTTTGTCCAATTTTTCCATATTTGTTGACCTTTCTCCATTTATTTATTAATATATTTGTGATGTATTGCTTCCAGTATTCTTCTTTGAGTCTTTAAGTTGCATTTTTAAGCCAAAATACCTGAAAAACAATAAAAATACCCGTGATTCCGAAAAAGACAAATTTATATAAATATATGATAAAACATATAAATATATATATTTTTAATCAATTAATGTGCATAAAATCATGGTTATTTTAGTGCTTTTTGAGCACTCATCAGATCCTACACATGACAACCAAAAGAGGAAAGAGTAATAGTAAGACCAAGTTCACATAATTGACCAACATAGATAAGATTTAGAGTAAGGTTGGGAATATGAAAGGTGTCAGAAAGTGATATAGAAGATGTGGAAACTTGTCCTACAACATTAACATGCATATGTGAACCATTGGTAGTTTGAATTAAAGGTTTGGAGATGGACGATTGTGTGGGAGAGAAGATGTGAGTATCATGAGTCATATGATTACAACAAGCAGAATCAAAATACCATAAAGATTTACCTGATGTGAGAGACAATGCAGTAGGATGAGGATTACTAGATTGTGAGAGAACATGTTTAAGAAGACCTTCAAGTTCTTGAGTAGAGAACGTAAATTTGTCATGATTATCCTCAAAAACAGCAGCAGTGATAGATGAGTTACTATTTTTACCTGAATCATGTTGAGAGGGATTCCGAAAGCAATCTTTGTTAAAGTGTCCTAGACCCTTCTTGTGACAATATATACATACCTGAATGGGACATGTAAGAAGCTCATGATTGGGGTTGTGACAGTAGGTGCAACCTTGATGTTTGAAGTCTTCTTTTGAACCTCCTTTAGGGCAATAAAAGAGGGTGGAAAGAACATAATCTGTATGATGAACTTTGAAAACCCCCATCCGAGTTTCTTCAGAACGAAGCTCGGTCATAGCAGTATCTAAGGATGGAAAAGGACTCCGATGGAGTAAGGAAGCCTGAACAGGTTCAAATCGATCATGGAGAGCCATGAGAAAAATAACAAGACGCTGGTGATTACGGTAAGTTGCAAACATCTCAAATCAATCTTGTTCGTCCAAGTTGGTTCAGAGAGAGCGAGTTGATCCCAAATAGTATGCATTTCAGAGAGAAATTGGTTAATGGTTTGATCAGCCATTTGGCGTTTGGTATGAAGAGTTGTTAGAAGTTGATATTGGTTGACCAAATCTGTTGTAGTGAAGCGAGCCTCAAGAAATTCCCAAACTTCTTTGGCAGTGTCAAAACGCCCAAATTCACCATGGATGGATGGTAAGGTGGTGTTACGGAACCAGGTAATAATTTGATGGTGTTTACTCTCCCAGTCTTCAAGGCGGTCAGCAAATAAGGAGTTGTTTTCAGTGGTTTCTTGGATAGGTATAAATATATCACCAGTTATGAAACGCCATAACTTGCGTCCTTTCAAGAAACTTTTCATTGCTTGTGCCCAGGCTAGGTAGTTAGTATCATCAAGGGAGGTAGAGATTGGTTTTGGGGCATCATTTCGGTCCATTTTAACGAAATAATGGAGGAAATATAAAGCAAATATATAGAAACAGTATAAAGGAGATATCTTTAAAAATGAAAAGAGGAGTTGAAAACAAGCCTGGAATCGGGTTGAGGTGAGCCGGGTTGGAGTGAGCCGGGTTGGAGTGAGCCGAGTTAAGGTGAGCTGGGTTGGAGTGAGCCGAGTTGAGGTGAACCGAGTTGAGAGTAAACCGAGTTAGGGTGAGCCGGGTTGGCTGTGATGAAGAGAGGCGAAATTTTGATAGAAATTTAGAGGTATATGAGAGGCTCTGATACCATGTGAAGAGTATAGAGAGATAAGAAGAAAAAATGATTTAATGTTGTATTGATGTGTTTTAGAATGTACATAGAGAACTCTATTTATAGAGTTGTAACAAGTGTAGTACAAGTGGAATAGTAAGTGTAGTACAAGTGAAATAATATAAGTGTAATACAAGTGAAGTATAAGTGAATTACAATATCAAATATAACTTAACAATAATAATAATAATAATAATAATAATAATAATAATTTTTTTTAATATACAATGCGTTATCTAATTTGAATTAAAAAAAAAGATTATATATATCAACTATAATAAATATTAGATGAACCATAATTTGATTCAATTAATACAATTTAGACATTTATTGTATAAAAATACATTTACATATTAGATAAGATTAAGTAGATGGAGCTTAATTATTTGTGATTTTTGTGTAAAAAGATTAATGAAATGCTTGTTGAGACAGAGATGTAGCAGCTGTTTCATGTTAAAATGATTAAAGAGAAGTCTTCTCAAAGAATAGAAAAAATCATTTAAAAGGGACCCATGAGCATGCGCATTTAGAAAGTTCCAACCAAAAAAGCTAGGCCATATACTACTCAACAAAAAAATAAAAATAATAAGAATAAAGAAAGGACCATGTGAAATTGGTCCCTGGCTAGCAATTGGCAATAATCCTAAAGGTTATATATGGACCAACAAACCACTCATTTCATTTCATTTTTTTTCCTCACTCCACATCTTAAATATTGATTAATTTGTAGTTCAACTTGGACCTTTCATGGAGGCCTACCTACTATTTTCTTTTTCATGTCTTCTTCTTCTTCTTCTCTTTCTCTTTCTCTTTCTCTTTTGTTTTTTTTTCTTTTCTTTTAAATATTTGATATATATATATATATATATATATATATATATATATATGTATATATATAATATTGTCTAAGCTATAGATTTTAAGAAACTGGCAGGTTCCACCCTTTTCAATATTTGTAATTGGAGTAATTAAAAACTTCATATATATATGACTTATTAGTTAACTATAAGTAAAACGAAAATCAAGTCTAATTTTTAATTAATATGGAGTCATGCATCTAGACATACGACCCTAGCTAGCTAAATATTTTATGGACGGCAAAGCTTACTTATATATGCAAAAAAAAAAAAAAAATCTCAAATGTACGTATCAATTTAATGTGACAATAAAAGTAGCTAGAAAGGGACATTAATTATAAAATGTTATGCCATGTGATATTGTTAGTATTTGTTTTTAGATCAAAAGTTATTCTCTGTGTTTGATCATTGTTTCCAATAGCAAAAGTTTCCATGTTTTTGAGGGGTTTTTTTTTTTTTTTTTTAGCCTCAAATATTGAGTTATATAGTAAAGAAAGAAGTCATGAAAAACAAAAACAAAAATATGAATTGTTTGTAGCTAGGATGATCTTTGGTGTGTACGTACGTAGACTGAGAATTAATTATATATAAAATAGGCAGATTAATAGAATTTTTGCAGGCTTTCATATAACAGAATAACATAAACTTTCTAAAAAATTAGTATAATTTGTATTAAAAAGTTTCTTTTACTTTCCAAGCAAATGTTAATTAACTTGGCTTTTAGCAAAAGTTGACAAACGTTTAAGCTTGATTTAGCTTACGCCTTTGTTACACCATTAAGTGTTACTGAATTCCGAACTAATTTTTTTAAAATAATAATAATAATAATAGTTTATTTTGCTATATCCGTTATTTAAAGCCAAAAACTATTTAACAAAAATGAACTCAATCTCTCAAGAGTCTCATGCAGGGGTGGAGCCATGGCAAATTTTTCAAGGAACTATAACCCACCCCAATCCTGCCTAGCTCCGCCCTTGGTCTCATGCATGCAACATTAATGCTGAGAGATTGTGATTGGTCACATGCGAGTCGAGCATAAACACATCTAATAAAGGAAGTAACTCCATCCCAACTACTTAAGTAGCCCTTGTCGTATTCAGATAAATATTTTAATCAAAATAATTTATTAGCATCTAGAAATTATATTTTTTCTTTTATTTTTAATAAAATTTAAAGATAAATTTATAATAAATAGAAAATAATTAAAATTTATTTTTGTATGTCTAAGGATTAAGAAGTGATTGATCTTATTTTTCAACAAAATATAGTTTTTTTAAAACACAAATGCAATTTATTTCTTCTTAAATTTATATAATATAATAATAATTTAAATTATTTTAATTCTAAAATTAAAAAACACTAAAATTTAAATTTTAAACATTTAAATTCAACTAATACAGACATGATCTATAGACTTCCAATATATTAAAATAAAATTTATATTGTTGAGTTATAACTCGTTATTTTTAGTTTATAGATATTATATTTAATATTTGTTATTCTAAAATATATACGATTTAGTTCTGTCTAAAAATATTTATTGACTACGCCACTAAGTAGCCCGAATTGTTTCAAAGTTTGTTTTTTGTAATTACGTTAAAACTAATTTTGGAAGAAATACTTTCATAAAGAAACGTGTAATTTTTATTTTTAAAGGAAGCACAAAATGTGATTTATGAGCCATAAAAACATTTTTTTAATTATCAAAAACTCTTTACATAGGCCCTCAAAAGTATAAAAAAAATGATTTTTAATGTATATTTGTTTGTGCTTGTGAGTATCTATTAATGATGATGTACTCAGTTAGGATTTTGACAGTCTATAATAGATTTTAATTTTTAAAAAATCTACAAATTTTAATAAACTTTTAAAGACTTCAATATACACTTGATTAAACTTTTAAAAACCCTATATAAAGAGTGCGTATTTACTTAGAATTTGATATATTTAAAATTCTAAAATATTTATAGATTTTAGTAGTTTTTTTTAAAAACTTCAATGTATATTTTATTAAACTTTAAAAATTAATAAGTTTGAATAGATTTGTATGACTTTTTTCATAATTTTTTTTAGGTTTTTAGGGAATTTTATAAATTTTAATATATTTTAATTTTTTTTATCATACTCATACTTTTTCACTATATTTTTAATTATTTTATAATTTCTCAAAATATCGTATACAGTTATTAAAAATATTGAATATGTTATGTATTTTATTTAAAAATTTAATAAAATTTATATTATTCTTTATGTTGTGAAAATATATAGAGTATTCATAAAAGTAAAAGTGGGCTTTCAGTAATTGAAAAGTGTCATGTGTCCAGCTTAACTTAATTATGATAAAAAATATTATTTTGGGATCCTTATCCCTAGTGAGTATTAAAAGAAAATTATATTAAAAAAATTATTCTTTTAAGGTTAATATATGTGTGGATTATTAAAAATATATACATAGTTAATTGTAAATTAATTTATATTTTATAGATATTGGATTTCTTGATAATATTACATGATGTTATTAAAAAGAAAAACTCAACCTTAGATAGGTAGTTAAGCTCATCGAATAAAAAAAAGAGGGAGTCAAGAGTTAAAGAAATAAGAGAAGGGTAGAGAGAGAAAAAAAAATGAAATAAAAAAGAAAAGAAAAAAAAAAGTGAAAAGACTTAAGAAAAAGTCTCCAAAAATCTCATTGAAGATATATTACTTGTGATAGACTTTATTTATACTGAATTTTTCATTTTAAAAACATGAGAATTTTCCTATTAAGTGAAGTTTTAAAAGTAAATAATATTTTTAAAACTCTAATACTTTTGTAAGTTTCTAAAAAAGTAGTAATTGAATACATATAAATTTATATAGACTTTTATAAACTTTTAAAAAATCTTAAAAAATTTTAATTGAATACATTTAAATTTTTATAAATTTTTGAAAATCTTAAATGAATATACCTAAACTCTTTGAAACATTTAAAATTCATTAAAGTCTATCAAAGTCTTATTTTAATATACCCTTGTAAAATGTTTTTGATAAAAAGGGATAAATTGTATGGTTGGTCCTTAAATTTTAATTATATTTACTAAGTTTTCAAACTTTTAAAACGTATGATTTTTTCTTCAAGCTTTGAAAACTTCTCATATAGGTCTCCCAAATCTTTTAAATCATATTACTTAGTCCTTAAATTTTTAAAACTTCACATATAAATCATAAATTTTTGATTCATAAATACATATTTTAGTAACCAAACAATAGCTCATGTGTGGAATTTTAAAAGTTTAGGAATATATGTATGAAGTTTTAAAAATTTAAAAATTTGTGTACGAATTTAGAGAACCAATGGTGCACTTTAGCATTGAAAAAAATGCTTTTGATCTGAACATAGTTTTTCTTTTCCCAAAGTGCTCCATCTTGAAAGATTTTCTTTTGAAATCACAATTAACAAAAGCACAAATGTAATATATAAAAAAATTCAAGGTAGTGGCATGAACTTCCTCCACCAAATAGGTAATGAATATCAATATATAAAAATGATAATATTAAATATTTAAGTTATTAGGGAGATAATACTAGATATATAATAATATTATATGTATAATTGTTTGGATAGACCGTCTATGTGACTTCGATACCTAGGAGCTAGTAGAGGAGATCCCTCACAAGGTGACAACAAGACCTGACTCATGAAATGACAACAAGATCCGACTCATGAAATGACAACAAAATTTGCTTCAAAGGAGACATTACGACCTGCCTCACATGGGATGACAACACGACCTACTTCAGAGGAGGAATTATAACGTGTTTCAAAGGAGATAATAAGATTTGCTTTAGAGGAGATGATACGACCTACTTCATAAGAGATGATACGCCCTACTTTAGGGCGTTGGATAAGTTGATTTAGTGCTAACTTGGATACACAACCCATATTAAGAAAGTATTAGTTGTCCTAGAAGATGTTGAGGTTATATGTATGTAAGTATTAAATAATTCTAATACCGTATTGGCTAGATAAGGATGTTATTTCTATTTTTTTTTGTAATAAAATTTGAAATTCAATTTGAAGGAGATATTCCCAAGGCACTTCTGAGATACTCAAATCTTTGAGTCTCTATGGATTTTGTGAATATATCAGATAGTTGTCTCTCAGTAGGTACAAAATCAAGTGTCACTACTTTCTCTTCAACTAATTCTCGAATAAAGTGATGCCTAATGTTAATTTGCTTAGTTCTAGAATGTTGAATTGGGTTCTTATAAATATATATAGTACAAAATCATACCTTGTGGTTGACCGTAGTCCTTGAGCATGTTTTAATTTCATCCAAAGCATTTGTATGCAAGAGCTTCCTGCAGCAATGTATTCTGATCCAACTGTAGAGAGTGAGATAGAGTTATGCTTTTTACTATGCTAGGATACTAATTTGTTCCCAATGTAGAGGCAACCACCTGATGTGCTCTTCCTATCATCCTAGTTTCCTAACTAGTCGACATCTGTATAACCACTTACTTCACAAGTAGTGTCAGTAGTAAAATATAGAGCATACTTACTTATTCTTGAGACATACCTAATGATTTTCTATACATTCTCTAAGTGTGATTCCTTAAGGTCAGCTTCATAACGAGCACACACATAAACACTAAAACATATGTTACACCTACTTGGGGTGAGGTAAAGTAAACTACCTATCATACTCTTATAAAAGGATTTGGTTTGAGAAATAAATAGTGTTGACGTCATGGTGGTGTGGGTGCGGCAGCGCATGCATATAGGCGTGCACAGATGGGCACAAGCGCACGCGGAATGGAGCAGGGTGGATGCGTGGACGGGGCGTTGTGCTGGCACAGCGCGTGCGTTGCTCGGCGCGGCTACGTGCGCGATTTCTTTCTTTTTGACCTTTTTGACCCATTTTATCCAATTTTTCCATCTTTTTTTTTGACTTTTTCTCATTTAATTTATGAATATATTTGTGATGTATTGCCTCCGGTATTTTTCTTTCAGTCTTTAAGTTACTTTTTAAGCGAAAAGACAGATTTATATAAATATATGATAAACTCATATAAATATATATATATTTTTAATCAATTAACGTGCATAAAATCATGGTAGTTTTAGTACTTTTTGAGCACTCATCATATACCAAGAAAGTACTTCAATATCCCAAGGTCTTTAATTGCAAACCTTTGTCTGAGGGACTGTTTGAAGTTGAAAATCTCATTAGCATTATCACCTATAATTATCAGATCATTTACATAAATAAGCACAACCAATTTGCCCATAGCTTCTGTGCGAACAAATAGTGAGGAATCGACATTGCTGCTTTTGAAACCAACACTAGTGTGAACTGAGCTTAGCTTGGCATACCAAGCTTGTGGGGACTGTTTCAGACCATAAATGGATTTGTGCAATTTGCACACTAAATCTAGTTCATTGCTTTGAGGATGCCCGGGTGGTAATTTCATATAGACTTCTTCTTTGAGATCACCATGCAAGAATGCATTCTTCATATCCATTTGGTACATGAACAACCCCTTGTTTACAGCCACGAATAGTAGCACTCTTACTGTGTTCATTTTTGCAACAAGTGCAAATGTTTCTTTGTAATCCACGTTAAATGTTTGAGTGAATCCCCGAGCCACTAATCTTGCTTTATACCTCTCAATTGATCCATCTGACTTGAATTTGAGCTTATAGATCCATTTGCAACCCACGACTTTCTTACCTTTTGGAAGTTTAGTGATGCTCTATGTGTTGTGTTGATCTAGGGCTTTAAGTTCTTCTTGCATGGCTTCCTTCCACACCTCTTAGTTGTTGGCCTCATGAAAGTTTTGAGGCTCACTCTAACTCGATATAGTGTTGAGGAATGCGGCATAAGCTGGTGTCACTCTCTTATATGACACATAATTTGAGATGAGATGTGTGGGTTGGTAGGTGAAAAAGTGTTGAAGTCTTGTGGGAGGTTTCCTAACACGCATTGGATTACGTCGTGGAGCAGAAGGAGTTATCTCACACTCATTCACATCTTGTACCATATTGTGAGGATCATCTTGCTTATCACCATCTTCATGTAGTATACCATTAAGTCGAGACCCTTCATTGTTAGTTTCAGTGAGAGATGCATCAATGTTGACATGGCTGGGATCTTGTTGTTGTGGAGCCTCAAGTTCGATTCTTGGTAATGGAAACACATTCAAGATGCCATCCCCTTGACTTGTGATTTCATGTGACTTGTTGAAAAAATGGTTAGTTTCATAAAATTGAACATCTTTAGACACAATCAATCTCCTAAGTTGGGGATCATAACAGTTATATCCCTTTTGTGTAGATGAATAACCAAGAAAAATACATTTAACAGCTCTAGGATCCAATTTATCTCGATGATGAGATTAAATATGTACAAAACAGATGCAACCAAAGACTCTAAGGTGTGAGAGGTTAATTTTCCTTCCTTTCCTGACCTCTAGGGGAGACTTGAAATCGAAGACTTGGGTGGGTAATCTATTGATGATGTAAGCATCTGTCATAACCCCTTGGGACCAGAATCTCTTTGGTACATTCATTTGTAGCATTAATGCTCTAGTTTTTTCAAATAAGTCCCAGTTTTTGCGTTCAGCTCCACCATTTTGTTGAGTTGTGCCAACACAACTTGTTTGATGCATAATGCCATGAATGCTCAAATATTGTTTCATAATATGGGACATGTATTCGGTGCCATTTTTAGACCTTAAGGTTTGAATTTTAGAGGATAAGTGATTTTTAACAAGGTTATGAAAATCTTTAAATACTTCCATAATTTCATTCTTAGACTTTAAAAGATATAACCATGTGACTCGAGAGAAATCATCAACAAAAATCACAAAATACTTATAACCATCAAAAGATTCATTAGTTGGTCCCCATACATCTGAATGAACTAGTTCAAAACACTTACTAGCCCTAAACAAGGATGAATTAAAAGGCAATCTAGTGGCCTTAGACAAGTGACAAGTTTCACATGCAATTGCATCATTTCCTAAGTTTGGAAATAAATTTGACAAAATTGGTGGAAAAGGGTGAGCTGAACGTTGATGCCACAATTGATTATCTTGGATAGGGTTAAACTTGGCTTGAAACCCTCTGAGATTGCTCTTGGATATGTAATAGAGACCATCTAAGTAAAACCCTTCACCAATCATCTTTTTGGTGGCACAATCTTGAAAAATGACATTTTGAGGAGAAAAAATGGCTAAGCAATTCAAGGTATTTGTGATTTTTCCTACAGAAAGAAGTTGGAAGGGAAAGGAAGGTACATATAAAACTGCCGACTCGATATCATCTGACATTAATTTTATTTTTTTCTTTCCTAAAACCTTTACATTCTCACAATTTGCAACTGAAACTTGAGAAGGATTTGCTAATTTTCAAACTTATGAGACTATGACATATGGTTTGTCATATGATCTGTCACACCTCAATCTACAACCAAAAAATCATGTAACATATTTATTTTAGGAGTAGTTTTAAAGGCTTTTATGATACCTTGCATGTCCTCTTATGATATGAGTTTTGTATCTGCTAAGAAACCCGCAAACTTTCCTAGCAATGCTGTCGAGTTTCCTTCTTCTATGCTATCCACATAGTCAATTCTAGCTCCACCTGTCTTGCTTTGAAGATACAACATAAACTCATTCATGAGTTCAGTTGGATTCACTGTGAAGTTCTTGAATGGACCAGACCTATTAGAGGTAGAGGCAAAAACATGATTTGCACAGTGTGTAGTATGATTCACTTTCTATAAACCCTTATCCTTTATAAAATCAGGTTTTAATTCAGGATGTAGAATCCAACATGTGTCCTTAACATGGCCCGTATAGTTGCAGTGTTGACACTTCAAGTTTGGATGCTTCCCTTTGTACTTCCTCTCGTTGGTTAGATAGGCTCTTACCTCAGGTGCACTAGCCATTGTACCCTTGTTTATGACTTTCCTCCTTACGTCTTCACGTTGAATTGTCGCACATACACTGGTGAAGGAAGGAAGTTCAGTATTCATGAGTATGTGGCATCGTATATCTTCATATGTTGAATCGAGACTGGACAGAAGTTGAAATATCTTATCTTCTTTCGCTCTCTTTCGTAGCAGAGCTACATCGGTTGTATGAGGACGATATATTTCCAACTCATTCCACATGCTTTTCATGCTTCCTAAGAGTTGTACAAAAGGCTTGTCATCTTGTTACAGATCTGAGATGTCCTTCTTTAATTGAAAACTCGTGCAACATTGTTTTGACTGCTATACATTTTCTTGACCGTCTTCCATAGTTGGTATACAGAGTCAGAGTAACTGAATATTTCAACTAATTTACGTTCCATGGAATTTAGGAGCCATGACATAACCAAATGATTCTTACTAAGCTATGATTCATAGGTTAGTGAGGAAACATCAGGTACTTCGATGCTTCCATTTATGAACCCCAACTGGGACCTTCCACCTAGAGCCAGAGACACGACTCTTGACCAAGACAAGTAATTAAACTCATTCAACAAGACTGAGCTTAATCTTTGATTTGGATTGACATCCACCTCATGTATATTCATGAAGGAAAGCACCGATGAACTTTCAATTTCTGATCCTAGCGGCTTGTCTTCAGCCATTTCAAAGATTGAAGATACTAAGATAATAGTAAAGCAGAAGCAAGTTCATTTTCCTGCTTTGATACCATATTGAAAAAATAAGAAATAATTATACACAAAGAATAACTCTACACAAAAGAGCTTTCTAGTTTGTATTATTTTCTTCATGTTTTCATTACAATTTTATAGCTATTTATAAGGAAATTTTATTCCTTCAATTACTCTTTAAATTAAGGATTCCTTGATTGACTTCTTGAATTAAGGATTCCTTGTTTGACTCCTTGAATTAAGGATTACTTGTTTTATTCTTTGAATTAAGCTCATTGTTTTATTCATTGAATTAAGGTCTTTGTTTTATTGCTTGAATTAAGAACTAATATCCAATATTCTAACCACAATCCTAAGCAATGCAACACTTCTTTACTGGAAGCTGATACTACATTCATCATAAATACATACTCAAATGAAAAAGACATAGGGGCCTCCACAAACAAATAGAAAGAGAGAAAGGATATTATATGCCATACTACAACTTAAAGTAGGAATCATGGAGCTCTTAAAACAAAAATACATAATAATATTTGAAATTATTTATGTTACTATTTGATAATGTTTGAGAATTTTCCCAAAGTATAGGTGGAAAATTTGGGATTGATTCTTTTTTCGAACCATATATATCAGAGCTTCCAGCTTCAACTAATTCTGAATCTGAAAGTGTCTTCAAAGTTTTGGAAATTCTATGTATGGTACTGGAGAGGTTATTTAATAAAAGTTGCTACTCTGAATCCCCTTTCATATTAACAGGGAGAAAAAAACTCTAGTATGTAATCATCATCGTAGGTGTTGATGCTTCTTATTCTGATTGCAATAGTAGCATTCAGACTGAACTTCCGTGCATGGTGAACCAGAGAATATTCACTTATATCATATGCCTCCATATCAGGAAAAAAGAAGGGACTATTTGATTGGAGAGCTTTGCCGACTACACCCTGCCCTTTCTCTAGATGCTGCTCCATATATGCATGCACAAAACCTTGCATTGTTCCATCATTAACATAACAAGCTTGTCCTCAATGCATAAAATATATTTTTCATTTGGACTCATGATTTAGCATGTAATTGTACTGTTTCATCATCACCCTTGTCGATTTATGAACAAGGAGTCCATGTCAAAGCAAGTGGTAATCTATGGACATGACACGCAGCTCGTAAAACTTCAGTTATCTCCAATAATGCATCTTTTTAGTTCTTTGAGAAATGCTGCAAAAAAAAAAAAAAAAAAAGATTAACCTATGATAAGTTAACATCTTGACAATTTCTCTGTTCTCTAAACTTCTTTCTTATTATTAAGGTTACTCGTTTCTACTTATGTGTAGTTGTAAAAGGAGACACAACATAAACAACAAAGAGCTATGCTAAGAACAATCTCATTCCCACTCTCAACATGAGTATTGTGTCACATGGCAGGAAACTTTATTTATTTTCTTCACATGTCTATTCATTCAATATTTAACCTTAGGTGTAAATAAGAGTGTTCTTAGCACAAGTCAGCAACAAATGATTCAAGGAGTCTAATAATACCTGGGAAGGAAGCTGAGGCGGCATACTACTTACATTCACAGCCTAAATGAGATGATGACATCATTAGATCATAATCGTTTATGTACTCTACACAATGCAACAAAACCCACGTGAAATATATAAAAAGTACATAGTGTCCTAGCAATATTAGGAGGTGCTCTTAGAATTCTTAAATGCCGAAATTCACTTCATTTTAGATAAATTCATGAATAGAGGTGTTTCCATTAAAAGTAAAAGGGTCCTTTGTGACAAAATATAGTATTTTCTCTTTTCTTTTCCATTTAATGCACAAGGAATGATGATTTATATATACTAAGAAAAAAAATGGAATCTGCTGCATACCATTACCTTGTTGTACCCATACCTTCTTGCATACCCATACCCTGATACACACATGGAAGTTGCTGCATACCCATACCACTTCATCCATACCTGCACTTCTCTCCTACTCCTATACCACTACTGCATTTTGCTGTACTTCATTTGTTATACTCTGCTGCACTTCTGCAGCATTCCACTAATTCTGTGTTGCTGTTGTTACTGTGATAATTCTGCAGTATACTTTTCAGCTCACGCCAACACTCTCCCTTAAGTTGGTGCATAGATATCTCTTATGCCCAACTTGTCAAGTGAGTTTTCGAAGTTCCTTATACATACGGATTTTGTGAGTACATCAACCAATTGATCTTCTGATTTTAAAAATGGAAGCTGAATAATCTTTTCTTCAAGGTTCTGTTTGATGAAGTTTCGATCGACTTCAATGTGCTTAGTGTGATCATGTTGAACTGGATTGTGGGAGATGGCAATGGCTGCCTTGTTATCACAAAACAAGTTCATTTCAGAGTTAGGAGTAACACCAATCTCAGTCAAAAGTTTTTTTTTTCAAACAAAGGAGCTCACATATTCCCTTGACCATTCCTCAAAATTTAGCTTACCTTATGTTTCTTTCTCCTCCGTGTAACAAGATTTCCTCTCATAAAAGTAAAGTACCTAACAGTAGATTTCCTGTCCTTGATATTCCCTGCCCATTTCACATATGTATTTCTAGCAAATTTCAATTGATCATTCCTTGAAATCATAAGTCCTTTCCTAGGAGAGGACTTTAAATAACGAAGTATTGGCATTACAGTATCCATATGGTCTTCACTTGGACAGTGTATGAAATAACTCACTACACTCACAACATAAACAATATTTGGTCAAGTATGAGTTAAATAGATGAGTTTACCCACTAATCGTTGATATCTCTATTTGTCTGTTGGTACTTGGTCCACATATTCTCCAAGTTTGTGATTTTGGACAAATGGAATATTAGCAGGTTTACATTCTAGTAATCCTACATCTACCAGAAAGTCTAGAATATATTTCCTTTGGGAAAGAAATATGTCTTGTCTTGATCTTGTTTACCTCGATGCCCAAGAAGTATTTAAGCCCTCCTAAGTTCTTCATTTCAAACTCATTTTACAATTGTTCTTGAATCTTAGAGATTTCTTTTTCATAATTATGATAATGTCGTCTACATAGACTATAAGGGCTGCTATCTTTCTCAATTGTTGATTTAGGAAGAGAGTGTGATCAGAGTTGCTTTGTTGAAACCATATTTCCTCATTATTGAACTCAACCTACCAAACCATGCTCGAGTTGATTGTTTTAGTCCATATAATGCTCGTTGTAACCTACATGCAGTTTCCTTTCCTGATGTAACAACATATCCTAGTGAGATAT
Source organism: Hippophae tibetana (assembly GCA_037013495.1). Lineage (NCBI taxonomy): Eukaryota > Viridiplantae > Streptophyta > Magnoliopsida > Rosales > Elaeagnaceae > Hippophae > Hippophae tibetana. Next base: position 49,626,982 of record CM072802.1, read on the forward strand.
CCATTTAAATCTCCTTTTCAAGATCACCATAGAGAAAGGCATTTTTTATGTCAAGTTGGTGTAATGGCCAATCTAAATTTGCTGCAAGAGATAACAGAACTCTAACAATTTTTAGTTTGGCCATATGTGAGAAATTTTCCTGATAATTTATACCATGTTTCTATGTATATCCCTTTGGTACTAGCCTCACTTTGTGTCGATCAATTAATCCATCTACTTTATACATAATAGAGAAAATCCACTTGCACCCCACTGTCTTCCTCCCTTGAGGCAACACACTTAACACTCATGTGTTATTCTTCTACAATGCCTCAAAGTCTTCTTTTATAGCTTGAGCCCAGTTTGGATCAAATAAGGCTTCTTCAATACTACCTAGAATCTAACATAAGGAGAGTGTATGTGCAAATATCCTGATAGGTTTTGATAACCCTTCAGTAGATACAGTTTTGGCTATTGGATACTTGGATTGTTGTTCTGCTATGTCTAGAGAGTATTGATTTAGAGGTTTGCCCCGATTGTGTCTGAAAGGTAGAACATAACCCATATATGTATCTATAGCATTAGTTTGTAAGGGTGTGATAGGATAGCTTACCTAAGGAGTATTCTGAACAAGAGGATCGTTGGGTACTAAAGAGTGGAGGAATGCATCAACCACTGCATCTTTTAATGATTCAAGCACTATTTCAACTTCAATTCTTAGAAGTTTAGGTTCAGGTCTAGGTACTAGCTTATCGATATTGTTGGCATCATCCGGGTATGCTGAGTTGTTACCAATGTCTAACACTTCAACATTAGACCAATTTTTTTCTTCACCATAAATCTCCCCTTGAAGAGGGAAATTGGATACTGTTGATGGAAAAAAATTCAGATTCTAGGAAAGTGACACCCATGGTAATGTAGGTTCTTTTAGTAATAAGATCTTAGAATCTGTATCCCTTTTCTATACTCCATACCCCAAGAATACACACTAGACAACACATGGATCCAACTTAGTTTGTTGATTTTTATGGAGGTGGACAAAAATAACACAACCCAAAATAAGGGAAGGAATCATCAAAATAGTAGGCATAGGGACATGATTAGATAACACTTTTAATGGAGTTTGGAATTGTAAGGCTTTGGTAGGCATACAATTTAGTAGATACACAGTTGTAGCAACAACATCACTCCAGTATCTACTGGGCATATGTGCCCTGATCAGTAGGGCACGTATAGTTTCTAAGATATGCATATTCTTCATTTCTATATTACCATTTGGTTGTGGGGTTTATGAACATGAGGTTTCATAGAGAATCCCATGGCTATCAAATTATGTCTGGAATTGTTGATTAACATATTCCCCTCCATTATAGGAACGAAAGATCTTAATTTTTGTAGAAAATTGTGTCTGAACCATGGTGTGAAACGAGTGAAACTTAGCAAATACTTCATATTTGTGTTTTAGAAGGTAAATCCATGTCATTTGTGTGTAATCATTAGCAAAAATTACAAACCAACGATGACCCGACGACGTAGTGATTGGGGAAGGTCCCCAAACATCAGAATGTACTAAAGCAAAATGAATCATACTTTTATTCATGTTCATGGGATAAGAAGTCCTATAACTCTTAGCTAAGATACAAGTATCACATTTAAAGTCTAAGTGTGCTATATTTGAAAATAAACTAGGTAGTAAGTGCTTCAAATATCCAAATGATGGATGCCCAAATAGATAATGACATAACCAAATCTCTCTTTCCTTGTTACCAGCTATGTGTTGCATATGATTGGTTCTTCCTAAATTGAGGTCATCCACATAATATAAACCCCTCTCTTAGTACCACACCTAATGATCTTCTTGGTGAGAATATCCTGAAGAAGGAAAAAAGTAGAATACATCAATACTACACAGTTAAGATATAAAATAACTTGACTTACATACATCGGTCTGTTTGAAAGAGAGGGTATACGTAATGTATTAGATAATGAAAAGGAGGGAGATAAAGCCACTGTTCCAACCTCTATAACTGGATAAGTGAAACCATTGGAATTTGTAACATAGCTCAGTCTCAATTGAGTTGTAGTAGAGAAATCCTTTGGGTCAAATGTCATATAGTCTGTAACTCTAGAGTCGAGAATCCATTCCTCATTATCATTATAAGTAGAGATGTGAAATGTTTTACTTGAAGTACCTACATCTTGGGAATATTATGCTTGAGGGATGAGGGATAGTGACATATCATAGGTAGCCATAGTAGCTCTCCTAGTATGGTCATCATTAGTAGTGGTTTTCTGGTTTTTCATGCTTGAAGATCATTCCACCAATTTGGATATCCATATAATTTAAAGCAGTTGTCATATGTGTGTTTAGAGTTGTCACAATAGGTACATTTCATGCCATTAGAAGGTGCTTTAGGTTTGGATAAGGAATTGGATTTCCCACTACCTAGGGAAAGAGCTCTTGGTTTTGGTGGCATCTGATTATGGTTTCCTTTGGTCCCTTTCTAAGCCATAAATGTTCCTGGAGTTGTATATGCATCCAAGATCATCACGGTTTTCCTGACCTCTTTCCTATTGACGAATCCATAGGCTTGTTCCACCATAGTGAATAGTTTAATTTGAAGCACATCACTTTGAGGTTTATCCAGTCTGTCATTGAGTCCATCAAGGAAGGTATAAACTCGATCTTTCTGTAAGATGAAGTTTTATTTATGTATGTCAGTCGAACACTCCATCGGATTAGGATGATAGAAATCAATTTCTTGCCATAACCTTTGAAGGTCATTATAGTATTTTTCAATGGATCCACCCGTTTTCTTTATACGAGTAACCCATTGGTAGAGATCATAAAATTGAGATGTATCTATCCCATCAAAATAGGTTGTAATGGCAGAATTCCAAACCCATTTTGTAGTTAGGAATAAGATAAAATTCGAAATCAGAGATGGGTTCATCGAATTGATCAACCATCCCTTAACAATGGTGTTTTCAATGCGCCATCTCTTGAATGAGGGGTTGATTTCTAGAGGCTGAGGAAAATCCCAATTGATATATCCTAGCTTATCCTTACCAGAGATATACATTTCGATCACCTAAGACCATAAGACATAGTTGGATCCTCCTAACTTGATACTGATATGGGTAGTCAAAGATTCAACGAGCGGTGGTTGTGGGGCGATTTGGGCTCTAGTTAGGACCTATATCATTTTTGTAGTCAGATCATTAAGGATGGAATTGGTGATTAGGTCTCTAGATTCCACCATAGAGTCTATCAGTTCTGGTGGTTTTTCTGATTGTTACACTATGGTCGGTGATTGAGCAGCGGTCCTAGTAACCATTTTCTTTGATACCATGAAAAAATATGGTATTTTCCCTTTTCTCTTCCATTTAATGTACAAGGAATGATGATATATATACTAAGAAAAAAATGGAAGTTACTGCACACCAATACCCTATTGTACCTATACCTTCTTGCACACCCATACCACTATTGCATTCTGTTGCACTTCATTTGTTGTTCTCTGTTGTACTTCTATAATATTCCACTAATTTCGTGCTGCTATTGTTGTTGTTATAATTCTTTAGCATACTATCCATCTCATGCTAACATACAATCATACAATAGTCATACTTTTTACATATATGGATAGAGCAAATCCTACCTAGAAGGACTGATAAACAATTTCAATTTTAGTATCAAAATTGGGTTTCTCTTTCATTTTGACAAGTTCTAGCACAACAAAACATGACATTTCAAGTTCAAAATTGAAAATTGGTAGGACACTAGAACCATGCACTTGATAAACTGAATGCTCTAACATCAGATACTTCGTCTTATTGTGATAACCAACATCTAAAGTCCACTCTTAAACTTTGGGGAAGAATACATGGCCAGGAAGCCCAAAGAAAGTATCTGGTTTCATTTCTATAGAGAATTTATACATCATCAACATTTCACGATAACTTGTAAGCCTATGACTAAGCAGATTGGGCTGCTCACTTTTTCTCGAGAAGAAGTCTTCATCGAGCTTCATTGGTACCCATACTTGTACTAGAATGCCTCCATTAGAAAACTCTTTGAACAAGGATAAAACCCTTAGAATTCTCTCATCAAGTGAACACCTACTATGAATCAATGACTCTTTCACATCAAAAACATTATTTGTTTAGAAGAACCATTGTTGTGTATGGTATATGGCTCAATAGCATTATTTGAATTTTTGGACAAATAAGACATCTCCCCGTGTTGAGACAACTCATAATTTAATAGACTTCTGACTGTATGGAAATGTCCATCACCTTCATTTTGGGGCAATGAAACAATAATATATTCATTAAAGTTGAAGGCATTTAAAGGCATATAAGTTGCAATATGGAAATGAAGAGAATCCACTAGAGATAGATACTAGATCTGTTGTTGCTGGATGACAGATATCAATGGTGGATCTAGGATTTATATCCAATAGGGGAACATATACATGGTAAAAAATAGTGTTAATTACACTTCAATTATTACTTATTTTTAATTAAAGAAGATATCATATGTATCTCATTTTAGTAAAAATATGTTTAAATCATTGAGTTTTTCTACGATATAAAGTGATAAAAACTTAAAATTTAAAATTCAGGCGAGATACAATTCTATTTTATGTATGTAATATGTCATAATTTCATAAATATTACATCTAAAATTTATTTAATGAGAGTTGAGATGAGGCATATGTTTCTCCTCAATCACAAATATTGTTATCCCTGGCTATTACAAAATGTTGCATAGGCATCAATATTCATGAGGTTAAAAAAGAAATTATGCATATCCTCCACCGTATGCATCAAGATTTCATCAAATGATGTCAAGTTCTATAATATTGGAGCTCTTGAGGATGCAGAATAATCTATCCTCTTCTCTTTAGGCAAACAAGGGGGTTTTATTTTCAAGTAAACCAATTCAACTTATAAGCTAACTATTGGAGTAAGAGTTCCAATGAATGGTAGATAATGGAAATCGTTCTCTCCCTATATTCTTCTTTAATAAGCAAAACAAGACACTTAAAGATAGTCATAAGTTCACCTTCAACTTTCTAGATAGACTTAACTATCTGTATAACCAAAACCAAAAAATTTCACAAAATAAATACTATGCCAAACTTTCACAATTCAAAAGGCATAACCTTTCACTATACACACCACTAAAATTAAGTTTCCAATAAAATATATAGATAAAAGAAGCAATTTCAGAAATCAATTCCAAGACTAGATCTTGGCTTAGCCCAAATATCAAATAATTTTAAGAATATAATGAATTAACCTCATGAGATCATAACCATAACCACCTCAAATTCATGCAACCAAAAGGCCAAAGCTCATAATCAGCAAAAACCATAGAACTCATATTGGATTCCTCATCACATACATAAATGCAAGTATGATTAAGTACATGTTTCCATCAAAATTCAACAAAATCAACAATCAATTTTACCAAATTTAGTAAAATTTCAAGTAAAATGACAAGAGCATCAAATTTATGAGCAAACCATTAATGTTCTCGACATAAGCCACATCACAACTTTAGCCGAATGCCTCAAAACAACGACCTTTTAACTCCAAATGTCAAAAAACTCCAGCCATCCAGCTATGAAGCCTTAAAACTCTTCCAATCCATGTCAAATACCAAGAATTATGGTCAATTGGATTTAACCATTATGGATTAATACTGTTAGGAGGATCACAATATCAATATGAACTTAATCAAGCTCTAAACAACGGAATAAAATCTATTCTCCTTCTTTTGTGAATCTTTTAGGAAACAAATAAATAGAGCTCCTAATGAAACATGCACAAAGTCAACATGATCAATTTACGTGGAAAAGTCTTCCCGGTGTAGGAAGGAAACAACCATGGCACTCCTTTCCAAAACTTTCACTATCAAGAAAACATTGTTCAAAAGTTCTCTCTAGATAAAACTAGAGACAAAAAATCAACAACATCATGAAGAATATAACTTCTTGGAAACTAACAATTATTTCAAGAAGATGGAGAGATCTAACTCAATTTTGTAGTCACAGTTCACTACCCATATTTTCCCAAAACGATGAGCCAAATACAAATCCAACCATTCCAATTGAAGAGTCTTGAGTTGTGAACCTTACTGCAAAATTTCAACTCAATCGGACCACAAACGACCTTCTATTGGAGCACTTGATGAAGGCTTGCTGGAGAAGGAAAAAACTGAAAAACTACTCAGTTTTCTGCTTGCTTTTATGCCACTGCTCTCTAGCTACTGCAGCTCTTGATTTTTACTTTCAACCAACCCTAAATGGGTTTATTTATGAAGCAATAGAATGGACAAAAATGGCCCTTCTTTCTTCATGGACCATTAAGCCACATGGGTCTTTTTGGGCTCTTCTAAATAAGAGGAAAACCCAACAAATCTCCAATTTTACCAATTAGATGAAGGGATCCGCCAATTTGACAATTGAATAACAAACATCAAGTTTTTCTCTTGACACTGCTTTTGTCAACATGTCAGATCCATTCTCATCAATATGTATTTTCTCAAGTTCAAGCAACTTATTGTTAAGAGTATCTCTTATCCAATGATTCCTCACATCAATATGCTTTGATCTTGAGGGAAACGTTGAGTTCTTCGCTAGGTGAATAAAACTTTGATTATCAAAAAACAACACATATTTTTGCTGCTTGAAACCAAGTTCTCTCAAGAACTATTTCATCCATAATAAATCTTTACAAGCTTCCGTTACTGCAATAAAATTCGCCTCAACTGTAGAAAATGCAACACACTGTTGCAATCATGACTACCAAGAAACTACTCCACTAGAGAAAGTAATTAGATAACTTGAAGTAGACTTACGAGAATCTTCATCTCTACCAAATCTGAATCAGTGTTAATGTGGAAGTACCTCGAAGATATCTCATAATCCATTTTACTGCATCCCAATGCTCTCTTCCTAGATTCGAAAGAAAATGACTAACAACTCCAACTGCATGAGCTATGTCTCGCCTCGTACACACCATTGCATACATTAAGCTTCCTACTACTAAGGCATATGGAACCTTTTCCATATCTTCCTTCTATTTATCTTTTGAAGGGCTTTGACTCGATCTCAACTTAAAGTGGTTAGATAAATGAGAAGAAACCACTTTAGATTTATCCATATGAAACCTTTCAAGTACCTTGTTAATGTACTGTTCTTCTGACATGTAAAAATTCTTTCCTTTCTTGTCTCAACAAATTTGAATACCAAGAATTTGTTTTGCTGGGCCCAAGTCCTTCATGGCAAAGAACTTACTCAACTGCTTCTTCAAATTATCAATCCTTGAAGAATTTCTACCAACAATCAACATGTCATCAATATAGAGCAATAAAATGATAAAATCGTCATCAGAGAATTTCGGCACAAAAAAAATGATGAGAAGTAGTCTACTTGTAACCATGCTCCCTCATAACTGACTCCAACTTCTTATACCATTGCTTAGGTGCTTGTTTCAACTAGTAGAGGCTTTTCTTTAACTGGCATACATAATCCTATTTTCCTTTTACCTCAAAATCCTCTGGCTACTCCATATAAATCTCTTCCTCCAACTCACCATGAAGAAATGCATTTTTCACATCCATTTGCTCAATTTCTAGATCCAAGCTTGCTGTTAGAGTCAGAACAACACGTATGGAATACATCTTCACAACATGAGAGAAAATATCATCAAAATCAATACCTTTTCTCTGGCTAAATTCTTTGATGACCAATCTAGATTTGTATTATGGTTGTGAACTATGTTCTTCTTGCTTCACCCTATAGACCCACTTGTTCTTTAGAGCTCTCTTACCCTTAGGCAACTTTACCAGCTCAAACATGTGATTGTCATACAATGACTGCATCTAATTTTCCATAGCACCAACCCAGTGTGCCTTGTTTCCATCTTCCATCACTTCTGCATAAAATTGAGGTTCCCTACATCTGTCAATAACATATAATCATCTGTATCATACCATGTGGAAAGATGTCGGTCTCTAGTAGACATTATGAGTGGAATTTTTGGTTCTAGCAATTGATCAAGAGTCTGGTGATCTGTTTTAGCTTGCATAGGAGCATCTGCATCATCTGAACCCTGTTGGTCATCTTGAACATTTTGTTCCATCTGTACTGATAAAGGAACCAGATCTAGGTCAATCAAATCATTACTATATTGATGGACTTCTTTTTCTATCTTCTCAACATCTTATATAGTTTGATCTTCTATAAACACAACATCACGAATCCTTACCACTTTCTTCTCAATTGGATCATAAAATCTATAGCCAAATTCATCTAGACCATAACAATAAAGATATATTGTCGTGTCTTCACATTGAGCTTACATCTCTCTTCTTTTGGTTTATGCACAAATTCCTTGCAACCAAAAATGCAGAGATGATCATAAGAAACATCTTTCCAATCCAAACTCTGTTTGGTACATCAAACTAAAGAGGAACACATGGTGTGAGATTAAGAACATGTACAACTGTATTCAAAGCCTCACCCCAAAAATATCTTGGAAATTGAGCTTACGAAATAAGACATCTTACTCTTCAACTAATGTCCTATTCATTCTCTCAACCAACCCATTTAACGGAGGAGTCTTGAGAGGTGTCTTTTGATGTCGAATGCCTTGACACCTACAATACTCATCAAAAGGACCTAAATAATCTCTCTCATTATCTGTTATGATGTAGCACAATTTCTTTCTAGTATGTCTCTCAGCTAAGACTTGAAACTGTTTAAACACATCTAATACTTGATCTTTGCTCTTCAAAGTGTACACTCATAACTTTCTTGAACAATCATCTATGAAGGTCACAAAATAACTGGAATCACGTAAATTTCTTGTCTTTATAGGACCACATACATCTAAATGTACCAAATTAAGTATGTATTATTTTCTTGAATGAGGAGAACTCTTGAAAGAAACTCTATTTTGATTCCTTGCCAAACAATGAGTACATCTTCTTAAACAAACATCATTCATTCCAGAAAGAAGATTCTTTTTAGTCAATAATTCCAAGCCTTTGTCACTCATGTGAACAAGTCTCTTATGCCACAATTCTGCTGTGAGCTCATCCATCATAGCATTAATAACGCCTTTGAAAAGTCTTGCCTGTAGTATATACAAACTGGAATTGCTTATTCCTACGAGAAACAACCATAGCACCTTTAGTAAGTTTCCTTTGACCATTACTAAAGGTATTGAAATATCCTTCATCATCAAGTTTACCTGTAGAGATCAAGTTCAAACGAAGTTTAGGAATATGCTTTACCCCTATAAAAATTAGTCTAGTGTCATTATTCATCTCTAAACACACATCTTATATACCAATGAATTTAACCAAGCCATCATTACCCAACTTCACTATCCCAAAGTCACCTGCTGTATAGGATGTAAATAAGTCCTCTCGAGACGTAGCATGAATGGAGGCTCCATTATCAATAACCCAACTAATCTTGTGACATGCAACATTGACAACATTTTCATCATAAACAATGAGAAAGTCTTCTGAACTAGCGGTGGAAACTCGATCATTTTCCTTTCCAACATCACCCTCTTGTTCTTTGTCTTTCTTCTTGTTATCCGCTTCAACTGTTTACAATATTTCTTGATGCGCCCTTTCATACAGCAGTGATGACACTTAACATTAGCAAACTTGTTGGACTTGCTTCTTCCTTATTCTTTGCTCTTGAAACTTCTGTTTTTACTCTTTCCTCTTCTTTCTGTAACCAAAATATCTAACTATTGAGAATATCCATGTGATTTTCTTCTCATTTCTTCATTCAAAACACTGCTATTATCCAGATTCATATTGATTACACCATTTGGAGTTGAGTTACTTAATGACATTCTAAATGTTTCCCAAGAGTTCGACAATGTACCTAATAAACACAACCCCTGAATCTCATCATCACAATTGATACCCATTCCAGCTAACTGATTAATTATTCCTTGGAACGTATTCAAGTGATCTGTCAACAAAGTTCCATCTTGGTACCTTAAAGCCATTAACTCCTTTATGAGAAATATTTTATTATTTCCTATTTTTCGAGCATACAATTCCTCAAGTTTATTCCAGAGTGACCGTGCATGTATTTCCCTACTAATATGATTCAAAACATTATCATCTACCCACTACCTTATATACCCACAGACTTTTCTATGTAACAAAGTTCATTCTTATTCAAACAACTTTTCTAGCTTCTCAGAGGCAAACACCAGTAAATGAAACTGTTTGACATAAATGAGATCTTCCTTTTTCCTTTCTAGGTGTGATAACTAGAACCATTCAAATTAATTATTCTACTCAAATTTGCTTCCATTATTCAACACAAGAAATTCAACAATAATAACCACTACTCTGATACCACTTTGTTAAGAGGATCACAATATGAATACGAACTTAATCAAGCTCTAAATAGTGGAATAAAACCCATTCTCCTTATTTGTGTGAATATTTTAGGAAACAAATAAATTGAGCTCAAAATGAAACATGCACAAAATCAACACAACAAATTTATGTGGAAAAGCCTTCCTACTGTAGAAAGAAAACAACTACGACACTCCTCTACAAAACTTCCACTATCAAGAAACAATTGTAGAAAAGTTCTCTCTAGATAAAACTAGAGGCAAACAATCAATAACATCATCAAGAATACAATTTCTTGGAAACTAACAATTATTTCAAGAAGATGGAGAGATCTAACCCAATTTTGTAGTCACTCTTTACTGCCCAAGTTTTCCCACAAAAGTGAGCCAAATTCAAATTCAAATCCAAATCCCACCGTTCATATTGAATAATATTGAGTTTTGAACCTTCTTGCAAAATTTCAGCTCAATCGGACCACAAATGACCTTCCATCGGAGCACTTGATGAAGACTTACTGGAGAAAGAAAAAACTAAAAAACTGCTCAGTTTTGTACTGCTGCTCTTTAGCTGCTGCAGCTCTTGATTTTTTACTTTAAACCAACCCTAAATAGGTTTATTTATGAAGCAATAAAATGGAAAAAAAAATGTCACTTCTTTCTCGATGAGTCATTAAGCCACGTGAGCTTTTTTGAGCTCCTCCAAATAAGAGGGAAACCCAACAAATACATCAAAGGAAAAAGTTGGGCAAACCTTCCATTAACAATTACATTTTAATTTTTTTAAATTAACTATTTTTATTATTAAAATATCTTATAATAAACTATTTTGACTAAAATTTGACAAATTAAATGAAAAATTCAAGTTACATGCAATATACATTAAGTTAAAAATTCATTACTTTATCCACGTTACACCCTTATAACTTCATATGTTATATATGTAACTTAAATATTTCAATCAAAAGTGATAAAGTTTTTATCAATAATTTAAATAGTTAATTAAAACAAAAAATATCAAAAGTAATAAATTGAAATTTTTTACATAACTTTAGTACCTAATAGATTCAAAAGCTATATTTTTGTGATTTTTTTTCGTTTACGTAACGGGAAACTTTAGTCCATTTACTTTTAAAAATTGAGCATAATAGAAACTTTTCTTAAAATAAGTGCATTTTAGGTATAGTGTGGCATTTTCGGATACTTTGATTATTTCTTGCCAAATTTTTCTAAAATTTTTTATTTATAAAAATTTAAGTCTAATTGAATTCAACCTTTTCATGGGCTAATAGATGCTTTAAGAGAAAAAATTTCTTCAAATGTTAAAAAACTAAAATTTTTTGGTTAAAATGATAAAAATTTACCTAAAATTACTAAATTGTTTATAAATGTAACATTATAGTGATTACAATGACCACATTGATTATAAAAGCAACACTATGATGATTATAGTGATTAAAATAAGGTGAAAAATGTATTTAATTTGTGAAAATAAATGATCACAAATGAACTTTTTTCTTTTATTATTAGTAGTATTGCACTTGTTTGTATGATCTCAATAGTTATAGATAATAGAAAATTTAATAACTTATAAATTTGTAGAATTTGTAGGTATTTGGGTTCTGTAATTATGCGATTCATATATTTTAGTTATATAATTTCCAATAATCCTACAATTAAAATTAATAACAGGCTAAGAAAAATTTGCACCCAAATTAATGACAACCTACGTGGCAGCCGCATGGATTTAATAGGGTTTTTTTTTTATGGATTTCAAAAATTATCCCAGCAAAGAGCATTCTTTATATAGAAATTTTATTACATAGGTTGTTTTACATATATCCAAGTTATTTTGTAATTACTTTATAAATAACAATTATGTTATATCTATTTATTTTATTTTAATTTTGTTTAAAATTTTGTAAGTATTAAATTGTGTTTTTATTTAATAAGAAAAATCAATATTTTGAAGTTAGAAATTTGATTAGTAGATAATTATAATATTCTAAATTATTTTCTTTAATTTTATGACATGTTATGAAATAATTTTAGGTAAAGAGTGAAAACAAAATGACCAAACAGAATTATATGATGATTCAATCATATAAGCTAATGGATTCAAATAGTTTTTGCTACCTTAGTTGCATCGTAATTCTATTTTTTATATATTTTTTTACCCTATTTTTGAGATAATATCTTAGTAGTACCCCTATTTTAAAAAAAAGTACAATTTTGATAGAATTTGTTATTTAATTAGAGATTTTTCACATTTGTATTTATACACATGTGATATTCACGAACATTTTTGAATAATTAATTAATTGATTATCTAAAAATATACTTTGAATATCATTCAATTAATTGATTGTCCGAAAATATCCTTTAAATATCGCACATGTATTACTAAAATTGTGAAATTTTTTCACTTAAATGATAAATTTCATCAAATTAATATTTTTTTAAATGAGTTACCACTAAGACAATACCATAAAAATATAATTAAAAATGGTATTAAAAATAAAATCGTAGTACTGTTAAGGAAGTCAACTCTTGTAAATGATGAATTTAATTAAGTGAGTATATTTAATTAAATAATCATCTTATTAATTTGCTCTCCTATTTACCGTGGGTTATTAGAACCCATTATTATTTACTTGGCCATTAGGCCATATGAGTTCTTGAGGAGGAGATGGGGATAAAAAAAGAGGAAGCAACTACCATTATTTTTTGAAAAATCTTTCTCAAATCTTCACTTATCCTTCACTAGCTATTTGTATGATTTGAGGTATTAAATTGAAGCTCTCTTCCTTCTCTTTCTTTATTATTGATATTAAGTTTGAAAGATGTGATCATGATAATTGTATTTACTTTAAATTAAAAAATATTTCAAGTCCCATTTATTTCTTATTATATATTGATGATATGTTTATTGCTTATAATAACAAACATGAATTGATACTTTGAAATCTAAGTTGCCTTTAGCTTTTGAAATAAAAGATTTAGGACCTACTAAATGGATATTTGGTATGTATATTATTAGATCTTCTCATAGTATTTTCTTATCTCAAAAATCATACATTTAAAAACTCTAAAAAATATTTTAATGTTTGATAGCACACCTGTTAGTGTTCCTTTAGGTACTTATTTAAACTTTCCCTTATTAATTATCCTAAAACAAATGAAGAAAGAAATATATGAGTAAAAGTCTCATATTCTAATGTTGTGTATGCAATGATTAGTACTAGATCTAATATTGTGCCTACTGCGAGTGTGGTTAGTAGTTATATGGTTAACCCTGGTAAAACTCGTTGGTAAGCTGCTAAGTGGATCCTTAGATATTGAAAAATCACTCTTAATATTAGTTTAATATTCAATAAAAATTCTTGCGATATCCCTATTATATCTAGATGTTCTAACTTTATTTTTACAAAGGACAAGAGCAAAAGAAGGTCACTATCAAGATACTCTATTTTTATAGAGGACAAGAACAAAAGAATATCATTATCAAGATACATCTTTACTTTATTTGGAAATATTGTTTCTTAGAAAGCCACCTTACAATCTGTGGTTGTCTTGTCTAACCATAGAAGCTGAATTTATTTCTTGTATAGAAACAATTAAAGAAAGCTTGTGATCGAGAGGCTTTATAGAGAAACCTAATATTGTTAGTAATGATGATATTGACACTGTATTTTGTGATAATCAATCAACCATTTATTTATCTAAATATCTCATGTTTCATTCATGTTCTAAACATGTTGATATCAAATTACATTTTATTAGGCATATAGTTGCACAAAGATTTATCAAATTAGAAAAAGTCTCCATTGAACATAATCCCTCTAATATGCTCACTAAACCCATTACCATTAATCAAATTTAATCATTGTTTGAATTTGGTTAAAGTGTCACATATTTAGTCATTAGGATTGAAAGGGTAAGCAGATTATATATTCACTATGTGCATAGTGTCAAGATAGATATTGTTAATTTATATCACTATGATATCAAAATTAATTAATGAAGACAATAGGAAATAAATGTAAAATGACATTCATTGTTTTCAATTTGGATTATGAAGGGGAAAAACCATCATTTCCTTGGATGCTTAAAAATACACCTATTAGGGTTTTGTACAATGCACTTTTCATTTTCTTTTTCTCAGACTTCCTTCTCCTCCTTTTTCTGTGTAATTTTATGGTTTTCTCTGTAATCTTTTGGGTTTTTGAGAGACAAGATCTTGTGCCAAGGTTTTCTACCATCTCTGGTGTGTTACGTTACTTCTCTATTTAAGTTTTTGTATTTGTTACTCTCTGTACAAACTTGATTCTAAATAAATATATGATTTACCTTTTTAAGTGGATTATAGGTCAAATAGATATAGGAGCTGAATTATTTATATTGTGTTCTTTATTTTCTTTGTTGATTTTTGTTCTAATTATTTGAGGGTACAATTCAACAGTTCATTTAATCGATTGAGTGTGCTTCTGGTGAGATTGAGTTTGTGAAATTCTAACAAAATACCATTTAAAAACAAGTTAAAAATATTCTTTCTATTAACTTTGAATGGTTTTTAAAGAAGTCTGAGCAAAATTAAAGAGGGTTTTGACTTAAAACTGCAAAATCAATATTCTTTTTATTTTATTATCATAAATATAGTCTAATATAGTGCATTTTTCAATTTTATATCTTTAAAGTGAGAGAATATTATATATAATGAGGGTACAAATACAAGGTGGAACAGAGTCATCTTGAATCTTCATTTTATAAAAAAGCAAAAGAAATTAAAAGTGGAGACGAGATCAATGATTGATATTAATAGGAGACATATAACATGTCGTATGCAAGATTTTCTCCTCTAAATTGGATTTTATAAATCTTGCAGTGCAAAGAGGGATATTTCAAATTAGAGATAATCAAGTAACTCAAATATGAATAGTTATTATCTTCTCTTTTTCTTTTGAATCTTCTACTAGTTTACTAATAAGTGATATTTTATAAACATATTTAGATATCAATATATATATATATATATTAAGTTAAAATTATTTATTTTATATTTATTAAAAAATATTAAGCTTTTAGATTTTTTTAAATATTTTCTAGGATTTTTATGAATATTTTATGATTTTTATTTGACTCATAATTCTATATTACAACATGTGCCCCGTATAGATATCCTCAGCAGCTTAGTTTTTGCCCCTCGATTCCCTTTTTGCATGTAACTTGCGTATAGCGAGTCCTAATACAACTTAAAAATAGATCACTTTTCTCAATAAATAAATACCCCATAAAAATATAGGTAGTATTAGAATTGCACAAAAAATAAGAGAAAAATTCAAAAATAAAAATATAAAAACTATAGAATTAAGCTGGAGGCAACAATTGAGAGAAAAATGATTGAAGAAACAATTAAAGGACTTGAAGAGTAGAATTAAAGACAAAAATATTAAGATTTCTTTCCCTTTCTTTTATTATTTTCATAATAATTTATCATTAATAAATTTAATTGATTGGGTACGTAATTGTTTGATCAATTTAAATAATTAGTAATAAATTGATTGCATTAAGAATTAATACACAAAAAATTTAAACCAAACTTATGTATTTAACCTTGATCCAATTTACTTCTTCAAAAATTAATGTTTTTCATAGATTAAATTTATAAAGTTTATTCTCAGTTGTTAATTAAAAAGAATTGGATTAAAAACTTGTTTAATTCAACAAATTTGTAAAAAGATGTAGAGATTTTAACTTTTGTGAATTTCTTTAATTTGATGTAATCAAAAAATAGGAGAAAAAGATATACTTTTGTTGATTTATAATACATGCTAGTGGTAAAGAATGATTTTACAATTATTCTTTTATTTGAATCTTTATATTTTGTTTTTGTTTTAATTAATATTTAGTTGTAAGATTTAATTTTCAATTTACAAAATAAAACCTCTATTTTTTTTAATAAATAAGAGTTAGTTTTTAAAATCCTTCGGAGGAAAGACTCTCATCTTATGTACTGAATACATACATCTTAAGCAATTTAAAATAAGATTTAAATTATTTGTTTATCTTAACACACATCAATTTTTGGTACTGTATCGTTGGGGATTTTTTTAAAATTAACTCTTATTTAGTTTTATTTATTTTACATATATAATAAAATAAAAATATATATAATAAAAACTTAAAACATTTAAAAAAAATTTAGTAAAAAATATTTTATTTTGATTTATTTTGGTTTATTTATATTTTTTTAGCTTATTTTATTTAAAAATATTTTCCAAGTCATAATGAATGAATCCACGCTACAATGTGAGATCAAATTCACAACTCCTTAAGTAAGCAATTTAAACATATGTTTTAAGTGCAAGCTACTCATATAAAGATTCAAATACTTTTATCCACATAGAAATGGCCGTGAATAATCCCAATAAAACCCTTAGGGAGATGGTAGCACCAGCTTTAGATCAACAACTATTATGTATTCAATACAATGATGCTATTGAATTGAAATCTATCATGATTCATCTCTTGGCTATTTTACGAGGTCTAGTTGGTGAGAATCCAAAAATACATCTAAAGAAACTCTAGCATGAAACCTTATGGAATTATTAAAGAACAAACAAAACTTAAAGCATTCCTATTTTCTTTAGTAGATAGCACTAAAGAGGATTGTACTATTTACTATCTGGGACAATAAATAGTTGAAATGAGATGAAGTAGCTCTTAT
This sequence comes from Hippophae tibetana, assembly GCA_037013495.1. Taxonomy (NCBI): domain Eukaryota; kingdom Viridiplantae; phylum Streptophyta; class Magnoliopsida; order Rosales; family Elaeagnaceae; genus Hippophae; species Hippophae tibetana. The sequence continues at coordinate 49,644,095 of CM072802.1, forward strand.
TGGAGAAATATTTTCCAACTTTTAGGGCCACTCTAATTAGAAAATAAATTTTTGGTATTCAAAACTACAACGGGAAGAATTTATATGAGCATTGGGAGTGGTTAAGAAATTATTTGCAAGTTTCTCTCATTATCAAATAAGTGTGCAACTCTTAATTCAATACTTCTACGAGGGACTAATACCCATAGAAAGAAGTATGATAGATGTAGTAAGAAGTGGAGCTTTGGTTAATAAGACTCTTGATTGCTAATATGGCTACAAATATTCAACAGTTTCACACTTGATTCAACCAACGACAAACAGTCAACAAATATTATTTTTCAATAATATTGAATAATAATTGAGCACCCTCATCTCAATTTTGCAACAATTGGTAATCAAACAAGTTCAAGATTATGGAATCTACACTAACATTGGATACCCAACAGACATGTGTCCCACTATCTGAGAATGCATTCATAACATATTTTCAGTAATAATTTTAAAACTTGAAAGTTAGTACTCAGATAATTAAATTCTTAGGTTTAATTTTGACACCTTGACTAAAGTTTAAATTGTCTAACCCCACCAAAGGTGGTATTTTAATGGTTCATTTTCAATCTTTTAGAAAAAAAAGAAATTAATTTAATTAATCAAATTAGTTATCGACCCTATTCATAGGTGTTAATTGATTTTTTTAATTAACAAAGAATATCTAACACTACTAAAGGTGGTATTCATATAAAAAAGAGAGAATCAATAAATATCAATTTATATCTTTAATAACCTAAATAGTATGAACAAACATAATTAACTTAGTTATTATATCCATAAATACTCTATTATTATAAATGATAAAATTTGCAAAACTGTTTATTGAATCCATATCTATATTTATTTTTATGTTATTAGATTAGAAAACACTCAAAACTCAAATTATCATGACAAAATGTTTATGATTTAATTTAATTTTTAAAATTTTGAATAATAAACTAAAAAACACATATATTTCTTCCTTAGATCAACCTTTGGAGTGTATTTATTTTTTTATGAAATGTTTCGTGCACTTGCGAGATTTTTACAAATATAAAATCAAAGTATTGGCAAGATCGGTGTGTTCAGTTGTACTCATCAAGTTTTTGGCGTAGTTGTCGGGGAAGAATAGCATTTTTAAATTATTTAGCAAATATTTAAAAAAACAATTGTGCCGTAAATAATTGTGATTTTTTTTATTTTGAGTAAAAAAAACTTGTTGTTCATGAATAGTAAACAAAACATTTCAAATTCAAATAATAAAATTTTAAATTAAAAATAAATAAAAATAATAATTTTAAATAAATATATTTTAATTATTTTCTTTTCAAAAAATATAAAACATTTACGAAAAAAATAATCATAAAATTTTAAACATTATTTTATTTAATTATTTTCTTTTTAAAAAATATAATTAAAAAAATAAAATAAAAATTATTTTTAAGTTTTAAGTTTCATTTAATTTTTAATTTTAATTTTTAATTATTTATTTATTTTTGATTTATTTATTTTTAATTTTTTTAAGTCTTTATTTTAATTTATTGTTTTTTTAATTTTTTTTATTCTTCTTTTAATTTTTTAATTTTGAATTTATTTAAAAAAATTAATTGATTAACTTAATTAACTTAACTTAATTTAGTAACTTAATTAACTTAAATTTTTACTTAACTTAATTTACTTAAATTTTTACTCAACTTAATTTATTAATTTAATTAACTTAAGTTTGACTAATTTATCTTAGATTTTAATAGCATGAAAAGTAAATATCTAAGAGAGTTATATCTGGCAGATTAGTTATTCGAAACCTTTGTGCCACTAGTTTTTTTTTTTTTTGAGAATGTTGCTCTGTCTAGTAGGATGGTCTTTAAGGAGAATTTGTACCAACTTTCTTTCCTAGGAGCACTCTTGATTAATACTGAAATTATCTCCAAATTATCTCCAAATTTTAATTACAATATGTGAGGAGATAATTACTTTGTTAGATCTAGGTACAACTATGTTTTGATGCCTTAGTTATTTGACTTGTACTTAGGAGTGAATTATCTTAAACCCACAATTATGTCCCTAGTTTTAAATATAGAAAAATTTGAAAATCCATATGGCATGATTGAAAAAGTATATGTAGACAACCTTGTCTTACTTATAGGTTTGATTGACTCAATGATGTGGGGACATTGAGTATACTTAAAATGAAATCCCCTAAATTACGTCTTACTAAGATGTTAAACTAAGTACTGGATGAGAGACAACCCATCATTTTAGGTAATTTTCTTTTATTTATTTCTTTTCTATTATTTATTTTAGTTTAATTGCACGTGAATAATTTTAGAATTATTAAAACTAAAAATATTTGTTGAGATGTTAGAAGTTCACGGCGATCTGTTTGTATAAACTTTAATGATGAATTGTTACATGAGGACAATGTAAGTTCTAGGTTGGGTTGGTGAAAGGTTATTATGATTAAATTCAAAATTTTTAACAATTTTCATTTTTATTGTATTTGATTTTTTTTCTTTGTATGGTTTAGTAATTTAAAATAAATAAATCAAATTTAAGTAAATAGTTAAGTCTTTTACACTGTTAGATTAATTTTTGAAAACATATCATAGAGTATTTTTTTGGTAATTAGTTAGTTTTTGTCATAACTAGTATTTCTTAATAAGATGTGAAAATTATATTAAACCGAAAATATGTGTTTAGGAATCAAATAGTTGAGACTACCCTTGTGAAATATAATTTAAGCCTAATTTCCTTTATTCATAGTGAAATATATATTTTCTACTCCAAACACATTTATTATTTCTCAAATTTTTAGATGATCTCTATAGATATTAGCATTGAATGTATGAATATTTTTTTTCATCTTAATAGAGTTTTGTATATTTTTTATTTTTATTTTTTGCTTAAATTAAATAATTTAAGTAGAAATTGATAGTATATGTTTTTATCTCATTCATGCATGCCTGCTACAAAAAAAAGACACATATGGGGTTATCTAAAGTAAAAACAAACAGAAATTAAAAGGCACAAAATTAACCACTCACCAAAATCCTACAAAAATATACAATCTATACATGTGTTTATTCTCTAAAAAAAATATATTGAAAACTCTCTTCATAAAAAAATAGAGATAAAGAATATATAATATAATCTACATACTATGACCCACATTGCCTACAAAGTTGTGAGTAAAGGATAATTAAAAAATAAAGATATAGGAAGTAATTTTTAAAAAGTCATTGCATTTTTTTTCATTTGTAAAAAGCATATCTTGAAATTTTTGCTTAATTAGTTTGATTAATGCATGAAAATAATTTTTATATATGATATTTATAATTTATACATTTGATTTCTTTCATGATATCAACACGCAGAGTGTGCTCCGTCGGGTCGAGAAACGCACGTATTATGCCATACCACACCGAGCATCTGCTTGTGCATCTACCCGAACCCACCCACATTGCTATGTTCAACATGCTGAATTCACACGCGCCACTGCCTACGCTAGTGCTTACGTCAATGCATGTCCATTCTACATCAACGATGACGTTAGCGTCCATCTATTACACATTTTTCACATTTGTTTTATCATTTTTCCCACCTTTTTACTCTTCTCCTCACCTAAAAATACCGCCATCACCTCCACACCAAAAACACCTCAATAAATAAGTGTTTTAGATCTTTCTTTCTATTTCTTAGTTTTTTAATTTGTTTTAAATTTCTTCTCTTTTTGAGAAGAACTAGCTATGTTTTTTTTGTAAATTTCTAGCTTTTTGATTCAATAAATAGAAATGTAAATCCCTTTGGAGGTTTTTCAACAACAGAATTAGTATCAAAGTACTGTAAAGATTCTATTTTCTTTATAGTTATTTTTAATGTTTTATTATTATATATTATATTTAATTTATTTGTGATTAAATTTAACATTGCTGGTTGTTTATAAACATGATATAATAATAATGTTGTTATGCTTGCGAAATATTAAATAGGTAAAAATCTTTATAAAATGAATTGATTTTGTTTTTATTCAAGAATTTATATTAAGAATGTTAGAGAGAAATATATTATTTTTTAGTACAAACTTAAATCTAAAAATTAGATTTTAAGATTTAGTTATCTGGTCTGATTTAGAGCAGTGTTCTTTTTTTTGTTGGTACAATTTCTCGGTAGTTAGAGTGAAGCTCTATTTCAAAAGTTTTTATAAGAATTATTATGTGAAAATGTATTGATAACATATTTTCAGTAATAATTTTAAAACTTGAAAGTTAGTACTCGGATAATTAAATTCTTAGGTTTATTTTGGACACCTTGAACAAAGTTTAAATTGTCTCACCTCACCAAATGTGGCATTTAAGTGGTTCATTTTCAATCTCTTAGAAAAAAAGAAATTAATTTAATTAACCAAATTAGTTATCGACTCCACCCATAGGTGTTAATTGATTTGTTTAATTAATAAAGAATATCTAACACTACTAAAGGTAGTATTCATATAAAAAAGAGAGAATCAATAAATATTAATTTATATCTTTAATAATATAAATAATATGAGGAAATATAATTAACTTAGTTATTATATCCATAAATACTCCACTATTATAAATGTTTATTGAATCCATAACTATGTTTAGTTTTATGTTATTAGATTAGAAAACACACAAAACCCAAACTATCATGACATGATGTTTAGGATTTAATTTCGTTTTTAAAAGTTTGAATAATAACTTAAAAACCACATATATTCCTTCTTTAGATTGACCTTGGGAGTATACTTATCATTCTCTATGAAATGATTTGTGTACTTGCGAGAGTTTTACAAATATAAAACCAAAGTATTGGTAGGATCGGTGATGCCGGTTTTGCTCATTAGTTAGCCCATTCCAAGTGGTTCCAAAGAAGTCTAGAGTTACAATGGCGAAGAATGAAAATAATTATTTGATTCCTACCTAAATTCAAACTGATTAGGAAATTTGCATTGATTTTTAAAAGCTCAATTTTATGACCCATAAAGATAATTTTTCTTTACCTATTATTGATCAAATAATTGAGCATTTAGCAGGTGATACTCCCTGTTATTATCTTGATGGTTTTTAAGGTTATAATCAGAATTTTATTGCACTCAAAGACCAAGAAAAGTTAAGATTCACTTGCCCCTTTGGAATCTTCGCTTATAGACGCATGGCATTTGGCCTTTGTAATCTCCCACCATCTTCTAGAGAAAGATCAAGTCTATCCTTGAAAATACAATCAAACCCAATAGAAAGGATCAGTGATTGAAACTGGATGATGCATTGTGAACATACAGAACTACTTGTAAAACTTCAATTGGGATGTCGCAATTCTAGTTCGTGTATAGTAAACCTTGTCATCTATTAGTTGAGTTAGAGCACAGAGCATTTTGGGTAATTAAACAATGTAACATGAATACAGACAAAGCCAAAAGACCTAAAAAATTACAAATGAATAAGCTAGCGAAAATTAGAAATGATGTCTATGAAAGCACAAAAGTTTACAAAGATAAAATAAAGACATTTCATGATAGTACAATTCAAGGAAAGAATTCATCATTAGCAATAAAGTCCACTTTTTCCATTTCATGCCTTAAACTATTTTTAGGTAAGTTAGATTCTCGTTGAGTTGGTTCATTTATTATTACTAATGCTTTTTCTCATGGTGGAGTTGAAATACGATCCCCAAATACTGACAAATAATTCAAACTTAATAAACATAGATTGAAGCCATAATATGAACCTTTTGAACTATTCAATATAAAGAAGGTGATGCTACACGAACCAATAGATTTGGAAGGTTAAAGAAACATCATAAGCACCATTGGACTAGCGACGCTAAACCAAGGGCTTTATGGGAGGCAACCCACCATATATGCATATGTTTACTTTGAGGACAATCTAAGAATTAGGTGTGGAGGAGTGTTTACACATCACCATCTTTATTTTTTTATGCTTTATTAGTTTAGCATGTTTTAGGATTAGTATATTTTAAGTAGCATAAATTTTATCAATTTTGGTATTTATTTGTTGCAATTCTTAGGATAGGTAGGATTAATAGATGTGTTTAGAATCAATCACATGTTCTCTCTTTATTTTTCGGTATCTGTGATAAAATTAGATAAATAATGCTAGATTAAAAAGGATAATGAGTGTTTATATAGAGTCTTGACCTTGTTCCTAAGTGAAGCTAATTTTATTATAATTTTATACAATAGCTAAATTGATGATAGAATAATCGATATGCATAAACTTGTGAAAAATATTGTAAATCTCTTGGCACTTTACATACTTTTAATGAATAAGAATAGGTTGTTAGAACTTTTCTTTAAGTTTATCAAGGTGAATTCTAAATATATTTTTTGAAAAATGATTAAGGAAATATGATTAACTACTATGGCTAAATTTTCCTACCCTTAATGTTATTGTTCTTTCAAGAACAACCCTTTTAGAGAGCCAATTTGAGCCTATATGAACCAATTTTTTGTATTCACTCCTTACATTTTGAACCAAATACATTTACCATATTCTATAATTAAATAATAAGTGGTGTTACACAACAAGAGAATATATTCTATGAAAATGCTACAATGAGATTTAAGAGTGTTAATTGTGCTATAATTGATTAAATGCTCAATATACAGAAACAAGCTTGTTACTGTATGTTCCAAAAAAAAAAAAGAAGAAGATGAAGATGAAAGAATAAAGAAAAATAAATAAATAAGAATACATACACACACAAACATATATATTATAATAAAAGGAGAAGCTGAAAAGAATTATGTATTAATAAAAAAATATTAGCATAAATAAAAGAAAAGAAACTAATAATAATTTATGGGTCCAAAACAATGACATTTGACCCTATTTTATGGACATAATTAGTCTTATGATAGTATTATTTATAGGTTTATTTCTCTCACTCCATGGACTCATAAACTTTTGTTTCTCTATTTTCCTTTCATTGTATTGAACTAACAAATATAGCAACAAATTATAACCAAATAAAAGACCTTTTGATTTTAAGGAATAATTTTGGTTAATGGAGATAAATTTTAAGGAAAAGCCTATTGTATCCACTTTGACTCTAAAAAGAATAGTGATGTTTTATAGGAAGGAACAATGTTTCAATTTTTTTATGTTAGATTATTTTACTATTGTTAATTGATACTACATCACACGTACATTTTGAGCATGATTATTGTACAATAGTTGTAGCAAATGGATCATTAAAAGTAATATATAATATTTATTAGAATTTGAGACCATAGTATTAATAAGTCCTTGAAATAAAATGTTAGAAAACTTATTCTCGTAATTATAGGTGTTGATTCTGCTCGAAGACTAATAAAGAATAGGTGTAGGGGAGTTTGATAAATGATATTTTATACACATTTTTAGATATCAATTTCTTTATATTTATATATATATATATATATATATATATATATTATAATGAATTAAAATTATTTATTTTATATTTATTAAAAAAATATTAATTTTTAAGATTTTTTTATTTTTTTGGGATTTTTATGGATTTTTATTTGCATGTACATGTACTTACAAAAATCCGTGGATACACTTAATTTCCATTTTCTCCTAAAAAAAATAAGAGGAAAAGAAAAGACTAAACAAAATCGAAATAAAATTTGAATAAGTAAAATAAATTAGTTTTGAAAAAGGAAAAAATCATGAGGCAGGAGTGAGTGGTGTTGGATCGACCACTTTTGACAATATAAGAGATTATTTATTATAAATTATAATATTATCACAAATAATACATCAATTAATTATAAACTAAAAAATTGGATTTTATTGCTTTAGCCAATAATTAAATATTATATTAGTTATGATTTTATCATAACTTATGGTATAAAAAAGTGTTTTTGACCATAACAAAGCTTTAGGCCACTCGAGTTTTCACAATTAAGCTATCAATGTGTATTTTCCACCTACCCTTTTCCTTATTAGATGGTTCTTCCATAGGGTTTTCATCAAGGAAATCAGCCAATCCTTGGCCTTTAATGGTTGTACGACAAACATACTCAATGTTAAACACATCAGGCTCAATGGACCATTTTTGCAGTCGGCCAAAATCTCAGGCTTAGAAGGCACTTGTATGTGCTAGGTATTAGTAGGGACTATGTTGTGAGCCTCGATATATGGACAAAACATTCTCTCTGCTACTATATAAGTGTAAGTGACACTTGAGTACCTTTTTATAAACATTATTTTGATCTATAATTTGTTATGTTTTTATGCATTTATTTTATGTTTTATTTTTATATTATCATTCTTTAGAAGTTATTTTCATATTTTGTTGATTAATATGCATTTAGAAGAATCTTGGACAAACATGAGTAAAAAGATTGAAAACGGAGAAATGATACGTGCTTGTAAAGTACTTATATTTTGTGATTTTGTTATGCTTAATTGTAATAAATAAATTTTATTATAACATGTTTATATCATTATTTATGCAATTTTATCTGTCTAAAATCATGGTTATGTTTTGTTGTACTTCAGGTGTTTTTAGCTTAAAATATATAAATTTGTCAACATATGAAGAGAAACACTTGAAATACTTAATTTGCGTCCTAGGAGCTTAATTTGCACCCTTGTCAACCAGTGTGTAACGGGTACAAGGCAAAAATTCAAGACAAACATTTCGTGCCATAGCAAAGATTGTGTGTGCCACGACGTACTCTTCTTAAGAAGATTCACTGGACACGTTAAATTTTTTGTGCTACATAGGGGACAAATGCATGCCATAGCACAACCCTTTTCGAATTGAATTGTGCAAACATTTTTTAGCTTCATGTCGCAATGTGATAAAATACATGATGTGGGGCGTAATTTTATTTTGTTAGCCATATAGCTATTTAGCCCCCTCCTTTTATATATAGAATAGTTTGTATTAGGTTTCCAAAATCATCTCTTCATATTGTTATCTTAAGTAGCCATAGGTTAGTTTAATTTAGGTCCAATTTCCTATACCGTTCCACCACTATATACAAATACAAAAATAGAGCCTACTTATTACTAAAAAGATCGAAGAATTAGAAGAAGCCGGTGATAATTTATTCAAAGACTTAGAATCATTTTAAAAAAAAAAGGATATTTTTAATTATCGTATTTTTTTTTATCTTTTTCTGTGATATGATGTCTTTAATAGTTGAATTAACTTTTGTTAATCTAATTAAGATTGGCTAAATTTTTGATATGAGATTTTAGTTATTTGGTTCCTAATGATTGGAATTACTGTTTTATGATTTGAATAAATGCGAGTTTTATTTATTTCTTATTTATGTTATTAAAATATTTAATTATGAATCAAGGATGGACCAAATCTTGATTTATGAATAAAACAATATTTTAGAATTAGGCATTAGAAACATCATTTGTGTTTAATTGTGTGTAAATGAATAAGAGTTTAATTTAATTTCATTTATTAATTGTAAATTAATGATGAATCAAATCTTGATTTATATTTTAAGAATATATTTAATTTAAGTTTATCAATTAATTAATTTCAAGCCTTACCAATGACATTGTTAATTAATTAAGGACCTTGATTTATATATTTTTCTCAGTTTTTACATTAATCAATTTTAAACCTAGCCCCAAAAGTCATTGATTAATTAAAAATTGTATATACTTGCCATGACTCATGAGAGTTTGCTTATTTAAATGAAAAAGAAAAAAAAAACAATAAATATAACTTGCTATTTGAATAATTTAATTCGTTTTGTTTATGAAGGATTATGCTTGCTAAAATCCCTTATTCATCTATAATCCTATGTTCAGTTATGGTTTAATTTACTACTTTAATTTATTGCTCTAATTTATCGTTTTAATTTAGTTACTATCTTTAAATATTAAATTAATTTAAAATTTATCATTCATTTTCACAAACCAACAAATTTTTAGAGTGTTTAGGACTTTTTTCATATCTAAATTAGAAAATAATTTAACTTTTTAAAATCATCGTAATTCTTTAATAGACTGGCCTCAGAATGATACATGTTTCTTATTACAAGTTATTGGTGCATTTGTGAGCTTTACAAATTTAAAATTTGTGCATCCGAAAATTAATGACAACTCACATAATTCAATACAAACCATAATATCAAAAATCAGAAAATAGATGCATGTCGTGGTCTAAACAAAGGCCATGCCACAACATAATGTTCTCAGATCCAACTTGTATTTTTTGAAGTTCAATGCGCTATGCGACCTAACATTGTCCATGCCATGGTACAAGGTTCTTGGGATGTAACTGGTCATTCAAAATTCAATACGGTAGAGTAGAATAAAAATGCCTTGGTTCAAGTGTAAAAAATTTCTAGAAACCCTAACATGCATAGTGTACATGTTTCACCCTAAATTAAACCTATAAATACACCCTAAACCCTTCATAAAAGATATCCAGCCACATCAAGCCTTTTCATCTCCCATAGTTGTTCTTTACATTCCGTAATACATAAAATAGAGAGAAAACCTCCCAATTGTGAAATAGTTCCAAGGATTTGAAGAAAACCGATACTCAATTTAGAGATTTGGAATCATTGATCAAGAATGAGTTTTTTTATTGTTATATCTTCTTTTCGTCTCTCTAATCTAAATATCTTTTGTAGTTAAATTAATTATGAATAATTTATTTATGAATGTTGACTAATTTTTGTATATGGAATTTTAGTATTGCTTCCAATGATTAGAAGAGTAATTTTATGGTTTAAGTAAATAAAAGTTTTTGATTTATTTCTTGTTCATGTTTTTATATCTTTATTTATAAATTAATGATAGCCAAGTTTTGATTTATAATTAAAAAAAAATATTTTAGAACCAAAAATGAGACACATCATCTGTGCATGGTTGTGCATTTATGAACAAGAATCTAATTTAATTTCATCGGTGAATTTTAAGACCAATCCAAAAAGTTATTTATTAATTGAGATTAAATTAGATGGTTTAAATTATCTTTAATTGTAAATTAATGACAAGTCAAATTTTGATTCATAATTAAAGAATATATTTATGTTAGATTTATCCATTAATCAATTTCAAGGTCAATCTAAAAAATGATTGATTAATTAAAAATTACGAGAACTCACCAAAATATTAGGGATTCGCTTATATGAAAAGGAAAAAGTTAACTAAATTAAACTTGTTATTTATATTAATCAATTCTTTACTTTTTATGCGAACTAATTTTCATATTTATTTGTCATATTTTTTTTTGCTATAATTTAATTTACTTGTTAGTTTTTAGGTAATTAAATCAATTTATAATTTACAGTCTTTTTCTCTCATTTGCCACTTGATAGAATCAAATAATAGAAATTAATTTTTTTACCCTTTCCGAACATCCTGCCAAAGGAAATTAATTCTTTACACATACCCAATAAAAAATTGGTTAATTGCATTGTTGTGGAATGGTAGCCCTATTAATACATGATCCCTTATACTCCTTTTCAAATTCTACATTTATCACCCAAAATGTAAGGAACAATGACTACACTAAGTCAAGAGTTTTCGACTGATTGATATGGCATTCTAATAATAGTAGGATTAATTCTTTTTGAAATTAATTATGTAAAGCTAATTAAAAGTTTTAATAAAATAAAAAGATATTATATATGTTAGTGAATATGTACTAGTAAATACATGAGAACAATACTATATGTGCTAATCATTAAAAATACAACTAAATTATGATTTTTCAAAAATCTATTTTTTTCTCCTTGGTAAATGTGATCACAAGCCTAGAACCATATCTAGAAACAAATGTTCTGTCCATAAAAATATCAAACACTCATAGACTTTATACTTATGAAAACAAAAATAACACCCAATTATTAATGAACGGGATCCAATTGATCGAATTCAACATTAAATGAGAAAAATTGATCGGAGTTCAACTTGAACGATATTAAACTAGGTGATATTCAATGTAAAATTATTAAATTGAAGTTTTTATTGTAAAAATATATGAATTAAATATAAAAAGTATTGTTTTGTAGTTACAAATTTTAGAAGATATTATAAATTTTCTTCACAAAAAAAGAATTCATATTATAAAATTAACGTTGAAAATATACAATATACATATTTTAAAATGTTACAAAAAATGAATATATATTTAACTCATTTACGAAGATATGTTAAATATATGTTCAACATGTTTTAAAAATTGAATGTATGATTAGCATTAGGATGGATTAAAAATAAAATTTTAATTTTGAACAAATATTCTTATATTATAATAATATAGAATACCTTGAGTTTCTAATTTTTAAATTTTTATTTATAGAAGTATAACTTACGAAATTTGTTTATAGTTACTGATATGAATGGATGTATCCAATCATTTTATTTTGTACCTAATGGAATTCTGATTGAAATTATCTTGATGATTTACTCTATTGTTTAATTATTTTTTTATAGTATAAATAATATTATTTATTTGACTGTAAAAATTAAAAAACAAAATAGTTCTATGTTAAAATATGGATTTAATAGTAATATCACATCTTGATTAAGTATAATATTATATTAAAGTTTATAAAAATTATAAGTTTTTTAGGTTAACATTTTAGGACTAAAATGTACATAATTCATATAAATTTTCACATCAATTTGGTCAGAATAAGTTTTTTTTTATTGCTTGTTATATTAATTGAAAATTCTTCAATATATCATTTAAATATGTATACTATTTATCTTAGAATTATATTATATTATTTTCTGCCTAAATTATCATAATATTTTAACGCAAGTGCAATTATATGCTCTTATTAGATGAATGTTAAAACTTTAAGACTAATTATATTTCGATTTTTTTTATCTAGAATTCTTATTATTGATTAATTTAATATTACAAAGACTAATTTTTGAAAAATTCTTTTTTATTTTGAGCTTGTCTTGGTGAAAGCAGAAATAGAAATCAGAGATAGACAAAGAACAGGTAGCAGAAGAAAAGATAATGCTATTGCTAGATATGACTACTATATATACAATTTTGTAACTTATTTTTGTAGAGAATGTGTGCCTGCACGTGTTGCATATAGGCAAGGAAAATAACAACCTAAAAAATCACATGATGGGTATGCTCTCACTCCTTAACAGCTCGCATATATCCGCAAGGTATAAAAAAACTTACTGCTGTTGAAAAATGTAACAAAAATTGATAGAAAATATAACATAATTTTATTCTCCAGCATGCCCCTTAAGCTTATGGTTGTTTGTAGTTATTGAGCCTAGTCCTCAACTCTTGAGATCTTTGTGATCCCAAGGCCTTTGTCATTATATATGTCAATATAATTGATGTTGTGATGGTGTGTAGTCCACATTTATAGCACCGGATAACACATTTTTTCGAATGAAGTGAAAATATATATCAACATGCTTCTTTCATGAGTGGCCAGACATGGAACAGGGTACTAACCATACGATATCAGTGGATTGCACTCAAGTTTGACTTGAAACCATATAGTCTACAAGTTTCGAACTGTATACCTTCCAGTCCTCAAAGGCAACAATACCACTTTCATTGTTTGATTGGTCTTATGTGTTATACACTTTCCAATTGATACAAACAAATTATACCCTTACAAAATATATTCTTTCCAATTGATACAAACAAATTATACCCTTACAAAGAGAAGCCTTGCATTTCTTCTCTCCATCGTAGACTCGCTTAACCTCATATATAACTCTTCTATAGCTGTTAATTTATTTAGGCCATTGCATTGTTTAATTGGTCTTATGTGTTATCATTTACCCTAGTTAGTAAATTTTCAAGATCTTTGACCTCATGGTTGTGTTTTATTTTATATTCTTAAAGCTCTTGGTTATTCATTAATGTTTCGTTCCTTAATCTCTCTCTAAATGGTAAAGGGGGCATAGCCTCGACCTCGTACCCCAAACTTTCATATGCATGTTTTCTTTCCAGAGGTTTTGAATAGTAATTGACATCATTTTCAATATAGAAAGCATTAGATTGTTTTTAGATTGACATGGAGTGTCAGATATATAGAATTTTACTTAAAAGTCACAATTCTTTCTTAGTTATGTAGTATAGCCCTCATAGAATTCTAAGTATTACATGTATTATGAAGTGTATATAAGGACCTGATGGTTTTTTATTCTACAAAGAGTCTAGTTTATGCTTCAAAAATCTTGTTACAAATGCTTGATGTTAAAAACAAACATATTTACTTTTCCGTCAATTTTGTGCCCTTGTGGTTACAAACTTGTTTTTTTCGTTTAAATCTTATTTTATTTCAATATATTTTTTATTGTGTTTCATGATAAATTTATAAAAGTAGAGTCATCTGTGTACTTTTCTGATTAATATTTGCTCATTTCATATAATAAGTAGTATTTTTGGGGGTTAAAAAAATTACTAAAATATGAATTTTCTAGGAAAATGGGTGAAAATATATTTTTGATTTTTTTTAGGATTTTTATGAATCTTTAACGTAGAAATAATTTGTACATGCCATGTGGAGACTATGCAAGTAGGAAAGCTAATATGGAAAACCACGTGTATCCAGTGATGTAGAGCCATGTCACATGTTAGCATAGTGTTCATTTCGAGTTTAACTACGTGGTCAACGAATTTACCATGTGTCGTCATGTGATTCATCCATTCCTTCCACTGACTCTCCACACCATCTGTAACAACTAATCATATCACGCCACGTGGCTTTGACTCAACGTCTGTTGACCGAGACTAGTCCACATCGCCATGCATCATGCACTAGCTAGTGTTGTTAATTTTCTCTTTTTTCATCTCAGGCCTTGATCAGAAGTTGATCTCACAGTCTAGATTCCAATTAAGCCTAATTTAACCCTCTAACTATCCTATAAACCCAAATGAGCCAAAAATTATAAAAAAAAAATTATCAAATTTTGGAGCGAAGGAGAAAATATAAAAAAAATTCAAAAAAAGATACAATTTCGGTTGAGATTCAAGAGTATATTGGTGCTACAATTCAAGAGATTGATTGTATTTCTTCTTCTTCTTCCTTATTTATCAATTTTTATAACTTTTTTTTTTTAAAAAATATAACTTTTATGAACAAAATTATGTCTAGCTAATTTATTATGAACCTAATTTTGAACATGTGAAGATGTAATATTGTATCCCAATTATAATTTCAATTTAATTATATTATTTAATTTAATTTTTATGCTATGAATTTTTGGCCAACAATTGATCTATAAAGACAATTAAATGGATTTAAGAGAATCATTTAATTGTTTATCTTAATTAAATAATATGCATATTTTCTAAGTAGAGATGTATGATTCTTATATATGTGATCTATAATTGATGAACTTAATAAGTAGTATGCAATTTAATTGACATGAGAGTATGATTAAGTTAATTAATATATGTTGTGTAGTTTATTTGAGAGATACATACATGCTAGGTTAGATTTAATTGATCATGTAATTAATTGATAATTATATTGGGAGATTTTAGTAATTCATATGTTTAAAAAATTAGGATATTAAGTATTCTTAGATATTTTCTCATATATCTTCTTAGCTATCAAATTTGAGGTAATTAATTACTACTATTTATTTTTAGTTTTTTTTTAATTTTGGCTTTCTTAAAACATAAAAACACAAAAAAATTGATTTTTGTTTTTTAACTCTAAAAATTAGTCTCTAATAACATAATCTTCATGAGTATGATTTTTTTATCTTTATATTACTTATTGCAATATGTATATTTGTATATTAATTACATATAATTTGTGTTCAATTAATATTTTTGGCGTCGTTGCTCGGGATTATAAATATTATAAAGTAATTTTTATTTTATTTTAGTTCTTCTTCTTTATTTATTTTTCATAATTTTAATTTATTTATTTATCTAGTTATTTATTTATTTTAGTTAATTTTCTTTATTTGGTTTTCAAAATTTTAATTAATTAATTTAGTTATTTATTTTTAATTTTTAATTTTATTTAATTTTGACATATCTTTGAGTGCTATTAGAAACACATTTGAGTCTATTGCATAAGTAGAGTCCGTAAAGATGAAATTTTTCCTTTAGATCTCAAAATCAAGCGTATTTTGATATCATTAAGAAAACAATAAGTTATCACCCAAGTGAAAAAATGGCTAATTAATCAATTAGAAACAAACAATAATGAGCTAAATTTTAACAATCAAAAATCTTTAATGAATGATAGGGATAGAGTTATGAATGAATATGGATAACCTATGTTGGAAGGGATGAATCCAAGTATTATAAGGCCAAAAATTCAAGCTAAGAGTGATGTTTCAAAGGTTACAAAAAGTTGGCAACTCAATAGATTACTAACAAAGGATTCTCATCTACATCTTAGATTCTTTATTGAAGTTGGAGATTCATACAAATTTAGTGGTGTGACTGAAGAGGAATTTAGGCTTAGATTATTCTCTTACTCTTTACGAGACCATGCTCGAGTTTGGCTAAAATATTTTTCACTTGATTCCATTACAACTTGGATTGATTTGACAGAAAAATTCTTGATGAAATATTTGTCACCATAAAAAAATTCCAATTTTAGGAATGACAATACCTCTTACCAATAACATGAAAGGGAATCTTTATACGAAGTATGGGAAAGATTAAAAGAATTGTTAAGGAAGTGTCCTCACCATGGTGTCCCTCATTGGATCCAAATGGAGACTTTCTACAATAGTCTCAATGCTCAAACAAGAAACATTAGTGATACATCTGCTAATGGAGTTATGCTAGCCAAATCTTATAATGAAGCTTATGAGTTACTTGAGAAAATGGCTAGCAACAATTATCAATGGCCAATGGATAGAATGAAAACCATAAGAAGAGTATCTAGAGTGTATGAGGTAAATGATATCATGGTGCTTACAGCTCAAGTAACATCTTTGGTGAAACTTTTGAAGGTTCAAAACTTGCCAATGAGTATAAACTAAGTCCAAGATTCAGGAGTGTCCTGTGCCTTTTGTGGTGGATCTCATTTGTTTCATAATTTTCCAAATAATATTGAATCAACATTCTATATAGGTAATGTGAACCAAAACAATAATCCATATTTAAACACATATAACCCAGGATAGAGAAAACATCCAAATATCTCTAAGAGTAATAACAATAACAAAGGTGATAATCAATTCAACCATAAATCATTTTCACTACCTAGTTTTCACCAACCACAAAAATCACAAGCCTAAGAGAAGAAGCCACCTACCGAAGACAATATAAGTGCTTTAACACTGATGATGAAAGATTTGATCCAGTAAGTAAATACAAAAGTTTCCACTCAAGAGATTTCAATTCAAAATTTAGAGACCCAAATAGGACAACTCGCTCAGGCCATAATTCAAAGACCTTAAGATAACCTTGCAAGTGACACAATTATAAACCCAAGAAGAGAAGGTAAGGAGCATTACAATGCCATATCCTTGAGGGGTGGTAAAACTTTAGAGGAGAAAAATGAGACTCAAAAGGATAAGGGGAAAAAGGAAGCTATAAAGAATAAAAAGGAACTAGTTGAAAAAGAGAGCACTGAAAAGAAAATAATTCAAAAAAAAGAGAGCGACCTCTACAGATACACTATTCCTTTCCCTCAAAAATTGTAACGACAAAAGTCAGACACACAATTTTAAAAATTCCTGGAAGTTTTCAAGAAGCTACACATAAACATATCATTTGCAGATGCACTTGAAGAGATGCCTTCTTATATCAAATTTATGAAGGACATTCTATCTAAGAAAATGAGGCTTAGATATAATGAAACAATAACCTTGACTCAAGGTTGTAGTGCTATCCTTGCTGGAAAGCTACCCTGAAAATTGGAAGATCCGAGTATTTCACAATTCTTGCACAATTGGGAACTTTAAGAAAGTTCTATGTGACATATTTTCCATTATTAACCTCATACCAATATCAGCCCTTAAGAGATTGGGGATTGGTAAAGCCAAACCCACTTCAGTAACATTACAAATGGTAGATAGATCAATTAAGCAACCTCAGAGTGTAGTAGAAGATGTGCTAGTAAAAGTAGACAAGTTCATCTTTTCGATGGATTTCATTGTACTAGACATGGAAGAAGACCATAACATTCCTATCATACTTGGTCATCCATTCTTAGCAACCGAAAAATCACTCGTTGATGTACAAAAAGGCAACCTTACAATGAAAGTGTAAGATAAACGAGTGACATTTAAAGTTTATAAAGCATCTAAATCCCCTGATATTGATAATGTTAATAAATACTTAAGATAGATGATAACTTAAAATAATTTGTTGAGTTGCCCACACTTAAGACTATTAGGCATAATTTTATAAATAAAGAAGTATACTCACCAAGAAACAACTCAATCGGTTTTAATTTTAAAAGTGTGGAATCTATGATTGATATTGTTGATTATGTGAATTATTTGGAGGCTGCACCTCCCATGTGTATACTTAATATGGGTATGAAGAGTGTTGAGATAGGATCTAAACTTAAACCATCTATTGAAGAAATACTAAGGTTAGACCTCACACCTTTACCCTACCATTTCCAATCAAGTGGGCAAGAAAAATAGTCCAATAGAGAGTGAAAAGGATGTTGGAGATACATAAATTAAATGAGCTATGGTGAAGTGCTTATAAGAATGCCTAAAATTATAAAAAAAAGAAAACAAAATACTGAATGATATAATAATCAAGCATCGTATTTTTAAACTAAAACGTAATGTATTATTGAATGAAAGATAGAGTATTATTGAACAAATCAAGATTCAAATTATTTTTGGGAAAACTCAAAATTAAATAGATAGATAAGGATGTGCATTAGGACTTGATATGACTGTCTAGTCAAGGATGTTAAAAGTGACACTAGTTGGGAGGCAATCCAATGTTATTTTACTTATATTATTTTTGTTTTCTTATTTTGTAGGTGAATAAATATAGAGAGTAATGGCACAATAAAATTGATAATTTCAACGACAGATGTGGTGTGATAAGACTAAGAGAGTTTTCTTTCTTTTTTAATTTTTCATGTTTATATATACACATTGGGGACAATGTGCAATTTAAGTTTATGGGAGGGAGCTTTATTCTCTACTTTAATATTTAGTATGTATTGTTAATTTTTAGGATATTTTGAATCATGATTTGAGTAGAAATTGATAAATATATGAAAACTAAATGCATGCATGCTTGATATGAAGTATATGAACTCAATGATAAAAATTGGTTGTCATGACTAGGATGAGGAATGTAACTTACTCCTTAAGATACTTACATTTATCACGTGATATGCTTAGTAGTTTTGATTAGATTGATTTAAATTTTTATGCACATGTTCATGATTGATTTTGGTGCTCCTATTGAGAGAAACTTTTAGTGAGTTATGTGAGTTGATGAGATCTACCATGATTTAGAATCTATTTGATCATCCATTGAGGAAAAATTATAAATAGTATTTAGCAAAAGATATGATTTAGACCTTATTTGGATCGATTGAGCCTTTCAAGCTAAAAATTGTTAATATTTTTAGTCTCTTATTTGAGCCTCATGAAGATCCTTCCATATCTTTAAGCCAAAATTTATGCCTAACCAATAAGCATTATTTTGATCCTTGAACCTTTAGCTTGTAGGAAAGAAAAAAATGTAATCATGTTTTATGCTATAGAGTAAGGTGAAATGTAATTCACCCTATGAAAAGAGAAAAAAAAATAAAAACTCACAACACAATTAACCGTCTAAATAAAAATAAAATAAAATTGAAAATAATTTTGGGGGTGTTGTTAAGTTACAAAAAAAAAGATGTGGAATATAAGAATATGAAAAAAAAATGATAAGATAGGGTGCACTAAAATATTAATTAAAAGCTCAATTATAGTTAAAAAGTGTGTGATGAATAGAAAGAAAGCTAAGGTATGAAAAGAGCTTAAATGTTTTCATTTAACGACCTCTTACCTAAGCCTTACATTACAAGCATGTAAAGTCCTTATTAATCTTTAACTAAGTGTATATTTATATTAGTGAAGAGGGATGTTAAAGATTGATTTATGAGACTTTTTCTAAAAGTTAAATGATTAACATGTCTATATAGGCTGATTTCACCTTATGTAACACACATACACGAATCAATTCACCAAAAAACTTGAATATCTTTGTATTGATGGAATGTTGATTGATGAATATGTGAACCTCTTTGTCATAGAATTGTATGACTTTTGAAGGAGACAGTTTACTCTAAATATGCATGTATTAATAGATATACATTTATGACTCTATGAAAAGAGAGTCATTAGTGCACTATGTATTATGTATTAAGTTTAGGGGTATGATGACTCTATGAAAGTAGAGTCATTAGTACACTTTGCTACTTAATATTTGCTCATTTTATACAATAATTAGTATTTTTGGGGTTAAAATATTAAAATATGAACTTTCTAGTGAAAAAGGGTAAAAATATAATTTTGAGAATTTTTGAGAATTTTTTTGGAATTTTATGGATTTTTTATAAATTTTTAACGCAAAACTAATCAAAAGATACCACATGGACACCACATAAGCAGAGGGAGCTAACCGACTAAGCCAAGTGGAAGCCATGCAAGTAGGGAGGGAAAATCGCACAACATTGTGTGTATCGAGTGATGTAGTGCCATCCCATGTGTCCGCACAATGTTCATTTGGGGTTTCACCATATGGTTAATGGCTTTGCCACACGTCATCATGTGATTTGTCCATTCCTTCCACCAACTTTCCATGACATCTATAACCATGAATCACATCATACCATATGGTACTGACTCAAAGTGTGTCGATTGAGACTAGTCCCCCTAGCCACGCGTCGTGCTATGAATTGCCCAATAAAGCCTCCATGACAATTATTATGTTTCTATTGGTTGGCACTATTAATTTTCTATTTTTTTATCTCAGTCCTCGATTTAAAGCTAATCTGATAGTCCATATTCCACCTAAGCTTAATTTAATCCCCTAATTTCCCCATAAAGCCTATTAAGCCAAAATTAACATGATTTTTATCAATTTCTGAAGCTAAGAAGAGGGAAAAATTCAAAATGAGATACAATTTTGGTGAAAATTCAAGTGGAGATTGGTGCTACAATTCAAGAGATTAATTGTATTTTTTTCTTCTCCTTTCTTTATCAATTTTATATCTTTCTTTATAAAAACTTTAAGCTTTATGAAGAAAATTATGTCTAGCTAATTTTTTAATCTAGGGGTCTTATGAACCCAATTTTCAACATGTGAAGATCTAATATTTTATCTCAATTATGATTTCAATTTAATTATATTATTTAATCTAATTTATATGCTATTAATTGTTTGACCAACAATTGATCTATAATGACAATTAAATAGATTTGAAAGAATTACTTAATTGTTTCTCTTGATTAAATAACATACATAGGGTGTGATTATGATTGATGAACTTAATGAGTTGTATGCAATTTAATTGACATGAGAGTGTGATTATGTTAGTTACTATATGATGTGTAGTTTATTTGAGAAAGGAATACATGCTAGGTTAGATTCAATTGATAATGTAATTAATTGATAATTATATTAGGAGGATTTCAATGATTCACATGTTTAGAAAATTGGAAGATTAAGTATTTCTAGATATTTTATCATATATCTTCTTAGCTTTCAAATTTGAGATAATTAATTAGTACTATTTATTTTTAGTTCTTTTAATTTTGCTTTCTTAAAACATAAAAACACAAAAAAATTGATTTTTGTTTTTTTAGTTCCAAAAATTAGTTTTAATAATATAATATCCATGAGAACAATATTTTATTACCATTATATTACTTATTGCAATACATACACTTATGTATTAATTGCACACAGTTTGTATTCAATCATTTCATAGGTCATATGCAATCCTCCTTTTCTTTACCAACTTTTATGCCTTGCTTGAGTTCTACTTCATTTTGTAGAGGTGCACTTTAGCTTCTATACGATTCTCTCAAGATTCACAATGCCAATATTGAGCCATATAATGGTGATGATAAGGTAAGCTAAACTTTAGTTTGAAGCTATACAAGAGTAGCATGTTATAAAAAAATTAATTTTCATCATAGTTGCTTTCTTCAGGAATTTTAAATGATTTTCTTATTGTCTGTTAACCAAGATAGATTTATTGCCTAGGTTTGTATTAATTTGATTAAGGAATGATCTAAAAGGTTCATGAAATAAGAACCTGAACCTGTATAGGTAAGCAAAATTAATATGAACATGTACTTAACAAGAAGTTTAGTTAGTTTCCTTAATATGATTATGAAGATTGTTTAGTAAACTGGTTTGTTTAACCATGAAGCATGTGTTGTGCATGACATAACTTGCTTCTTATAAAGTTCATAATATCTCTTTACAATTCCCCAAGTGAGTAAAACCTTAAATTTGGAATACCAATCTTAGAAATACATTTTCGTCGAAATTGAGAAGATTGATGACATTATTACTAGAGATATAGTGAGTTTCATTGTCAAGTAAGACTTTACAAGAATATAGTGATAACTAATCATAAGATAAGAGTTTTAAAATGGAAATAATAAGCTTAAATGAAGTGAATAGGTTATTTTCAAGTTTTATCAATTTATAATTTAGTAACCTAAATAAAATAACCAAACATGCAATCATGTGTAAATAGTAAAGTGCTAAAATTAAAAATAAAACACGATATTTTTATATGGAAACAACTTAGGCCACAACCATGACAGAAGAGAAAAGTCACTGATCTACTAAATCGTTTTACTTTTTACTATATAAACCAAACATTAAGTACAAACTCGATCTTATGCTACCATTCTAGGATATTTTCCCAATACACCTGACGTATAAGCCCCTATTCTAATTTTACAATTTTCAAGATTAGTATGAGTGGTATCCAGATTAATGTTATGATCAACTCCTCACCAATCAGACACGTTAATGGAACAACTGCAACGTGGGTTAGCACAAAAAACACAAGTTCCTATGTGTGTTCTAAAGCAAATATAATAATAAATGATCTTACTTATATAATTCAAATTATATATTGATTAAATCAAATCAACTGGAAAAATTATAAATGAAGAATATTAAACATAAGTTCAATGAAAATAATTTCTTTTAAATTTAATAGTTATATGAAATAATTATGATCACATGAAAGTTATTTGATACAAACATGTAAGAACCTAATCAAGAAGAAACTATATGAACATAACTACATTAAATACATTTCCCAAAAATACGAGAATATAAAGAATAAAATGGATTACATATAAATGAACTTAATTTCAATGCAATTGTTGAATGACTTGATAATCACATGAATTAAAACTTACAGTCAATATCTAATGCTCAAGTTTTGTATTTATAAAATAGCTCGCAAGTGTACAAATCACTTTGTAAGAAATGATAAGTATACTTCCAAGGTTTGTCTAAAAAGAAACTATGTGATTTTTAAATCTTTCAACAAATTATTTAAAATGAAAATAAAACTAAACATTTTGTCACAAAGTTTGACCTTTAAAAATATCTACACTAATAACAAAAATTGAAAGATAGTGGATAGATAGATTCACACAAATAACAAGCAGACATGTAATTCATTTATCAATCAAGAACTAATAGGATATTTAGCTAGATGATTATGTTTGGTAATATTAATTAGGTTAATGAAATATAAATTTAGATTATTAATTATTTTTTATATGTATAAATAACATTTTTAGTGGGGTCGTTATTCTATATTAATTAAATCTTAACATGCCACCTTTGGTGAGATTGACAAATTAATTTTTAATTAAATTATGCTTGTTTCTAATAAATTATCAAACCATTAAACTTTCCACCTTCGGTGGGGCCGATAATTTTAAGCTTCTATTCAAGCTGTCTAAATTGGACTCTAGAGTCATGTATTTTAAAACTAACTTTCAGATTTTAAAACTATAGCAAAAAATATATCACAAGTATATTTTCAAATAGTAATTATTATAAAAAAAATTAAAATAGAGCATAATTCTAAATCATTTTTAGATAATTAAATCTAACATCTAAGAGTATTATTCAAAATTTATTCATATTCATATTTCTAAAACCCAATTTTATTTTAAACCTATTATAAAAAGTATGTCGTCAATATGTTTTTCGATAATAAACTTAGAAAAAAATTCTTCAATAGAAACTAATATGTATTTAATTATTATTAAAAATATTCCCCTAAATAATTTACGCAATTATATCAATATACCTAAATTTCAATTATAACTATCAGCGAGACATGTTAAAAATAGTGAATAATCAATAAATTATTTATAACTGAAAGAATTCATGACCCAATCAACCACTACGGTAAGGAGATATAGATTCGTAAAGGACTCGAACCTAACTTGCAAGAAACAAAAGAACATAACACTTAAATAGTTCACACAACAGAAGCACACGAAATATAATGTCAAAAGAAGATGAATTTAATAACATATACTAAATATCAAATAAAAAACAAGTAAATAATAAAAAAAATTTAATCAAAGTTTAAGATTATAGTATGTTGAAACATACACACTTTAAACTTGGATTGTATTAATACAATATTAGATTATGAATAACAATCAATATAACGAAGCAAACCTATATAGAGTCCATATCTATATAGTAACATCCTCGAGTTGTTTAAGGCAAATACTCAACAACAAATAATTTACTAATAGTAAACAAATTACAACACTAATAAATAGTAAAACCACTATTACCTCTTTCAACCAAGACCTCTATCTAAACTGCTTACTATTGTTCTTCACTTATTGCTTCTACAACATTAGTTCAACACAAACCTGGTTGTTCTCCATAACTAACATCACCCAATATAGTATAATTAGTAACCAATGATCAGTAATTGAAAGTGTATCAACTCACAACCTCACAGGACACACATTTCACTACAAGTATCAAATCACGTATGAGAAACACATAATCAAACCATATACTTACATAAATAAAAATTTGATAACTAACCATGAAATAAGCTACTCTTAAATGTAAGCTCTCCAAAATCGTTTCGAAAAAAAATATAAATCTCAGTGTGAATTTTGGAAGAGTTTCAGCTCTAAAATAGTTAGTTAAGAGAAGAGAAATGAGTGGGGAATTTATCAAGTTCAGAATGCACCTCATTAGCCAATTTTCCAATCACCTTGCCAAGGATGGTGGTGAAGGAGGTAGCAAGGTCCATGGCAAGCTTGTTAATGATATGCTAAAATGTCACTTTTTTTTCCAAAACTTTTCGAGTATTAACCATAAATACCCACACCCGAAACAAACAAAAACACAAGTTACAATGTAGGTTCGCTTTCAACCTCGCTCGTTAAAAATGAACACTCTCAACCTAGCATGTGCACTATGAAAACCAATCTCATGGTATGTGTAAACATGCTTACATACAAAGTATTCCTAATTATGTGCATGTGTGAATATTGATCCACAATAACTAACCTTACAAAGAGGAAGACAAATACACTAAGTAAAAATAAAATAGACATCGTGTTTTGTACACTGAAAGTCAATACACATATACAAGTACAATAAGACTTACAATAACAAATTCAAGAAATAAAATATTATTTATTAAAAAGAAATAAGAAAATAGATTAGATTTATAGATAAAAGATAGATGGACAGGTGTGCCTTGCTCCACTAAAGAGGTACAAAAGTTCATAATATCTCCTAGATTTCATTAACAATTTTCTATCACTTGATCTAAATTATCTCACTATTATTGCCTCATTTATTTGAGGTAACCTAATATAATTTGTTTAAATAAATATAAACTAAAACTTGTTTAAAACTTAAATTGAGAGAAGAACTTACAGAAACATTATAGAAACTAAGAAAATATAAAAAGAAAACAAGCTATAAGAGTTGAGGGATGATTTGGAATGAAGGGAATGAGTTTTTTATATTGGCAAGAAAATACTACAAAAGGAAAAACCTGTGGATCATATAATCAAAGGCTACGACATAAATTTATCTCTATCGTAGCATGTAACAATCTAAAATGCGTTGAAATCACGATCCGCAAGTCATGCATCATGGTACACATAAACCTTCGGTGTGATGCGCATTGATTTGTACTTCTAGAAATTCATTTATATTGCACCCCTTACATTTGGTAGGAACATATATAATATTTATACATATTATTCTGTTGTTCTTCATGGTTGTAATAGAGTAAGACTGAACAGTGGGCTACATAAACATTATCTTGAACGAATTGGGCCAAGCTCAGCCCATGTGAAAAACCTAATTCGTGCAAATAGATACATAATCTAAATCCACAAATGCTAGAGTTCACAACGGAAGAGTGATGGCATATCTCTTTAATACCAACCAAGCGCTAACTAATAACAATGCGCAGACCCAAAACAACCTAGTCACCCACCTTTTTGTGAAACCAAGAAACATTTCTCCATGAGATGAATTAACGGCCTGGAGAGATGAAGAAACGAGCAGAAGAGAGATAGGTTAGGTTAGATACGTCATAAGTTGGGGTTGGATCAACTAAACCCGGTACAAATCCCTAAAAAATAGGCTACGCTTATGCGATTGAATTACTACGATTGAACTACTGATCGATTGGAGATGGCGAAATGAAAAGAGACGAACATGTGTACGACGTCACTTGAACAAAATGACATGGGTCATTGAGGCTGGAAAGGTGAATCACAAGATCTCTAACAAGGACGATATGTTATGTTGTTTAAATGAACAAGGCAAGTTGCTAACTCCTACTAGTTTCATTCCCAACTCGTTTCATGCCGTTTGGGGTTATTTAAGAGTTGTTTCCTCTATTTTATAGCTTGGTTAAACAGGGAGTTGTGGAACTCAATGAACATCGAGTAAAATTGGGCTGGAGATAAATGAACTTGGCTTCCCAATTGGGCCTAATTCAACCCAAATAAATTATTATAGACTGTACCTATTTGCTTACGATTGGGCTTGGAATGACCAGTAGGTGTCAATCGTGAACTAATTCTACTTCTATAGAAGGAAGTGATGATCAGTTCCCATAAATGATGAATGAAATACACCTGGTGCGAATTGTGAGTGGATTTGCTTCCAATCTGAAAGTAGCTCCACTATAAACAACCATAAACCAGTGAGCTATGAACAACCTATAGAAAAGGACTGAAAAGATGAGTTTGTGGGTTTTGTGGACTCTTGAGCGAACTAGAAACAGACTGCGTAAATTCACTTGAATGAATTGGGCATAGCTCGGCCCAATTAATGGAAAACATCGTTTTTATTTTCTCTAGTACCTTCGAAATCTCTTTTTCAATTATATTAATGGCTACAAGTAGCCCAAAGAGATTGAAAGAACGAGCAAGATATAGAGCTATAAGCATACTACGATCTCTCGAATCTATAAGGTGTGAAAAAGTCAACCTATTTTTAGACGAGTTTTGATTAATAAATGCACTTCCAGGTTATGATAAGAGCTTCTCGAATATATATGGCAATGAACTAGATATATAAGCCACGAACTGATGAGTGCAGATTTACTTTCAATCTAACACTGATCTCAAACCCTCAACCCGCGAGCTAAGTTAACGACTAGATAGATGAAGGAATAGGTTAGAGAGATCTGGGTTGTTGGGATATAAAGGTGAATTTTCATTTGGGTAGTTTCATGCGTGATAACTGTATTTTATATAGTTATTTTCACCAATTTTATTAATTAAAATTGCTATGTTCTTAATGTTTTTAGTTAATTTTAGTTTAATAAATTAGTATTTACTGTTTTTTATATATTTTAATAAAATTAAATAATTTTTATCGAAAAACTTAATTAATTGCAAATTTATGTCTAAAAATATAATTTCAAATAATAGAGTTCTTAATTACAATTTATAAAAGTCAAAAATATAATTTAAATTAAAATCGGGCTTAATTTTAATTATTAAAAGTTTAAAAATTTAATTTAAATTAGAAAAGGGCTAAACTATAATTAAATAAAGTTAAAAATGTAATTTGAAATAAATTTATGGGTCAAAATGCAATTAATAAAGTTTAATTTTTTGCGCAGATGAGAGAATCACGCGCCATACACCACGCGCCAAACGTGGACCGTCCGATCAAAGAAGAAAGGGCTACGATGCGCGCGTCCAGATCACGCCCGACCAAATCGCGTGTGTGTAGAGTCTTTCACGCGGCTCGATGCCCGAGTGGGGCCCACTGCTGCGCAGGCCGGCGTGCAGGTGGGACCCACTCTCTGACGTGTCCAGCCGTTGTCCCCCACGTACGCGTGCCTCTGATCCCGTGTGTCGATCTCTGCGTGCAACCGGATTTTTAGCGAATTACATGAAGCCACGTGTCTGCACGAATCCTTGCCACTAATAAGAAAATGCCACATGTCACACTATATTTTTAAGCCAATCAGATCGCAACACGTGGCAGGTTACGATGAGCGCGAAAGCGCCGAATCTCGCATGCGTTCCAGCCGTTGCCCCCACGCGTCGCGCGCCCCAATTCCGTGCGACATTTTCTACGTGCGCCCATTTCCTTCAACGAATGAGGTGCTGCCATGTGTCCCACTATTTGTTTCAGCGAATCATCTCGCGACACGTGGCAACGTGGAATGAAAATAAAAACAGAAACGCGCAGCTCTCTCGACTCACATTAGCCACGTTTTCGATTCGATTTTCGATACAATTTCGTCCCCCATGCATTTTAATTTATTATTTTTCTCACACTTCTCTGTCCCCCGCGTGAATTAAATTTTAATATTTTTGATGTATTTTTTTAGGTATAAATAGGAGATAAGATGATAGAGTTTAGAAGTTTTTTTTAGTTTGTAATTTTTGTAGTGTTTGTGTGTTGGCTCTAGAACACACAGAAGCCATTTTTGGCTTTTGTTGTGTTCTGTGTGTGCCAAATATTTGTTCTAATTGATGTTTTAATTTTCCTTATTCTTCATCTTATTTTTCTGTATCTGTTATAATTTTTATTTTAATTTTATGAAGTAATTTAATTTTTCTAGGGTTGCATTTGATCTAAGTTTATAATGCTTTTATTTTAATTATTTTTGATAGATTTATAAGACGTTCGATTTGTTCATTCTATTTTGTGCTTAATGCTTTATGATTATTTACGAATCTTATCAAAACGATCTGTGGCACATGAAAAGTTACAATGCTTAATTAAAAAAAAAAGATTTAACAATTTAAAAATTAAAAAAAAATATTTTCTCACAAAAATTTATCATTTCTTTAAATCAAATTTAAGTAAATAGTTAAGTCTTTTGTACTGTTAGATTAATTTTTGAAAACATATCATGAAATATTTTGTAATTATTTTTGATAAATAGTTAGTTTTTGTCATAAGTATTTCTTGATAAAATGTGAAAATTATATTAAACCCAAAATCGGTGTTTATGAATTTTTTTAGTGGAGACTACCCTTGTGAGATATAATTTGAGTCTAATTTCTTTTATTCAGAGTTAAATATATATTTTTTCTACTCCAAACACATTTCTTATTTATTCAAATTTTTAGATGATCTCTATAGGTATTAGCATTGAATGTATGATTTTTTTCTCATCTTAATAGAGTATCATATATTTTTTATTATTATTTTTGCTTAGATTAAATGATTTGAGTAGAAATTGATAGTATATGCCTATATCTCATTTATGCATGACTGCTACAAAAACAAAAGGACATATCTCGTATTACCTAAACCAAAATCAAACAGAAAAGCCACAAAATTAACCACTCACCAAAATCCTAAAAAAATGTACAATCTGTACATGGGTTGACTCTCTAAAAAAATACATATATTGAAAAATATCTACAGAAAAAAATAGAGAAATAAAAAAATATATAGTATCATCTACATACTATGACCCACGTTGCCTACAAAGTTGTGAGTACAGGCTAATTACAAAAAGATATAGGAAGTAATTCCCTAAAAAGTCATTGCAATTTCTTCATTTGTAAAAAGCATATATCTTGAAATTATTTCTTAATGAGTTTGATTTATGCATGAAAATAATTTTTATATATGATATCTTTATAATTTATACATTCGATTCCTTTCATGAGATCAATGTTAAAATAACACTTTGAGCCTTTATTCTTTATACATATGCGAACCTATTAGTTCATTTCTATACATCAACTCTTTCGCATATAAATTAGTATGGGTGTTTGAACCCATAGGATTCAGTGTTTTGAGAGTATTGACTTGTGAGGAATAGAGTTGAAGCGAATTCTGATTCATGACACTGAAATTGAGTGAAATTAAATTGATACATTTTTGACATGAAATATGAAAATGATTTTCGACTAATTATTATAATAAATCATGATTGTTTAAAGAGATTAAAATAACTTATGCTTGAGATTTTAATTATGATCTTAAAAGAGATTAAAAAGTATGAGACATTTTTGTGATATGTTGTTTTCTTTTATCCTTAAATTAATTTTTGATTTTGTTGTAATTTTAGTTTTTGATTTGATTGTTTTTATTGTTTCTTTTGATTTTTACATTTAGTTCAATGTTTGTGGGTATCATTATTGAAAACCCTCACGAGACTCAAACTCGTCCACTAGGGCAACCTAGGGGTTTAAAGGCTTGTTGCATAGGCTAAATGCAACTGTTTCAATCCACGAAAGTGATTTAGGATAGTTTAATTTTTAGTTTTTATCGCTTCTCTTGCTAAGGGACTAGCAAGAAGCTGGTTGGGGGTTGTGATAAGTGCTCAAAAAGCACTAAAATAACCATGTTTTTATGCACATTAATTGATTAAAAATATATATATTTATATTTTTTATCATATATTTATATAAATTTGTCTTTTTCGGAATCACGGGTATTTTTATTGTTTTTCAGGTATTTTGGCTTTAAAATGCAACTTAAAGACTCAAAGAGGAATATTGGAAGCAATACATCACAAATATATTAATAAATAAATGGGGAAAGGTCAACAAACATGGAAAAATTGGACAAAATGGGTCAAAAAGGTCAAAAAAATAAAATATTTGTGATGTATTGCTTCCAGTATTCCTCTTTGAGTCTTTAAGTTGCGTTTTTAAGCCAAAATACCTGAAAAACAAAAAAAATACCCATGATTCCGAAAAAGACAAATTTATATAAATATATGATAAAACATATAAATATATATATTTTTAATCAATTAATGTGCATAAAATCATGGTTATTTTAGTGCTTTTTGAGCACTCATCAGCACATAAATAAACTTGGAAGAGGCATTTGTGTGTAAATTGCTCGTAAATAGAATGACATGTATGATGAAGGATAGGAATATACCATAATTGTATGTGTGGCCATTTGAAAACTTAGAACGTAATGAATCTCGGTGAATTTAATTCTCATAGAGATATAGTGAATAAATTTAATGAGATGTGTTTGTACGGAGCTCGGAAGAGATGTATGAATAAAATTAGAAGTTTTCGGTTGACAAGTTAAATGTACTAAAAAATATAGATCAAAAGAAAATAAAATGATTTGAGTTGATTAATTTGGTAAAAAATTGCAATCCTAGATTTCTTTTATTTTGTTTTTAAACTCTTTTCTTACATTTGTTCCAATCAACGTGTGTTTTGAATAAAATCAGAGAAATATAATTTTAGTACTTAACAAATTATAGTAACAAATCTCCGTAGGAACGATACTTTACTTACAAATATTATTACTTGTGACCGTGTATACTTGCACGATTTTTGTGTGTTGTAAAACACACAACAATGCGCATCCAATAAATTTGGGTGGCCGGTGTTTAAATGGACTTAAAATCAAAATTGGAAAATCTGTTATGATATCTAGTTGGTTATTATGGTTTGGACCGCTAACGGACTAATCTGGTCATTCCCTGGTACGAACTTGTGAACGGGCTAGAGAGAAACTTGCTGGATAGCCACAACCTAAAGAAAAATAGATTAGATCGCACACCTCTAAGCCGTGTCTTTTTTTTGGGTGGAGATGTTCTTGAAATTTTGGTCTAATATGAGGACTTAATGGGTCTCCTTAGTGACTATGGTTAATCAACACTTCTGGAAGGAGATGTGATCATTCTAGTGCAATCTGTGCTGGTGTTGATCATTGAGAAAGGGAGTGCAATCATATATATGGACGATGATTCAAGTAGATTAGGGAGAACTGTTTCTTCGTATTCTTTTACTTGGACAAGTTTTTTACACTGTGATTAGACACCTTTTTCTTAGAATGCAAAACCTGATGCTCAATTATTTATGTGAGGGTGCTAAATCATTTTCATATGGGTAAACCCAAAAAGTTATTAGATATTTCGTGAAGGGCATACTACTTGAAGGATGAGTTATTCCGGTTATTGATGATCATTCACTTCTTCATCAAAAAGATGTATTCTCTTTCTCTCTAGCTCTAATAATTGAAGGACAACAAATTGGATTTTTCATTCGAAACGGGCTTATAACAAGGTGACCTGCTATCGTCATTTCTATTTCTTTTATAAGCTAAAGGAGGCCGTATATTCAAATTGTTGGATGCCTTTTATCAAAGAAATTTTGTCAGACACGAGAAGCTCAACTTATTCATTTATCTAGAAAGGTGCATTGTGGGGTAGGAAATTTCTAGAGAAATGATTGCGATGGCAAATTGGGGATAGACAAAATCTTTTGATATAAGTGGATCGTGGGATACCAACAAGTACTCATTCTAAAGGTGACTATATCGCCATGATTATGAGGATGGAGTTTCCATCAAATTAAAGGAAGCTTTTGTGAATCAAGCGAGGTGAGTTTATATGATACACGAGTTGATCATTACATGCCCTTCTTTTTATGATGTAGGGGCTGATATTGGAAACTAAGGTAAAACTTGGTGCACCTTAAGATTTGTGTGAAACATGTGTCTTTAAAAGGAATTATAAGAAATTCAACACTTATTGAAATATGACAATATTTTGGTCTTTGGAGACTATTTAACGAGATTCATTAACAAGTCGTATTATTTATCCCATCATGACAAGAAACATTATTGAGGAAATTATTATAAAGTGGGACTATTCATGCCACATATGGCGTATATGACCAATTCATTATTATAGAGTGGGACTATTCACGCCACATATGGTGTATACCACCAATTCATTATCCAAATATTAATGAAGTTATTATGAAGTTTGCACCATGTTTTCTTTTGGTGCGTAAGGTCGATGAACTCCCATGTTTTGAGTATTTAACTACGATTTTTTCAAAGTATTGACTATTTCTTCGTGCAAGAAAAAATTGGAGCGCATATGGGGTAGGGTTTTCACCCTTAGATGTCACGTATTTTGCAAAATATTAAAGCGATCAATTCCTCAAAGTTTAGAGCGCATGTGGCATAGGGTTTTCACTCTCGGATGTCACGTATTTTGCAAAATATTAAAGTGATCAATTCCTCAAAGTTTGGAGTGCATGTGGGGTAGGGTTTTCACTCTTGCATGTCACATATTTTGCAAAATATTAAAGCGATCAATTCCTCAAAGTTTGGAGCGCATGTGAGGTAGGGTTTTCACCCTCGCATGTCGCCTATCTCAAGAAATTTATGACCCCCAAGTTGGAAGGAGGAGTCGACTGGCCCTCCCACTTGGGATGCAAGATTCGTCCCATGCCTCATGATTGAAGATGGAGTCCTATGACCCCCCTACTTGAGACGTTTTATTTAATGACCCTTCAAGTTGGAAGTAGTCAAATGACCTTCTCGCTTGGGATGCAGGATTCTTCCCATGCCTTATTATTGGAGGTGGAGTCCCCTGACCCCCCACTTGAGATGTGAAATATACCTGAAAGAGTACATACATAAGGTAGATATTCACCTTTCCTGATTGCATGTCTCAGGCACCTTATTTCATGCCCCCAAGTTGGAAAGTGTCATTCGACCTTCTCGCTTGGGATGCAGGACACGTCCTATGCCTCATGATTGGAGGTGGATTCCCATGATCCCCTCCACTTGAAATGCGGGATTTGTCTTATGGCTCATGATTAGAGGTGGAATCCCCTGACCCCCCTACATGGGATGCAGGATTCATCACATGCCTCATGATTGGAGGTGGAGTCTCTTAACCCCCCCCCCCCCCCCCCCCCCCACTTGAGACACCAGATATGTTCCGACATAGTAAAAACGCATGCAATATTAAGTGGCAACTCACAATCTGAAAATACATCCAAAGAAAGAGACTTTCACGATAAACCACTCCTTTTATGGAAGCACATGTAAGGGATTGGATATTTCACCCTTACATGTTGCATCTGAATGTTGGCTATTAATTTTTTCTGACAAGTTCCACCACTTCCTTCGGAAGGGACCTTAGTTCACCCCACTACTTCGGCATTAGAAGTAATATAGACGTAGCAATTCACATATTTTTCATTGAGATAAAGCATTTAGGTCCCTGGTTCATTGGGGCAGTTAGGGTATATGAGCCATCTTTCCACTATAAGGCAGTGCTTTACTCCTACTAATTTGAAAATACCATATCATAGTGTAGTGCGATGCAATAAAAGCCTTGCTTCTCAGGCTACATGACAAATAAAAGCTTAGATATATGGATTTCAATTGCAAGTCCATCCACCTTCCTTATTCGTAAGGATTACTCAATTGTTCCTCTATAACAATGGAATGGCATAGTAGCATTCGCCTAGCAACTTGAGAGTCGAGACTTGAAGACCAAGATCTTCAAGTCAAAGTAAACGACCTAGGTAACCTATGCATACAAGACCTAATCAAGTAACTCTTATATGACGACTTGATTAGGAAACGTTGATATGATGATTATGCATCACTTAAATGATCACCTGATTTTAAAGTTAATAACGAGACCCGAGGAGAGCCTGAAGGGTTTACCCCTTCAAACTTGGATTAATAATAGGAATATACTCTTAACAATCTGGTAACCCCGCAAATAGGGGAGTTAATATAAATGTTTGCTATTATATAAGTATCAGGTATGCTACCTAACTACCTAGATCACGTCGCCATAGAATGAACCACCTATTTCCCTTTTTTGAGACATGTTATATAAAATAAATTACTTAATGTGAATGTTGGTCGTTTGAATCTCGACCTAAAAATGGAGAGTGGATTGGTTCTCCCTTTGACATCGTTAAACAAACGAACTAAAAAATAAACTAAGTATTTTTCTAGCGAGCTAGCATAGCAGAATGATAGGAAAACACTTAAACGAGTCAAAATTTTCTAAAAATAAACTTAACTTAAAGCATATGGTAAAAGTAAATGTCTTCACTATTTATAAAGTGAGAGCGGGAAGCTAAAAGATTTAACCAAAAAATGAAATTAATTAAGGAATATTATTAGTTAAATAACCTCACGACTAAAAAGTGTATCGTCTGAGTGGCCGTTATATACTTAGATACATAGAATCGTTTAATATGGTTTATTTAAATTAAAATCAACAATCAGGTATTATTCCCTTGACTTCTCAAAATCAAGAGAATATGGGAGTTAATGTTTGGTATTAAATATTTAATGGACATAAGACCTAATAAGTACAAGTACCCAGCTAGGGTATAGCGAGGATAAAGGGCTGGTTTAACAAATGGCCTAGGCCTAACGAGCTTAGTAAAGCGTACAACCCAGTCAACAAAAGTACCTTGTTATCAAACTGCGAGGTCTTAGATGTCAAGACTTTCTGAAACTATAATATCCCGACGTGATCAGGGTCTTCCCTCTCCATTAGCGACCTACATATAACGACCTCCATTTATTTGTGTGTAACGCTTGTAACGATATGCTTTATGTTTAAACTAGTTCGTGTTCAATTTTACTACATATGTAACTGTGTATCGAGGTCGCTTAATACATACCTTGCCACGTACGTAAGATGTTATACATATATATACCCCTTAAATGAGGAGAATACAAGATCTATTCATTTGTCCATATTTTCTACTTCTCTCTAAAAATCACTAGAATCCCTAACCAAAAAATTCTCTCCAAACAATTACTATAATTTTTATTCATCCTACAATATGATGCAACATGCATAGATGGATATGGTTATGAGTCCTACTATATGAAATATGGAAAGAATTATAAAATTCATGAGAATTTATCAAAAGCCTACATTTTGATCTTATATGACCATCCTATCACAATGATAATAGACAAGTACAAACTTAACAGATTTTTCTACTATAGGTGCATTTTTTTTGTATAAGTAGTAACAGTAGGAATAGAGTTAGAAGGCCTTACAAATATGATTTTTTATGTTGAAGGTATGGAGCTCTCATCTTTATAACCAAGATCATATGTATCACCATGTGACTTTCCATAACTCAAAACTTTATTCATTTTTTCTATGCCTAAAGTCAAGTTTTTTATTGTCTTCTTAGCAGTAGTAAGTTCCTTTTTGAGTTTACAGTTTTCTTGTTTTTTTCCTACAAGATTTAGGTTAGTAGTATCAATATGCTTAGACAATTTTAAATTTTATTTTTCTAAGGTAAATTTTTTTAACACTAATTATTTCATTTAACTTAGACACTTCAATTAAAAGTTTGTTTTTGGACACTTTAATTAAAAGTTTGTTTCTTTCTTCCTTAGCATCTATAAAGTCCTTAAATAATTCTTCAAAAATAGATTATTTATATTTAGATAAAAGAAAAGAAGAGTTAACTCCCTCATCATCTTCACCCGAGCTATTATCAAAGTAGTTTAAATGTACATTGACTTTTGTAGTCAAGAAACTGTTGTTGGTTCCATCATTTTCTGAATTATTTTCTTTTTCCTGTTCACTCTCTGAATCACTACGTATGAGTATTGTTGAGTGCTCTTCTATCTTTCTTCTTATTATTTGAATTATTTGTACATTGTTGAGTGCCATTTGAACCCTTGAGATTAGGTTCCTTAGACATTATGTCCTTGAATCGATTATGTTGTCCCTTGTTTGGTGGGTTGCTTTGTTGGTTTTGTGTATTAAGATAATTTTTGAACATGTGAGAAAATGAAACAATATATTCATCATTTAAATCATCACAATCAAAAGTTACCTTTTCAGAGCTTTTGAATGCCATATCCTTGTTCATCTTAGGTGACTCAAGAGTAAGCTCATATGTTTGGATGGACCCAATAGTTCATCAATATACAAGGTCTCCACATTTTTTATCTCCTCTATAATAGTGACCTTCATCTTATAATATTCTTTCAATAATCTTAGAAGTTTGCATATAATTATAGGTTGAGATTTTCTCACCAAGTGTAGAGAAAGAATTAGTAACATCACAAAAATGAGCATAAAATTGACCAAATGTTTCACTACTAATCATTCTAAGAGAGTAAAATTGAGATGTCAACAATTTCAGTTTAGTTCTTTCATTTGGGAAGTTCTCTCATGAGTAAGAGCAAGTATATTCCATGTATTTTTCACATACTCACAATTGGAGATGTGATGGAACTTGTCCATCCTTATTTGATCCAATAAGGGTTCTTTATTTGGTGGTTCATTCTTTTCTAGTCTTTATGGTTGTCATACCATCTTTACTCATGGAAGGTAGTTCCTAACTTTTAAGAATGGAATCCTAGACTTTTTTATCTTGTTTGAGATAAACTTGCATGTGAGCCTTCCAATAAGGATAATTATACCCATCAAAAAGTGAAGGTTTAACAGATAACCCACCTTTTTGCATTAAATTCATTTGTGATTGTGTATGTCCTTATGAATCAAAATCACTAAATATGTCTAGTGTAGGCTCTGATACCAATTGAATGTTCTCATATACCTAATAAACCTAGAAGGGTGAATAGGTTATTTTTAAATTTTATTAATTTATAATTTAGTAACATAAACAAAGTAGCCAAATATACAATCATGTGTAAATAATAAAGTACGAATATTAAAAATAATGACGATATTTTTAAGTGGAAACAATCTAGGCAATAACCATAACACAAGAAGAAAATCACCGATCTATTAAACCACCTAACTTTTCACTATGAAAACTTAACGTTCAAGTACAAACTTGGTATTATGCTATCCTCTTTAGGATACTGGTCTAATGTAACTAACTTACGAGTAACTACTCTATTTTTATAGTTTTTAAGATTAGTGTGAGCAGTATTTGGACCAATATCCTAATCAGCTTCATGCCAATCAGACACGTTTAGTGAATAATCGTAATCAGTTAGCACAAAAAAACTAAAATGTTCGTGTGTTTTAGAACATATTTAATAATGAATAATCTTAACTAGATGATTTAAAACATATATAAATTAAATCAAATCAACTAACAAAATCTTAGAGAAAAAAATAAAATAAAAATTTAATAAAAATAATTTCTTTTAAATTTAATAATTAAATATTATATACAAAATTATTTGACCCAGACATATAATAATCTATTGGAAGATAAAAATATGAAACAAATTTTCCAAAAATACGAGCATAGAGAATAAAATAGATCACATATAATAGAATTTAATTTCTGTGAAATTTGCTGAATGACCGATGATCACATGAATTAAAACCTACGGTCAATATCCTCTTTGATCACGTGAATAAAGTACTGATACCGTTGCTTTATAACTCCCCTCAATTAGCAATATCACTTTCTTTTTTTCTTTATTGTCGCTGTATTGCTTTTCATATAAGCACACATATATTATATAACTAATATCTTCATCTCTTGGTCGAATAGACGTGCAAACCCAATCTATAGTCACCCAAAAATATTCAATATATATTTTTTGTATAGAATTAATTCAACCCAAAAATATATATATAATTGATAATGATAACGTGATAATATCATG
This sequence comes from Hippophae tibetana, assembly GCA_037013495.1. NCBI lineage: Eukaryota > Viridiplantae > Streptophyta > Magnoliopsida > Rosales > Elaeagnaceae > Hippophae > Hippophae tibetana. The sequence goes on from CM072802.1 coordinate 49,682,912, forward strand.
GTTAATTTTTTTTTGGTTTAATTATTCGAATTACATTAAAAAATTATTAATATAAAAAGTGGGACACAACTTAAAGGTACCGACTTGAGTTTAAATATAAAGAAAATATTAGATAATAATTTCATAAATTCACTTAAGTTTAAATAAATATTTTACATTAAAAATAATTTTAAATGTTATATACATGTGCTATTGAATGCATAGATACAATAATATGAGTGTTAGTTTTAAAAGATATATTGAATTACGAATATTTAAAACTAAAATATTTATTTGGTTTTTTTTATATACTTGATAGCGAGTTTAAAAATAAATTTATAGATAAACATTTTTATCTACGAAAATAATCAACACTCATCATTCTTAATAATAAAAATTTAGTTTATTTATTAGATTGTTTTGTTAATTGATTAGTATAGTTTGTATCAATATTTTTAAACTATATCCTGTATGTTTCTTGTTAATGTTGGATTTGGTTTTGCATGTAGTGGAAAGCACTTACGGCTTTCATTGATGTTCATATGCAAAAATTCAAGTAAGCATGTTATCTTACTTTCTTTTATCAGATTTCTCTAGGTTTCACTTTTTGTTCATATTTATAAGGAGGAGAGGTAAAACAATTAATCATCATATTGAACTTTTTTGTAATCGGAGATAGTGAGCTGGAATTATCTTTAAAGAATTGTTGAAATTATTAATACAATATAAAATTTGGAGTAGTGAAGTTATCCCATGAGCATTTTAATAATATATTTATTTGTAGTTAGAACAAAGTTCAAAAAATCTTAAAACACATTCAGTGTCTTTTGAGAAAAAGCTCTACATGCACTGTGTTAATGTATATATGTTATTTGCTTTAAGCCTAACTAATTTACTTGTATCGCACATATATATCTTCTATATAAAGGCATGTATATATATTCTTTAATAAGAGAATACAATACAATAATTCAGTATTTCTAACATGATATCAAAACCACTACTTTGACCTTTCTTTTAGTAGTCTTGTCTTTTTTGGTGATATTCAACCCTTATCTCTTCCACCGTTACAAAAGCCGCTGCAACCACTCATCATTAAACCTCCAACGTCTCTCAACTGTTGTCCTTGGGTTTTGGGTCGATAGTTGCCGTCGTTGAGGAGTCCCGCACCACACAGCCCATTGCAATCACTGTATCTGCCTTGCATCTTGATCTGATAACCTTTTTATAGGTACCACATGATCTGCTCGCCTCGACCTACACAATCATGGAAGTCTTGCAAGCATCAAAGCCTTCACACGTCCTCATACGCCATCCATAGAATCCGTTTCTTAGCCTCACACACCACCCTTAGGTCCTACTAACGTCATCAATGATGTCATAGTGCACGTCACCTAGGGCTGACGTCATAATCACCTTCTACTAACATTACCCACCATATGCCACTGACATCATCATTGACCATCGTTTACCATTTACCATAGTTGACTTTGATCGATGGTTGACTTTAATCGTTGACTTTCCTATATGGTTGGCTTTTGTAGACTAGGTTCTCTCTACCTAGGTTTTTGCATAGACTTCGTTTTTGCATATTATGTTTCTAAATGGATAAAAAGGATTTTTTTCCTTGTCCCATCAATAATGTATTGGAAAAGACCAAGAATTACATATCTTAGTCTCAAGCTATGTGCAGTTTTCTTAAGGGTCACATGCTCTGGCATTACTGTACTGGTACAATTACCTTTCCTGTCAAATAAGCAAGTGAAGAATATGCTTCCTTCCTTGGTCGCATGATTGAATGGGATAGTCACAACCACATAATCCTCACATGGATTTGAAATACTTTCATTCCCTCTCAAATCTGTTGGGTAGCTTTGATGATGCAAAATTAGCATGGGATATGTTGGCCAAAAGGTACTCTACTACTCACGGATCCATGAAATATCAGTTAGTAGTTGAATTGCATCAACTTCGACAAAAACCAGGGTAATCCATCAATGACTACTATGATCCTTGCTTTCTTTGGGACCAAATTGACCTTTCTGATCCAATTTGGACATGCTCAAAGGATGCTAAGCAATATGCTACAGTTAGAGATGAATTTTGTCTCAAAGATTTCTAATGTCACTTCACAAGGACTTTGAGCCCATCCGAGGTTAGCTTCTTAATCGAAGTTCTCCTCCCTCTCTTGATATTGTTGTAAACAAGTTGGTTAAAGAAGAAGCTTGGATTGTAACCCTTCAAGCCCAGAATAAGTTCAATGTTTTGGCTATTACTCCTTTTGTTCCTACCATTGAGCAACCTTAGTACTCAAGTGATTCCTCTAGCTCTAGCAATCGTCGTAGGAAGACAAACAAGAAGTTATGCAATTATTGCAAGCATCCTGGCCACACCATTAAGACTTGTTACTGTCGTAACAAAACTACTACTGATGTTGCTAATACTGAGCTTACTCCACTGATGCCTTCCATTTCAATTGAGTCTTAGTCTTTTGGATCCAATATCAACCTCTCTTCCACTGAGCTATAGAAGATCATAACTTAGGCTATTTGTATGGCTGGTAATGCATCTCTTTCCACTACTGTCTTAGCCAGTAAGTCTCAAATTTAGCTTTTTTTATTCTACTTGTTGCAATCACATGACACCTCACTCATCTTTATTCTCCAAACTTTACCCTACATCACATCCTCTTAATATTTATATAGTTGATGGTTCCACCATGCATGGGAATAGTCTATGTTTTGTTTCGACCTCTAACCTTTCTGTTCCTGTGGTCTTCCATGTACCTGATCTATTCTATAATTTGTGCTCTGTGGATGGGGTAAGAGCTCGGGACCAGTCCTAGAGTTAGGCGTATGTTTCCCGTGGACAATCTTCATCTTCCACATGTTGCTCCTGTCTATGTTGTTATTGTAGCTGCTGTAGTTTCTTCCTTACCTTCTCTCGCACTTTGGAATCCTTGGCTTGTCATGCCCCATCTACTCAGGTACAATAATTAGCTTCTATAGGTCTATTGGGTTTTGTATAATTTTTATTATACTCCATGCGAGTTAGGAAAATAGCCAGCTTTACCTTTCAATAATAATGAATCTATCTCAAATAGTATTTTTGAGTTAATTCATTCTGATATTTAGGGACCTTCTACTGTTACTAGCATTGGTGGATCTTGTTATTTTGTTGTTTTTATTGATGACTATTCTCGTTATAGTTGGATTGTTTCTATGAAATCTCGTTCTGAAATCTTACCAATATATAGTAACTTTGCAAAAATGGTTGAAACATAATTCTTTAAACATATCAAAACTTTTCAATTTGATAATGCTCTTTAATATACTCAATATTCTTTTCAAACTTTGTTACATTCCTATGGCATTGTACATCATCTAACCTATCTAGGCACTTCTCAACAAAATGGTCGAGCCGAAAGAAAAATTCTTCATATTCTTGACACTCTATGTGCTCTTCTTCTTTCTGCCAAAGTTCCTACCCCATTTTGGGGTGAAGCCACTCTTCATGATGTTCATGCCATTAATCATATTCCAAGTGATGTCATTCATAAACAAACTCTGTATGAGCGTCTTTTGGGTCATCCCTTGACTATCATTACCTTCACTCCTTCAGATCTACATGTTTCATTCTTCTTCAGCCTCATCAACACAACAAACTTGAGCCTTGATCTAGACTTTGTTGTTTTCTTGGTTATGGTGAAATCCAAAAAGGGTATTGATACCATGATCTTGTCTCTCATAGTCTTCATGTTTCTCGTAATGTTGTCTTTTGGGAACACCCCTTATTTGTTGAACTCTCTCACTTTCGTTCTTTCCTAACTAACTCTTATGTTTTAGAAATCTTTCCATATGAGTCTCATGTTCCTTCTACAGATACTCTTGATCCTCCTTTGGACTTCTTTATTCAAGCTTCAGATATTTTTGATGATTTTCCTAGACAAGTTGTAGATTACACAGGTTGATGATGAGCTACCCCACCTTGAGCCTAGGTCCCATGCTCCTACTCAGCCTGAAGATCCTCCACAAGACATTTCATCTCGCCACTCAACCCGGGTAAGATCCATTCATACACATTTACTTGACTATCATTGTTGCAATGCCTTTGCTACACTACATGAGCATTACACCTATCGTGAGGCCTCTACTAACCTTTTATGGAAAATTGGAATGAAAGAGGAAATTGATGCATTAACAAAAAACCATACTTGGGATCGATTTCTCTCCCTCCTAGTCAGTTTGTAGTTGGTTGTAAGTGGATCTATAAGATCAAGACTCACTCTGATGGGTCCATCGAGCGTTACAAGGCTCATCTTATTGCAAAAGGTTTTACACAAGAGTATGAGATTGATTATGAAGAGACTTTTGCTTCAATGACTCGTATCTCCTCTGTTCGTGCCCTCTTAGCTGTTGACACTGCTAGTAAATGGGATCTTTTTTAGATGGATGTTAAAAATTCCTTCCTTAATGGGGATCTTCATGAAGACTTCTATATGCAACCTTCTCTTGGTCTTTTTGTTGAAACAAACAAGGTTTGTCGCCTTCGACATGCACTTTATGGCCTTAAAAAAACTCTATGAGCTTGGTTTACCATGTTCAGCTCCACCATCTTTCACTTCTGTTACATTTCCAGTCCTTATGATTCTGCCTTATTTCTTCATCACAATGATAAAGGCACCATTTTGCTTCTCCTATATGTGGATGATATGATCATAATTGCTGATTACTGATGAGTGCTCAAAAAACACTAAAATTATTATGATTTTATGCACATTAATTGATTAAAAATATATATATTTATATGATTTTATCATATATTTATATAAATTTTTCTTTTTCGGAATCACGGGTATTTTTATTGTTTTTCAGGTATTTTCGCTTAAAAACGTAACTTAAAGACTCAAAGAGGAATACTGGAGGCAATACATCACAAATATATTAATAAATAAATGAGAAAAGGTCAACAAATATGGAAAAATTGGACAAAATGGGTCAAAAAGGTCAAAAAGGATAGCAAGACTATTGACACTCCAGTTGAACATAATGCGCATTTGACACCCTCAGGAGGGGGGAACTATTGTCTAATCCTTCTCTTTACAGATGATTGGTTTGCAGCCTAGTTTATCTCACAGTTACTCTTCCAGCCATTTCTTATGTTGTTCATCAGGTGAGCTAGTATCTGTCTGCTCCACGATCGACTCACTATGCTACTATTTTCCACATTCTACGATACTTGAAGGGCACTCTCTTCCATTGCCTTTTCTACTCAGCTCAGTCTCCTCTTGTACTCTGTGCATTCTCTGATGTTGATTGGGTATGAGATCCCATTGATCTCAGGTCCACTACAAGTTATTTCTTTCTCCTTTGTTCTTCTTTGATTTTTTGGCGAAGTAAAAAACAAACTTTCGTGGCCCACTCCAATATTGAAGCAAAATATCGTCTTCTTGCTAATACTACATCTGAGCTCCTTTGGCTATAATGGTTTCTTAAGGATTTAGGTGTGTCCACATCCTCTGCTAGTCCTCTTTATTGTGACAATCAGAGTGTCATTCATATTGCTCATAATGATATCTTTCATGAATGGACTAAACACATCAAGATTGATTATCATTTTATTTGTTCTCATCTTGTCCATAATGCTCTCAAGTTTTTCTCCATCTCCTCTAAAGATCAACTTGCAAATATCTTCACCAAGGCATTTCCTAAGAGACGCACTCGTGATTTGGTTGACAACTTCAAGCTGGTCTCACATCCACCTTGAGTTTGAAGAGGATTGTTAATGTATAATATGTTATGGGCTTTAGGCCTAGCCAATTTACTTGTAACACACACATATACTTCCTACATAAAGGCACACATGTATATTCCTTAATCACAAAATACAATACAATCATTCAGTATTTCTAACACATTGATTATGAGGTTGTTCATCAAGTGATAAAAGTCATCAAAAGTTTTTTGAAATTCTAGAAATACTTTAGGTTTATTCTTTCTTAATTTATAAGATTTCTTCTATTATCATTTTCAAAACTCTTTTTTAACTGATATTTTAACGTATCATCGTAAAGTCAAATTTAGAAACTTAGGAGGCATACAATGATTCTAAACTAAATGGAGTGGGTTTGGATGATTCCTTGCCTTGTAAAATGGTAAGAGATGATCTTTATAATAGAAATAGGAACTGCAACTTATCCACTTTGTCTTTACTAAATTAATGCTTAGAAAATAGGAATAAAAGATAGAAAGAGTGTAACGTTATATGTGAGCTATTAGGCATGATAAACATGCTTCAATAGACGTTGAATCTTCTACTTTACGTGCAAGTAATATTATGAATAAACCATGGACTTATTGGGGATGTATTATTCATAATACTATATTTAATTGTTGGGATCTACTTCTATTATATACTTCAATGATTCTAGGTTAGAAGGATTTTAGGTTGTGCTTTGTAACATATGATAAATAGCCTTATTGAGTAACCTTTGCACATAATACATTTTGTTCCCCCTGTAGTTCTCATAATATTTCACATCATGAAGTGCATCTCTTTGCCTCTTACAGGCCATGATAGACAATCATTCCCCTCGTTGCAAGACATCTTCTCTTTTGGTAAGTGTTTCTTGAAGAGCAACTACACTACTGGTTGCTTAGATGTTAATTCCTATGAAGCTTGAGATTAATATTCCTTGAAGAATTTTTCTTATATGGGTTGATATTTGAACCAGAGGATAATCTCAATAAATAATATTATGGCGCTTGGTTTTGTTTGCAACTTATTATAGCTTCTAAAATTGTACACTTTGTAATATATAATTTTGATACAGCACCATAATTAATGATAGAAAATTTTTATACTTTACTAAAATGGTGCATATGAATATTTGTAATAATATTTGATGTCTTTATTTTATTTTATTTTTTCAAAAAATGCCAGCCTAAGAAGGCATCTTAAGTGTCCTCATTAACAATAATAAAGATGTTTCAATGGCTTTTTTCAAAGTTAAAGAGAGCACTTGAAACGCCCTTTATAGTAATACAAAGAGGGCACTTATCAATTCATATTTCTTTGACAGCACCTGAAAAATATGAATAAATTTTTGGTTCAACAAGGTATAATTCATTTATATTCATGAAAGGTCTAGAATTCGAGTTTTGTGTGAGTAATATAGTTATTTTTAATTTTTTAATAAATTAAAAGTACAAAAATTAAAAAAATTAGTTTGAAAATTAGGATAATAGCTTGTTTTCCTATTTCTAATTAAGTGTTGTTTTTGAATTACTTAATTATGAAAGTCCTTTCAATAAGACATATTTCTCGAATTTTAAATCTCCTATTTAAGTAATATGTTTAAACCATACCACCATATATCATTTTACATTAAAAAAATAGTTATTTATGATTAACTGGGAATGTCTATAATCATTTTTTTTGTGCTTAAGCATTTTTTTTTGGTCATTCTTCACAATAAATATCAAAATTACTAAGATAAAAAATCAAGCTTATTTATTTGTAAAGAGGAACACATTTTTAGCCACATCTAATAAAGAGACCAACATTTTTTTAAAAATTATTAAAAATTAAATGGTACTTAGGTGTGATACGAATCTACAAATTAAAGAGAATTAATTTAAAAAAACAATGCATATCAATATGTTTATCTAATAATGTTAACAATGTAACTGTTGTATATCTACTTAGCGAAAAAATTGAAAAAGTCTCACATTGATTAGAAATGAAGGTAATTGTTGTATTTTAGACTAAAAATAAAGCCCTTCCTCTACTTCTAAAGCATCCTAAAGTTCATCAATTTAGAGATAGTAGAATTAGTCAACGACGTCCGAAGACATATGTAACATTTATATCGAAACTTGTTAAATTTTTATTGTTTTTATTTTTCTACTTTAATACTTATATTTTAGTTTTTTTTAATATTATATTTCCAATAATATTATTTTATCGGGTTAGTTTAAGTTATATTTATTTAAATCATAAATAAATAATAACTATTTATAATAGAAAAAATATACCCGACTTTTAACATATTTAAAATCATCTTACTTTTACAATACGAAAACCTACAACCGAGCCACAATTAATTCATATTTAAAATATTGAATAAAAGCACATTACTATCCAACAAGTTACTTAAGAGTTACGTTACAAATACAATACAAACCACGACATTTAAAAATACTATATTTTCCACAAATTGATACAACTATTCTCACAAATTAACATTCATAATAATACAGTTACTATTACATGATGAAGATGATTCCAGCAACCATCAGTAAGTAAATGAAAAATGAAAGAACCCCTGACCATTATGCTTTATCATAATACTGACTGAGAGAAAATGAGATGACTCCAGCAATGATCAGTAAGGAAGTCGTTATTACTGCATGAAATGATTTAAATTATAAAAATGAAATGGACAACAAAATAACACAATCCAACGATTTGACATTCTTTACTACATTGGTACTTATCTTTCATTTTTTTTTCAATCACATGCATTTTTTTTAACTTGGTTTTAGTTGTGGAAAACATTTTGTGGGATACGTTATAAGTTGCATATTTGGTGGCATAAATGGTGTTTATGAAAATGAATACATTTTCTTTTTTTTAATTAATAAATACCCTTGATTTTTTTAAAATATTAAAAAAGTGGTGGATTTTTAAATTTGTAAATCTTGATTAAAAAATATTTTAAATCTGAGTAATAATTTTTGTCAAATTTTGAAATGCAAAAACTAATAAAATAATTTTGGTAGGGAAAGAAAATTAGTAATAGGGTTGGTGTTGTGAATGAATTTGAGTCTAAAAAATAAACTAGAATAATAACTTAAAATCTACCCTTCAATTTTCCTTTAATGAACATGAACTTAATAATAAAACAAACCTATTATATATGTATTTAAAAAAAATTATATTCATATTTATACCTATACACTTCATATAATATGTCATGTGTTATAATTATTTTAAAAATTTAAAAGAAAATTTATTTTTCTAAATAATAATATAGAATCATGCCACGATGTATACAAAAGCAATTACAATAGTTATCATTCCACATGTTAATATAATACAATTGCCTAGTCTTTTCTTTTCATCGAGAGTTAGGAAACCTGAAGGATTCATTTAGGTGAGTGTTAACTATACTTTTAATCTATTAATTTTATCACCTTTAATTAACAACATTTTCCATTCATTTACTTTTCATATTTAATTTTCACATTTAGTTAAAATTTAAAAATCAAATTAAATTGTACCGTAACAATCAAAATTAAAATGTTAAAATTTGTTTTTTTAATTATTTAGTCCATTAATTTTAAAATTTTAATATATATTTTTTTATTTTTAAATTTAAATTTAGATTAAAATTGATGAATGTGAGAAGTAGAGGAAAAATTACAAATTTTTTTATTAAGGGACCAAAATATTAAAAGTTATAAAATTAATTTTAAAAAAAAGTACAATTCATCCTTTAAGTTATCAAACATGAAACCAAGCAAAATATATACATCACAATACTTGCATTATTTTAAGTTTTACCATAATTTATTTTTATTATAAAACATCAGTGAATATGTAAAGAAATTAATGAGAATTATTTAAATAATGATTGTGAAATTAAGTCAAGAACAAAGAAGTCGAATTCTTTATTCTTCAGACTTTTCTGGAGGAAAACAGCTATAGAAAGAAAAATTACACACTACTCGGAATGGAATAATTAATAGGAGGCTCAGTTCATATAAAAAGCTTACCAAGGAGATGAGCTTTCAAAGATCATTCTACGCCTTTCCATTTCCTCTGGATCAACATACAGCAAGCCACTTTTCAGAACATTCCTATATATCTATTGAAATAAAGAAAGAATACCTAAGTCAAATGTTATTTATTTAAATATATAAATAGGATGTAATAAAGTGGAGATTTGTAATAAACTTGTGACTATATATCAATTAATCCTCCCCCATAAATTTTAAAAAGAAAAAATGGATGTCTTGAAGAATGATTTAGTTTTTTTTTTTTGTAAATTCATGAAAAGAATCTTTAACAAAAATAAAATAGGTTTACCGTCCAATCATCATCATAAAAGTTATCGGCTTCTTTATGGATCCAAGAAACATTAAAATCTTGTACTGGCAGTACTGTCTGATCATCAACAACATCTCGTTGATTTAGGAGGGACGGCTCTGGATTTGAATGGCTTTGGACAATTAAACATCTTGCTGATTTGTTATCTGTAGGGACTCCCTCGTTAGATATTTTCAACTCGATGTTGCAGTCTCTCACGTACAAAGTCTTTAAGGATGGTACTTTGACACAACAATGATCATTTCCAGAGCACAAAGCTCCCAAACTTGGTAGAGATTTGAATTCCAAGTACCATAGTTTTTCAAAGACAATCTCAATATTATTCCCATCATCCTCATCATCGTCTCCGTCACTACTTTCCATGATTACTCTCATTCTTCTACAATCACAAACTATCATGCTTTTGAGTTGGGTTAAGCTTTTAGCAACTGGATAAGTCACTAAATATTCCAATCCATGACAATTAAACACAGTCAACATTGTCAGATTTTGGAAGGATATTGCAGAGGATACTATGTTCTTTAACCTGTCACATTCAAACACATGCAGAAATTCCAGATTTGGTAAAACTGATGCAGTTTGAGAGTTTTCCTTCCATAAATTTGTCAGACAAGGCATTTTCCCAATGACCAAACCTTTTAGATGTGGGAGGGTCCCAAATTCTTGTTCAATATCAGCATCCACAAATATTTCTGAAAACAAAGCTCTGCTTAGACGTAGTCCTTCAAAACTACCATGGAAATACCGAAAGCAGTTGGTGAGAAAAATATTGGAAGAGTTGACGTTGTTACAAGCAAAGAAAAATTCTTTCACTTTGCTCAAACAAGCCGCTGTAGTTGGATCATCACACACCTCCATGGAAGCACTCAAGCCCAACTTTTTCAAATTAGGGAACGATCCCTGAAATATATAAATACATAATGAAGATCATCATATCGGGAAGCCTACGTCAATTCTATTATCTAATTTGCTCATCTCCAATTTCAAATGTAATAAAATAATTTTAGACACACAAATTAAGTAAAATTTAGAATAAATAATTTTAAATTTATTAATATTAGATCTAAAAAAGTAAAGAAACTACTTTATTATACCCATTATAATATATTTTAACGGTAACTTACAAATTGAATAAAAATATAAACACTCAAATAGAAAACTCTTAATTCACACTTAATCTAAGAATACAAAGATTTATTTGTTTTTGATGGAATGATTAAACCAAATGAAAGATAGGCTATTTATAGTCCTCATTCTGTAATCTACACCATATAAATATAAAACTAAGAAATAATCCTAGGAACACAAATATTATCTACACACTTATATTTTCTACAACCTTCAACCACTTCATTTATTTTTCTACTTTCTACAACCACTTCATTTATTCTCTACTTCCTACAACCACTTCATTTATTTCTCTACTTCCTACAACTACTTCATTTATTTCTCTACTTCCTTCAACTACTTCATTTATTTCTCTACTTCCTTCAACCACTTCATTTATTTCTCTACTTCTTTCAACCACTTCATTTATTTCTTTACATCTTTAATTATTATGTTGGTGTTGATTTTCAACATATACAATACAACGATGATATGTACATAAGTAAGTAACCTTCAAAACTTATGCTAGTTCTACTCTTACATAGGTTATCAATTATGTACTACTTATCTAGCAAGAAAATAAAATAAGAAGAATATAAGGATAAAAATTGGTAAGGATTATTATTCTTACTAACCTTTTCTATTAGAAAGAGAGGTTGTTTTATTGGAGTACATGGATTATCCATGTTACATTTTTCTTGGAAGCTTGAATATTCTTTGGCCAAAATTTGTACTTTGTTATTGTTGTGTCCCAAAATAACTTTTAAATGTGTGAGTGATGGCCACTTGGAAGAGTGCATTCCTCCGTAAAAACTTCTAAGTTGAGGTAGATAAAGAAATTCCACAAATTTTACTTTTGGGAACTCAAACATAATAAGTTGATTAGTTTCGTGCTTCTCTTCCTTCTTCAAGATATCCTCTAGTACCCCACAATGCTCTACAATCAATTGTTCTAGTTCTTGAAGACTTCCAGCCAAGGAAGCTGGAATAACATTCTTTAAATTCGAACACCAACTTATTTGTATCAAATTTAGATTCGATAGGAATGCATGTTGATGCTTGACAAATGCATTAACTCTTAAACATGATTCAATATTGACTTCTTTGAGTGCACAAAAAGAGTTGGGAGGGAGTTTATTGTGCCATATGTTTGTCACTTTATCCAACCGATCGATCTTCAAACGCCTTATATTAGGAAATTGTACCTGTGAATCAGACATTTATTTATTTTTATATTTATACTTAATTATAAATTGTTTGACAAAAATTTCTTTTTCAATGTACAAAATTAAAACACATATATAGATGCTAACAATACAAGCTTAAAAATTTACCATTCCATCAAATAATGAGTAGTCATGTGGAGGAGCAAGTCCCATTTGAAAGTTTGTATATTTATTTGTTGAGCTGAAATTTACAAGATTTGGAAGATCCACCAATCTCATGGATTCGAGCTTACCAAACAGTTCATCCATCTTAATTACTGCACAGTCACTTTGGTTTAATGAAACTATATCTATCAAATTTAGACATTCCATAATTTCAAGATGCTTGAGATGCACCATACTACTTGCCATAGATGAAGTTAGCAAGAATTTTAGGCTATGACATCTTGACACTTTCAATGTTTCCAAATTTTGAACCCAACCTGATGAGCTTGTTGAAAAATGGTCACCCCATAATACATTTGAAGGTATTGAGGACAGATACAAGGTCTCCAGACTCGGTAACAAAACCTACATTACAAAATTTGAACTTACATAGTTTAATCACACAAAAAAAAGAAACATACTAAACTAACATTTTCATGTACTCATTACAATATTTTTAGTTTATATGTAATAAACAGTGGATTTAGTATTTGTATTCAAGAAAAAAATTATATCACAATAAAAATAATACTAGTTAATTCTCAATAACTATTTTTTAAATTAAAAAATGTATTATATGTATCTCATTGATAAAAATTTGTTCAAAATGATCACATACACTATAAAATAATACTAATTACTTCTCAACAAGTGTTTATTTTTAATTGAAAAATATATTAGATATCAATGATACTTGAGGCATTGTTGAAAATGTGTATGTTGAATAAAAAGATGAGACTACTTTTTCTCAAGTAGAAAATTTGTTCAAATAACCTTATACATTATAAAAAATAGTACTAGTCCAGTAAGTATTTCTTTTAATTGAAAAATATATCTTATTTTAGAAAAATTATGTTAAACTATTGAGTTTATAATGAGTAATTAAGTGTTTTAAAACAGATTTTTAAAATCTAAGTGAGATAATTAAAGTTCTATTTTATTCATATAATTTATCTATAATTTTATAAATACTATACATAAAATTTTATATATGGAGAGTCCTACTCACTCGTATGTACATCCACCCTATGCAATTAGCATGATAATACTTTAGATGTTAATTTATTTTTGAAGAGGTTGTTAACACGATAAATATGCAAAAAGTACCTTCATTGTCAAATTTTTATTATAACACTCCGTGAAATGCTGGTGATATTGCTAGATTTACTTTTATGTTGACAACACCATTGAAAAAATTTATAGTTTACTAATATAATCATTCATGTTTGATAAAATGACATAATTATATATTTACAATGACAAAAGGTATATTATTATGCTAATGTAACACTTAATTGAAAATTCAAAAGTTTAGATAACAATTTCTCAAAATATATGATTTTTAAAGAGAGCGGTAATAGAAGTCATTTGTATCATTTAATTCTAAGATTATAAGTGATATCGTTTAATTTTGTAACTTTAAAAAAAGATGCTAATTAAGGATGAAACATATTATTTTAATAATTTTTAATTAAAATATTATTTTTTAAAGTAATATTTTAATATTAAAATAATGTAATTTGTTCTTAATTAGACCCTCTAAAATAATATCTAATAAAAAGTCATTAAAATGATATGTTTTATTCTTAATTGACCATTTTTCTAAAGATAAAAGATTAATTGATATCATTTATAATCTAAAGAACCAAATAGCACAAATGATATAACCTAAGAAACCTATATGATATTTTTTTCTCTTTTTTAAATGTGAAATTTGGAAATTTAAAAAAAAATACATTTTAAGTTCTACACTCATCACCACCTTTCAAGCCCACCTAACTCCACTGTAACACTAATTATCCACTTTTACAAAATAATAAAATAAGTTAATTGACAATTGAAAATGAATTAAAAAAATAGGATAAATATAAATGATTTTTTTATGATTATTTGTATAGAAATGATCAAATTTATTACAACAAGATAAACAGTATATAAGTAAAAACAAAATGATAATTAAATATAAATTACAAAATGATATAAAGTTATAGTAGTAAATGAACTAATTAAATGTGCTTTATAAATACGATTATCAAGGTGAAATAAGAAATATACCTCTCTATTGAATAGTTGTAACTCATTTATCCTCGTTAATGCATGGACATCTATCTCTTCAATTATCTCGCTGGAATCATGGCTCGTTTTTGGTAGCTTAGTAATCCTTGTTGATTTATCATTAACATATTTGTCTTTGGAGGGGAAACCCACAAGCATTGGAAGCCCTTCTAAAATCAATGATCTCATTTTATTGAATTCAATAATAACATCGGCTTTGTTTATCAAGTAATCATCGTTATAATCTTTTTCTCGTCCAACAATCTCTTCCATTATATTGCAATCCACCACCTCCATCTTTTCAAGTTTTGATAGGCATTTAGCAATGGAAAAAGATAGGAGTCTCTTCAAGTTATGACAACTTTGTACTTTAATACTTGTTAACTTTTTGAAAGGCTCATAGTTAAGATGGCCAGAGCAAAGATGTTCTATGCAAGGAAGGTCTTGAAGGACTAGTGTCTCCAAGCTGGGAAAGATATCAATATTGGAGTTGTTGGATCCAAATGAGGGTATGACATATCTAATTCCTGTATTATTTTGAATGTAGAGATGCTTCAAGTATTGAAAACCTTCACTTTCAAATTGACTAAAAACGTTATCCACACCCTCCATCTCATCAAAATACAAGCTTTCAGATATCTTTAGTAGCCTTTTTAGACCTTTGTCTAGTTGACTACTTCCAATAAGCTTGATTTTCAACACATTGATTGAGGTTGTATGAGACACGTCTATCCAATCCCATGTATCACCAATGAGTATCTTAAAGTTCTCTAACTTATTGGAGAATAAGTTCATTGGAAGAAGGGAAGATTTTGGAATATGAATCTCCAATGTTGTTAGTTGAGATAACTTCTTCAACTCAGATAGGCTAGCATTACCTTCAGTTTCCCATCTATCGAAACTATTTCTCATTTTCAACTCTTCTAGTGATGTCAAGCTTGATAGAACATTAGGAGAAATTACTTCAAGTTCAAGACAATAACTCAAATCCAACCACCTTAGATGAGTCAACTGTCCAATTTCTTTAGGTAATTGTTTTATTCTAGAAAATATTAAGCTAAGAATTTCAAGATTCTTTAACTGTCCAACTAGAGATATGTCTCCTAATTTAGAATTATCCAGACACAATGTTTTAAGATTTGTGAGGTCAACAAAGGATGAAGGTAATAACTCTATATTGAATTTAGTTAAATCCAATACTTTAAGTTTCGTCATTTCTTTGAAGAAGTTGCTTGGAATTGAGTGTTGGCCAAAACTATATTGTTCGAAATGAAAAAACTCTAACTTTGGACATTCAAAACTTTGATTAGGAAACCCACAGAAAATATCAAGCGACCAAAAATCCATCATAGTACACTTTTTAAGAAAATCATTATCTGGCCATTCTTTTAATTGAAAAGTGGACAATATATTCTCACCTCTACGCTGCTTAATTGAAATGCCAACTTCTCTTACAAGATCATGCAACTTGAATTCTTCATTACTATCGCCATCAAGGAGTAAACATGAATCTTTAAGTTTATCCACCAGTGTATGTAATCTATGTCGTACGTCTTCCACCCTATGGTATTTATCACTAAATAAACCCATACCAAGACTATATTTCAATAGGTCAGAAAGAAAATACCTATCAAGTACACAGCAGAACAAGAATAAATTCTTGGTTTCATCATCAACTAACTGACTATAACTCCATTCTATACCCGAGTATGCTTTTTCTTGCAAGTATTCTTCCTTCTCATCAAGATTCTTTAGACGTCTCCAAACATCTTTCCATGCATGTATACTATTTTTGTTTTTCAAAGCTGCTGCAACTGTAACAACAAGGACAGGCAACCCACCACATCTGTTAGCAACTTCAATTGCTACCCTTTCTATTATGGAGACTTGAACAACATCACCTGCTATCTTCACAAATAGATTCCATGTTTCTTCTTCATTCAAAGTGTCAAGACGAAATTCTTTTTGAGTACACATCATAGATGACGAAAATACTTGTCGAGTTCTAGATGTCATCAGTATTTTGCACACACCAGAATGAAGCCCGACTTTCTCCAATTCAATCTCTTCCCGTACATCATCTAAAATCACCAAAACCTTCTTGTCTTTCATCCTATCAAACAAACGATCAGCCACTTTGTCTATATTTTGACCTTCTGGAAACTCTAAACCTAAACCTTCAGCAATGTCTTTTTGAATCTTTTCTATATTTGGATTTTCTTTCAAGTCCAGAACTAGAACTACGTCATCAAATAGCTTAAGAATTTTAGCCTCCCTAGCAACCTCTTTTGAAAGTGTGGTTTTACCTACACCACCTATTCCGTACACCCCAATTAAGCTCATATTATCATTTTCCAATTCTTTCAAGATTTGCTTAGCAAGTAAAATTCTTGATGCAAGAGGCTCATAATCTCTCGTTGGAATGATCCATCTCTTTTGTGGGTGAGCATCGACCGAAACAATATTAGAGAAATCATTTATTTTGAGTAGCAATTCAACAACTTTCTCAGCCAATTTTGTTGCTTTCTTACTTCGCTGATAACAAGTTTTCACAAGAGTGCACTTTACTTTGCCTTTGTGGTATTCTTCCAATAATATGTTTGCCTCTTTAATGACCTCTTCAACGCTTGCCATCCATCCTTTCACTGTATGAAGGATCCTTTTACCATTTCTCTCTTCTCTATGAGTAAGCATCTCTATGTCATCTTTGGCATTGCTTAAATCATTAACTTTTATCCTCAAATTTTCAAGGTTTCTTTCATAATAAAAAATATAATTCATTTGGTGTTTGACTGGCTCAATTGTATAATCTATAATTTTTTCACCAAAACACTCCATGCTGTATAAAGGGACATATAATTAGAAGAAAGGAAAAAAAGATACTTACTAATAACAAACTAAATTCTTTGTGATACAAAAATAATAATAACAACCCAAAAGTGCAAGTACAACAAAAAGCATACAAAATATTATAGTTATTTGGAAAGTCAACCCAAGTAATTATGGATCCCTAGGCAAAACTCATTATAGGAAAAATAAATAATTTCAAGATTATTATTAAAGTTATTTTATAGGCACTATAAAAGAGTTTTTTTACACAATTTAAATAGCTAAAATAAATTAAAATTTAATTTAATTTGTGAAATTTATGGGGCAAAAAAATTTGAACTCCTTCACTTTAAAAAACAAGCATTTTAATGGAAAAAAGTGTGGTAGTATACTTTGATGACATCCTTGTGTTTAGAAAAATTAGGAACATTTGGAACACCTAAGGGATAACATACAATCCTTAAATGACAACAAATTCTACTCAACCTAAGAAAGTATGAGCTTTTACTACATAACTATTGTTTCTTGGGTTCAAGATAGAGGTTGATGAAATTTCTACATATGAGAATAAGGTTGAAGCAATTAGGAAATGGCTAATTCCTAAGAATATTTATGGGCTAGCTACCATCTATAGGAGGTTTATGAAAGGTTTTAGCTCAATTATGACATAAATAACTAATTGTCTAAAAAAGGGATAGTTTAATGGGGACAAGAATTAGTAGGCACTTTTGCTACAATTAAAGAAAAATTGTGTATAGCTTCTATTTTGGCATTACCAGATCTTGACTAGGTATTAGAAGGAAAAACATATGCCTTTATAGTGGGCATAGAGAAATCCTATCATATAATGGGAGACCCATTGAATTATTTAGTGGAAAACTAAGTGAAACTAGGAAAAAGTGATGTACCTATAATCAAGAGTTTTTTTCCATCCTATAAGCATTGTAACATTGGGAGTATTATCTTATTCAAAGTGGAATTTATCCTTCACAGTGACCATCAAGCCTTAAAGTGGCTTAGTTTCTGAAAGAACATCTCAAGGATGCATGCTAAGTGGGTAATCTACCTAAAAATTCTATTTATGTATTCAAACATAAGGTAGATTAACACAATTGAGTGATTAACACACTAAGCAAGCGACATAAGCTACTATTAAAATTGACTAATATGGTTACCAGCTTTGATAGCCCACTTGAATTATATCCCTCTTATGAATACTTTACAATCATATGGAAAACGTGTTATAAATAAGAAGATGTTGGAGAATTTCATGGATAGAAATGCTCTCTCTTTAAATGAAATAGATTATGCATTCCAAAAACATCTTTGAGAGATAATCTATTTCATGATATCCATGGTGGAGGTTCTATGACTCATTCTGGAAGGGATAAAACCATATCCCTAATGGAATAAAGATATTATTCTCCATACTTACGGAAAGAGGTTACCAATATGATAGAAAAATGCCATGTTTTTCAAAGCTCTAAAGAAGGGGTGCATAACACTAGACTCTGTCTACCACTGCATATTTCCAGTACAATTTAGGAAGAGCTAAGTATGGATTCTATCCTAGGCTTACCAAAGACTTCATGCATTGTAAATTATATCCTAGTAGTGGTCGACATATTCTAAAAAATGTTATATCTATAACCTTACAAAAAATATATATGATGCTACACAATATTAAATTTATCTAGTGCCTATCATCCATACTCAAATGTGCTAATAGAAGTGATAAATAGATTAGTAGGGAGTATGCTTTAATATCTAGTTTAGAAGGAGCCAAAACAATGTTATGTAATACTACCTTAGTTTGACTTTGCATTTAACAGTATATCCAACAAGACTAAAGGAAACTCACTATTTTTTATTATGTATACAAAGGTTCCTAATATCCTAGGAATAAACTTGGTAACTCGTGGGTACAAGATTATCAGATACTTTACCAACATATTAAGGAACATATTAAAGTCGTGAACTCTAAATACAAACAAAATGTTGACAAGCATCGAAGAGTTTAAGTATAGAAAGGGAATTAGTAATGGTTCATCTTAAGAAGCATAGGCTTCCACCTGGTTCCTACAGTAAGCTCCAACCTAATTTTTTTTTATCATTTTTGCCTTGTCCAAAAAATCAATGCCAAAGCTTATGTTGTGTACCTTCTAGCATATTGGAACATCTCTAATACTTTAAACATCTCTAATCTTCATGCTTATCACCCATTAAAAGATGCTATCATCGAACTAGGGAATTCAGAGAAGAATTCTATCAAAAAGGGAGGCTTTGATGTAGAGCATTAGTGTTGTTTTGTTGTTAACATAAATATAGTTGTTAAAGGCTTTTATTGTCATTTTCTTTATTTTTGAATATAAGTTATCATTTGCATTAGTGGCAAGTCTAGATGACTTGTCTTATGGTAATTGCGAGTGTAAAAGAGAGTTTTTGTTAACACCCACACCCACTATATGCGTGATGCAATTAGCCAAATAGCTCCCGTTCACCATGTGTGAGCATATATGCTAATTCTTGTGGTCCTAAGAAGTTAGTTAGAATTTTGGTCATTTTTGTTATAGAAGTTGAGACAATTCTCTAAGGATAATTATTTGTAATCCTTCGAATTCAATCTAAGAATGGTTTTAATTCCCTCTAAAGCATTTTAACTCAGTGTTAATAGACTATTAAGTCACTTATTGTTATCTTCTCCTCTTAGATTTGAACAGAAGATAATAAATAAGGTGATTTTCAAAGTTTTTTAAAAGTATTTTTTTTATTACTACTCCAAAAAGATTAAATAATTTCTTAATGAAAAAATAAACTCAGGCTTATTTTGTAATAATAATTGATATAGTATATCAAGCAAGAAACAAAATGGTATTTGAAGGAAAAATCACAGATCGTCTGTAAGGTTATAACATGGTAAGAGAACATGTAGCTAAATTTTTGAATTTAACAATAGTTATATAGGAATCTAAGAATGTTGTGAAACTAGATTGTTAGTGGCATCGTACTCCTTCAAATTGTTTATTGGTGAACACATATATTAAAATAAGAACAAATGGAAATTCAATGGAAATAATTGTTCATGACTCAATAGATCAACCAATTACTTTAGCAACTAAAGAACTTTAATCAAGTACTCTAATACAAGTTGAACTTCTAGCTATTCTATTGACATGCAATTGGTAATCAATGTGATTGGAAAGATGTGCTTTTTGCTAATGATTATCAAAATGAAATTTATTAATTTAAACCAAATGAAAAAGATACACTATTAGCAATTATATCTATTGGGACAAAAGAATGGGATAACCTATGACTAGGAGTAGGACTTAGCCTTGAAAGGGGGTTACCTTGAGTCCAACTAAACCCATAGGCTCAGCGCACACATCATCCTAAGAAATTCTATTCAAGGATAAGAGCCCAAAACAACCCGAAATTAGTTAGTGATGTACATACCAACATCAGTCAGTATAGTAGAGCTCGTACTTGTAGATCAAACCTAGAGACAACTCAATATTCTAGCATGCCAAACAATTAAAAATGCTATTTTATATTATTTTTCATTTTTCTTTTTTGCAAGCGATCAAAGAAATATTATAATTTTGGTTTAATAATTTTGTTTATGATATATAAGAAAAACTGTCGGGAGGATCTATTTTTTTTAAATAAAAGTGTTATTTAATCTTTTTACTTTAAGAGGTATTCATTTGTCTTTTAACTTATAAAAAATATATTCATTAATCTTTTTATTTATAAAAATGTACTAATTATTCATTTTATTTATTAGTCTTTTAACTTATAAAAAAGATATCACTGATAGAAATATCTTTAATAATTTATATTTATTTTTAAATAATTCTAAAATTATTAAATGTCTTTTTTTGCATCATTTTATAAATAAATTGATTAAATATCATCTTTTCAAAATTAGAAAACTAAACAACACATTTTATATATAAGTAAATATATCAATATGACTTTTACTCTATTATATAAATATTATATCAGTAATCTTTATTAATTTATTTTTAATCATACACTTATTCCTCACAATTTGAGAAGTAATAAACCTCCGTCCTTTTTTCCCTCCATTTTTTTCCTACTTTTGACTGCTATTTTTCAATTTTGCACCGTAAAGACCTTGCCATATAAGATAATTAATGATGGTATCATTGATTAATTTATTAAATTTTTAAGGATAATAAATCAAGATAACCTCATTTGTAAATTTTATTCTAACATGTACATCCCCGTTTATGTTTTTTATATAATTATTAAAAAAAAATATGTAAGTACGGTCATCTTAAAATGAGAAAAGTAAAAAAAAAAAGATTAGGTTAATCTTTTATGGCTAATAAGCTAAGATAATCTGATTTATTAATTTTAATGTGAAATACTCTTTATTTATTTATTTTCCTGTTTTTTTCTTTCCAGAACTAGGTCCCAACGGTATTATAACTCTTGTAAGGCATTTTTAGTCATCTTTTTATTATAAGTTAATTAGGTTTAGTCCTATAATTTTTAGATATAATTAATTTAGTCTAATTTTTAAAAAGTGATAATTTCTTTCAAGAGTAAAATTAGATTTTTCTTAAAAATAAAAATAAAATACCAAAAAATTATATCTATTTTTAAAAAATATCAATTTTCTCTCTCATCTCAATTTATACGTTTCTTTTCTCTTAATCTTTCTATTCTCTTATTCTCTCTTGATATTCTCTTTCTCTCTCATCTTTTTATATTTATGTACTTCTAACTCATTTAAATAAATATTATAAATTTTATTTTTATCTTCAAAGTTATTTAGATTTATAAATTATAATAGAAAAAAATAGTATTTTTAATAAAGAAAAACAAGATTTAGAGACTCTCAAACGAGAAAAATATTATTTTTATTTTGAAACAAAAAGAGGGAAAGTGTTTTCTTATGTTATTTTTATGAATGTCATAATTAAAATCCTTTAAAATTAACTGTATTTAAAAATTAAAAGACCAAACTTACATAAGTTAATAGAAATTGGAAAGTTTCATTATTCAAGAATTATAGGACTATTTTGACTCTAATCCTTTCTTTCTCTTTATTAAATACTTACCTTTTCTTGGATCGAGAGAGTGGGGTTTGAACTTGTAAGTATATATGTATGGGTTGGTTGATAAGTAATTCGAATTAAAAAAAAATAAGAGTATTAATTAATACTAAGAAGAGGAAAAACGTTAATTAGACGATAAAAAACATAGTAAATATAGATAATACAGTTTTAGCAAAAAATAAAAATAAAAAAAGAAGATAATATTGGAATAATGGAATTATAAACAAACAAAAAAATTTAAGGCATGAAGTACCACATAAAAAATAATTAAGGAAATTTAGATCTATGATGTGCATTAATTAGGTACCTTAATTGATTTCTTTGTGTTGCCAGGAAAGCTATTGATCTTCAAAATTAATCTTCTCCTTCCATAATATATCCCAGCAAGCAACTCTCTAATGGTTCTTAAAAAAGCTGAAATCAAAAGGACGTAAAAGGTTTTTCTTAATTTTTTTTTCTTTTTAATTAGAATACAAAAAAGTTGTAAAAGCTCATCAAAAGAAAAGGATGGTGAAATTAATACAAGGTAGAAAACAAGTATGAGGAGACTCAAAGTGAGGGAAGAGTTGAAACAAGTAAAGCAATTAATTAGTTTTTGCCAAAACTCTGGATGGATCGAGGCTTAGATCACAGGTCACAAGGGAGAAACAGTAGTAGGCAAGGGAATGGAAATGAATGGAGTAGGAGAGTTTGAGCATATATATATATATATAAGAGTAGATCATGTGAAAGTTGAATATTAATTGATTATTAGATTATATAAACACCTCATATCTAAAATCTAAATATTTATTAAACTTTTACATTCAACTGATTTATTAATGAGATACATAAAAAAAATTATTTTTTATAATAAAACTGTTTAAATTTACAAAAGCGATTTTGGATAGAAGTTTTTTTTTTCTCAATTAACACTACAATGATCAATTTGTTTCTTTAAAAGGTTACGTGATTTGCTTGTGTCAAAAAAAAAAAAATATATATATATATATAGAAGCCAAATCCTACATATATTCATCTAAAATTATATATTATTAAAAAAAATTAATTGATAAAATATATAATATGTATATGTTTTTATCTAAAAGGTAAAAAAAATTAAATATATGAATAAATTATGTTATGTAATCAAATAAAAAAAACTTATAAAGTCTCAAATAAACAAGTTGGAAGTCTCCTAATTTTGTCTAACACACATTCAAAGATGGTGCCCTTTGGTAAAGTATCACGTGGAAGTTACTTCAATCATGAAAGACCAAGACTTTGGACAATTTTAATAATACAATTTTATGATATTGACATTTATTATTATTATTTTTTATTTTTTTAAGAAAATAATTTTATAAATATTAAACTATTCATTATTTAAATTATTAATAGTATTATATATAAAATAAATTTAAAAGAATATAAATATACTTAATATTATGACATATATTCTAAATCATGTTTAATTGAATAATGTAGTTAAATTTGTGGTTATAAATTAATGTTGCGTACAGAAACAAATCAAAGTGGGAATCCTTATCAAGGAGGACCATCTCAGCAGTGTGCATCCATTTATACTAGAGTCCACCACCACCACCACCTCCTCCAAACTACTTCAAAATGTTATTAGTTAAAGTTTAAATATCCTTATAAATTCTCTGCTTAGTATTAGTTTCATATATGTCTTAATTTATTTAAATCGAATCTATATTTTACTACTACAATATGTACTTATGGCCTCGGTTATTAATCATGATCATAGATATATGACTACGGTTATAAGAACCGAGACCTAAGTGAGAGAGACTCATATCAATGAAATCAGTACTATCCATATCAATAACAACAACAACATTATTATTTAGTACTACCCATATCAATAACAACAACAACATTATTATTTAGTATTATCCATATCAATTACAATAATAATATTATTAATTCGTAATACCCATATAAATTACGCACAACAAAGTGACAGAGAAAAAGTCCTTGATAGCGTTGGACAATACTTGTGAATATAAGCATCTACTATATATGAGCATACCAACATCCAGATTATATGAATATAATCATGCATATACAACATCCAGAACACACAAGAGTCTTCTCTACTTGTTCTAAAAATGAAACAGGAATTCCAAATTTTCGTTTAAAAAATCAATCATGAACATCCCACATCATTCACATTAGCGTTTTATTTGACTATATGGTGAGTTATAATTGTAAGAATCAATTTGTGCATTCTACCCACTCATTCTACATCTCATCAACTTCATTATTAGTGTAAGTTTCTTCATGATTAAGTTGTAATGTACACACATTAATTTTAACATATTGTTAGCTAATTCACCACCTATTTTGATTAATTAAAAATTGAAATCATGAATAAAATAAGAAATGAAAATGCACAAAATTACTTAAATTATTACCAAGTCAATAATAGAAACAAGTGGATTGGCAATAATTATATAATACCCACATGTTACCAAATCATCTTGCTTAGGACATTGTACATTAGAATGAAAATTGAGTTGTAAGCTTAATATATATTATCTAATTAAAAAGATATTACTTTACTAAACCATGCATTTATAACTTACTCTCATTATATACTATATTGGTAAACCTTGAGACCTTCGATTTTGATGACCATTCAACATAATATGAACTCTATATAAAGAAGGAAAAATAAATAAGAGTTAATTGTGAAGATACATTGAACTTACTGTTTACAAGAACATCAAATTTTTTTTAAAATATAGCTTACTCATTCATGATGTTTTCAATATCAGAGAACACTTTACCCCGCATTGAATCCAAATAATAAATGGTATTTATGAATGACTCGTACACAATTAAAACCCAATGGTACCTACATAAATTTATAGTAAGATATATATTGGTAAATTCATTTGATTACATAACATAATTTTTCGTAAATGTTATACAACTAATATCCACATACCCTCCGTTATATGGAATAATCCACTTATCTCCCTCTTGAGTATTTTGCATCCTTTCAAAAATGTGTCTCGCAATTTGAGTACGTGTTCTCTTTTTCTTAATGACATACAACCAACTTGGATCAATAAATTCAATCACATCATTCAAATGTTTCTTTTTCAACTCATCGTAGCATCGCCTAGGAAATAAGTTTTAAAAGGTTAATGACAAAATAACAATCAAAATAAAATATCAAGTGAGTAACTTTTAACTTATCATAAAATTAAAAATAAATTAAAATCAAATTAACTAACTGTATCCATAATTTGACAACTGAATAGCCAATCTCCACCTTTGTGTAAAAAAATTCTACACACTCAACTGATAGAAAAATAGGCAATTCATTGCCTAAGATTTGAACTTCCATTGAAACTTTAACAGCAAGATCATTAACCAAAGATGCAGATAAGCATGCAACTATAAGAAATCTAACATGCTTAATAAAACCAC
This sequence comes from Hippophae tibetana, assembly GCA_037013495.1. Lineage (NCBI taxonomy): Eukaryota > Viridiplantae > Streptophyta > Magnoliopsida > Rosales > Elaeagnaceae > Hippophae > Hippophae tibetana. The sequence goes on from CM072802.1 coordinate 49,708,899, forward strand.
TAGTTTAGTCATATGTATATGAAATTGGTTTTTTTGTTGGTACCAAAGTAGACGTCTTAAAAGATATTTTGTTCATCAGTTTATCCTTTAAACTTCTTTTTTGTTGCCAATGGTAATACGTAACTTTGATTTCTTCTTGCTCAAATCCTATTTATTCACAATATGAAGAAATCTAATAAAATTATATTTGTATTTTTAAATTAATTAACAATGAAAACAATATATAAAAGGTAAGGAAAATATCCTTACTACATCCTTTCCTAATATGACAAGATGTGGAGGCCAAGCAACAAATGAATTGACTGCTTCCGTAACTGTATTATGTTCCCTTGTTGGTATAGGTAAGAGACAATTCTTTTCAATATCATCCACAACGGAAACCTTCCAACTACCATTCAAAGGTTGTCCATGAAAAACACCACTAGAGGCATCACCTACCCTCCCACGTGCCACAATACGAGATGGTGTCTCATATGCAAGCAAACAATTTCTTCTATATATAGTATTAGAACAAACATATATAATATAACTTAAACACCACAAAAAAAATTATGATTGTGAAGGAATATTGAAGATTACTTACAACTAATCCCATATGAAAGGTAGGCACATCAGAAGGAGTGGTAATTTGTTGGATGTGTGGTGTAGATGTAGGTGTAATAGTTTTTGTACAAGGAGTCACATTGGAACTATCAATTGGATTATTATGTTCTGGATAATGACTTGAATTTCCTACACTCCTATCTCCCTATAACTCAACTCATAGTGCATCTATCTCTGCCTTCATGATATCAAAGCTTGCAAGATTTTCTTTCATTGCCATAATCTCATTTAAGATATTTACCATATCATTGGATAGATAATTAGTGCAATACGAGCTGAAGCTTGTTAATACAAAAGCTTTCTTTTTCACCCCTTAACAACAATATTTCTTTTATGGTTTCTGATTGAAAGACTATGCAATAGTGTTGCTAATAGCTTATTGATTAGCTTTCTTTTCATCATTTATTTTTAAAATCAAACAATTTTGGTTGAAAGTTTCGGCGTGAATTTGTAAGTGTTATTTTTTTTAATATCAATTGATAACCACTATTTTGATGAGGTGGAGCAGAGATTGGAGATATTCAATCAGGGTCCCTTTATTTTGAGAGATGCAAACTCAACCAATTAAACTACCAAGTTACTAGGTGATTCATGGAGTACTGTCTATTGGATAAAAAAAGATTGATTAAAATATATTTTAATACAAGTCGACTAGAAGACTATTCGATTTTTAAAAGTAATCTTGTGATAATGGTATTCATCATTCCGAAGGGGAAATATATGATAGTAACTTGGAAATTTTTATAATACAACTTATGTGTGTGTGTGTGTGTGTATATATATATATATATATATATTATTTTTAAAATCAATTATGTAGATGAGATTGCTTTAAAAAATATAATGGTTGATAAGTGTTATATGTATATTATAGGAGGTGTATGATGGAATCTATTAAACTAATTCTGATATTGGTCTTTTGGTGCCCTCCTGTTTCATAATTTTTTTCTTCCTCCATTTTTTTTTGGTTTCGTTTCCTCTCTCCAAGAAACATGAAAACAGAGAAAGCATATATCAAGTAGCTCAAACCTAAACAAAGATTTTTCATTTAAAAAAAAAGGAAAAAAACTTAAAAAAAAGTTTTAAAAAGTTCAGCATAAAACTGGAAAAGAAACAAAAAATGTAGATTATGATAGCATAATGCAGTAGAGAAACAGTTAGGTAATCAGGGACTCAGGATGTTATCACAAATCTCTAAGTTTTATCTTTCATAAGATATATTCCCAACATTTATAACTTAATAAGAAAACTCATAACCTTTTATACATTGTAACTGATATCCTTAAATTATTAACTTTGTTAATAATTATATTTAAATTATCAGAAATACTTTTGAGTTTTAATTTTGTTACATATATTCTCAAAATTTATAACTTGATCACATATATGAATTGATATAGTAAACAAAGAGGGTATTACACTTACCCGGAGCTGAGTCCCGAGTAACGACAGTAGAAACGATCGATCATCGAGTTGCAAAGAGGCAAATATGAACAGAAACAAAATAGAGAGAAAAGAATAAGAGAGGTTAGGGAAAAGAGTTCCTGTAAATTTCGAGCGAGGTGTTGGAAATGATGAGTTGTTGAAGAAATTCGTCGACAATATCTTGAGTCGTGGCGCGGCGCGGCATTGCTCGGTGAGAAATCGATTGACGCAAGCTCCTGGATCTCATGGACGCCTGATTTAGGAAAATAATTTTGTGAGATTGGGGCTAGAGGAATTGGGTGGGTAACTAATATTATATATATATATATATATATTACTTAATTAGCGTGAGCAAGACGAGAATCACACCAAATTAATTAGAAAATTAGGAAAAAAAAGTAAAAGAAAGATAGGTAAAAAAAGAGAGTAAAAAACATTTTGATGTACAAATTTGATATATATATATTATAAAAGAAAAAAAATTAATAATAGACAAAAATAAAATAAAAATTGTAAAATAATTTTTTTATTTTTTTTTAAATGAATGACATAGTATTTTAATATTAAAAACTCTGTTATTTTAATTATAAATATAGTTATTTAATAATTGTTGCTATATAAATTTTTTATATATATTTAAATAGTTTTTGTAATTTAACTTATAACCACTGTTACTGTTAAAATCGAGGCTATATGTATACACTATAGCCTCAGTTTTTATCAAATCGTGACCAAAACCCTATGACCTTGGTTTTTAAAATAATCGAAGATAAAATCCCGAGACCAAAAGCATATATTGTAGTAATGTTTATGTATTTTAATTATTTTGTTTTTTATATTAGGATTTTCAAAACCAACTTATTATGATAAAATATTTATGGCATATTTTTATAGTAGTTTAAGTTTTTTTTAAGAAATTTGAAGAATTATTTAAAACTATGTAGTTCCTTTTGTGAGTAATCTTGTGAATGTATTTATCATTTATTGTAAGTGATTCATGCATTTACAAGTTATTTTATAAATACAAAATTTGTGCATCATGAACTTGGCTTTCTTTATTGGTAAATCTGAGATCTTAGCTTGGATCAATTCCATTCTACATCTCAATCTTTCCCAAGTCGAAAGAGGATTCTTCTTTCTTTTCTGAGGAGATGCACAATCACTACAATGGAGATGAATCTTTTTGGACAGTGAATTTTTAATTACGTAGCATACTTTAATTCTTCCTAGATCCATGAAGCTCTAAGCTTCATGACTATGATATTATACTAGAAGTTGTTGGAAAATCAAATTGTTAGAAGTTGTAAGGAAACCAACTCTACTAAAAGCTTAAGTTATTAAGAAAAGAAGAGTCAACTATAATTTTATACATTTATCATTCCTCACAAGTGTTATCTCTATACACCATGCATGTCAAATAATTGCATTTTAACAATTGAGGTTATTGGGCTTTAAACACAGCATCTTCAGTCCTAATATCATGTTAAACTAACTCAAGAACAGAAAAACTGAATGTTATGAAAATGTATTGTTATCAACATAAAATTACATGAGTTTATAAGGATATATATACACATGAAAAAACTTAGCAATTAATATTTTTTAACTAAAGTGAATACATAAAAAAACTAAAATAACTACTAATTACTAACTCCAATAGCATCACTGATTCAAAAATATAAAAGGAAAATTAAATTCACTTAATGTATTTACAAGCTTAAGATTACATTGAAGATTAATACATGTATAAATATAGAAAACTAATATACCATTTAATTATTTATTAACACTCCCCCTCAAGTTGGCGCGTAGATATCAATCATGTCCAACTTGCTTAGTGAGCCATATAATGACTTCTTGGAGACTCCTTTGGTAAACATATCTACAAGTTGCTCTTCTGTGGAAACAAAAGGAAAACTAATAAGTTTGGCATCTAACTTCTCTTTTATAAAGTGACGATCAACCTCTACATGCTTAATGTGATCATGTTGTACTGGATTTTGTGATATATCAATGGCTACCCGATTTTCACAATACATTTGCATAGTATTTTTGAGTTCGAAACCCAAATCTAATAACAAAGTTCTTATCCACAGCAATTCACAAACCCCATGAGCAATACCTCTATACTCGGCCTCAGCACTAGATCGTGCCACCACTTTCTGCTTCTTACTTTTCCATGTAATCAAATTTCCTCCCACAAAGGTGAAATAACCCGATGTTGACTTTCTATCTGTAATACTTCCTGCCCAATCTGCATCTGTGAATCCACAGACTTCAAGAGGATTATTGTGTTTAGAGAACATTACTCCCCTTCCTGGAGCCTATTTCAAATACCTTAAAATTCTCAAAACAACATTCATATGGTTCTCACTTGGATTGTGCATGAACTGACTCACCACACTTACTACATATGCAACATCTGGTCTAGTATGAGCTAAGTAAATCAAACGTCCAACCAATCTCTGATAGTGAGCTCGATCAGTTGGTATCTGATCTGGATACTCTACTAAACAATGGTTTTGCTCAATAGGAGTTTCAATAGGTTTGCAATCCAACATACCTATCTCTGTTAGCAGATCAATAATGTACTTCCTCTGACACAGATATATTCCTTCTCTTCCCTTAGCTACCTCAATTCCTAAGAAGTATTTTAGTTCACCTAAGGCCTTCATTTCGAATTCAGAGGCTAGCTATCTTTGTAATTTACCCATCTCAATAGTATCATCACCAGTGATTACCATATCATCAACATAAATGATTAGGGTTGTTACCTTCCCTCGTTGATGTTTGAGAAATAGAGTGTGGTCTGAATTACTCTGTCTGTAACCAATCTTTTGCATGAACTGTGAAAACCTTCCAAACTAGGCTCGAGGGGATTGCTTGAGGCCATACAAAGACTTCCTCAATTTGCATACAAAATTACCAGGAGAATCAACTACATACCCAGGTGGAAGACTCATGTACACCTCCTCGGCTAATTCTCCATAAAGAAACGCATTCTTGACATCAAATTGTCGAAGTGGCCAGTTTAGGTTAGCAGCAAGTGAGAGCAGAACCCGAATCGTGTTCATTTTGGCAACATGAGCAAAAGTCTCATCATAGTCTACACCATACGTTTGAGTAAACCCTTTTGCTACAAGACGAGCTTTATATCGATTTACGGATCCATCACCATTATGTTTTATAGTAAACACCCATCGACAACCAACTGCCTTTTTTCCTTGTGGTGGTGACACAAGTTACCAAGTATCGTTCTTCTTTAACGCATCCATCTCTTCAGCCATTGCCTTCCTCCATATTGGATCTCCCAACGCATCCTGCACTTTATTAGGTACTGATACACCAGATATTTGATTCACAAATGATTTATATGACTTAGATAATCTTTTAGTGGACATGTAATTGGCTACTGGGTATTTTGATTTTGCATGAATATTTGGTTGGCTGGTTGACCTCGAGTAGACCTATTTGGTAACACATACTGTCCAACATTAGACTCGATACTATTAGTATCAGTAGGTGTACATACCTCAGATGAGTGACCTTCAGTACCAAGGAGTTATTGATCAAGGGTATCTGAGGGTACAGTTGTGTCTTCAATGTCATTTGTTGTAAGTGAATTTGGTGCTTGAATACTTGAAGCATCTGCTTCTGCAATGACTTGTCTCTTTGAAACATCAGTTGGTGATTCACCTAATACCTCCCCCTCACCATGATACAGTTCTTTGAAATATGTATTCTCCCCCTGATGAGCAGTATCAGGTGAGGAAAAATAACTCATATCCTCAAAGAAGGTGACATCCATAGTAACATAATACTTTCTGGTTGGTGGATGGAAGCACTTGTACCCTTTCTGATAAATTCCATAACCAACAAACACACATTTAATTTCCCGGGCATCTAATTTAAACATTTGATTTTTAGGAACATGCACAAAAGAAACACAACCAAATACACAGGTAGGAAGATTATGAAAGGATGATAAGGAGACGTAAGATGCGAGAATCTGGAATGGGATGTTTCCGTTAAGGACACTAGACGGGAGATGATTGATGAGATGGGCAGAAGCCTGTACAGCATCACCCCAAAGGTATTTTGGCATATAAGCACTAAATAAGAGTGCATGAGCCATATCAAGTAAATGACGATTTTTTCTTTCAGACACTCCATTTTGTTCTGGTGTTTACGGACAAGTAGTTTGGTGAATAATCCCATGTGTTTTGAATTTTTTTTGAAAGACATGATTAAAATATTCCCCACCATTGTCAGAACGGAGGGTCTGAATGATGGCATTATATTGTGTTTGAACGAAGGTATGAAAATTTTGCAAAACTGAAAAAACTTCATCTTTTGTTCTAAGAAGACAAATCCACGATAACCTTGTACAGTCATCGATAAACGAAACGAAATATCACATACCCGATATAGTTGGCTCTTTAGATGGTCCCCAAACATCAGAATGAATTAATTCAAAAGGAATAGTACTTTTATTAGAAATACTAGGAGAATAAGTAATACGATGGCTCTTGGCCAAAACACAAGTCTCACAATGTAAAACAGTCTCACTAACACCAATAAATAAAGTGGGCATAGTTTTTTTCATAAGTCTAAAAGACGGATGCCCTAAGCGGCGATGCCACAACCAAATTTCACTTAGCTTATCGGAACTAGAAGTCAATGCAGTGCTTTCCCTTGCTCCTGGTTTCTCCCCTCCGTAGTTCTGATCCAAACGGAACAATCTACCCCTCAGATACCCTCGACCAATTATTGCCCTGGTAAGAAGATCCTGAAAAATCACATACATAGGATAAAAGGTTACAAAGCATTTAGACTCAAGGTTCAACTGTGGGACAGAGATTAAGTGATGAGATAAGTCAGGTACATATAAAACATTATGGAGCTGTAAAGATGGAGTGATATAAACTGACCCCTTTCCTAAGGCAGGAAAAGCCTCACCATTAGCATTCATAACATAAGACACTGGTGGGGGAAATAACTCATTAAAATAAGATTTATCATAAGTCATATGATCAGATGCACCAGAATCAATAATCCAAGTATTAGACCCAATAGAGTGAGAAACATTTAAGGTCATACCAATCTTACCACGACCAGCTATTGAAGCTGTAGGGATACCTCCACATTCCATAGGATGATTCTGTCCATAGTAGTCTGGTTCTTGGACAATTTGCACGGCAGCTGCTTTTGCTTTAGAACGATACCCATTTTGTCATTTTGATGCATAGTAGTCTGCTTTTGGTTTCAAGTGTGGATATAGTTTCCAACAAGTCTCACGAAGATGCCTCTGTTCATTGCAATAAGAGCAGGGAGAACGAGGGCGATTGGTAAAACCCGGTGAAGGTCCTTGTTGATGAAGTGGAATTGAATTTTGCTGCTGGAGGAAGGGTGCCTTTGATTTGGCTTGAATGGCTAGGCTTGATACCTCAACATGTGCCTGATGAAGACTCTCTTGCTGAGATTCGTCTTTACGGATGTATGTAAAGGCAGTAGTCAAGCTCAGAGGGTCTGACATTCGAAGCAGTTCGCCTTTAGCACTATTATGTTTTGTATCAAGGCCTCTTAAAAAGACATGTACTCGTTCAAGCTCCTTCTCCTTCTGGTACCACAAAAGGTTTTCTGGATTTTTAATTTTACACGGGCGTTTCTGGTCAATTTCAGCCCATACATTTTTCAGCTTGGTAAAAAAAAGAGATATTGGTTGCCCATTTTGCTGCATGCCAGCAGCTTTGCACATGAGTTCATGAACTTGAATAAAGTCAGACTCATTTGTATAAAGATCGCTTAAGGTATTCCATATAGCCTCAGCAGTTTCACATTCCTCCACCATTTGTAATATATCATCAGTGATTGCTCTAAATAGAATTGACATGACAAAGCCATCATCATCTTCCCACCTAGTATAGGCGTCTATATCATCTTGGTTAGGAGCCCTAATTGATCCAGATACATGTTCCATCTTATGCATCCCACGAAGATAAACAGACATAACTTTTTTCCATGTTCAAAAATTTGTACCATTACGTTTAGTACCCCCGAAAGAACCAATTTCTGAACTCTTAACAGAAACTTCAAAATTTAGAGCTTCATGAATTTTGGAAACTTGATGTTGTCTTGAATCTTCCATTGAAATAATAATAAAAAGTATATTGTGCAACAGAATAAAAATTTTGGATTTTTTTTGGCGGGTTAGGCTTATAAATGGGTTGTTTGAATGTTTGGGCTGATGGGCTTCAATTATGGCTGATAATTAGGAGCTGATGGACTTGGAGTTGATGGGCTTGGAGTTGATGGGTTAGGAGTTGATGGGCTAGGAGCTGATGGGCTAGGGTTGATAATTAGGGCTGATTTTGGCTGATAATTAGGGTTTTAAAAATCTGAAAATTTAAGAAACATAAGAAACAATTTAAGAAACTACGCACCAGGGTTTCGGCTGATACCAGCAACTGAACGGCAAGCTGGTCGGCGACGGCGCAGGGGTGCGCAGGTAGCACGAAGCTGGACGCTGCGCAAGGTTGAACAGCGCGTAGAGGCGCGAGCTGAACGGCGTGCAGGGGCACGATCTGAACGGCACGTAGGGCTGCGCAGTGTTGAACGGTGCAGGGCTGTGTAGGGTTGAACGGTGCAGGGCTGTGTAGGGTTGAACGGTGCAGGGTTGAACGGCACAGTGCTACACAGGGTTGAACGGCGTAGGGCTGCACAGGGTTGAACGGCACAGGGCTGCGCAGTGTTGAACGGCGCAGGGTTGCGCAGGGGAACGACGCAGGGCTAGGGTGGATGACATGGGCTGAACAGCGCAGACTGGACGGCGCGGGTGGACGACGGATCTACAACTGCGGCGTGAGCTAAACAGTGCGAGAAGACGGCGGCGCTAGGCGGTGCTTCTATTCAGAAACTGGTAATTTTTTTTTCCTTTTTTTTTTCTTTCTTTCCTACTTTGATACCAAATTAAATTCACATAATGTATTTACAAGCTTAAGATTACATTGAAGATTAATACACGTATAAATATAGAAAAAAAATATCTGCTTTTCCTAAAAGTGTTTTTGGAAAAAGTATATTAGTTGCATACAGCTTATAAAGTATATTAGTTACATACAACTAATATATTATTTAATGATTTATTAACAAGGAAGAGGTACACAGTGGGCTCTCCATATAAATACGATACTAAATGGTGTTTGATATGTAAGCAAGTTCGTGCATGGGATAAGATTATGTTAGTGAGACACACCTAGATTTATGAGATGAACAGGTTTTTTTATGAACTTTTAGGCCATTCGATAAGACGTAAGGTAGAATATATGAGAGTTATAAAGCATACCTAACCATGTACCTAAAAAAAGTTAATTTAAAATAAAAAAATTAGTAATTTGTATATAGTATGTGTGTGTATATTTTCGCTTTGAGGATATACTTGGACCATAACAAAAAAATGTCATTTTTATCTCCCAATAGTTGAGGTTTTTTTTATTTTTGGAAAGAAATTTTTTTTTTAATTTTTTAAGTGATATTCTTAGAGTTATTTTAAGAAATATTTGTTTTTTGCTTTTAAATAGAAGATAGAAATATTATATTTTAAAAATAAATTTACTAAAAGTATTTCTTTTGAAAAAAATTAAATAATATTTAATACATTAATTAAAAACACAAGTAATTTTTAATACATAATTTAATAAGTAAATTAAAATACTATTTTTTAAAAAATAAATAATTTTAGTTTACTATTTTAAAGTAAATTAAATGCTTCTTTAAAGGAAAGATTTACGATGCCCTTCTTCCATTACTACTTTTTATAATACTAGTTTTGGATACGTGGGAATGAATGGATTGATGATTCAAATTTGATATATATATTATTAATTATTGATAAATAAATTTTTTTTTAATTATTTATTTTATAAATGAAAATAAAAAAGTAATTTTTTAAATATAAATTTTTAATATATTTTTACTATAAATTAAAAACTGATGTTAAATTTTTTTATAAAGGGATTTGCACAAATATTCTTAAAATAAATATTTAATTATTATGTTATTTTAATGATAAATAAATAAATAATAATTATTATTTTATAAACAATAGAATCTAAATATAATATAATTACGAATGATTGATCATGATATTGATAATAATTATATAACTTTATTTAATAAATAAATTAAATATAACATAATAATATAAGAACATATTTAATTAATATTTTTATTATATAAGAAGTTAATCACATATAAAATGATAGATATAATTTAATCCTATATAAATGTTTTATATGATTTAATTAAATTTGATAAATATCTTTTGTTTAGAAGTAGTTTATATTAATCAATTTTTCACTTTTTAATCAATATAAGATATGATATGTCTGAAAATAAAAATTATTATTTCAATAAAAATATGATATATTCATAAGGGAATTGATCGAATACACATTAAATAGATAATCATTAACTACATAAATTGTCACATTTAATGTAATAAAAATAATAACATTATACAAAATAATTATTCATAAATAAGTATTTACTATATGAACATTTTAGTATTTATTAATGTAAAAAAACTAACAAAAAATATAAAATAACGTTAACATGTATTTAGTATATATATATATATAGGTATTTATTGGTGTAAAAAACTAATAAAAAGTAATAAAAATATGGAATTTAATATTTATAATATGGATATATTTTATTTATTAGTGTCTAAAAACTAACTATAAGTTAAAAAATATATATATAATGTATTTATTATATAGATATTTTGACATTTATTAATGAAAAAGACTAAGGAAAAAACAGACTTTGATTCATAAGTAAATTGATTGAATATTTATTAAATAAATAATTATAAATTATTTGAATTATTATCATTAATGTAGTAAAAATAATTTATTATATTTATTAGCATAAAAAAACTAAGAATAAGTGTACGAGAGAGAGGGAGAAAAATTTAATATTTATTATAAGGATGTTTTTATATTTATTAGGATAAAAATAATAATAATATAAAAAAGAGAGTAAAAATGTATTTATTATATGAACATTTGATATTAATTATTGTAAAAATTTAAAGAAAAAATAATTTAATTAATAAGTGAATTAATCAAATACTTAAAATGGATAACAATGTTTGTATGAATTATCACAAATATTGTAATAAAAATAATTACGTTATATAAAATAAATATCTATAATTATTATACAAATATTTTAATATTTATTGTTTTTAAAAATTAATAAAAAAAATAAAAATTATATTTATTTAAATAAAAATAGTCTAATTAGTTATTTGATACAAATACTCATGTCAAGAAATTATTTATTTATTATTATTATAATTATTATTTTAAATAAATATAATTTAAAATTTACATAATATTTTTTAAAATTTAAATATTTAATAAAAAATAAATAAAAATATAATTAATTAAAATTATATTATAAAAATAATAAATAACATCTATTTTCATTGTATTTTCATGTATAACGCGTTAAATTAAAGATATTGCTAGCCTTAGAGTAGCAAGGAAGGAATTGTTGGCTGTAGATTTATGTAAATGAGGACCCATCTAGCAGGTAAGAGTAGGGTACAATTTGTTTCTATATATTAGTTACCTAAAGAGATTATCTAGGCACGTGTTACGATCCTATTAGTCCTATTCTATGATTGTACCACGTATACTTGTTTTCATGAACTTGTATGTGCCTAGTTTCTATATATAGTTGCCTAGTCTCTTATATGTGCTTTCTTCTCTCGTGAACTTATTACTGTTCAAAACGAAATGATTATAGTTGTTTGTTGATAAAAAATTGTCTATTTATTTTTTATTTTTAAAAAATTGCTCAATTATTAAATTTAAAAGTAGATTGAATATATAATTCTTTAGAATAAATTCTAAAATTTGGACAAACCGTTCCGATTGGTTATTATTATTTTTTTATAAAACATATAAAAATAAGCAGAATTGTTTTTTTTTTATCATAAATGCATTTTAATTTTAATTTTATTAATAGCATATATATGCATTTAACGTAACTTTTTCAACTTTTGTTATATTAAGTTTTTTTAATTATAAAGTGTTTATTTTTAAGATTCAAATTACTTTTCAAAAATATTTCTAAATAATAAATTAAAAATTAAAAATTACATATTGTATAATTTTTAAAATAAATAAAATTAAACTAAAATATAATGTTATCAATTGAAATTGATTTATAGATAAATATATTGAATTAATCATTATATGATTAGGGTTTTTATTTGATGTAATTCTTAATTGATGGGTTTGATAATAGTGTTAAAAGAAAAACAATACCAAGAATTAAAATATATAAGCTATTTTATCAAAAATAGTATTAAGAATTATTTAAATTTTTATATATAATATAAATTAATACTTATAATATATATTAATATGTTTATCATTATCTATAAATTTTAATTTTTAAAGTTAATATATCATGCAAAATAAACAATTTTTTTTCTTTTGAGAGGAGATGATAATCATGTTTTTTTAAAATCTATGTAGTTCTGCATGAGTTTTAATTCTTATTTATTTTTTAATTCAAATTATTTTGAAAATCATTATTTTCATAATTAACTTCATATTGATTCTGTTTTAAAATATTTCTTATGCAATATTAATTTTTAAAAAAATTAAATAATTTTAAACAATAACATATAGAGAAAATATAAATGCTACGAATTATTCTTATTTCTAGGTTATATTTTTGTAAAAAGAAATTTGATAAAAATGATAAGTTCAAAATAGTTAAATGGATTGTCCTCCAACCAATATTGTAGGTCTATTAAGATTTTATTTTAAAAACAAACCCACTAAGATAAGATAAATTTATAAATTAAACCAATAACTAACCAAATAGATTACGGCCACCCTAACTGTTAAATTGCGGCCAATATAACTGTTAATATATATATATATATATATATATATATATATATATATATATATATATATAGAGAGAGAGAGAGAGAGAGAGAGAGAGAGAGAGAGGAGTATTCTATTCTTATAGAAATTAAGTGACTTGTAAAGTATTAATTAGATATTCAATTAAATGACAAAATATTAAAGCAAATATAGAATTAATTATTATTAAAAAATTAATTATATTATAATTTATGAAATCATATATGTATTAATTATATTGTAATGAAAATCATCTTCCTATATAAAAACTGACTTACCACTTTAGTTATTATTAACCACTGTATAAAAATCATGTTAAATAATTGAAATGACGTAAAAATCGGAACTCAAAAATATATTATAAAATATGTTGTTTAAAAATATATATTATAAAAATAATATATGATTAAAAATAACTAACAAATTAAAAAGAAAGCATATTAAGGTAAGTGTCTAATCAAGAATTGTATCAATTGATATATATATATATATATATATATATGCAAAACTGTATAAATCATATATATATACTATTTTCCTAATTTTCTGCTAAAGAAATTAAGAAACTGACGCTATATGTGTAAATTAAGACTCTGGCTAAAAATTTGAAGTCCATCAAAGTTATATTTCTTTTCAGAAAATTAGGAAAATAGTATACACCATAACAAAATCAGGAATTGAGGATGATAAGGATAACAAACATGATTTTTTTTTTTTTATATTTATTCAATTACATATAGATAGGCTTTAGGTGAACATTAGTCATTTAGAAAACGGTTATAAAATGACAAAAGACGAAAAACCTTAGACTTTTGCAATCAAATGCTGCTTAAAATAATATTATCTACTAAATGATAAAATGAGAATATCAATTTTTAAATGGAGTTAGATAGAAAATGAGATTGAGAATTTAAAGTTTATTATTTATTTAAAGTTTTAAGGTTTATGGTATACGATGTAATAATTTTAAATCCATGTGAGGGGTTTTTTCGTTTAAATAAAGTATATGTAAAAAGAGAAATTAAGTCCCTTAATGAAGGCACGTAATTGACACACGATCAATTTTATTAAAATAATACTAGAATATTGGTTTTATAATTCGTTGATCCTTTTCTTAAAAAATAACAGGACAAAAAAACTCTATTTCTAACATATATAAATAAACGAACTAAATAACCTAAACTATGAAATTACGGTGACTCTTTGTACAAATATTTAAAATTAAAAAAATATATATTTGTGCCAATAATAAAATGGCCTATTTGATTAAGTATCTAGCTGTAAATTTTAAAAAACAATTATACTCGACAAGTTGATTTTTGCAATTTCAAAATCAAAACCAATTAATTTAAATTTATAAAATATAAAACTCGTTTGTTTATTTTTGATTGAATACGTTGATTTATCAATTATTATGTACAACCCTAAAACACTCATTCGAAAATGTTATTAATTACTATAGAGTACTCTTCTAGAAGCAATGAATAATTGGGAAAGATATTGTTTCAACTATTTTTCTTACTATTGTAAAACATTGTATAAAATATCTATTTGACACTTATTATTAAGGGAGAGTGAATGTAGAGATGTTAGATTTATTCTAAAGATAACATTTAGGTCCTATTTGTGATAGTTTAGTTCTATTGTTTTGATTTATTCTAAAGATAACATTTAGGTCCTATTTGTGATAGTTTAGTTCTATTGTTTTGAAAAAATGACTGCATAAAAAAACAATTATTTTTATGTTATTTATTATCTAATTTTCTTTAATTTTTCTTCAATTCTTTCAACTAATATTTATTCAAATTAAAACAATATCTATCTAATACATCAAAAAAATAAAAAATAAAATAGAATGAAAAAAAATTACTTTATCATTGTGTGGTCACTTTTTAACAATAATAAAACTAAATTGTTACAAAAAATAAATATACGACCTAAGTGTCACTTTTGTATTAAGCATAAGACCCTGTGGTATTTATTTCTATTATTCATTACACATTAATATCATAATTATTGAATTATATTATATAACATAAATTATTACCATGAAAATAACAATTTAAACTAATGTTTGAATATCGATATTAGTGAAGATTTTGATATATAATTTTTATGAAAATATTAAAGATATTATTGTCATCGACGAAAACTTTTGAGAAAATTATAAAAACTATGAAAATTCTATTAAAAATATGAATTTTTTTATAAAAATTTATAAAACATCAAAACAATCAATTATTTATATTTTAAACTAATTTTTATTTTAATACATGTATTTTTAAATAATTAAACTATTTATATTAATTAATAAGTTCATAAATTAATTAAAATATTATATAATAAAATATTTTTTTGTTAAATATTATAGAATATGTAGTTAAAAAATTTGAAATAATTAAGTAAACTATCTAATTGTATTAATTAACTATTATAAATACATAAATCTCGATAGTATAAAAATAAATTTTATTAATTATTTTTTTAATAGAGCAAGTTACAAACAAGAAAAAAGAGAATGTATTATATTCTACAAAAGTGAAAAAATTGAATTGAAATGATTTATTTATAAGTATTTTCTTCACCTATATTAAAGTGATAGCTAAACACCATATACAAGTCTTAACCATTATGTACTTTCTAATAATTGGTGACATAATTTTATTTGTGATAACTAGTTTGTATGACTCTCAAATCTAATATACAACTAGTCATGATAATTGATATTTTTACCTATTTATTTTCATATGTACAACAAACATGCTATAAATAAGAAAAATAAAATGTACTAGAACTCTAAAAGTTAAAATATTGAAATGATTACTTAAAAATGAAAAGAAAAAGGAAAATAAATAAATTAAGAATTGATATTTTGATATTTTAATGATATTTTAACGATAATATCTACAATATCTAAGATATATTAATGATATTAAGCGACAATGAGATTTAACCAATATTTTAAACACATTCTCGATAATTTTATAAGAATTTGACTAAAAGATATGAATATCACGTTTTGATATAGAGATATATAAAAAATAGACATTGTCGCGATAATGTCAACAATATTTTCATCATTGATTTAAACTATGGTAATATCTCCACCAAGTTTTATTTTAAATACCATACATATCTCCCAAATTTTTTATCCCCACTACATATAGAATATATAAATATATATATCCATTCCATAAATATTTGTGAGTTACACTTAATTTAATAGCAAGATCAGTGTTTAAAAATCAATATAAAGTAGATACGTTGTAGAATGTGTGTAGTAATATTTGGGAGATGATTAATAAGTTGTTGGGATTGTAGATGGAAAGTATTATAACCGATCTATTTCTATTCTTTAATTTTATTTTAATCTGTTTTTCTTTAATTGATCATTTAGTGTGGTCCATACGTTTTTGTCATTGAAGAGCCATAATTCATTGGTTATGGATGAAAGTTGGTAACAATACTGATGCTTTGATGGAAAAAACGGCTATAAAAAGGTTGTTATGGTCCCTAAGTTCAACACACAATTTTCATTGAAATACACCATCTAATATGAGTGTTGTTGAGAGCTTAGAAGATCTAAACATAGAGAACAAAATAGTTTGTTTGTTTTATAGCCTAGAGAACAATTTCAATGGCTGGAGGTAAGATCCTTAGCTTTATAAGTTTTTGATCCCTTTAATTTGTTTATTCCATTTTTGGGTCATCAATTATGCTTACATTTGGTATCAGAGCATCACATTATCTCTACCTTGATAAGTTTATATTCATTTTTATTTTGCTTTGTTTCACCGTAGCACCTTGAAATTGGGTTTTTTGTTTGGCTAGGTTTTGATGCGTATGGAAATTATACATTATTTTAGTATTGATATTCGAATGATTCTATAAATTGAAAACCCATGAATAACATCATTTCAATTCACCATTCACGTTCATTGTAATTTTGGAATTAATATTTTTTTTTATTTTGATGTTTTTGATTCAATCGTGCTATTGAGAGCTTAGAAGATCCAAACATAGGAAGCAAAACAGTTTGTTTGGTTTGCAACTTAGAGAACAATTTCAATGGCTGGAGATACCATGAATAATTGAGAAATCAAATCCTAAGAATTTTGATAAAGAGAACACTGGTTTTTATCGTCAAAATTAAAAGAAACGGTTGGGGCTCCGTTTGGGTCAAAACTAGGTCACATGACTTGGCTGGAGATTAAAGATGACAAAAAACAACATGTCATTTCTAACTTAAATAAAAACGACAATTCATTTTTCAAGAAAAAGGGTCTGTTTCCAAGAATCGAACCCGGGTCTCCTAGGTGAAAGACACATGTCCTTACCATTAGACTACAATGGATTTGTGTCATTTGATATTCAAGGCTTATTATTATTATATATATTTAGATTTTAATTTTAATTTTTGGCTAATTTTGACACTAAATTAAAAATATAATTTTAATGTGATTAATTTATTCAACTTAGGTTTGTTATGTGTAGAATATTTATTATACATGTGACATTTGTTTAAATAAATTTTGGCACATTAAAATTTATTTATGATTAATTTTTTTTAAATTTATTATGCTTAAATTATTTGTTTTGGTATTTGTATGTATAAATTTTGTAATTGATTATACATATGAAATTTGGTTAAATAATTTATGCATAATGGAATTAATAGTTCATGGCTCTTTATCATTTAATTTGTGCTTATATTATTTATTTTGCTTGTATAACTTATTGTCATGTTTTATACATGCAATCTTAAGTTAGATAATATTTGTACATTTGGAATTAAATTAATATTACTTATAGTTTTATGCAATAATTGAGCCTAAAAATTTAGTTAATGTTTAAGTGATTCATATAGTTTAATTAATTAGAGAGTAACCACAACATGTTTAATTAATTAAAACTATAATAAGGTTTATTTAGAATCACATTTAGAAAATAAATATTAATTTTGATTAACCATATGTGATATAATAAATCTTATCACACATGAATTTTTATTATATTTGGTGTGATTAATTAGGATAGAATATCATTTTATTTTATTTTCAAGTAAACTTATTATTTGTTCTTGCGTAGGGATTTGTTGGTTTGTTTCATTATCTTTGTAAGATGATTGGGTTAACTTATCTTCTGGATATAGGAATGTTATATCATGTGCACTCATTTACAAAATTTCCTTGTTTTTAAGTTGATATTGCTCATTTGTTATTATTTATTGAAGTATTACATTCAATGATTTGAGTCTTGATGATAATTGGTATCATTTTAGTTACGTAAAGTCCTGAATACTGTGTTCATCGTAGAATTGAGCTAACAATGGGGGTTTAGACATCAACTCATCTTAAAGACCCGATTGAAAGTTAAAAGGTACCTGAAGTGCTCTACTTAGATCTTAGCTTAAAGTGATTAACAAAAGAATAACTAATCGTTTTACCTATATCTTCTCCTGTGACAACCATATTATCTTGGTGCTTCTGTCTTTAATAATACTCTTGTCAAGAATTTGCTTTGGTAGCCCTAAGTCTTTCATGGAAAAGGATTTACTCAACTGTTTTTTCAATTTGTTGATTCTAGAAATATTTCGACCAACAATCAACATATCATCCATATAGAGAAAATAATAATGAAATCATCATTAGAGAATTTCTTTACAAAAACACAATGATTTGAAGTAGTCTTTTTGTAGCCTTGTTCCCCCTTAACATACTCAAACTTATTGTACCATTGTCTAAATGCCTATTTTAAGCCGTAGGGGGTTTTCTTCAATTTGCAAACATAATCCTCTTCTCCTTCTCTATTTTACTTGAAATCCTCTAGCTACTCCATGTATATCTCTTCTTCCAAGTTACTATATAGAAATGTAGTTTTGACATCCATTTTCTCAACCTTAGGTCAAGACTTGCTGCTAACCCCAGCACAGTACAGATGTATGTCATTTTCAAAACTGGTGAGAAAATCTCATCAAAGTTAACTCATTTTCTTTGACTGAATCCCTTGACAACCACTCTGGCTTTGTATCGTAGACTGGAACTATGTTCTTCATGCTTCACCATGAACACTCATTTATTTTTCTAAGCCCTCTTCCTTTTAAGCAACTTCATCAGTTCAAAAATTTTGTTCTCATGCAAGGACTTCATCTCATCTTGCATGGCTTCAATCCATTTTGTTTGGATTCATCATCTATGGCTTCTTCATAACTCTTAGGTTCTCCCCCATCAATGAAAATTACATACTCATTTGGAGGATATATGGTAGAAGGTCGTCTCAGTCTACCACTTATACTTAGTGGAACAGGAGAAGCCGCAGGTGTTGGTGTTGGATAATGAACATCATTATCTCCATCATCTTCAAAACCAACTTCTATGGGAGCATCATTTTCATCAAATGGATAAACTTGGTCTTCATCTCCATCTGGTCTTGGCACTGATGTTGGAGGAATTAATTATAAATCTGATGAGTCGCCATTGGAATTACAAACATCCTTCTCCATTTTGAAAATATCTTTATGGTCTCATCTTCAATAAATACAACATCACAGCTCCTGACAAGTCTCTTTGCAACCAGATCATAAAATATATAACCAAATTGATCTTGACT
Source organism: Hippophae tibetana (assembly GCA_037013495.1). Lineage (NCBI taxonomy): Eukaryota > Viridiplantae > Streptophyta > Magnoliopsida > Rosales > Elaeagnaceae > Hippophae > Hippophae tibetana. The sequence continues at coordinate 49,728,488 of CM072802.1, forward strand.
ATAGCTAATAAAAATACATTGTCTTGTCTTGTCATCAAGTTGGGATCTCTCATCCTTGGGGATATGAACAAATACTTTGTTTCCAAACACCCGCAGATGATCATAGGAAACATCCTTTCTTGACCATACTTTATTTGGAACATCCATCTTGACAGGAGTACATTATGAAAGATTCAACACATGTGCAACTATGAGTATGACTTCACCCTAGAAAGTTTTAGGTAACTTTGCATATGAGAGTAGACATCTGACTCTCCCCATCAAAGTTCTGTGCATCCTCTTAGTTAAGTCATTCAACTGCGATGCCTTTGAAGGTGTCATCTGAGGTCGAATACCATGCTTTTTATAGTAAGCTTGAAAAGGTCCTATGTATTTTCTATCCTAATGCACTTCAGCTTCTTCCCAATCTGTCTCTCAACGGAGGCATGAAATTCTTTGAAGACATCTAGCACCTTATCCTTTGTCTTCAGAAGATATACTCATGTCTTTCTTTAATGATCATAAATGAAAGTCACAAAGTATTGAGGACCACCAAGTGCTTGGGAACTCTTGAAAGTAACTCTATTTTGCTTTCCTATTAGACAATCAACACATTTATCTAAATGTACTTCATCCATTTTGAGCAATATTTTCGTACTGGATAGACTTCTTATACCTTTTTCACCCATATGATTGAGTCTTTTATGCCATAATTCAGTTGCACTGTCTTTCTCCACAGTATTTACTGTGTCAATGGAGAACTTTTCTTGCATAATATACAGAGTTGTATGCTTCTCACCTCTAGGCATTACTAAAGAGCCTTTTGTAAGTTTCCATTTGTCATAAGTGAAGGAGCTACAATATCCTTCATTTACAAGTTTGCGCACATAGATCAAATTCAAGCGCATATCTTGAATATGCTTGACATCCTTCAGAAATAGTCTGGTTCTATTATTTGTTTCCAAGTAAACATCTCATCTACTAATAACCTTTAACAGGTCTTTATTTCCTATTTTAACAATACCAAAATTTCCAGATGTGTATGATGAGAAAAATTCTCTATGCGATGTAGCATGAATTTTAGCACCACTATCAATCACTCAGCTAATCCCGTGTGATGCAAGATTGACAAAATCTTCATCATAAATGATATTGAACTCGTCTTAGGTATTTTTTTGCTCATCATCACTGATTTCGGCTTTCTTCATTACTTTGCCTTTGTTCGTTTCATGTTCGTTCTTAAACATCCAACAAAATTTCTTGATGTGACTTTTCCTCTTACAATGATGGTATTCAATATTGGCATATTTGTTTGATTTTCCTCTGCTTTTGCCACTGAATTTCTTTTCTCTGTACTATCTCTTTTCTTTTGACTCTGTGATAATGGCTTGTGCTTTTGAATCTCTCTCCCTATTCTGTTTCTCATATGATAATAGGGCTTCTACAACAACTTCAAACTCCACTTGCCTTTCGCATAAGTTAGAGTTGTTCTGATATGATTATATGACAAGGGTAGTGATGTCGGCAACATCACAACTTTCTCTTCATCACCCAAACTCACATTGAATCTTGCTAAGGGAGAAATCTTGTTGTTGAAATCGCTAACGTGTTGCATCATACTCACATTTTCTTCCTTCCTTATCTGATATAGCTCATTCTACAAATAAAATTTATTGGCAAGGTTCTTTGACATATACATGCTTTTTGGAGTCTCCCGTGTTTCTTTTGCAATCTTGTAATTTTTTGATTCAATATTTTGCAAGACACTGTCTCAGAGATTTAGATGAATTGTATTAGTTGCAATCTCATCTATCTCTTCCCACTGTTCCCAATAACGCCTTATAAACCTTTTGTTGAATGAAAATATCTTTCATCCTATTTTTCCATAAAGAGAAATTATTATTGCCATTAAATCTCTCAATATCTACTGGCTTTACATTTTTTTTTCTTTTTTTTGCTATGTTTCTTTTTCTACAAATAAATACGCTCTAGACATAATAGAATCTTTTTTGATGTGAAAGATCAGTCTATACTGCAACCACATAGCATACTAAGAATTTTATTAGACCATCTCTGATACTATTGGTGAGACAGTGGGTAAAAATAAAAAAAATTCAACAAAGTAAAATAATGACATAAGTTATTTAACATAGTTCATCCTTTAATTTGGGCTACGTCCACGGAAAAAACTCAGAAAAATATTTCTTCTACTAATAAAAATATTAGGTACAAAGTGAAAGGTAATACAACAAATTGAGATAAACCCAAAATAGTGACACAGTACTATTTTCTAAACTCACTATTTTGTCACTTCCTTTTTATAAAAATATCACATATTTTTCTAAAATATTCTTTAACACTCTCTCACACACACAACTCTATTTCCATAAAAGTAAATTGCTCATTTGGTTTTGTTTTGTTTCTATTATTCGGTGTGTCTCTCTAAAGGCAAAAACATTGTCTATTTATAAGCAAAATTTCTTATCTCTTACATGTCCAAAAATTAGCTACGTAACTGGTTAAATTTTAACCACCAAATATATATATATATATAATTGATGAATTTGTAAAATGTAGGTAATGGACCACCTAAAATTTTTTATTTTTCAATATGAGTGATTTTGAAGAGAAACATATAAATAATATCAATAGACAAGACAAACAAAGTTATGTATTCTTGTTTTTCCTTTTCATATATAAGGCATATATTGTTATCTAAGACTTAACATATTACTTTATATTAATAGCTTCAAATTCAATACATACATTTTATTTAAAAATAGACAACCATTTAAAACCAAGCACAAACAAGCAAGAAAATAAAAGGCAGAGGATCCTCCATGAAAGAGGGTAGGGTGGTGTGAGCAGGAGTCTAGGAGAGGACACTGTTACTTTATTGGGCTTTTAATCCTTGTTTCCTTCTAATTCTTTTATACCTTGATGCAATGTAATGTGTTTTTATGCTATAATTTTTGTCGTAGCTATTATTACCTAATGAAAGTATTACCTTCTGGACAAAAAAAGAGCTGTTAAAAAAAATGGAAAACATATAAATTATGTACATTTTATTATAAATTTATTATCTATCGTATGTGTAAGTATGTATACAGAAAACAGTAATGCAACTCTCACGTGAGATGTGTCATTCCATACAGACAAAATTCGTTGCCTTGGGCCAGTAGGTCATTAGATGCTTCGTGGACTGGGAAAGATATTGACAAAAGTTTCAAGTTGTGCGATATATCTACATGAGTTTCTTATCCAACTAGAATTTGAGCTGACCATTTGGTGAGTACTATTTAGAGTTGATTTTTCTCTTTGCCGTTAGGCGTGCTTTAATCTGTTGTTCACTTGTTATAGTTTCATGAATGTTTTTATAAGCCTTATCACAAAGGTCATCAAGAACCAACATTAGAAATGGTTCCTCAATGAGACACCAACCTATCATAATGAATTGTCACGTTAAATGTACATTAAAATTTGTACATGTTCCTAAAAATTAAAGGTCTAAATTAGATGGTCGGGTAATTAAATATGTGTTTGTTGGTTATGGAGGTTACCAAAAAAGGTACAAGTACTTCCATCCATCGACCAGAAAGTATTATGTCACTATTGATGTTACCTTCTTTGAGGACATGAGTTATTTTTCCTCACCTGATACTGCTCGTCAGGAGAAGAATACATATTTCGAAGAACTGTATCATGGTAAGGGGGAGGAATTAGAAGAATCACCAACTGATGTTTCGATGGGACCATATGAGATTCCTAATCCATTGAATCCAGTCATTGAAGAAGTAGATGCTCTAAGTATCCAAGCACCAGATTCGCTTACATCAAATGAAATTGAAGACAATTGTTCCGTCAAGCACCACTCCTACCCCTGATCAAAAACTCCCTGGTACTGAAGGTCACTCATCTGAGGTAAATACACCCACTGATACTAATAGCATTGAGTCTAATGTTGGACAGTATGTGTTACCAAATAGGTCTACTCGAGGTCAACCAGCCAAAAGGTATGAATCAAATATTCATGCAAAATCAAAATACCCAATAGCCAACTACATGTCCACTAAAAGATTATCTAAGTCATATAAATCATTTGTGAATCAAATATCTGTTGTATCAGTACCTAACAAAGTGTAGGATGCGTTGGGAGATCCAATATGGAGAAAGGCAATGGCTAAAGATATGGAGGCATTACATAAGAATGATACTTGGCAACTTGTGCCTCCACCACAAGGAAAAAGGCAGTTGGTTGTCGATGGGTGTTTACTATAAAACATAATGGTGATGGATCTATAAATTGGTATAAAGCCAAATCTTGTAGCAAAAGGGTTCACTCATATGTATGGTGTAGACTACGATGAGACTTTTGCTCCTGTTGCCAAAATGAATACTATTCGGGTTTTGCTCTCACTTGCCGCTAATCTAAACTAGCCACTTCGACAGTTTGATGTCAAGAATGCGTTTCTTCATGGATAATTATTTGAGGAGGTGTATATGAGTCTTCCACCTGGGTATGTAGCTGATTCTCCTGGTAATTGTGTATGCAAATTGAGAAAGTCTTTATATGGTCTCAAGCAATCCCTTCGAACCTAGTTTGGAAGGTTTTCCCAGTTCATGCAGAAGGTTGGTTACAGACAGAGTAATTCAGACCACACTCTGTTTCTCAAACATTAACGAGGGAAGGTAACATCCCTAATCATTTATGTTGATGATATGGTAAGCACTGGTGATGATACTATTGAGATGGATAAATTACAAAGACAACTAGCCTATGAATTCGAGATGAAAGACTTAGGTGAAATAAAGTACTTCTTAGGAATTGAGGTAGCCAGGGGGAGAGAAGGAATATATCTGTGTTAGAGGAAGTACATTATTGATATGCTAATAGAGACAGGTATGTTAGATTGCAAACCTATTGATACTCCCATTGAGCAAAACCATTGTTTAGTAGAGTATCCAGATCAAATACCAACTGATCGAGCTCGCTATCAGAGATTGGTTGGGCGTTTGATTTACTTGGCTCATACTAGACCAGATGTTGCATATGCAGTAAGTATGGTGAGTCAGTTCATGCATAATCCAAGTGAGAACCACATGAATGTTGTTTTGAGAATTTTAAGGTATTTGAAATCGGCTCCAAGAAGAGGAGTAATGTTCTCTAAACACAACAATCCTATTAAAGTATGTGGTTTCACAGATGCAGATTGAACATGAAGTATTACAGATAGAAAGTCAACATCGGGTTATTTCATCTTTGTGGCAAGTAATTTGGTTACGTGGAAAAGTAAGAAGCAGAAAGTGGTGGCACGATCTAGTGATGAGGCTGAGTATAGAGGTATGGCTCATAGGGTTTGTGAATTGCTGTGGATAAGAACTTTGTTGTTTGATTTGGGTTTCGAACTCAAAAATACTATGCAGTTGTATTGCGATAGTCGGGCAGTCATTGATATCACAACATCCAATACAACATGATTAGACTAAGCATGCAGAGGTTGATCGTCACTTTATAAAAGAGAAGCTAGATGTCAAACTTATTAGCTTTCCTTTTGTTTTCACTGAAGAGAAACTTGTAGATATACTTACCAAAGGAGTTTCCAAAAGGGCATTATACGACTCACTAAGCAAGTTGGGCATGATCGATATCTATGCGCCAACTTGAGGGGAAGTGTTAATGAGTCATCATTAGTTGTATATTAGTTGTATGCAATTAATATACTTTTCTTAAAAATATATTCTTATTTTTTGTATATATATATGTATTATCATTCATTGTATTTCAAGAGTGTTCGTGGATGGGGAAAGATATTAACAAAAGTTTCAAATTGTACGATATATCTACATGAGTTTCTTATCCAACTAGAATTTGAGATGACCATTTGGTGAGTACTATTTAGAGTTGATTTTTCTCTTTGCCGTTAGGCGTGCTTTAATCTGTTGTTCACTTGTTATAGTTTCATGAATGTTTTTATAAGCCTTATCACAAAGGTCATCAAGAACCAACATTGGAAATGGTTCCTCAATGAGACACCAATCTATCATAATGAATTGTCATATTAAATGTACAGTAATGTTTTTTGGAAAACACCTCAATTGATTAGTTAAACAAAACTCGAGATGCCTTTATTTGGATAAATGTCAATGACATTGAATCAAACAAACCATACTGAATCAAACCAACGTGCATTAATAATTTTCAGATATTTGCAGAAGTAAAAGAATTCATGTATATTTCTTAAGAAGAGAATGAAATTTATATACCTCTTCAACGCAAAACAAAGAAGCATCACTGATAAAAGTACCCATAACAAAAAATAGTTGTAAAACAAACAGCCCAAGCCAATTGAATGTACTAAGTATCATTTTGTTTTTTTTTAAAAAACTAATTAAGAATTAGTTGATAAAACATATCAAAGGGGACTTCTGTATCTATAAATAGAGTACCCCAATAGTTATTTTATATTATCTAATTGAAAGAAAAACTTAGAGAGAAAAAAATTAGTGAGAAAAAATTAAGAACAATTGTTTTTGGGTATAATTGGGTTGTAAGTTGTAAGTGTTGTAAATATTTTTTATAATTTTTTTAATAAGAATATCTAATAGGTCTGGAGACGTAAATAAAATTGGTCAAATTTCGTTATTAAATTTATGTATTATTTTATTTATTTTTATTTTTTAATAAATCTGGATTATCAAAAATTTAAGTAATTGCATTAATCTGAAAGAATGATAGGAAGAGTGACAACAAAAATCAAAATTTTCCCCTAAATTGAAGAACCCATTTCAATATATCAATATATATATATATATATTTTGGAGTTTTGAATTAAAGAAAAAAACTTTGTACCTGAATACATGGGTTGCGAAGGCTTAGGTACAAAATCTAATTGAGGTAGAATCTCCTTAGCTTAAGTAATCCAAGATCGCAAGTGATTTTTCTTATAAATATCATAAACCAAATGGGTATTTTCTAAATTTCTACCAGTAAGTCCTTCCTACATTGAAGAGGAAGAAAATAAAGATATTAGGTGCAACCACAAATGATAGGTGCAATCACATTTGACAAATACATCTAACATTAATAGGCAATTTCACCTATAAATAGGCAATGTCTTAGCCTTAGAGATACATCAACACACCAAAAACAAGAAAAGAAGCAAAGCCAAAGGAACAATTTCCTTTGAAGAAAAATAGTGTTGTGTGTAAGAAAGTAGGAGATAATATCTTAAAAAAATATTGTGATATTTTTCTAAAAGGAGAAAACACTTGTGTGACAATATTTTGGATTTATCTCAATTTGTTGTCAAGCCAAAAGGTAGATATTGAGAAATTTAATGACAATAATAATTTCTCTTTATGGCAAAGGAGGATGACGGATATTCTCATTCAACAAAAGGTTCATAAGGCGTTGTTGGGAAAAGAAAAAAAGGTAGCAACCGTCATCGAGGAACAATGGGAGGAAATAGATGGGATTGTAGCTAGTACAATCCGTCTAAATCTCTCAGACAATGTCTTGCAAAATGTTAAATCAAAAAATTGCAAGACTGCTAAAGAAACATGGGAGACTCTAGAAAACGTGTACATGTCAAAGAACCTTGCCAAAAATATTTATTTGTGGAAGGAGCTATATCAGATGAGGAAAGAAGATAATGTGAGCATGATGCAACATGTTATCAATTTCAACATCAAGCTTTCTCACTTAGCAAGATTTAATGTGTGTTTCGGCGATGAAGAGAAAGTTGTGATGTTGTTGGCATCACTACCCTCATCATATAATCATATCACAACAACTCTGACTTATGCAAAAGACAAGATGGAGTTTGAAGTTGTTGTAGAAGCCTTGTTCTCATATGAGAAACAAAACAAGGAAAGAGATTCAAAAGCATAAGCCCTTATCACAGAGTCTAGAGGAAGGAGAATGTACAAAGAATAAAAACCCAGAAGTAAGAGCAGAGGCAAATCAAACAAATTTGCCAATGTTGAATGCCATCAATGTAAGAGGAAGGATCACATTAAGAAATTTTGTCGGGTGTTCAAGAAGGAACAAGAAACGAACAAAGGCAAAGTAACGAGGAAAGACGACAACAAGGATGATGAGCAAACAAATACCATAGACGAGTTCAATATCATTTATGATGAAGATTTTTTCAATCTTGCATCACACGAGACCAGTTGGGTGATTGATAATGGTGCTACAGTTCACGCTACATCGCATAGAGAATTTTTCTCATCATACACACCTGGAATTTTTGGTGTTGTTAGAATGGGAAATGAAGGCATGTCGAAGGTTGTAGGAAGAGGAGATGTTTGCTTGGAAACAGAAAACGAAACCAGACTATTTTTGAAGGATGTCAGGCATATTCCAGATATGCGCCTGAATTTGATCTCTGTGCGCAAACTTGCAAATGAAGGATATTGTAGCTCCTTCATTTACGACAAATGGAAACTTACAAAAGGCTCTTTAGTAGTGGCTAGAGGTGAGAAGCATACAACTCTGTATATAATGCAAGCGAAGCTCTCCACCGACATAGTAAATTCCATAGAGAAAGTGCAACTGAGTTATGGCATAAGAGGCTCAGTCACATGGGTGAAAAAGGTTTGACAAGTCTAGTAAAAAAGAAGATACTACCTGGAATGGATGAAGTACATTTGGAGAAATGTGCTCATTGTGTATTAGGAAAGCAAAACATAGTTGCTTTCAAGAGTTTCCCTCCTTCTAGAATGAATAATATTTTAGATCTGATTCATTCAGATTTGTGTGGACCAATGCCAAAGTCACTTGGTGGTGCTCAATACTTTGTGACTTTCATTGATGATCATTCCAGGAAGATGTGGGTATATATTCTAAAGACAAAGGATCATGTGCTTGATGTCTTCAAAGAATTTCATGCCTCAGTTGAGAGACAGACTGGAAAAAAGCTAAAGTGTATCCGGACAGACAATGATGGAGAATACATAGGACCTTTCCATGCTTATTGCAAAAAGTATGGTATTCGGCATCGGATGACACCTCCAAAGACACCGTAGTTGAATGACTTAGCTAAGAGGATGAACAGAAATTTGATGGAGAGAGTTAGATGTCTACTCTCACATGTAAAGTTTCCTAAAACTTTTTGGGGTGAAACCATACTCACAGTTGCACATGTGTTGAATATTTCACATGTATGCCTCTCAAGATGGATGTTTCAGATAAAGTGTGGTCAGGAGAGGATGTTTCCTATGATCATTTGCGAGTGTTTGGCTGCAAAGCATTTGTTCATATCCCCAAGGATGAGAGATCCAAACTTGATGCCAAAACAATACAATGTATTTTTATTGGCTATGGTCAAGATCAATTTGGTTATAGATTTTACGATCCGGTTACAAAGAGACTTGTTAGGAGCCATGATGTTGTATTCATTGAAGATGAGACCATTGAAGATATTATCAAAATGAAGAAAGATGTTCCTAATTCCAATGGTGACTCATCAGATTTGGAATTAATTCCTCCAACATCAGTGCCAAGACAAGTTGGAGATAAAGACTAGGTTTATGCACCTGATGAAGATGATGCTCCCATAGAAGTTGGTTCTGTAGATGAGGGAAATGATGATGTTCATTATCCAATACCAACACCTACGGCTTCTCATGTTCCACTGAGAAGAAGTGATAGAGTGAGATGACCCTCTACTTCATATCCTTCAGATGAGTATGTAACTTTCACTGATGGGGGAGAACTTGAGAGTTATGAAGAGGCCATGGATGACGAATCCAAGCAAAAATGGATTGAAGCCATGCAAGATGAGATGAAGTCCTTGCATGAGAACAAAACCTTTGAGTTGATGAAGTTGCCCAAAGGGAATAAGGCCTTGAAAAATAAATGGGTGTTCAGGGTGAAGCATGAAGGACACAGTTCTAGTCCGTGATATAAAGCAAGACTGGTAGTCAAAGGATTCAGCCAAAGAAAAGGTGTTGATTTTGATGAGATTTTCTCTCTAGTTGTGAAAATGACATCCATTCGTACTGTGCTAGGGTTAGCATCAAGTCTTGACTTGGAGGTTGAGAAAATGGATGTCAAAACTGCCTTCTTACATGGTGACTTGGAAGAAGAGATATACATGGAGCAGCCAGAGGGTTTTTAGCAAAAGGGAAAAGAAGATTATGTTTGCAAATTGAAGAAAATTCTCTACGGCTTAAAGCAAGCACCAAGACAATGGTACAAAAAGTTTGAGTCTGTTATGGGGAAGCAAGGTTACAAAAAGACTACTTTAGACCTTTTTGTTTTTATGCATAAATTCTCTGATGATGATTTCATTATTCTTTTGCTCTATGTGGATGATATGTTGATTGTTGGTCGGAATATTTCCAGAATCAACAACTTGAAAACGCAGTTGAGTAAGTCTTTTGCCATGAAAGACTTGGGGCCAGCAAAGTAGATTCTTGGCATGCGTATTATTAGAGATAGAGGCGCCAAGAAATTATGGTTGTCACAGGAGAAGTACATTGAGAAAGTACTTCAAAGATTTCATATGGATAAGGCTAAAGCGTTTAGTTGTCTTATTGCATATCACTTTAAGCTAAGTTCTAAGCAGAGCCCTTCTACAGACAGAGAGAAGAAAGAGATGGAAAAGGTTCCATATGCTTTAGTAGTTGGAAGTCTGATGTATGCCATGGTTTGTACACGGCCAGATATCGCTCATGCAGTTGGAATTATGAGTAGATTCCTTTCAAATCCTGGAAAGCAACATTGGGCTGCAGTGAAATGGATTTTTAGGTATCTTCGAGGTTCTTCCAAAATATGCCTATGTTTTGGAAATGACAAACCTGTGTTAGGTGGATATACAGATGCAGATATGGCTAGTGATGTGGATTCTAGAAAATCCATTTCAAGTTACCTAATTACATTTTCAGGGGGAGCTGTGTCATGGCAGCCAAATTTACAAAAAAAATGTGTTGCACTGTCCACTATTGAAGCAGAGTTTATAGCAGCAATGGAAGCATGTAAAGAGTTGCTATGGATGAAAAAGTTCTTGAAAGAACTTGGGTTGCAACAAGACAGTTAGCAGTTATTTTGTAATAGTTAGAGCGTTATCCATCTTGGAAAGAATGCCTTTTTTCATTCGAGATCAAAACATATTGATGTGAGATATCACTGGATTATGTATGTAATAGAGAAGAAACTATTACAACTTGAGAAGATCCATACAGAAGAAAATGGATCAGACATTTTGATGAAAATTCTCCCAAGACAATTTTGAACACTGTCGTTTAGCTGCTGGATTGGTGGAACCCTCTATGTAGTCGGGATGGGGAGATTTGTAAGTCCCTCCTACATTGAAGAGAAAGAAAATGAAGATGTTAGGTACAACCACAAATGATAGGTGCAACCATAAATGATAGGTGCAACCACATTTGACAAATGCATCTAACATTGATTGGCAATATCTTTGCCTTAGAGATACATCAACACACCAAAAACAAGAAGAGAAGCAAAGCCAAAGGAACAATTTCCTTTGAAGAAAAATAATGTTGTGTAAGAAAGTAGGAGAGAATATCTTAGAAAAATATTAGGATATTTTTCTAAAAGGGGAGTGACAAAATAGTGAGTTTGGGAAAAACTTGTGTGACACTATTTTGAATTTATCTTAATTTGTATCCATTAATTTTATTAGTGAAAAAAATATTTTTTAGAGTTTGTCCCGTAGACTTAGCCCAAATTAAAGGATAAACCACGTTAAATTTTCGATGTCATTATTCTATTATGTTGAATTTATTTTATTTTTATCCACTGTACCCAACACTACCACCATCAAAATCCTCAGAGCTGTATACTTCGACTTTAACACTGTCGCAACTCGAGATATTACTGTATAGAAACTGAATAATAAAAGCTCCATGGTTAGTTGAAAATGATCAGCACATTACGTGTTGTTAGAGGTGAAAAACAGATAATGGGTCATCAAGTGTAGCTTTGTCACTAGCAATTTTTAAAAAATAACATATGGACCAACTGTATCTAAATTTTATAAAAAATTGGGCCGATTTTAGTAAACCGGTGAAATTTTAAACAAAAAAGTATTGGAAAATATTAGGCCGGTTAACTTAAACAGGTGAAATTTTAAAACAATTGGACCAGCTATAAGTGAACTGGTGAAAATATTAGGATATATAGTTAACTTAAATTGGTGATTTTTTTTTTAAATATTAATTAGTCCATTTTTTAACAAACGGTGAAAAAATTTCATCAATTTTAATAAACCGTTAGGTTTCAATTTTTTTTTTTTTGCCATAATCGGTGAAATATAAGCGACGAAACAAGATTATATTGTAGTAATTTTATTACATGAAAATGGGCCTTTCGTGTCAAATTATTGGCTTATTGCATATTGGACAACTACAATACTTGGCTAGTTGTACGTGGAGTTTTGCAGAAAGTAGACTACTCATAAACATATAGTCCTATTGTGAAAACTACTGTTAGAATGGCTTTAAGATTTTCCTTGACTACAGGTTGGACTGTTCACCGAATTGATGTTAATTTATGCATGGTGTATTGATGGAAGATGTTTACACGATGCAGCCTCCTAGTTTTGAGAGCTTAGATAAGTCTTTGATATGTAAATTGAAGAATGATTTATATGGCCTTAAACAGACTTTTGGAGCCTGATATCAAAGGTTATGTAGTGCTCTTATGCATAATGGTTTTATAGTGGTCTACTTGCTATTCCTAGTGAGTACACGAAGGTTGTTGGCTTTTTACAATACTCCACCTTAATTAGATATGATATTTCTTTTTGTGTGAACAAAGTTTTTCAATTCATCGCAGCTTCATCTGACTTACATAGGATGGAAATTAAGCAACACTTGAGGTATTTCTGTGGCATGATTACCTTTGGTTTCCTTATATCCAAGGTTGAGAGGCTTGAGCTTCTAGCATATTATGATGCTGATTGGGAAACTCTACTGACGATAGAAGAAACACTAGTGTATGCAGTATTTCCATGAAAGAGTCTCTTGTTTCGTGGTAATCCTTTAACAAAAGATGGTGGCTCGTAGTAGTATTGAGAGTGAATATAGGGCCATGGAACTTGTAACTACTGAGCTGATTTGTCTTAAGACGTTTCATATTGATTTGCATATTATTCTTATTTCTCTTATGATGCTTCATATAGAGAGTATTAGTGTAGCATCTCTTACTCATAATCATGTTTATCATGTTACGACCAATAATATTTAAATTGATCATCATCTCATTCGAGTTTGGAATGTTCAACGTGGTCTTGAAGTGTTTCATGTGCCTACCTCTCATCAATTAGTTGATTGTCTAACAAAGGCCCTTCCATTAGCTTCATTTCTAGTTCTTAGACCCAAACTAATCATGTTGTCTTTATTAGGAGAACCACAATATAAATTTGAACTTAATCAAGCTATAAATAGCTAAATAAAGCTTATGCTCCTTTTTTGTGTGAATCTTTTAAGAAACAAATAAATAGAGCTCAAAATGAAACATGTACAAAATCAACACAACCAAATTACGTGGAAAAACCTTCCCAGTGTAGGAAGGAAACAACTACGGTACTTCATCTCCAAAACTTCCACTATCAAGAAACAATTATACAAAAGTTCTCTCTAGAAAAAATTAGAGGCAAACAATCAACAACATCATCAAGAATACAACTTCTTGAAAACTAACAATTATTTCAAGAAAATGAAGAAATCTAACCCAATTTCATAGTCACTGTTCACGCTCCAGATTTTCCCAAATCGATGTGCCAAATAAAAATCCCACTATTCAGATTGAAGTGTCTTGAGTCATGAACCTTCCTGCAAAATTTCATCTCAACTGGACCACAAACAACATTCCATCGGAGCACTTGATGAAGGCTTGCTGGAGAAGAAAAACTGAAAAATTGCTCTCTGTTTTTTTTTGCTGCAGCTGCTACCCCTTGAATTCACACTTTAACAAACCCTAAATGGATTGATTGATGAAGCAATCAAATGGAAAAAATTATCCCTTCTTTCTCCATGGGCCATGAGATCACATGGGTCTTTTTGGACTCCTCCAAATAAGAGAGAAAACGCAACAAATCTCCCTTTTCCCGATTAGATGGAGGGATCCACCATCCAGATAATTGAACAACAAACTTCAAGTTTTTCCCTTGATACTATTTTTGTCAGCATGTCAGATCCATTCTCATTAGTATGAATTTTCTCAAGTTCAAGTAACTTATTGTTAAGAGTATCCCTTATCTAATGATACCTCACATCAATATGCTTTGATCTCGAGTGAAACGCCGAGTTCTTAGCTAGGTGAATAGAACTCAGATTATCCCAAAACAACACATATTTTTGCTACTTGAAAATATGTTCTCTCAAAAATTGTTTCATCCACAATAACACCTTACAAGCTACCATTGCTACAATAAACGCTTCCTGTACTGTAGAAAGTGAAACATACTTTTGCAATCTTGATTGCCAAGAAACTGTTCCACCAAAGAAAGTAATTAGATAACCTAAAGTAGACTTACAAGAATCTTCATCTATTGCCAAATTTGAATCAATGTATCCAACTAACACTAGTTTTCCACTTCTAAAGCTAAGTGTTAATTTGGAAGTACCTCAAAGATATCTCATAATCCATTTTACTACATCCCAATGCTCTCTTCTTAGTTTTGAAAGAAAACAAGTAACAATTCCAACTGTATGAGCTATGGCTAGCATCGTACACACCATTGCATACATTAAGCTTTCTACTACTGAGGCATATGGAACTTTTTCCATATCTTCCTTCTCTTTATCTGTTGAAAGTCCTTGACTTGATCTAAACTTAAAGTGGTTAGATAAAGGAGAAGAAACCACTTTAGCTTTATCCATATGAAACCTCTAAGTACCTTGTTCATGTACCATTCCCTAGCACCAACCCAATGTGCCCTATTTCCATCTTCCATCACTTTTACATAACATTGAGGTTCTCCCTCATCTGTCAATATCACATACTCATTTGTATCATATTGTGTGGAATGACGTCAATCTCTAATAGACCTCTTGAGTGGAATTTCTAGTTTTGGCAATAAATCAGTAGTCTAGTTAACTATTTCAGCTTGCATAGGAGCATCTGCATCATCTGAACCCTGTTGGTCATCTTGAACATTTTGTTCCATCTATATTGATAAAGGAACTAGATCTAGGTCAATCAAAGCATCATTATACTGATGGACTCCTTTTTCTATCTTCTCAACATCTTGTATAGTTTGATCTTCTATAAACCCAACATCACGAATCCTTACCTGTTTCTTCTCAATTGGATCATAAAATCTATAGCCAAATTCATCCAGACCATAACCAACAAAAATACATTTTCATGTCGTCACATCGAGCTTAGATCTCTCATCTTTTGGTATATGTACAAATGTATTGCAAGAAAATGCAGAGATGATCATAAGAAACATATTTTCCAATCCAAAATTTGTTTGGTACACAAAATAAAGCGGAACACATGGTGTGAGATTGTGAACATGTACAATTGTATTCACAGCTTTACCCCAGAAAGATCTTGGCATTTAGCCTACAAAAGAGGACATCTTACTCTTTCAACCAATGTCATGTTCATTCTCTCAGCCAACCCGTTTAATTGAGGAATCTTGGGATGTGTCTTTTGATGTCAAATGCCCTAACGACTGTAATACTCATCAAAAGAACTTGAATACTCTCCCCCATTATTTGTTATGATGCATCATAATTTCTTCCCAATCTGTCTCTCAACTAAGGCTTGAAACTATGTAAACACATCTAGTACTTTATATTTGCTCTTCAAAGTGTACACACATAACTTTCTTGAACAATCATCTATGAAGGTCACAAAATAACTGGCACCACCCAAAGTTCTTGTCTTCATAGGACCACATACAACTGAATGTACCAAATCATGTATTGTTTTCTTGAAGGAGGAGAACTCTTAAAAGAAACTCTATTTTGCTTCCTTGCCAAACAATGAGTAAATCTTCTTAAACAAACATCATTCATTCCAGAAAGAAGATTCTTTTTAGTCAATACTACCAAGCCTTTCTCACTCATGTGAGCAAGTCTCTTATGCCACAATTCTACTATGAGCTCATTTATCACAACATTAATAACACCTTTGAATAATCTTGCTTGCAGTATATACAAATTAGAATGCTTGTTCCCACGAGCAACAACCATAGCACCTTTAGTAAGTTTCCATTGACCATTACTAAAGGTATTACAATATCCTTCACCATCAAGTTTACCTGTAGAAATCAAGTTCAAATGAATTTTAGGAATATGCTTTACCCCTCTAAGAAGTAGCCTCGTGCCATTAATCATCTCCAAACACACATCTCCAATACCAATGACTTTAATCAAGCCATCATTACCCAACTTCACTATCCCAAAATCACCTGCTGTATAGGATGTAAAGAAGTCCTCTCGAGATGTAGCATGAATAGAGGCTCCACTATCAATAATCCAATTGATCTCATGACATGCAACATTGAAAACATCTTCATCATAAACAACTCAATCATTTTCCTTGCCAACATCACCCTCTTTTTATTTACCTTTCTTCTTGTTATCCCGCTTCAACTGTCTACAATATTCCTTGATGTGTCCTTTCATGCCACAGTGATGACACTCAACATTAGCAAATCTATTGGACTTGCTTCTTCTTTTTTATTTGCTCTTGAAACCTATACTTTTACTCCTCCCTCTTCTTTTTGTAACCAAAATCTCTGACTGTTGAGAAGACCCTATGATTTTCTTCTTATTTCATCATTCAAAACACTACTCGTAGCCAGATCCATGTTGATTACATCATTTAGAGCTTAATTACTTAATGACATTCTAAATGTTTCCCAAGAGTTCAGTAACGTACCCAATAAACACAACCCCTGAATCTCATCATCAAACTTGATACCCATTCTAACTAATTGATTGATTATTCCTTGGAACATATTCAAGTGATTTGTCAACGGAATTCCATCTTAGTACCTTAAAGCCATCAACTATTTTATGAGACACATTTTATTATTTCCTTTTTTCCGAGCATACAACTCCTTAAGTTTATTTCAGAGTGGTCGTGCATGTATTTCCCCACTAATATGATTCAAAACATTATCATCTACCCACTGCCTTATATACCCATAGACTTATCGATGCAACAAAGTCCATTCTTCTTCACATAACTTTTCAGACTTCTTAGAGGCGAACACCGGTAAATGAAATTGTTTGAGATATAGGAGATCTTCCATTTTCCTTTCCATGTGTGATAATTATAATCATTCAAAGTAATAATTCTTCTCAAATTTTCTTCCATTATTCAACACAAGAAATTCAGCAATAATAACCACATCTCTAATACCACTTTGTTAGGAGAATCACAATATCAATTCAAACATAATCAAGCCCTAAATATCGAAATGAAATCTATTCTCCTTCTTTGTGTGAATCTTTTAGGGAAAAAATAAATAGAGGTCAAAATAAAACATGTACAAAATCAACACAACCAATTTACGTGGAAAAAACCTTCCCGATGTAGGAAGGAAACAACCACGGCACTCCATCTCCAAAACTTCCACTATCAAGAAACAATTGTACAAAATTTCTCTCTAAAAAAAACTAGAGGCAAACAATTAACATCATTATCAAGAATACAACTTCTTGGAAACTAACAATTATTTCAAGAAAATTGAGAAATCTAACCTAATTTCATAGTCACTGTTCACGGCCTAGATTTTCCAAACCGATGAGCCAAATAAAAATCCCACTACTCAGATTAAAAAGTCTTGAGTCGTGAACCTTCCTGCAAAATTTCATCATAATTGGACCACAAACAACATTTCATCGGAGCACTTGATGAAGGCTTATTGGAGAAGAAAAATTGAGAAATTGCTCTCTATTTTTTTGCTACAATTGATGCCTCTTGAATTCACACTTTAACAAACCCTAAATGGATTGATTGATGAAGCAATCAAATGAAAAAATTACCCCTTCTTTCTCCATGGGCCATGAGATCACATGGGTCTTTTTGGACTCCTCCAAATAAGAGGGAAAACCCAACAGTCTTCTCCATCAATTTTGAAGGATGGTATTTTTCGTATTAATATGACATTTATTCTTAGAGTGGTTAGTGGTTGTGATATTCTATAGAATATATCCACTTGTCTTATTACTTATGTATCTTCTACTATAAATAGTAGTCTTAGACTTTTAGTTGTAACCAATGTTTTCGTTCCTTCAATAACAAAATTATTCTTCTTCTCAGTTTTATTCTTGATTGTTAACTTCTTTTCTTATTGGTTTCTTGAAATTATCCCTTATGCTTTGTAAACGGATATTGATCTCATATGGATTATTATTCAATGTTGAGTAATATTTCATTAGAAACAATATATATAACTACATAGATATTAGCTTATGATAGGCCTCGTCTCCACCTTTCTAAATATGAACATACTCTTTCTAAGTATGAACAAACTCTTTCATTAATAGTCAATTTTTCTCTTATCAATTATAGAAGATTGACTTAATCATCAGAGTAAATTTAAGACCATATATTGTTGTTATCACTTATTATGTAGGATCATAACTCCAATCAACACTGAAAACATAACAAATAAAAATGAACGTCAACACTGTGTCTAAGTACATGGGGATTAATGGCGCTATTTATAAATGCTTTGTTATAAAGTGAAAAAAAAAATTAATGTCTTATGTGTGCACTTTGTTCTTGAACTTATCTAAAATGATGCACTTTGTTCTCAGGATTAAACTACTTTTTTTAACCTAAGTACATAATCAAAGTGTACGCTTTTACACACATTCAATGACCCAAGTGCAACTCCTGAAAAGTAAGACACTATTTTGCTCTCATGCCAAGAAATATGAGGCATTAAATCCATTAACAATAATTTTTTTATAAATATATCAAAGTGAAAGTGTTATCAATAACATGAATAATAAGTAACGTTTTTAGAGAAAATTTGTGAAACTTTTTGCTTGCTCTCATCTTTCTCTAAGATAGTAGAGTTCCAAAAAAATTTACAGTCCCTTTAACTTCTTATTACTTGCATGCTCCATTAATAACTTCCTCCTCCATGCGTATCATCTTTCAGCTTCACCATTAATGTATCAAGCACTCTATTAATGATAACTAACTTTTCCAATTTTTGAGATTCAATATGCCACGATTACCTTGGTTATCATCTCCATGCTCAAATTATTGCTCATTATTGCAATCCAAGGTGTTAATCTAGCAGCTATAACATCATAAAGGCTGTTAATATGTTTCCTCTTCCACATAAACAACAATAACAAATGGCACAACATGCTATTACCTGTTCAGAATTTTTGTCCACTACAGGAAGTTTTTAACACTTGTTTTTTGAGGAATGTTTTCTTTAGCAGCTATTTCACTGAATCTTCGTATTGTTCTCAGTTTTTCAATCACCCTTCTCTCAGTTCTGTTCTTCATCATTTTTATCGTACTTTTCATCTCCTACTTATCACGTTTCCCCTACTAACTTCTTATTATGTTGTTAAATTTGGGCCTAACTCCATCTCAAAACCCAGGTTATAAGATGGAGGACTGCCCTTGTTTATATGCGCAGCGTGGGCGCGATCCCTAGTCGATGTGAGACTTTAACACTCCCCCTCACATCGGCAAGGGTCTGTCCCCTTGAGACCAACGGGGATGTTGAGCTTATGGAACCCAAGTGGCGAAATGCATCACTCACCAGTGGCGAAACAACTGTACCGACCGGGTAACCTTGCTTTGATACCATGTCAAATTTGGGCCTAACTCCATCTCAAAACCCAGGTTATAAGATGGAGGACTGCCCTTATTTATATGCGCAGCGTGGGCGCGATCCCTAATCGATGTGGGACTTTAACATATGTAAATTACTATTTCTGCTTAAAGCTTTCCTATCTTAGGTGTTTGCTTCTTAGTTTTCATTTTATAAATCTTCTAATGTTGTTCTTCAAAAAGTTTAATTTTATCTTTTATCATCTCAAAATTTTTATGCATGCAGTTCTAAAATTGTTTTCTTCCTCAATGTTTACACTCGCATGCAAGTTTGCAGTTTGTTATTTTTTTATTTTCAAAAATATTACCCAAATTAATGTCTCCTTTTTAGATCATTCTCCTCTTCAATTTTTAATATTATTTCTTAAAATTCCTCAAAAATAAAGTGTAATCTTCTAATTGTGGCTGATAATTTTTATTTTATGTTAGTAGACTCAACAATGGATATTTCAGAAGGCTTCGAAGAGTAACGTTGATGCTTATTTTCGTAAGTGTACAAATCGTTCAAGTAATAAAGTGTACAAAAAGTACGGATATCGAACCCACAAGGAATGGCGCTACTAAGTACCGAAATTGACTAACCCTAATTTTATTTGAAAACCAAATTGTTGAAATTGTTTTAAAAGCAAATTAACTTAAAACTAAATGCAAATAACAAAATTTAATTTTGTTCACAAATGATTAAAAACGCTAAGGCATTTGATTTCGCTAAATCAATTCAATCCGATTTCAAATCATGTTATATGATAATCAAAGCTAAAAGTGATGGTTGAAAAACCCAAACTTATCTAATACTCTCTCTCAAGTTATATTAAAATTACTTATCTATGAAAACCAACTATATTTCTATGAAGATTTAATCACAAATAAGCACATTACGATTTATGGAATTTCTAGAATAACCACATACATCATGCATTAGGTGTCAAACTCGCATTCAACATACGGTATTTATCACAAGAAGCATTCATTACACATCTCCTCTCAGTCTCAATATAATGCAACAAATCATCTAAATCTTGATCAGTGATTTAAAAGCATTAAGCATGGAAATAAATACTCAACTTGAAAACAATGAATTCATATAACAATAACAAAAGAAATCAGATTTCCTTGATTTAACTACATCATAGCCTTAGCAATAATGAATTAGTTCATAACGGAAATAAGAACAAACATATTCTCAATTGAATCCATGAACAAACAATCTGAATAAAATGCAGAAAATAAAAGCTAAGGAGAAGAGATGAAAAATTCTTGAAGATGAAGACTTGGTAGCAACAATGGTGATGATCCTTCAAGCTTCTCCAACCTTTCTCTCCAAAATTTCCTTTTCTCTTACCAAAATTTTGTGCTCTCGGGAAGAATTTCGCCATGCTTTCTGTAGGAGTTTCGCCGGCGGCGAGATTCACTTGGCCAAAATCCGTGTAGAATTTCGCCGTGCTCTGAATAAGATTTTTTGCCGGCGGCGAGAATATTCTCCCCGGCGGCGGGATTTCTAACTTTTGAAACCTTGTTTTCTTTTTAATTTCATTCAATCCCGATGATTGTACTTTGTCCCTAACTTCTCCAAAATCATGATTTTACCTGAAATTGCACTATAAACACGAAATACCCGTGAAATGACATTTGTGGATTAAATAATCAAATAAACACAATTTTCACACAAATATCAACATTTAAATCACAACAAAAATGCAATAATTTAGCTCTTATCAACAACCCCCAACCAGCTTGTTGTTAGTCTCTAGCAAGAAAAGTGATCTATGAATAATTTCAAAGGAGACATTAAAAGAAAAATTCAAAGGAAATTTATTCTATTTACAACATTACATTAAGCGTATGCAATAAGCCTTTAAACCCCTAGGCGGCCCTAGTAGGACGAGTTGTAGTCTCGTGAGGGCTTCCAGTGATGATACCCACAAACATCTTACCTATAACTATCCTAACTTAAAACAATAAAATCACATAACAAATAATTTGCACAAATGTCTCAAAAATTGTAAATAACACCCAACATATAGAATAATTAAATGTCACCTAAGCTTTAAGAAATCTCAAATGCCAATTTCACTTTTGTTATTGACTCTTTAAACATCCATCAAACCACAAACCAATAGCCATAATTTCCGGATAATATTATGCAGAACATCCACAAACAAAAAGGTCAAACTCCATAGGCTCATTCTTCAAAAATCTCTCCGCTAATGAAGGAAAAATACACCACTTCGGAACAATAGGACTTTATGAGGCTTGTAATGTTAGGCTTAGGTATTTGGTTAAGAAAGAACGGGAAGTGTCAAAATACAAATAATAGCACTTATTAGATTAAACACAACCAATTAAGTAAAAGAGTAACACCATTTAACCCAAATTGTTTCTTCCGATCATAACCCTTTTTTCCAAAGATAAACCAATTTCTTCCTCAATTTTTTTTCACCTCAGTATATCAATCACTAACACTCTTTTATTTACTAGAGTGTGAAGGCCTTTTTTCTCTTTTTTTCTCTTTTTTTCTTTTTTTTTTCTAAATTATATATATATATATATATTGGCTAAACAAAGGTTAGGTTATAGAAGGCAAACAAAAAAAGAAAGAAAAATAAGCCTACCAATATATTTAAATAGGTTCAAAGAGGTAACTAGTGATATAAAGATAACAAGGTAGGCTTAAAATGGCACAATCGATCCAAAAATGGCCTACATCATATCCTAAACAGTGCAATTCCAAATTATTTCACCTCAAGAGGTTTTCAAATGAGTTCTAGAGTTTGTTGAGATCACAAAAATGTCCATGAAAAATTCGCACATAAGGCTTCTCTAAGCATTTAGACTAATCAACCAAATCATACCACATACCAAAAGAGTTGCCAACTTGGTAAAATCAACATTTGATATTATCTTTAAACCGAAGCAAAATTTAATGTCTTCTAAAAGCTTCTTGTTATCACAATCACATTATTATCATCAACGTGCAAATTAAAACAAGTAAAATTGCAATTGAGAGAAAAATAAACTAAACATAAACATAAACATAAATAAATAAAAATAAGATAATAAAGAAATAAAAGAAATTAAATCAAGATGCAGAAAAATAAATGGAAAATCAAAATTAAATACAAATAAACACACAAACAAAACTACTAAAAAAATGAAGGGAAGAAAAGATTTACCATTTACCGCACCCCCAACCAAAACCTTACATTGTCCTCAATGTAAGAAAGAAAAACTGCAAATGGCTTCTTCTTCTTTTTTTTTTCCTGCAAGACAATAAAATAAGCAAATTTAATTAAAAATAAAATTATCATAAAATGAAGTGCAGAATTTAAAATTTCTAAAATAAAATGAGATAAAAGATGAGAAAACAAATCTGATGGGTTGCCTCCCATTAAGCGCTTTAAGTTATAGTCATTAGCTAGACTTTCTATCATTCTTTCTGCTTGCTGAATTCTCCGTCAAAATATGGCTTCAACCGTTGTCCATTTACCTTGAAAGTTCGCTTTGTTTCATGACTGATCTCAACTGCTCTATAAGGAAACACCTTGGTTACTAGAAAAGGTCCTGACCAATGAGATTTTAGCTTTCCCGGAAAAAGTCAGAGACGAGAATTATAAAGCAGCACTTTCTGTCCCACCTCAAAGTTTCGCCTCAAAATGTGCTTATCATGCCAAACCTTCATCTTATCCTTGTATATTCGGGCATTCTCATAAGCATCATTCCTCATTTCATCCATCTCATTTGTTGTAGATTTCACAAGGCAAGCTTCTAGTGGTAGCAATGAAGTTCTCTCCTCAAAAGTTTCCGAGATTAACTTGTCAAGAGTGTTAATTTGAAAACAAGAATGTACCTCACTTGGAAATCGCATTGCTTCAAAAACATCAAAAGTCACTTGTTCATCTTGCACCCATAGAATGAGCTTTCCTTGCTGAACATCAATCAATGTTCTTCCAGTTGCAAGGAACGGTCTCCCCAATATCAATGGTACCTCTCTATCTTCCTCCATGTCAAGCACCACGAAATCTACAGGGAAAATAAATTTATCAACTTTAATTAAAACATCCTCAATTACCCCTCGAGGATATTTCACCGATCGATCCACTAATTGTAGAGAGATTGAAGTGGGCTTCACTTCTCCCAGGCCTAGTTTCCTGAAAATAGAAAGTGGCATCAAACTAATGCTTGCTCCTAAATCACATAGGACTTTATCAAAATTGCAACTTCCTATAGTACAAGGTATAATAAAACTCCCTGGGTCTTTCAATTTCTGTGGAAGTTTTCTTTGAAGAACTGCACTGCACTCCTTATTTAGCATGATAGTTTCATAATCTCCCAGCTTCCTCTTCTTTGATAGAATTTCCTTCATGAATTTTGCATACTTGGGCATTTGTTCCAACATCTCTACAAATGGAATGTTAATATGCAATTTCTTAAAAATATCCAAAAATTTATCAAATTGATTATCAAGCTTTTTCTTATTCAATCTTTGAGGATATGGGATAGGAGGCTCATATTTCGCATATGGGGAAGGTTGAATATCTTGGGATCTTGATGACTTTTCTTTAGATTCTTCCATCTTTTTCTCCGATTTCCTCTACCATTCAAGTTCTTTACCACTTCTCAATGTGATAGCCTTTACATGCTCTTTGGGATTTATTGTGACTTTAGGTAGCGATCCTTGAGACCTTTCTGCAATCTGCTTTGAAAGCTGCCCCAGTTGGTTTTGGATGTCCCTGTTGATTGCCTCTTGATTTCTGAAATTTTCTCTTGTCTCCTCAATGAACTTTCCCAAAATTTCTTCCAAATCTGTTTGTTTTTTCTCTTGGGGTTGGTAGGAAGATGATGACGGTTTGAATCCCCCTTGGTTATTTCCCCATGACAAATTTGGATGATTCCTCCAACCTGGATTATAGGTGTTCGAATATGGGTTATGTTGAGGTTTTTGGAAATTTGAAACATAATTTGCTTGCTCAGCATTTGGTGAAGCAAATGGATTTCCAACTTGGCACTCGATACTACCATGATTTCCACCACATAAATCACATTGTGCAGTTGGTTTGGATTCGAATTTGGAGGACAAAGAATCCATCTTTTTTGAAAGAATAGCAACTTGAGCCGACAAAGCATTCACTGAATCAATTTGATGCACTGCTGCTAGTCTTTTTGCAATTACCCGCTCTAAATGCCACTAATTGTTGTTTTCTGCCATAATCTCTAACAACTCATCAGCATCCTCCGGTGTTTTTCCCATTAAAGACCCTCCAGCTGCAGCATCAATCATTGCACGATAGTTTGAAACCAACCCATTATAATATGTAGAGACTTGCAGCCAAATTGGTATACCATGATGTGGGAACTTCCTCAACATTTCTTTAAATCTTTCCCAAGCTTCATACAATGATTCTTGGTCATACTGTGTAAAAGATGTGATTTCATTCCTCAATTTTTCCGTCTTAGCAGGAGGAAAGAACTTGGATAAGAATTTCTGAACCAATTCATTCCATGTTGTAATTGATCCCGGTGGTAATGAGTTTAGCCACTCCTTGGCTTTATCCCGAAGTAAAAAAGGAAAAACCCTCAATCTTATAGCATCTTCAGACACACCATTTATCTTGTAAAGATCACACACCTCCAAAAAGTAAGCAATATGTGCATTTGGATCATCCTTTGACATTCCCCCAAACTGATTTGATTGAACCATTTGGATAAAGGATGGTTTTATCTCAAAGTTATTGGCTTGAATAGTTGGCCTCCTTATACCTGATGTAGTCCCAGTAACATTAGGCGCAGCATAATCCCTAGAAGCTTTACGATTTCCACCTCCCTCAACAAATGGTGGATCCATGGCTGATTGTCTATTAGGAGCTGAAGTTGAACATCTTCTCTCTCGGTTTAGACGCCTATATGTTCTATCAATCTCCGGATCAAATGGTAGAAGGTTAAGGCTTCTTGTACGTCTCATACAAAAATCCTACAACCAGAAAATCAACTAACACAAAAACGACACAAAGTTACTTTTTTTTTTCTTTTTTATGATTAATAAAATAAAACAGTAAAATAAAAAAAATTAAAAATGAAAGAAAGATAAAGCAAATTAACTTCAAATTAAAACTAAGAGTAGGTAGTATCGATATTAATAAAATCAAACCATTCCCAGGCAACGGCGCCAAAAACTTGATGCTTATTTTCGCAAGTGTACGAATCATTCAAGTAATAGAGTGTACAAAAAGTACGGATATCGAACCCACAAGGAATGGTGCTACTAAGTACCGAAATTGACTAACCCTAATTTTATTTGAAAACCGAATTGTTGAAATTGTTTTAAAAGCAAATTAACTTAAAACTAAATTCAAATAAAAAAATTTAATTTTGTTCACAAATGATTAAAAACGCTAAGGCATTTGATTTCACTAAATCAATTCAATCCGATTTCAAGTTATGTTATATGAGAATCAAAGCTAAAAGTGATGGTTGAAAAACCCAAACTTATCTAATACTCTCTCTCAAGTTATATTAAAATTACTTATCTATGAAAACCAACTATATTTCTATGAAGATTTAATCACAAATAAGCACATTACGATTTATGGAATTTCTAGAATACCACAAACATCATGCATTAGGTGTCAAACTCGCATTCAACATACGGTATTTATCACAAGAAGCATTCATTATACATCTCCTCTCGGTCTCAATATAATGCAACAAATCATCTAAATCTTGATGAGAGATTTAAAAGCATTAAGCATGGAAATAAATACTCAACTTGAAAACAATGAATTCATATAACAATAACAAAAGAAATCAGACTTCCTTGATTTAACTACATCATAGCCTTAGCAAAAACGAATTAGTTCATAACGGAAATAAGAACAAACATATTCTCAATTGAATCCATGAACAAACAATCTGAATAAAATGCAGAAAATAAAAGATAAGGAGAAGAGATGAAAAACTCTTGAAGATGAAGACTTGGTAGCAACAATGGTGATGATCCTTCAAGCTTCTCCAACCTTTCTCTCCAAAATTTCCTTTTCTCTTCCAAAAATAACTTAGATCTGCTCTCTCTGCCGTCCCCTTCTGTCTCCATCATATTCTATATATAGATCTAGGGTTTGGGGGGGAAATTTTGGAACAAAACAACACAAAAATGTGTTTTCGGACGAAACTCACCGGCGGCGACATTATTCTCGCCGCGGCGAGCTTTCTGGAAAATAATTTTTTGTTTTTTTTTTTCTGATTTTGGCCGGCAGCCAAATTAATGTGGTCGGCGGCGAGAATACTTTGGCCGGCGGCGAGATGAGTTTACCAAAATTTTGTGCTCTCGGGAAGAATTTCGCCATGCTTTCTGTAGGAGTTTCGCCGGCAGCGAGATTCACTTGGCCAAAATCCGTGTAGAATTTCGCCGTGCTCTGAATAAGATTTTTCGCCTGCGGCGAGAATATTCTCGCCGGCGGCGGGATTTCTAACTTTTGAAACCTTGTTTTCTTTTTAATTTCATTCAATCCCGATGATTGTACTTTGTCCCTAACTTCTCCAAAATCATGATTTTACCTGAAATTGCACTATAAACACGAAATACCCGTGAAATGACATTTGTGGATTAAATAATCAAATAAACACAATTTTCACACAAATATCAACATTTAAATCACAACAAAAATGCAATAATTTAGCTCTTATCAATCGCCAAGCAACCAACTCAACTTATTTGGCTCTAATCTCACAAACTCAATGTCCCTGTACCTATTACATGGGAAGATGCTTTGCATGCCACATCTCTCACTCTTCTTGCCAAAGTGTTAGCCACTAGAGAATGGAAATTGATAAGAATTCTAACGTTTTCAATGGCTACTTCAATATTAAAAATGGTAACACTCTTAATTGGATTCAATTTAGATTTAAGCTTAAGTATTTTATATTTTTGTTTTAAATGTGCATCTTTCTTGCATAAAGAACTTATGTGCACTAATGTTCTCGGGGAATTTCTGTTTGATGGAAATATGTCCTATAATCTCCGTTATTTAAAAATTGAGATCATAAACATATCTTATAGTTTCGGTTATTTAAAAACCGAGGTCATATATATACCCTATCAATTTTCTCTATTTTATACTAAATATCAAATTTTTCTATCAATTCTTTTTCTTTTTCTCTCTTTTTTTTTTTATCTTTTTCCCCTCTTTTTTTTCTTCCTTTTTTCCTCTTTTTTTTTCATTCCTAAGTAGGCATCTTCTTTTCTCCGCTCAACACTTAGTTTACAAAGTAGTGGCATCAAGGAAGACCATCTTCTTCTTTTTTTCACTCCTAATAGTTTGCCCCGAGCTTCATTTTCTACGGTAACAGAACACAAAGAACAAAAAATTCTTGGAGAATACCATGTCTTTGTTGGAGATTGCTATAAAGCTCCTTAATTGAAGGAGCAAATTAAGGAGAAAAACATGGAGCAAAACAAGAAGTAAAACATGAAGCAAAACATGTAGCAAAACATGGAGCAAAACAAGAAGCTTAATTCAAGGAGCAATTCAAGGAACCATTAATTTAAGGAATAATTCAAGGAGTGAATTTTCCTATAAATAGATGTGTAATTGTAATGAATTAATCATCCAAAGTGTTCATTCTAATTGAGAGAAAAGCTTAGAAAGAAAGGCTTTTGTGAGAGAAAATTGAGAGCAATTTTCTTGGGTGTAATTGGGTTATGAGTTGTGAGTGTTGTAAACACCTTGTGTAATTTCTCCTCTTTCAGTAAAAAGATTTGCAGCAGTTCCGGAGACGTAAGCAAAATTGGTCGAACTCTGTTATCAAATTTTTGTGTTATTTTTCTATTCTTACTTTCTCATAAGTCTGACTTATCGGGAATTTGTGTAATTTCCCAACAACTGGTATCAGAGCTATTGGTGGTGATTTCTATCAATAGTGAAATTTTGTCGACGATATTTTTTCGTTGACGGAGGTGTTCTAATACATGGTGGTTTGTAGAAATAGTCAGAAACGATCAGGAGTCAAATTTGAATGGGAGTAATGGCCACATATGAAATAAGGGTGAAACTCGAGAAATTTGATGGCACAAATTTTGGGTTTTGGAAAATGCAGATAAAGGTTTATCTGTATCAAAGAAATCTATATCAACCTCTCTCAGGGAAGAAGCCAGAGGCTATGAAGGAAGAATATTGGAATCTTCTAGACAGACAAGCCCAGGAAGTTATTCGATTGATGTTATCCCATAATGTTGCTTTCAACATAGCACAGGAAAAGACCACAGCGGGTCTTATGGCAGCTCTCTCCTATATGTATGAGAAGCCATCAGCCCAAACAAAGTGCACTTGATGAGGCGTTTGTTCAATTTTTGGATGACGAAAGGCGCATCAGTAGCTCAACATCTCAATGAACTCAACACAGTCATAACCCAGTTGAGTTCAGTGGAAATTGAATTCGATGAAGAAGTACGAGCATTGATACTTTTGTCTTCTTTACTAGAAAGTTGGAATGCTACTGCCACGATTATGAGTAGCTCATCAGGAAGCAATAAGTTGAAATTTGACGATTGATAACTGTATTTTATATAGTTATTTTCACTTATTTTATTAATTAAAACTGCTATGTTCTTAATGTTTTTAGTTAATTTTAGTTTAATAAATTAGTATTTAATATTTTTTAAATATTTTAATAAAAATTAAATAATTTGTATCGAAAACATACTTAATTGTAAATTTGTGTCCAAAAATATAATTTCAAATAAAAGAGTGTTTAATTGCATTTTGTAAAAGTCAAAAATATAATTTAAATTAAAATTGGGCTTAATTTTAATTACTGAAAGTTTAAACATTTAATTTAAATTACCAAAAGGGCTATATTGCAATTAAACAAAGTTTAAAATGTAATTTGAAATATATTTGTGGGTGAAAATACAATTAATAAAAGTGAGTTTTCTGCGCAGGTACAGAATTCCACGCGGCATCATCCACGCTTCAATGTGGACCGTCAGATCAACGCAGAAACGGTTAGGATGCACGCGTGTTCTTCAAACCCGACCAAGGAGAGTGGGTGCAGAATTCCTGTCACGCGGCTCGGTGCCCAAGTGGGGCCCACTGGCCGCGCAGACTGGCGTGCAGGGTGGGTCCCACATGTCGGCTGCGCAGAATTCCCCAAGGCGCAGATTGACGCACGTGGATCCAGTTGTCGCGCACCGAGCCGCTACCCGTGCGTTGCGCTGCATCGTTTCTCCATGAGCCCGACCTACCCGTCCAATGAAACGCTGCCACGTGTCTCTGAATTGCTCGCAGCCAATCACATGGCGACACGTGGCATGCATAGAAGAAAAAAAAATTTAGAAACGTGCAGAATTGTTTTCACGCGTGATATTTTTTTATTCCCCCCCATTTATTTGTGTCCCCCGCTAATATTAAAAAATATATAATAATAAAAAAAGGAATAATTGAATAGTGGGGGGATATATGTAACGGGAATTTTTCATTTAGACGCGTCTTTTTGGTTTCGTTTTTTTTAGTTTTTCTTTGGCAGAAATCTCTTCTTCTTCGTTTCTTCATTTTATTTTTGAGTAGAGAGTTTTCTCTCAAATTTTTGAAGGATTTTCGAGCTCTTTGATTTGTTTTAATTATTTCCTCTTAAGAAGTTTCCATTTTTCCCTCTCTACGTGTCTCTTTTACACGCAGAAAATTTTATTTTGACATTTTTGTTGTGTATTATCTTAGGGAAATTACAGAGAAAAAGGTTGATGAAGAAGAAGGAAATGGAAGAAATTATTTTTCATTGAGGAATCATGAAAGAGTTTCTCCTAACTCATTTTCTTTTAATTTTTGTTTCTGTGTAATGTTTTATTTTTGTGGTGTTGTAATTTTACTTTCTGCTATGAACTAATATATTTGTTCTAGGATTGTAGTGTTACGTAAATTATGAAACTTGAAGTAATTATTTTTGAATGATTTGTGGAACTGTTTTAAGTTGTTTATTTTACCTGCTTTAAATGTGTTTAATTATCGGAAGATTAATTAACTGATATGTGACACTTAAATAAACTTGGAAAATGAATTTTTGTGGGTTGCTCGGGATAAAATAACGTATATACATAAGGGATAGAAATATACTTTTATTGTATGTGTAACTTTTTGAGAACTCAGAACTTAATAAATCTGGTTGAAATTAATTCTCATAGGAATATAGTGAATCAGTTTAACTGGATGTGTCTGTATGGAGCTTGAAAGAGATATATGGATAAATTAGGAGTTCTTGGTTAACAACTTAAAACATGAGAACATAAATCAAGAGAAAATAAAATATTCAAGTGAATTAATTTGGGTAAACTGCAATCCTAGAATTTTCATAAAAATTGTTAAAAAGAAACAAAAATATTGATTAAGTCAAACTGCATAAAATTATTGATTGTTTGAATAAAATTAGGTTTAAATAATTTTAGTAATTAAAAAGAGTTGGTAACATTTCTCTGTGGGAACGATAATTTATTTATCATATTATTACTTGAGATCGTGTATACTTGCACGTTTTTTTATGTGTTGTAAAACACACAACAACGATGTTCGTGATCTAGTTCTCAATTAAGAGATCCGACGTAGAGAGTCAGGTGAATCATCAACTTCTTCATCTTTGCATACAGAGTCAAGAGGAAGAAATTCAACCAAAGGGAATGGACATGGTAGAACAGACTACCGAGGTAGATCAAAGTATAGGAGGTCCAAATCTAGGAATCCTAATAATTCTCATAGCTCGAAAACTATCGAGTGTTGGAATTGTGGATGAACCGGGCACTACAAAAATTAGTGCAAGAGTGCACCGAAGGAAAAGCAAGTGAAGGCATAGGCAAATGTTACTTCCACCTCAGGAGGGGATGATGCATTGATATGCTCTTTGGATAGCAAGGAAGAATCTTGGGTGTTAGACTCTAGAGCATCATTCCATGCTACTTCATAGAAATAATTCTTCGAGAAATATGTCTCTGGAAACCTTGGAAAGGTATATCTTGGTGATGATCAACCATGTTCTATTATTGGAAAAGGTGTAGTGAAGATTAAGTTGAACGGATCTCTTTGGGAATTGAAGGATGTCAGGCATATTCCCGATCTTAGAAGGAACTTAATCTCAGTGGGGTAGTTGGCCAATGAAGGCTACACTACGATCTTCCATGGTGATTATTGGAAGATTTCAAAGGGTGCAATGATAGTTGCTCGAGGCAAGAAAAGTGGCACTCTTTATATGACAGCAGAGGTACATTGTTCAATCACAATTGCAGCAGGCGATGAAACACCAAATCTGTGGCACCAGAGATTAGGCCACATGAGTGAGAAGGGGATGAAAATTATGCACTCAAAAGGAAAACTTTCAGGTCTACAGTCTATAGAGATGGACATATGCGAAGATTGCATACTTGGAAAGCAAAAGAGAGTCAGCTTTCAAACAAGTGTCAGAACCCCAAAGAAGGAAAGGCTAGAGCTTATTCACTCTGATGTTTGGGGACCAACGACCGTCTCATCTATTGGTGGGAAATACTACTTCGTGACTTTCATCGATGATCACTCTCGGAAGGTATGGGTTTACTTTCTAAAGCATAAGTCTGAAGTATTTAAGGCTTTCAAAAGATGGAAAGCTATGGTGGAAAATGAGACAAGTTTAAAGATCAAAAAACTCAGAACCGATAATGGTGGTGAATATGAAGATACCAGATTCAAAACTTTCTGCTATGAGCACAGGATCAGAATGGAAAGAACTGTGCCAGGCACGCCTCAACACAATGGTGTAGCTGAGCGTATAAACCGAACGTTGATAGAAAGAGCCAAAAGCATTCGTATACAATCAGGTCTACCAAAGTAGTTCTGGGTAGAAGTAGTCAACACGGCAGCTTACTTGATCAACCGAGGCCCATCTGTTCCATTGGATCATAGAATACCAGAGAAGGTATGTAGTGGAAAAGAGGTGAAACTATCACATCTAAAAGTTTTCGGCTATGTAGCATTTTTGCATATCAGTGATCAAGGTAGGAATAAGCTTGATCCCAAATACAAGAAATGCACATTCATCAGCTATGGTGAGGATGAGTTTGGCTACCGCATTTGGGATGACGAAAAGAAGAAAGTTATCCGTAGTAGAGATGTGATTTTCAACGAAAGGGTGATGTATATGGATATGCATAAAAAAACACCAACGACTTAAAGCAGAATGAGTCAGTATTTATAGATGTAGATGATGTCCCAGATAGTTCTGTGAAGGAACCAATTGTAGCAAGTCCTTAGCTAGAAGAACTCGTTGGACAGAGTAGTGCGTAATAGTCTGACATACCATAGCCTCCTACTACAACTCCTGTATTGAGAAGGTCTTCTCGACCTTATGTGTCTAACAAGAGATACATGAACTATATGTTGCTGACTGATGAAGGAGAGCTTGAATGCTATGATGAAGCTTGTCAGACTCGAGATGCCAACAAGTAGGAACTTGCCATGAAATTGAAGTTGTGCTCAACTTCAGTTGATCTGTTAGAGTAACAAAACTAGAAAAGCTGCTGCATTGATCGAGGTGTGAAGACAGATTGAAATCAGTCTTCAAGTGGGAGATTGTTGGAGATTTCTATAAAGCTCCTTAATTTAAGGAGAAAATTAAGGAGCAAAACATGGAGCAAAACAAGGAGTAAAACATGGAGCAAAACATGGAGCAAAACATGGAGCAAAACAAGGAGCTTAATTTAAGGAGCAATTCAAGGAACCATTAATTTAAGGAATAATTCAAGGAGTGAATTTTCCTATAAATAGATGTGCAATTATAATGAATTAATCATCCAAAGTGTTCATTCCAATTGAGAGAAAAGCTTAGAAAGAAAGGCTTTTGTGAGAGAAAATTGAGAGCAATTTTCTTGGGTGTAATTAGATTGTGGGTTGTGAGTGTTGTAAACACCTTGTGTAATTTCTCCTCTTTCAGTAAAAAGATCTGCAGCAGGTCCGGAGACGTAAGCAACATTGGTCGAACTCTGTTATCAAATTTGTGTGTTATTTTTCTATTCTTACTTTCTCATAATTCTGACTTATCGGAAATTTGTGTAATTTCCCAACAGTCTTCTCAAATGATTGGATCATATGTGTCACAAGAAATGGTTCAAAATTGTGGGGTAAAACTTGAGCATCTACTTATAACGTCCCTCATCTGGTGTCTAGGCTTGCAGGTATTGTTGGTGGTCTGGACAAATAAGTACAGCAAAAGTAAACACAAATCTTCTTCCTTCTCAAACAGTGAATTCTGAGAGAAGACCATCTCAGCATCTCAATTCAGATGATTATTTTGTAGAAAAGTCAACTTTTGAATGTGATAGATGTTGGGTTTTCACTCTTGTTTGAAGAAATCCAAGTAAAATTCATATGGTTTATGGTCTATGGAGAAAGAATGGACAATTTTATCCATTTGATTGCTTCATTAATAAACCCATTTAGGGTTGGTTGGAAGAGAAAGAAAGCTATAGCAGCAAAAATAAAAGCAGAAAAATTGTTCTAAGTTTTTTAGTTTTTCCTTCTCCAGCAAACATTCATCAAGTGCTCCGATGGAAATATTTTTGTGGTCCGATTGAGCTGCAATTTTTCAAGAAGGTTCAGGACTCAACCCTCTTCAATCGGAACGGTGTGATCTAGATTTGGTTCACCGGTTTGTGAAAATATAAACTGTGAACAGTGACTATGAAATTGGGTTAGATTTCTCCATTTTCTTGAAATAATTGTTAGTTTCGAAGAATTTGTATTCTTGATGATATTGTTGATTATTTGCCTTTAATATTTTATAAAGAGAAATTTTGTACAATTGTTTCTTGATAGTTGGAGTTTTGGAGAGGAGTGTCGTAATTGTTTTCTTCCTATACCGGAAAGGTTTTTCCACGTAAATTGATTGTATTGATTTTGTGTATGTTTTATTTTAAACTCTATTTATTTGTTTCCTTTAAAATTCATACAAAGAAAAAGAATATGTTTTACTCCACTATTTAGAGCTTATTAAATTCGAATTAATATTATGATTCTACAGGTTTAAAAACATGTTTCTGATGCAGCCAGAGATCATTAAAACAGTTCTATGCCCTCCAACTCTAGACCAGGAGGTTGATGTTGTTGAGAGTGATAATGATGTACCCAATTATTCAGATAGAGAGACAATGGTAAGGCCCCAAATTACAAGATTTTGACTGTTTTGCCAGGTGTTTTATTTTTTTTATTTCCTCCTTTTCAAATTTAATGCGCCTGTTACCTTTTCTTCCCCTCTTTAGATGATCAGGATTCGTATTCTAGTGAAGAAGGTAATATACTCAATCTAACTAGTACGCAATGTTTGCTCACTAAGTGATGCAGGGGCATAAGTCTTATATTATGCTATTTTATTTTATTGTCGTTTCTTTTATTTCCTCTATTGTTTTCTAGTATATTATGTCGTTCATTTTCATTTTATTTCTGTTTTATTTTGTTGAGAGACAGCTGGCTGTTAAATATAGGATTAGTTACACAATTCTTGTCGTCTTGCGTAACTACCTTAGGATATAATGGAGAAAGTATGAGAAGGAAGATTGCATGTATTCTGTTTTGCATTTTTCTCTGAATTATTTTGGTTCAATACTATTCCTACAGGTCTATGCCATAGCTGCTTAGCTTCCTTTCCAGGAATTTTTTTTTTTCTGTGATAAAAATAGGCTCCTAATTCTGGTCGAAACAGGATTTCCTATTTTAAAATTTAGTTATTTGTTGTCTGCTAGTAGCCACTATGGTTTTTTGGTTGTCTGGTCTGTAAACAGAGATATATGTTACTATCCTTTGGTTTCTATGCAGGTAATGTTGGACACTGTGGGTCCTGAGTTGCAGGTTGTGAACAAATGTGAAAAGGCTATTTCCCTTCAGGCAGAT
Organism: Hippophae tibetana; assembly: GCA_037013495.1. Lineage (NCBI taxonomy): Eukaryota > Viridiplantae > Streptophyta > Magnoliopsida > Rosales > Elaeagnaceae > Hippophae > Hippophae tibetana. The sequence goes on from CM072802.1 coordinate 49,764,161, forward strand.
GCTTCTGTTATCCTCACACCAGATCAGAGTCAGGAATCATCCTCTGTGATTTTGCCTATCAACTTTGATGGGCTTTCAAAGGTTTGTTGACAGTTATGTTTACCTGCTTCTGCATATTTTTTCCCACTTATTTTTCCATAGGAAGGAAAGAGAAGGTTTTCTGCTCTTTAGGTGCTCCTTAGTAGCTGCAATGCCGGGCAATGTCTTGTCTGTTGAGATTTTCTACTCTCTTCTAATCAATATTATTTGAAAGGAGATTTTGGATTTCATCTTTAATTGTTTTAACAAGAAATTTAAGAGGAATTGCACCAATTTTTTTTCTCGTGTTTATTGCGAACATATAAACTTTGATGACATGATAATGTTATTTGTATTATTCTTATTGTTTTCTGCCTGATCTCCATGACAAACCAAAGATACGGAGAAGAGAAAAGGCAAGATTCATGAACCACTTTCATTTGTATTGAAGATACTGCTTATATCTTCAATAATTATTTCAAAAGTTAGGATGTATTACTTCTAATTTTCAATTCAAATAAGAATTCCTTTTTTTCCTTTTATGCAACTGGAAAGTACCATGACATGCTACTATAATTTCTTTGAATAAGTAATATAATTACTTTGTTAGTAGGAAAAAAATTTGTGCTTTCAAGTAAATAATGTTATTTATATTTCTTAATAAACTTTTGCATTTATTAGTTATAGTAGAATTTCTCCGGTCACCTTATGTGTAATTTGTATCGGTATATTCAAAAATCTATTCTGTTAGCAGTTTCCAGAATGCCTGTTAATATGTTTGTTATATTTGATGTTCTCTTCAAAGGCGAAATAAGAGAGAGCTCACATATTGTTTACTATTTATTTTGCTACCATGGGCACCCACACGCACCAACGCATATGGTATTTGTCTTTTGGGTTGATTTGAAAAATGACATTTATGTATGATTCTAATAGTAAAAAGTCATTTGTAATAATAATACCATTCTTCGTAGTAATCGTAAATATTAGAATTAACTAGTAAGATTTTATTATATTTTAGTGTATAAACTCTTAAATGTAATTGCACGTTTAATTAATATAATATGATTTTTAATATTATAATTATTAAATTGATTATAACATATACTAACTTTTAATATTATAATTAATAATTGTATTTTTATTTAAATTTATGGCCATAAGGTATGTCTATGGCCTCGGTTTTTAAAGGACCGAGATCATAGACATACTCTATAAAAATTGAGGCAATAGGTAACAGTCTATAGTTTCTTTCATTTAGGTCTCGGTTCTTATGATCGTGATCATAGACCTACGATCACAGTTAAAAATTGAGACCATATTTATGTATTGTAGTAGTGATAAATTAGTTGTGAGCATGTGGTATTACATTAATATGTTAATAAAATGTTACAATTATTGATATTTATATAAAACTTACAATTAGTATGAACGAAAGTGTTTTTTTTTTATCATAGCTCTTTTTTTATATAGAAATAGTAGAGGATTTCATTAATGATAAAAAAGCATGTGATAAAGATTAATCTCTAATTTTTCAAGTATGTCAAATGATAAAATTGAAAAAAAAATTAACTATGAGCAAGACACTAAACAAATCTATAAGATACTATTTTTAAACCTTTATTGTGTGCTCCATATTACTTTTCACTTCAATGTTTAACCAGATTAATTAATACAATAATATATTTACATATCATACTTCATTAAAAAGAAATCATTAATAAATAACAATACATAAATATGTAACAAAATATGGGATGTTTTAACTTTTAATAAAGTAAGAGACCCATATATATTATATTCCATGTAATTTTTTTTTATAAAGAGTATTTGTATTTGTAATGAGTTATTGTAGAACAACAATTGATATGATAATTATTTATTAATTAAGGTAATTAAGCCTTTTTTTCTTAAATTGTTATTATGTGTTACATAATTTGTTTCCATACAACAAGTTGTGATAAATAGATATTTGGTTATGGATGATGGAGTTGCATGTGATGATGGGTTATAAGAAGTACACTACTCATTGTAAGAAATAGGTCATGGTCCAAATTTCTCAAGATAAAAAATGTTTTGTTGTGGTATAAGCTGTTGGTTATAGATACATGGAACTTGTAGTGATTGATGGATATAAGCTTTGGCTAAGTTTTCTTGTATAAGCTGATGATATGTCAAGATCATATGTTCAAGCTATTTTTCATGTGTTCCCAACATAGAGAACAATTCATCCAAGCTTATCTCACGTCTCTTTTTACTCCATTTGTCACCAAAGATGAATAGTTTCCATCAAGATCTTTAATGACATACATAACTTGTTTCCCCCGCATTAATGTTATCATCTATTACAGTCAAATGGTTTGGCACAGGTCTCTGTATGAGCTGATAAAGATTTCCCTTGATTATGTACCCTTTTCATAGTCTGCAATTGGAAATGCAGTTGCATCAATCTAGCACTAGAATCATCAAGTGAGTGCCTTCCTCAATGCAAACCAGTACTCATAAGATGTATACAAGATGCTTTAGATAGCTTGAAGTTAGAGAAGAGTAAATCCAATTCTTCACTACACTATCTCTTCTATCCCACTCCTCATATGTTGGATTAATTTCAAAAATTTATTTAGTTTTTGATATACCAGTATCTCTATTGATAAGTGTAGTAGTTTTCTTGACAACCTTCTGTGGAACACCAACAGACCTATCAATGTATGCTTGTGTTGTGCCTGAGCTCTTTCAATAACCTCTGTATCTAGACTGCTTCCTTGTAAGCTTGTGTAGTTACCATGTATTCTACTTCTGTTGTAGATAGAGCTACAACTAATTACAATTTAGATACCTAGCTTACAGCTCCTTCTGCAAGTGTAAACACATAACCTGTAGTAGACTTTCTTTTATTGAGATCCCTTACAAAATCTTAATCAATATAGCCTCTGATAGTAAAATTTGATCCTCCGTAAAATAATGCAGCATTTGAGGTTCCTCTGATGTATCACAAGACCATATTCACAGTATTCCAATGCTCTTCTCTAGGATTTTCCATAAACCGACTAATTACTCTCACTGCTTGTGCAATGTCTGGTCTTGTACATATCATGGCAAACATTAAACTTCCTACTATTGATGCATATGGTATTCACGACATCTCTCTCTTCTCTACTTCATTGTTAGGACACATACTTAAGGATAACTTGAAATTAATAAGAAGTGGGGTATAAATTGGCTTACTATCTTGCATATTGAAGCATCGTAAGATCTTTTTGAAGTAGTTCTTCTAAGAAAGCCAAATTTTCCTGTTATTTCTGTCTCGGTGAATCTACATCCCTAGAATCTTGTTTATTGGTCCCAAGTCCTTTATATCAAACTCCATAGCCAACTGTGCCTTCAATTCTTGGATTTGATCTCTATTGGGGCCTACTACCAACATTTCATCCACATACAACAATAAGATAATAAAATTATTAACATCATCAAACCTTTTGAAGTACATACAATGGTCTTAATTGAGTCTGTTGTATCCAAGGCTAATAATGAAGGAATCAAATCTTTTGTACCAACACCTTGGTGCCTGTTTGAAGTCGTATAGAGATTTGTTCAATCTGTAAACCAAGTTCTCCTTTCCTATTTTAGCAAAACCTTCCGGTTAGATCATATGGATTTCTTCTTTAATTTCTCCGTGAAGAAATGTAGTTTTCACATCCAACTGCTCCAGATGTAAGTCAAATGTAGCACGCATAGCTAGGACTATTCTAATTGTTGTAAGCCGAACTACCAAGCAAAATATCTCATTGAAATCAATACCTTCTTTCTGAGTGAATCCTTTTACCACCAATCTTGCATGAAACTGTTCCACTTGATCATTGCTATCCCGCTTGATCTTGTAGACCCATTTGTTACTTATGGCTTTTCTCCCATGTGGAAATGATATTAATTCCCAAGTCTTATTCTTTTGTAGAGATTTAATTTCTTCTTGTATTACTGCCATCCATAAAGACACACCTGAGCTACTTGTATCTTCTTGAAAAGTTGAGGGATCTATGTCCTCCGTTAAAAGACAGTGTGCAACATTGCTCTCCGTAAGATACTCCAAAATGCCAAGCTAGTAGCCTTCTCTCATGAGTTGATCGGCGATTTCTGAAGCCTCAGACTCAACTAGTTCTTGTACCTCATGCTCTGGTGTTGCTTCAGTAGAAACTGGAGTTTCTTGTACCATATTATTTTCCACTTGTACTGTTGTAGTATTTTAAACCTTTTTCAACGTGCTATCGTCTCCATCTATTTGTAGTAGTTGATCTTCTACAAAGATCGCATCCTTACTGACAATAACCTTACAGGTAGTGGGATCCCACAGACTATATCCTTTCATTCTGTCAACATACCCCAAAAATATACACCTCCTAGATTTCGGATTCAACTTCATTCTTTCTTGGGCATTGTACATCACATACGTAAGACATCTAAAAGAATGTAAAGTAGAGTAGTCTGCTGGCTTACTAGTCCATATCTCCATCGGTGTCTTTAAATCAATTTATATTGATGGCGACCAATTTAGCACATAACAAGTGATTTCGCTGTCTGTGTACTATCTTCCATTATTTGTCCTTAAGCACTCGATCTTTTTCCCAGATTCGAGTTCCACCCGTGCTTTGAAGTCTTTGAATACCGGAAATACATCTGGATTCTTCTTAATTGGATACACCCAACATCTCTTGGAATAATCATCAATAAAAGATAGAAAATACTTTGCTCCTTCTAGGGACATTTCTAGTGACTCTTATACATCAGAATGAATCGAGTCTAGAATACATTTGTTCTTGGCATCAGATCTATTAAACTTCAATATATGCTGCTTACTTGTAACACAATGCTCATAGAAAGGTAGATTTACCGATTTGAGCCCTCGAAGTAGTTTTCTATCATAGATAATCTTCTAACCTCATTCTGATATGTGACCTAGTTTGAGATGCCACATCTTCGTCGATTTTATCCCTTGTTGATTGACGTGACACACACATCAGCTTCCTGTAATGTTTCTCCTTTTAGCATGAATAGATTGGTTGTGATCTTTTCTGCCTTCATAACCACAAGTGCACCTTTGAAAATTTTCATGATCCTATTTTCAATATGGGTCTTGCATCCAAGACTATATCCATTTGACCCATAGACAATAGATTCTTCCTCGGGCCTTCCACGTGTCATATCTTCTAAATAATGCGCACTATACCATCAAACATATTTATCTTGATAATACCAATACCAACGATCTCCAAAGCATGATCATCACCTATGTGTACAGAACCTCTTAAGACTGGTTCATATTTATGAAACCATTCTCTCTAAGATTTCATGTACCATGTTGCTTCTGAGTATAATAACTAGATATCAGCGAACTGCTTTCTGCCTCTAACTATCATTGTTTCCTTGTTGTATAGAACTTCACCATCATCTGAGGCACTTTCCATATTCTCTTAAGCATTTGATGACTCAGGGATGTCACTCTTCTTTTTGAACCAAAAATCCTTCTTGACATACTCTTTCTTGCCATAGTTGTAGCACTTGAAATTCTTCTTACTTCTTGATTTCTAACTACTATGATTCTGACTCCCACTAGGGCCACGTTCTGTTGATCTTCCTCTCTTCATCGTTAAAACTTTCACTTGTTGTGAACCTATCTGTTTGTCTTCCTTGTTTTTGTGCCTAGTTTCTTCTTTCAAAATAGCAGCTACAATTTTGTCAATGTCTTCCTTGTTCTATTCTCTTCGTGAGGATGTTGTTCATCAAGTTATTGACGAGTTGATCATACAAGTTAGGTAGATTTTGTAGTAGAAGCTCTGCATGTTCAGATGTCTCTACTGTGTAACCTATTGATGTAAGTTGCGGAAATAGAGTTTTTAAAATGTTGATATGGTTGGTCACCGATGTGGATTCCATCATTCGAAGAGTGTACAATATCCTCTTTAAGAAGATCTTATTATGTAGTGACTTGGCCTCGTACAGTCTTGTTAGAGTATCCCAAATCTCCTTTGCAATCTTCTTTTCTGTCATACTAGATAACACTCCATCGGGTAGTGCTAAGTGTAGATAGGCAATTGCATTACCGTCTATCTAGTTCCATTTCCTATCAGCAGTGATATTTGTGGGTCTTTCTCCAATTGCTGCCAAACAATTTTCTTTCCTCAAACTTTCCTTAATATTCATTTTCCACAACGAGAAATTACTCCCGTTGAACTTCTCAACATCGAACTTTGTTGTAGTCGACATCTCATTCACAACGATCTGCTTCACGCCCCTTAACCAATTGCTCTAATACCACCATAAGGAAAATTACTAGGTCGAAGCTAACACACAAATGAAGTGAAATTGATAATTAATGAAAATATAATTGACACAAATATTTTACCTGGAAAACCCCCAAACAAATTGGGGTAAAAAACCATAGGTAAGTAAAGGAGGATTTCACTATTGTAAAATAAGGATTACAACACATTCTCTCTAGTTATAATGAGATAAAAATTATAATCTCTATTGTAATAGGAGAAATAAATCTCTCACAAAATAGAGAAAATATTACTTATAAAGAAGGAACAAATTTTCCCCTCTAAGTAGTAACTCACAAGATAACTTTCACAAAGACTTTTTCTATCTTTCTTATGGATGCTCTCTAATTCATTTGCTCTTATATTTTAAAAAAATGAAACAAGCTATTTATAGGAAACATCCTTGAAGAACTTGTGGTAGAAAATACTTCATGTTCATCTCCAAATTTAATGAACAAGAAATTAGTGCTCCAATAACAACCTTAATTAAATTTCTTCCATTTTTCCTACTTCATCCATTAGCAAAACATACTATTAAACCAAAAAAGTGGCTTACCACTAAACGAGGTCCTCATTTATCACATCTTGTAACCCATACATTGTTTAATTGCTCATGCCATATCAAATAATTTTCCATCTAATTTAACATTGAAATTAAGGTTGATTGGTAGATTGTAACTTGCTAATGAAGAAAAGGAAGAGAAAAATAAATTTTAAATCTATATGTGTGTTTGTTCTATTTTCTACTATAGGTATAAGATGTTTTATTGGAGTAGAGTCACAAGACTCCATGTTTAATTCACTTATCAAGGATGCTTTAATAACATGATAAAAAATGGTGAAAATGAACTAACATAGGAAGCATGAGAACAAAATTTGATGAAGATGATTGCAAAATAAGCAGGAAGTAGTGGTATTGTATTTTGTTTAGAGTTTTATTCTTGTAGTGCTAATACTTGTGATGACCTATGCACTATACTAGCTAGCATCCATGGTGCATGATTAATAAGAGTAAAAAACCAATCTCTACTAGTTGATAAACTAAGCCAGATATTAGCTAAATCAAGCCAAGCCAAACTAAGCTATGTAAAATCATAATTCGATCTAGAAATGTTCAGGAAACCATATGAATGCAAATTTAAGCACAGTAGAAAAAAATGGATTGAAAACATACCTGTTACCATTGATCAAATTTCACAACTTACATAGGAATTCGAGTGGGTTTTTGGTTTGATGCTCTCACTGGTTTCTCACACTTACTCTCTGTCTTTGATGGTGTACAGTAATGATAATCAATGAGTAGTGAGAGGACCCAATGCCTTTATAAAGGTTCTCCCATCAAGAACCTTGTATGGTTTTGTAATCGACGTACGGTTACAAAATTGAACCGTTACCACCGTTGGTACTTAATGTTGCACCATTAATATTGTAATGTTACGATGTTACATTCTCTCATTTGGTGCAAACGTTAAGATAAATTCTCTTGAGTAAAAAAATACATGAATCATGGTGATAGGTCTTCTAAGAGCAAGTATTATCTTTAATGTATTACAATGTATTTAGTTTCTCAAGTATTATACTTTATATGGTAATGAAACTTAATGAATAAATCTTATATTTATTTTTGGTCCAATAAAATATATATTTTCTCAAATAAATTAAGGTATATATGAATAAGAGAAAATATCACAATATAAGAGTTTCATTAATAAATTGTATATATATACATTTACAAAGTGGAACCAATTCCCATTTTCTCTACATGATCCTTAAATTTTAGTAGTGGCTTACCTATAGTCAAAGGATTAGCAATTATCAACTCAGTGTTAATGTGCTAAATGACCACTTTCTTTTCCTTAACACGTTCTATATGGCCATTCTATGGATCTTAATGCCAATGACATAAGATGCCTCACCCTTATCCTTCATATCAAATTTTTTAAAGAGGAATTGTTTTACCTTGTGTAGCAAACCCTTATCATTGGTTGTAAGCAAAATATCATCCACATATAGTACCAAGTTGCGGTGCGTCGAGGCACTTCTTCGACGGTCCCCATCCACCCGGCCTCATGTCAGTTCAATCTTATCATGAACCTGAATCATTTGCTGAAGCCTTCTCCAAGCACATTGAAAATTCGTCCCAGCATCAGAATTGGGATCTCTCTCGCATGCAACTCTTTCTATCGGGAAAGCCTCGTTTCTCTCTCTTCTGCTCTTCCTGTCCCTTTCAATTGGTCTGTCATCCCAAAAGAACTTCTGACGAAACTACCGATAGTGTCTTTCAGAATCCAACCCGCTAATGTTACTCCCACTAACCTTCTGGTATATACATTGATTCATGACATTTTCTTCAAAACCAAATGAAGTAATGATGTTATGGAATTTCAAATACCATTGACGGGAAGCTTGTTTTAATCCATATATGGATTTATAAAGCTTATAAACCAAATGTTCACCATCACTAAAGAAGAATCCTTCAGGTTGTTTCATATAAACCTTTTCCTCTGTGTTACCATTAAGGAAAGCCATTTTCACATCCATTTAATGAAAATCCAAATCAAAATGGGCAACCAATTTCATGATCACACAAAGTGAATCTTTCTTAGATACATGAGAGAATGTCTCTGTGTAGTCGATTCCTTCCTTTTGAGTGAATCATTTGGCAACGAGTCTTGCCTTATGTCTAGTAGATCTTAATATCACACCACTATATTCCTAGGAAGTATAAGGTTCAACTTTTTGTTCAGAAGATTTAGTTATCTCCTAAACAACATGATCTATAGGAATATTGTCAACAACTTATGGAATTCTAGTGATTGGTTCTTCAGCACTAGCTTGTACTTGAGGGGTGTTGTGAATAACAATCAATCTATCTCCTGAAGTAGAAGGTTGAGACTCTAAGTGATTAGTATCAGAAACTATGTTTCTAATTTGATCGCTTCCACTAATCAAGTCATATTCAAGAAAATTTGCATTTTTTTATTCCACAAACCTAGTGCCGTAAGATGGAAAATAAAATCTGTAACCCTTAGACCGTTTGACATATCCAATGAAATACCCATTAATGGTCCTTAGGTCCAACTTATTCTCTTGTGGATTATAAATCCTCACTTTAGACGGGCATCCCCAAATGCATATATGTCGCAAATTTGGTTTCCAACCTTTGCATAATTCAAATGGTGATTTTGAGACAACCTTTGTTGGAACTCGGTTTAATATATACATAACGTCTTTAAAGCTTTAATCCACAAGGATTTTGGAAGATTGGAGTTGCTAAGCATACTCTGTACCATATCCAATAATGTTTGGTTTCTCCTTTTTGCTACACCATTCTGGTATGGTGAACCAGTCATAGTGTATTAGGAAACTATCCCATGTTCTTGAAGAAACTTAGCAAACGGACCAGGTGCTTGTTCATTCTCAATGTATCTACCATAATATTCACCACCTTTATATGATCTTATGACATTTATTTGCTTTTTGCATTGTTTCTCTACTTCAACCTTAAAGCTCTTAAAGACATCTAATGCTTCGCTCTTATTATGAAGCATGTAAAGATACATATATCGAGAAAAAATCATCAATAAAGGGGATAAAATATTTTTAACCTTGAATGTCCATGTTTGGATAACATATATCCATATGTATGATTTCTAAAATGCTTAAACTCCTATTGGCACCTTTCTTTGACTTATTAGTCTTCTTTCTTTTAATGCAGTCTACACATGTCTCAAAATCAGTAAAATCTAGAGTACTAAGTACCTCATTTTTCACTAATCTTTTAACTCTTTCTATGGAGATATGTCTTAATCTCCTATGCCATAATGTAGAAGAGTCATCGTCAATAATACATCTTTTAGTGTCAGCTTGAACATGCATAGTGTTATGAGTGAAATTATTTCATAAATCAATGTAGTAAAGACCATTAGACAAAATATCATTCCCAACACAATGAGATTTATTAAATAAACTGAAATATGTTTCTAAAAAGTGAAAGGAATAGCCAAAAGGTACAAGTTTTGACATCGAAATCAAGTTTCTGGAGATAGTTGGAACATAAAAGCTCTTTTCTAATTCTAAAATAAAACTACTACTTAAAATCAAACTGTATATCCCTATAGCCTCAAAATGTGAGCCCATATTGTTACCAGATAAGATGTATTGCTCACTTCTAATTGGCTTCCTTAGATTTCGTATACCTTGTAAGGAGTTTGCAATATGAATTGTAGATCTAGAATCAATCCACCAAGTTTTAATATTAACATTAACTATATTATATTCATAACAAACAAACGAGGTTGGATTACCTTTATTCTCAACCCATTTCTGGGATTTGATACATTTCTTCTTCATGTGTCCCTTCTTTTTATAGAAGAAACACTTGGCTTCTTTTTTAATATCAGCCTTAGGTAGAATTATCCTTTTTTCTTTCTATTTGTATTGAGATTTTCATTTCTCATACATTGTAGCCAACATTGCACTTTCACCAAATTCCATAACATGCCTCCTTTCCTCTTGAACACACATGATCATTAGTTCATTGATTGACCATATAGTGCACTAGGAAGGATTCTGATATCTCAACCTCGAGATTCTTAATTTGAGCCGCAATGTCTCTCATTTTCATAATGTGCTCACGTACACCTTTCACACTGGTGAGTCTTAAGGAAGAGAACTTCATAATAAGGGTGCTTGCTAAAGTCTTATCTAAATTGACAAACTAATCATCAATGGCCTTTAGCAAGTCATGAACATTGTTATGCTGATCAACAGAACCACGAATATCAGTAGAGATCTTAGTCTTAATGAACATCACGCTAAGGCTATTAGATCGCTCCTATTGTTCATAAAGTATGATATTCTCTGGAATGCTGGTTTCAATAATTTTAGGTGGTTCATTTTTCCTAATAGCATAGTCAATATCCATCCACCCTAGATGAAGGAGAATTATTTCCTTCCATATTTTATATCCCCTTTCAGATCGAGAATGTCACAACGGATATTAGAGAAATTTATAGGTTGAAAACTACAATTAAAGATTATATGTTTATTAAAATTTGAGACCTAAATTATAGTCATTCTTTACCAATGTAAATCATGAAAACTATGAATCTAGTGACATAAAACTTATCTATGGACTAAAATTCTAAATCAATTATATTCATCTTAACTTTACGATAAAACTATCAAATTATGTTCATTTTCCTAATCCTTGTGAGTAAATTAGAAAATATAATTTCATATTTATCATAATTAATCACACAAAAATATAATAAAAATTCATGTGAGATAAGATTTATTTTATTGCATATGATTAATTACACTTAATATTTACTTTATAAATGTGATTCCAAATAAACCTTATTATAGTTTTAATTAATTAAATATGATGTGGCTACTCCCTAATTAATTTAAATTATATGGATCATTTAAACATTAGTCAAATCCTTAGGCTCAATTATTACATAAACCATAAGCAATATTAATTTAATTCTAAATGTATAAATATTATCTATCTTAAGATTGCATGTATGATAATAAATTATACAAGCAAAAATAAATAATATAAGCACTAATTAAATACATAAAGAGCCATCAACAATTAATTTCATTATGCATAAATTATTTAACCAAATTTTCATATATATAATTAATTATAAAATTTATACATACAAATATCAAAACAAATAATTTAAGCATAATGTATTTAAATAAATTTTAATGTGCCCAAAATTATTTAAATAAATGTCACATGTATAATAAATATTCTACACATGACACACCTAAGTTAAATAATTAATCATATTAAAATTATATTCAATTTTTTTAATAAAATCAAATTCCGAATGTGCATAAAATGAAGCCTTATACACAAAATAACACAAACTATGTTATAGTTCAGTCGCCCAAAGAGTGAGCACTCTGCCGAGACACCCATGTTTGAGCCACTGTAAAACCAATTTTTCTTTTTATAAAATTGAATCCTAAGTACATATAAAAAGAAGCATTATACTTAAAATAACATAAAATGCTTCTAGTCTAATGGAAAGCACCGTTCATTTCTAGCAATGTAATCTGGATTTGATTCCCGCCTAAATTCTTTTTTTTTTGTGATGGTGATCTTCAACCTACAGTCCGGTCAACCCAACTCTGTTACGACCTAAATGGATACCCGATCGTATATCACTATTCTAGAGACAAAAATTGGTGTTCTTTTTATCAAAATTCTCAGAATTTAATTTCCAAGTGATTCATGATCTCAGTTTGAATCAAAAACTTCATTTTAAATAAAAATTTAATTAATACATTCCAATGAATGCAAACGACAAATTGGATTTATTTTATTCATAGTTTTTCATGTTTCAATTTACAGGATCATTATAATATCAACACTAAAATAATTTATAATTTTCATATGTATCAAAAACAAGTAAAATAAAAAACCCAAATTCTTAGTTCCTCGTGAAATAGAGCAAAACATGGGTGTTTTCAAAACGACTTTGATACCAAATATAAAATTATAATTCGATCTAGAAACGTTCAAGAAACCATACGAATGTAAATTTAAACACATCGAAAGAAAAAATGGATTGAAAACATAAATCTTATCATTGATCAAATTTCACCACTTAAACGAGAATTCCAATGGATTTTTTGGTTTGATGTCCTTACTAGTTTCTCACACTTACTCTCTGTCTTTGATGGTGTATATTAATAATAATAATCAATGAGTAGTAAAATGATCTAATACCTTTATAAAAATTCTCCTATAAAGAACCTCGTATGATTTCGTAAGCAACGTACGATCACGAAGCTGAACTGTTACCACCGTTGATGCTTAATGTTGTACCATTAATACCGTAACTTTGCGATGTTACAAGCTAAGCTAAGGTAAAAAAAGAGTCTCGTTACATTTATTAGTGACATATTATAGGTTTAGAAATTAACTTAATAACTTTCTTTATTTTATAATCTTCTTTATAAACGAAATTAAAAGCATACAAATTCTTCTTACATTTTGTTTTCATTGCTAATTATCGATCTATTTATATTAAGCAGAATAATGTTAGGAATTGACTAACCATAAAATCACATAAATTGACACTCATACCTATTATAATATTACACGAGGTTAAATAACTTTAAGAATGAAAAAAATTATTCACTTTTGAAGAAATTTTAAACTCGTGTTATATTATAATTAAATTGTGTGTAAATTTATATTTACTTATTATTCTTTCTGCCGATTAATAATGTTATTTATTTGTAAATCGACAGTTTCGTCGTATCTCTCCTTGATTTCCAGTCAAAACATTGATATTTCCCATTCGGCTCATTGAAAGAGCAAATGACTTTCGAAAATCTTCAAAACCTGCAGCAAACTCCTCTGTAATTTGTTTTGTGTCTTCACCAGTGAGTAGCTGCTGGTCAACTCCTAGAACACCTTTGTGGTCTAATATTCCTTGGTAGTATGATGATGAGAACTTGTAAGCAGAACCTTTAATATAATTGGCGTTAAGATATACCAACGGGTCACTTTGGCCCCTTTTCAATCTAAGTGGGCATTTCTTCCTCATTTGTTTTGCAAGGGATTGCGCCATAGAGGAGTCTGGTTTTCCAGTGCCGTTAAAATTGTAAAGCCGATCCTCTATGTTGCGACAATGTGTTTTTCCTATAGAGTGAGCACCTGAAAAATGAATTAATCCAAAAAACAAAATTTAATTAATTAAGGCAGTACTGGACTAAAATATGCCGAGAATAAACTACTGCGTTCAATTGCATTAGCTAATGCACTGCTGCGACATTCAACGTACCCTTAAAAACAGTGTTTTTAAGAGGAAGATGAAGCATAAAATGTCATGTTTGAGCCTTAAATCGATTTAATTTTTAAGATCTTATTAAATTAATGATTATTTAAATTTATAAGTTGTTTTATTTTCAATCGATATAAAACAAAGATATTTAATAGTCTCTTACACACTATAGATAAAAATAAATATAAATGTCAAGTTGAGATTGTGATAAAGTTCATGATTTAATCACGTAGAGACAAAAAAATAAAGCTTTTATAACATGTTAAAAACTTAGACTTAATTTAATTTAATAAAATGTTAAAATTGTTCAAATTTATAAACTATTTTGTTGTTTTAATTATACTTAGTAGAAAGATAATTAACAAATTTCAAAGTGGTTTTACATGATTAAGCAAACTTGATATATATAATATCAGTTCATTAATAAAAATACAAAACAAAGCAATCTAGTAAAAAATAACTATAAAAACTTAAAAGGAATAAAAAAGATGGGAATTATTAGGAATTAGGAAGTTACGCACCTAGGAGGGTGGTCATGTCCAGCACATCTAAACCTTTAGAGTCGAAGTAAGCAAGAGCTGTTTCCCTTGAAATAGACGCTGAAGGAAGATCCACTTTTGCAGCATCTGAGGACATACCATCTCTCCTTCCCGTGAAAACAGGATAAGATGGTGCTCCTGCCTGTTTATTCAATTTAATACCCATTTCATTCTTTAAATTTCATCTTTTCATTTATGGTTTCATTATCGGTTCCGTACATAAATGACTCAATAGAATAAATAAATTATTTTCGTACAACAATAAAAAAAAATATGTTTATTTATATCGTAAAATAAATAAATATATATTTGTTCTTTTAAAAAGATTAAAATGAAACTACATATATAAATAGATTATAGTATGTAATTAAACTTTTTATTATTACTAGTCAATAAAATAAAAACGTATAATTAATTATAATATAATACAATTAATTTAAATTACATACAAAAATTTAATCTAAAAATGTATATAGTTTAAAATTAGTTATATATATATATATATATATATATATATATATATATATATATATATATTGATGTCTTAAATTTAGGAGATTTTACTTATGTTGATTGCATGATATTATTAACTCAAAAAATCAAAATGTATAAAGTAGAAAGCCCAAAATCAAAGCCGTGAATTAAAAAATAAGATAAATAAAAAATATGTATAATGATTAATCCCAATATAAAATATATAAAACAATAAACAATAACCATAACATTTAATAATTTTTACAAATTTAAATTTATTAATTAAATAAAACTAATTTAACCCTCAAAAGCCAAAACACTTAAACTTGACATTTATCAAAACTATTATATATACATATTCATAACTATACAATATATTTTAAACTAAAACATAAAGAGAGTTGTTTTGTTATCATATTACTTGTTTATAATATATGTCTTAATACCTCAACTTATTATATTGAAAATTAGACAAAAAATATGTGAAAATAATTAAAAACCTCAAAAACATTAAACAAAATATAACTTATGAAAGCAAGTAAAGAAAATATCTTCTTTCTTTTATAATTGTTTGATCTTATTTTTTTATGGGTTTTAATTTTTTAGGTATACTAATTTAAGAGAATTTTAATTTTTTTAATTCTGTAATAATATATAATTATTATTATAAGTCTTTTGATTTTTTTTAATTCTCAAATCATTAACTTTTTCACATAGAATAAATATTTCATGAGTCTTTTATTTTTATCTTTTAATTCTTCTACTAAAAGATAATTATTAATATATATAATTAATTATTTTTACACTATATATAATTTAGAAAATATATTAAAATTTAACACGTATTTAAAAGACTTTTGATTTTCTATTTTAATTTGATAATAACAAAAACTTATTATAATGACAAAGTTTTCTGATTATTTTTCTTTATAAATTTTTATGTGAGAGAATTTTTATATTTTAAATTTTTTCACATCTAATCAATTCATATGAGTTTTTTAGTTTTCTATTTTAATTTCCATACAAAAAGATAATTACTACATATAATAAATTATTTTTATACTAAGTATACTTTTAAAATAAATTAACAAAAATTAAATTATAGTTAAATTATATTATATGAGAAAATACATTGAAGTTTATAATAGATCTCATCATTCAAAATATGATATATCATTTATAAAGTTATAATGTTCATTTTCGTATGAAACTACAAACTTATTTATAATAATTATACAAGATATATCCAATAATATTTTGTAATTTCTTAAGAAAATATAATATCCTCGACATACCATTAATCTCAAATCATGTGAGCTGTATATGTTAGTGTTGTGTTTGTTCAAAGACAAAAATCACATATTTTTTATTACTATGAAAAGAGTAAATTATTATTAGCCAAATTTCTTAATGTTAATAAGGTTAATATCTTTACAGAATTAATAATTAATTTAAACATAAAAATAATTCATATTGGGTTGAGTAGGTAAATAAAAGTTTTCCTTTTTAATAATATTCAGTTAAAATAAAAACTTAATTATAACGCATCATATATATTAGTAGCATTTTACAAAACGAAAGTAGTGAATTATAGAAATGAATGAAACACATATAGTATATACCAAATGAACGGCGTCCCTGGTAGCAAGGTTAAGAATATCAGCACAAGAAACAACTCCAGGGCAGCGCTGTTCAAGAACAGCCTTGATTTTGTCTATCAACACAAATCCTCCAAGTCCTCGATTTTGTATCGCAGTTTTCTCTGATTTTGGACCATCAAGAAGGACTGATCCGTCACAACCCTACAATTTAATTTACACCAACTATGCATGTTACACATAGAACACAAACATCATCACTTCCTTAAAGTACGGATTTTATGAGTAGTGATATATATATATATATATATATATATATATTTTTTTTTGTATTTTTCAAGTAACATGTTACTTATTTATTGAATGTAAAGTTGAAGATTTAAGATGATGAAATAATTATAACATTACTTACTAACAAGAACCAATTAAATTATGTCAGGTATGTTAACGAACGTATTAATTGTGATAATATAACATTTTTGGTCTGGTATTTTATTTGATGTACAGCTTGCCTTCAACGTCAAGGCTCTGTTTAATTCTTTTATTACTTCTACGGGAAAGTAGGATCAGTGTTAATGCTATAGAAAATTGAACTTATTTATTGATTTTTATTCGCACTATACAGCTAAGACATATAAAACTCTGATATGTTAGGTCTTTAAAAAAAAAAAAAAGGCCTCTTGTGTTTTTGAAAGAGCAACGATCGAAATGTAATTAATATATATGTTATGTTTGTTATACTTTATAAATATTCTGATTGTATAATTTTTATATAATCATACGTTTGATAATAAAATCATACAATACAAAAACAGTATATAAAAATTTAGTATGATTACGAGAAATAAGTTTAAGTTATATTAAATATTTAATTTAATCTGTCTGAATTTTCAATTACAAAATTATTAATATTTATTTTTTCTTTTATTTCAAATTAAAAATAATTTTTTTTTATTTTAAAATGTAATAAAAAAAATTAAAAATAAGCTAAATATTTATAATCAATTTTTTACAGTTATATTATACACTTTGTTACCAAATATTATACAGATTAATTATAGTACAATTAAATATAATTTAGTTCAATATAATTATAATTAATATATCATATTTATAGTGTTAGAATGCATAGGGTATATTTGTTTATGCCGGATAAAGTCTATAAAAAGCACTTAATAATTAAGAGAAAATATTGAGTAGTACTTTCAAGACTCATCAAGTACATTTTTTGCTTCCTAAGAAAAAAACACTTTTAATCATATGCCTTAATTTCTCTACATAAATTGCCTTTCATTGCAATCTCTTTTAGTAGAAGGGTACAAACAAAGCTCTATATACCATCACTAAAATTGCATCTTTATTCGAAAATAAATTATATAATTCATAAATATTTATAGATTATCATTATCCGTAATTAATAATCAACATATCTGTCGATTTCGTGCCTCATTTATACAAATAAAATTAGCCTAAATATAATGTTGATCTATCTCGTAAAAACTTAAATGTTTGAAAAGACTGGTCGTGACCAACACACTAACGTACAATTGATCGAAAACAATAACACAATTAGAAAACATGTAGTTGAAATTAGAAGAAACTAAGAAACTATATGTAGCTAGAGAGTTGATGAAAAGTGTACTTACAGTCACAAAGCAATCAGAGTAAAGCAAGCGAAGAAGCTTAGGAGCAATGGTGTTATCCTTTTTCCAAAGAAGCTCAACTTGGTGTTTGATATAACTTTCGGCATCATCACAAGTATGATGAACCTTGTAATAATGCCAAGTCAATTTTTGTGCAGTTGGCAAACCAGTTGCTGCATCTACATAACCTACATACAAGCTCAGTACTACTAGACCAAAAGGTACTGAAAGAAGTCTCACCAATCTACTTTGGCTTCTCATTTTTTAAATTCTTCTCTCACCTTGAAAACTGCACTAAGCTTGTGTCTAGCTTTCTCTAATTGTTTTACAAAACCTCTTGGAGGTCTTAAGGCTATATATAGACTATGTTTTCATGTTTATGCAAGTGGCATGGCCAACATAACTAAGTTGTATGAACATGAAAAAATGATATATTTTATTTTAATATGGGATCAACTGCAAGTAGTTTAATTTGGTCAAATTTTCAATTAGGGTTTAACTTAACTTTTAGATTTTATCCTAGTATTGTGGCAACTGTATGACGTAAGAGTGGGGGTATTACTAGGCTGTATTCACATTCTAATAATACGCAATATGTGGTGTGTGAGTGTTTACATTTAAATAAATAGTATATACATACATATTTATACGGATGTGTGTTATGCGGTTGCGGGTCTAAGATTAAAGGTAAGAAGATGCATTAAAAATAATAAAAACAATGTCTCTCGGTTGTTGCTTGCTCTTCGTTAAATAAATCTCATTTAAATGTAAATATATTAAATTTTTTAGATTTATATATAATGAGTTTTTGATGATACAAGACTAAAATTTAAAATCGAGTGAGTCATAGTTCCATTTAATGGATAAATTTATCTAAAATTCTATAGATATTACACTTTAATTTTTATTTTTGTGATCAAGAAATGAGATGAGACCAATATAATTACTAATCTCTATGCATATAAATTCCCGGTGTTATGATGAGCATCTAATGCTCGTCAAAAAGTGAGGTCCAAGGGCAAGAAATGTTCTCAAGATAATAAAAAAATATGAAAAAAATAACATATTTACATCCTATATATAAATGAAATATAAAACATATTCTTAAAAAAATAAAATAGAAATATATAAGAGAATAATTTAAACCATAAAATTGTACCAAACAATTCTAAAATTTGTAAATGATATTTTTACCCTTGAGGTGCATACTGTTGATAATAAGGTGAGTACTGGTGCTCATTATAACTTTCCTATACATTAACTAATGAACTAATTCATGCTGAATCTTCGTTGAAGAGGAACATGCATGCATGTGAGTTGTTTAATTTAAATTTAGTCTTACTATGAAAAATTTAATTTGGGATCCAATAACTTTTTTTCTAAATGAAATGTGAAAATCAAAGTTTAGTACACTCATGATCTCTGATTAAAAGTTTGATAATATATATAGCCGATTTTAGTGACCAACAATTAATGCTCTGGATCGTTTTGATCTATTGGAGTGGGGAATTTCTCATAATAATAATAATAACAATAATAATCAAAGATAATTTTGTTATATTGTAGTATTACATTATTTATTCTTTTTAATTTAAGAAAGAAAGAAAGAAAAAATAATTGATCTTCTAACTAATTAAGAATCTCTTAAGTGCTGCTCTCTTGCCAAAATTAACGTAATTGATTGGATTTATTTACCTCTTGACTTCAGCCAATCCGAGAATATTGGCATATGATCCTTAATTTACTTATTTTTAAATTTATTTGTTAAATTAATTAAGATAGATATTTTCTTATCTAAGTGTTAAAATATTATTTGTATATTAATAATTTAAAATCATCACATATATTGGATATAAAATTGATAGTTACATTTAAAGACAAATACAAATAAATAGAGAGAAAAAATAAACAAAAAATCATAATCCGATGTATCATGTAATTGACTATATTATACTTAGTCTTGGTTTTAAGGCTTTTAGCTCTCATTGAGTACAAAAACCCTAATACCAACAACTAACGTTTAATTTTGTCTAATTGAGATATTCAACTCAAAATTCTCGTCAACTTGATGCTAACTTATAGGTGTCAAAAGCAGATTTACACTTTTGACACGATCAGATTTATTAATTAAAAGTATGACAAAAATATTGATTAAATAAAACACATATGCATGCTTCCCTAATATAATTCTCTCAATATTGTTTAGTTGACTATAATATTTTTTGGTTTTTCTAATATTTATCAAAAAAATAGTTTTTTGATAATTGTTTTATTTCTCCCTTCTATTTTTACATGAACAAGTTATATGCATGCTTCCCTAACATATTTTTTAAAAAAAATTTATGCGACTCTTTACCTAAAGGTGGTATATTTGTGTTATCCTATTAAATAAATAAAAGTCTAAAGAACACTTTTATTAAAAAAATAGCATAGTACTTTTTTTCCTAATAATTAATCGGAATTATTTAAGTGATAAATAGATATAACAAATTAACTTAATTATAGAATAATTTAAATTAATGATGTAGATTATATCATATTTTAAAATTTTATTTTAATAAATAATTATTAAATTCAATCACAAAATCAAATCAAATAAAAAGATATATTATTTGTTAAATTGACTCAAATCATTGACTTAAAATAATCATTTATATCGGTAAGAGTTGCCATAATTAATACTATGAAATTGTAGTGAAACTTGTTTAGTACTTTTGGCATCGAAGTTGGTCATAAGTCATAACACGCTTATTTAATCACCATCTGTTACTGTATAGTGTTATTGAAGCATAATAAAAGTGTTTATGCCCTAAAGTCTGCCGATTAAAAAGGTAAAAAGATAGAGAGAAAAATATCTGCAAATTGAAATTATTTATTAAAAATATTGTAGGTATGAAAAGCGTGTCCCTCTGTTTAACATCCCACTTGTGATTTCCTAAATCATATAATGGAAGTAAGAATTGTTTCTAGTTTGGGAAGTGTTTGATATTAAATATATAACGGACATGCGATTTAATAAGTATAGGTATCCCGTTATGGTATATCAAAGATATAGGATTGATTTAATAAAAGGTTTCGGTCTAACAAGTTTGATAGAGCGTACAACTCAGTCGACAAAAGTACCTCTTTATCAAACAGCGAGATCTTGGATGTCAAGACCTAGTGAAATTATGATATCCCGACGTGATCAGGGTCCTCCCTCTCCGTGAACGACCTGCATATAACAACCTCTCTTTATTTGTGTGTAACACTTGTAGCGATTTGTTTTCTTTTTAAAAAAGTTTGTGTGCAATTTTACTACATATGTAACCATGTATACAAGTCACTTATGCTTACCTTGCCACATGTGTAGGATATCATACATATATATACCCCTTAAACGAGGAGAATACATGAGCTATTCATTTGTCCATATTTCCACTTCTCTCTAAAAATCACTAGAATCCAAAACTAGAAAATTCTCTCCAAACAATTGGCACCGTTTGTGGGAATTCAAATCTTTCTAGTCCATAATTGGTATTTGAGATCTTCATTTTTATTCCAAGGAGAATTATCTCGTTTTAGGGACATTTACTTGCACACAAAAAATGGACATGAATGGGTAGCGAGCTGGAATGATGGATTTGACACTGAGGACAGGTCAACCTATAGGTCGCTATAGTAGGACCACGATGAACTGTGGCTAATGCAGACTAGGAGTGAACTGATGACAGAGTGTTGGTCCAAAGCACCCAACCATGAGCTAAATTAACAAGCGATGGTCGTTCCTTGTTGGTTGTTCTTATATCCATGTGAGAGCTAGTAGGTTGGTATGATTTTGAGCCAAAGAAGGACTGGACTTGGAATGAACTAATGAACGGGTTGGATAAAAAGAGTTATAGATCAACTGCAAACACTACAATGAATGGACATGAACTATCACCAATTGAACCTACCTCAATTGATCCTAACTAAAACTAGACAAACAGCTCGTGGGCCGATTAGGAAATGTGCAGAGTGGGAAATGACATAAAATGGAAGTTACGCTAGTACATATCGAGTAAGATTGAGAATAGGCTATATAAACGCTACTGTGTGATCTCATTTCCATCATGAACAACCACAGAACAATGCGATATGAGTGACTTGAACAAATTGGGCCTAGTTCAGCCTAAATGAAAAGCTCGACCCGATTTATGGAAAGTAGCTTTGTTATCTTTTCTAGTATAACCTTCAGACTTTTTCAATAACAACGGCCACAAGTAGCCCTAAAGAGACTGAAGAAAGGAGTAGGATATAGAGCTGTAACGATAATTTGATCTCTCGAGTATGTACGACATGCAAAAGACAACCTATTTTTCCTTTTTTATAGGTTTTGATTAATAAATGCAGTTCGGGGTAGGAGCTTCTCGAATATATATGGCATGAACTGATTGTGTATCTAGTTTTAAAATAAACATCATACAAATCCACAGATCAGCACGCTAAGCAAACAATCTAGTAAGATACGAGTGAGGTTGTGACCTAAACCAGTGGAATGGTGTTCCTAACTCGTTTCGTGTAGGTTGGTTCCTCGCGGGTTGTTTCCTCTGTTTCACTTCAACATTGTTTCCCATAAGATAAACTGGGTTGTCAAATTGGGCCAAGCCTAACCCAAATGAATGAATTGCATTGGTATGTTCTATCAGTTTGCTTTGTCACAGAGATCCAAAAAACAATAGGAGTTTAGTCTGATTGGATTATCGATATGTTTGGACGAACGGATACTCTTCGCTCGAGGTAATTACAAACATGCCGTGGGATGATGTAGTGGGAGACGAAGTAAGGATTGGGTGCAAATTAGTTGGACGAGTTGTCTCGTTCAGGTCATTATTGTCAGACGAGGCAGTGGTAGCATAATGCAGATCGAGCAAACCACGAGCTGGAACTGGATTATAGGTTGTGAACTTTTGAACGAACTGGAAATAGACTGTGCAAATCTGTGCACAATGAACGACATGTAGAAATAGGCTGGTGAGATGAGTCTGTTGGGCGCAAAATTTCTTGAACGAACTGGGCCTAGCTCAGCCCAATTCATGGAAAATAGTGGGGTTATTTTTTTTCTCTGAATAAACAGATTATGACCCAAAGCAGCAGTGTGGTGTTTCTCGCTGGTGTCAAACTGTGGCCAATTTCGTTCCCAACTTTTTTCGTGTAGTTACTGGTTACTCGTGGGTTGTTTCCTCTGTTAATACTTCAGTAGCTCTATCGACGACCTCTACTTCTTCTTTTTTCGATCTCCAATTAGTTTTGGTGCAATAAAGACGAGTTGTGCTAGACACCTGCCATAGTTTCTCTTGCCATTTCTTCCTAGAAGAATTGATCGATTTCTGTAAATGATGATCGAGATACCTGTTGCGAACTAATGTGTGGATTTTCTTCCAATCTATCAATGCGTTATGAACGACTTAGAGAAACTGGCTGGTGAGATGGGTTTATGGTTTGTGTGAACTCTCTTGCACGAACTGAGCCTAACTTGACCTGAATGAAAAGCTCGGCCCAATTCATGGAAAACAACGTCGTTACTTTTTCTCTAGTACGAGCCTTCAAACTCTTTCGCAGGTCATACCTAGAAGGATTAAGTAAGCTCGGGTAGTTATTATAAGACCAAGATGAGTTGTGGTTGAGGCAGGTCGCTATGGTAAGACAGACAAGTCGAATGATGTAGATCGAGTAAACCACGAATTGAAACTTTCACTAGTGAGCATACAGGGAATTGCGAACCAAATTTTGGTCACTCAATGGGCTGAAAAAGATGACAAAGGCAAGTTGCGTACTATTGGTGCAGATTAAGATTGTGAGTAGAGGGTTGTCAAAATATTGGGTGACTGGTGTTTAAACAAACAAAAAATCAAAAGAGGATGGTTTGTTATGATATCTAGTGGGCTGGTATGATTCTGGCAACTAACGGACCGATCTGGTCATTCCTTGGTACGAACTTGTGAACGAACTAGAGAGAAACTTATTGGATAGACACGATCTAAAGAAAAATAGATTTGGTTGCACACTTCCAAGTCGTACCCTCTTTTGGGTGGAGTTATTCTTGAACTTTTGGTTTATACTTTTCGAGCTTTGTCGTCAAAGCTGATGGGCTAGAGCTATCACCCCCACTCAGATTCTTCTGGTGGAGAACGAATTGCACTGGTATAAGCTTATCGGGCTGGTTTAATTTTGAGCCACTTTGCTAATGTACTCGCTTGTCATCAAGATTAGTACCCAGCTCATTCCAAGCTCGTTTTCCCATTTTCTGTTCCAATAGCAACTTCTGCTCTAAAAGCTGGAACTCCTGATATCATTAGCTTCAGTAGCTTAAGCTTAGCACTACCTACCACCTAAATTGGAAATGAGATTATAACTCTGGGATAGACATGAGCAAGGCTGGGGTTTTTTGTAAATGATCTAGATTCTCACCATTGATTCATAACTTGTGTATGATAGTCCCTCATGGTTTCATGATTGTCAAGTTGTGGATGTTCTTAACGCGTCATCCACTGAAAATAGTGGCACCATTCAACTACTTTACATACATCTCAATAAACATCTACTATGGTACTAGCTAGTGGCTTTTAGTCACTACACTGCACATTTGTTATAGAAAATGGTATTGTGGTCAGTGAAATATCACTGCATAACATACAGAATTGTCCAAATATATCACCAATGCAGAATTTGGCGGGAGCAGAAATATTACCAAATGGATATTCTAGTGACCTGGTGTGGTCTTTTGCCCTACAATATATTAAGCTTGCATACATGTAGCGAGATTCTTGGCTTCATTTATCTAAAAGAAAATATTATGGAGCATGGAACTTCTGGACAAAGGGCGGCGATGGTGCATTGGGAACAAACAATGTTTTGATATATGTCGATCACTGGATACCAAAAATGGGAGATTTCCATAAGTAGTGATTATTGGCTTACATACTTTCTCAACATGGCCAATAAATTAGATGACAACCTGGTGGAATAAAATATGGACAGCTCAGAGTAGGCATTGTTTTGATAGGAGGAGTGACATTTCTATTATGAGAAATATCCTAATATTGTTGCTCTATGGGCAGCCAGTCAATGTATTGGACACCCTACAAACTGCTTGGTGGAAATTATATGTTGTGGTTACAGCAAAATTTCTAGAAAATAAATAAGGTATTGGTTGTACATTGCGAGGTGAACATGGAATAGCTTTTCTCCCAACGGCTGTTTGAATTGATTAAGATGGAAGCACATACTATTTTCAGCTTTATCAAAGCAACCACCATTTGTATCTTATTTCTACTATTCTTACAAGACCCTTGATGGTGGCTATGCCATTATAATTTTGAGGATTGGGTGTCAAGCAAATTAAGGGAAGTTTATACACACCACGCGAGGTGAGTTTATATGATATATGAACTGATCATTACATGCCCTTCTTTATTTGATGTAGAGATTGACCTTGGCGAATGAGTTAGATTTTGGTGTGCTACAGGATATTTGTAATCCATGCATCTCGAAAAGAAATTATAAGAGGATCAATACTTGCTAAAATATGACAATATTTTTGGTCTTTAAAAAATATTTAACAAGATCCATTAACAAGTCGTATTATTTATCCCATTATGATAAGAAACATTGTTGAGGAAATTATTATAAAGTGGGACTATATACACCACATACGGTGTATACCACCAATTCATTTTCTAAATATTGATGAAGTTATTATGAAGTTCGCACCGTGTTTTCTTTAGATGCATAAGGTCGATACATGAACTCCCATGTTTCGAGTATTTAACTATGAGTTTGTCAAAGTATTGACTATTTCTTCATACAAGAAAAAATTGGAGCAGATGTGGGGTAGGTTTTTCACCCTCGCATGTTGCATATCTCACAAAATATTAAAGTGATCAATTCCTCAAAGTTTGGAGCGTATGTGGTTAGGGTTTTCACCCTCACATGTCGCATATCTCACAAATTTTATGCCTCGTGATTGGAGGAGGAGTCCCCTAACCCCCCCACTCGGGATGCATGATACGTCTTATGCCCCGTGATTGGAGAAGGAGTCCCCTAACCCCCCTCACTCGGGATGCGGGATACGTCCACTCCACTCGAGATGCAAAATATGCTCGCAATCAAAATTTGTGCATCTTATTTCATGCCCCCAAGTGGGAACAAGTCATTTGACCTTCTCACTTGAGATGCAAGACACCTTATGCCTCGTGATTGGAGGAGGAGTCCTCTGACCCCCCCCCCCACTCGGGATGCGGGATACGTCTTATGCCTTGTGATTAGAGGAGGAGTCCCCTAACCCCCCCATTCAAGATGCAAAATATGCTCACAATCAGACTTTGGGCATCTTATTTCATGCCCCCAAGTGAGGATATGTCTTATTGCCTTGTGATTGGAGGTGGAGTCCCCTGATCCCCCTACTCGAGATGCGGGTTATGTTTTATGCCTCATGATTGGAGGTGGAGTCCCCTAACCCCCCACTTGAGACGCCAGATGTGTTTTAACATGGTAAAAATGGAGGTATTATTAAATGATCCACTCATAATCCAAAAATACGTGTTAAGAAAGAGACTTAAGTTCCAGGGAAAACTACTCCTCTTATGGAAGCGCATGTGAGGGGTTGGATATTTCACCCTCGCATGTCACATATAACTGTGGGTCAATATTTCACCATGGCATGTTGTATCTGAATGTAGGCCATTAATCTCTTCTAACAAGTTCCACCACTTCCTTCGAAAGGGGCCTTAGTTCACCTCACTACTTTGGTATTAAAAGCAATATAGACATAGAAATTCACATATTTTTCATTGAGGTAGAGCATTTAGGTCCCTGGTTCTTTGGGGTAATTAGGGTATATGAGCCATCTGTTTGTTATAAAGCGATGTTTTATTCCTAGTTTTAAAATATCATATCATAGTGTAGTACGGTGCAATAAAAACCCCGCTTCTCAGGATACGTGACAAATAAAGGCTTAGATATATGGCATCCAATAGCAAGGCCATCCACCTTCTTTGTTTGTAAGGATTACTTAATTGTTCCTCTGTAACAATGGAGTGGCATAGTAACATTCGCCTAGCGACCTGAGAGTCGAGACCTGAAGACCAAGATCTTCATGTCAAAGTAAACGACCTGGGTCACTTATGTATACAAGACCTAATCAAGTAACTCTTATATAATGGCTTGATTAGGCAACGCCTATATGATAATAAGGTAGTACTTAAATTATTACCTAATTTTAGTGTTAATAATGAAACCCGAGGAGAGCCTGAAGGGTTTACCCCTTCAAATTCGGATTAATAATAAAAACACTCTTAACAACTTGATAACCTCACAAATAGAAGTTAATATAAAATTTGGTATTATATAAGTATTAGGAGCGCTACCTAATGACCTATATCACATCGTCATAGGATAAACCACCTTTTTTCTCTTTTGAGACATGTTAAATAAAATTAAGAGGAAAAAATTACTTAATGTAAATATTGGTAGTTTGAATCTCAACCTAAAAATAGAGAATGAACTTGTTCTCCCTTTGACATCGTTAAACAAATGAACTAAAAAATAGACTAAGTATTTTTCTAACGGACAGACAGAGCAAAATAATAAGAAAACACTTAACGAGTCAAAAAAATTTGAAAATAAATTTAAGTTAAAACGTATGGTAAAAGTAAATTTATTCACTATTTATAAAGTGAGCGGGAAGCTGAAAGGTTTAATTAAAAAATAAAATTAATTAAAGGAATATTATTTGTAGTTAAATAACCTCGCGATTGAAAATTGTATTGTCTGAGTGGTTGTTATTTACTTAGATACGTTGAATCGATTAATGTGGGTTATTTAAATTAAAATAGACATCCATATATTATTCCCTTGACTTCTCAAAATCAAGAGAATATGGGAGTTAATGTTTGGTATTAAATATGTAACGGACACGCAACCTAATAAGTACAGGTACCCCACTAGGGTATATCAAAGATATAAAGCTAGCTTAATAAAAGGTCTGGGCCCAACAAGCTTGGTAGAGCGTACAACCCAGTCGACAAAAGTACCTCATTATCAAACGGCAAGGTCTTGGATGTCAAGACCTGGTGAAACTATGATATACCGACATGATCAGGGTCCTCCCTCTCCGTAAACGACCTACATATAACAACCTCTCTTTATTTGTGTGTAACACTTGTAGTGATCTACTTTCTGTTTAAACTAGTTTGTGTGCAATTTTACTATATATGTAACCATGTATACAGGTCGCTTATGCGTACCTTGCCACGTGCATAGGATATCATACATATATATACCCCTTAAATGAGAAGAATACAGGATCTATTCATTTGTCCATATTTCCACTTCTCTTTAAAAATCACTAGAATCCCTAACCAAAAAATTCTCTCCAAACACGGAGGAATCGATTAGATTGTTAAATTGGTATAAATGAAATGATGACCATCTAGTTAAAACTTACAAATTTATTTTAGATGGTTTCAAATTTAGTATAATATCATAGCATAAGATTTTGTAGAAAATAAATTTGATTTAATTTAAATAATATTCTATTTAAGATGTACTTAATAGATGTTGTAAAGGTCTAATTTAAAATTCCATTAAATATTGTAATCCAATGAGTCAAAGTTTTAATTAGAAATTTACTTGTTTTAGAAAAAATATCTAAATATTTGTGAAAGACATAGTTGTAGAAAAATCGAGATAATAAATATTTTAATGAATAATTATAATGGTTCAATTATGGCTATTATATTAAAGGTGTGTTAGCACAATTCTAATTATTGGTTAAAATGAGCCTTTAGTATATATAGGGATGATCTTGCACATATTTTGTTTCAAGTCAACATTTGATATTCAATCAAAAAATATCTTCTCTTTTAAAAATTCCCAAAACCTTCTATAGCCTTCATCTCTCTTAACAAGAAAAACATAATTCTACAAAAATAATCCCAATTTAAGTTTGAAAGCACCACCACATGGAAATATAAATTTTGTGTACATAATGTTTGAGATATTATAGAGAAAGGCTATAGTAAGATATAAAATGAAGTTACACTATCTTGAACTCAAAAGAATAGTTTAAAAGACTCAAGGAAGATAAACAAGAAAAATCTCTATATCATATATCAAGCTTTAGATAATGATGATTTTAAGGATATTTCAAGTGTAATGTTTGTGAAGAAAGTATGTGGGAAGCTTCAAACCTCATGTAAAGGAGTTGAGAAAGTGAAGAAGGTGTGTCTCTAAACACTAGGAAGTGAGTTTGAATTCGTTTATGATTACTTCTCTAGAGTTTTGGTTTTTTCTAATCAAATAAAAAAATAGTGAGAAATTAGACGATATGAGGATCATAAAGAAGATACTCTACTTATTAGACTAACAATTTGAGCACATTGTGGTGATGATTTAGGAAACAAAAGATTTAAACTAAAGGAGATGACTATCAACTGAATATTTAGTCATTTCAAACATATGAAAAAAAAACATGAAAAGATGCATAGGATTGCCAAATAACTCCTGATGATGCAACTTAAAAAAAAGAAAGACTGTGATGAAAACAAACATGCTCAATAAAGAGGTCAAAGCCTAAGACAAGGTTGGAATTACAATAGAAATAATTTTAACACTTATGCGAAAGTGGAAAGCTTAACACAAGATTATGAAAGAGGAAATTTGAACTCTAGGTATGAGAAATACCAAGGTCAATGTTATAATTTTCAGAAATTCGAACATTATGTATCAGAATGTAAAGCTCCCAACAACAAGTTTATGGAGAAGACCAATTATGCAAAAGTAAAAGCTAAGGAAAAGGAATATTAGTATTAGTATGCAAAAATAATGATAGAGACCAAGAGAATACTTGGTATCTTGACACTAGTTCAAGCAACCATATATATGGAAAAAGAAGCATGTTCATAGAGCTTAACAAATATATGCGTCACAATCTCTTTTTTCGAGATGATTCTAAAATTTTGATGGAAGGATAAGGTAACATCCTTATTTAAGCAAATAAAGATGGTAGCCACCAATTAATTTCAAATGTCTACTATGTGCATAATATGAAAAGTAATATTTTTAGTTTGGGTTAACTCCTAAAAAACGTATGATATTCATATGAAACATTGTAGTTTTTTCTAAGAGATGAGAAAGGAGATTTATTTCCAAGGTAAATATGATAAAGGATAGAATGTTTTCCTTGAATATTTAAAAGATGTTACCAAGTTTCTAAATGCTTGTTACAAAGACACATCATGACTATGACATGTTCAATTTGGGCATCTCAATCTTGGAGAACTAGAGTTATTTTCCAAGAAGGAAATGGCAAGAGGCTTACCATACATCAACATTTGGACTAACTTTGTAAAGGATGTTTGTTAGAAGATCAGTTTAGAAAAGGCTTTTCGATGGAGTCAAACTCAAGAGCTCAAAAGCCTATAAAACTCATTCATATTGATATGTGAAGTAAATATATCAACATAAAATGTGTGTATGGAACAAAAAATAATTTTAAAGGAAATATTGAAGGATACAAAGCAAGGTTAATTTTAAAAGGATATAGACAAACAGTTATCACCAACTATTATGAGATGCTTGCTTTAGTTGCTTGTTTGTAAACCACAAGATCAATAATTTATTTAATGGCCCAAAATAGGTGGAAGATCCATTAGTTGGATGTGAATTCTACCTTCTTGGATAGAGTTATGGGGAAGAAATCTACATTGAAGAACTGATACAACTATATGGTGAAAGGATAAGAAGATAAAGTCTTTAATTGAATAAGGCTCTTATTAAAACAAGCATCAAGGGCATGGAATAGTAGAATCAATAAGTTTTTGCAAGAGAACGACTTCACTAAATGTCCACATAATCGTGCACTTTATTTTAAGATCTAAGAAAGAGATGCCTTGATTATCTACTTGAATATGGATGACTTAACATTCATAAGGAATAATCCAAATATGTTTGAAGAGTTCAAGAAAGAAATGAAAAGGAAGTTCGAGATGACATACATTGGACTTATAGTTTGTTATCTTGGTGAAAAGTTACCATGCTATATATATAAAAATAAAAAAATAAAAAAAATTCTCACAAAAATTTATCATTTCTTTAAATCAAATTTAAGTAAATAGTTAAGTCTTTGGTACTGTTAGATTAATTTTTGAAAACATATCATGAAATATTGTGTAATTATTTTTGATAATTAGTTAGTTTTTGTCATAACTAGTATTTCTTGATAAAATGTGGAAATTAGATTAAACCCAAAATCGGTATTTATGAATTTTGTTTTAGTGGAGACTACCCTTGTAAGATATAATTTGAGCCTAATTTCTTTTATTCAGAGTGAAATATATATTTTTTCTACTCCAAACACATTTCTTATTTATTCAAAAAGTTTAGATGATCTCTATAGGTATTAGCATTGAATGTATGAATTTTTTTTTTTTTACTATTCATGAACGGTAAAAAATTTTACTTCAAATTTCAAATTTCTAAATTATTTTACAATTAAAAAAAAATTATTTTTATTTTATTTTATTTTTTTATTTTTTTTATTTTTTTATTTACATTTAGTTCAATGTTTGTGGGTATCATTACTGAAAACCCTCACGAGACTCAAACTCGTCCACTAGGGCAACCTAGGGGTTTAACGGCTTGTTGCATAGGCTAAATGCAACCGTTTCAATCCACGAAAGTGATTTAGGATAGTTTAATTTTTAGCTTTTATCGCTTCTCTTGCTAAGAGACTAGCAAGAAGCTGGTTGGGGGTTGTGATGAGTGCTCAAAAAGCACTAAAATAACCATGATTTTATGTACCTTAATTGATTAAAAATACATATATTTATATGTTTTATCATATATTTATATAAATCTGTCTTTTTCGGAATCACGGGTATTTTTATTGTTTTTCAGGTATTTTGGCTTAAAAACGCAATGTAAAGACTCAAAGAGGAATATTTGAAGCAATACATCACAAATAAGTGAAAAAAGGTCAACAAACATGGAAAAATCGGACGAAATGGGTCGAAAAGGTCAAAAATGTCAAAAAGACGGAAATTGCGCGCCGCAGCCCAGCCGTGCGCGCAGCCCAGCGCCCCAGCGCCCAGCCGCACGCGCCCCAGCGCCCCATTCCGCGCGCGCCCGCGCGCGCTGGCACTGTTCACGCGCGCAGCGCCCCAGCAGCCCCCCTCCGGGCGCCAAAAACTTGATGAACGAAAACCGGCATCGCTTATTCCCGCAAATACTTTGGTTTTAATATTTATAAAACTCTCGCAAGTGCACGAATCATTTCGAAGAAAATGATAAGTATACTCCCAAGGTCGATCTAAGGAAGGAATGTATGTGATTTTTAATTTATTATTCAAACTTTTAAAAACGAAATTAAATCCTAAACATCCTGTCACGATAGTTTGGTTTTTGTGTTCCTAATCTAATAACATAAAATAAACATATATACAGATTAATTAAATATAGTCTAATAACATAAAAATAAACATAGATACAAATTCAATAAATAATTATCTAAAAATAAACATATATACGGATTCAATAAATATTCATGCAAATTTTTATCATTTATATTAGCGGAGTATTTATGGATATAATAACTAAATTAATTATGCTTGCTCATATTAACTAGGTTATTAAAGATATAAATTGATATTTTATTGATTCTCTCTTTTTTATATAAATACCACCTTTGGTGGGGTTAGATATTCTTTGTTAACTAAACAAATCAATTAACACCTATGGGTGGGGTTGATAACTAATATGCTTAATTAAATTAATTCCTTTTTCTAAGAGATTGAAAATGAACCATTTAAATGCCACCTTTGGTGGGGTTAGACAATTTAAACATTATTCAAGGTGTCCAAATTAAACTTAAGAATTTAATTATCCGAGTACTAACTTTCAAGTTTTAAAACCACTATTGAAAACATGTTGTCAATACATTTTCACATAATAATTCTTATAAAAACTTTTGAAATAGAGTTTCACTCTAACTACCGGGCGATTGTACCAACAAATAAAAGAGCACTACTCTAAATTAGACCGGATAACTAAACCTTAAAATCTAATTTTCGGGTTTAAGTTTGTAATGAAAAATAATATATTTCTCTCTAACATTCTTAATATAAAATCTTGAATAAAAACAAAATCAATTCATTTTAAAGATTTTTACCTATTTAATATTTCGCAAGCATAACAACGTCGTTATTACATCATTTTTTACTAAACAGCTAGCATAGTTAAATTTAACCACAGACAAGTTGAATATAACATGTAAGAATAAAGCATAAAAATAACTGTAAAGAAAATAAAATCCTTACAGAACTTCGACGCTATTCCCGTTGCTAGAAAACCTCCGAGCGGAATTTGCACTTCCATATATTGAATCAAAAATCTAAATTATTACAAAAACATTACAAGTTCCTCTCAAAAAGAGAAGAACACTAAACCTAAGAGAATTGAACTAAAAACTAAGAGAAAAACTAAGAAAAGCTTAGAAACTTAGAAAGAAACTAAGAGAAACTAAAAACTAAGAAATGAGAGAAAGAAAGAAGAGAGAAGTGAGTTTTGAAGGTGTGTTTTGAAGTGAAGGGAAGGGGGGTATTTATAGGTGAGGATGGAGAGAAAAAAATGAGTAAAAAAATGTTAAAAAAATATTAAAAAATGTAAAAACGCGTATTGGAATTGCTGATGTCATCAATGACGTCAGCATGACGTCACAGGGGCGGCTGCACGTGAAAAATGGGGCGAAAACGCGTTGGGCGCGCGGAGGGGGGCTGCTGGGGCGCTGCGCGCAGCTCGGCGCGCGTGAACAGTGCCAGCGCGCGCGGGGCGCGCGCGGAATGGGGCGCTGGGGCGCGCGCGGCTGGGCGCTGGGGCGCTGGGCTGCGCGCACGGCTGGGCTGCGGCGCGCAATTTCCGTCTTTTTGACATTTTTGACCTTTTCGACCCATTTCGTCCGATTTTTCCATATTTGTTGACCTTTTTTCACTTATTTGTTGATATATTTGTGATGTATTGCTTCAAATATTCCTCTTTGAGTCTTTACATTGCGTTTTTAAGCCAAAATACCTGAAAAACAATAAAAATACCCGTGATTCCGAAAAAGACAAATTTATATAAATATATGATAAAACATATAAATATATGTATTTTTAATCAATTAAGGTACATAAAATCATGGTTATTTTAGTGCTTTTTGAGCACTCATCACTTGGCATCCAAGTTAAGCAACAAGAAGTTGAAATTTTTAGTGGCTCAATTGAACGAGCAATGAGTCAATTGATTGAGATTGTAAATCACTACTACAAAATGTAGCATTTAAGTCGATATGTAAAGTTGATTTTTTAGAAAAAATCAACTTATAATGAATTTAAAGTCGGTTCGGTATAGAACCGATGCTACAAATTACGTGGATAGCATCGGTTGACACGTAGAAATGACACTACACACGTGGATATTTCCTTTTCTCTTCTTTTTTTTTCCCCAAACAGAAACTATTCCAAGGGCTGCATAATTCTCAAAAAACCAAAACCTCTTCCACTCTTTCTCATTTTCCGGCTACTTACGACCACCAATTTCAGTGCCTGTTAAGGAGTTTTCTTCCTCTCTAACTTATCTTTTAGATCCCCTACTTTTTTTAGCAAAATACTTAAAAACTTTATACCTACTTCTCACTTACAAAACACCATTTTTTCTTCATTTCCTTCATTTTGTCACTTCATTTACTCTTATAAGTATTTCTATTAATCGTACGCACTTATTATTCATTTTTTTTATATTATGTGTATAAATTTTTGTATTATATATATAGGTTTTTTATTATAAAATCAGGAGAAGAATATGATAATCTTGAATAACATAAGACAACACCATTATAATTTTTCTACTATTAATTAATATTTAATTTTTTAATTATTTGTATTATTTAAACTATTTGTTAAACAGATTTTGGTTTTTTTGTTATTATGCAGTGATCGAATACATGTTTTAATTTGAGTATAATAGAAAATAAGTAAATTTTGTAAAAAAAAATTAAAAAATTTAAAGTCGGTTCACGCGTTGAACCGAGTTTAAATTTTAAGTCTTTCAATTTAAAGTTAGTTCAGCAAACCGACTTTAAGTGAGTTGGAACTGAATATGTGTTTTGGTAAATGACCTATAAG
This sequence comes from Hippophae tibetana, assembly GCA_037013495.1. NCBI lineage: Eukaryota > Viridiplantae > Streptophyta > Magnoliopsida > Rosales > Elaeagnaceae > Hippophae > Hippophae tibetana. The sequence goes on from CM072802.1 coordinate 49,799,741, forward strand.
GCATTTATAAACATTACATTGTGCCCCATAATCATTATGTGGGAGCATTAGAGTGAGTATAATATCACATTGTAATCATTGGAGGTAGGGATGAAAACTTAGTGTTCTTGAGAAACTCTTAAAGCCATCTATTATTAGCATTAGAATCTCGATTGGAGAAGTGTGAGACTTAAAAAAAATCTTAGGCCTAAATGAGATTGAGTAATGCTTGTATGATGAAAAGAGTAGATGATTGTATTACTATTAAGTAACACAAGTTGTAATTCTATTTGAATTATAATATATTACTGCCTAGGTGATTGGTATATACATATAAGCTCCATGGTGTTGGACACAAACTACTTTAAAATTTTCATATTTATTTATTGTTTTCTTTCTCGTTAATTTCTTACTTGATTAATTGGTGTTACAATTCATAAATTGTTGATATTGTTGTTTGTTTGGACTAGTTTCCATTTGATTCTCTATTTTCTCATTGTTTGATTGAGTAATAACTAGTTCACAGGATAACTATGTTGTGGTATCATAGCACAAAGTTTTGGGTTGGATGGTTTGTTGTGGAATTCTTTTGGTTGGAGTTTTCTTAAGGTTCTCAAAAATTGGTTTAAGAATAATCTTGAAATATTGAATTATGAGAAAGTTGAGATAGAGAAATGTAATGGTTTCAATAACTCACACATAAGGAAGGCAAAGATGGACAGCGTCTTGATTTAATAAAAGGTGTTTTAAGCCTTAGATAGTAATCTAGAGTTTTTGGAGGGATTTATTGATTATTAAAAGAATAAATTGGAAACGACTGCTTATATCTCAATTTGTTTACACTTGTATGATGATATAATTTGTGAGGTGTAAGGTGAGGTAACCACAAAAGGTCTATAGAAGATGTTGGATAAGATCTATAATCAAAAGTCCTTGTCTAAAAATTTTCATTTGAAAAAAAAATTGTTCAATTTCCAAATGGATATACCAATGGGCTTAGAGTCAAATATTTTGTGTTTAAGAGGATTGTTAGAGACTTGATCGATATTGTAGGAGTTATTAGTGATGGGGATCTTGCACACCTATTGTTGTACTATCTATTGGATTCATATCGGGAAGTGATGACGAAACTCAACTATAAAAGATATAGAATCTCTTTGGAACAAGTGATCTCTCACTTGAGAACACATGGGGAGGGGGTGGAGTTGAAGACAAAAGATCATATGTGGAAATTCTAATGGTAATGCATTATTTACCTATGGTCGAGGATGTGATAAAAGCAAAGAGTTGAATGATAAAGTTTGTTCTCCATCTAAGTCACAAGGAGCAAATAGATGAATGTAAGGTGTTTTCATTGTGAAAAACATAGTCACACTAAAAGAGATTGCCTAAAAAATGTAGGAAACAAGATGGAAGTATTAAGTAGTGGAAGAACTTTAGTTGTGGATGAAGAGACAAGTTATGAGTTTGTCAAGGTATTTGCAATATCATCATATGATAAAGTGATATTTTATACATATTGATTTAATACCTTTATATTTACACTTATTTTAGTATTATTATATGCTATGACTATCTATTTTTATAATTATTGAGAAAAATATAAAATTTATAGATACTTTAGAATGTTTTGAGATTTTGTTGGAATTGTTTTAGAAACTTTTGAATTTTTTGGGATCATGTGGATTAATTCAGAATGCCTATGGCCTAGATATGGGTCGCAATCGTGTTAATTCTCAACTACAGTCGTGCCTTGGGGTCCACTATTCGCTAACTCTTAACTAACTATTGTAGATACTTTAACACTCCTAAATCTCCAAACTAACTCTAATTTGTGCTTCTTGTCAATAAACTTGTGACTTAACAACATGTAATTTACTTAGGCATATAAAATGTTTGATGTTTGAGTAAGATTGTGTGAATGATGAGTTAATAAAAAAATAAAAAGAAAAAAACCTCTAATTGGTGCTTCTTTCTAAACCATAAAACAAAATGAATAGAAAAACCCAAGATCACACACGTATGCATTTCATAGACACTTGTAGTTTCCTAATACTACATAACAAGAGTAGTAATACCAAATACCAACAACAAAAAACTAACACCTCCCTTAGCAATATCCAATTCCACAACCATATATATATATATATATATCCTTCATATCCAATGCAACTCTTTTGCTAGACAAGGTAGAATTAAAGGAAGAATGGAGCTTCTAGTTGGAGTAAATCATTGTGGACATACTAGTGGATCCACGATAGTGGGTGAGGGATTTCTAAGAATGATATGGGACTAGAAAATGTGGGAAGGTGATTACTGATCATGTGATTGATGACTCAATGAAAATAGAGTCATTTGAGTATCTTTTTACTTAATATTTACTTGTTTTATTTAATAAATAATATTTTTATAACTAAAAAAATTAAAATATAAACTTTTTAGTGAAAAGGGATGAAAATATAATTTTTGGATTTTTTATGAATTTTTAACACATGACTAATCAGAAATCGCCACTTGGCATGCCATGCAAGCAGAGGAGCTGACTGGGCAAGCCACACGGACGCCATGCAAGCACAAAGAGAAAATCATGCCACACCATGTGTGAGGAGAACGAAACACGTGCCACGTGTCAGCACGATGTTCAATCCAAGTTTGGAAATTGATCAACGTGCATGACACGTGTCACCATGCCATTGCTTTCCACGTTCCACCCGTGCACCACGCCATCCGTTCCCACGAATCACATCTTGCCATGTGTTGCTAACTCGGCGAGTGTTGCCTCTGATAGGTCTTCACTACCACGAGTCGCTCCCTGATTCACCCTATGAATTTTTGATGCCACGTGTCACACTATGATTGGCTGAAATTGTCAATTTTGATTGTAGCCCTTGATCTGAAGTTGATCGAACGATTCAGATCACACTTGAGCATTATTTAAGCCCCTAATCACTCCATAATCCGTAATTAGGCTCAATTAGCATAATTTTGGTCAGTTTTTAGAGCTAACAAGAGAGAAAAATAAAGAAAAACTCAAGAGGAAATTAATTCTACAATTCAAGATATTGATTGTATTTCCTTTTCTACTCTTTTCTTTATCAATTTTATGTCTTTCTTTATGAAAAAATATGAGCTTTATGAACACAATTATATGTAATTAATTTATTAATCTAAGGATCTTATAAACCCAATTTTCACCATATGATGTTCTAATATTTTTCTCAATTATAATATTAATTTAATTATATTATTTAATCTGATTTTTATGCTATTAATTGTTTGGCCAACAATTTATCTATAGAGACAATTAAATAGATTTGAGAGAATTATTTAATTGTTTGTCTTGATTAAATAACATGTATAGTTTCTAGGCAGAGATGTATGATTCTTATGTATGTGATCCATAATTGATGAACTTAATAAGTAGTATGTAATTTAATTGGCATGAGAGTGTGATTAAATTAATTATTATATGGTATGTAATTTACTTGAGAGAGGAATATATGCTAGGTTAGATTCAATTGATCATGTAATTAATTGATATTATATTGGGGGGATTTTAGCGATTCACATATTTAGAAAATTGAGGGACTATTATTCCTAGATATTTTCTCATATATCTTTTTAGTCACAAAATCTGATTTAATTAATTATTGCTATTTACTTTTAGTTATTTTAATTTTGCTTCCTTAAGATATAAAAACACCAAAAAATTGATTTTTATTATTTTTACTTTTAAAAATTAGTTTATAATAAAATAATCTCTGTGAGAATGATCTTTACTTATCATTATATTACTTGTTACAATACGTATACTTGCGTATTCATTGCACACACAATTTGTGTGGCGATTAGTAATTTTCATCTTTTTCTTCCAACCATTAAGTAAATTCATTAATTACCCTTCCTATTTTTCATTTCATAATTGATAAATATATAAAAGTATTGTTGGTCATTCTCACACGATCTTAAGCTTTTGAGAGAGTTGATTTATCAACAACTTCTAACATTGTATCAGAATTAAAGTTCCTGTGTTCAAGGTCCAATAAACCCCTGATTGTTGAATATCACCTATATGCACATAGAGTAATACTTATGGGGAATTGATGAATTTATATATCGGTAATTCTCTCACTAGTTTAAATTTTTAAGGGAGTTGATTTTCCAACAATTTCTAACAATAATGACATAAGCTTTTATATCCAATTTAACTTTACTTTTGACAAAAATATTCAATTGACCAAAAATTTAAAGATTAAAGCACTATATTAATTGAAAAAAATATAAAGTGGTAAATTAAAATTAAATTGAAACGTTAAGTAAAAAAATAATGCTTTACATCCCTACACTATTTCAATACAAAATTAATTGGGTGGCTAAGTTATTCCTATATAATATTCCAATGCTTGTTTAATTGGACCCTAATATTATTCTGAAATTCCATTAGGACAATTACATTGTTCAACACTTTGATTTCTTTTATTCCACTTTTATTATATTTGCTAGCTATTTTTGTATTATAATATGCAGATTTTATTCATCTTGTTTTTGGGTATTTCATAAAATAATTTTCCAAAACATATTGTAATTTACGAATTGTAAAATTCTGTCATTAACAGATTTCTATATTTTTTTTAAATAAATTTATTATTATTTATTAAAAAAAATTATATTTGTAAAGATAGTATATGAATTATTACATTTTGTATTTGTAAAATAAGTTAATGTAATAATTTAGAAAATATGGGGATTTCCTCATTTGAAGAGTAGCTTAAATTCATGAATTTGTTGTTGAAATTAAATTATTATGAAAGCTATACACAAAATTCTAGATACAAACATCGTATAAAAAAATACCAAAAATTCTAAGGTCTACATCATGCGAGATTATTAAGAATTTATAGATTCAAGTAAAATACATGAATTTATTGAAAATGATTAGTTATTGTTTTGAAAATATTACAACAATTGATCATGAAAGGATAAACACGAACGAGGGGGTGGTTTGTAATTTTCCTCAATCAAAACGTATTAGTTTCTCAATGTGATAATTGCCTCTTTTCCAAAGGAGAAGAGAAATTATTTTATGATTTGATGAAATAGAGACCATAACTAAAATGGTCTTTATATATTGCTTAATTAGGGTTCCATAATCCTCTAATTAAGACAAAAAAAAATCAATATCTACTCAATCAACTCATATTAATTTGAGAAATCTAGAGACTTAATAAAATTTGAACACTTAATTTTAATCCATTATATTAAATAGCTAATATAATTACGAAAAGAAAATATATCTTGCTTAATTTAGTATAAAAATGTGATTTCTTAACAATCTCCCACTTGGACAACATATTATTTGGAAATCAATTATATCACAATAATTTCTTAGGCATGCATTTATATGTTATTTATCCTTAGAATTCTCCTTAAACAATCTAGTCCATCTCGTATATTAGTAGCAAAACCACCATGACTTTTATCACAATATATTCATGACCAAACCACAATAATCAACATACTAATACACTTAATAACACAGATCAAATATGGATGAGTAGCATGAAAATTATAAGCAATGTGATCTTGAACATGCTAACTTCCAAATGGTCCTTCTTCACTCTTTAGTGAGATCGATCCAAAGTCCTTAATGCAATGTAAACATTGCACATAGAAAACATAAGTAAGGTTAGAAATAGAATCATAAAACATCAACTTTATTCTATAGAAACTAAATAATCCAATGTCTAAAGTAAATACATAGAAAATGATTCCCACTAAACCAAGGTATTATCATAAATAACACCCATATGAGCATCGTGCTCATGAAAGACCTTAGGTGTTAAGCCTTTGGTTAATGGGTTTGCTAGCACATAATATATTCCTATATGGTCTATGCAAAATCAACCTATTATGAACTTTCTCTTTAACAACTAGAAACTTGATGTTGATAAAATTTGAATTCGTTGAGCTTTTATTATTTTTGGAGTAAAACAAGGCTGAGTTATTGCCATAATAAATCTTCAATGATCTATAAATGCCATTTATCACACATAGTCTAGTGATAAAGTTTTATAGCTAGATCTTGTGGTTGGATGCCTTATAACAAGCAATGAACTCCACAACCATGGTTGATGAAGTTATAAGAGTCTTTTTAGTATACTTCCATGAGATAAATCCTCTAGCTAACATAAAGATATAGCCTAATGTGGAGCACCTACTATCTTGGCATCCCATAAAATTCAAGTCAGAGAACCCAATGGCTTCTAAATTGTTTGATCTCTGATTAGTGAGTATGTAGTTTTTTGTTCTCATCAAATATTACATCACATGTTTGGCTGCCATCCAGTGCTACATACCTGGATCACTTAAATATATGCCAAAAAGTCCCATTGTAAACGCTATGTCGGGAAGAGTATAAACTGAGCATACATCAGACTCCCTACTGCTAAAGCATATGGAATCTTCTGCATTTCTTTCCTTTCAATATCATTGTTGGGTCATTATTTGAGACTAAACTTGTCTTCTTTAACCACGGATGTATGTCCTACTTCACTATCTTTCGTACCAAATCTACTAGAACCTTATCGATATGGATTTCTTGTGACCACCCACGGATACATCAAAAATAGTCTCTTAGTATTTGAATGCCTAATACAAAAGAGGAATCACCAAGATCTTTCATCTCAAATCTATTCAATAAAAATTTATTAGTTTCTTGCAATAAGCCTATATCACTACTAGTCAGTATTTACTTCCATTGAATATGATATACACAATCATCAATGATATTTCTCTAAAAACCATATGAAGTGATGACTTGATGGAACTTATGATATCATTGACGGGAAGCCTGATTGAGACCATAAATGGATTTCTTCAACTTACAAACCAAAGACTTTGGATCTTTTAACGACTAGATGTGCTTTATATTTCTTGACATTATCCTTTGAATAATCCCACTTGGTTTTAAATATATATTTATAACTAATAGGTGTCGCAACTTCGGATAACTCGATGAGATCCCAAATGTCATTTTCTTTCATAGACTTTATCTCATCCTTCATGGCATCAATTCACTTCTCCTTTCTATAGTAGATCTCCTTAAATGCACTTCTTGAGGTTGTTGAGTTTGTCTTATAGGTGGTGCTTAAGGAAGAGTCTCATTGTTGTCTTGGTCAAGAACAATGTCAAGAATAGGGACTTGAACATTATTATCTAGTGTTGGAATTGTGTCTTGAGCAATGATATATATAGAGACTTGATCATCATCAATAATAGATTATTCTTTAAAGACAACATTCTTTATATTTTCTTCCACCTAAATTCAACGTCCTCAATAAATATTGCATTTCCCATTTAAAAGAAAGATCTTGTTGTGGAATTGTAAAACTTGTAACCACAAGAGCATTCAGTGTAAATAATGAAATAGTAGCTAATGACGCTTGAGTCCAATTTTCTTTCATATGGCCTATAAGGTCATGTTTTAGTTGGACAACCCCAAATGTGTAAGTGCCTAAGACTCGAATTCTTGCTTGTCTAAAGCTCATAGAGAAATTTGGCAACTAATTTGCTTAGTAGCCTCTTAAGGATGTACACCACGGTCTTCAAAGCTGCTCCCTAAAGTGACTCTAGTAAGGATGAATGATTAATCATCTTTATTACCATATCTTTCGGTTTCATCATTGTGCAACACCGTTCATGCTAGGTTTTCCTTACATAGTGTATTACAGAACAATTCCATACTCATTGAGGAAAATTCCAAAGGGTCTTCAATGTTGTTAATAAAATATCTCCTCAATAAGATGCTGGAAGATTAGCTTGAGCCATCATCGATCTAACCATATACAATAGTGTATGATTCTTTCTTTTTGCTACACCATTTTGTTATAGAATATAAGGCATCGTCAATTGTCTCATGATTCCTTTTTCTTCACAAAGCTTTTTGAATAGCTTAGATAGATACTCATGACCTTGGTTAGTTCTTAAAGCTTATAATTCTTTTTTCCAATTTATTCTTAGTTTCTGTAAGATAGCATCTAAAGTAATCTAATGTTTCATATTTATAAGCAATCAAGTAGATGTGACCAAAACATATAAAATCATCTATAAATGTGATGAAATAGAAAGCACTATGCCTTGCCTTCATATTCATTAAACTATATATATTAGAATGGGTAATTTGTAATGGTTCAGATGCCTTCTGGCTTTCCTGTATGGATATCTTGTTGTTTTTCCCATAAGGTAAGATTTGCATGTGGATAAGGTCAAATCCTAAGGTCGTAGAACACTTAGATTAATTTTTTTACCAATCCATAATTCATATGGGGTGGAAAGAACTGATTTTGAAGGCTCTCAATTAAGAATGTAAGCAGTTGTTAATAAAATATCTCCCCAATGAAGATTTTCTTGAGCCATCATCGACCTAACCATATACAATAGTGTATGATTCCTCATTTTCGCTACACCATTTTGTTGCGGAATATAAGGAATCATCAATTGTCTCATGATTCCTTTTTCTTCACAAAGCTTTTTGAATAGCTTAGACAGATACTCACAACCTTGGTTAGTTCTTTAAGCTTTAATGCTCTTGTCTAATTGATTCTTAACTTCTGTAAGATATCATCTAAAGTAATCTAATGTCTCACACTTATGAGCAATCAAGTAAATGTGACCAAAACATGTAAAATCATCTATAAATGTGATGAAATAGGAATAACTATGCCTTGCCTTCATATTCATTGGGCCATATATATTAAAATGGGTAAGTTGTAATGGTTTAGATTCCCTTTTGGCTTTCTCATATGGTTTTCTTGTTACTTTTCCAATAAGGCAAGATTTGCATGTGGATAAGGTGACCTTAGCAAGTAAGTTTAAAAGGATTTCCGTAGCTAATCTAGCAATTCTTTCTTGTCCTATATGACCTAGTCTAGTATGCTATGTCATAGAATCAACATCACAATGTGAAGTAAAACAAATAGAATCATTGACATTATTATGGCTAGAGTAGTCAATATTAAATACAATCAAACCATTAGAAATATAACCATAACTATAATAAGTACCTTCCAAATAAATATTAACATCATTTTCATCAAGCTTAAATACAAATCCTAAACTTAATATGCTATTAACAAGTAGATTTCTTTGAACTCTAAGAGCATACAAGACATCATGGAGATATAGACTCCATCCACTACTCATGTCCAATTTACTAAGCACTTCTACACTAGATTCATTCCCTATATAAATTTTTCTACTGCCATTAGGAACTTGACACTACTCTACGTATCTATCCCTTTTCCTCACTATATGGTCAGTTACTCTTGAGTCTACAACTCAAAAATGAGGAGAATGAGAAACTAATGCTTAACTAGATTAAAACATTCAAAGCAAGAAAATAAGTTAAGATAAACCTCAATTGGCACAATGCATTCACAAGCAAAGTGTTCTAACTTGCCACAGTTAAAATATGTCAGCTTTAATTTGTCTTTCTTTTTTCCATTTTTCTTGCCTCTTTTCTGCTTAGCCTTATCTCCTTTTAGAGCATATTGACTACAACCTTCTCCTCTTTTCCATGACGCATCTCTAACTCTCTTATGTTTGGACCCAAATGTCTTGATTGAGCCAAATCATCAACCAAAGTAGAGCTATCAATATGGCTAACCTCTAAGTGATCTTTTTCAAGCTTTAAGTGACGTGAAATGTTATTGAAAGTTTTTACACTTTCATAGTATGTCATGTTTTGTTTCATTCGTTCCCAAGTGGGTGAAAAAGAGCAAATTATAACTTGCATTTATTATTCATCAATAAGGTGATGGCTAGTGTAGCATGATCATGGATCATTCATGACATGATTCTTAAATGTTACTGAATTTTATGATTATGTTTCTTTTTATAAGAAATCAAACTTCATAGTCAAACCCCATAATTGAGTCAATGAAGTGACACCAAACCTTTGTTTGATGGCCAAACACATCTCATAAATAGTTTCACAATGCTCAAATTTGCCAAAAAGATCATTTTGCATGCTACTCGGTATATTAAAGTGTGAACTACGATCATTATCAACCTATGTCTTATATGTATCAACATCATAACAGTGTTGAGCGATGTTGCCTTCCTTAAATCTCATCATGATGTGGTCAAGTATTTCAACACTTTGTTCATTGAGAAGATATTGGATCTTACATTATCAAATATTATAATTATCATCTTCCAATTTCTTAGTGCTTACCAAATCTTCCATAATGTTTTTGGAAACCATATCTATACATAAAATATTTATATTAACACCACACATATATATAATTTTGCAGCATAACTTTAAATAATTACTAAAAATAAATTATGTCACAAATTAAAAATTTGCTAGGAGCATAATCATCTCTTGTACCAAATGATCATTTTTATTAATTATTTAATTTATAAGCAAAAAAAGTTGATATATTCATAAAATAATTGCACAAATAAACGTATTTTGTAAATATTTTCGGTAGAACATTAGCATGAATAATAAATAAATAATCATGAAATATGTGTATTAAAAACATACATTTCATCAAAATATTCAAAATCATTTTTGTTAATATTTAAATATATATTAATATATTTATTATTATTTAGAATGATATTCACAATAAAAATAATCTTTGTTATAATAATAATAATAACAACTAATCTTTCTTATATTAAAAAAATGACATCGGGATGGCTTTTGATATAACTATCCCCGAATCGAATTATGAAATCTGTATTTAAAACCGTCCAAAAAAAATTACAATTCGGTGATGGTTTTTTTCCAAGGGTAACGATTCAGAATGGTTATTAAAAAATACATAAAAAAATCATTTTTTAAACATATTAATTTAATAAATATATAAATTGAATAAATAAATATAATTAATTTCGAGTATTAATATGTAAGATTATTAGTATAGATGTACCTTTTTTTATGTTCGATTAATACTAAAAATCATATTCATCTCTAAAAAATATCAGATAAAAATCAAACTGACGATACATATAATCCAACCCATAATTTTTTTATTTATTTGTATCTCTAATCATAATAATAATAAATAAAATATTATTTTTAGAGACAAATTTAATATAATAATAAATTCAATTTTCTACATATCAAATTTTTTTATTAATATTTGAATAGAATGAATTCATGGCTGACTACACTTAGCGAGATATAATCTTTTTTTTAATATTAATTAGAGAAATCTCATCATAAATCTGATTCTCTTTTCTTATGTCATTTTTGGAAAACAAATCCAACTATCAGATTTTTTCCTTTACTTCGACACAGAATCTAATATATAATATTATAAGAAAGAGAAAAAGAAATTAATTTGTGACATCAAATTTCCCTTTCCGTTTCGGGTTGTTCTTTAAACAAGTCCCCTTTTTTCCATGTGCAGAGTAAAGACGTCAAAAATTGGATTAAAAAAATCATTTTACTGTTTATCTTCTTGGATGATATAGTATATTCTCCATATCAGCATAGTATCAGTAATTTTAAAAAATCATAAACATTTCATTGGTTAATCAAAAAATTATAAATAATATATAGTTAGAAAGCTTATAAAATATAAATTTTAATGGTATAACGAACACCCCATTTAATTTAAAAGTTACGTTTTCAAAGAAAAATTTCTTCATAATTCATGCATTCAAATATATACAAGTAGGAAAATACTTGTAATGACTCTGATATCAATGAAAAGAAATTCACAATACAAGAACAACAATTATATTTCACATGTATAACAATGGGATGAAGTGTGTTTACTTAAGGAAAATGGTGGTTTGGGATTTCAAAATATTCGAGGATTCTAATTAATGCAGCAATAATCTCTAAACTTGGTGGAACATTGCAACAAATGAAAAAAAAAGTTTAAATTTAACAATTGAACATTGTTTCCTGAAGTGTGAAGCTGTGTTGGCAGTCTACGAAGCTTGGCAAAATGGATTTAGATTAAAGCAATTGAACATGATCAGTTTTGAAGAATACAAAAAAAAATCATTGTTGACCCTCCAGCAAAGATGTTAGGGGATAAATTGTCAAAAAACTAGTTCACATTAGCAATATGGCACTTAAATTTTCAAGATCAAGTAAAGGAACAAATTGGTGTAATCTATAAAATATTGTATTTCTCTGATAATTATCATGTATATTTTTTTATTATTTCTGTTCTCTTTTCTATACAAGAGGTTAACTATATGTATACAATGGAAACGAAAAATTAAACAATAACCCTTATAGCTGCACATCCATGTTTTATGGCTTCACTAATATTATTGTCTACTCCATGTTTTACTCCACTAAGTATTGATGTCTGACACTGTTGCAGCATGCACCACAACACACACCAACACTTCCCCTCAAGTTGGTGCATATATGTCTCTTATGCCCAACTTGTCAAGTGAGTTGTAGAAGTTCCTTGCAGACACAGATTTTGTGAGTATATCAACCAATTGATCTTCTGATTTAACAAATGGAAGCTTAATAATCTTTTCTTCAAGATTCTATTTGATGGAGTTCTGATCCACTTCAACGTGCTTCGTGCGATCATGTTGAACTGGATTGTGAGAGATGGCAATGGCTGCTTTGTTATCACAAAATAAGTTTATTTCAGAGTTAGGAGCAACACCAATTTCAGTTAGAAGTTTTTTCAACCAAAGGAGCTCACATATTCCCTTGACCATTCCTCGAAATTCAGCTTCAGCACTAGATAAGGCAACTACCTTTTGCTTCTTGCTCCTCCATGTAACAAGATTGCCCCCCACAAAAGTAAAGTACCCAACAGTAGATTTCCTATCCTTCATATTCCCTGCTCAGTCTGAATCTGTATATCCGAGGACTTCCAATTGACCATTCTTTGAAAACATAAGTCCTTTCCCAGGGGATGATTTTAAATAACGAAGTATTTGCATGACCGCATCCATATGGTCTTCACTTGGGCAGTGCATGAACTGACTCACGACACTCACAACATAAGCAATATCAGGTCGAGTATGAGATAAATATATGAGTTTACCTACTAACCGTTGATATCTCTGTTTATCTACTGGTACTTGGTCCACATATTCTCCGAGTTTATGATTTTGAACCATTGGAATATCGATAGGTTTACAATCTAGTAGTCCTGCCTCTGCCAGTAGGTCTAGAGTATATTTCCTTTGGGAAAGACATATGCCTTGTTTTGATCTTGTTACCTCAATACCTAAGAAGTATTTGAGCCCTCCCAAATTTTTCATTTCAAACTCATTTGACAGTTGTTCTTGAAGCTTAGAGATTTCTTCTTTATCATCCCCTGTAATGATCATGTCGTCTACATAGACTATAAGGGTTGTTATCTTCCCTAATCGATGTTTTAGGAAAAGAGTATGATCAGAGTTGCTTTGTTGGAACCCATATTTCTTCATTACTGAACTCAACCTACCAAACCATGCTCGGGGTGATTGTTTTAGTCCACACAATGCTCGTTGTAATCTACATGCAGTTTCTTTTCCTGATGTAACAGTATATCCTGGTGGGATATCCATGTAAATCTCTTCTTCAAGATCACCATTAAGGAAGGCATTTTTTACGTCAAGTTGGTGCAATGGCCAATCTAAATTTGTCGCAAGAGATAACAAGACTCTAACGGTTTTTAGTTTAGCCACAGGTGAGAAGGTTTCTTGATAATCTATCCCGTGTTTCTGTGTATATCCTTTTGCTACAAGCCTCGCCTTGTATCGATCAATTAACCCATCTACTTTATACTTAATGGAGAAAATCCACTTGCATCCTACCATCTTCCTCCCTTGAGGTAACTCGCTTAACACCCATGTGTTATTCTTCTGTAATGCCTCAAATTCCTCTTTTATAGCTTGAGCCCATTTTGGATCAGATAAGGCTTTTTCAATGCTACTTGGAATTTGACACGAGGAGAGTGTTTGTGCAAATGCCCTCATAGGTTCTGATAACCTTTGAGTAGATACATAATTTGCTATTGGATACTTGGATTGTCGTTCTTCTCTTTCTGGGAGTATCGATTTGGGGGTTTGCCTCGATTGTGTCTGAAAGGTAAAACATAACCAACAGATGTATCTATAGCATTAGTTTGTAAAGGTGTGATAGGATAGCTTACCTTAGGAGTATTCTCAGCAGGAGGATCACTGGGTACTAGAGAGTGGAGGGGTACATCAACCACTTCATCTTCTGGAGATTCAATTACTACTTCAGCTTTAGTTCTTGGAAGTTCATGCTCGGGTCTAGATACTGGCTCCTCCATATTATTGGCACGATCCGAGTATGTTGGACTAGTGTCTAATATTTCAACATCAAGCCAATTTCATTCTTCATCATAACTCTCCTCCTGAAGAGTGTAATTGGATACCGGTGATGGGAAAAAACATTCTGATTCGAGGAAAGTGACATCCATGGTAATATAGGTTCTTTTAGTAATTGGATCATAGCATCGGTAACCCTTTTTTTGTACGCCATACCCCAAGAATACACATCGGACAGCACATGGATCCAACTTAGTTCGTTGATTTTTATGGAGGTGGACAAAAGCAACACATCCAAAAATTCAGGGCGAAAGCATCAAAATAGTAGGCAAGGGAAGATGATCAGATAGCACCTTTAATGGAGTCTGAAATTGTAAGGTTTTGTGGGCATACGATTCAGTAGATACACAGTTGTAGTAACAGCATCACTCCAGTATTTATTAAGCATATGTGCACCGATTAGTAAGGCCCGAGTTGTTTCCAAAATATGCTGATTCTTCCTCTCTGCAGTCCCATTCTGTTGTGGGGTTTGTGAACACGAGGTTTCATGGAGAATACCATGGTTGTCCAAGTATGTCCGAAATTTTTGATTAACATACTCCCCTCCATTATCAGACCTAAGTATCTTAATTTTTTCCGAAAATTGTGTCTGAACCATGGTGTGAAACAGGTGAAATGTAGAAAATACTTCATTTTTATGTTTGAGAAGGTAAATCCATATCATTCGTGTACAATCATCAACAAAAATTACAAACCAACGATGACCCGATGACGTAATGACCAGGAAAGGTCCCAAAACATCAGAATGTACCAAAGCAAAAGGAGTCATACTTTTACTCATGCTCATAGGATAAGACGCCCTATGACTTTTTGCTAGGATACAAGTATCACATTTGAAATCTGAATGTGTGATATTTGAAAATAAACTTGGGAGTAGGTGCTTTAAATACCCGAATGATGGATGCCCAAATCTACGATGACATAGCCAAATCTGTCGTTCCTTGTTACCAACAGTGTTTTGCATGTGATTGGCTCTTCCTGAACTGAGGTCATCCACATAATATAGCCCTCCTCTTCTAGTACCACGGCCAATGATCTCCTTGGTGAGAATATCATG
Source organism: Hippophae tibetana (assembly GCA_037013495.1). Taxonomy (NCBI): domain Eukaryota; kingdom Viridiplantae; phylum Streptophyta; class Magnoliopsida; order Rosales; family Elaeagnaceae; genus Hippophae; species Hippophae tibetana. The sequence continues at coordinate 49,815,120 of CM072802.1, forward strand.
TAGAAGGCAAAAATTAGAATACATCAATACTACACAGTTAAGATCTGAAGTGACCTGACTTACAGACATTAGTCGGTTTGAAAGAGAGGGTACAAGTAAAGTATTAGATAATGATAATGAAGGAGATAAGGTCATTGTTCCAGCTCATGTAACTAGATAAGTGACTCCATTGGCATTGGCAACACGGCTCCGTCTTGGCTGGCTTGTTTTGGAGAGATCTTTTGGGTCAAATGTCATGTGATCTGTAGTTCCAGAGTCCAGAATCCAATCCTCATTATCACTACGAGTAGAGATGTCAAATGATTTACTTGAAATACCTGGATCCTGGGAAGATTCAGCCTGATGAGTAAGGGATAGTGAGGCATTATTGGTAGCCATATCGGCTCACCCAGTGGTGTCCCATTTCTTCCATGCTTGAAGATCATTCCACCATTCTAGATACCCGTGGAGTTTGAAACAGTTTTCACGGGTGTGTTTAGATTTTCCGCAATGGCCACATTTCATGTCAAGAGATGGTGGATTTCCCGTGGATTTCTTGCTACCCAAAGAGGTTCCTATTTTTGGTGGCATCAGATTATGGTGTCCCTTGACCCCTTTAAAAGCCATAACTGCTCCGGGTGTCGTATCTAAACCCATGATCATCACGGTCTTCCGAGCTTCTTCCCCACGTATGAATCCATAGGCTTGTTCCACCGTAGGAAATGGTTTGATTTTAAGCACATCACTTCGAGTTTTGTCGAGTCTATCATCAAGTCCATCAAGGAAGGTATACATTCGATCTTCCTGTATGATGGAGTTGTATTTTTGTATGTTATTCGCACACTCCATTTGATTAGGACGACATAAATCAATTTCTCGCCACAACCCTTGAAGGTCATTGTAGTATTTTTCAATGGATCCACCTGCTTGCTTCATACGAGTAACTCGACGGCGAAGATCATACACTTGAGACGTGTCTGTCCCATCATAGTAGGTGGTAGCAGCAGAATCTCAAACTTGTTTCGCAGTTGGGAATCGAATAAAATTTGCAATCAAGGAGGGGTCCATCGAATTGATCAACCATCCTTTAACAATGGCATTTTCAGTGCACCATCTCCTGAATGAGGGGTCGGTTTCAGCAAGTTGAGGAAATTCCCCATTAATATATCCCAATTTGTCTTTGCTAGAGATATACATCTCCACCACCTGGGACCACAAGGCATAGTTGGATCCTCCTAACTTGATACTAATGGGGGCAGTAGACGCTTCAGTTAGCGGAGGTTGTGAGACGGTCTGAGCTCTAGTTAGAACTTCCGTCATTTTCGTCGCCAAATCTTCCAATATGAAATTAGTGGTTAAATCTCTAGATTCCGCCATGAAATCTAATTTTTTTTTTCCTTCCGTACACTATATATAGAAAAAATTCGTAACCCTAAAAAACAATTTTACAAATGAACACAACTTCTTCTGCACGTTCCTAACCCTAACAAAAAAATTCCAAATTCGCGCAGCTTCTTCTGCGTTCCTCAACGCAACTTCTTCTGCATGGCTTCATAGTAACTCTTTCTTCACGCAACCTCTGTGCAGTTCCTTCTCGTTCCAAGCTTAGAAGAACAGTATGGTTACCCACAACTGCAGATAGACCTACGGCTCCAACCAGCCACACGAACAGAGACAAAACCCAAAATATATGTTGTTGTGTTTCAAGTTTCACGAAGGCAGAAAACCAGTGCGGTTGCCCACGGCTACGTAGAGAGACTGCGAACAATCTGTGACTCCAACCGCAGATACAAAACAGATACACTGAATGCGATCTATGCGCCGTTTATCGTTATGTTCTGTTTCTTTTCCAGAAAAGAAACTGATGGTGGAACCGGTCATACTATGAGGCAACCGGCGTTGGACCCAACCAATTAGACCGGTACGATTTCAATGAGTAAGTCAAAACGACCACCTAGATCGAACCAGTGTCGAGAAATCAGAAATGGCCACCCCAGAAATCATATTCAGAGGGCAAGTGTAAACCAAAAATCAGAAATCAACAAAAAAACAGAAATTAGTAGCCACAATCAGCAGCCACACCAGAATCAGAATCATAAATCAGCAAAAACAGAAATCAACAGCCACACCAGAATCAGAATAAAAAAACCAGAAATCAGTAGGTAATTCCATTATTCAGCAATAACTTGCTCTAATACCATGTCAAATATTGTGTTTCTCTGATAATTATCATGTATATTTTCTTATTATTTTTGTTCTGTTTTCTATACAAGAGGTTAACTATATGTATACAATGAAAACGAAAAATTAAACAATAACCCTAATAGCTGCACATCCATGTTTTATGGCTCCACTAATATTATTGTCTACTCCATGTTTTAGTCCACTAAGCATTGGTGTCTACCACTGTTGCAGCATGCACCACAACACACACCAACATAATCCACCACATGCTTGGTTTAAATTTAACACAACTGCAGCATGGAAACTGTTATTTATTATTGACACAAAACTTTAAACCCATAAACTCATCCATTTTTTCCGAACTTGTACCCTAACTACTATATATATATATATATATATATATATATATTTCCCTTCCAGCATGAATAGCCACCGGAGAAGAACAAAAAGAAAAAGAAAACAACTCCTAAGAGATAGCAGCTGTCGCAAGATATAAAAGAGAGGGCTCTAAATTTTCCAAATTAAAGATAGAGAAGAAGAGGAAAAATTTCAACTACTGTTTTTTTTTTCAGCCAAAGAATCTCCTATTTTTCTTCTCAAATTTTGTAGAACATATTAAAAGAAAGGAAAGTTTATTTGTGTGGTAATAGTTGATTTAATAGTAAATTTATTAATTTATCTTAGAGGGAGTTATTTTGTAAATATATTTGGATTTTTGATATATTTTGTGAAGCTCTTCAAATATTAGTATTTGTATCTTATTTTGATTATTAGTGAATTTTTCTTGGTGTGCCGTCGTTGGTGGAATAGATTTTTCACATTGAAAAGTTGAACCACTTAAATCATTGTGTGTCATTTATTTTTCTCACTGCTTATTATTTTGCTGTTATCCATTATTTTATATTTATGCAACCAAAATTGGATCTGATCTTCGCTTCCGCAAGTACTAATTTATAACAAATTGGTATCAAAGCATTGGGTTATTCTGTTATTTATTGGGACTGATCAAGTTTACTCTTTTGGATTTATTTTGAGCTTCTAGTTATCTGATTGGTTTCATATTTTCTGGGTTGTGCTTCTGTTTATTTAATATTGGATTTTCTGTCATGGCGGAAAAATATGAAATTGATAAATTTAATGGTAGAAATGATTTTAGTCTTTGGCATATGAAGATGCGAGTTGTATTAGTTAAAGAATGGCTCGTTAAGACACTTGAGGGTAAGGATAAATTGCCATAAAATTTGACTGATGAAGAAAAAGATGCATTGATGGAAAATGCTCTCAATTCAATTCAGTTATCCTTGTCTGATGAGGTACTACACGAGGTTGGTGATGAGGAATCTCCCAATGGGTTATGGTTTAAATTGGAGAATTTGTATATGACCATGTCCTTAACAAGTCAATTATATTTGAAGCAGCGTTTGTATACATTCAAAATGTTAAAAGGTACACATTTACACAATCACCTTGATGAATTTACTTAAATTATTTGTGATCTAAAAAATAGTGGTGTTAAGATTGATGATGAGGATCAGGCCTTAGTTCTATTATGTTCTTTACCTCATTCATTTGAACATTTTGTTGATACCATGCTATATTGGGGAGATACTATTTCTTTGGAAGATGTCGAAGCAGTTTTGAATTCTAGAGAGTTGAAGAAAAAGGTGTCTACAAGCAATAATGATAATAGTAGTGGTTTATTTGTCAAATGTAGAAATCAAGAAAAAAGCACAAGCAATAATAGAGACAAGTCTAGATCCAAATCTAGAAAACAAAAAGATAAATGTAATTATTGTCGTCAAGAAGGGCATTGGAAAGTAAATTGTCCAATAGAGATTGGTTTTCTTCTTATCAGTCTATTGGTGGGGGTGTTGTCTTGATGGAAAACAATATGTCCTATAAGGTTGTTGGTATTGGTATTGTCCTAATTAAGATGCACGATGGTATTGTTAGAACTTTAAAAGATGTTCGCCATGTTTCAGATTTGAAAAAGAATTTGATATCTTTGGGTACTCTTGATTTACAAGGCTATAAGTATGTAGTTGAAGGTGGAGTTTTAAAAGTTACTAAGGGTGCTCTTGTTGTTATTAAAGGGAAATTATCGCATGGTCTATATATGTTTCAAGGTAGTATTGCTATTGGCAGTGTATCAATTGTTTCCTCGTCATATCAAGATTCAGATACTACTCGATCATGGCATATAAGGCTTGGGCATATGAGTGAGGTAGGGATGTCTATTTTGAGCAAATGAGATTTGCTTTGTGGTCAGAAAATTGGGAAGCTTGATTTCTGTGAGCATTGTGTCTATGGAAAGAATCACAGAGTCAAGTTCAGTACAGTCATCCATAAAATAAAAGATATTATTGATTATATTCATTCAGATCTTTGGGGTCCTTCTCGTGTTGTGTCTAAGAGTGGTGCCCGGTATATGTTGACTTTCATAGATGATTTCTCCCGTCATATTTAGGTGTATTTTTTGAATAATAAGAATGATGCGTTCTCAAAATTTGTAAAATTCAAGGCTTGTATAGAAAATTAAACAAGCAAGAAAATCAAGCATTTGAGAACTAACAATGGTTTGGAAATTTGTGAAAGTCGGTTTAATGATTTTTGTGAAAGAAATGGCATAGTGAGACACCGCACTGTGCGTCATACACCACAACAAAATGGAGTAGCAGAATGTATGAATAAAACTCTCTTAGAAATAGCTCGTTGTATGCTCTTTCAAGCTAACTTAGATAAATCCTTTTGGGTTGAAGCTTGTAACCATGTATGTTATTTGGTGAATCGGTCTCCATCAACTGCAATTGAGTTGAAGACTCTGTTTGAGGTATTCTTTGATACTCCTGCTAATTATTCTGATTTGAAAGTTTTAGGTTGTCCTACTTATGCTCATATTAATGATGATAAACTTGAGCCTAGGGCATTAAAATGCATATTTTTGGGGTATCCTTCTGAGGTGAAGGGTTATAGATTATGGTGTGTTGAACCTAAGTCACCTAAATTTTTGATTAGCAGAGATGTTAAGTTTGATGAGTTTTCCATGTTGAAAAAGAAAAAGGGTCTATTGTTGCAAATATAGACCATGGTGTTAGTGAGCAAGTGGAGCTTGAGAGTGGAGCTCCTAGTCAAGTGCAAGAGGGCACTTCAGATCAGCCATCTATGGATGAGATAGATGATTCTGCTCATAATGTAGCAGAAGAGCAACATAAACAATCATATAGTATTGCTAAGGGTAAAGGAATAAGAGAGATTTGACGCCCTTAAAGGTACGCATATGCAGACTTAGTTTCTTTTGCATTATCTGTGGTAGAGTCTATTGAGGTGCATGAACCTTCTAGTTATCATGAAGTTGTCACTTGTGATGAGTCTGTTCAGTGGCTGGTTGCTATGAATGAAGAGATTGAATCACTTCATAAAAATTATACTTGGGAATTGGTGAAACCACCTAAGGGCCAAAAGATTATTGGAAACAAATGGGTCTTCAAGAAAAAGGAAGGTATACCTGAGGTTGAAGTAGCTAGGTGACGAGCAAAAACCGGCATTGCCGATTCTGCCAATACTTTGGTTTTATATTTATAAAACTCTCACAAGTGTACGAATTATTTCGTAGAAAATGGTAAGTATAATCCCAAGGTCGATCTAAGGAAGGAATATATGTGGTTTTTAATTTATTATTCAAACTTTTAAAAATGAAATTAAATCCTAAACATCCTGTCACGATATTTGGGTTTATGTGTTTCTAATCTAATAACATAAAAATAAACATAGATAAAGATTTAATAAACATTTATGTAAATTTTATCATTTATAATAGTGGAGTATTTATGGATATAATAACTAAGTTAATTATGCTTGCTCATATTATTTAGGTTATTAAAGATATAAATTGATATTTATTGATTCTCTCTTCTTTATATGAATACCACTTTTGGTGGGGTTAGGTATTCTTTATTAACTAAACAAATCAATTAACACCTATAGGTGGGGTTGATAACTAATTTGGTTAATTAAATTAATTCCTTTTTTCTATCATGAATTCACAAAAAATAACTTATATGTGTTAAAAGATTAGTAAAAGAGATTACCACATCGACACCTGAGTGATATAATAATAACTTCATTCCTTCGAAAGCATATTAGCACTGTATTAATCCTTTATCTATACATATGAAGCTATCTAGAATCAAGATGATATTTTTAATGTTATAATGAGCTCTAAATATGAAGTCAAGTGTAACTTCTATTTGTTATTTGGGTTGGTTGAGTTTTGGTACCCATAAACTAATACTTTTGTATTTCCTTGGGGTGAAACAACAATTACTCTTGAAAATATGATGATTCTTGGTGGTTTTCCTATACTTGGCTGGCCAGTGACTACCATGATGTTGTCATACCAGGGAACTAGGCAAGAGAAATGGGATGAAGTTTGGATAAAAAAATAGGCCCATATAATAATTCATTCCCCTAAATACATAAGCACATAAACATCCATGAAACAAAACATCTATCAAACAAGTTGCCTAAACTTCATAAATATGAATAGAGAAATTAAAGCATAATAAAAATTACCATGATGTTGTCATATGCTATTCAAGATCATTAAAATCTTCTCCTGATTTTTCTTATGATGATATAATTTAAACCATGTGTTCTGTCCATTCCTCTCGTAAATCATCAAAATTTTGCAGGTCATAGCCCGACTTGTTCCAACCAAAGAACTACATGTATTTAAATTTAAAATAAAAATATAATATCATGAATTCACAAAAAATAACTCATATATGTTAAAAAGGTATATTGGTAAAATAGATTACCATATCTTTAATTGCAATGTTAATATTTGTAATGATTTTGCTCATAAAATTTATGACATAATAATCACACATGATTCCATGATTTTTTTGTGGAACCTACAAAAAACAAATGTATATGATTTTCCATATTCAAACATCTTTATTATTCAATAGTAAAATTAATTAAATTATTATTATTCACTTGTACATACCATAACTCTGTCTCATATAAGCTTATGAGATTTTTAATGGCAATGCCCCTACCTTTGTTCCACAGCTTCTGTGTCCTATCAAAGTTTAAAACGGTCAGTTTTTTATTAAATATTACAAAGAACAATAGAAGAAAAATAGCTAGCTATAACTCTTACATTTCAACAACTGCTTTTGTATCTTTACTCAATTCTATGGAAGCTGAGTCATAGTACCAACCATGATTGCCATATAGATCAAGGATTACCAACATCCAATGATCTTGGCCTAGTTCAAGCTTTAGTGGCAAAGGAATTATCAACTTCTGATTTATGTTAAGTGTTAATTGTTTCATTTTGGGGGTCTTTGTTTTTATATACAATTCAGACCGAGTAACTGGTCTAACCAATTCAACTTCCTACATAAATTAAATAAATTTATTAATCATGACATTAACTTAAATTTGAGGAAAATAAATATAAAAATATTTATAAATTAACAACTTATTAATACCATTCTTTGTCTAATTTCAGGATTTGACGACATCCCAGTACGGTTAGGAAGAATATTCTGTATTTGAATATTCTGATGTTCTTCCCATATAATTTGAAATTCATCCGTATGTCTATAATCCACGAAATCTTTTCAAACTTGGGATTTAATCCAGGGGTGTTCTTCAGGGATTTTTTATATTTGTACTTCATCAAGTGGTTCCAAATATGGAAACACATAATTTCTTACTAATCTAAAAGTTTTGTACTCATTCAATGCCTTATTTGCAATCTTATAACCACTTCTTCATCCAAGTATTAGGGACTTTATAACGATTCTGTAAAAAAACACTACAAAAGATGAGATATAATACAAAAGAGATATAATATATGTAATTAGTTATAAAATAAAAGATACTTACACAAATGTTTTTCCATATTTTGAAATTTTCAGCTTTGTCAACTTTAGTCCAAACATTTATATTGATTGCTATACTTGACTTCACAAGTCTACCAATAGAGAATTTCAATTGTTGGTCATTTTCCTCTAATGGATTACCATTAGCATCAAATAGGGTACTCTATCATCTAGGTTAAGTGGAGCATCAAGTATATTCGCCCAACCCATTCTTTTTAAATGCCCCAATGGATCATTTGGATCTACAAGGTCTGATACCCTAAAATCCATGAAATATCTACAAACAATGATAAAATAAAAATTAATTGACAATTTTAAGTCCATGCATATAATCATGCAAGAGTTATTAGAATAATATAGAATATATATTATGTTTTATTAGGTTGTTAATGTATATATATATTACTTCACAATCACTTCGAGTCCATGATGAAGAATCATCATTATCAACTAGATCATCACATACATTAGGAAATTTGTTTGAGAAATAACTAATATTGGATAATGTATCAAGCATGTCATCATCTTCTAAAGCATCACAATAGTAGAACTCTTTTTGTGGAGGCGTTAACACAACATACCATCTTGTGTCAATTTGATCACTCACATAAAATACTGGGTTTGCATGAAGTGCTAATTTGAAAAGATCATCAGTGTGACTTATCTTGGATAAATTTACAAGGATAAATTCAAAATCATCTATTTTATATCCAAAATTGATAACATCTTCGACCCAATTACACAAGAATACTATTTCATGGAAGACCTCATAATCGAGTTCCCAAATTTCTTGAATTATACCATTATATTTTCTATTAGAAAGTACAAGATTACCATCTTTTGAACTAGCAAATTGCATAGTTTGTGCCACCATCTTCACACCACTATTTTGATTTACTCGGACTTTGTCCCTTACTTGAGTCGTAAACCTCGATCCATTAATTGTGAAACTAGAAAATGATTTGACATCAAAATTTGATCATGTGCAAGCCATTCTAAACTTTTTGTTATTTTATGATTGGGTTTGTTGAGTTCAACTTGAATCTATGCATACAAAAACATGAAATGTGTTTAAAACAAAGTTTTAAAACATTGCATCTAAGTACTAATGAATTCTTGTATGTGACACTTACATGGTTACAAAACCAATTAATAAGCTCTTGCTTATGTTAATCATACAACCATTTTTTTCCTTCTTCTTTTTTATAACGAGAACCGATCTTCAGTAAGTTTAAATGCATTATGTAATGTTATTAAAGATATATCAATTAGATATCATTAATATTTAAATAAAAAATAATTTTATTTTAAATGAAAAGGTTGAACCTTTCATCACTTACTCTATGTATGGTTATGTCTCATTATTATTTACCAAAATGATTCGGTGTGCTTTTTCCATCGAGTATGATTAATAAACAATTTCTTACTTCCACTAAACATAGTACTTAGATCATGTGACGTTTTAAGAACAACTTGTGCGTAGGTTCCCAATTTTAGTGTAACCACTAAAGTATTCAAAACAAAACTCAATGGCCTCTTCACAATGTAACGTTCCACCATGCATCCTTCAAGTCAATTTCTATTATTTACATATCCTTTAAGTACTTTCATGTATCTCTCAAAAGGATACATCCATCTTAAATAAGTAGGATCACACAATTGAACTTTTCAAACTAAATGAACACACACATGAATCATTATATCGAAGAAAAAAGGGGGAAAATATTTTTCAATTAGAAACAAATTCTCTACAACATCTTTCTGTAAGGAGTTTAACTCACCAATCGAAGAATAAACAAAGACGAATTATTGATAATCGAACATGTTTTGGAAGAATTGATCTAATAGCAACTGGTAATAACTGTTGCATTAATATATGATAGTCATGTGATTTGAATCTATAAAGTTTCTTATCGGTGATAGACACAAAATTTCTTAAGTTGGATGAGTAACCATCAAGAACTTTCACACCCACCAAACATTTACAAAACACACCCTTCTCTTTTGTTGAAATTGTATATGATGCTGGTGGCAAGTATGTTCGATTCTTATCATTTTCCACCATTGGTGCCAATTCAGGTCGTATGCCTAGTTTCTTTAAATCCAGTCTTGCTTTAATTCCATCCTTCATTTTTCGAGTTATATTAAGTAATGTACCAATCAAGCTCTCACATACATTTTTCTCAATGCGCATGACATCTAAGATGTGACGAATGTGTAGGTCTTTCTAATAAGGTAATTCTCAAAATATTGATTTTTTTTATTCCAACAACAATGATCTATTGATTTAGTAACATTTTCATTTTCACCCCTTTTATTAGTTGATCTTTTTCGTTTCTCTCCATTAGTGAGTATTATTTTTTTCATTTTTCCATATCGTTTGAATGTCATACCATTCAATTGCCTTAATATCTCAACACCTCACAAAGGTCGAGGTGCAGGATCATGATCTTCTTCACCATTGAACGGTTTCTTTTGGTATCTAAACTTGTGTCCAGATGGAAAAAAATCTTCTATGTTTTCTATAAGACATCTTTCGTCCGTGAACAAGATAAGTTATAGAAGTGTCATCACTACATATAGGGTATCCCATATAACCTTTTGTTGCATGTCCTTATAAGTTCCCATAGGTAGGAAAATCATTAATTGTCAATAAAAAGACCCCCCTTCAAGTTGAAGTGTTCTTCTTTATGTGCATCGTAAACATTTACACCATCATTATACAACGTCATTAAATCATCTATCAGAGGGTACAAATATACATCAATATCAACTCCGGGTTGTTTCGGTCCTGAGATCAATAATGTTAACATCATGAATTTTCTTTTCATACATAACCAGGGAGGAAGGTTGTATGTTACCATAATCAATGGCCAACAACTATATCTACTACTAAGGGAACTGTGTGGATTAATTCCATCAAGAGGAATGGAAAGACGAAGATTGTGCGGATTAGATGCAAATTAAGGGGATAAATTATTTACTACTTTCCAATTTGGAGAATCACAAGGATGACATAGCACCCCATCATCAGATCGATTATTTGAATGCCAAGTCAACATCTTTGATGTCTCTTTACTTTTGAACAACCTTTGAAAGTGAGGAATCAGAGGAAAGTACCAAAAAACCTTTGCAGGCTCGCCTGTCTTAGGTGTTGTCTCATTTGTAGCATGCTTTCATCTCGATTTTTTACACAATGGAGAATCATGTAATGTTTCATATTCTTCTCTATAAAAAATGCAATCATTTGGACAAACATGAATCTTATGATATTTCATGCCAAATCACTAAAGATTTCTTCGTTTCATACATTGAAGATGAAAATTTAATTCCTCAGGAAACATATCTATTAGTAAATTTAGTAATTTTGTGAATCCCTTGTTAGAAAAATCACTTTATTCCTTCACATTGTACAAATGAACCATTCTCGACATTTTTGTATATTTCTTGCATTTTGGATACAATGGTTTTTTGGCATATTCTAGAATTTTTTAAAGGTTTCAAGATCATCCTCTTGTAGTTCATCTTCAACACCATGAAACATATTTTCTGTCTGAACATTATGATAAGATGTATATAATCCACTCACATTCTTATTTATCTCTTCCCCATGAGTATTATCAATATTTTCTCCATGGTAATACCAACATTTATAATTCAAAAGAATGCCACTATAGATAAAGTGATACTTAACCTCATCAATATCATGAAATTACTCATTTTTACATTTAACACAGGGGCATGAATCATACTAATTTGATTATTACTATTTCTCCAAGTAAATTCCAAGAAACTTTCAATTCCAAAAATATATTCCTGCTCAATTCTACACTTTGACATCCAAGATTTATCCATTTTCTATTAATGACATTAAACATATTAAATATGTATCCAACCAATATATTTCAGATATTATTATATATGAATTCTCTAATTATTAAAATATCTATCAAAACATCGTATAAAAATAAATACATAAAAATTAAACATAATAAAAATAATAACATACATAATACCAAATAATAACGTACATAATACAAAATCTACATAATACCAAAAAATTATATACATAAATAATAACACATAATATGCAAAAAATAAAAAAATATGAATAATAAGTACGTAAGATTAATAGAAATATTTACAAGAGTAAATGAAGGAAATAAAGAAAAAATGGTGTTTTATAAGTGAAAAAATGGATATAAAAAATTTAAGTATTTTGCTCAAATTTGATGATTTTTTCCCAAAAATAACCATACTAATAATTACATAAAAAATATATTTTTGTTAATAAAATACATGATACTTGAAATAATTAGATAGAATTTTATTTATTTTTACTTTTATATATTTTATTTTACTTAGAAATATGTGCCAAATGAGTTAAAAATACTATTGTCAATATTTTAAATAATATAGTATAGTAAGAATTATGTTAAGATTTATTTTTTTAAAACTAAATATATTTTCAAATAAATCTTAAAAATAAGATGTGTGGTTAAACCTTGGGAAAACTACTACCGATTCATAACCGATGGTTATTACCTGAATGTACTAGAAATTGGTACGAAATGGTTATGATAGTTAACATAACCATCCCCGACCGTCCCCACACCCATTCCTAATTCTGAGTGATAATATTTTTCTATTCTTTTAAATACTATTTTTATTGATTTCAAATTTATAGATGATCTCTATAGGTTTTGTATTAAATGCTAGGATTTTTATATCTAACTAAGTGTCATATATTTATTTTTATTACTTAAATTGAATAACTTAAGTAGAAATTAAAAGTATATGCCCTTATCTTCATTCATGAAAGACTTCTAAAAAAAGGCATATACGGGGTTACCTAAGCTAATATAAAAATAAAAGCCAAAAATTAACCACTCATCTAAATCATACAAAAATATTTACAAACTATACATAGGTTCTCTATCTAAAAAGAAAAGAAAGAAAAAAAGAGATAAAGAAAAAAAAAGAATAGTATAAACTAAATAATATGACCCAAAATATCCTATAAAATTGTGATAAATGATTAAATACAAAAGAAAAGTGGGGAAATAAATCCCAAGTATTCATTGCATTTTCTTCATCTCTTAAAGGCATATAACTTGAAATTTTTATTTGATTATTTCAATTAATGCATAAAAATAACGTATGATTTCTTTATAAATCCTTTCATGAGATCAATATTATCATGAAAATAATGATTGATCTATATGCTAGAACATAGCTTACTTATCCCATATACTTCACTTGGAACTTTTTAACTAGCCATTTATTTACGTCCGACAATAATTCTATGTTATTCGCAATAAGTAGAATATCATCTACATAAAGTACAATAAATATTACTTTTCCATCTTTGATGAGTTTGTAAACAAGAGGATCATTAAGGTTCTGATCAAAATCGTAAGTCTTCATAGTTTCTTCAAATCTTATATACTATGATCTTGAGGCTTGCTTGATCCCATAAGCTCACCTTTTAGGCTTACACATATTTTGATCTTGGCTTTTCACTAAAAACCCTTTTAGTTGGACCATATAGATGGTCTCCTCAAGAATTATGTCTTGACATGGAAAATAGTATCCACATAGATTTTAGCATTGCTACTGGCTAGAAGGTCTCCTCATACCTCATTTTAGGTAAAATCTTGTACCACTAGTCTAGTTTAATCTCTTCGAGCTTATCTACGAGTTACAAACAAAATTAGAATGCATCAATTCATCTCTAGGTTTATAATTGTAATATATTATCTTTATCAATATCATACGTCGCTTGCTTTTGAAATAGTGGGTCGTTTATATAATTTTCAAACACAACAACTTATAACTCATCTGCTTCCATGTATCGATTAGGCACTTTAATTTCTCTTCCACTGTGATGGAATTGTGCAAGATCTTACCTATGGATTATGGTTTTCTATTTCGGTCAGTATCAATATTAATATATGGGTGTTATTTGATTCCGACAGACTCTGATTCCTCGAGAACTACTTTTCTTTGAGGTTTGTGGTTGTTCATACAATCTTTTTTGAGGAATATGACATTCATCAACACAAATTCCTTATTCTATTGACTAATGTATAACAAACCTCATTTTGTTTATTTACAATATCCAACAAACATGCATACTTTTTACATTGGATATATCTTCTCAGACTTTCCTTTAAGAATGTGTGCTAGTTATCCCCATATATCGATGTGGTACAAACTAGGTTTATATCCAATCTATAATTCCATGAGAGTCTTAGGGATAAACTTAGAAGGAACCATATTTAACAACTATGCCATTGTTTGTAAGATATATCCCCAAAATGATATAGACAATGTTAAGTAGCCCATTCTTTAGGGCATCACCAAAACAATATCAACACGGAGGCATTTTTTAAAGTGAGAAGGTCTACATTCTCTAAAAAAAAGACATACTCTAAGGATTAATTTGAAAGTTGTTTATGCTATCATCATTTAAGGTTCTAAACCTTTCCACTCCCTTGCCACTTTTCGTAGCCGTCTTTCTATGAGTTCAACATTTTCTTTACCGTCCTTTGCCTTAGCTTTTTCTCGTGTCTTTAGAATTCAACAATGTTTCATGCATTTTTTTTCTTTTTATATTTGTCTTCATTTAAATAAAACCCCTTTTGAAGTTTAAGAATGATATCCATCATAAAATCTTTATATTTTGAAAGTTTGAGAAAAGTCATTGCCACTACCATTATTGCTACCTTTTATTAAATCTCGTTTCATTACTATATTCGTCATTACCACTAGTTTTATTATTCATGTATTCTATCAAGTTTGTTATATATTTGTTTTACTTTTGCATCAACACTTTAGACTTATTTTAAAATTGGTTTTTATGGGTTTTTACCTTTTATATGAGGATTACTAATATCTCAATAGTGGGTTTACCTATATTTATGAGTGTTTAATTTGTGATTTTTTCTTTATATTTTGGTTAATTTGAGTTGTTAGAATGATGAATTTTATATTTAATATGAACATCTTTTGCAAGCAATTATTAATACATCATCACTTTTGAAGAATGAGTGTATCGTTTTAAGCATCCAACTTCAAACCAAGATAATAAATGGAACAAATTGGGAAAGTTCAAATTTCCTACGCAATTTATTATATGCCAAAGCAATTTTGTAATTTTTGGATGTGAATATTTGGGATGTATATTGATATGAATTATAATTTTTATTTTATTTTTTTAGTGAAATTTAATTTTTAATAACTTAAAAAAATAAGTGAATTCTTCTTCTAAATTTGGTTATTCTAATTTATATTATACTATTTTTTCACCAAAATTTGACTTTTGATAACATGATATCTTTAATGTTTAAACAAGAATCAAACCACAAACAAGAATGTCTTTTCAAAATTTAAATCTAAGATGAAAACTTTCCAAAACATAAAAAAAAATCTAAAATCACCATACTTTAAGAAATAATGAATTACAATGAGTAGGAGTTGGTTGTAACCTATTCTTATTTTGATGCCATTTTTTTATCTGTATTCTCAATTTGAACATTTAGAGTATCTTTATTTAGGTTAATGATACTAATTTTGTTTAATTTAAACAAAAATAATACTTTTGAAGTATCTTAATTTATTAAAATTATTGTTAAAATTGATCAAAATAGCTATTAATAACATAAATATAAGTATTTCAAAAGTATCTATGGAGAATAAGAATAAAAAATGGTATCAAATTAAAAATATGGTATTTCAAAGGTATAGATTTCTAATAAGACCTATTTAAAAGAAATAAAAATTCAATAGAGTAAATATTTATACCTAATAACAAAAAAGAAAAATAACATGTTTAATAAAGAGATCAAGTTTGAATATATGTTTACTGACTAATAAAAATGTATTATAGTTTAAAGTCTAATTATTATGATTTAAGATTTAATTAAACAATAAAAAATATTATTAATAAGTTAATTTTTTTTTTATTTAAAATATATATTTTAATTAATAAGTACTTATTTGTATGTAATTTATTCTTAATTGTTAACAATTGATTTCTATTTTTATCATTTTACTGGCAGGAAATAATAACCAACAAGGTTCATAAGAAAAATAACTTACGAAAACATGGGCTGCCCAGATTAAAAGTTAAAGCCAATGGGCCGAAAGCAGCCTCGTAAAAGTTAAAGCCTACCCAGTAGTACCCATGTCAATTAGGATTTATATCTAGGGTTTCTTACCTAGAAGGGGCCGCCACATTCAAAACATCAAGCTTTTTGCGTTTGTTCCTCAAGCTTGACTTTTGCAATCTGGTAAGTCAATGGCTGCACCGGCGATTCAGACAACGGAGCCTCATAACGACGTGAAGCTCTTCAACAAATGGAGCTTCGACGATGTTCAGGTTTCAATTTTTTTCTTTGTATTGTGCGTTATTGTTTTATATTCCTTCTGAATCTTACTATTCAGTTATCCGTTGAGCTTATAAAAAACTTAAACTTTACCATGTTTTTGATTAGTTTGAATATAGATAAGCGAGAAATCTAAGTAAAATATTGATGAATGAGCGATGAATGAAACTTCATTTGCTGGATGGTATAGACAATTCATTTGTAAAAAAAGAGTAAATATTGCTGTTTTATTTTGTTGGCTTTAGTAGTACCTGTTGAGGAATTGTATTGTCTATTTCTCATTGTTTGTGTAGATGCTTTTGATCATATATAAATAGTGGCATAAATTTTATTATTTTGTGTTACATGAATTGCATTGTTGCATATGTAGATAACTGCTTTTCTGGTTATTTTTTTCTACCAATAAGCAAAGGCTTCTTTATATTATGTTATTCACATTTTAACAATGATGCAAGTGATATAAGTTTATATTTTTACGCTTGATTACTTCAGCTGTTCCATTTTCTACTTTTATAGTTTTATCTCTTACATATTATTAATTTTTTTTAAAACAACAAAAATAGTATTCTTAAATTTTTAAATATAAAAATAGCATCCCTTATGTCCAGGTTATATATTACCAATACTAAAATCTGTTCAATGTTCAATGTTATTTTGTTGCTACAAGTTTTGAGTGTTATTTTTTGTAATTTTTTACGTTCTTTTTTTTTCCTTTCTTTGTGATTTTGGTTAGGTGAGTGACATTTCATTGGCGGATTACATTGGAGTTGTACCCGGCAAGCATGCAACCTATGTACCTCACACTGCTGGGAGGTACTCGGTGAAGAGATTTCGAAAGGCTCAGTGCCCAATTGTGGAGAGGCTTACTAACTCGTTGATGATGCACGGGCGTAATAATGGGAAGAAACTTATGGCTGTTAGGATTGTCAAACATGCTATGGAAATTATCCATTTGTTGACCGATTCGAACCCAATCCAAGTCATTGTTGAAGCTGTGGTTAACAGGTATTTACTTGCTGATCTATCTATATATTATTAGTTGTAGTTATGCCTGCCTCATCAAGTAGTTGATACTCCTTTTTGTTAAAAAATTTTCTTTTTGAAGGAGGTTTGTTAAACTATGTTGTTTTTTGCTATTTAATATTAGAGGAAGAGGTGTGCTAATTGCGCACACACCACTCAATGCATACTATATGGCATTATTACCTAGGAAAGTTGAAGTAGTCAAAGTCGATGCATATATCTCACATTGTTTAGATAGCTAAGTGGTGAGGTATTCATAAAGGGTGTGCCCTCTTTAATGTTATGATGCATTTTGAGTTTATTCTAGAAACAAAGCTGTGAGAGAGTCATGGCCATGGGTCAGTTGAACATACAATTATGGTGTGAAGCGGATAATATCGTATCGTGGAGTGGTGCCTCCTTGCATCAGATGGTATGAGAGCCACGACCCAATTGAGTCATGTGGGCTTGCATCCTTGTAAGGATATAAGGCTCCTAAAGGAGGGTTGTATGATGCAATCAAAGTTGTTGAGCATATCTAACATTACTTAGGAAGCTTAGTGGTTAGGTATTTATAAGGAATGTATTCTCGTTAATGATATGATACGTTTTGGGTTTGTCCTAAAATCAAAGTCATGAAGGCCTATTAAAGTGTTGAGTCATGACTGTGGGATTGCTGAGCTCACAATTATGGACCTTATATGGTTTGAAGTGGACAATATTGTACAGTTAAATGGGGTCTCACTGCATCCAAAGTTGATAAGTTCTTAGCTCTAGGTACATGAGGCATGCAACAATTGGTTTGTTTCAAGTACTGTGCAATTTGTATGCAACTAGTGTGCAAACTTTTGCAATGCTAGCTGTACAAATTTTTGCACTCACAACGCTCTGTGTTAACTTAACCAATTTTTGCATTCACAATACTCTATGCATGTCACATGGCTTCATAATATAGGAAAATGAAAACCTATAGAATTTGTGCCATATGGCATGCAATATGTGCTTGTGCAAGGGCTAGCATTTCTCTTTAATATATTTCCCCTACTGCCGGTTAATCATATGCTGCAGGCACTATTTTGATTTCTTTTTGTTTTAATCAGTGGACCCCGTGAAGATGCAACTCGTATTGGTTCTGCTGGAGTTGTTAGACGCCAGGCTGTGGATATTTCTCCTCTGCGACGTGTTAATCAGGCCATATATCTACTCACTACTGGTGCTCGGGAATCTGCTTTTAGAAACATCAAATCTATTGCTGAATGTTTGGCCGATGAACTCATTAATGCTGCTAAGGGATCATCCAACAGGTGATTAAATCGTCTTTCATATGTAGTGATGATTTTGCTGATTATATGGGTAAATAGATATTTTACCATCAAATTATGTATGTAGTTACACTATCATTAAACTTTAAATTGTTAGAAACTATCACTAAACTTTAACTTCTATTACCTCTTCGTTAAATTTGCAAAAATCTAAAGGAAATATTTTAACACTGACGATATTTATGTGTCTTGTTCCATAATTTTAACGGTGTTGGTCTTATGTAACATATGTACTTTCAATTAACTTGACTCTGTTTCCTATGCAGTTATGCAATTAAGAAGAAGGACGAGATTGAAAGGGTTGCCAAGGCCAACCGTTGAGTAGTGACTCGGGGCACCAAAGTTGTAGCAAGAACCCTCCCGTCCTTTTGCACTATTTTTCTCATTTCTGGTTATTTTGTTTTACTCGTTAGACTCAAATTTGGAGGTCTTTTTATAGGTGAAATTATTTGTTATGTGCGACGTTCTTATGTCCATGTTATGCCAAGTCTAGAAATGAAGTTGGCTCATGTTTTATGAAATACTTCTCGTCTCTTTAAAGGCTCTTAGTATTTATCCTATTTGTGTCCGAGTCTTTAATTAATGGAAAAGATTTAATTCACATGATAAAGTATTATTGGGAACTATTTTATATAATAATGCTTCTAGTAAATTGGAACGAGCATAACAGAACTCTTTTCATTTTTTACAAGTTTATGCATACCAGGAGTGTCTAAAAATTGAATTAAATGGAAAAATTGAATTAGATTTATATTAATTAAAATCGTTTTTCAAAAAGTTTGTTTTTGTTAATTAATTTTTAAACCGATTGGATTGGAGTTCATCAGTTTTAATAATATATTAAATTTTTTATATAAATTTTTATAAATTATTTTAAATTTATTATATTTTAATCAAAATTATGTTTTTAGTTGTATTATATTTATGTATTATTAATTGGATTAAATTGTTGAAAATCGTTAATCAAATCTGATTAATTCATTGATTATAATATTTTTAATAATTAAATAGTACGATTTAGTTCGATTTAAGTAATATGTAGGCTTGATTAGGTTAATTGTTTTTACTCAAAATTGGATTGTAAACACCCTAATGCATACTATCATGTGACAATTTTAATTTCTCTCAAAAACATAAATATATAAATAAATAATATTGATATTGATGTAAATTAAGATGAGATTATATTTATGATATAATTTATTAATTTTTAAAATTTATTTAATTTTTAATGGGATATAACGATAATAATATGATATTAATTAAAATATTATATTTATTCAAAAATGAGTTTAAATAAAATAAGAGAATATAAAAATAATAGAAATTTTAATATATAATTATTTATAATATAAGTTTAATAAAAAAATAATATATTATATGTTTAATGTTAAGTTTATTAGATCTATAATTTAAATGAGATGATAACAATAAATGAGATTAGACTAAACAATTTAATTTGTATTTGTAATTGATATTCAATGTTCATTATATACACTAGCAAAGAAAACAGAGAAACGCAGGGATAAAACAGAACTATTAATGAAACCCTCAACTTTGCTATAACAAACACACTTATTTAAACTATGCACATAATTGTTTAAAAATTTAGATATCAAATAAGTAGAAATCATAATAAATTTGATAGATAACATTACGAGCTTCTCAAAAAAACATTGAAATCATCGTACATTAGGGCCTTTATAACAGTACAATTTTTACCTTCTAAATAAATAGTTTTAAAGTTATATTGCAGAGCAAAAGAGAGAATAATAATAATATGCTTTGTTTTCTTTAGTTGAATTATCTTGATAGATTTTACCCCGAACATCCAAGAGTATGATGATTACAATCTCTAATAACAATCGCAACAGTAGGATTGTGATTATAGACAAATACATCAAAGTTGATTTTAAACACACATCTTAGTGATTTTCTTTAGGAGGAGAGGAGTAAACAAAATTGTTAAAAGAATCCAAAAACACATAGTCTGTTGTCTTTAAGTAACCTTCTGAGTTCTTAAAATCTGAAATCTAATTTAGAAATAATAATTTTGAGATTTGGAATTTTAGAGTTAAAAATAAAATCATTTCATATTTTTTAAACTTATTCAAAAGATATATAGACAACTAAAATAAACTTTAAGTGAGTTAACATAGAAAGTGTAAAGCTATTTTGTTAGCAAAAATTTCATGAATCAGAATATCTAAAGAATGGATATTTGAATTAGCAATTTGATCAAACAGAGATAGTAAATTGACAAGAAGTGAAGAGATAATTTGTAGTTTCAACGTTATACTGACAAAGATGATAATAAATGTGAGACAAATGGACTCTTTGGTTAATGTTACCTCTAATAAGGAGGCAATTAAAAAAAAAAGTCTACGACAAAACATTTTTTTCTCATGAAATTTTATTCCAAAAAAAAAAAAATCCAACAAGGGGAATATTTTTTTTTAAATACAGTGGAAATTTTTTTTCTACAAGTAAATTTAAAACTAAATAAACTTTTGGGTTACGAATCAAACACAAAGAATCTAATTTATTAGCAAAAGAATTTTGAGAGATAAAAACACATTATAGAATCCTAAATTATGAATATCAATTGAAAATTTAAACAGTTTCTTAATCATTCAATAGATCATGCACTTTGATGAGACACCAATTGAGATAATTTAGATCAATCAACGGTGATAAAGAAGATTGGAAGGTCAAAGAATCTAAAGATCTTTCTAAATATCAATGAATTTTTCATCTCCTATTTTATAACAAGCCTTAGTTTTGAGAAGCAATCTCAAAGAACAAATACATTTTCAAATACAAGAGTCAAAAGACTTGATTTCATTATCAAATTAGTCTTTAGAAATATAACCTAACTTCTGCGATCATTGTTTAAAAAATTTCATCTAAGTTTGGATAGGAAGCTAAGGTTAATATCTTCAAATTTACAAAAACTCAAACCCCAAATCTCATTGGATAAGTAAATTTGATCCTAAATTTTAAAAGCATTATATCTTCAATTAGAGTTCTTTTTGTTAGAACCAGAATTCCATCCAAAATTTCTCAATAGTCTCCTTTTTCACAAAGCAAATTGGGAATTTTCAAAGTGCTCATAGAATAAGTGGATAGAGATAGTAACATTGATTTAATGTAAATTGCTTTAACAACTTTGGAAAGAAGATTGTCAATAACCCTTTTAAATTATCTTCTTCTTTTTCTCTATAAAAATAAATTGTGATCAAATATTTAATTCCACAAGAAGCGGTAGGGATACCTAAACTATTTTGGTTCTGAGATCTCAAATGACTTGAGACATTACCTAAGTAAAAAATTGCAAGAATTTGATAAGTTTGATCTCTATCGAAACCAAGAAAAAATAGCATTGTAAGTTTTGTTATACCATCTTTATTTTTGTTAGATTAGCACAACATAACAAAATTAAGTCATTAGCATAAAAGAGATAGGCTAATAGCATGGGTATTTATAACAATTTTGATTCTATGTATATTTGAAAGTTTTTAGTACAAATAAGAAGTTTTGACAAAGTTTTAGTATAAGTAATTTACATGTAAGGACAATGAGTGTTAGTTATTTTCGTAAATAAAATATTTACTTATAAACTAGTTTGTAGATCTGCTATCAAATTTATCAAGAAAAGCCAAACAAATGCTAGAGTTTTAAATAATCATACTTCAGGTATATCTTTTATAACTACGACACATATGATTACATTCATACATTTAATAATATATGTTCATAAATCTGAAATTATTTTTTATGTGTCTTAATATTTTTAAGATTTGGTTTAAAAATATTTTTTTAGAATAACAAAAAAACATGTTCCACTTTATTCCATTCCATTAGTTTGGTTCCAGACTAATGATATGCGGATCAAAAGCATTTATATTGAGTTGAACTCCAAATTTTCATATAATATATGTTAATGTATATCTAGTAACATATTAATGTATATATATATATCTATTAATATATATCTACTTACTTTAGTGATATCTATATTTAGTTATTTTAGACATATCTATTTTACTTGTAATTCCTATATAAAGGAACCATGTGTATTCATTTGAATCACAGAATAAAATACAATCATTAAGTATTTCTAACATGTTATCAGAGCCATTATTCTTGTCTTTCTAGCAGTGTTTTCTTTTTTGGTATTACTCAACCCTTATAGTTTCCGCTGTCACAATAGCCGCTGCAATCATTCACCGATGAACCTCCGACGTCTTTCAGCCGTTGTCCTTAGGTTCCGGAACTACAATCGCCGTTGTTAAGGAGTTTCGCACCATACAAACCACTGTAATCACCGCCACCGCCTTGCATATTGTTCCAAAAAAATTTCTACATATACCACTATGATCGGCTCGACCGGATCTACACAACCGTGGAAGTATCGCAACCATCGGACACTGCATGCTCCCTCATGCGCCGCTCAAACGATCTACACGTCCATTCACACGTTGCCCTCTGCTCGTGACGTCATCAGTGACTTGCCTAGGGCTGACGTCACAGACCCACTGACCGTGACCGCACTGACCGTACTGCCCATTGATCGTGCCTGAGCTGACCGTACTGCCTGTTGATCATTGACCGTTGACCAGAATTTCGCAATACAAGTTCACCCTACCTAGTTTTCACGTAGATCTCGTTTTTGCAGTCTGTTTTTGCATATTGTGTTTTCAAATGGATAAAAATGATGCTTTTGTTTCTTGCCCTATCAATACTATATTGGAAGGGACCAAGAATTACTTGTCATGGTCTCAAGCTATGTGCAGTTTTCTTAAGGGTCGTATGCTCTGGAATTATTGTACCGGTACAATTATCATTCCTGTTAAAGAAGCAAGTGAAGAAGATGTTATTTTCCTTCGTCGCATAACTGAATGGGATAGTCACAAACACATGATCCTCACATGGATTCAGAATACTTCCATTCCTTCCAATTCCAATCTGTTGGGCAGCTTTGATGATGCCAAATCAGCATGGGATATGTTGGCCAAAAGGTACTCCATTACTCATGGATCCATGAAATATCAGCTAATAGTTGAATTGCATCGACTTCAACAAGAACCAGGGCAATCTATCAATGACTACTTTGATCAGCTTCGCTTCCTTTGGGACCAAATTGACCTTTGTGATCTAGTTTGGGCATGCTCAACGGATGCTCAGCAATATGCTACAGTTAGGGATGAATTTCGTCTATATGCGTTCTTGATGTCACTCTATAAGGACTTTGAGCCAATCTGAGGTCAACTTCTTAATCATAGTCCTCATCTCTATCTTGATACTACTGTAAATGAGTTGGTTAGAGAAGAATCTCGGCTTGCAACCTTTCAAGCCCAGAATAAGCTCAGTGTTTTGGCTATTACTCCTCCTACTCCTACCATTGAGCAACCTCAACAATCAGGTGATTCCTCTGGCTTTTACAATCGTCGTAGGCAGAACAATAAAAGGTTCTGCAATTATTGCAAGCATCATGGCCACACCATTGAGACTTGTTACCGTTGCAACAAATCTACTGCTGTTGTTGCTAATACTGAGCCTACTTTGCAAATGCATTCTAGTTCAGCAGAGTCCCAATCTTCTGGATCCACTATCAACCTCTCCTCTACTGAACTACAGAAGATCATAACTCAGGTTATTCAAATGGCTGATAATGCATCTCTTTCCACTACTCTCTCAGTTTTGCCCGATAAGTCTCAAACTTGGCTTTTTGACTCTGCATGTTGCAATCACATGACACCTCACTCATCTTTATTCTCCAAACTTGACCCTGCACCACATCCCCTTAATATTCATATAGCTGATGGTTCCACCATTCATGGGAATAGTCTAGGTTTTGTTTCGACCTCTACCCTCTCTATTCCTAGGGTTTTCCATGTACCTGACCCATCCTATAATTTATACTCGGTGGGACAATTAGCTGAACTAGGATATCGCCTTATTTTTATTATTCTGGGTGTATTGTGTAGGATCCGAGGAAGGGGCAAGAGCTTGGGACCGGTCCTAGGGTCGGGCGTATGTTTCCCGTAAACAATCTTCATTTTCCACCTATTGCTCCTACCTCTGTTGCTGCTGCAACTGCTGTAGTTTCTTCCTTATCTTCTCTCACACTTTGGCATTCTCGTCTTGGTCATACCCCATCCACTCGGGTACAACAGTTAGTTTCTAAAGGTCTATTGGGTTCTGTGTCCAAAGAAAATTTTGATTGTACTTCATGTCAGTTAGGAAAACAGCCAGCTTTACCTTTCAATAATAGTAAAACTATCTCTAATAGTATTTTTGAGTTAATTCATTCTAATGTTTGGGGACCTTCTCCTGTTACTAGTATTGGTGGATCTCGATATTTTGTTGTTTTTCTTGATGATTATTCTCATTATAGTTGGATCTTTCCAATGAAATCTCGTTCTGAAATCTTTCCAATTACAGTGTTGTGTGTTTTGTAACACATAAAAACGTGCAAGCATACACGGTCACAAGTAATAATATTTGATAAGTAAGTTATCGTTCCCACGGAGATTTGTTACTACAGTTTGTTGAGTACTAAAATTATCTCTCTCTGATTTTATTCAAAACGCTCGTTCATTGTAACAAATTTAAGAAAAGAGTTAAAAAAAATTAAAAGAAATCTAGGATTGCAATTTTTCACTAAATTAATCAACTCAAATCATGTTATTTTCTTTTGATTTATATTTTTTTAGTACATTTAATTTGTCAACCGAAAACTTCTAATTTTATTCATACATCTCTTCCGAGCTCCGTACAAACACACCTCGTTAAATTAATTCACTATATTCCTACGAGAATTAAATTCACCGAGATTCATTATGTTCTAAGTTTTCAAATGGTCACACATACAATTAGGGTATATTCCTATCCTTCATCATACATGTCATTCTATTTACGAGCAATATACACACAAATGCCTCTTCCAAGTTTATTTATGTGCCACGGATCGTTTTGATAAGATTCGTAAATAATCAAAAAGCATTAAGCACAAAATAGAACGAACAAATCGAACGTCTTATAAATCTATCAAAAATAATTAAAATAAAAGCTTCATAAATTCACATCAAATGCAACCCTAGAAAAATTAAATTACTTCATAAATTTAAAATAAAAATTACAACAGATACAGAAAAATAAGATGAAGAAGAAGGAAAATTAAAACATCAATTAGAAAAAATATTTGGCACACGCAGAACACAACAAAAGCCAAAAAATGGCTTTTGCGTGTTCTGAAGTCCAAAACCGAACAACACAAAAAAACTAAACTCTACCCAAAACTTCAAAAACTTTTTTACACTATCAACTTATCTCCTATTTATAGCTAAAAATAATACATCTAAAATATTACATTTTTTATTTTATTTTTTTATAAAAACACGTAAAACATTTGTATCGAAAAATAAAATCACGCGTATCGATTTTCGATATCGAAAATATTAATTAGAATCACGCGTAGCGACAGAGAGCCGTTCGGATTTTTTTTAATTCAAAATGCATGCCACATGTCAGCGTCTGATTTGCTGAAAAGATTTAAAGCGGACACGTGGTAGTATTTCATTGGTTGCGGGAAACGGGCGCACGATGGATTGTCACACGGGAGACAACGGCTGCACACGGGTGTGATCCTGCACTTTCGCGCTCATCGTAACATGCCACGTGGCATAACATGATTGGTGTTAAAATATAGTGGGACACGTGGCATCTTTTGATTAGCTGCAAGGATTAGTGCGGACATGTGGCATCATTTGATTAGCTGAAAATCCGGTTGCATACAGAGATCAGTGCACGGGATCAGAGGCGCGCGTAAGTGGGGGACGGCGGCTGGACGCGTCAGACACGTGGGTCCCACTCGTACGGCAGCCTGCACGGCAGGTGGGCCTCACTCGGGCACCGAGCCACGTGAAAAGAGAGAATCTACACCCACGCGAGTTGGTCGTGCGTGATCTGGACGCGCGAATCTCAGCCGTTCCTTCTTTGATCGGACGGTCCACGTTTCGCACGTGGTTTATGGCGCGTGGTTCTTCTCACCTGCGCAGAAAATTAATCTTTCTTAATTGCATTTTGAACCACAAATTTATTTCAAATTACATTTTCAACTTTCTTTAATTACAGTTTAGCCATTTTCTAATTTAAATTAAATTTTTAAACTTTTAATAATTAAAATTAAGTCCAATTTAAATTTAAATTATATTTTGAATTTTATAAATTTCATTTAAACACTCTTTTATTTGAAATTATATTTTTGGAAACAAATTTGCAATTAAGTACGTTTTCGATACAAATTATTTAATTTTTATAAAAAACTATAAAAAACAGTAAATACTAATTTATTCATCAAAAATTAACTAAAAACATTAATAACATAGCAATTATAATTAATAAAATAGGTGAAAATAACTATACAAAATACAGTTATCAACACCCCCAAACTTTGCAAAAATGGTTGAAACACAATTCTCCAGACATATCAAAACTTTTCGATCTGATAATGCTCTTGAATATACTCAAAATGCTTTTCAAGCTCTGTTACACTCCTATGGCACTGTACATCATCTCACCTGTCCAAGAACCTCTCAACAAAACGGTCGAGCTGAAAGAAAACTTCGTCATATTCTTGACACTGTTCGTGCTCTTCTTCTTTCTGCCAAAGTTCCTGCCCCATTTTAGGGTGAAGCTGCTCTTCATGTTGTTCATGCCATTAATCACATTCCAAGCGTTGTCATTCATAATCAGACTCTGTATGAGCGCCTTTTTGGGTCATCTCCTAACAATCATTACCTTCGTTCATTCAGATCTTCTTGTTTTGTTCTTCTTCAACCTCATGAATACAACAAACTTGAGCCTCGATCTAGACTTTGTTGTTTTCTTGGTTATGGTGAAACTCAAAAAGGGTATCAATGCTATGATCCTGTCTCATATCGTCTTCGTGTTTCCCGAAATGTTGTCTTTTGGGAACATTGCTTATTTGTTGAACTTTCTCACTTTCGTTCTTCCCTAACTAATTCAAATGTTTTAGAAATCTTTCCAAATGAGTCTCTTGTTCTTTCTAAAGATACTCCTAATCCACCTATGGACTTCACTATTCAATCTTCAGATATTTTTGATGATTATCCTAGACAGATTGTAGAAGAACAGGTTGATAACGTGCTATCCCACCTTGAACATAGGTCCCCTGCTCTTGCTCCCCTGAAGATCCTCCACAAGACATCCCACCTCGCCACTCAACCCGGGTAAGATCCATTCCTACACATTTACTTGACTATCATTTTTACACTACCCTTGCTACACTTTATGAGCCTCACATCTATCGTGAGGCATCTACTAACCCTTTTTGGCAGATTGCAATGAAAGAAGAGATTGATGCATTAACCAAAAACCATACTTAGGATTTGGTTACTCTCCCTCCTGGTCAGTCTGTGGTTGGTAGTAAGTGGATCATAACTGGTGATGACCTCAGTGGTATTCAAGAACTCAAGGATTTTCTTAGTGAGCAGTTTGAGATGAAAGACCTTAGACATCTCAACTACTTCTTGGGTCTTGAGATCACTCGTTCCACAGATGGTTTTTATATTACTCAAGCTAAGTATGCATCTGACCTCTTATCTCAAGCTGGACTCACTGACAGCAAGACTGTTGACACTCCAGTTGAACTTAATATGCATCTCACACCATCAGAGGGGCAATCATTGTCTAATCCCTCTCTTTACAGACGTTTGGTTGGCAGCCTAGTTTATCTTACAGTTACTCGTCCAGACATTTCTTATGATGTTCATCAGGTGAGCTAATATCTGTTTGCTCCACGATCAAATCACTATGCTGTTGTTCTGCATATTCTACGATACTTGAAAGGCACTATCTTCCGTGGCATTTTCTACTCAGTTGATTCTCCTTTAGTACTTCGTGTATTCTCTAACGCTGATTGGGCAGGAGATCCCACTGATCACAGGTCCACTACATGTTATTTCTTTCTCCTTGGTTCTTCTTTGATTTCTTGGTGAAGTAAGAAACAAACCTTCGTGGCCCACTCCAGTACTGAAGCAGAATATCATGCTCTTGATGATACCACATCTGAGCTTCTTTGGCTACGATGGCTTCTTAAGGATTTGGGTGTGTCCACATCCTCTGCTACTCCTCTTTATTGTGATAATCAGAGTGCCATTCATATTTCTCACAAGGATGTCTTTCATGAATGAACTAAACACATCGAGATTGATTCTCACTTTATTCGCTCTCATCTTGTCCATGGTGCTCTCAAGCTTTTCTCCGTTTCCTCCAATGATCAACTTGTAGATATCTTCACTAAGGCACTTCCCAAAGGACGCACTTGTAATTTGGTTGACAACCTCAAGTTGGTCTCACACCCACCTTGAGTTTGAGGGGGGTTGTTAATGTATATCAAGTAACATATTAATGTATATATATATCTACTAATGTATATCTACTTACTTTAGGGATATCTATATTTAGTTACTTTAGACATATCTATTTTACTTGTAATTCCTATATAAAGGAACCATGTGTATTCATCTGAATCACATAATAGAATGCCAAAGAAGTAACAATGCCCATAAAATTTGGAACAACATTATTCAGCCTAGCTTCTATTACTTTAATGATTAATAGCGATTTATTTCTTTTCTTTGCTTCACTTGGTTTGAATCAACTTTAGAGACTTGGTTATTTTTGGCCCTTGTCTACGTTGATATTTTATTTTGGGTTTGGCCGTGATGTAATTGTTGAAAGCTAAATAAATCAAACCTTTACCTTTGGAACCAGAAGAGTTTTTTTTTTAAGAGCAACTATTTTGGACTGCATCTTCAAATGGGAGGCTATAGGAAGAAGAGATGGAATTAGAGTTGGTATATTTTGGTTTGGATTTATTGGAGTTGAGGTGGTATGAGTATTGGCTGAAGTCGTTTGAGAATTAAGAACCTGAACTACTAGTTAAGAAAGCTCATTTAAAACTTGAAAAGAAGATAACGTAGAAGGAATAGGGCTTGTAATAGTTATAGTGTTCCATAGTGAGATAGTATTGAAACAGAGGGGTGGATTATTTGTGGGAAAAAAGGAAGAACATTGAGGAATTAAGTTAGAATGAGAAGTTTTTGCATTCTTTAGTGGTCGAGTCTCTTCTTGGCTTTATGATTGTTACACCATCTTTCATTACCGAAGGTGGTTCCCAACTATCAAGAATAGCATCCCAGACTTTTTCATCTTGTATGAGAAAGGCTTGCATACGAGCCTTCTAGTAAGGGTAATTAAACCCATCAAAGAGTGGAGGTCTAACAGATGACCCACCTTCTTTCATTTGGTCCATAAGTAAGTATGTGTGTCCCTAAGGATCAATCTCACTAAGTATGTCTAGTATCAGCTCTGATACCAATTGAAAGTTTATAAATTATGCACCTAATTAACCTAGAGGGGGATGAATAGGTTATTTTTAATTTTTACCAATTTATAATTTAATAACCTAAACAAAGCAACTAGGTATGCAATCATGTGTAAAAATAAGTGCAGAAATAAGATAATAACATACGATATTTTTAGGTGGAAACAACCTAGGCCACAATCATGACCTAAGAGGAAAACCACCGGTCCACCGGACCACCTAACTTTTCACTATGAAAATCAAATGTTCAAGTACAAACTCGGTCTTATGCTACCCTCCTTAGGATACTTCCCCAATGTACTTTACTTACGAGTCTCTGCTCTATTTTCAGAGTTTCCAATAATAGCGTAAACAGTTTCTAGACCAACGTTCCAATAAGCTCCCCGCAAATTAGATCGTTCACAAATCAACTACAAAATAGTTAGCACAAAAACACAAGTGCCCATGTGTGTTCTATAATGAATTTAACAATGAATAATCTTAATTAGATGATTCAAAATATATGTCATTTAAATCAAATCAACTAGAAAATTCTAGAGGAAAAAGATTAAGCCAAAATTCACTAAAAATAGCTTCTTTAATATTTAATAATTAAATCAAATAATCATGATCACTCATATAATTATTAGATTTAAATATCCAAGATTCTAATAATAAAATAAGCTATATGAATATAAAAAAATGAATATATTAAAACATATAAAAATTTAGCTGTTAAAATATTGTAAAGAAAAAGATAATCAATTTATGATTGTATTAATTAATATATCTTCTTATCAATCAATCAATATATATTAAATATATATAAGTCCAAAGTCTACTAAATATATATATATATATATATATATTACCTTTATTAATAAAGTCTGGAGTCTGACCGAATCATATACATATATGTATATTAGCCTCAATCACATATATATTAACTATATATATATATATATATTCTTCCTTTCCTCCATCACCGATTAGAGTTTTCTTTTCTTTTCAATTTTGTTTTCTCTCGGCACATCCCTGTTTCGGTAGCTTGTTATTCTTCTCTTTTTTTTTCCTTTTAAACTCTCTCAACCTTCCCATTAACCCTAACCCTATGTGTGTATATATATATAGATAATGATAACCTACTAGTATTAGGGTTAACATATTTTAGGCTTCATTATTCAAGGCCCATTTAAATATTTAATTAAAAAATATTTTTAAATCACATCTTAAAAATATTAAGACACATAAAAAAATATTTAATCACAAAAAATAATCTTAGATTTATGAACATGTGCTATTAAATGCATAAATGTAATTCTATGTGTCGTCGTTATCAAGGATATACCTGGAGTATAATTATCTGGAACTTGAGTATTTGTTTGGCTTTTCTTGATAGACTTGATAGCAGGCCTAAAAACAAATGTACCGATAAATATTTTGTCCATGAAAATAACCAACACTCATAGTCCTTACAATAATAATAGACGACCAAGTATGAAAGGAATGTCACGATTATTCTCCATGTCTAGCACAATAAAGTCTATGAGAAAGATGCTTTTTTGTACTTTTACTAACATATCTTCTCCTAAACCGCGAGATCTCTTAATTGATCTATCTACCATGTGTAATGTTACTAAAGTAAGTTTGGCCTTACCAATTCCCAATCTCTGGAAGACCAACAGTGGCATAAGTTTAATACTGGAACCCATATCACATAATGCTTTCTCAAAGTGGATGTTCCCAATTGTACAAGGAATGTCAAAACTTCGTGAATCTTTGAATATTTGGGGTAGTTTTCTAGTAAGGATGGAACTACAACTTCCAGTCAAGGTTGTAGTGGGTTTGTAGAGGTTTCTTTTTTTTTTCTTGGCTGAATTATTTTCTTTCCATTACTCTCTTTATCCACTAATTCTTCATATTTTTGAGTCTTACTTTCCTGCTCTAAAATTTTACCACTCCTTAAGGCTAATGATTTACAGTAGTCTTTCCCTTCTCTTCTTGGCTTTACAATTATGTCACTTTGAAGATTATCTTAAGGCCTTTGGCTTATAGCCTGAGCAAGTTGTCCCATTTGGCTTTCTAAATTCCTAATTGAAGCCTTTTTGAGTGGAAACTTTTGTATTTACTAATTGGATGAAGTCTTTGATCACTCTTATTAAGGCATTTGTATTGTCTTTAGAAGTTGGCTTCTTTTCACATTACCCACATAAAAGACCGATTCAGGATTATTTGGATAATTATCAAACAAATGGGTTCCATCCAAAACACACAAGACACCCTTGAATCTTGAACTTGGTTTATACTCGCTGACGAGTTTTGAACCTTCAAAAGATTTACCAAAGACAATACTTGAGTTGTAAGTGCCATAATATCATTTAGCTCATCCATTCTAACTACTCTTCTTATAGCTATCATTCTATACATTTACCATTGATAATTATTGCTAGCCATTTTCTCAACTATGCGTCTAATAGTACTAAAGGATGTCTCTATATTGAAAATATATACAAATTAAAAAAATAAACAACTAATTAAATAAATTAAAGTTAAAAAAAATAAAATAAATTAACCAAAATAAATAAATAAATAAGTCAATAAAAAAGAAAGTAAATTAAAATTAAAGTAAAGAAAAATAAAATAAAAATTAATTTATAATATTTATAATTCCCGTCAACGGTGCTAAAAAGATGATCGCCACATATAAAGTGTAAGAAATAAATACACAAATATGTGTATCGTAACAAGTAATATAATGATAAGAAAAAATAAATCTCACTAAGATTATTTTATTAAAAACTAATTTTTAAAACTAAAAAAATCAATTTTGTTTTGTGTTTTTATACTTTAAGGAAACAAAATTAAAATAACTAAAAGTAAATAGAAATAAATAATTAAATCAAATTTGATAACTAAAAAGATATATGAGATCATATTTAGGAATACTTAATTAATTTCCCAATTTTCTAAACATGTGAATCGCTAAAATCCTCTCAATATAATTATCAATTAATAACATCATCAATTGAATCTAACCTAGCATGTATTCCTCTCTCAAGTAAACTATACACCATATAATAATTAATTTAATCACACTCTCATGCTAATTAAATTGCATACTACTAATTAAGTTCACCAATTATGGATCACATACATAAGAATCATACATCTCTGCCTAGAAACTATGAATGATATTTAATCAAGACAAACAATTAAATAATTCTCTCAAATCTATTTAATTGTCTCTATAGATCAATTATTAGCCAAATAATTAATAGCATAAAAATCAAATTAAATAATACAATTAAATTATAATTATAATTGGGGCAAAATATTATATCATCATATGATGAAAATTGGGTTCATAAAATCTCTTGATTAATAAATTAACTAGACATAATTTTGTCCATAAAGTTTATATTTTTCATAAAGAAAGACAAATAATTGATAAAGAAAAGATTAAAAGAAGAAATACAATAAATTTCTTGAATTGTAATGGTAATCTCCTCTTGAATCTTTACCAAAATTGTATCCCCTCTTGAATTATTTTATATTTTTGTCTCTTTTTAGCTCCAAAAACTGACCAAAATTATGCTAATGGAGCTCAGGTGCAATCTAGATTGTTAGAACATCTTTAGATCAAGGGTTGAGATCAAAATAAGCAAAATCAAACAGTGTGACACATGCCACATGGAATACACTGGGCGAATCAGAGCACGATGTGTGGTAAGGGAGGTCAATTTGAGTCAAGGCATGTTGAGTCAGTGAAATGTGGCGTAATGTGATTCACGGTAATGAATGGTGTGGCTTACAGGTGGAATGGTTGGACGAGTAGAATGGTGACATGTCGCATACAGGTTTGACACACTCCAAACTCAGATTGAATGTCGTGTGGACATGTGGCACCCGATTCATTTCTCCTCACACGTGGCGATCTAAGATTTTCTATCCTTTCTTGCATGGTGTTAGCGTGACTTGCCCAATCAGTTCATTTGCTTGAATGGCAACTTTTGATTGGCCCTGTGTTAAAAATTCATAAAAAAATCTATAAAAATTCAAAACAAATTCCGAAAAATACAAAAATATATATTTTCATCCCTTTTCATTAAAAAAATTATATTTTAATATTTTTATCTCCAAAATACTATTTATTGAATAAAACTATTAAATATTAAGTAAAAAAGTGCGCTAATGACTCTACTTTGATAGAGTCATTCCGCAGTCATGAAAATAACAAACATGTAATCCCTTTTAAAGATTAACACCTCTCAAATCACTTGTGACATAAGAGTTGGTAACATTCTTGAAAACATAACGTATATATTTAATTTTCAAACATCAAACCAACATTATTAATACCTGACTGTTAAAGCATCTATTTTGCATCCAAAAATGAGTTCTATTTGAATTAAACCAACTCAATTAACACAATTCATTAACTATTCAAAAACTGATTACTATGGAACAACCATATCCCAAAAAATATAGCATGCAAGTATGGAACACCACTTACATGTACTAATAATGCCAACAAATATCATAGAAACAGTCACAAGTTACATAAGTTCATAAGGCACTTAGTTATGACCACCAATATGTTACTTAACCATGTAAATAAATAATCTATCAAATATTTCCATAATATTTTCCATACATATCATTTTAATTATCCCCACGTTAACTATAAATCACTCATTATAAAAACATATTTAAGCAAGTAAGACAAATAATGAGTTTTTCTATTCCATTACATGCAAACAACACATAACCATTATATCAGAAAATACATACTTCTCCTAAGTCTTTAAATATCATATGGACTCTAAATCTATAATATTACAAGAGAAATACCAAATAGTATAGTTATATCACACATAAATACATATAGTTTATTTAATTGGTTTTATCAAAGTAAAACAATTGTAGCAAAATCACATTTTAGGCATTTAAATAGTCACATTTTCACCCGATTGATATAAATAAATATCCAAGGCAACAAGCCATTTTTCAAATTCTTTAAATACAACATCAAGATAAAAATTAGAGCTACTTAGAAGAGCCTTACGTACATACAAATATACAATAGTTTAAAAAATTTTATTAAGGCAATTCTTGATTTGGTACATCAACATCATAGAGTAACTAGTTTAAAGCCTCTATATATAGAACTAGCTTGTACTTTGGGTTTGCATACATTTTACCCATAAAAGTGAAAAAAGCTCTCTCTTGTAACCTGTGTTGTGTGTTATGGTTGTGGTTACTATAAAAAACTCTCTAGAAGTGTGATAGGTATTCAAGACTTTTGTACAAGTGTTACTGGTTTTAGTAGAAGTTTTGGCAGAAATTTTGTTCTTATCCAAACTTAGTCACCTATTATGGTGAATGTTTTGCTATTATTGTGTGAACATTTTTGCTATTATTGTGTGAACGTTTTTCCCTATTATTGTGTGAACATTTTCTTTATGATCGTTACATAAACATTAATCCTTTTTTCATTTATAAAAAGAAGCCCACAGCTCTCAGTTAGATACAACTCAAAAACTGCTCAGAAACTACTCTTCATAGCAAATCCAAGAAAAGAAAATTCAAAATTGTTTTTTCAGTTTTCCGAGAAATGTAAATAATTTAGAAGTGTAGCATTTTATACTTCATTAGTGCAATAAAGCTCAAAGATAGAAAAAAGGATTCTGAGCTGTTTTATCTTGGAGACGATGAGGTTGTGTTTGCTTTCACAAATTTGGGTAGAGTCGCGAAACATCTTTAAAAAAGAGACTTAGTCCATGATTCAACCCAAGTCTTGTTTTTAAATACCTAAAATCAAAAATTTGAAAACGATATTTTATCTACCATGTCTACTGAAATGTTAATTGTTGATCTCAATAAATAGTTTTGTTTCGAGGGACTAAAGATGTTATTTTTCTTAACCATGAAAAATAATAATATATTGGAAAAATTTTAGTGATTCATATATTTAGAAAATTAGGGGATTAAGTATTCCTAGAAAATTTCTCATATATCTCCATAGTTTCCAAATATGATTTAAGTAATTAGTGCTAATTATTTTTACTTCTTTTAATTTTGGTTCCTTAAAATAAATAAAAAATATTTTTATTTTTTATTATTAAAAATTAATTTTTGATAATATAATCTGTGTAGAAACAATATTTTTTTATCATTATATTACTTGTGGCGAGATTGTACTAAAGCTTGGCTAAACTCTTTGCCACCTAATTCCATTACAACTTGGAATGATTTGGCTGAGAAAACCTTAATGAAATACTTCCCATCAATAAAGAATGCCAAGCTTAGGAATGACACCACCTCCTATCAACAATATGAAGGAGAATTTGTATATAAGCATGGGAAAGATTCAAAGAATTTTTAAGGAAGTGTCCTCAATATGGTATGACTCATTGGATCCAAATTGAGACTTTCTACAATGATCGCAATGCTCAAATAAGAACCATAATTGATGCATCCGTTAATGGAGTTCTACTAGCCAAATCTTACAATCAAGCTTATGATTTACTTGAGAATGTGACAAACAATAATTATCAATGGCCAATTGACAGAATGAAAACCACAAGAAGAGTAGCTGGAGTACATGAGGTAAATGATATCATGTCCCTTATAGCTTAAGTGTACATATGTACATGATATATATTTCTGGCACTACCTTTGGTTGTACATATAATACATGTACACATTATATATAATATATATTTATTTAATCATATAGAGTATATAAACTAGACATGTACATATGTACATGTTATTTCACAAGCTAACATGTTATTTTAAGACTAATGCGATTATATATAATATATACGTATTATTTTGGGGCTTCAAACCAAATTTAGTTTAAAATATACGAATAAACATGACATGAATATAAATAATTGGTAATAATTATTACTCATATTTTTTTAGAAAAGCGTTATTGACTAATGTACTTGCAATTAAAAAAAGTCTATTTATCACTTGTTGTAATATTACCATAACTAACGTGTCAGTCAATTATAAGCTAGAAATATAGGTTTCACTCTATTTAGTCAATAATTATTTATCATGTCAGTTGTACTTGTATCACAACTTATAACATAAAAAAGTACTATAGTTATTACATGAAGGAAAATTCTTGAGAAATCTTAGTTTCTACTACGAGCCATCCCGATAAATCTAAAATAATTAAAAATTAATTTTATTGTATGGAAAAGACATATATACCCTTAAGTACTTAAAATACAACAAAACATCCCACATTACATACATCTTATTCACTCATCTTTCTTCATCTCTACATCCCACTCATTCTTCATCTTTACCTCTACATAAACCATACTCAAACCCTAACATTTTGATAATCAAAATATTAGATATATTAAGAATTGAAAAGATATACATAAAAGATGTAAAAAAGAAAGAAAAACTCGATAAAAATTGAACCACATTACAACTGAAATTGGTATCTACATGTTTTTTCTACAAATTGTGCAATGGTTTGGTAAGGGTATATCGAACATTTATGAAAATTTTGGTAGTATTTACCGAACATATCATGGATATTCAGTAGATCCTACCAAACCAAATTAAAAAAATTAGAAAATTGGTTCAGTAGAGCCTGTTAAACATTTATTATATGTTCGGTAGAGAATTACCGAACCTCTGTATTTTTAAAATATTTTTATTCAAGATAGATAAAGTGAGACATTTTATAAGTTTATAATAAATAGTACCTATAGGTGTTTATTTTATACATTACAAGAATGTATTAATTTATGCTCTTTTAATATAGGTGTTTATTTTAAAAGAAGACTTGAGAGCATGGACAAAGTGTACAATGATACATAATGGAATGGTGATTGTAATGAAAAAGTATGAGACTTAGGATCGAGTTTGCATGTGAAAGAAACAGAGTTTATCATTCTAAAGCAAAACCAAACGATTCCAATGATAAAAAGAGAGGATGAGAAAGAGAAGCGAATGGGAACAAGAAAATATAATTGTTCATTTCTTTAAAAGAAAAAATGATAGAACATAGTTTTCATTGGAAATTGACGGTGATTTATGATACACATAATCACTAATTAGAACAATATCTTGAAGGTTATCTATATGTAGGAAAACTTACTAATGAAAAGATGAATTTACTAGTTGATATGACAAAGTGCAATGTTACATCCAAACACATTTTGTATAAGATGAAGCAACATAATGAGTAAAATTATAGTATAATAAAACATATCTACAATGCACATCAGAAGTATTGACTCAAAAAACAAGATGGAAGGTCAATTTCCCAATAATTTATGCATTTGTTGGCTCTTCACAATTATATAGAGTAGCATAGGAGCAATGATGTTGATGAGGTTATTACATACCTATTTTTTACTCATCTAGTATCCATTGATTTGTTAAGAACTTTTCCTCATGTGATTAGCATAGATTGTAGCTACAAGACTAATAGGTACAAATTGTCGCTTCATGAGATTGTTGGGTTACCTCCACAAACATGACATTTTCTATTACATATGAATATCTAGAGTTTGAAAAGAAAGATAATTATTGTTGGATGCTAGAGAAATTGAACTATTTTATGAATGAAGATATTACACCTAGTGTCATCATAAAAGATAGAAAAAACTTTTATGAATGCAATCATAGAAGTGTTTCCCATATCTACTCAGCATCTTTGCAGATTGTATATTTCCAAGAATGTACTAGCGAATACAAAAATATTATTTAAAAATAAGGAACGATGGGAAACTTACAATAATGTGTAGCATAATGTTGTATTATTGATTAGTGCTCAAAAAGCACTAAAATTACCATGATTTTATGCACATTAATTGATTAAATATATATATATTTATATGATTTTATCATATATTTATATAAATTTGTCCTTTCGGAATCACGGGTATTCTTATTATTTTTTACGTATTTTCGCTTAAAAATGTAACTTAAAGACTCAAAAAGGAATACTGAAAGCAATACATCACAAATATATTCAAAAACAAATGAGGAAAAGTCAACAAATATGGAAAAAATGGACAAACTGGGTCAAAAAGGTCAAAAATGTCAAAAAGGAGGAAATCGCGCACGCAGCCACGCCGAGCAGCTGCCACCAGCGCCCAATCCCGCGCGCACCTGCGCCCAACTGCGCCCCATCTGTGTGCGCGTGCGCCCATCTACCACAATTTGCGCGCACTGCCGCCCCCCACGTCAGCATGATGTCATTATTCACTACTCCGCGTTTCCACCATTTTTCACCCACTTTTTCTTCCCATTCTCTTCACTTCATACCACACCTAAAAACATATCTTTTCTTCTCTTTCTTTCTCTCATTTCTTAGTTTTTAAGCTTTTCGTAGTTTTTAGCTTTTCTTAGTTAGTTTCTCTTAGTTTTAGAATTTTTCTCTTTTTGAGAAGAACTAGTTATATTTTTGTAATTTATTTGCTTTTTGATTCAATAAATGGGAGTGCAAATTTTGTTTGAAGGTTTTCTAGCAACGGGAATAGCATTGAAGTACTGTAAGGATTTTATTTTCTTTATAGTTATTTTTTATGCTTTATTCTTATATGTTATATTTAATTTGTCTGTGATTAAATTTAACATTGTTGATTGTTTGTAAACATGATATAATAATAATGTTGTTATACTTGCGAAATATTAAATAGGTAAAAATCTCTAAAAGGAATTGATTTTATTTTTATTCAAGATTTTATATTAAGAATGTTAGAGAGAAATATATTATTTTTTATTACAAACTTAAATCTGAAAATTAGATTTTAAGTTTTAGTTATCCGGTCTAATTTATAGTAGTGCTCTTTTATTTGTTGATACAATCGCCCGGTAATTAGAGTAAAGCTCTATTTCAAAAGTTTTTATAAGAATTATTATCTGAAAATGTATTGACGACATGTTTTTAGTAGTGGTTTTAAAACTTGAAAGTTAGTACTCGGATAATTAAATTCTTAGGTTTAATTTGGACACCTTGAATAAAGTTTAAACGGTCTAACCCCACCATAGGTAGCATTTAAATGGTTCATTTTCAATCTCTTAGAAAAAGGAATTAATTTAATTAACCAAATTAGTTATCAACCCCACCCATATGTGTTAATTGATTTGTTTAGTTAACAAAGAATATCTAACCCCACCAAAGGTGATATTCATACAAAAAAGAGAGAATTAATAAATATCAATTTATATCTTTAATACCTTAAATAATATGAGTAAGCATAATTAACTTAGTTATTATATTCATAAATACTCCACTATTAGAAATGATAAAATTTGCATAAATGTTTATTGAATATTTATCTATGTTAATTTTTATGTTATTAGATTAGAAACACAAAAACCAAACTATCGTAACAGGATGTTTAGGATTTAATTTCGTTTTTAAAAGTTTGAATAATAAATTAAAAACCATATATATTCCTTCCTTAGATCGACCTTGGTAGTATACTTATCATTTTCTATGAAATGATTTGTGCACTTGCGAGAGTTTTATAAATATAAAACCAAAGTGTTGGCAGAATCGACGATGTCGGTTTTCGCTCATCAAGTTTTTGGTGCCGTTGCCGGGGAAGAAATAACATTTTTAAATTCTTTATCAAAATTTTAAAAACATTTTGTGTTGTAAATAATTGTGATTTTTTTTATTTTGAAAAACAAATAGCTAATAAAAAATAAAACAATATAATCAAATTTCAAATTTCATAAGAAATAAAAAAATACAAAAAAAATAATGAAAAAAACTAAAAAATTTTAAATTTAGAAAATAATAATTATTATTATTTCGTGAATAGTAAAATATATATATATATATATTTTTGAAATTTGAAATTTGAAGTAAAAAAAATAAAATAAAATTAATTTTTTTTTAAATTTAAAAAATAATAATAATAAATATTTCGTGAATAGTAAAATATATATATTTTTTGAACTTTGAAATTCGAAGTAAAAAAACAATATTAAAAATTTAAAAATTTTAGGCTAAAAAAATATATAGTGTAAATAGTAAAATAAACTTACCGTTCATGAATTGTAAAAAAAATTAAAATCTTAAAACTTTTAAATTATAAAAAAATTATAGCGTGAATAGTAAAATAAATTTACCGTTCATGGATAAAAAAATTCAAATTTCAAATTTCATAATAAATAAAAAAATTAATAATAATTATAGCCTAATAGTAAAATAATTTTGCAATTTCAAATTTGAAGTAAAAATAAATAAATAAAACTTACCGCTCAGGAATACAAAAAAAAATTCAAATTTCAAATTTCATAATAAATAAAAAAAAAATTAAAAAATAATAATAATTATAGCGTTATTAGTAAAATAATTTTGCAATTTGAAATTTGAAGTAAAAAAAAATTAAAAAAAAATTAAAAAAATATAAAAACTTAATTTTTAATTTTCATTTAATTTTAAGTTTTTTTAATTTTAAATC
The DNA here is from genome assembly GCA_037013495.1 of Hippophae tibetana. NCBI lineage: Eukaryota > Viridiplantae > Streptophyta > Magnoliopsida > Rosales > Elaeagnaceae > Hippophae > Hippophae tibetana. Next base: position 49,856,745 of record CM072802.1, read on the forward strand.
TTAATTTTAATTTAAAAAATATATATAAATAATAAAAAATTCAATTTTTATTTTTATTTTCTTTTCTTTTACCTTTTTAAATTTAATTTAATTTTTATTTATTTAATTTTATTTTATTATGTTATATTTTATTATATTTTATTTTGATTAATTGTTTTTAATTTATCATTTTTTTTCTTTAACTATGTTTTATCTTAATTTTCATTTAACTTAATTAACTTAGCTTTTTAATTAACTTAACTTAATTAACTTAGATTTTCGTTAACTTAATTAACTTAGATTTTTACTTTATTTAACTTAATTAACTTAGATTTTTTACTTAACTTAACTTAATTAACTTATATTTTTAATTAACTTAACTTAATTAACTTAGATTTTTACTTAACTTAACTTAATTAACTTATATTTTTACTAACCTTAAAACTTAGATTTTCATTAACTTAATTAACTTAAATTTTTACTTAACTTAACTTAATTCACTTAATTTTAATAGCATGAAAAGTAAAGATCTAAGTTAGTTCTGTCTCGGAGACTAGTTCTTGGAAGCCTTTGTGCCACTAGTCTTTCCTGAAAACGTTACTCTGTCTAAGAGGATGGTTTTTAAGGAGCTTTTGTTAATACTGATTATGTTATTTTAACTTAGATATTATACTTAAAAAAAACAACAAAAACAAATTCTGAAACTATCTCCAAAATTTTAAAGTTTTCATTACAATCTAAGGAGTTAGTTGTTTTGTTTGATCTAGGTACAATTGTGTTTTGATGCCTTAATTATTTGATTTGCACCTAGATGTGAGTTATCTAAAACCCTCAAGCATGCCCTTAGTTTTAAGTATAGAAAAATTTGAAAATCAATAGGGCATGACTGAAACAATATAGGTAGACAACATTGTCTTACTTGTAGGTTTGGTTGACTCAATGATGTGGGGACATTGAGTTTACTTAAAATGCAATCCCCAAGTTACGTCTTGTTAAGACGTTAAACTAAGCGCTAGATGGGAGGCAATCCATCAATTTAGGTAATTTTTTTTGTTTTATTTATTTAAATTTTTTTGTTTATTGTTTATTTTAGTTTAATTACATGTGAATAATTTTAAAATTGTTAAAAATAAAAATATTTGTTGAGATGTTAGAAGTTCATAGCAATCTATTTGTGTGCACTTTAATGAACATGATGGATGCACCTGCATTTCCCCATCACAACTTGCAAAATTCTTAGGAAATAAGTAATATTACTTCTCTTTTCTTTTTATCTTTAATTTACAATTGTTACATTGAAGACAACGTAAGTTCTAGGTTGGAGGTGGTAAAAAGTTAACATGCTTAAAAAAAATATTTTTAACAATTTAAAAAAAATTATTAAATTAAAATAATAATAATAATAATAATAATAATATTTTTTTTCACATTTTCATTTTTATTGTGTTTGGTTTTATTTTGTGTGATTTATTAATTTTTGTAATTTTAGAATTAATTTAAAAAAAAATTTACAAAAATTTATCATTTCTTTAAATCAAATTTAAGTAAATAGTTAAGTCTTTTGTACTGTTAGATTAATTTTTGAGAACATATCATTAAATATTTTGTAATTATTTTTGGTAATTAGTTAGTTTTTTTCATAACTAGTATTTCTTGATAAGATGTAGAAATTATATTAAACCCAAAATTGGTGTTTATGAATTTTTTTTAGTGAAGACTACCTTTGTGAGATATAATTTGAGCCTAATTTCCTTTATTCAGAGTGAAATATATATATTTTTTCTACTCCAAACACATTTCTTATTTCTTCAATTTTTTAGATGATCTCTATAGGTATTAACATTGAATATATGAATTTTTTTCATCTTAATAGAGTATCGTATATTTTTTATTATTATTTTTGCTTAGATTAAATGATTTGAATAGAAATTGATAATATATGCTTATATTTCATTCATGAATGACTGCTAAAAAAAAAGATATATCTGGGATTACCTAAACCAAGATCAAACAGAAAAAGCCACAAAATTAACCACTCACCAAAATAAAAAAAATGTACAATTTGTACATGGGTTGGTTCTCTAAAAATATATATATATATTTATTGCAAAAAAAAAATCTTCATAAAGAAAAAAAAAAAGAAAAATAGAGAGGTAAATAATATATAGTATAATCTACATATTATGACCCACATTGCTTACAAAGTTGTGAGTACAGACTAATTACATAAGAAAGACATAAGAAGTAATTCCCTAAAAAATCATTGCACTTTCTTCGTATGTAAAAGACATATATCTTGAAATTATTTCTTAATAAGTTTGATTTATGCATGAAAATAATTTTTATATATGATATCTTTATAATTTATACATTCGATTTCTTTTATAAGATCAATGTTAAAATAACACTTTGAGTCTTTATTTTTTATACATATGCCAACATATTAGTTCATTTTTATACATTAACTTTTTCACATATAAATTAATATGAGTGTTTGAATCTATAGGATTCATTGTTTTGAGAGTTTCAAGTTTGTTAGCTCTGTGTTTTTTTTATTATTAATATTGCAAATCATCAATGTGATCGTTGAATTGCAACAATGAGTGTCTTAGAAAGCTACCAGTAGTTTTTATTTAGAATTGATAAAAATTCACAGAACCAAAAGCATTTGTCATTTATAGATGGGAGTAGGATAACAAAGAGCGTATTGTCAATATGGTGAGTTATATGGAATTGGTTGGAATCTAGTGGAGGGTTTTATGTTTGCTTGGCAGAATCGGTGTCTTTGAATTTATAGCTAGTGATGATCATATTCATATAATCAATGATTCTTGTATTAGGGAAAATTGTGCAACACTGCCTACGACTTTGTATTTGATGTGAATAATAAAATGTTATATATAGCAAACACAATTAATACTTCCTTCTTACTTGTAATCCCAGGATCCTTCGAGGAAATGGATAGGTGGTGGATGGTGATAAAGGTGTGGTCTATACACACAAGGACTTGCCAATTAAGTCGTAAGCCTGTCAAGACAATCAAAAATATCCTGCAAATGTTTCCCTCCTCTCCTTGAGCTATTATTTAAAGGAGAAGATAATGATTGGTAGAGGAAATAATATGTTGCCTTATATCTCCTATTTCCTCTTCCATTTTATTGTAACTTAATATTTATGTAGCTCTTCTTGAACGAATAAATTTAGTGTAATTTCCCTCTCCCGTGTCCTTTTTGGCTTGATAGTAAATCATCATATCTTTTTAATTCATTCCCTATTAGTGATTCTAATGGAGTCTTCATTCTCCATTTGTTTAAGAGTCCTTGTAGTTAGGAGCTGATGTCATTTCTCCTGAAATCTCTCATTGCATCCCACTGTACGTAGGAGCTTAAGTGTGGGATACAGGATGCACAATCAAACATAATACACACTTGCTGCAAGGTATAAATAAATCTGTTTCAATTATTTCTTGTTTGATATGATGAAAAACAGGTACTGATGTGATTCTTGTAAACATTTTTTCTTTTTATTGTATGAAGTGTGTCAATAATGTTAATGGTGGCTTAAAACTTTTTGTGACCTTAATTTCCTTTGATCCTTTTTCATCACATGTGATTGACCTGTATTACCTGGTGTTAATTCAGATATGCTAATCAAGATGCTTATTAATTTCTTTTATTCCAATCCAATTACTTATTAATTTGATAATATAATCTTTCATTGGGAATTAATATTTTTAAATTAGTTAGTTAAGTTTTATTATATTTTAGTGTATAAACTCTCGAATGTAATTTAACTTTTAATTTTAATATAATATGATTATTGTAATTAATAAATTTATTCTAATTTATATTGATTTTTAATATTATAATTAATAATTACATTTTTATTTAAATTTATGCCTTTAAGGTATGTCTATGGCCTCGGTTATGTAAAAAATCGAGGTCATAGGTAACAATCTATAGTCTCTCTCACTTAGGTCTCGATTTTTATAACCGTGATCCTAGATCTACGATCAAGGTTAAAAACCGAGACCGTATATCATTTTTATAGTAGTGATAATTACAAACAATTAAAATAAAATTAATATTATAAATCCAATTATTATATTTTATTTTTATCATACTTATAATTTTGCTTCAAATTTTATATGCCACGAGAATTTTAAAACTTTTCAGTATGAACATATTAACTTTATGATTTGGGGATGAGAAGGGGTCTCCATGTTGATAAACCTCCTCCTCAATGAGCATATCATAATTAGGGTCAACTAACTGAAGAAATCAATGTTTGAAGAAATAATCAGAAGAAGAAATAAACGTTTCCTTCGTATATTTTCTTAATTTGTATCGGATATTTACATTGTTTATATAGACAAATATCAATTACTATTTCACCAACTACCATGATTGAATTTCATGATTTACAGCTTGATGGTAGGTGCCGTGTATATTGGAAAAAATGTTTGGCGTCGGTGCAGTGTTTGTTGAATTCAACACTCCCCCTCAAGTTGGTGCATAGATGTCTTTCATGCCCAACTTGACTGAAACTTCTGTGAATACTCGATATGAGACTACTTTAGTAAGGATGTCAGCCAATTGATCTTCTGACTTAAGTTTTGGCAATTCTAATGAATTTTCTTCTAACTTTTTCTTAATAAAGAATCTGTCAACTTCAACATGTTTTGTACGATCATGTTGAACTGGATTATGAGCAATATCACATGCTGCTTTATTATCACAAAATAACTTAATTGATTCTTTAGCAGGATATGTCAAATCTTATAAGAGAGATGGTAACCATAAGGCCTCACAAAGCCCAAGTGCCATTCCTCTGTATTCAGCCTCTACGCTTGAACGGGCCACAACATGTTGTTTCTTACTTCTCCATGTTACAAGATTTCCCCCTACAAAAGTGAAGTAGCCTGATGTAGATCGTCTATCATTTATTGATCAAGCCCAATCAGCATCAGTATATACTTCAATTCTAGAAAACTCTGAGTTCTTAGTGAACAATACTCCTTTTCCAGGAGCATACTTTAAATATCTCAAAATACGAATAACTGCATTCATATGTTGTTCTCCAAGATTATGCATAAATTGGCTGACAATACTTAAAGCATAGGCAAGGTCTGGTCTTGTGTGTGCCAAATACATCAACCTTCCAACAAGCCTTTGGTATCTTTCTTTATTTGTTGGAACTTGATCAACCTTGATACATAACTTTAATCCTTCCTCTACTGGTGTATTAGCTGGTTGACATGCCGACATACCGGTTTCTTTTAATAAATCTAAGGCATACTTTCTTTGAGATAAGAAGATTCCTTCTGTTGATCGAGAAACCTCAATCCCAAGAAAATATTTTAAGGAACCAAGGTATTTCATTTCAAATTCTTTGGACAAATAAGTTTGTAGTGCTTTCCTTTCTTCAAGATCATTTCCTGTTACTATCATATCATCAACATATACAATAAGTACAGTGATCTTACCATACCCTTTTTTTAGAAATAAAGTATGGTCTGAATTGCTTTGCTTGTAGCCAAATGCCTTCATTGACCTTGTGAACCTGCCAAACCATGCTCTTGGGGATTGTTTCAATCCATACAGTGATTTTTTTAATTTGCACACCTTTTCTCCATGGATTGTGGATTTCTTGATTCCTGGTGGTAAATCCATGTAGACTTCTTCAATTAAATCTCCATGTAGAAAGGCATTTTTTACATCAAACTGATATAATGGCCAATCTAAATTTGCAGCTAGAGATACCAAGACCCGAACAGTGTTAATTTTGGCTACAGGTGCAAATGTTTCTGTATAGTCGATCCCATATGTTTGAGTGTATCCTTTTGCCACCAATCTTGCTTTATAGCGTTCAATCGTACCATCTGCTTGATATTTTACTGAAAAAATCCATCGACATCCAACAATTTTCTATATTGGTGGACGATCAACAAGCTCCCAAGTTCTATTTATTTCTAAAGATCTTAGTTCTTCATTCATAGCATCTTTCCATTTTTGGTCAGATAAAGCTTCCTGCACACTATTAGGAATAGATACAGCAGATAATTGATTCACAAATGATACGTTTGATTTTGACAAACGATGTTTAGACATATAGTTACTCATGAGATATTTGACTTTACTAAAAATCTCAGGTTCATACATGGCTTTAGGAATACCTCTGTTAGGACATGATGGAAGTATTTTTTTGGCTGGTTCAATAGTTAGAACATCCTCTGCAAACGATTGGTTAGGTATATCAGCAGCTTGTGGAGAAGGAAACTCGTACTCATTTATTGGTAGTAAGGAACTTTCTTGATGATCTTGAAGTTAATGAGGACTTGATTCCATTTCCCTTGAGTCTTTTCTATATTGAGAGTTATTACCATCTGAATTCAAGTTATTTGTATTTTCCTCACATATAATTTGTCTTTCTTCATAAGGAAGCAATTTATATGTAAGGGTCTGAATTTCAGCATGGTTGTACTCCCCCTGAAATTCAGGTGTAGAGGAGAAATACATTGTATCTTCATGAAAAATAACATCCATAGTAGTAATCATTTGTTTTGTAGGAGGATGATAACACCGATACCCTTTTTGTTGTATGGCATATCCCATAAAAACACAACGTATTACTCGTGGATCCAACTTGCTACATTGTTGTTTATGTAGGTGTACAAATGCCACACAACCAAAGACATGAGGAGGTAAATTGGGAACATTTGGTGCAACAATTGCTTCAGTGATGACTTGTAGTGGTGTTTGGCAGTTAATGGGACTGGAAGGTACCCAATTGATTAAATATGCAGAAGAAGTAATTGCTTCTCCCCAATAAGATAATGACATATTAGCTTCGATCAATGAGGCACGGACAACTTCCAACAAGTGTCGATTTTTTTCTTTCTGCAACTCCATTTTGTTGAGGTGTATCAACACAAGTAGTTTGATGAATAATGCCTTCTGATTGAAGATATTCTTGAAGCTCAGAACTTTTATATTCTCCTCCATTGTCACTTCTTAGAACTTGAATCTGTGTTTTATATTGAGTACGAACCATTTTATGAAATTTTCTAAATAAGACGTTTACCTCACTTTTAGATTTCATTAAACAGACCCAAGTCATTCTACTAAAATCATCAATAAATGTAACAAACCAACGTGATCCTCCCAACGTAGAGACTTTGGAAGGACCCCATACATCAGAATGTATAACCATAAACGGAGATGGACTTTTATTTAAGGTTACAGGAAATGAGGAATAATGACTTTTTGCTAGTTCACAGACATCACACTTTAAAGTAGAAAGATCTAAGCTCAAAAATAAACTTGGAAATAATTTTTTCAAATATCCAAAAGAAGCATGACCCAATCTCCTATGCCATAGCCATATATTTGATTCATCCTTGTTAGATCCAGTTGCTACCAATGCATGATTTGTTGAATCCAAGTCCAAATAATACAGGTTTCCTTGCCTAACACCACGACCAATTGTTTGCTTTGTTTGAATGTCCTTGAACACACAAAAGTCAGGCCAAAAAATAACAAAACAAGATAAAGCATTGGTTATTTGAGAAATAGATATAAGGTTATACTCTAAAGAGGGAACAACTAGTACTGAGTCTAAATTCAAAGTACTAGTGAGAGACAAAGATCTTTCCCCAATGACTGGGGTTGTGTTACCATTGGCAGTGCAAACAGTTTTTTGTGAGGATGGTTTTGAGATTTTTCTAGAATCGAATGTCATATGATCAGTTACACCTGAATCAATTATCCATGTATTATTAAAAACAGGAGAAAAAACTTTAAGCATCTTACCAACATGTGTTGAGGAGGTTGCAACATGATCCTTTGTTGTTTCAACAATGGTGGCAATAGACATCTGTCGTGGATTTTTCTTCCGAGAGTCACGTTTGTGATCCCACCAATCAGGATATCCCACCAGTTCAAAACATCGTTCTTTTGTATGACCCTTTTGATGACAATGGGTACATTTAAATGATGATTTATCAGTCACCTTTCGTTCTTACTGATTGGAAAAAGAACGATTTTTAGATATCATGGCGGAAGCGTCAACATCTCTAGATTTTTCCTTCAATGCGATTCGACGTACTACCTCCCGTCGAATCAAGGAATAACAACCTTCTAAATCTGGGATAGTTTCTTTTCGCAAAATTTCTCCATGAACCTGCTCAAACTCATCATCTAATCCAGCAAGGAAAATATGTATCCTTAGTCTTTCAACAGACTCTTGATATGATATTAGATCATGAGGGTCTTTCATGACCACCTTATCACGATGGTCTAGCTCTTGGAAAATTTCAGTTAACTCTCCATAATACTCTGAAAGTGATTTTCCATTTTGTCTAGAAGTAAAGGTTTTTTGGTTTAAGACAAATACCTGTAATTCATCACTTCTATCATAGAATGTTTTTGCCAAAGCACCCCAAATTTCAAGAGCAGTAGGTATGCATAAATATCGCTTCATGATTTCTGGACTCATTGACATAAGTATCCATCTCTTCACTTTTTGATTTTCTACATACCACTTGTTATAATTGTTTGATGTTTTTTCTTGTTGCAAATTTTTGTCATGAATATAAGAGAGTTTTTCTCTCTCTACAATATGCATTTCTATTATTTGAGACCAAACATCATAATTAGTCTCATTAAGAACAATTCCAGCATTAAACACACCTTCAGACTGAACAGATTGTACAACAACTGGATTTGATTGCTCCATAGGTAATGAAATTATACCCTCTGTCATGATATTATGGTAACCAAACTAGAAAATGGTGTAATAATTTTACGACTAAAGAATTTTTTGTGTTTTTTTCTTTTTTTTTTTGCTGTTTTTTTAATATATATTTATACTAAACCGGATAAAAACCATAAAACCGGTTCAAAATTGGTTTAAAAAACTTGAAAAAATGAACCAGATCGGTGTTAGAAATCCAGAACCGGGAAAAAAACCGGGTTCAGACCTTTAAAATGGACCGAACCAGCCAAAAATAGAAAAACTGTGAAAAACCGAGAAAACCGGGTTCAACCGAACCGCTGGCCGGACCAACCTGAGCCGAACCAAGGTGACCTGAGCCGAGCCAAGGTGCGGACCGGCTACGCCCTCGAGCCGGACCGAGCTGCGCTGCGCCGAGTTGAGCCGAACCGGATGACACGTCATCATCTTCAACCTCCAGACGACGCGTGATGGCGCGTGGGCGCGTGGAATATGGACCCTTCACTGCAAGCGGCGCGTGGAGGCCCATGGAGGCCCATGGGAGGTTTTTCTTCTACTCTATTTTTCCAAAATGTTCAGAATTGTGTTTAGAGTAATCTAGTAAAATTAGGTGGGAGAAATACTGCTTCAAAAATGATGTTTGTAATTAATATTTGTACGGGTGTTTGAATGAGAATTTTTTTCCCGAGAAAAAATATTTTCAGAGAAAGAAATCTCTGTTTTAGAGAACAAGAGTTTCAAATTTGTATAAAGCAACGACTTGGCTTTGATACCATGAAGAAATCAATGTTTGAAGAAATAATCAGAAGAAGAAATAAACATTTCCTTCGTATATTTTCTTAATTTGTATCGGATATTTACATTGTTTATATAGACAAATATCAATTACTATTTCACCAACCACCATGATTGAATTGCATGATTTACAGCTTGATTGGTAGGCGCCGCCGTGTATATTGGAAAAAATGTTTGACCTCGGTGCAGTATTTGTTGAATTGTGTTGCAGTGTTTGTTGAATTCAACACTAACATGTTTAGAGAAGGATTCACTATATTCTCTATAAAAAGATGGTATGTTACAATCTTCGGAATAGATAAGGGTCTTGCTGTTGATATTTCTCTTATTTTTCTTCTCTTATACAGAGGACCTTGTGCTTCATATAATTCTTCTTCTATGATAAGTAGTTTGAGTTGTTTACTTATACCTAAAATAAAAAAATTAATTATTAATTGGATAAAAATATTATAAAAAAGATATTAGTTAAGTAGGAAAATACATTAACATATCGTCAAGGTTCGGCAAGCCATTATCGAACACATTAGTAAGGTTGAATAAGGCCTACTGAACCAAACATATATGTTTGACAAAGGCCTACCAATCAAACATATATGTTCGATATAGCCTATTGAACTTGTTGTCCTCTACCTCTAGACCCCTAGCATCCCCCTATTATTATTTTTCCAACAAGATTTTCTTTTTTAGTATTTGTTTCAACCCTAAAATGCTTAAGAATTTAAAATATTAGATTACTAAAAAATATTATAAATATTCAAAAATCAGTTTAAAAGATACCAAAAAAATATAGTCAAAGGAATGAAAGATTACAGAAAAAATACTATGATCCTTCTAGGCTTCAGAGGATGCGAATAAATATGGTGGTGGCTGATTTTTGAGGAGAGAGGGTTGCGACAGAGAGGGATGGAAGAATTGGGGATGTGCAAATATTTGTTTTTTAGTGTAAGTTGGTTAAGAGGTGATTATAGGATGTATTGGATGGATAAGGGTGTTTTTTTCATTAAATTAATTGTTAATTTTAAATTTTTTTAATTGATTTAAAGGAAATTATTGTAGTAAAAAATGGGTTTTTTTTTTAAATTGTCCAAACTTTCTATGTAAATTTGTAAAAAGATAATTTTGTTAGGGGATACAAATTAATATATCATTCTTTATTTATATTAATTATAATGGTATCAAAATAACTTTTAACATCAAGTGTTATTTATTTTTTAAATGTTTTAACAATATTATATTATAATCTATCTAAATTACAATTAAAATGATTTTGGACGAAAATGAATTATAGTTCTTAACAAGAATATATCTTATCTTTTATACTTTATTTTAAATTTTGAAAACATTAAATTAAATATCTAAAATAAAAATACTTTTATGATGTTATATAGCTATTTAGTGAGTAAATTAAAAAAGTCTCACATTGGTTAGGAATGAAGATGAGTGTTGGATTTGGAGCTATAAATAAAACCATCATTCACCATTTGTAAACATCATAAAATTTGTAAATCTTACTCTCTTTTGTAAGGGTAATTGATTAGCTCATTTTTTCCTAATTAGTTGTAATTTTGGAGTTCATCTAAATGGAGATAGTGGAAGTGGTCAACGACGCCCGAGGACCTAGGTAACATTTATACCGAATCTCGTTAAATTTCTGGTGTTATTATTTTTCTGCTTTAATATTTCTGTTTCAATATCTGTTTTAATTTATTTTAGCATTATATTTCCAATAGCATTATTTTGTCGGGTTAGTTTGAGTTCTATTCATTTAAATCATAAGTTAATAGTTACTACTTAAAATAGGGAAAATATACCCGATTTTCCCAACAATTGGTATCAGAGCCGAAGGATTTCTACTTAGGCATTTGTTTGTATTCTGTTTGTTTGCTATTGGAATATAGTTGCTAGTTGTTGTAATTTGAAGAAATGGCGAAAGAAAATTTTCTTTCAAACAAAGGCCAGTCATCCACATCAAGCAGAACTATGGTGATGAATGCAAGGTTCGAGGTGGAGAAGTTTAATGGAACCAGTCATTTCGGCATGTGGCAAGGCGAAGTTCTAGATGCTCTATTTCAACAAGGTCTAGACATCGCCATTGAAGAAGAGAAACCAGATAGAGCAGATGAAGTAGAGTGGAAAAATATCAACTGATTGGCATGTGGTACAATCCGTTCGTGTCTTTCAAGAGAACAAAAGTACACGTTCATGAAGAAGACATCTGCAAGTAAGTTGTGGAAGGCGTTGGAGAACAAGTTCATGAAGAAGAGTGGACAGAATCGGCTCTATTTGAAGAAGAAGTTGTTCTGGTTTGAATACCTTCCAAGTACTACAATAAACGACCACATTATTGCTTTTAATCAATTAGTAGCAGATTTGCTAAATATGGATGAAACTTTTAAAGATGAAGATTTAGCCTTGATGTTGTTAGCCTCCCTTCCTGATGAGTTTGATCATCTTATTACGAGCTTACTTATTAGGAAGGATAAAGTATCTTTTGAGGAAGTTTGTACTGCTTTGTATAGTTATGAAATTAGAAAGAAAGATAAAAGAGAAAGCATGAATGAAGCAGCAGAGCATTGTCTGTAAGAGGACGTCCGCAAACACAACAGAAAGGAAGGAGAGGTAGATCTCTATCAAAAGGAAGACTTGGTAAAGATGAATGTGCCTTTTGTCATGAGAAAGGCCATTGGAAGAAAAATTGTCCGAAGCTACAAAAGAAAGGAAAAGCTGTGCAATCTGATGCATATGTAGCTGAAAGCAATTCAAATTCAGATTTTGCATTGGTTGGTTCGTCAACAGCATCTCATCCTGGTGATTGGATTTTTGATTCAGCATGTACTTTCCATATGTCTCCTAACAAGGAGTGGTTCTTTAACTTTGAAGAACTAGACGATGGAGTTGTTTTCATGGGTAATGATTATCAATGCAAAGTTTTAGGAATCGGTACAATTCATTTGAAGAATCAAGATGGCTCAACCAGGGTCTTGATAGATGTTCATTATGTTCCAGATATGAAGAAGAATCTCATTGCTCTGGGAGTCTTAGAATCAAAAGGCTTCACTGTGACCATACAAAATGGGGCATTGAAGGTTACTTCTGGAGCACTTGTGGCGATGAAAGGTGTTCGGAAGAATAACTTGTACTACTACCTTGGTAGTACGGTTATTGGGACAGCATCAACAGCAGTTTCAGAGGAAGAAAGATATTTAGAAACTACCCAGCTGTGGCATATGCATTTGGGACATGCTGGTGAAAAAGCTTTACAGATACTAGTAAAGTAAGGTCTGTTAAAAGGTGCGTGAACCGACAAGATGGAATTTTGTGAACATTGTGTATTGGGGAAGCAGAAAAGAGTAAGCTTTGGCACTACTCTCCATAATACAAAGAGCATTTTGGATTACATCCATACTGATGTATGGGGGCCAACAAGAACTCCATCCATGAGTGGCAAACATTATTATGTCACTTTCGTTGATGATTTTTCCAGAAGAGTTTGGGTGTATCTCATGAAGAAGAAGGATGAAGTGCTGAGAATTTTTCTCAAATGGAAGAAGATGATCGAGACTTAGACTGATAAAAGGATCAAGCGTCTGAGGTTTGATAATGGCACTGAGTACACAAATGATCCATTTATGAAAGTTTGTGAAGAAGAAGGGATAGTGCGACACTTCACTATTCGAAAAACACCACAACAAAACGGAGTTGCAGAACGTATGAACCAGACTTTGTTGGAGAAGGTTCGGTATATGTTGTCAAATGCTGATTTAGGCAAGCAGTATTGGGCTAAGGTTGTGACATATGCATGTCATCTCGTCAACCGTCTACCATCGTCTGCTCTTGAAGGCAAAACACCTATGGAGGTATGGTCTGGAAAACCTGTTAGAGATTACGATTTCTTACATGTGTTTGGTTCAATTGCATACTACCATGTAACATAATCAAAGTTGGACCCAAGAGCCAAGAAAGCCATTTTTTTGGGGATCCCTTCTGGTTCTAAGGGATATCGACTATGGTGCCTTGAAACGAAAAAAATAATCTTTAGTAGAGATGTTACCTTTGATGAATTTGCCTTGTTGCAAAAGGTAACTACGAAGATTGATGAAACTTTAGAGCAGGTGGAGCAAACTCTGAAACATGTGGAGTTTGAAAGCAAAATTGTTAATCGAGTTAGTGAAGATAAGACAGAAGCTGATCCTCCATTGACAGATGATGAATCAGACGAAGAGGTTTTAACCCAAGAACCTCCACAGCAACAAGAAGAAACTGCAGTTGATAGGCCACGACGACAAAATATCAAGGTACTTACTCGATACAAGGATTTTGAAGACCTACATGCTCAATTTAAGAATACGATGGCCTGTGCACTTTCAGTTGTGCATGATGATGTTCCTTCCATATATAAAGAAGCAATCATAAGCCCTGAATTTGAAAGATGGAAGGAAGCCATGGATGAAGAACTTATGTCCCTTCAGAAGAATAAAACATGGAAGTTGACACAACTACCTAAGGGCAAGGAGGCAATTGGATGCAAATGGGTGTATGCAAAGAAAGATGGATTTCCTAACAAAGATGGTATTCGCTACAAGGCAAGGTTGGTGGCTAAGGGCTACGCTCAGAAGGAAGGAATCGATTATAATGAGGTATTTTCTCCAGTTGTAAAACATTCCTTCATTAGATTTTTGTTGGCCTTGGTAGCACAGTTCGATTTGGAACTAGTTCAACTTGATGTGAAAATCGCGTTTCTACACAGTGACTTAGAAGAGGAAATCTATATGTCTCAGCTAGAAGGGTTTAATGTTGTTGGTAAAGAGAATTGGGTCTATAAGCTGAACAAATCATTGTATGGATTGAAGCAATCTCCAAGGTAGTAGTACAAACGATTTGATCAATTTATGTTGCAGTAGAAGTACACCAAAAGCACACATGATCATTGTGTGTATTTTCGCAAGCTACAAAATGAGTTTTTCATCTATCTCCTATTATACGTCGATGATATGTTGATTGCATCCAAGAGCCAAGCAGAAATTGAGAAGTTGAAGGCTCAACTAAGTCAGGAGTTTGAGATGAAAGATTTGGGAGAAGCCAAGAAGATTCTCGGTATGGAGATAAGTAGAGACAGGAAGAAGAGGAAGCTTAGTTTGACCCAAAGTCAATATTTGAAGCGGATACTATAACGTTTTGGTATGAATGAACAGACAAAACCTGTAAGTACTCCGCTAGTTCCTCAATTCAAGCTTAGTGCTCAATTATCTCCTAAGAATGATGCAGAATGAGAATATATGGCAAAGGTACCATATGCAAATGCAGTTGGTAGTTTGATGTATGCAATGGTGTATAAGACCTGACATTTCACATGCAATTGGTGCTGTAAGCAGGTACATGCATGATCCTGGTAAAGGACATTGGTTGGCTGTGAAATGGATTCTACGATATATTATAAATACTGTAGATGTTGGTTTAGTATTTCAGCAAGATAATACCATTGGTCAATGTGCAGTCAGATATTGTGATTCCGACTATGCAGGAGATTAAGATTAGCGTAGGTCAACTACTGGTTATGTGTTTACTCTTGCTAGAGCACCAGTTAGTTGGAAGTTTACCTTGCAGTCCATAGTTGCTTTGTCTACTACAGAGGCAGAGTATATGACAGTTAGAGAGGTTATGAAGGAAGTTATTTGGTTACGAGGTTTGCTTGAAGACTTGTGAGTTGGTCAAAAACATATCAAGGTGTTTTGTGATAGTCAGAGTGCTATTCATTTAGCAAAGAACCAAGTCTACCATGCACGTACAAAGCATATTGACGTTCATTATCATTTTGTGCAAGAGATTATTGAAGAAGGTGGAGTACTAGTTCGGAAGATTAGTACGACAGAGAATCCCGCAGATATGATGACCAAGGTGGTAACAACAATCAAGTTCAAACATTATCTGGACTTGATTAACATCCTGCAAATCTGAATTGGCACTGGCATCGCTGATCTAATAATTGAAAAAATCATTTAAAATCACTAAGTCGCTAAGGTGGAGATTTGTTATATAGCTCCTTAGTGAGCAAATTAGAAAAGTCCCACATTGGTTAGGAATTGAGATGAGTGTTGGATTTGGGGCTATAAATAAAACCCTCATTCACCATTTGTAAACATCCCAAAATTTGTAAATCTTCCTATCTTTTGTAAGGGTAATTGATTAGCTCAATTTTTTCCAATTAGTTGTAATTTTGGACTTCATCCAATTGGAGATAGTGGAAGTGGTCAACGACGCCCGAGGATTGATGAGCGAAAACTGGCATCGCCGATTCTTTCCAATACTTTGGTTTTAATATTTATAAAACTCTCGCAAGTGCATGAATCATTTCGAAGAAAATGATAAGTATACTCCCAAGGTCGATCTAAGGAAGGAATGTATGTGGTTTTTAATTTATTATTCAAACTTTTAAAAACAAAATTAAATCCTAAACATCCTGTCACGATATTTTGGGGGTTTTGTATTTTTAATCTATTGACATAAAAATAAACATAAATTCAATAAACATTTATGCAAATTTTATCTTTTATTATAGTGGAGTATTTATGGATATAATAACTAAGTTAATTATGCTTGCTCATATTATTTAGGTTATTAAAGATATGAATTGATATTTATTGATTCTCTTTTTTTTATATGAATACCACCTTTGGTGGGGTTAGATATTCTTTGTTAACTAAACAAATCAATTAACACCTATGAGTGTGGTTGATAACTAATTTGCTTAATTAAATTAATTCCTTTTTCTAAGAGATTGAAAATGAACCATTTAAATGCCACCTTTGGTAGGGTTAGACAGTTTAAACTTTATTCAAGGTGTCCAAATTAAACCTAAGAATTTAATTATCCGAGTACTAACTTTCAAGTTTTAAAACCACTATTGAAAACATGTTGTCAATACATTTTCAGATAATAATTCTTATAAAAAATTTTGAAATAGAGCTTCACTCTAACTACCGGGAGATTGTACCAACAAATAAAAGAGCACTATTCTAAATCAGACCGGATAACTAAACCTTAAAATCTAATTTTCAGGTTTAAGTTTGTAATAAAAAATAATATATTTCTCTCTAACATTCTTAATATAAAATCTTGAATAAAAATAAAATCAATTCATTTTAAAGATTTTTACCTATTTAATATTTCGTAAGCATAACAATGTTATTATTACATCATGATTATAAACAGCCAGCACAGTTAAATTTAATCACAGACAAATTAAATATAACATGTAAGAATAAAGCATAAAAAATAACTGTAAAGAAAATAAAATCTTTACAGAACTTCGACGTTATTCCCGTTGCTGGAAAACCTCCAAGCGGAATTTGCACTCCCATTTATTGAATCAAAAAGCTAAAAAATTACAAAAACATAACTAGTTCTTCCCAAAGAGGGAAGAACTCTAAAACTAAGAGAAATTAATTAAGAAAAGCTAAAAACTAAGAAAAACTAAATAAAACTAAAAACTAAAAAAAGAGAGAAAAGAATGTTTTTTAGGTGTGTTTAGAAGTGAAGGGAAGGGGGTATTTATAGGTGAGGATGGAGAGAAAAAGTGAGTGAAAAAATGATAAAAAATGGCAAAAACGCGGAGGGCAAATGTTGAGGTCATTGATGACGTCATGGGGCGACTACGCGCGAAAATGGGGCGAAATGGGCATCGATGCGCGCGGAATGCAGCTGGGCGCGCAGGGGCGCGTACGGAAGAGCAGGCGCTGCACATAGGGGGGCGCGCGGCTGGGCGCTGGGGCACGGCGACGCGATTTTCTCCTTTTTGACATTTTTGACCTTTTTGACCCATTTTGTCCATTTTGTCCAATTTTTCCATATTTTTTGACCTTTTCCCATTTATTTATTAATATATTTGTGATGTATTGCTTCTAGTATTTCTTTTGGAGTTTTTAAGTTACGTTTTTAAGCCAAAATACCTGAAAAACAATAAAAATACCCGTGATTCCGAAAAAAACAAATTTATATAAATATATATATATTTTTAATCAATTAATGTGCATAAAATAATGGTAATTTTAGTGCTTTTTGAGCACTCATCACACAAAAACTTGATGAGCGAAAACCGGCATCACCGATTCTTGCCAATACTTTGGTTTTAATATTTATAAAACTCTCGCAAGTGCACGAATCATTTCGTAGAAAATGATAAGTATAATCCTAAGGTCGTTCTAAGGAAGGAATGTATGTGGTTTTTAATTTATTATTCAAACTTTTAAAAACGAAATTAAATTCTAAACATCCTGTCACGATATTTTGGGGTTTTGTGTTTTTAATCTACTGACATAAAATTAAACATAGATTCAATAAACATTTATGCAAATTTTATCATTTATAATGGCAGAGTATTTATGGATATAATAACTAAGTTAATTATGCTTGCTCATATTATTTAGGTTATTAAAGATATGAATTGATATTTATTGATTCTCCATTTTTTGTATGAATACCACCTTTGGTGGGGTTAGATATTCTTTGTTAACTAAACAAATCAATTAACACCTATGGGTGGGGTTGATAACCAATTTGCTTAATTAAATTAATTTCTTTTTCTAAGAGATTGAAAATGAACCATTTAAATGCCACCTTTGGTGGGGTTAGACAGTTTAAATTTTATTCAAGGTGTCCAAATTAAACCTAAGAATTTAGTTATCCGAGTACTAACTTTCAAGTTTTAAAACTACTACTGAAAACATGTTGTCAATACATTTTCAGATAATAATTCTTATAAAAACTTTTGAAATAGAGCTTCACTCTAACTATCGGGCGATTGTACCAACAAATAGAAGAACACTACTCTAAATCAGACCGGATAACTAAAACTTAAAATCTAATTTTCAGGTTTAAGTTTGTAATGAAAAATAATATATTTCTCTCTAACATTCTTAATATAAAATCTTGAATAAAAATAAAATCAATTCATTTTAGAGATTTTTACCTATTTAATATTTCGCAAGCATAACAACGTTATTATTACATCATGATTATAAACAGCGAGAACAGTTAAATTTAATCACAGACAAATTAAATATAACATGTAAAAATAAAGCATAAAAAATAACTGTAAAGAAAATAAAATCCTTACAGAACTTCGACGCTATTTTCGTTGTTGGAAAACCTCCAAGCGGAATTTGCACTCCCATTTATTGAATCAAAAAGCTAAAAAATTACAAAAACATAACTAGTTCTTCCCAAAAAGGGAAGAACTCTAAAACTAAGAGAAATTAACTAAGAAAAGCTAAAAACTAAGAAAAACTAAAAACTAAGAAAAGAGATAAAAAAAGAGAGAAAAAAATGTGTTTTGAGGTGTGTTTAGAAGTGAAGGGAAGGGGGGTATTTATAGGTGAAGATGGAGAGAAAAAGTGAGTGAAAAAATGATAAAAAATGGCAAAAACGCGGAGTGCAAATGCTGAGGTCATTGATGATGTCATGGGGCGACTGCGCGCGAAAATGGGACGAAATGGGCATCGGTGCGCGCGGAGGGCAGCTGGGCGTGCAGGGGCGCGCGCGGAAGGGCAGGTGCTGCGCGCGTTGGGCAGCTGCGCGACGCAGTGATGCGATTTTCTCCTTTTTGACATTTTTGACATTTTTGACCCATTTTGTCCAATTTTTTCATATTTGTTGATCTTTCCCCATTTATTTATTAATATATTTGTGATGTATTGCTTCTAGTATTCCTCTTTGAGTCTTTAAGTTACATTTTTAAGCCAAAAAACCTGAAAAACAATAAAAATACCCGTGGTTTCGAAAAAGACAAATTTATATAAATATATGATAAAACATATAAATATATATATTTTTAATCAATTAATGTGTATAAAATCATGGTTATTTTAGTGTTTTTTGAGCACTTATCAATGACCTAGGTAACATTTATACCGAATTTTGTTAAATTTCTGGTGTTATTATTTTTTTGTTTCAATATCTGTTTTAGTTTATTTTAGCATTTTATTTCAAATAATATTATTTTGTCGGATTAGTTTGAGTTTTATTTATTTAAATCATAAGTAAATAATTATTACTTAAAATAGAGAAAATATCCTCGATTTTCACAACATATGATATTAAAGGATGCACTTTTAAAAAAATTTAAAAACGGTTAGACAAATTTTATGATTGTTGAACACGATTTCAGAATTCAATGCTGTTAATTAATAATACTTACTAGATTTATATTTTTTTTATATAAATGAATATAATTTTTTTATAATAATAAATCATTGGTTAAAAGATTTATAGTTTTTAATGAATTTATTTTAATAATTAATTTTTGAGTTTAAAAAATTTAATTTTTTTTACATTAATTATGTAGCAAAAATTAATAAAAAATTAAAACATAAAATAATTCACATATAAATATAAATTTATATACATTTAACACATCCTAAAATATCTTACTTTTTGTACTGCACATATATATATAATTCATAAATATATATATATATATATAAGTATAAATCTTTAATATTTTACTTTTTTTATTTACCGTAAATATGGCTAATTCCCACTTCAATTCTATGAAAGAATGAATCCATGAGTCAAGTTGCAGTAAAAAAGGCAAAAAAAAAAAAAAAAAAATTTAAAAAAATTAAAACATCGAATATTGTGTTACATCTGAGGAGTTATTTTATTGCATCTTACGAGTTACATATTTGTTCCAACGTCGAGACCCTATTTCACTCCACCCTCACTTTGATTTCCGTACTTTCATCTATCATTGCAATTAGAAATTAAATAAAATACGGTTTGGTTATCAGCTATTATTTTTAATGTTAGTTTGATTTTTTTTTTATAAATTTAAGATATAAATACGATGTAAAATAAGAATCGAATATGAAACAACAAATATAATTTTTCAAAATTCAAAGCACAATACTTATTAGGTTTACATTTTTTTATATATACGTTATGTTTTTGGTTAAACAATTTATAATAATGAATCATTAATTAATTAAAAAATTTATTATTTATAATAAATTTATTTTAATAATTAATTTTAGAGTTTAAAAAATTTAATTTTTTTTGTTTTTTATATTAAATATGTAGTAAAAATTAATAAACAATTAAAACATAAAATTTAATTATTATAAATATAAATTTATATATATTTAACACATCCAAAAATATCTTATTTTTTATAGTGTCATCAAATATAATCCATATATATAAATATGAATGTTATTCGTAAATATATATAAATATTTAATATTTTAGTTTTTTTATTTACAGTAAATATTTCTAATTTCTACTCCCGAAAGAATGAATCATTCATGTGTCAAGATACAGAAAAAGGCCCAAAAAAAAATTAAAAAGTTAAAAACAGGGAATATTGTGTTTTTTGTTAAAAAATTGATTCGCATCTTACGACTTACACCTTAGTTTCCAACGTCCAAATCCTATTTCCGTGCTTTCCATTATCACGGCAACTTAAAGCTTATTTACATTTCATTAATATGTATGTACTATCTATTTCTTCTTTTTGCC
The DNA here is from genome assembly GCA_037013495.1 of Hippophae tibetana. Classification (NCBI taxonomy): domain Eukaryota; kingdom Viridiplantae; phylum Streptophyta; class Magnoliopsida; order Rosales; family Elaeagnaceae; genus Hippophae; species Hippophae tibetana. The sequence goes on from CM072802.1 coordinate 49,877,763, forward strand.
AACTTGTGTAAAGTTTTGATTTTTCAATATTTTCTCCACTGGGATTTTTTTTATTAGTGCAACTTCGGAATTGGCGGAAACCAAGTGAAAATTTTCTGGTTTGGGACGTGGTTAAGCGTTTTGGCATTTAATTTTGAAGAAAGGGTCGAATATTAATGGCTAATCCTTCTGGGAACCATCAAGAGCAAGAGCAAAACCACGCTTCCTCTTCGTTCAGCGGAGGGAATTTGAATTCGGATACAGTAGCGGCTAACGGCAATTTGGGTACAGAGGCGCCGCCGGAGAGTTCTAGTACGGCTATGAAGCACAATCCGGGAATCTCTAAAAATTGGAGCACGGAAGAGCAGAAGATTCTCGAGGAAAGTCTCTCTAAGTGAGTAGTAATATGCGTTTTCATGAGTCCTTTAAAGTTCAATTTGATTCTCAAAAATTGTTTTTCGCCATTTGAGTAAATAGACTTTCGGATTATGGTTGGATGGTTCTGAGTAATGAATTGTTTTTTTGTATTCATATCTAATTTTTGATTTGTAAAATATGTAATTTTTTAAGGGAAAATTACAGCATACACCCCTGAGGTTTTATAAAACTGCAAAAACAAAAAAAAAAAAAAAAGAAAGAAAGAAAGAAACACGAGTTTATAAAATAGCAATTGCAACTCCTAAGTTATTGCTATATTACATTATGCTCTCTTAGATATCTTGATTTTATCATTTTGTTTTCAAGCACATAATTGTTTTTTCTCTAAACTTGAAGGATCTTTTTGTTGTTTTAGTAAATTTGAAGGAAGTATTTGTAATTGACCGTTTTTTAATTTATTTCTTTCATGGGTGCTGCTTGATACTTACAACCTGCCATCAATTGTCTCTACATAATTCCGAAATAATATAATTATTGGCTTAGTTTTATTCAAACTGAGTTTAGAGGCCATGAATCTAAATTCAGTAGGCATCTTAAGACTCGAAAAAAAAAGTGGTTTTGATTATGTGGTTAATTTTGTTTTTTTTTTCCCGGCATGAGTCTGATCATATTTGCTATTGCTTTGATGGATGTGTCAAAAGTTAATGCATCTTGTTTATTTTTTATTTTTAATTTTTAGAGCACTACTATATATCATAAATATATCACAATCACAACTAATGTTTAGAGTTTTAGAATGGTATTTACCTGTGTACATTACAAGTTGAAACTGATTTTCGATGCCATATGTGCCAGTTTTTCTATAGCCTGCTAGATCTTTTGAAATTCATTGGTTCTCAGGAATTGAACTTCCCCAGCTTCATCATAGAATTTGTTACCCCTATGTTGCAACTTTGGTAGCCACCAATAGCCGCTTGATGATCATAAGAGTGGATGACACATATTTTCAAATTGAAATTTTTTGTTTATTCCAAGGATTGGACTTTTTTATTGTTGCATTTTCAATGTGTTTGACTTGATAAACAATGCAGTAATATTATGTGTATTTATTGGTATTGTTTTGATACTGACAGTTATGCCTCAGAATCAAACATAATCCGATATGCTAATATAGCTATGCTGCTGCCAAACAAGACTGTCCGAGATGTGGCTCTGCGTTGCAGATGGATGAGTGTAAGAACTGTATTTTTAGTCCCTTACATGCCACTGATTTAATCATAAATGTTTGTGATGTAGCTATTTTCACCAGTTTACGTTCTGATGAATTCCCTTCTCAAATACACTGTCAGAAACTTGCATAAATTATGTCTTTTCTTTCATTCTTTATTTTATTTATTTGCGTTTTTAAACTAAAGTGATGACAAATAAATCAAAGATTATGTGTTTTAAATTGCATTCTTAGGATCCAACATTTGATGTTTCTTTCTCAGCAAATCTTTTTACTTCAGAAGCTAGTTTTGAAAAGTACCCTTCAATTTTAATTGGTAGAAAGCCATTAAGATTTTAAATTGTTTTAAGCACTGTCTTTTTATTAGCTCTTATTATTGTTATTTTATTTTGTTAGTATCCTTCTCACTAATCATGTATCTGCATTGCAAATTTTTGAATGTTGAGCCTTAAGCATATGCTGGTTTATTTATTGCCCTGGAAAGAAATGGCTTCTTTTTCAAATCATTGCTACTCATTTATGTGCATGTCTTTAGTTATTTTTGCCCTTTGAAGTATGATATATGTAGTAATTCATGGTGCTGTTTCCATCATCAATAATAAGAAATATTTAATATCGATCTATTTGATAAAAGTTGCATGAAAAGGAAGAATTACGTATAAATACTTTTATACTTTTGCATATGAAAGTTAGATATTTTTTTTAAAATTATTTTTCTTTCCCTTTTGTGGACTTATGAAGCCATTGTCATTTATGTGCTTTTTATTTTTTTTATTTTTGAGTGTTGGACGATCAACTTTCGGTTCATACTCTTTGAAATCCCCTGTCTTCTAGCCTCTTGCTTGATGTTCTTGGGCTTGATAAGAGTGCCTAATGTCTATCATTTGCTTTCTCTCCTTGATTTTGAAGTTGTTTTAAATTCATGTAGTCTTTGGTGCTCAAGGCGTGGTGTGATGCGCTTGGATCATGGTGGACATTATGTATGTTTTTCGATGTTCGCCTCAAGACCTACTTGGTTATGGGTTAGGTTGATGCTTAACTTTTTCATAGTACTCTTAGACTCATTGTCTAGGGTGGAGGAGTTTTAGCATCGCTCACGTGTGGTCACTCCATGGGGTAGATGCAAAGCCTTTTTGTTTGCATCTAAGTCACCATTGGGTGGAGGGGTCGTGGCCTCACTTGGGATCGTTGGAGATTGTGGGATAGATTTGTTGCATGTGGTGGTATACGACCTATGTTATCACTTGGTAGAGTTGTTGGGGTCTCACTCACAAGAGACATTTGGGGTAAACTTGAGGCCTGTAGTCTTGCTATAGTTGTCAGAAATAAGTTAAGAATGTTGTATTAAAATGACTGAATGATTTGGTCTTGTGATTTCTTTCTATTTATAGACTTTAAAATATACAATAAAGTTACAAAATACAACAAAGCTGTCTATGGATAGTTGTGGACAACTGTTTATGGATAGTTGTGGACAACTGTTTATGGATAGTTGTGGACAACTGTTTATGGACATTTGTGGACAACTGTTTATGGACATTTGTGGACAATCATGGACTGCTGTCTATGGACAGCTATGGACAACTATTTATGGACAATTATTTACAATTATTTATGGACAATTATTTACAATTAAAATAACTATGGACAACTAAATGAATATGAACATCAAATCATAGTAAAACTGTTATGGACAACTAAGCTACAATGGAGCACATCAAAGCTATTCTGGACTGTTATGCTGTCCATTGATAGCCTCTCTCAAATTGATGCGGGTTAATCAACAAGCATTAATTCGCAACTTAGGAAGCAATGTCGATGATGAGTGAGAGTCTTAGTGAAGATATCAACAATTTGTAGTTCCATAGAAATATGTGGAAGAGTGATTACACGAGCGTCAAAGGCTTCACGGATAGAGTAACAGTCGACTTTAATATGCTTTGTGCGCTCATGATAGACAGGATTGACCGTAATCTGAATAGCATAGTTATTATTAGCATGTAAAGGTGTAGGATCGGTCTCAGAGAAGTCTAACTCAGCTAGCAAACCTCGAAGCCAAATAATTTCGAAACAAGCACGAGACGTTGCTCGGTATTCAGATTCTGTAGATGACTTAGAAACTCTGTCGTGTTTCTTACTCTTCTAGGAGATCAATGCATTATCTAAGAACATGCATTAACCAGTGATGGAGCGACGTGTCTAAGCACAATCAACCCAATCAGCATCGCTATAAGCAACACAATGAAGACAATTGCCTGAAGGAAAGAATAAGCCACGGGCAGAAGTACCCTGAGCATAGCATATGATTCGACGAATAACGGCCAAATGAAGATGACGAGGAGTCTGAAGAAATTGGTTGACTTGCTGTACAGCAAATGAAATATCTGGTTTAGTGATGGTGAGATAGACAAGCCTATCCACCAATTTTTGATATAAGTTGAGATCAACGAGTAAGTCACCCTCCTCTTTGCAAAGCTTGATATTTAATTCCATGGGAGTATCGACAGAGGTAGCTTCCTATAGTTCAGCTGTAGTCACCAAATCACTAGCATACTTGTGTTGATTGAGTGAAATACCAGAGGGGCTACGATGCACCTCAAGACTAAGAAAATATGCAAGAGACCCAAGATCTTTCATATGAAAGGATTGTCAGAGATGAGTCTTGAGCTGGACAAGTAAAGTAGAATCAGAACTAGTGATCACAATATCATCAACATAAACCAAAAGGACAACAATACCCTTGTCTGATTTTTGAAAAAATAATGAAGTGTCATACTTGCCATGCGTGAAAGAAAATTGTAATAAAATGGTTTAAAATTTTTTAAACCACGCCCGTGGAGCTTGTTTAAGACCATAAAGAAAGCGACGAAGTTTACACACATTGGAGGTCGGAGAGAAAAACAATCCCAGAGGTGGCTTCATAAAAATACATTCATTAAGATCTCCGTGAAGGAAAACATTCTTAACATCCATCTGATGTAGTGGCCAATCATTGGAAGCAACAAAAGCTAGATCGTTCGAAGAGTAGTCATCTTAGCCGCAGGAGCAAAGGTCTTCTCATAATTAACACCATATTCCTATTTATTCCCAAGGACAAGTCGAGCTTTATAACGATTCAAACTTTCATCAGAGCAAACCTTGATTGAGTAAACCCATTTGCAACCCAGAGGAACTATAGTAAAAGGACAAGACTCAAATGTCTCAGGTGTGATTGGCCTTTAGAGCAACAATTTCTTCCTACATAGCTTGGTGCCAACAATCATGCTTGATAGCATGTGAGTAGCATGTGAGAATATCAAAATTGGACAATGCAATAGTAAGAACTAAAATAGAATTGCCAGGAGAAAAACCATACCTTTCCGGGGGTACAGACACTCGAGAAGAGCGATGTACCAAAGGCTCTGGAGGTGTTGCGATTGACTGACTTCGGTGCATATTAGGATCAGATATCAGGTGAGCCACTGGAAGGGATTATGGGCAGGATTGTCTTGTATGCACCATTCCTGGTTTGAAGCGAGAATTGTTTTGAGGGAGAGTTAAGAACTGGTGCTCAAAGGAGGGAAAGACTACAGTAGAAGAAGAGGGCACAAAAGACAGGAAAAAAATGTTGATTTTTAAAGAAAACAACATTCCTAAAAATGCGTGTACGATGTAATGTAGGATCATAGCAAACAAATCCCCTTTGAAATATTATATCCTAAAAATGCACATCTAACAGATTGAGCAGATAATTTATGTTGCTCATGAGGTGGTAAATGAACAAAACATACACAACCAAAGATACGAAGATTATTAAAATTAGGTTGCTTAGCAAACAAGCCAAAATAGGGAGATTTCATGTGTAAAACTTGGGAAGGTAAACGATTAATCAAGTGAGTAGTAGTCTTTAGAGCCTCAATCCAGAACATGGATGGAACAAAAGATTCTAACAAGAGAGTATATACCATATCAAGAAAATGACGATTTTTGCGCTCAGTTACTCCATTTTGTTGAGGAGTAGTAGGACATGAACGCTGATGGATAATACCTTTAGAAGCCAAGAATACCTAAAACTCAGTGGACAAATATTCACCACTAGAATCTGTGCGTAATGTCTTAATATTTGCAGTAAATTGATTTTCAACATATGTTAAAAACTTGATGAAAGTACGAAAAATCTCAGATTTAGAGCGAAGAAAATAAATCCAAGTGAATCTTTTATGATCATCAATGAAAGTCACATAGTATTTAAATTTTTCATGTAAAGTAATTGGGAAAGGTCCCCAAACATCACTACGAATAAGATCAAAACAGTGAGAAGCTCTACTAACATGCAAAGGAAATGACAGAGTTTTGCTTTTACCAAGTTTACAAGAATCATAATCAAGAGGTAAAGAAGAACATTCTTTATTACCAAGAAAGCCCGAGTTCAATATATGAGATAATATTTGAGTATTAGGATGACCTAAATGATGATGCCACACCATACTCAGATCAGGAATATTATTACAAGCAAAAGACTTGATAGAAGGAACTGGATAAAGTGTTGGAACAGGTAAAAATAGTGGAAACAAGCGTCGCACTTTAGGTTCCTTCACGATCGGCTCCCCTGTTACCTGGTCCTGCACAACATAACCATCACTAGAAAAGTTAACTGCACAATTGTTATCAACTAATTGACCAACAAAAATGAGATTTGTAGAAAGTTGAGAAGCAAGAAACACATCGGTAAATATAGAAGAAGCATTTCCAACAGCATTGATTGGCAAAAAATTGCCATTGGCTGCCTGAATGGTAGATTGGCCAACATAAGGTCGAACATGAGACAAAGTTGTGGGAGTATTCGTCATATGATTAGTAGCCCCCGAGTCTACATACCAAAGTGTAGTATAATTTTTACCTTGAAATCACATTACAGATAATGTTGAAATTAACATCTGTTGCACCATTTTAGGAGTGCAGTAAGTTGCTGCAGGAGGTGCAAGATTAGGAGAAACACTTGAGGAAGACGCATGTGTTATAGTAATTGCTATTGGAGGAACATCAACAAAAATCTGAAATGCTTAGGCCTGACGATTTTAGGGGCGAATACGATATTTTTTGATAATATGATTCTTTTTCTTGCAATAAGAACATTTTTTAGGATAATTGGCAGCAATATGCCTATATATTTTGCAGCAAAAACATTGCAGATTTTTAGAAGGCATAGGTGATCCACGTCTTTGGGCAGCATAAGCCATAGTTGCCATCGTGGAACTACCATGAGATTGTTTCAGAATAGCTTGAGTACTAAGACATTGTTCTTCACGAAGTAACTCACCAAAAACAAATATCCAAAGAGGGAACAAGAGATATGTTTAATAGAGAAGAGCGAATCGATTCATATTCCGGGCTTAATTTAATAAGAAATTGATCATGTTGGTTAGTCCTGTGAAAATTTTGAGTAGTTGATATAGCAACAACAAGAACATCTCTTGTAACTAAATCAGCATATTCATGCCAAAGAGTCAAAAATATCGAGTAATAGTCCTGGATGGAAAGACTACCACGTTGAAACATGGTAATTGCATATTCCAACTGAAAGTGACGAGCATCATTGTCTTGATGAACTTTCTTCGAATAATTCCACATGGATTGAGCAGAGCGATGAGCCAGCAAGTTAGTGACGATATGTGGCTTCACCAAACTAAGAAGCCAAGACACGATTCGAGCATCAAGCATAGTCCAAGAAGGAGAAGACATGACTTCCTCCGTGCCATCAATATGACTCCAAACGTCTTTTCTCTTGAGGAAAAGTTCAAATTGGAAAACCCAGGTAGAGTAATTTTTGCCTGTAAACTTAACACACTGGTGTATTGTCCATTGCAAGTAAATGAAACCCAAGACAAAGCAAAAGAAATATTCAAAAAATTAAAGAAATCGAGAGGGTTTTAAACAGAGATTGCCGAAGAACACTTGTTTAGCAGAAAATGCTAGAAAATATCAATGAAGATTTTCTCAGAAATAGAATATCGAAAGATTTCAAACTTGCTCTGATACCATGTCAAGAATAAGTCAAGAATGTTGTATGAAAATGACCGAATGATTTGGTCTTGTGATTTCTTTCTATTTATAAACTTTATAATATACAATAAAGCTACAAAATACAATAAAACTCTCTATAGACAGCTGTGGATAGCTGTTTATGGAAAGCTGTGGATAATTGTTTATGGACAATTGTTGTCAATGGAGCACATCAAAGCTATTCTGGACAACTATGTTGTCCATTGATAGGTAAGTATGAAGAAAATATATGAAACGCATCAGTTATGTGATTTGAAGCATCAGGGTAAATAATCTAAGGAGTTTTAGTCTGAGATGTAGGACTCGAGGCTTTTAAAAAATTACCTTTGTAGGCTAGCAAATTTGTAGGGGTATATGCTGGTATATGTGAAGGACTGACCAAATAAATGGCTAGTGGAGAGCGTTTTGTAAAGTTGTTCCATCTGCTTTGAATTGAAGGTTCCACTAGAAGTGGAGGTCTTTTGGGATATCCCTGTTGAATTTCAGTAGTGGTCTGGTAGCCCCGACTTCTATTGGTGAACTCCCTCGATTTCCAATCTGTAGGCTTCCCGTGTATTTCCCAACAGGTGGCTTTTTACGACAATGTTCATACCATGGATGCTCTTTTGTTTTTGGATGATGTGGTGTAAGACCCATTTGGGGCCCAACTGGAGGCCCATGAGACAATAGTCCAACATTTTCATATTCAAGTGGCCCACGAATGTTCATTAAATTTTTTGGCACATTTGGCGCATCTCCAGTCCAAAAATTATTGAGCGAGCTCCTAGATCTATTTGGTCTAGCCCCTACATGAAACCCATTTGGCCTATTCAGCCCATGGTTTCTAAGAGCTCTATCTCCTCTTTCGTACATCAACAACCTTGCATTACCACCATTTTTGCACATTAGCTTCCTCCTCAGTCCTTCACATCTCACTTTTGAAAAAACTTCACGAATGGAAGGGAGTGATCGACGGCCAAGAACCCTCCCTTTATGTCGTCGAGCTCCTGGTTTAGGCTTGTGAGAAACTCGTGTACTCTTTCGGCTTGGATGTTCTGTTTGTGCCAAACACAACATCCTCTTTATGTATCCAATTTTCATCTGAACCCGAGTCTAATTCTTGTCACAAAGTGACCATTTTCATGTAAAAATTAGTCACCTCACGTTTTACTTGCTTCAGCTATCATAAATTAGTTTTTATTTTGAGGATACAGAGAACATTAGCATCCGAATAGGTCTCGCGAATAGCATCCCAAATATCTTTGGTTGTTGGAAAAAAAGATATGTTTTCTCGATTGAATATTACATTGAGTGGATTAGCCAAGCTCTCACCATCAAATTTTTGGCTTTTCATTTTTAAAGATTATTAGATTGCAACTATGCTAGCTCTTCGGTTTCACCGTTGAGGTAACCTAACTTTCACTTGCCTTCGATTACTAATTGTATAGATTGTGTCCACTTATGGTAGTTTTTTTCGTTGAGTTTTTCCACTATGAGTTGGATGGATGAATTTTCATATCCTCCAAAATTCATGATTGTAGGCTCTCTATTTCTTTATCTGAATTCTTAGCTAAAGCTAATTTTGAGGAGGAGTTGTTTACCTAAGTCGTGATTGGCAAGTTTTAAAAAAATTTACTTTGTTACCACGTGGATTGTATAACCAAAAGGATTATAATTCTTATTACTTTAAACGGTATACTCTAACTTCTATTTATAAAGAGTTCTAATAAATAAATTAGAGAAAAATAATATCTATACATATCATAATAATCAGGAAAAGTATTGTCTAAACAGTATTTACAAATCTAAAATAAAAATATGCATAGTTAAATATAACTGAAAATCCCAGCATTTTTCTGGATTTCCACAATGAAGAACTCGAAGATGATGAATGTTCTTCAAGTTTTCAATAGCTCTTCATGATGAATGTTGAATTCGATTTTTGTTGTCCAGGTTCTTCAATTTGATCCTGTAAAAACAGTCAAAGAGACACTGGTTGTTGTCTGCCAAAGACACTTGGATGTCAAAGTCTGGTCTAGAATTGAGAGAAAAATTGGGCAGAGTTTCAGTAGTGTGAATTGTAATGTGTACTCGAGAGCTGAAATATTGAGGAGTTTTTATAGGTGGGAGATTTTGGCAGATACTGTTGCTTGAGATAATTCTATCTGTATCTTAGCAGGTGAATACTGGAATAATAATCGAATTTTGAAATTACTCTTTATATAATAGTCTCATTTAATTATGAGATAATTATTATAAATAAGGGAGCATATTTGTTGGATATCTTTTTAGTGGAAGACATATTCTTAGGATATGCTTTCTGTAGAGTCTTGATCTACTTAAATGTTTATTAGATCCTGATCAGTCCGATTGACTAGTCAAATGAGACACATGGCCCAATTACTATTCGTCATGCGTATTTGGTGAAAAATAGCCCAACCCTTCAATGTATAGCTCGTATTGGTCCACATGATACAGCCTTGAGCTTGTTAGGCAAACTGCAGTGTGGTAAACCAACCTAATTTAGCAATATTAATGATGACATCATGCATAAACTAGCACTTTTTGTGATATTCCAGCCTGCCCAAATTTTCTAGATACAATTAATGTATTTGTGCTTTTACAGAAAAAGGAAAACAGCAAGAGAAGGAAAGAAGAGCATAACCTATCAAGGAAAAGCAAAGATAAAAGGGTATGACTTTTGTAATAATTTTGTGTTATTCCATTGGATTTATTCAGGTTTCTAGTATGATATTTTGTTTTATGAATCAGTGATTTTATTGTTTTTGATTTTACTCTTTTTGGTCTCTGCATCAATCATTTCCTTGGGCACATAAATTCATGGTCAACATGTGTAGTGATATTAGTCAGTGAGACTTAATTGTCTCCTTTATTTCTCTCGAGGGGGGGTATGCACAAAAATAATAATGTTTGGGTTTAATTTATCAATTGTTTCGTGGAGGTAAGGAATGAATTAGATGCACGATTGATGCATATAACCCTAAGCTGCGCTTTCATTTAAAAAAAATTATTGGGGAGAGGGGGAGTAGATCCTGTTGGAGTTTTGAATGAAATCATATACTGTCCTTTTCTCGAAATATCTTGCTGCATATTCTATATAACATGTGTGTATGAGCACATTCGGGACAATGTTCAATTGTGAACAACCTAGGAATGATGTCATAATAATAGAATTGAGTTTTTGGAGATTTATTTAGCCAGTCAAAATATCTTGGAAGGCCAATGCATTTATCATGAGGAATACTTATCGGAAAAAAAGGCCAGTATATCTTAAATTATTGTTTTCTCTGTAACACGTCTCTGTTCCTCTTTCTTTTACGGCATTGCTGGGGTGCTGCTCAACCTGTTGGTAGAATCAAGTGATTAGTAATCATGTTGCAGAATTTGTACTTGCTACTTTTTCAGTTCAATGTTTCTTAAGAAAACTCGATCAGTTAATTTTGAATTATTTTACATTTATCGGCCTGTGATTCTCTCCTTGCGTGGGCTTTCTACTATTTCTCTAGAGCTAGCTCCATTTGATGGATGTTTATTTCTTCACAATCCATGTCGCTATAGAATACATTTGCAATTATTTTCAGGAAAGAGTGTCCGATCCTTCTGCAAAATCGACTCAGTTTGCTGCTCGGTCAAATGTTACTCCATATGCTCTACCAATGCTTCCTACAAATATTGATGATGGCATGTCATGCAAAGGTGATATTTTAATAGCTTTTAAGTGTACTTACATTTTTATATTTCAATATATACAAGAACTTATTGAAGTTAAGCTGGAAATTGATTGTTTGTTTTTGAAAGAAAGGAGGAGGAATTATTTCGAAACCTAATAAATGCGGACTGTATCTAGGATCTGATTTATAAGTAGGTGGCAAAATCTGCTGAAGGAGTTGAATGAATGCTGGGTACACAATCTGTTAAACTCCTGTTTTTTTCTAACTTCTCTGTTCTGCTACTATTGATTATTATGGGTTTTGAAATCTGTGGTGCATTGTTATACTTCTACAAGCAATAGGAGTTACTTTAACAATGTCCTGTAGGTCTCATGTCTATACGACTTTTATTTTATTTTATTTACACATTTACACACCCATGCGCATATAAACTGGAGTGCCTTGGAAGAATCCAGAAAAAGGAAAACATTTGAAGAGTGCCTTTTTGGGAACAAAAAAAAAATTCAATGTAAATTTATGCATTTTTCTGCTTATAGATTATTTGAATGGGCTAGTAGAGTTTTTAAGGAACTCACTCAGTTTGCTATTCAATGACTGTAGTTATAAAGTTAATTGATCTGTTTTTGGTGTCTGTCAGTTTTATTTGCCTAAATTCTTAAACATTGTGAAGTCATTGTTTGAAAATGCTGGCACGTACATCTTCTGGATGGAAGTTTCTTCACTGCTATTCTGGTGGTGTAAAAGCACCACATGCTATAGTTATTACCACCAAGGCCGCATATACTTTCGTAATTGTTTCTCTTGCAACAAGAAAATGCTTTAGAATTCTAATGCACTTACGCATAACTTTTATCTCTGTATCGTCCTTTTCATTGTTTGTTTAAGTTTTAGATTATGTTGTTGCAGCTATTGATGGTCCTATAGGAGATCTTCTGGAGATAAATGATGAGGCCTTGAATCAAATTTCTGGTAACATGACTAATTTTCAGGTGAAGAACTTTCACATATTTTGACTTTCGTCAGTGCAACCATTACTTTAGTTTGTAAACTTCTTTGCATTTAAAATTCGAAGCCAAAATTCTTCCAGTAAAAGCCATTTCTGCGTAAGTGATTTATATAAGCATCGTTTCTGAGGGCTTTGGAGGGTTCTGTGTTTTCATTCTGAAATATAAACACTGCATAAAGTATAATGCCTACTTCAAGTTAGTTGAGATGCTTGGTTCATTTTACTTTTTATTCCACGTTGAAATGTGGTTTGCATTTTTAAGTTGCTGATTATTCAAAGCTAAGAAGTTAGTATATCAAGTATGTTAATTAATATTAGTATATATAGTTAATCAGTAATGAATTCTGTGATGTTGAAGTTGAAACTCAAATTCCCATTTATTTTCTACCTCTTGTTTTTCAGATACAGGAGAGGCTTGCTCTCTTTGGCCAACTTTGGGATAACATTATCAAGATTATGAATCTTCAGTACGTCTTTCGTCTGTTTTTCTTCCATGTATTTTATACTCCCACCTACATAATATGAGTGGTTATGGAGTTGACCCACGGGTTCCCTACCAGCACACATCATCGCTATTTCTACTTAAGCATTTGTTTTTGCTCATTTGATCCTAAGTGTTTTGTTTTTTTTTATATATTTGGGTCAATATTTGGTCTTAGGTTGATAACTTTAAAATTGAAAGGCAATTGATCAAGGAAAATCCTAAATAGTTTGAATGATCAATTTGGTACCCAATATTTTTTACTCCCAAAAAAGTTTATCTCAGAAATTTAGTACCTTATTCAATTTGATCAAATTGGTAACCCAACTTTTCCAATTTGACATATCTAGATAGTTTTAGGAGTACCAAATTTCTTAAATGGAGAAAATTGGAGGCTACTGTGTTGGTCCAGTTGTAGAAGCTAGGTACCAAATTAGTAGAGTCAATTTTGAGGACTAATTCGGTTGAATCATGAAACACAAATAACATGGCATGGCATGCAACATTGGTAAGTAAAGCTAGACCCACAGATGGGTGAAGAGTCTAGTTGGTCAATTTGTTTGGGTAAAAAGTGTGATTTAATTATCTAGGTTAAAAAAGGTGATATTTAGTCTTTTTGTTTATAAAAAAGTACTAAAGAAGGATATTTGATATTTTTTCAATATTATTTTATTATTAATTTTTTTTATCAAAAGTTATTAAGTAGCTATTTTTAATAAGAAAAATGACTAGATGACATACTTTATAACTTAGAGGACTAAATACCATCTTTCATAAAAGGAAAAGGACTCCACAACATTTTTCCCCCACAGAATTGTTCTCACTAATAGGCTGTCATGTCAGTTGCAATTATCAAATGTGTGGCATCTAATAGTGCTTTTCTTTTTTGGTTGAAAGAAAATCAATGATGGCTGATTCAAAATTCGGGTGTTTAGTTCACATGTCAATATGTTTCTTTCTTGTGTTATCAAACGCCGAGTAGTCCATTACTAGAAATTTCGTACCCTGTAATGAGAGCATGCCATGTATTAGTTCACTTATATTGGTTAGGTCTTAACTTTCTCCCCTTTTCCATTTTTAAGATGAAATTATGCAACCAAGTGTACTTTGGAGCTACTAGTTTAGTACATGTTTTATGTCTCAGAAAAGAAAACAAATAGAAACTTGGCGGATTGGCGTTAATTGTTGTATGAATGATTGAACAATTCTCTGTACCTATTCTTTTGGCAGCTTAAGCCACATTCCAGAAGTAATGAAGCAGATGCCCCCTTTGACAGAGAAAGTGAATGAAGAGCTTGCTAACGCCATTATACCCCGCCCAAGCCATCATATGCAATCATGATAATGCGTCTTCTCCTTCACTGGGACGTTCATAGTAGTTTACGTAAGCTAGAGGACCCTTAGCATTTTTTTATCCTTGTAGAATTGTTCATAGTCAAATTGTGAGTTCCTTTTATTTATTCATTTTTTATGCTACTAGCTTTGTTTGATTCATTAAGCATGATTTAACCGTGTTCTACGGATAAATATGGGAAGAAATTTTTTGTTATTATAATTAATTATTAGGAAATAGAAAGTAAGAATGATTAATAATTTTTTGATATGAGTATCTTTTTTAATTTTTGTAATGCTTGTACTATGCCATTAGGTTCTATTTGAATGGTGTGTAAAGTTGGGTTGGTTAGGTTTTAAACTAAAACTTAAACCAACTCAATCTAATTGGTTCTTGAAAAATAGAAACCAATCCAATTAAAGGAGTAAAATTTATTCAAACCTTTTAAAAAAATGTGAGTTGGTTTGAGTTAGATGGATTAGTTTTTGAACTTTTTATTTTTTTCTTTATATCGTGTTATATAAATGTTTGTTCTTTTAAAATAAATTTGATTTTACAAATTTTAAATTCTACAATTTGAATCACATATGTCATATCATAATTTTTATTGTTTAGATTATAGGTTTCTAAATCTTTAAAGTAGTTTGTAGTATGAACACATTAATTTTAGTGTCTCTAATTATATCATATATACACATAAACAATAAAAAAACTTGTGATTTTAGATGTATAATTAGATGTATAAGATTATATGTTAGTGTTAAGGATTGAGGATACTTTGCCTTATTCTAAGGCTTGAAATCTATGAATTAAACCAGATCTTAATTCTAGGAGATTTTTTTGTATATACTTTCCATTTTATTTATATTTTACATTTATTGTAATTGATATGTAATTAACTCATAATATGTATATTGTTATAAATAGGACATTACTCACCACTTTAAAGTGGTGGTTTTCATCAAACACTCTCATGGTATCAAAGCTTGTTCTTTGTCATCCATGGTTGCAAGCTAGACAAGATTCTTAGTAGTATATTTGAATCCTTTGGACTCAGTAGAAGTAAGAAGAGCATAAAGAAGGCCAATGGATCCAAGAACACTAAGATTCGTCGAATGACGAGTCTTGAAAATCCCTGCTTTGGCTCGTGTGAGCTTAGGATGAGAGCCCAACATAAATGTAGGAGTAGAAGGACCTAGAATGATCTCAATAGTGGTCTCAATTGAAGATGGACTGGGGGTAGGTTGTGGCGAAAAAGGACCTACAAGGAAATCAATAGCTTGCACAGACTCATCCACAGGTTCAGTACAAATAACACACTGGGAAGAATTAGATTGAGGAATGTGCAGGGAATGGGGTGAAATGGAAGATGAGGGTGGGTTGATATGAATGAGACATGGTTCCAAAAAATTGGAAATATGGAGAGAAGAGAGGGATTGGGCCTGAGAACTATCAAGAGAAAGGAAGTGAGTTTCATTAAATTGAGCGTGTAAGGTGGTATATAGCCTAGTGATGGTGGGATCAAAGTAATAAAACCCTTTGTAAGAGGGATTGTAGCCTAAGAAAATGCAAAGAATACTGCGAGGAGAAAGTTTGTGAGGCATATAATCTCACAAACAAGGATAAACATAACAACCAAAAGGATGAAAATTCTCATAATTCGGAGAAGAACCATAGAGAAGTTCAAAGGGTGACTTACCTCCAAGAAGTGGTATGGGCAATCAATTTATGATGTAAGTTGCAATGTTGAAGGCGTCAACCCAGAAGCGAAGAGAAAGGTGAGAGTGGAAAAGAAGGACCAAGCCAGTCTCAGTTACATGGCGATGTTTTCTTTCAGCACGACCATTTTGGATGGGTGTATATGGACAAGATAGTTGATGATGGATACTAGAGATACTTAGGTGAGCTTTGAAACTGTTGCTAGTAAATTTGGCACCATCGTTGCTTTGAAATTGGAGGAAAATATCCAAAAAATCATATTTGCATTTTAAAGGATAAAGCCAAGTGAACCGAGAACAATCATCAATGAAAAGAACATAGTAGGCAAAACCCAAATTCAATTTGACGGGAGGACCCTAGATGTTGCAATGAATAAGATCTACTCGAGAATAAGGCAAACAATGATTTTTCGCAAGTTGACATACTACACAAAGTGGGAAATGGCAATAGAGACGTAAGATAAAGATGTCCTTTTTTATTTAAAAAAAAATGATAGAATGATTTACATGTCCAAGGCGAGTATGCCATAAATCATAGGAAGCATGTAGTGATTTATTTTTAAGGACATAAATAAAAGCAGAATTTCCATGCTCCAACACATATAGGTTGCCATCCCTTCTACCGGTCGCCACCACCCTTCTAGTTTGACGATTTTGGACAGTAAAAAAATTATTAGTAAATTTAACGAAAAGAGGGAAATCAGACGTTAATTTACTAATTGAAAGAAGATTTTTAGTAAGATGAGGAACGACTAAGACATAATATATGAATATTTGTAACAGGAGAAAAGGTACCGGTGTGGGTTACGAGTAGAGATGCACTGTTTCCTACAATTATAGAGTCCTTACTCGTGTAATTAGTGGGCTGATCTAAAGTAGATGGATCAGTGGTCATATGGGCTGAAGCCCTAGTGTTCAAATACCAATCAGATGCCTCAAGTCCAGAGAGAGAACAAGAGTTGCTAAATGCTTCGGCAAGATGAGCAGAGGAATCATTTTGAGCATACCGGCGTTTGCAGCGATCAACATAATGACCCTCCATGCGATAGATTTGGCATCGAGGTGGGTGACGTCGCTGCCCAGAGTTGAAGCACTTATGGTTGGAAAAGTTTCTATCGGGGTTACTGAAACAACCCCACTAGTTGCCTTGATTTGAAGAATGGTGACCATGGTTGGTAGCGTGGCCTCGATTGGTGGCGATGAATGTCGCAACAGTGGTGGCAGAAGGCTCAAGGGATCATTGGAAGATCTCAAAGCTTCGGCTTTGGAGACCAAATCCAAAAAACATGGGAACAGAGTGAGAGCCATCTGTGCAGTGGAGAAGTTAGAGAAATTGGAGTCGAGGCCGTAGAGGAACTAATGGAATTATTTGGTGTCATCGACGGACTGTTCGATGGCGTGAAGTTGGTCACACACGACCTTGAAGGCTCAGGCATATTTTGTAATTTTTTTGGAGCCGCGTTTCATCAATTGTAAATCATCCTTGAGACGTAATTATCGTGCCTTCAAGCGATGGTTGAAAGTGTTCTCCAAGGTGAGCCAGACGTCATGTGTAGTGGAGAGGCCAAAAACCTCAACCATGGCTTCTTTGGTGAGGGAGGAAAGTAAGAGACTGAGTAGACGTTGTTCTGCAACTTTCCACACCATGTATTTGTTATTAGGTGTGCTAGAGTTGGCAGGTTCAAAACGGGTTGGCGGCAGAAGGGTTCCATCAATATATTTCAATAATTATTGACTCTCAAGAAGAGGAGGGAGTTGGCTTTTCCATAGAAGGTAGTTTAAGGAAGAAAACTTGATGGTGATCATGTGGGTTTTGGTTCCTGGCTCTCCCAACACCAATATTGTGGGTTCCAAATGGGTGTTTTGAACCAAATATCTGCTTGATGGATCCGTTGAGCGTTTCAAAGTTCGTCTTGTTGCCAAAGGATATACTCAAGTATCTGATCTTGACTATACTGACACCTTTAGCCCTATTATTAAGGTTACCACTGTTCTTGTTGTGCTTTCTATTGTTGTCACCAACAGATGGCCTCTTCGCCAACTTGATGTTAAGAATTCCTTTCTTAATGGTACTTTCACTAAAAATGTTTATATGGAGCAACCTCTTGGGTACATTGATCCTTGATTTCCTAATCATGTATGTCAGTTGAAGAAAGCCTTATATGATCTTAAGCAAGTACCTCGTGCTTGGTTTCAACACTTCAGCTCCTTTCTTCTCACTTGGATTTTCTTGTAGTCGTGTTTACACTTCTCTCTTTATTTTCCATAAGCTGTCTAACATAATCTACTTTCTTCTTTATGTTGATGATATCATTATCATTGGCAACAACTCATCTCCTTTTAACAACTTCACTTGCAAGCTCCATTCTGAGTTTGCCACTAAAAATTTGGACATTCTCAGTTATTTTCTTGGTCTTGAAGCTTCAACAACTGCCAATGGTTTCTTCATTAGTCAGCTGAAGTATGCATGGGATATTCTTACTTGCGCTTAGTTACTTGACAGCAAACCAATTTACACCTTTTTTTCGGATCCTACTCTCTACAGATCTCTTGTTGGTACCCTTCAATACTTGATCATTATGCGGCCCGACATTGTCCATGCTGTAAATTCTGTTAGCAAGTTTCTACACGTTCTAACAGAGGATCACTTTCTTGCTGTTAGGCGTATTCCTCGCTATGTCAAAGGCATCCTTCATTTTTGCCCCTCTGTTACTCTGGGAGCTTTTAGTTGCTTACTTTGATGTAGATTGGGTAGGTTGCCTTGACACTCGTCGATCTACTTTTGGCTACTCTATTTATGGGTTTTTGTCTATAATGGGCATAACCCTTTCAATACTTTAAAAAAGAGCTATATGGGATTTTATTTTTAAAATGGGCAAATCATAACCCATTAAACCATTATCCGGTCATTTTTTTTTGTCCTTTTCTAACTCTCATTCCACTAGTTCCAGTAGCCCCATTATAATAATAAAAAAATATTTTTGTCTTTTTTTCTCTCTCTCCCTAATTCCAAGTACCTTATTCTCTTAAAATATAATTATTTATTAACTTTTAATAAATAATAATTTATTTTTATTATAAATATAAAATAATAAAATAATTTATATTTATATAATAAAATATATATATTTTTTTTATAATAAATAACTTATCAAAATTTTATTATAAAATAATTAAAAAAAATAATAATAATAAATTATAAATTTTTAAATTATTAAAAACTTTACTAAATAGTTGCAATATTTTTTATGAAAAATTATTGACATTTTAAATAATAATAATAATAATAATAATAATAATAGATAATATTTTCATGCAAAATTTACGATATAATATTCCATGTTTGTATTGTATCTTATATAAAGTTGGATATATATAAATATTATTTTTTATATCATAATTATTTATTAAATATAATTATAATTATATTTATTATTAATAATAATAATGTATTATATTATATTTAAAATTAATTATAAATTTATAAGATATTAATATTTTTTATGTTTATAATAATTATGTTTTGTAAAATGAGATTTTTTTTATTTTTTTTAAAAATAACTTTTCAAGTTTAAGGTTAAATTTTACCCAACCTAAAACAAAATTCAAACATTTTCTAAACTATTACATATGATATGTTTTTTATAGACAAAATCACATAAATATATAAATATTTATTGTTATACATACTATATATTTAATATTGTTATAATCTATTTTTTATATATTTATTAATTTATATTATTTAATTTTTAAATTATTTTATCAATTTATATAGATATGAAACTATATTATTCAAGTTGGTAAATAAATTTAAAAATATTAAAAATTAAAAAACTTACACAAATTAATTCTCAAAGTTACAAGTCAACTTTTGCCTCTTTTTAAACTATAACACCAATACTCCTTTTTTTAAAGTATTATATAAGATTTGGCCATTTTGGACAAAACCCCCTCTATTTATCTTGGTACCAACTTGGTTTCTTGGAGTGTCAAGAAGCAACATACTGTCTCTCGCTCTAGCTGTGAATTTGAGTATCGTGCTTTTGCGTCCACTGCAGTTGAACTTCTTTGGGTTACACATCTTCTTCATAATCTATAGATCTCCACTCTACAACAGCCTCTTCTTCTATGTGACAACAAAAGTGCCATTTTTTGAGTTCCAACCCCGTTTCTCATGAGCGGGCCAAGCATGTTGAGTTAGACTATCATTTCCTTCGGGAACTTGTTGTTGTTGGCAAACTTTGCACTCAGTATGTTCTCTCTCACCTACAGGTTGATATCTTCACCAAAAGTCTTCCTTGACCACTTTTTGACTTTTTTCGATCCAAGTTTCACGTCTATTCTAATCCGACACTCAAGCTTGCGGGGGTGTTGAGGGTTGAGGATATTTTGCCTTATTCTTAGGTTTGAAATATGTGAATTAAATCAAACCTTAATTCTAAGAGATTTCCGTATATATACTTTCCATTTTATTTACATTTCACATTCATTGTAATTGATATGTTATGAACTTATATGATATGTATATTACTATAAATGGGACATTACTCACCACTTCAAAGTAGGGGTGTCCAACGGTTCGGTCCGGTCCGGTTTTGGTTAAAAAACTTTAATCGGACCGGATCGTTTATATTATTCGGACAAGACCGAATCAAACCGTTTGAAACGATTTTAATTAATATAAATCGGATCGGAACGTTTGATTTATAAACAGTTCAGTCTGGTTTGGTTCGATTTTTTTATACATTTAATGAAGAATAATGAGAAATTTTTAATATATTATTAAACTGGTTCGGTCCGTTTCGAACGGTTTAAAATTAGTACAAATCAAATTGGACCGTTTGATTTGTAAAACGGTCTGATCCGATCCGGTTTGGTTTTACGGTTTGATCCAGTTTATGAACACCCTACTTCAAAGTATGCTGGTTTTCATTAAACACTCTCGATTAAGACATGAAATTTTTAAATAAAGAATGAATGAATAATGAAAAGTAAATAGATGAAATATAATAAAACTAAGATAGTATATATGGGTTTAGCATTTGAAAACATAACCAATCCATACTTTGATAGGTTTTTTAAAACTTTAAACGCAACTAAATCAATACTCTTTTAGAATGGACACAATTGGGTTAGATTGAAATGATTAGGATTAACTAATTTGAATTTGGATTAATTTGTTTTGGATTGATTTGGGTAATTTTTACACTCCTTTACTTTTATTTGTCTCATAACGTTTATATAACGACGACAGAGTAATGTGAATTACACAAATGATCATTTATATATTATAAATTTTATACTTTGATCTCCTTATTAATTTTTTTTTATAATTTAGTTTCTTTATTTTTTTTAATTTTTTCACATAAATTTTCTTATTTTTTTCTTATAATTTACCCCTTTTAGTTTTAAATTTTTATATTTTTGATCCTTTATTTTTTTTATTCCTTTTAAATTTAAATTCAAGTTGGTTCCAAATTTTTGATTAAATGTGAATATTAAAAGTAAAGGATTAAATTAAAAATAATAATAATGAGATAAAATAATATAAAATAAATATAGGGAATATTTACATAATTTAACCATAAAGATTTTTTTTTTGAAAGAACAGCTAGTGACGTACCCATTAGGGTTCGATGTAAACTTTACAGCTTTCACAACCTCCCAATTGGGTTATACACTGCTAGCCTATACATACTTGGGAAAGTCAACAATTGAAAATTTAACCATTTTAGAGCTCATGTTTTTTGTTGTTCTCTTGGTAGTTGGTAGCATAAACAGCATTTTTTTTTTGTGTACGCGACCAACATTTTTTATATATACTGAAAGGATGAAGATTAACTAACATTTCAATTTAAAGAAGGAATGCCGTTTTGAGAGTCCATGCAATAGCTAGGTTTTTTCCTTCTTTCCCCTTCTTTCAACTTCTCACTTTTTTTTCCCTCCTCTCATAAGATCTTTCTCCTTCCATCTATATCTACCAAGTCTGGACAAATAGGCTGAGTTGGTTTGGAACTAGAATTTATTTCATATGGAGACGGAACTAATCAAATTTTATGTTATAAACGATTTTTTTAAATGTTAAATATTATATTAGTTGTTTTATTTTTATTTATTTATATATTAATAATAATAATTTTATTGCAATAAAAGGGATTAAATATCTAATTTTATCTTAAAAATGTAAAAAATTATATATTACTAAAAAAAACAAAAAATTCGAATTAGAGGGCTGTAACTCATCCCAGTCTCTCCTAGCTCTCCCCCCTGCCTACCATTCTGTCTTAGTTTTATGTTTATTTCCTTTTCAATCAATAAAACTCTTAACAAAATCAAAGGCCTCCATCCCTGGTACATCTGTTTGAGTATCTAAGGAAATTTTTGTGACATCATTTCTCTTTATTTTGCCATATCCATTGTATTTCCAGTAAGCCCTCCATTATTTTTTTCCCCCTCTGGTTCTACCATTTTATTTTGCCACTTTTGATCCATTTTCACAACCCGTCATCTTTCTTTATGTCTCAATCCTAGCTGTTTCACTCCATTTCAACTCTGGTTTCGGTTTTGGTTTTTTATGTCCAAAGATTTTAGATTTTCTACAATCTCCTAGCTGTTTCACTCCACTTTTTTAAAAAGAATGTTAAAATTTTAATTTTTAAAACTAAATATATATTTTTAAAATAAATGTTAAAAATAAAAATAAAAACATCATTAAATCGTGAAAAAAATTACTACTTGCTCATTAAATAATAATTATTCTCTAAATTTATCCATAATTGATGCAAAGTAATTAGGATTATTAATATAACAATCTTTGTCTATCATATGCCGATTTATATGATCCATAATATAGCTAAAAATAGTTACTTGGAAAATTCACGTTGCTTAGTCTAGTAGTATTAAATAAAGTGTCACTTATGGATTAAATATAAAGTTAAAGTTGTGCGATGCTAAAATAATTTCACTACTATTTAAATAAATTAATATATGTATTAAATTATAATAAAAAATATTTTTGTTTTGTTTGAGAAAGTTTTTGTAAGAGGATCCTAATGGGTTCAAAAGGTTCCAAATGACGTTCATGAACCTCCTATTTATAGCATATCTATCGTACATGTGTTAACATTTCATTGAGGTAGTACAAAAATAAGGGTTCATGTAGAACCTATAGTGCACATATGGCGTGTGGCTTAACAACTTTGGTTAAGTCTAAATCATTCTCTTGGCCAAAAAATAGGCTATTATACTGCATGTATATCACAATGTTTGATTGGAAACTCGGGCATCTTTCGGGTAGTATTCCAGTGCTGTGAGTTAGGGATGCCAAGGTTGAATTTTAGTGTTAATTAGGCTACAATAATTGGGACTAGTTGTTTGTAGGCATGGCTTGGAGTATCATGGACAAATTGAGCCTAGGCCATCTTAGAATGGTTCAGACTTCTATAGGCTTATTATTGACTATCGATAGCATGGTTGGCATTATCTCGGGAAAATTAGGCTTGGGCCATCTTGGTTTGGTTTGTGATTCGATTGGCTTAGTATTGATTGTCCATAAGCATGGCTTGGATTACCTTGGGTAAATTGGGCCTAGGCTATCTTGGTCTAGTTCGGGATTTGGTGGGCTAAATATTGAACTCTTTCGGGAAAAATGGATCCCCTTAACTTATAGAAGGTAATATCCCCTATTCTAGTACTAAACATCAAGTCCCCATTCTTTCAATTTGTAACAAACTGATGGAATACAAAAATACTACTAGACATATATATATATATATATATATATATATATATATATTAATAAAATAATAGATCAGTTGGTTAACTTACACATTTTCCAAGGTATTTAAGGTTATACAGGACTTGTCAGAGTTTGGACCATAATATCTTTTTGGGATATAAAAGGGGTTAGAAGGAGTTCATTTTCATGTTTACCAAATTTGCATTCTATCTCCTTCAGAGAATATCAACTTGTGGAGAGAATATCTACCTATTAGAGCTAAATTTTCTACATAGTTGTTACTTTGTAAGAAAGTCAGATCCCTTCTCAAAAACTTATGTGTTCGTAAAATCAGTTCGTCCAATCGATTTGTAAGTACCACAACTTCCTCATTTATATTTGGGCTGGATTTTATCTTTTCTAGCCTAGATTTCCTTACCATTTTTGAAATATTTTTCTTATAGGCATAGTTGGGGAAACTAGATGCCAGAAACAATCCATAATCTTCAAAGTTGAGTTCCCATATCACTTTAGGTGAATAACTTTTATATCTACTTTTTATAGGTTATTTTTGGGTATGGTCGAATATGATGATTTATGGGCCACCTTTTCTAGTGACTAGTTTACCTCGACCATGGGCTTTTTTAGTTGGATTGAGTATAGTCTATAAGAGTTAAAGGTTGATCATGAGTCCATTCGAGCTAGCATTTCTCTCCAAATTATGCAGTTATACTAGTATTACCAGCCCCAAAACACCAAAATGTAGTTAGCTTGCCAAAAGTTCCAAAAATCCAACAAAATTCCTCGACAACTAACTAATCGAACTTAAGAGAATAATTTTCAATTTGCCTAAACACCTAGTATTTTGCCACACAAAGATGTTGAGATAATTTGGGTTAAGTATTCATTTCCCTGGAATGTTTCCATTTTTCCTTGTCCGCCAGATTAGCTTGACAATCACATTGTTTCTAACTAGTGTATTGTTTTTCATAAGGAGGCTTTCCAGGCAGGGCTTAGGTTTCCACTACCCTATATTGTAAGAAGGTTTTTCGATGCCACGGGCTTAGCACCCAACCAGTTAAAACCTAATTCATGGAGGAATTTTTTGTTGTTGTTTGTGGTTAGTGCAAAGTTGGGCATGTAATGCCTAGAATTAAGAATATGTATATGATAAAGAAGAACGGTGTGGATGAAGGCTGGGTGTATATATCCGCTCATTCTGGCCGACATCTAATGCTAAAGATGCTTGAGTCTATCATAGGCTAGAAGGATAATTTATTTTATGTTTTTGGGCAATTGGGTTATGAAAACACACTAGAGGCGATTCCAAGCTGTTGGAAAATGGACACCACTGATCTTCGTTATGTATAAGGTTTCAATGCGAATGTATTATCGACCTCTTAAAATGACTGTGCCACACTTATACATGACTATAACTCTAGGAATCAAACATGGGATTTAATTCACACTGACTCATCTATGGGCGTCTTGGGTTTGGATTGAATATGACAAGTCAAGTCTTGTTCATTTTTATTTTCTTCTTATTTTTCATGTTATTTGTTTATTTTCAATTGTTTTCTTTTTGTTGGTATGGATTTCTCAACTATGCCTGTTAAATGTTTGTATGGAAAAATTGTTGGGCCTAATGCTCCCAAGCCCAGATATACCTACCTCTTAAAATTGATGCCCTAAAAAAATCAACATCAGGTGCACCGTCGTCCAAGAATAAGGCCATAATGGTTGAGGTTGGTTACCAAGAAAAATATGTCCATAAGGTTAGAGGATCTTCCAAGGTTGTACAATCCAACAAAAATAATAAGTTGGTCACTTTGAACCAGATCATTAGGGAGGAAACATACACATCCTTGATGATGAGGCCAAACCACACCACATCAAGGTGACTTTTTTGGAGCCTTTGGTGAACCCATTTAATATGGAGCTCCATGACGTTCACTGAGAAAAGAATTGGGCAATAAAGAGCTGTAAAGTTGAAAGGAAGAAGGCCGAAGAACTGGCCACAAAAGTTAAATTCCTTGAAAAATTCAATCATCAACTTATGAAGGATGCCAAAAAGGGATTTTACAAGGGGAGTCAATAGAGTCCTTTGTGACTTGCACCACTCTATTGTGGCTTTGAATGTGGAACCTATCTTTAATATGATCATGGAGTATATGTTAGGTCCCAACAAATATTCAAAGGATAAAGTGAACTATTTTCTCTTTGGGTGAGAAAGGTACCCAATTTGAATTCGATATTTTTTGCTTCCCTTTCATTGATACTAGTGACTACCTTAAATAGGAAAAATCCTTACACATAAACTGAATACACCACTCCCATATAACAACCCCACTCAAGCACAATTGCTAAAAAACATGCACACATGAACTCCTAAAAATACTAAACATAACTATTGAAAACATGAAAGAAAAAATACATCCACTGACACCCCACTCTCCCCACTATCACTCACCCCACTAAGGACCCAATCATGGCCTATCAGTATACATCTCTCGAGGTCTCTAGGAATGAGAATACAATGGCTTCACCAACTGCCATAACTAATACTGGAGCCCATATTGGTGATGAGTCCTTGGATGATCAAATCATTGATGGCTCTGATCGTATTGATGACTTCACAGAAACTCAGGAGACTTAAGCTGCCACTTGATGTATTTTTGTGTAGTTTCTTTTAGGGCTATTTCCCCCCTTTTTGGATTGTAATGTGACAATATTTTCCTGATGACTCAGGCTGGGAACTTTTAATTTTCAAGAAATTCTATTATTCGCTCCTTTTTTACATCTTAACATTTTATATGCAAGTCTTATATATATATACTTGGCATGACATGGGATTATTAAAGACCGTTATAGGCTTGATTCATATTATACTCATAATATTTCAAGACTTAGTATGTTCAAATCGTTCATTATTTTTGATAACGGGCTTAACACGCTGTATATAATTATTTTTTTTGGCTTGCAACGGGAATAGAAACTAATCCATGTTGCAACCTATATCCATTTCTACTTGGATGTTTATTCAAAACTTTGTGTGTTTAGGTTGTTCATTATTTCTGATAACGGACTTAGCACACTGTATATAATTAAATTTTTTAGCCTATAATGGGCATATCGACTATGTCGTGTTGTGAGCTAGATCCATTTGTACTTGGATGTTTTTCTCTTAGAACTTGGTTTGTTTAGGCAACTCACTATTTCTAATTGTAGGCTTAACACACTGTATATAATTAAAAAAATTGGCCTATAGGGGTATATCGACTACTTTGCTTTGCGGGCTAGATCTATTTCCACTTGGATGTTTTTTGAGAACTTGGTGTGTTTAAGCTATTAATTATTTCTGATGGAAGACTTAATACACTGCTATTCAAGTTCATTGCATTATTTTATTTGCAAAAGAGGCATTACTAGGCCAATTTGAACCTGTCACCATAAAATTTGTCCTTGTAAAAGTTGAATATTCATTTAGATTTTTTTCCTTTCTTGAGTATGATAATTTTCTCCTTACCTCTTATGCTCCCATCTTAAATGGGTAAGGGTGAAAATTCTAAAATCCTATTGGAGGTAGTTGTGCTATT
Source organism: Hippophae tibetana (assembly GCA_037013495.1). NCBI lineage: Eukaryota > Viridiplantae > Streptophyta > Magnoliopsida > Rosales > Elaeagnaceae > Hippophae > Hippophae tibetana. The sequence continues at coordinate 49,904,915 of CM072802.1, forward strand.
TTATTAAAAAAAGAGGTGTCTCTCAGCCGATTTGAACTTTTTTCCATGACATTTGTCCTCATAAAGAATGAATCTTCATTCATATCATTTTACTTTTGAAAGTTTCTTTTTTAGTTACGAACCTAATAAGCTAGAGGGCAAGTGAATAGAAGATCAATAGAAGCATGACAAATTAAAATTTTACAAAGCGGTCAAACATGCAATCGTATGTAAATAATGTAATATGGAAATTTAAAGATTAACACATGAGATGTTTAGGTGGAAACAACCTAGATCACACTAATGACCTAGGAGGAAAACCACTGGTCCATCGAACTACCTAATTATCCACTATGAAAAATAAGGTCCAATTACTAGGCTAGGACTCAAATTACCTACCAAGGTAATGCCTCCAAGTAATGTACTTACAAGCTGCTGCTTTCCTCGTAGTCTCTACAAGAAATGTTTTTGGATCTAGGCCATCATCCTAATGAACTCGAGTCTCATGAGTTAATTGCACACGTATAGCTGGCACTTGAAAAGTGAGCACAATAACACAAGTGTAAATTTGTATCCTAGAGCATATTCATTAATGAGTAATCTTAACTAGATGATTTAATAAATATATCAGATAAATCCAAATCAACTAGTAACCCTAGAACAATTGGTTTAAAGCACAGGTTCAATATAGATAACTTTTTTAAAGTTTTATAATCAAACCAAATAATTATGATATGACACATAATTATTTCAACAAAAAAAAAGAGGACACTATAAGGACATTAGATTAAAATATCATAAATCTAACCACCAATATTTGATAAATTAACTAAATAAAAAAGGCCAAAGAATTATGATCCTATATTTGCAAAACAAGAGGGAGAGATTAAACTAAAGAAAATAATGATCTTGTGTGGTTAACATAATTGTGAGCCAATGGTATGATTCAATTGCATGAGTAGAAATCCAAAGTCTAAGGTCTATTACAAATCTATCATTGAAAATGTTTAAAAGAGCTTTAATACATAAGGACAATATAGTAATAAAACCAATTTACTTGAGTAAAAATTAGGTTAAACTTGAAAACTTGACCACTCGATCGATCAAACATTGTCACTTGATCGATCTAGTCAAGCTCGATTGATCTAGTGAAACAATTAATTTATTATAAAATAAGTAGATTGATCTACTAATTAATCGATCAATCTAGTGTTCGATTGATTGATTATTAATTCCTCAATAGATCTAGTCATGTAAATATTAATTCAGCCAGGTAATTAGACTTGATTGATCGATGAAGCGACCTATATAAAAAATGTTCCTATATGTCTAGTATGAAATCTAACGTATATAGAAATAGAGATATACCTGATATGTGTTAATTAAAGCTCATTAGTTTCTTCGGATTGAAAATATACTTGAAAGAAAAACCTAGAAACTAAAATTACATTCAGATGTTTTATTCACGAATATCACCAACACTCACAAAGACCTTACAATCTCCTCGTTTTGTATTCGTGTGAAAAAATCTAACTTTCACAACATAAGTTTTATAGGAAAAATAAATTTTTACATTGTGGTAGTATCCTATGATCCAGTGAAACCATTTTCGCTTGAGTCTTTAAAGCTTGTGTTTACACTGAAAGTCAAAGATATAAATACCCAAAAAACTTGTCTCGAAAGACACACTGTTCATTAGTTCAGTTATATAACAATATAAAAAGCGAATAATATTCATGAGTGTGAGTAACAATCATATATAATTTAAGAAAATCACTCCTCCTATGTGTAATACTTCAAAAAGAATTCCAAATTTTCTTTTAATTTTGATTATCCTTTTAATTTTAATATTTTAATTTTTATCTCTCCTTTTGTCATACAAATAAATAGTACAACATTGAAGTTTAAATCCAATATGAGGAAGAAGAATATGTATGCTCTGAATGAACTCACCCTAAGTTCTATGATTCCTCAAATAAAGTAGAATAAAACAAAAATTTATAAAACTGATACGTAGAATTAGTTTTTTGAATTGAGTTAGTAGACTTAGCTGAACGTGAATACAATAGTACACACAAATGATGAAATTAATTTTGTTCAAAGTGTGACTATCCGTTGACAATATAAATATATGTATACGAGTCATACAAACATACTAACACATATAGTGGCATATCGAAAGTTACCAAAAGTATTATAAAAATTGAAACTACAACAATATATCAATAAGTTCATTTATGATTAGTTATGAAGGATTTAAAGGAAGGAGTATCACTTATCATAAAAAAATACAATTGAATTTATACGTGCATAAACTAAAATTTACTTACTAAGAGAGAACTCTAATATATATATATATGTGTGTGTATTTCTCTCTTGTATTGACTTTTTTGTGTATGAGGAATTGGTTATTTATTTTCTTTTTGTATAACCATTTTTTGTTATTTCTTTTTGTGCATGCAAAAACTTTGTAGTTTTCTTTTTTTCTTTAATATTGTTGTTATTATTTTTATTTTAAAGAAATATGCATGAGCCAAAAACCTAGTATGATGACTTTCACATTAATTGTGAGGTAGTCATCTCTGCTTACTACGGTAGCTTCACACATCATAGTAAGTAGTTGTCACAAAATTGAGTGTTTCTATATAGTAGCATTTTATAAATTGAAAGATAAATCTCAAAACGAACTTTGAAGTCAAGGTAAAAAATGTCTAGGCCCCACGGTGTGTCACATAATGTTTGAGACAATCTTTATAAGAGGGTTACAACCTAATGGGATTCAAAAGGTCTGAAATGATGTCCATGAACCTCTTATTTATAACATATTTATAGTACACGTGTTGACATTTCATTGGGGTAGTTCAAAAATTAGGGTTTATGTAGAACCCATGATGCATATCTGGCACGTGGCTTAACGACTTTGGTTGGGTCTAAATTGTTCTCTTGTCCAAAAAAATGGGTTGTCATACTACAAGTATATCATAAAGTCTGATAGGCTACTTGGGCATTATTCAGGTAGTTTTCCAGAAGGGTGTGTTAGAAATGACAAGATATAATTTTATTATTAATCGAGTTGCCATAGTTGGGATTGGTTGTCTGTATGCATAGCCTAGATTATCATGAGAAAATTAAGCCTGGGCTATCTTGGTGTGGTTCGGGCTTCTATAGGCTCAGTGCTGACTATTCGTAGGCATGGCCTAGATTATCTCTGGTGAATTAGGCTTGGGACATCTTGGTTTGGCTTGGGCTTCTACGGGTTTAGTATGTTTGTAGGCATGGCTTGGATTATCACAAGAAAATTGGCTCTGGGCCTTCTTGGTTTGGTTTGGGCTTTTACAGGCTCTTTTAAGAGAAATTGGATCCTCTAAACCTATAAAAGGTAATACCCCTATCCTAGTACTAAACACGTTTAATTTAATACATTGGTTCCCTACTATATTATAAAAGTTTCGACATAAAAGCAAAATAGGTGAATGAAGTGAACTCAGAAAGAGTTAATTTATAGTTTTAATTGTATAGGTTTAATTTATTGCATAATTAATTTTTAAATGGTGATTTATTTTTAATCTCTTTTGCATAATGTATATATGTATTTTTTATAAAATAAAAGAAATACACACTTTTAAAATTATAATAATTTATAATTTATTTATATATTTTTATAACATGAAAAAATTATAAAAAAAGACTTAAATTAAAACTATATAAATAATTTGATCCTTTAAAAATGGAAGTGGAGTTGAAAGCTGGACAACTAAAGCTTTCCCTCAAAGCACGCTTATCAGGAAAGGGGCTGCAATAGATTAATAACCAGCACTAGGCTAGCATCCTTGGTCGATGTGGGACTCAACACCCCACCTCACATCGGACGGGAGAACACAACTCTACCAGACTTGAGTGCCAGTGTGTGTAAGGGGACTCATCAGTTGACCCCAAGGACCTGCTTTGATACTAAGTTGAAAGTTGGGCAACCAAAGCTTTCCCTTAAAATGCGCTTATCAGGAAAAAGGTTGCACCAGACTAATAACCAGTACTAGGCTGGCATCCCTGGTCGATGTGGGACTCATCACATCAGACGGGAAAACATAGCTCTACCAGACCTAAGTGACAGTGTGTGAGGGGACTCATCAGTTGACCCCAAGGACCTGCTTTGATACTAAGTTGAAATTTGGGCAACTGAAGCTTTCCCTTAAAATGCGCTTATCAGGAAAGAGGTTTCACCAGACTAATAACCAGTACTAGGCTGGCATCCCTGGTCGATGTAGGACTCAACACCCCACCTCACATCGGACGGGAGAACACAGCTCTACCAGACCCGAGTGCCAGTGTGCATAAGGGGACTCATCAGTTGACCCCAGGGACCTGCTCTCATACCAAGTTGAAAGCTGGGTAACCAAAGCTTTCCCTCAAAACGCACTTATCAGGAAAGGGACTACACCAGACTAATAACCAGCACTAGGCTAGCATCCCTGGTCGATGTGGGACTCAACATCCCACCTCACATCGGACAAGATATAAGTTTATGTTGGGACCCTTTGAAAAAAATTCAACGATCAATCTAAAGGAGTATTAGAGAAATTCCAAAAAGTCTTGTAGTCGCTTCATACATTCTGAGTGAAAATGCGGTAAATCAATTCAATGCAGACAAATGAATAAATTTCCATATTATTCCATAAGTGAAATATATTGTGAAATATATAGAACATAATCTTGGGTAATAAGTTATGTTGGGCCCGCTTATGTTATCAAGAGTTACGTAATGTTAAAAGACCAAAAAAGAAAAAAAGAAAAGAAAAAGAAAAACCAAGTGGTTTACGTTTGGGTGGTGGAGAAAGGAAAGCATATTCATTAATTAGGTTATATAATCAATTCTCACGTTTTGGCCGTATGATAATCAAAGCCAAAAAGTCTCTAATGTTTGGCTATATATAATTATATACACGAGTGAGATGCTGCAAAAGTTGAGAAACAGATGGAGAGAAAGTAAAATTAGTGTGCCTATTCTAAGTCAATGATATTTTCACTCTATTTTTGGTCTACATTTTAGATATTTTCACAAAAGTTTTCGTTAGTTGTACCATCAAAGATTCTGCTAATTTTGGTGTGATTTAAAACTCTCTTAGTATTTCATTATTTTTTAGGAAGATTAATTTTATTTTTAGGAATTGTATTTTCTTGATATTAATGTGCTGTGATGTTCTAGTTTTCTAAAAAATATTTTGGTGTACCCATTTTTGATATACTAAAAGTTAAAAGTGAAGATATTGTCATTTAAGTACGTTATTGAATCACTTTAAAAATTATCGTGTCAGTTATTTTATTGCTTTTATTATTATTTCATATATTTGCTTAATCGTGTTATTTTAATAAGTGAGAAAGATTTAATTTTTTGCTCTTGTTGTTACTATTAATACTTTCTTAACAAAATTGGTATTAGAGCCCTGATTAATTACTATTAAATTTCTATATGATTTAAGATAGGGATTAATATAATTTAATGATGAAATTGAAGGGAGATAATTATTATATTTGGAAAACTATCATAGAGGATCTATTATACTCTAAAGCTTTATATGAACTAATAAAAAATGATAAAGCAAAGTGAGGTGATAAGACTAATTATTATGATTGGGACATAATACATATAAGATGTGTTGATCATAATGTGTTTACAATATTATCAAAGAAACCAAAGCCAATGTGTTGAGAAAAAATTCGAGAGTCTGTACGAAAATCAAAATGCTCAAAACAAAGCATTATTGATTAAAAAACTTGTGAATTTGAAGTACAAAGAAGTTCGTAGTATCAACTAATGCATCATTGTTTTGGGGTAGACTGCTTAATGTAGAAGCTAGAAGAAAAGATTCAAGAGAATCTTTTAGTTGTGGAGGAATTGTGATTGAGAAATATGAGAGGAAATGTTGTAGCCATGGTAAATATCATTGCATATATGACAACAATGAAACTTCTAAAGGAAGATCCAAGTCTAGAGGCAGAAATGCAATTATATGTCATCATTGTAAAAAGAAAGAACATATGAAGAAAACATGTATTAGATTTAATCCACACTGATGTATATAACATGTAAGATAGTACACTTAGTGTAGCATATTATTATGTCACTTTTATTGATGACCATTTTAGAAAGAGTTTGCATATGTGTTAAAATAAAAGACCAAGTGTTAGGTTTCTTTAAATAATTTCATGTTATAGTGGAAAGAGAAACTAGGAGGATGTTGAAATGTGTTATAAGGCTATTTCAAAGAATCCTTGTCATAATGGTGTGATAGAAAGAAGGAATAGAACAATTGAAGAAATAATCATGTGTATGCATTCTAATACCAAGTTATCTAAGTCTTTCTATGGTGAAGCAGTGAAGATTGTAATTGATTTATTAACTTTCTCCTTCAGCTCCTCTGGATGATGATGTTGCTAATAGAGTTTGGGAAGGGAAAGATGTTTCCTATAAGCACTTGAGAATGTTTGGATGTAAAGCCTACGTTTATATTCCTAAAGATGAAAGATCCAAGTTGGATGACAAGATCAAGGAGTATGTCTTCTTGGGATATTCACATGAAGATATTTGATAAGGTTATGGGATCCAATTTGTAAAAAATTAATCATGAGTAGAGATATGGTCTTTCTTGAAGATCATATAGTTGGTATTGATGAAGCCAATAAGCCTCAATCCTTATTGAAGTTCATTTTAATTTAAAGCCAATTTTTAAACCTCTAGCTCATAATGATCATGGGAGAGCTAGAGAAGAAAACCATGATGATGTTGTTCAAGAAGAAACTCCATCTCTTGTAGAGCCTATATTGAGAAAATCAACCAAGGAAAGAAAGCCTCATACAAGATAGCCTCCATATGAGTATGTGTTACCAATAGATAAAGGAGAATCAGAGACATACCAAGAAGCTATAAGCCATTAGAATTGAAAAGAATGGTGCAACGCCATGCAAAAAGATATAAATTCCTTGTATAAAAGTCAAGGCCATGCAAGAAGAGATCAATTCCTTTTATAAAAATCACACTTATAACTTGGTGAAGCTACCTAAAGGCAAGAGGACTTGGAGAAACAAATGGGTTTACAAGCCAAAGATAGAAAATAACTCACAACTAAGGTACAAGGTAAAAAAAAGTTGTAAAAAGGTATGGTCCGAAGAAAGGCATTGACTTTGAAGAAAGTTTCTCTCTAATTGTGAAGATTCATCGATATGAGTCATTCTTTGTTTGGATTCTTGTTTAAATTTAAAAATTGAGAAACTTGATGTGAAAAAAACTTTTCTTCATGGTGTTCTAAAATAGAAAATATACATGGAACAACCAGATGGGTTTAAAGTTAAAGGCAAAGAAGATTACGTCGACAGGCTTAAGAAAAAAGCTTGTATGTAGGTAGTGGTACAAGAAATTTGACTCTTTTATGGTGAGTCATAAATATAGTAGAACTACATCTTATCATTATATATGTGTGTATGTGTGTGTGAAAATATTTTTTGATGATGATTTTATCATTCTCTTGTTATATGTGGATAACATACCGATTATTAGTCATGCTACAAGTAAAATAGAGAAGCTGAAGAAAGAACTTAGTAAGTCTTTTACCATGAAAGGATTGAGACCAACAAAACAAATTCTTATCATGAAGATTACTCGTGACAAGAAGACTTCTTTTATCTTAAGAATCATACATTAAGAAAGTTCTTGTAAAGATTAACATGAGGAAAGCAAAGATAGTTTGTTTTCGACTTGTAGGATAATTCAAGTTGTTTTCCAAGCAAAGTCTTACAAGTGAAAAAGAAAAATTTGAAATGGAAAGATTGGCTTATGCATCTACAGTAGGTAATTTGATGCATGCCATGTTATGCATTAGGCTAGATATCATTTATACTGTTAGAGTGGTCAGTTGTTTTCTCTTCAATCCTTGAAAAGAACAATAAAAAGTAGTGAAATGGATTCTCATGTATCTTAGAGGTAGTTTTAAGACTTGTCTATGTTTTAGTAATGGTAACCTATGTTGGATGAATACACAGATGCAAACAACATGGCTAGTGATATTGATTTAAACATATCTGCTTCTGGTTATATGATGGCTTTCACAGGGGAGCTATTTCATGATTGTCAATATTACAAAAGTGTGTTGCTCAAGAAGAAGAAACCATAGTTGACGTTTGGATTTGGGTGGCGGAGAAATGAAAGCCTATTCATTAATTAGGCTATATCATTAATTCTCATGTTTTGGCCAGATGATAATTGGAGATAAAAAGCCTCTATCTTTGGCCATATATACATGTGGTGAGAAGTTACAAAAGTTAAGAAACAAAAAGAGAGAAAGAGAGTAAAAATAGTATGAAAGTGTTCTAAGTTGATAATATTTTCATTCTATTTTAGATTCATAATTTAGGGGCTTGTGAATATATTCAAGCTCTATTTTTTTATTGGTACAGATTTCACAAAGGCTCTCATTACTTATTTCACCAAAAGTTCTGTTAATTTTGGTGAGATCTAAAACTCTCTTTATATTCATCATCTTTTTAGTGAAGATTAATTTTTTTTTAAGAATTGTATTTTTTTTATATTGGTACTATGGTATTCCTCTAGCTTTTATAGAGAATATTTTAGTGTACCAAATTTTAATATAATGAAAGCTGAAAGTGAAGGTTTTGTACATTAGTCATAATGCTGAATCATGTTATAGAAATGATTAATTACATTTTATGCTCACAACATATGGAGTTAATTACAAATATGTACAAAATTTTTACTTAGGTGTTATAAGCCTATAACATATGAGTAACGATAAAAACATGTTGGTATGTATTTATCGTTGTCTATACATTATGGGCATAATTGTGACTAAGTAAACTTTTTGGGCATATTTGTAGTTAACTTCATACATTGAGACATCAAACGTAATTAACCCTAAAAATCATTATCATTTATTTTATCACTTTTTTATTATTTTTTATCTTCGGTTAATTGTTTCATTTTAATCACACAATTAAAAAATATTTAATTTTTAGCTTTCGTTTTACTTTAAAATTAGTAGTTTTCTAATAAGTTAATGGATTGATAATGTCTCATGGTATTAAAAATATTTTATTTTAGTATTTTAATTCATGTATTAGTATCACTTTTAATCATTTTAAATAATATTTACTTATGTTTTTGTTAAAATTTACTACATATATACTATATATCAAATTAAATAAGAATATTTGTGAAATTTTAAGAGATAATAATTAGAAGGTAAAAAGGAAAAAAATAATTACTAAGATTCGGGAGTAATTTGTGCACGAAAGGTGGGGAATTTGGATTTATAATTTTACACTTAGCTGCCTTGTAATTAGCTATATGTATCCATTGAATAATTAATAGACATAATTTATTATACCATTATATTTTAATAATGAGATTTGTAAGAAATATGAGAGAAAAAATCACTCTCTAATCTCTAAAAGATAAGATCTAGTAGTGTAATAAATCAGGCAATTTCATCATATCTTTAAAAGAAACCCATCCAAAATTAATTGAGCCTATGTGAAAAAGAAGAAGTTGATAATAGTGAATAATTTTGTTAAAAAAATGTAGAAAATTGAAGAAATGTATACTTATATGATCAATAGGAGAACTCACAAAGTGTCACACAATAAGTGGACAGAACATTACAATAAAATTTGTTAGTTAAAATTGATTATTAGTTATAATAATACCAATGAAGCATAAACTTATACTCTTGGAAAAGATAATTTAAATTTTTCATAGAATTATAAGTCACATGTAACATATGAGATCAATACAAACATAACATGATGCAACACGATACAATTACCGGTTGCTGTTGAAGGTACAATAACAACAAGGGCTATAGTTTTCTCCATCTCTTGCACATTCTCCGTCTAATGCACCTTCATCTCCAACGCAAATAGTTTTACACATGCTTAAAAAGATACAAGGCCCACTAAATATTCCACTTAGTATGTATTTCGGACATTCTGAGTTTTCATTTTAAAATTATACCTCAAAAGAATTCTTACAGAATTTTGATGCTAGTTTCGTTTTTGAAAAACCGATGACTCTATGAAAATAGAGTCATTAAACCACTTTTTTACTTAATATTTACTTGTTTTATTCAATAAATAATATTTTTGAGGCCAAAAATATTAAAATATAAACTTTTAGTAAAAATGGGTGAAAATATAATTTTTGAATTGTTTTTTAAATTTTTATGGATTTTTAACGCATGGTCAATCAAGAGTTGTCACGTGACCTTCCATGTAAGTAGAAGAGCTGACTGGGTAAGTCATGTGGATGCCATGCCAACTAGGATGATAAATCATAGATTTTCATATGTGAGGAGGACAAATCGTGTGCTATGTGTCAGCACGATATTCAATCTGACTTTGAAACATGGCCAAACAGAACAGCAATGTGTGACCACACGATTGCTTCCCGCATTCCACTCGTACGCCACACCATCTATTATAGTGAATCATGTTATGCTGCATGGCGCTAACTCAACGAGCGTTGACTCTGACCGATCTCCCTTACCACGCGTCACATGTCACACTATTTTGCTTGTTTTGATCTTAGCCCTTAATCTGAAACTGATTTGACAGTCCAGATTGCACTTGAAATATATTTAAGCCTCTAATCACCCCCCATAAACCCTAAGGGGCCATTATTAGCATAATTTTGGTCAATTTTTGGAGCTAAAAAGAGAAAAAAAATACAAAATAAATCAAAAGGAGATACAATTTTGGTGGAGATTCAAGAGGAGATTAGCACTATAATTCAAGAGATTGATTGTATTTCTTCTTCTAATTTTTCCTTTTATCAATTTTTGTCTTTTATTTTTATGAAAAATATGAGTTTTATGAACAAAATTTTATGTAGTTAATTTATTAATCTAGGGATCTTATAAACCCAATTTTCACCATGTGATGATCTAATATGTTACGCTAATTATAATTATAATTTGATTATATTATTTAATCTAATTTTTATGTCATTAATTTTTTGGCCAAAAATTTATTTGTAGAGACAATTAAATAGATTTGAGAGAATTATTTAATTGTTTATCTTAATTAAATAACATGCATAGTTCTAGGTAGAGATGTATGATTCTTATATATGTGATCCATAATTGATGAACTTAATTATTAGTATGTAATTTAATTGGCATGAGGGTGTGATTAAATTAATTACTATATGTTGTTTAGGTTTAGTTGAGAGAGAAATACATGCTAGATTAGATTCAATTGATGATGTTATTAATTGATAATTATATTGGGGGATTTTAGCGATTTATATGTTTAGAAAATTGGGGAATTAAGTATCCCTAGATATTGTCTCATATATCTTCTTAGTTACCAAATCTAATTTAATTTAATTTTGCTATTTACTTTCATTTATTTTAATTTTGCTTCCTTAAATTAGACAAACACATAAAAAATTGATTTTTATTTTTTTTAGTTTTAAAAATTAGTTTCTATTGAAATAATATCCGTAAACGATATTTTTTTTATCATTATATTACTTGTTACAATACATATACTTGTGTATTCATTGCACACACAATTTGTGTGGCGATCAAATTTTTGGCATCGTTGTAGGGATTATAAATGGAGACTTTTTACAATGGTCTCAATGCTCAAACAAGAAAGCTTTGCTAACCAAATATTACAATCAAGCTTATGATTTACTTGAGAAAATGGCTAGCAATAATTATCAATGGCCAATGGACAAAATGATAGCCACAAGAAGAGTAGTCAGAGTGCATGAGGTAAATGATATCATAGCACTTATAGCTCATGTTTCATTTTTGGATAATCTTTTGAAGGATCAAAACTCGCCAGCAAGTATAAACTAGGTCCAAGATTCAGGAGTGTCATGTGTGTTTTATGGAAGAGCTCATTTTTTTGATAATTGTCCAAATAATCTGGAATCCATATGCTATGTGGGTAATGTGAATTGAAACAATAATCCATATTCGAACACATATAACCCAGGATGGAGACAACATCTAAATTTCTCTTAGAGTAACAACAATTAAGGTGGTAATCAATTTAACTGTCAATCATTTCTACCACTTGGTTTTCAACAACCACATCAATCATAAGCCTAATAGAATAAGCCACCTATTGAGGACAATACAAACCTTAATGGGGATGATGACAGACTTCATCCAATCATTTATTACAAAAGTGTCAACTCATGAGGCTACAATTTGAAATTTGAAGAACCAAATGGGGCAACTCGTTCAGGATATAAGTCAAAGGCCTCAAGGTAACTTTCCAAGTGACACGATTGTAAACCCATAAAGAGAAGGTAAAGACTAGTGCAACGCCATAGCCTTGAGGAGTGGTAAAACTTTAGAACAGGAACATAAGACTGAAAAGGATGAGGAGGAACTAATGGATAAAGAGAGCACTAAAAAGGAAGTAATTGAGCCAAAGAAAATAACCTTTACAAACTCACTATTCCTTTCCCTCAAATACTGCAAACCCAAAAGTCAGATACGTAGTTTTCAAAATTTATGGAAGTCTTTAAGAAGTTGCACATAAATATACCATTTGTAGAGGCACTTGAAGAAATGTCATATTATGCCAAATTCATGAAGGATATACTATCAAAGAAAAGGAGGCTTGGAGATCATGAAACAATAACCTTGATTGAAGGCTGTAGCGCCATCCTTAATAGAAAACTACTACAAAAACTGAAAGATCCAGGTAATTTTGACATCTCTTGCACTATTGGGAACATTTGTTTTGGCAAGGCACTATGTGACTTGGGTTCTAGCATTAACCTTATGCCATTATCGGTCTTCAAGAGATTGGGGGTTGGTAAAGCCAAACCCACTACAGTAACATTACAAATGGCAGATAGGTCAATTAAGAGATCTCGGGGTGTGGTATAAGATTTGCAAGTAAAAGTATACAAATTCATCTTTCTGGTAGATAGATAAATTAAGAGACCTTATCATGGGCATTGAGGCACGTGAGACTCGATATAGGCGTGCCCTGGTTGGTTAGTTTTGGCCATTTTTCCATTCTTTTGACTTTTCCTCATTTTTTGTCACTTATTTGTATAATAAATGAATACTATACTTCAAATATTATGATGTATTGCTTCTAGTATTTTTCTTCAAGTCTTCAAATTATTTTTGAAGCAAAAATACCTAAAAAAACAATATCAATACCCGTGATTCCAAAAATACAATTTTATATAAAATATGATAAAATCATACAAATATAAATCATTTTAATCAATTAAATTATATTAAATAATGATAATTTTATTTTTTTTAAGCACTCATCAAAACCCTCAACCATCTTTTTGCTAGTCCCTTAACAAGAGAAGCGGTAAAAACTAAAATATTAAACTATCTTAAATCACTTCCATGGATTGACACATATGCATTCAGCATATGCAACAAGCCTTTAAATCCTTAGGTTGACCTAGTGGACGAGTTTAAGTCTCGTGAGGGTTTTCAATATTAATACCCACAAATATTAAACTAAATAATACAATCTTTAAAATAAAACAAAAAAACTAATAAAAAAAGAAGAACAAGTAAAATAAAAAAGTAAAATAAAACAGAAACAATTTCATTTAATTTTTATGATTAAAACCTTTAAGCATAGATTATTCTAATTTCTTAAACATTTATGATTTACTATAATAATTAATCGAAAATCATTTTCATTTTTTAATAAATAATGTTTCATTTTCAATTCACACAATTTCAATGTTAGGAGTCCGAATTTTCTTTGACTCTACTACTCACAAGTTAATACTCTCAATTCAATGAATCGTATGGATTCAAGCATTCATACTATGACGTATGCGAATATAATTTATGTTTAGAAATGAACTAATAAGTCTCCATACTTATAAATGAAAAAATGCTCAAAATAGTGCACTTTGATCTCATGAAAGAAATCGAATGTATAAATTATAAAGATATCATTTATATTATTTTCACGCGTCAGCCAAACTCATTAAGAATTTTTTTTCATGATATATGGATTTTAGAAGTGTAGAAAAAATAAATGCAATGACTTATAAGGGAATTTTTTCCTATATTTCTTTTGTACTAACCAACTATATCACAACTTTTTAAGGCTAAAATGGTTGTAGTATGTAGATTATACTATATATTCTTTATCTCTCTATATTTTTTTTAGAGAGTAGACCCATGTATAGATTGCGCATTTTGTAGGAATTTAGTGAGTGATTAATTTTGTGGCTTTTCAGTTTGACTTTGATTTAGGTAACCCTAGATATGTCTATTTTTGGTAAAAGTCATATATGAATGAGATAAAGGCATATACTATCAATTTCTACTTAAATAATTTAATCTAAGCAAATGAAAAATAAATATACGACACTCTATTAAGATGAGAAAATTCATACATTCAATGCTAATACCTATAGAGATTATTTAAAATTTTGAAGAAATAGAATAAGGGTTTTGAGTAGAAAGAAACTATTCCACTCATAATAAAGGAAATTAAGGCTCAAACAATATCTCACAAGGGTAGTCTCCACTATTTGATTCCTAAACACTGATTTTGGGTTCGTTTCATTTACATTTTATTATAAAATATTTGTTATGACACAAACTTACTAATTATCATATTACTTCATAATATGTTTTTAGAAACTAATCTAATAATGAAAAAATACCTAATCATTGCTTAAACTTAATTTTTAAGATGATTATTTTTGTGACAAAAATTTGAACACTACTCTAATTTACCTAAACACACAAATAAATAAAATAGCACGCATATATAAAAGAAAACAAATAAATTAAAGGAAACATTTAAAAAGAGTAGTGACTTTTAAATCCTACTACCTCCAACCTAAAATTTACATTGTCCTCAATGTAACAAATTCAAATTTTAAAAAGAGAAAAGAAAGAAAAGTTACCAAATTACTTTATGTGTGAAGGATTTTGATGTAGAATGCTAGTTGCATCCGACATCATATTTGAATCTTACAAATAGGTATTCTAACACATCTTAACAAGTAATTATTTTATGAAATAACATAAACAAAGTGCTCATAAAAGAAAACAAATTAATAAAACAAACTAAATTGCTTAAAATAAAATAAAATTACCTTTCAATGATGGGTTGCCTCCTATCAACGCTTGGTTTAACGTCTTAGAAAGATGCATCATTATGGTGGTAAGGATTACTCAGCCAAATGCAATCAATTTTGGCAGTGTTGCGTGGTTCTTCTAAATAAGGCTTCACACGATGCCCATTGACTTTGAATGTTGTGTGTGTCTTGGAATTCAATAGTTATACTACTCTTTGTGCAAATACTTGGACTATTTTGAATGTTCCATCCCATCTTGATCTTAGTTTTCCTGGAAACAATCTCATATGAGAGTTAAATAAAAGAACCTTCATTCAAGGGTAAAGAGTCTTAGGAACTAGCCTTTTGTCATAATAGTGCTTAGTGCACTCTTTGTACAATTTGGAATTATCAAAGACTTCATTCCTAATTTCTTATCACTTGTTAAGATAGAGTAACCATTTTTCTCTTGCTTTATCTAAGTCCATGTTTAACTCTTTAATTTTGCAATAAGCTTTATGTTCAATTTCAACGGGAAGGTGGCACGTTTTTCCAAAGATTAACCGGTAAGGGCTCATCCCAATGGGTGTTTTGTATGCCATATAGTATGCCTATAAGGAATCATTCAACTTAAATGCCTAATCCTTCCTTGAAGGACACATAATATTCCCTTGATTTTCCTATTACTTACTGCTATTAAATTGGAAGTTTAAGGATGATATATAGTAGCTACTCTATGTCTGATGTTGTACTTTTTCAGTACTTTATCAAAGATTTTGTTACAAAAATGGCTACCTCTATCACTTATTATAGCTTTAGGCATTTCGAAATTGCTAAATATTGAATCCTTCAAGAATTTTACAACAACATTAGTATCATTGGTTTTAGTGGGGATTGCTTATACCCACTTGGATACATAATCCACATCAACCAAAATATATTGAAGACCATTGGATGGGGAAAAGGACCTATAAAGTCAATCCCTCATACATCGAAGAGTTCAACAACTAAATTAGATGTCAAAGGCATTTCATCATTTTTGCTTATGTTGCCTGTTATTTGACATCTATCACATTGTGAACAAAACATATGAGCATCTTTAAAAAGAGTGAGCCAAAATAATCCAGACTGTAATACCTTATGTGTTGTCTTTTCACCACCAAAATGGCTCCCACAACGGAGTTCATGACAAAAAGTCAAAAATGCTCTTATGTTCTTCTTCAGGTACACATCTCTAGATGACTTGATCTTGACCAATCTTGTATAAATAAGGTTCATCCCAAAAATAGTCCTTGAAAGTTTTAAAGAACCTTTCTTGTCCTTATATCAAATGTTAGGTCTCAAAACACCAGTGGCAATATAGTTTACAATATCATAATAACATGGGTTTGGACCTACTAAAAATAATTGTTCATCAGGAAATATTTCAACTATATCTTCTTTACTCTCACCTTTAAGAGAATTGAAGTCATAAATCAACCTTGACAAATGATTTGCTACTAAGTTTTCACTACCTTTCTTATCCTTGATTTCTAGGTCAAATTATTGTAAGAGTAAGACCCACCTGATTAATCTTGGCTTGGTATTCAGTTTTCTTAATAGGTATCTTAAAGTAGTATGATTAGAATGCACAATCACTTTAGATCCTACTATATAAGACCTGAATTTTTTTAACAAAACACTATAGCCACGAATACATTTTTAGTGGTTGTATAATTCATATGTGAGTCATTGAGTGTTTTGCTATCATACTAGATGGCATGCAAATGCTTATCCACTCTCTTTCCCAAGACTGCTCCGATAGCATAATCGGAAGCATCACATATTATTTCAAAGGGTAAAGACCACTTCGGTGTCATAATAACAGGGGCAGATGTTAGTTTCTCTTTCAAGGTATTATAGGCAATGAGTTAATCTTCGTTGAAATCAAAATAAACATCTTTTAATAACAGGTTACATAAGGGATGACTTATTTTAGAGAAATAATTTAATAAATCATCTATAAAATCCTACATGTCCTAAGAAGCTTCTTATCTACTTAACATGTGTAGGGAAATGTAGTTTGGAAATCAGTTTAGATTTTTTCTTATAAACTTCAATACCTTTGTTTAAAATGATATGTCGTAACAGTATATCATGTTGAACCATAAAATGAATTTTCGCTCAACTAAGTGTTAGATTGCATTCAATGCATCTTTCTAAAACCAATGTCAATTTGTATAAACAATCATCAAATGAGTTTCCAAAGATGGGGAAATCGTCCATGAAAATCTCAATGAATTTTTCCACCGTATCCGATAAGATAGACATCATACATCTCTGGAATATGATGGAGGCATTGCATAACCCAAATAGTGTTCTTCGAAATGAAAATATTCCAAAAGTACATGTAAATATGGTCTTTTCTTGATCTTTTGGTACTATGGGTACTTGATAATATCCGAACAATCCATCTAGAAAATAGTAAAATTAGTTTCCAACTAATTTTTCCAACATTTGATCAATGAATAGAAGAAGAAAGTGATCCCTTTTAGTATATAAATTCAATTTCCAGAAATCTATACACATCCTCCATCCAGTGATTATTTTAGTGGGCACTAATTCACTTTTATCATTTTTAACAATAATTATCCCAGATTTCTTAGGCACCACATGCACTGGACTAACCCACTTACTATCGGCAATATAGTAGATAATTCCTTCCGCTAACAATTTAATAATTTCTTTTTTAACTAACTCTTGTGTGTTTGGGTTTACTCTTCTTTGGGCATCTTGTATGGGTTTAGTACCATCTTCTAAGTTGATCTTATGCATACACATCATAGGAATAATGCCTCTTATAACCCCGATACTCCAACCTATGGCTTTCTTAAACTTCTTAAGCACTTTTATAAGTTTCTTTTCTTGGGTTTTAGTCAAGGTTGAAGAAATTATAGCTGGATAAGTTTCTCCTTATCCCAAAACACATATTTGAAGTGCTTAGGTAAGTTTTTGAGTTCAAGTTCAAGTGGATTGGCCTCTTTACTAGATGGGGAACTGGGTAGATATAAAATTATACTAGATTTTGTCATTAGTTCATCACTATCTATTTGTTCAAGGTACCCTTGAGTTTCCTCATCTAAATATTCTTCGACCTCTTCAAGTGTAAGAGTAGTTTCAAGCTTGTCTTTTATTATGGTTTGGGAAAAGGTGTTTTGGACAAAATTATCCAAAGGGTCAACATAAAATATTTCATCCATGGTAGAAATAGACAAAAAAGGGGATGAATCAAAAACTTTAAAATGAAAAGTTTCTCCTAAGACTCTCATTGTCAAATTTCCATCTTAGACATCAATAATAGTCTTGGTAGTTGATATAAATGGTCTACCAAGTAGTATTATGTGCTTTCTATCCAAGGCTAGATTTTCTTGGATATCCAGAACCACAAAATCAACATGTATTATTAATTTGTCTACTTGTACCAGTACATCCTCAACTATTCCATTTGGATACTTAAGAGATCTATATGCAAGTTGAAAAGACATAATTGTGGGGTTTAAATATCCTAAATCGAGTTGTAGAATATAGAGTAGGGTATCAAGTTCATCCTAGCATCTAAATCAAGCATTACTTTAGTGACCTTCCTATCCCCCATAGTTATGTTTATGATAAAACTTCGAGGATCTTTCAACATAGGGGAGGTTGGTGCTAAAGTATAGCACTAGAAATTTCTGATACTACTACTCACTCATTAAGGTCATACCTCCTTTTCTTAGTGTTTAACTCTTTGAAAAACTTAGCATAGGAGATTTTTTGTTGGGAATTCGCACCCAACATCTCAAAGAGGTTGTACGTCTCTAAGGCTATCTTATCTCCTATAGCTCATCCGAAAATGTTGTCAACAATGAACTAGAATCTCTATGTAAGTCTATCATAAAATAATTGATTATGCAACTACATAGGGAAGCTATGATGGGGGAATTGAGTGACAAACATTTTGAACCTATCCTAGGCTTCATGGAATGATTCTCCATCCATTAAAGAGAAAATGACAATCTTTTCTCTCAACTCTGATATTTTTTTGTGGGAATAAAATTTTCCCATGAATTTGTTGTAAATGTCCTTCTAGGTCATCAAAGAAACTAGAAAGAGTGACATGAACTAAGCTTTGGCCATGTCCTTCAAGGTTTAGAGAAAACATCTCATTCTAAGTTGATCCTTGTTTAGAATACCAGGGAGGAAGGTTTGAAATGTGGCGTAGAAGTCCCTAATGAAGGAAATAGAATCTTCATTAGGCAGCCCATAGAATCAAGAAATCATGGAAAAATGAATGTTTTCAAGTCATAATTCTTAGGAGCCTCACCAGCTAGATAGTGGTAGTTGCCTGCCAAATACTGGCCTAGAAAACTCCTTCATGGTGGTTTCCCTAACTTGTGGGTTTTCTCCCATTTCTATTGGTTCCGGTAGAGGATTAAGACTTGGTTTTATGTTTGGCTCAAAAATAGGTTGATTGTTAGAATCCAAACTTGTGGATAGTTGTTTAAATTTATGAATATTATCTATGTATGGTGTAAGAGGGTTTCCTAATGATCTCCTAACATGCATAGACTAGTGAAAATGTAAATATAAAACACCTATCAATTAAAAAGGAAAAGAATAATAAAATAAGTATACAAAAATTTAGAGAAAATATACATAGTATTTAATAGAAAAAAATACTAAACAAACAAGTTAGGTTAATCTCTAAGTTAAATAACATAATTAATATTAACTAAGAGTACTTCTAAGAAATAATGGTGGGTGAAAGCCTCCTTAAAAACCATCCTCCAAGATAGAGCAACGTTCCCAGGAAAAGCTAGTAACACAAAGGCTTCCAAGAACTAGTCTCATAGACATAACTTTCTTAGCTCTTTACTTTTCATGCTATTACACAATTAGTTTTTTTTAATTTTTTTTTAATTAAATTCTAAAAATAAAAATCACAATATTTACATCACATAAAATTTTTAAAATTTTGATAAGTAATTTAAAAATACTATTCTTTTCTCGGTAACGGTGCCAAAAACTTGATGAAATAAATTCGGCATCAGGTTAGCAATAATGATTTTGTAGATACTTTGGTTTTTTATTTATAAAACACTTACAAGTGCACGAATCATTTTATAGAAAATTATAATTATACTCTAAAGGTCGAACTAAGGAAGGAATATATATGGTTTTAAATTTATTATTCAAACTTTTAAAAACAAGATTAAATCCTAAACATTATGTAACGATATTTTGATTTTTTTTGTGTTTCCTAATCCAATAACATAAAAAAACATAAATATGGATTCAATAAACAATTATACAAATTTTTATCATTTATAACAATAGAGTATTTATGGATATAATAATTAATTTAATTATGCTTCCTTATATTATTTAGGTTATTAAAGATATAAATTGATATTTATTGATTCTCCATTTTTTTTTATATAAATACCACCTTTGGTGGGGTTAGATATTCTTTGTTAATTAAACAAATCAATTAAAACCTATAGGTTGGGTCAATAATTAATTTGGTTAATTAAATTAATCCATTTTTTCTAAGAGATTGAAAATGAACCATTTAAATGCTACATTTGGTGAGGTTAGACATTTTCAAATTTATTCAAGGTGTCCAAATTAAACCTAAAAATTTAATTATCTTTAAAACCATTACTGAAAATATGTTGTCAATACATTTTTGAATAATAGTTCTTATAAAAACTTTTGAAATAGAGTTTAACTCTAACTACCAGGTGATTGTACCAACAAATAAAAGGGTATTACTCTAAATTAGACCGGATAATTAAACCTTAAAATCTAATTTTCAAATTTAAGTTTGTATTGAAAAATATATATATTTCTCTCTAACATCCTTAATATGAAATCTTGAATAAAAACCAAATCAATTTATTTTATAGAAATGTTGTACCTATTTAATATTTCGCAAGAATAACAACATTATTATTATATAATATTTATAAGCAGTTGACCAAGTTAAATTTAATTATAAACAAATTAAATATAACATGCAAGTATAAAATAAAAATAATTGTAAAGATTTTATTTTAAAATTATATCTTAAAAGAATCCTTATAGAACTTTTATGCTAGTTCCGTTTCTGGAAAACCTCCAAACGAATTTCCATTTCTGTTTATTGAATCAAAAACTAGAAATCTACAAAAGCATAACTAATTTTTCTCAAAAAGAGAAGAATACTAAAACTAAAAAAACCTAAAAAGAACTAAGAAAGTTTTCTCGAGAGGGGAATCTAGAGAAAGAAAGATAAATGTATGCTTTGAGGGATGGTTTTTACAATGGGAGAGAGTCCTTTTATTGGTGATGAAAGGCTAAAAAAGTGAAGAAGAAAAAAAGTTTTGGACTCGTTTGAATAGGCTAGCAAGCATGTGAGAGCACTGGTGCACAGCTGTGTGAGATTTGTTACAGGATGGGCGATGACACATGCGGGATATACGAAAAACTGGCGGTGGCACATGCGGGACTCGGCTTGGACATTGGTTGGGCAGTTTTACCCATTTTTCCTTTTTTTTACTTTTCCTCATTTTCTCACTTATTTGTATAATAAATGAATACTACACTTTAAATATTGTGATGTATTGATTCTAGTATTTTTCTTCGAGTTTTAAATTATTTTTGAAACAAAAATACCTAAAACATAATATAAATACCCGTGATTTTAAAAATACAAAATTATATAAAATATGATAAAATCATACAAATATAAATCTATTTGATCAAATTAAAGTATATTAAATCAAGATAATTTTAATGTTTTTTAAGCCCTCATCATTGACATAGGAGATGGGGAGTTGGACCTTGTCTCTTTCAACTAGGAGTACGACACTGTAAGTGTGAAAGGCCACTGCCAAATATAAATAAAGAATTTCTCTTAAGAGAGGGTTGACTAGGATAAGAGGTTTATTCAAGTACTATTTAATTCCTTGAAAGGCTTTGTCATAATCATTATTCCAAAAAATTGACGTGTTTTTCCTCAACATTTTGAAGAATGGAAAATAGTTGTCTGTGCACTTAGAAATAAATCTATTTAGTGCCACTATTCTTCCATTCAATTACTAAATCCCCTTTAGGTTGGTAGGAGGCCTCATGTTGACTAGGGCTTATTTAGTGTCTAGGTTGTCCTCTATCCCATGGGAAAATATAAGATACCTCAAGAATTTCCATGAAGTAACACCGAACATACATTTCTTAGGGTTAAGTCTCATCCCATACCTTCGGATTATAGAGAAGATTTCATCCAAGTCCTTGACGTGGTCTACGGGTTATGATGACTTTACCATCTTGTCATTAACATATGCCTCAAAATTTCTTTCCACTTGGTTTGCAAACATCTTATTGACAAGGCATTGATAAGTAGCACTTAAATTCCTTAGTTCGAAAGGAATTCTAGCATAGTAGAAAGTCTTTTCATTAGTTATGAAAGATGTTTTATCCTCATCTTTTGGGGGGCATTCTAATACGATGATAACTATAATATACATCCAAAATTCTCATCAAGTCGAAACCAAATATGGCATCAACCAACTTATCAATTCTTGGGAGGGGGAAAAATCCTTCAAACACACATCATTTATGTCTGTGAAGGCTACATATATATGAGGTAACCCAGAAGCCTTCTTTACCAGCACCACTTTTGACAACTAAGAGGGCTAGTTTATCTCTCTAATAATCTCTGTCTCTATAAGAGTAGTGACTTAACCTGTAAGCACCTTATTATTTTCTATAAGGAACTTCCTCTTCCTTTGCTTGACATGTCTAGCTTTCAGATCGACATTCAATCTATGGGTTATGATCTCAAAATCAATCCTAGGCATATTTGCAGGCCTCCATACAAAGACGTCGGTATTCTTCTTTATGTAATAAGATAAATGCTCCCTCATCTCTATGGTCAAGTCCATGCTTAGCTTTAGAGATTGGTCTTTCTCCTAGTTCCTTATTGGTATATCTCTTACTTCATTTGTGCTGATCGACTTTGCTAGACATGCATCTCTTGGCCTTTTATGAAAAGACCCATGCTCTTGTTACTACTTAGGAATGGTCCCCTTCATAGTGGCATTATAACAAATTATAGCCTTTTCTAGGTCCCTCCTTATTTCCATTATGCCCTCTATGGTTGGGTATTTGATGACTTATTAGAAGGTGGATAGAACCACTTTCATCTTTTGTATCCATGGTTTGCCCATGATTGCATTGTAGTGTGTTAAGACATCAATCACCACAAAGTTGGTCATCACTATAGATCCCTGGGCTATGATTGGCAAGATCATAGTTCTAATTGCGTAGGTGGTGCTATTGTTAAATCCCACCAAGAGTAGCTCTTTCCTTGCTATGTTTCTTTCTTTTATGCCTAGGACCTTTGTTCTTGATAGGAAAAAAAGTTCAATAGAACTCTCAGTATCGATCATGATCTAACAAATGTCATTGGATCCTATCCTCAAGGTAATTACAAAGGGGTCCTCATGAGGGTGTGAGGTCTCGTCTTTCTCGATATAGATGATTTCAGCTTAAGACCTAGCCCTTTCCAGATTGTAGACATGTAGAGAGCCATGCAAGTCCCAGGCATACCTCTTAAGCGAGTTGTTAGAGGTCCCAATGAGCCCGGGGCATTCATGTATGGTTTGAAGGGTTCAAACATTGGACTTATTATAGGGGTCCATCTTGATAATTGAGGTAGCAGGAAACCTCAAATTTTCATGCTCGGATTGACACCCTACCCATTTACTATTAATTCCCATAAGGTCTTTTAAGTGCCTTCTTGCTAGTAGATCCTCTATTTCTCTTTTCAAATGCATACAATCTCTCATTTTATGGCCCACATCCTTGTGGAAAGCATACCATTTATACGTGTATCTGGGGGAAGCCCTTATTTTTGGAGGCCATTTGACATTCTACTCTTCCTCCATTTTTGATACTGCTTAAGCCAAGCTCACCTTCAAACGAAGACCCTTGAATGAAGTCAGTGACTTCCCCCAAGGCCCCCTATTCCCAACACATTTGGCTATTTAACCTGTGATTAGGCGTGAAACATGTGTTTTGTGAACTCTTTTATCTTAGCTTGCCCTGTCTAGGCTTATTTTTCACTTCTTTTTCTCTACCAGAGCTTCTATAGTTTCCTTGTTCTTATCCAGATTTATCTCTTTCTTTAGATAGATAACTTTTATTGCCTCTCCATAAGCTTCCTCCAAAGTCTTTGGGATTATTTTGGTCAGCTCTACAAACAAATTTGAATTTTTTTGACATACCTCACCTAATGGCCTCTATCATAATAGAGCTGGGAAAATCTGCTATCCTTTTCTTCCCTATACCTTTTCATGTACTCTTCAATAGACTCACCATGTCCCTAGGTGATAAAAAAGAGGTGGTAGGACTCATTCCTCAAGGCCTCTATCGTAATTATTGATGAACATCCTATCAAAATGTGAAAAAGAGGTTATGGTATGGGATGCCTAGTTTTTGAACCACTTCTATGCGCCATCACAGAGGGTGGCAGAAAAAATCTTACACATAATGGCATCTTCTTTGTCTCGAGTTAGGCTCATAAGGGCCATGACCTTTTCGAAGTGTTGCACATGAGTTACAAGATCTTTGGTACCTTAGTAGTCTAGGCACTTGGGAGCACTAAACTTGGTTAGGGGCTCATCGTGCTCTATTTCAATAGAAAAAAGGGAGACAAATAATTTCTCACAATCCTTATCCATATCGTACAATTTCTTACCCGTGCCTTGCCTTTCATTGGCCCTTCTTAGGGTTTGGTCTTGTTTTCTATTAGCTTCCTCTAGTGCTTAGAACTGTGCCTCCCAATTTTCATACTCTTGCAACAACTGCTCGTTATTGGGTCTCATCGAGCTAGGGGAGGATTAACCTCAATTGTGTTCTCACCTTGGGTAGGCTCGAGAATAACATGTTCTTGCTTGGTTTTAACCACCAGATTTTCATCTCGACCTTCAGTTGCTACCGGGCTTAACTATGATCGAAGTGCTTTGTTCTATCACTTGGTTTCCTTGAGCTCTCTTCTTAGCTCTAGAAGTTGGTATTCTAACTCTTGGTGGATATCGGGCTCCCTTTTGGCTCTCATTAGAGAGCTAGTAAGTTATGGTTCTGAGTTGATGTTTCCTCCTCGTTTCCTATTCTCAATCTCCCTTCGGCTCATTTCCTCCCATGGTGGTTTGTGATTCTGGAAAACTATACTTGCACTCTAAGTCTTGTCTCTCTGAACTCAGGGTGAATCCTTGAAGACAAGAGGTTATAATCCAAAGTTTGATCTTTAAATCTGAGCCCCACAGTGGGTGCCAAAATGTTAGGAATAGTTCGATTTGTAGAGAGAGAAACTAGAAAGAAGTCAAAGATTTTTTTGGAATGTGTGATCCCTTAGAGACTCCATCTATATATAGAACATTGCATATATACATGTTGGATGTACACATCACAATGTGTCGAAGAGGTATAAGAGCAAAGCAAAGTACATATAAAGTTGGAAGTCGACCACATTATAACTTGGCTTGGAGGTTAGCCTTCCAATACCGAGGCTCTCATACGTAGGTAGGTTCATGCTACCAGTGTTATTGTGGCACAGACACAAGTAATATCTTTTGGGATGACATCGCTTGACAAATAGAGTTGCCATTTGGGTAGGACTATTAGATGGATAAGGCTCCGGATCGATTCATATGTCCAAACATATATACACACACATGTGTGTGTGTGTGTGAATTGAAGAATAACCATTTAGCTTCAACATGTTAGGCTTATTCTTTCTTCTTTCATGTAAAAGGGATCGTGTTGATGAAAAAATTATTAATTAAATTAATTAGTGAATCATACACAATTTTCATAAATAGATAAGTTGCACATTCATATATAATTAATTAAGAAAAATATTAGTTAATGTACTAGATGAAATCTAGAGTTACATAATAATATATACAAGGATTTGAAGGATGAGAATGAATTTATGGAAGGAAGAGGATCAAAATACAAAGAAAAAAAACACAAGTAGAATAATCAATATCAAAAGTGTCATGAAAATTCAATTATTATTTTTTGATTGTATGTTCAAAGTAAAGAATAAGAAAAATCTCTTTATATATACATGGAAATTAAGGAAGAGGGTATAATAAGACAAAATTGGCTAGCATATAATATTCCAACTTTCAAAATGACAATTATATCCTCGATAATCATTTAGGAGATGATGAAATCTTGATAGGGGAGAGACTTATAATTCTTATAAAGTATTAGAGAAATGTCATATACTAATTCTTCCAAAAACTCAAATTTATGAGAGGTAGACTTAACAACTTATTTATATTTATTAACATTTCCCAAGTGTGATCTATTTTGTCTTTGCAAATGCACATTACTTAAAATTTTCTTAAGAGTGAATTTCTTTGTCTTTTCACAAGGCTCATCAAATTTAGGAATTTTAATTGATTTTTAAAGGAGGATTTTATCACGTGACCTTGTTTCTATGATATTATGTTAGAAGTTGTTAGAAAAATAACTTTCCCACAAACTTAACGAGAGAATGGTCAACATTACTTTTATACATCTATTACTCCCCCACAAGTATTAGCTTTATATACCATACAGACTAAACACTTACAATTTAACGATTGCAGGGCCTTGAATTCTGACATCATGTTAGAATTTTTTAAGATATAACAAATCAATAACCAACTCATTGAGATTATTGTTCAAATTAATCCATCTAATCAGGAGCTAACTTAGGAACTTTTTCAAGAGACTTTTTATCTATTTTATTCTACTTGTAAAAATTTAATAAATTTAATATCTTTCTTTTAAGACACGTGTTTTTATACTCTCTTACCTTTTATTTCAATAAACATGATAATTATTTAAAAATTTATTAGTAAATTTCGTTAAAAATCCCTAAATTTAACATTGTTAACATAATCTAATAAGTAAATAAGTTTTTATACCAGTAACGTTCGAGGGTTATTATAAATATAGTATTAAATTTTTATTTGTCATTTTTATACCATTTAATTTTCAATTTGTTATAAATATATTAATTTTAATAGAAATTAACATTTATGTTTGTAAAAAGCTTGAAATACCGTTACACCCACCCATACTAGCCACCCCTCAACCCACCCCTCCTAAACCTACCCACACTACCCAATCAACGAACCCACAACCATTATCAACCTTAGAACCACCCAAATGACCCACCCCCACCTATGAAAACCACTCCAATAATAATAACCCTCCTCTTTGACCAACCACTATACCCCTGGCATCACCTGAAAATACCCAGACCCAGCTTTGCATGGAGATTTTTTCTGTTGGAGATTATCATAAAGCTCCTTATTTTAAGGAGCAAAACATGGAGTAAAACATGGAGCAAAACAAGGAGCAATTCATGGAGCAAAACAAGGAGCTTAATTCAAGGAGCAATTTAAGGAACCATTAATTTAATGAGTAATTCAAGGAGTGAATTTTTCTATAAATAGATGTGTAATTGTAATGAATTAATCATCCAAAGTGTTCATTCCAATTGAGAGAAAAGCTTTTGTGAGAGAAAATTGAGAGTAATTTTCTTGGGTGTAATTGGGTTATGAGTTGTGAGTGTTGTAAACACCTTGTGTAATTTCTCCCCTTTCAGTAAAAAGATCTGCAGCAGGTCCGGAGACGTAAGCAAGATTGGCCGAACTCCGTTATCAAATTTGTGTGTTATTTTTCTATTCTTGCTTTCTCATAAATCTAGCTTATCGGAAATTTGCGTAATTTCCCAACAACTGGTATCAGAGCTATTGGTGGTGATTTCTGTCAATTTTCTGCAAGGTTACTATTTACGTGAATAGTGAACATTTTGTCGACGATATTTGTTCGTTGACGTAGGTGTTCTAATACACGGTGGTTTACAGAAATAGTCAGAAACGATCCAGAGGAAGTCAGATTTTAGTGGGAGCAATGGCCGCAGATGAAGGAAGGGTGAAACTCGAGAAATTCGATGGCACAGATTTTGGGTTTTGGAAAATGCAGATAGAGGATTATCTGTATCAAAGAAATCTATATCAACCTCTCTCAGGGAAGAAACCAGAAGCTATGAAGGAAGAAGATTGGAATCTTCTAGACAGACAAGCCCTCGGAGTTATTCGATTGACGCTATCCCGTAATGTTGCCTTAAACATAGCAAAGGAAAAGACCACGGCGGGTCTTATGGCAGCTCTCTCCAATATGTATGAGAAGCCATCAGCCTCAAACAAAGTGCACTTGATGAGGCGTTTGTTCAATTTGCGGATGAATGAAGGCGCATCGGTAGCTCAACATCTCAATGAACTCAACACAGTCACAACCCAGTTGAGTTCAGTGGAAATTGAATTCGATGAAGAAGTACGAGCATTGATACTTTTGTCTTCTTTACCAGAAAGTTGGAATGCTACTGTCACGGCTGTGAGTAGCTCGTCAGGAAGCAATAAGTTAAAATTTGACGATGTTCGTGATCTGGTTCTCAGTGAAGAGATCCGACGTAGAGAGGTAGGTGAATCGTCAACTTCTTCAGTTTTGCATACAGAGTCAAGAGGAAGAAATTCAACCAAAGGGAATGGACGTGGCAGAACAGACTACCGAGGTAGATCAAAGGACAGGAGGTCCAAATCCAGGAATCCTAATAATTCCCATAGCTCGAAGACCATCGAGTGATGGAATTGTGGAAGAACCGGGCACTACAAAAATCAGTGCAAAAGTGCACCGAAGGACAAACAAGTGAAGGCAGAGGCAAATGTTACTTCCACCTCAGGAGGAGACGATGCATTGATATGCTCTTTGGAGAGCAAGGAAGAATCTTGGGTGTTAGACTCTGGAGCATCGTTCCATGCTACTTCACAAAAAGAATTCTTCGAGAAATATGTCCCCGGAAACCTTGGAAAGGTATATCTTGGTGATGATCAACCATGTGCTATTATTGGCAAAGGTGTAGTGAAGATTAAGTTGAACGGATCTGTTTGGGAGCTGAAGGATGTCAGGCATATTCCCGATCTCAGAAGGAACTTAATCTCAGTCGGGCAGTTGGCCAGTGAAGGCTACACTACGATCTTCCATGGTGATGATTGGAAGATTTCAAAGGGTGCAATGACAGTTGCTCGAGGCAAGAAAAGTGGCACTCTTTACATGACAATAGAGGCACGTTGTTCAATTACAGTTGCAGCAGGCAATGAAACACCAAACCTGTGGCACCAGAGACTAGGCCATATGAGTGAAAAAGGGATGAAGATTATGCATTCAAAGGGAAAACTTCCAGGTCTACAGTCTACGGAGATAGACATGTGCGAAGATTGCATACTTGGAAAGCAAAAGAGAGTCAGCTTTCAGACAAGTTGCAGAATCCCAAAGAAGGAAAGGCTAGAGCTTATTCACTCTGATGTTTGGGGACCAACGACCGTCTCATCTATTGGTGGGAAATGCTACTTCGTGACTTTCATCGATGATCACTCTCGGAAGGTATAGGTTTACTTTCTAAAGCATAAGTCTGAAGTATTTGAGGCTTTCAGAAGATGGAAAGCTATGGTGGAAAATGAGACGGGTTTAAAGATCAAAAAGCTCAGAACCGATAATGGTGGTGAATATGAAGACACCATATTCAAAAACTTCTGCTATGAGCACGGGATCAGAATGGAAAGAACTGTTCCAGGCACGCCTCAACACAATTGTGTAGCTGAGCGTATGAACCGAACATTGACAGAAAGAGCTAGAAGCATTCGTATACAGTCAGGTCTACCGAAGCAGTTCTGGGCAGAAGCAGTCAACACGGCAGCTTACTTGATCAACCGAGGCCCATCTGTTCCATTGGAGCATAGAATACAAGAGGAGGTATGGAGCGGAAAAGAGGTGAAACTATCACATCTAAAAGTTTTCGGTTGTGTAGCATTTGTGCATATCAGTGATCAAGGCAGGAATAAGCTTGATCCCAAATCCAAGAAATGCACATTCATTGGCTATGGTGAGGATGAGTTTGGCTACCGCATTTGGGATGACGAAAAGAAGAAAGTTATCCGTAGCAGAGATGTGATTTTCAACGAAATGGTGATGTATAAGGACATGCATAAAATAGACACCAATGACTCAGAGCAGAATGAGTCAGTATTTGCAGATACAGATGATGTCCCAGATACTTCCGCAACAGAACCAATTATAACAAGTCCTCAGCCAGAGGAACTTGTTGGACAAAACAGTACACAGCATTCCGACACACCACAACATCTTACTCCAGCTCCTGTATTGAGAAGGTCTTCTCGACCTCATGTGCCTAACAGGAGATACATGAACTATATGTTGCTGACTGATGGAGGGGAGCCTGAATGCTATGATGAAGCTTGTTAGACTCGAGATTCCAACAAGTGGGAGCTTGCTATGAAAGAAGAAATGAAATCTCTCATCTCCAACCAGACATGGGAACTAGCTGAGTTACCTATGGGAAAGAAGGCACTTCACAACAAATGGGTGTACCGGGTGAAAGAGGAGCATGATGGTTCCAAAAGATACAAAGCCCGCCTAGTTGTCAAAGGGTTTCAACAGAAGGAAGGAGTTGACTACACTGACATTTTCGCTCCTGTTGTGAAGCTTAATACTATCAGATCAGTATTGAGTATTGTAGCCATTGAAGATCTTCATCTTGAACAGTTGGATGTGAAGACTGCATTCCTTCATGGAGATTTAGATGAAGAGATATACATGTACCAGCCAGAAGGTTTCTCAGAAAGGGGGAAGAAGAACATGGTGTGCAGACTTAAGAAGAGTTTGTATGGCCTGAAACAAGCCCCGAGACAATGGTACAGAAAGTTTGACAGCTTCATGCACAAGAAAGGTTTCCAGAAGTGCAATGCTGATCATTGTTGCTACTTCAAGAGATATAGGTCCAGTTATATCATTTTACTACTTTATGTTGATGATATGTTAGTAGCAGGTTCAGATATGGATGATATTAAAAGGTTGAAGCAGCAATTGTCAAAGGAATTTGACATGAAAGACTTGGGTCCAGCAAAGAAGATTCTTGGAATGCAAATCACAAGAAATAAGAAGAAAGGATCCTTGCAGTTATCTCAGGCAGAGTACATCAATCGTGTTTTGCAAAGATTCAACATGGGCGATGCCAAGCCAGTTAGCACACCCTTGGCCAGTCATTTTCGCCTATCCAAGGATCAGTCCCCTCAGACAGAGGAAGAGAGAGAATTCATGGTTAAGGTTCCTTATGCCTCAGCCATTGGAAGTTTGATGTACGCAATGGTTTGTACGAGACCAGACATTGGCCATGCAGTGGGAGTTGTTAGCAGATTTATGTCAAATCCAGGGAAAACTCATTGGGAAGCAGTAAAGTGGATTTTGAGGTATCTGCGAGGCACCACAGAAAAGTGCTTGTACTTTAGTAAAGGAGAGTTAAAAGTACAAGGGTACGTAGACGCAGACTTTGGAGGTGAAGTTGATCACTGAAGAAGCACCACCGGTTATATATTTACTGTTGGAACTACAGCTGTTAGTTGGATGTCACAAATACAGAAAATTGTCACTCTATCCACTACAGAGGCTGAGTATGTAGCAGTAACTGAAGCTAGTAAAGAGATGATATGGCTTCAAGGTTTGTTAATTGAGCTGGGATTCAAACAAGAGAAGAATGTTCTGCATAGTGATAGTCAAAATGCAATACACTTGGCGAAGAATTCAGCATTTCATTCTAGAACAAAGCATATTGGACTTCGTTATCACTTCATCAGATCTCTATTGGAAGATGATGTGTTAATACTGGAGAAGATTCAAGGAAGAAAAAATCCAGCAGATATGTTAACAAAGGTGGTGACTATTGACAAACTAAAGTTGTGCTCAACTTCAGTTGGTCTGCTAGAGTAATAAAGACTAGAAAAGCTGTTGCATTGATCGAGGTGTGAAGACAGATTGAAATCAGTCTTCAAGTGGGAGATTGTTGGAGATTATCATAAAGCTCCTTATTTTAAGGAGCAAAACATGGAGTAAAACATGGAGCAAAACAAGGAGCAATTCATGGAGCAAAACAAGGAGCTTAATTCAAGGAGCAATTTAAGGAACCATTAATTTAATGAGTAATTCAAGGAGTGAATTTTTCTATAAATAGATGTGTAATTGTAATGAATTAATCATCCAAAGTGTTCATTCCAATTGAGAGAAAAGCTTAGAGAGAAAAGCTTTTGTGAGAGAAAATTGAGAGTAATTTTCTTGGGTGTAATTGGGTTATGAGTTGTGAGTGTTGTAAACACCTTGTGTAATTTCTCCCCTTTCAGTAAAAAGATCTGCAGCAGGTCCGGAGACGTAAGCAAGATTGGCCAAACTCCGTTATCAAATTTGTGTGTTATTTTTCTATTCTTGCTTTCTCATAAATCTGGCTTATCAGAAATTTGCGTAATTTCCCAACATTTTCTTCTTCCTCAAAGAAACCAAAATTTCATTTCCAGCCAACCACCACCTACCAATCGACCATTATCATTACAACATAATCACCAGTAAAACATAACCTTTTCTCCTTTTTTTTTCTTTCTCAATTCTATTTTTTTTATTTAAATTACATAAAAATTGAACCTTTTTTTATTTTTATTTTTTCTTTTTGTAACTGTCTCAAAGAACACCATCATTTTGTTATCAATTTGTGTTAAGACCAAGAAAAAAAAACAAAAAGAAAGAGGTTGTCAGAAGATTCTGATTGAGGAGGTCCTCCAGTTTCCATTTAAATTGAATCCAAATACAGGTGGAGACAAAAATAAATAAAATAAAATAAATTGAACAAGTCAGTGTGGTGGTGGTGTGAAAGAGAGAGGTTGGCTAACTTAACAAGTATTCAAGTAATGATTTTCAATGATTGAGTCAGTCTCTTCATTTCCTCTATCTCTATGTTTCTCATTCTAGGTCCAATTTGGCTTTTGATTATTTCTTGTATCTGTTTCTCAAACTTATTTATTTTGGCAAATTTAGTATTTCAATTTTTCTAATTTGACCTATTTAGAATCTTATTTTCTTCAATTTAATTAATCAAAATATATCTAGGGACATGTTATGGAGAATAATATTGTTAACCAATAAATTTTATCAATCATCTTAATCATAGAATAATTTAAATCAATAATATATATATTATAAAATTTTAAATTTTAAATTAATTAATAACTTATAAAATCAAACAAAACATCAAGTAATACGCAGACATGTATCCACCGTTAGAATGGATGTAATTCATCATACATATATGTTTTAGATTTAATGGTTAAGTTCATTCGTCTCTATATCAATCATTTTTATGGATATTAAATTGTTCAAATTTAACAAAAAAAGAAAAAAAAAGATATTAAATTAGTTAAATTAGTGAAGTTTAATATTAAATTGATAAAAATAATAATTAAAAAATAACTTTATCGAATCATAAAATTTTGTATACAATTTAACTTAATTTATAAGCATTATTTTATAAAATTCTATCTAAATACTACTTAATTTTTCCTCTACGATTCTTGACAAGACTATGACAAGTATAAAACTCAAACTTTTGATTGACCCTATCTGCTACAGCTTGTAATCTCAAATTGTGGAATTTTAAGTATTTAGCCTAATAAAAATATAAAACTCACAATTAGGAAAACTGCTAGATATGTAATTTGAATTAGGGGGGGTCCTATGTGTAGGGCTACTCCGGGTTGTAGCTTGTTCTTATTTTTATGGGAAAAAAAATACAAGACAGACTCATATATAGTTTAGTATTACATAGTTAGATAGCTCACATACATTATCTATAAATCCCACCTTATATGTCTTATACTATTATACAATTTATCAAACAACTTTATTATTTTCTCTTCTTATACATTTTACACCATTATGATAATAATAACATTTTATTTAGCCGTAAGTTTACAACAGTAAAATGTTGCGTTTTTATAAAAATTAACATCTTTTAAAATCGTATCTTTCAAACCCCAAGTGTTATACGCTTAAGTCATATTTAATGCATATGATTTATTTTTAATATTTAATAAAATTTTATTTTTCACATTGAATTAAAAAAAATTCATTTGTAAAATAAAATAAATATTTATTTCAATGCATTAAAAGCTTTTTTAAAAGATAAGTTTCATCGATTCAAAATAAAAATACATTAAAAAAACCTAAATCAAAAATAAAAAAATAAATCTTTAAAATTTTATAAGAACCGTAACAACATATACATAATCCTAGAAGTAAATTTTTTTAGCGTTCTTTTTTAACTTTTTTTGAACTTGATGAGTAAGATCGACATTCATATCGATCCTTCAAATACTTTGGTTTTATATTTGTAAAACTCTCACAAGTGCACGAATCATTTTATAAAAAAATAATAAGTATACTCTTAGGTCGATCTAAGGAAAAAATATATGTGATTTTCAATTTATTATTCAAAATCTTAAAAACGAAATTAAATCCTAAACATTCTATCACAATATTTTGGTTTGTTTGTTTCTTAATATAATAATATAAATATAGATGTGTATTGAATAAATAGTTATGCAAATTTTTATCATTACTAACAGTGGAGTATTTAAGGATATAATAATTAAGTTAATTATACTTACTCATATTATTTATTTTATTAAAGATATAAATTGATATTTATTGGTTCTTCATTTTTTATATGAATACCACCTTTAGAGGGGTTAGATGTTATTTATTAATTAAAAAAATCAATTAACACTTATGGGTGGAATCCATAATTAATTTAGTTGATTAAATTAATCCTTTTTTTATTCTTCTAAGAGATTGAAAATGAACCATTTAAATTCCACCTTTGGTGGGGTTAGACATTGTAAACTTTATTCAAAGTGTCCAAATTAAACCTAAGAATTTAATTATCTTTAAAATCATGACTGAAAATATGTTGTTAATATATTTTCGAATAATTGTTCTTATAAAAACTTTTGAAATAGAGTTTTACTCTAACTACCAAGCGATTGTATCAACAAATAAAATAGCATTACTCTAAATCAAACTGAATAATTAAACCTTAAAATCTAATTTTCAGATTTAAGTTTGTAATGAAAAAGAATATATTTCTCTCTAACATCCTTAATATGAAATCTTGAATAAAAACAAAATCAATTTATTTTATAGAAATGTTTTGACTTATTTAATATTTTGCAAGCATAAAAACATTTATTATTATATCATATTTACAAAAAGCTAGTCATATTAAATTTAATCACAGACAAATTAAATATAACATATAAGAAATAAACATAAAAAATAACTGTAAAGAATTCATTTTAAAATTATACCTTAAAAGAATCTTTACAACACTTTGATGCTAATTCTGTTCCTGGAAAACTTTCAAACGGATTTGCATTTCCATTTAATGAATCAAAAACTAAAAATCTATAAAAGCATAGCTAGTTCTTCTCAAAAAGAGAAGAACTTTAAAACTAAAAACTAAAAAAACCTTTCTAGAGAGATAAAGAGTTGAGAAAATTATGTGCTTTACAATGGGGGAAGAGGGTCCTTTTATAGGTGAAGAAAAGGCCAAAAAAGGTGGAAAAATATTTCAAACATTGATTTTGGATGTGTTTGGACAAACTGTCATGCATGTATGGCACAAAATTGGCGACAGACAGTCATTTGGTCCACGCAAGACACGACGTGGGCGTGTGTTGACATGTGCAGAAATTAGTGTGACATATGCTGGAATGTGTGGAAATGGGTGTGGCATGTGTTAGGCGTGTATGGGCATATGCTGGGCGTGTGCGCTCTCGTGGAAATCGTTGACCATTTTGACTCATTTTGTCCAATTTTTCCATCTTTTTTACTTTTCCTCATTTCTTTTCTCAATATAATTTGTGATGTATTACCTGTAGTATTTTTCTTTGAGTCTTTTAGTTATTTTTGAATGAAAATACCTAAAAAAAAATGAAAATACTTGTGATTCAGAAAAGACAAATTTATATAAAAATATGATAAATCTATTTAATCAATTAAAATACATTAAATCATGGTAATTTTAGTGCTTTTTAAACACTCATCAAACCTCCACCTAAACTTGTCTCTTTTAATTAACAATATGATAAATCTTCAACAAAATTTTATTTATGATATCTTGAGTTCTTTAGGTTTTAATTATAACAAAACTCCAATAATAATACAAGATACATTGCTTAGGAAGTTAAGAGGTAATGTGTTTATAAGGGGTGAGCAATCTCTAAATGGTATGATGCATTTTGGGGTTTCTCCCTAGAAGTAAAGTCGTAAGGTTTTGCTAAACTGTCAAGTTATGGCTATGGACCCACTGAACTTCCATGTATGTAGACTGATTAACCATCATGTATCAGTTGGTATTAGAGTCGTTACCCTATTGGGTCATGTGGGCTTACGTTCTTACGAGGACGTAAGACTTCCAAAATGGGAGTGTATGATGTATTCTGCCTACACATCCTAAGAAATATGGGACATGTGCAGGAAGATTTCACATGTCCCACATTCCTTAGGAATCTAAATAGTGTTGTGCTTATAAGGGGTGAGCACTCTCTAAATAACATGTTACATTTTGACGTTTCTTTCTAGAAGCAAAGCCATGAGGTCCTGCTAACTGTCAAGTCATAGCTGTGAGGTCCTACTAATGAAGATAAAAGTCCCAACTATGAGGTCACTCCTAGTTGAAGACCAAAACATATCAAATAGAGCAATTGATCTGGTTCTAACAAAGAATAAAGCCTTAACAAGAATGGTTGAGTAGAAAAGAAATGTGATAGATTATTACAACAAAGTCATATGCTTTAAATCATTCACCCTAGATGATTTGGTTCTTAGGAAGGTCTTACAAAAAAAAAGAATGGATGGTAGGAAAATTGGGTGCAAATTGGGAAGACCCATATCAAATAAGTGCAGTAACGCTAGGGGAAGCTTACTTGTTAAAAATCATTGAAGGATTTAAAGATAGCACATGCTGGAATGCTTGATACCTAAAAAAGTATCACTTTTAATGTATTATGATTTATGCTTCAATTTCAAAGCTTTACCCTATATATAAGACAACTCTTGATCATTAAAGCTATTCTCTCTGAAAATTTTATGTCCTAAGCTGATCACCTCAGTTAGGTACCAAGTATAGCACTCAAACCAATGTTATAAAAAGTTGATCACCTTAGTCATAGACCAGGTAAAATTCTCTCCCTAAAACTTTTGTCATGAGTTGATCACCTCAGTTAAGAACTAGGTACATCACTCAGATATATGTTTATACATAGTTGATCATCATGGTCATAGACTAGGTCAAACGTTCTCCTTAAAAAATTTGTCTCAGCCTATTCACATTGGTCATGAACCAAGTAGAGCCCTCTGATAGACGATTATATAGAATTGATCACCTTAGTTATAAACCAAGTAGAATGCTCTCACTAGGTAGAATGTTCTTCCTAAAAAATTTATATCCTAAGTTGATCACCTAAGTCAGGAACCAAGTAGAGTGCTCAGACTAACAATGATATAGAGTTTGTGACCTTGCTCATAGACCAAGTAAAATGCTTTCCCTAAAATTTTATGTCGTAAGGTGATCACCTTGGTTAGGAACCAGGTAGAGTGCTCAAATATATGTTATACAGAGTTGATCACCTCGGTCATAGACTAGGTAGAAAGCTCTTCTTGAAAATTTTATTTCATGAGCCAAGTAGAGTGTTGGGACTAACAATTATATGGAGTTAATCACCTCGATCATAGACCAGGTAAAATGTTCTCCTATAAAAAATATTCATGAGCTAATCACCTTGATCATGAACCAAGAAAAGCACTCAGATATATGTTATACAGAGTTTATCACCTTAGTCAGAGACTAGGTAGAATGCTCTTCTTGAAAATTTTATGTTATGAGCCAAATAAAGCGCTTAGATTGACGATTATATGGAGTTGATCACCTCGATCATAATCCAAGAAAAATGCTCTCTCTAAAATTTTTATGTCATGAGATGATCATCTTGGTCAAGAACCAAGTAGAGCACTCATATAGATGCTATACAGAGTTAATCACCTCGGTTATAAATCAAGTAGAATAATCTGTTTGAAAATTTTATATTGCAAGCTCTATCTTACATTTGCTCTAGCTATGGAAATTACTAAAGTTCAACCTCAATATTGTAAAACAAGTTTGTATTATATCAATTAAGGTTATAAATACTTGGATAATATAGGTTTATTTATATAGATCTTGATAGTATAATATGGTTAAAAATCCTTGAGACGTTTGGACGTAAGACCAATATTAGGGTAATTTGTTTCTTCCATTAAGAGCAATAGCTCATCTTGACAACCTTCTTATAGATATCCCCTGGTACCTCGGTTGAGGTTTAACTTGAGTTGGCAATTGGATGTTCCAGTTCCTCAATAAATCCTTCACCTTGAGGAATACACCTTTAGACCGCTTCATGTAAAAGCTAGCCCAGTAAGATTCTTTGTCAACTATAACAACCATTTTTGTCATGGTCCTCCTTTCACGTCTTATGTATGAGATAACTATTCTTTGCAAGACATAAGCTCATACTTGACATCTTCATAAAGAGAAACCTTATCCTTATAATAATAAGTCTTGATATTCAAATTTTCCACCTTATCTTTAAGCACAGTAGCCTCATGCTTTAGGATACAAGCCTAGAAACTATTTGCGTGATCAGAGGCCATGAAGTTCGAGCAAAAAAATGGAGTAAAAAAATGTTTAAGGTTCTCCAAGCGTGTGAGGCTTTTGAATTACAAATATCCTAAAATATCCTTTTCTAAGGAGTGACATTGGGATCAATAATAGTACTAATGGCCTAAAAGTAATAAAGTGGGTCAACATCATAAATATATGCCATAAATACATATATGTCAAGACGTTACATATATACACTATTTTCAAAGATCAGCCATAAATGACTCATTGAGATTTTATTAAGAAAAAAGTTAATACAAGTTTAGCTTACCCATACAAAATAAACTGATGAGCCTTGAAAAAATAGATAGCCTTGAGCTTATTACAAAATCAAGCATCCCAGCTTGTTGATCCTCAACTTCTTGATCATCTCCTACTTTGGGTTCACTGTTACTTTCTTCAGAATGTTAACCCTGGTCTTCAACCTCATCTTCAGTTTGTATAGGTGAGTATTGTAGGGTAATTGGAATGTTGAGGATCATATAGTAGTATTGGTTAAGGCCAGTCTTCTTTGATTATTTCTTGAATGAGTCCAAAGCCAAATTGTAATAAATTTTAGCAATCGGTGTCAGTTGCTCAATCATGGAATCTAGTTCATGTTTTATTTTCTCTTATTCATTGGAAATATTTCCTTAGTATTGTTTAGCTCACATTTTCAAGCAACAACCTCTATCTTGAGTTTTCTCTAAGTTTTCTCGAGCACCTTAAATTGCCACACATTCTCATTCAGCTCATTTATGGCCTTGGATAGCTCCTCCTCCTTGTTAATGGCCTCATCCTCTTACTTGTTTTCCTTTTTCAATAAGCTAGCATTCTTGTCTCAATTAGAGGTATGGCTCTCTTTATCAATGTCGAGGTCATGCTTCAATTTCTCTAATCCTCGAACTCTATTGAGCTATGAAGAAGTTGGACCTAAAAGTGAATATAAAGAATGTTAGATATTACAATAAGAGTGGCTTGAGTAAAAATAAAATTTTGAGGTGATACTTATTTGATACAAGAGTCTACTGAGCATAAATTTAGGATCAACATCCTTACTCAAAGCATCGAGCTACCTCTCGTGCATCGTGAAATAAAGGTTATCCATAAAGTGGTCCAGCCATTCTGGTGACATACCCCTATATAAGGCCACCCTTTTAACCTCTATGGTGAGTTTATCAATAATGAATTTTCCCTTCCTCGAGTCTCATACAGGTGAAGGAGGTGTTTATTGACTCAAGGTTACAAATGTGGGAATCTGTTGACCCAAGGATGTTGGCAAGGGTATGGCTACTTCCATTGAATTCGATGGAATTGGCATGAGAGAGGCTCCTCAATAGTCACAGATTGTTTACCTTTCTTGGTTGTGAAGGAGTGGCCTATTTACCAGAAGATTTTCTCCTCTTTTTTTCCTTTATATGGGCTCATACCTTGCAACTTGGAGCTCATTCCTTGTTTTTCAATTCTATTCTAAAGCCGGTCTAATAAGGTCTTAGGGTTGAACTCCATGATACCTACAAAAAAAGAAGTTAGATTCTCAATACACGAGGTAAACAAATAAGTTTATCTTAAAGTGAGATCTTATTCATCACCATCTCGAATTATTACACACCTCCCCCCAAAATTAGAAGGAAGGGGTATGCATTTCTTTTATACTCAACATTTTTGAATTATCCTATGAGGTGGCTCCACCAAGCTCAGTTTCATTAGCCCATAAGAATAAAGCATGGGGTGTTCAATTACTTCCTCCTACGTGTCTTCTCGGATAGAGAGTGTTGAATATTGGCTAACGTTGGCTTCGCTTCCAAGCTTACGGTTGTGATGAAAGAACCCATATTCATTATCACAAGTTTTGTATCAACCCAAGTACTTCTCACCAGTCTCTCATCATTCTCAAATGCCTCCTACAGACTAGCTACATAAAAGAAATATACTTTCCAATTGCTTTCATTTTAAGGAATGATCAAATTTATGCCTCAATTTTACTTGATTGACATGTATACTCTCCTAGTGTCAGTGGGGTTTTTTTCCAACACAAATACTTCATTGAACTTAGGCATATCCAAATCCACCCCAAGCTCTTGGCATAATAGGGTGACACAAAGTAAGTACCTGATGAGCAAAACCGGTATCACCGATCCTACTAATACTTTGGTTTTATATTTATAAAACTCTCGCAAGTGCACGAATAATTTCATAGAAAATGATAAGTATACTCCCAAGGTCGATCTAAGGAAGGAATATATGTGGTTTTTAATTTATTATTCAAACTTTTAAAAATGAAATTAAATCCTAAACATCCTCTCACGATATTTGGATTTTTGTGTTTCTAATCTAATAACATAAAAATAAACATAGATAAAGATTCAATAAACATTTATGAAAATTTTATCTTTTATAATAGTAGAGTATTTATGGATATAATAACTAAGTAATTATGCTTGCTCATATTATTTAGGTTATTAAAGATATAAATTGATATTTATTGATTTTCTCTTTTTTATATGAATACCACTTTTGGTGGGGTTAGATATTCTTTGTTAACTAAACAAATCAATTAATACCTATGGGTGGGGTTGATAACTAATTTGGTTAATTAAATTAATTCCTTTTTTCTAAGAGATTGAAAATGAACCATTTATATGCCACCTTTGGTGGGATTAGAAACTTTAAACTTTATTCAAGGTGTCCAAATTAAACCTAAGAATTTAATTATCCGAGTACTAACTTTCAAGTTTTAAAACTACTACTGAAAACATGTTGTCAATATATTTTCACATAATAATTCTTATAAAAACTTTTGAAATAGATTTTCACACTAACTACCGTGTGATTGTACCAACAAATAAAATAGCACTACTCTAAATCAGACCGGATAACTAAACCTTAAAATCTAATTTTCAGATTTAAGTTTGTAATGAAAAATAATATATTTCTCTCTAACATTCTTAATATAAAATCTTGAATAAAAATAAAATCAATTCATTTTAGAGATTTTTACCTAATTAATATTTCGCAAGCATAACAACCTTATTATTATATCATGTTTACAAACAGTCAGCAAAGTTAAATTTAATCATATACAAATTAAATATAACATGTAAGAATAAAACATAAAAAATAATTATTACAATACTTTGATGCTATTCCCGTTGCTGGAAAACCTCCAAATAGAATTTGTACTCCCATTTATTGAATCAAAAAGCAAATAAATTACAAAAACATAACTAGTTCTTCTCAAAAAGAGAAGAACTCTAAAACTAAGATAAACTAACTAAGAAAAGCTAAAAACTAAGAAAAACTTAAAAACTAAGAAATGAGAGAAAGAAAGAGAAGAGAAGATATGTTTTGATGTGTGTTTAGTAATGAAGAGAATGAGGGTATTTATAGGTGAGCATGGGAAGAAAAAGTGGGTGAAAAAATGATACAAAATAGAGAAAACACGTAGTAGTGAATGATGATGTCATACTAATGACATCATGCTGGTGTGGGCGCGGCAGCGCGCGCAGATGGAGAGCAGGCTAGGCGCAGGTGTGCGCAGATGGGAGTAGGCGTGCGCAGAAGGGAGCAGGTTGGGCGCAGGCGCACGCTAACGGGAGCAGGGGTGCACGTGGAAGGGAGAGCTAGCGCGCACATTGTTGGGCACGGCTAGGGCAGCTACGTGCGCAATTTCCTCCTTTTTGACCTTTTTGACCCATTTTGTCCAATATTTCCATATTTGTTGACTTTTCCTCATTTATTTTATGAATATATTTGTGATGTATTGCCTCCAGTATTCCTCTTTGTGTCTTTAAGTTACGTTTTTAAGCGAAAATACTTGAAAAACAATAAAAATACCTGTGATTCCTAAA
Organism: Hippophae tibetana; assembly: GCA_037013495.1. NCBI lineage: Eukaryota > Viridiplantae > Streptophyta > Magnoliopsida > Rosales > Elaeagnaceae > Hippophae > Hippophae tibetana. Next base: position 49,947,534 of record CM072802.1, read on the forward strand.
AGACAAATTTATATAAATATATGATAAAATCATATAAATATATATATTTTTAATCAATTAATGTGCATAAAGTCATGGTAATTTTAGTACTTTTTGAGCACTCATCAGTACCTCCATCCATTTGGCATTAGTTGTCCTAACACGAGCTATGTATTTTCCAAGAACCTTCTTATGAAGGGATACAATGAAAGCCTGACCCCTAGCACTATAGCCTTTTGGTGGAAGGCTATCCATCCCACTAGAGATGGTGCATTGTCAAGAACACCTGGATTGGGGATCATTATTTGAATCAAGTAGGGAATATCATATGTCGGTCTTGGCCTCTCCTCATCCTGTGAAATTAGAACTTGACTCAACCATGGCTATCCAACCCTTGGTTTGACCTATGGGTTCACTAGGTTCCATTCCTCCCTGATTTCTTCCTCTGCATCTTAGAGATAGATATTTGGGTGTAGGGTACACTCAACTTGTTTCTTGGGGTTTTTTGAGCCTGAGACATAGAAGCGGAAGTGGCACTACTACAAAAAGGAGCATTAAATTCGGTTAAAAACTGATTTTAAACTAATTTAAAGTCGGTTCGCTGAACCGACTTTAAATTAAATGACTTAAAGTGTAAAGTCAGTTCAAGGTGTGAACCGACTTTACGTTTAAATTCGGTTCACGGGATGAACCGACTTTACGTTTAAAGTCGGTTCACGCGATGAACTGACTTTACGTTTAAAGTCGGTTCACGCGGTGAACCGACTTTAACTTCTTTTTTTAAATTTATTCATTTTCAACCTGTATTCGAGCAGAAAAAAAAACCAAAATCAGTTTAGCAAACAGTTCAAAAAATACAAATATTTGAAAAATAAAATATTAATTAATAACAGAAAAATAACCATGGTTTTGTTCTATTTTATTCAAGATCGTCATATTCTTCTCCTTATGTTATAATACAAACCTACATATATAATACAACAATCTATACACATAAATAATAACAGAAAAAAATATGAATAATAGGGGATCTAAAAGATTAGTTAGAGAGGAAGAAAACTCACTAACCGATGTTGGAAATGGTAGTCGTAGGTGGCCGGAAAATGAGAAAGAGTAGAGGAGAAATGGAGGAGGTTTTCGATTTTTTAGAGTTCTGCAACGCTGAAAATAGTTTCTGTCTGGGAAGAAAGAAGAGAAAATATTTATCCACGTGTGTAGCGTCGGTTGACGTGTCGAACCGACACTATGTTACGTGGATAGCGTCGGTTAACACCTAGAACCGACGCTATGTCCACGCATAGCATCGGTTTGACACATCAACCGACGCTACGTCCTACGTGGATAGCGTCGGTTCTATATCGAATCAACTTTAAACCAATTTAAAGTCGGTTTTTGGAAAAAACCGACTTTACGTATCGACTTAAATACCCATTTTTGTAGTAGTGTGGGCTCATATATCTTTGCCTCACCCAAGGTACCTAAGATACTAGCTTTAGTTATGGATTCTAATCCCTGAGTTTCCTCTTGCTCCGAGTAGCTTGAGTATTGAGGGCTCACCCAAGAAGAGGAGCCCGATGAGCATGAAGGTAGGACTACGTTACAAGCATCACTCGATGATACCTCTTTATGAATATTCTCTACAAAAAGTATAGAAGAAGAAAAGCAAAATAGTAAGGTATGAGGAAATAGAAGTTACTTAAGAGGAGATTTCAAAGTAAATGATGAGGAATGAATATAAGAACTTACTGGAAAAGGAATAAAAAATTGTTAGCATAAGGACAAATCTCTAAAAGTTTGAGCAAAAATATTATGTGCCAACCTACTAGTCTTACCACCTGAGCAAGGAAATTATAAGGCACGAGTTGAAAAATAGAGCATTCTTGTCCAAATTTTGTTAGGTATCCTGGAAACAATGAAATCGATGATACCTTGACTCATCTATATATAGAGATTCAAATTTTCTCTCTTCAATTAACTAATAAACAATTATTAACGTGTGCCAAAATGTTTCATATTTTAGGTTATTACAATTGACTAGTTACTACTCTTCTAGTTTAGTTGAAGAATCAATCTGAAAAAGTAGAGGGACTTGATGTTTGAGTATAAGGCTCGACTTGTAGCCCTACACATGAATAACCTGATCCATCATGTTCCTTGGTTAAGACTATAATATATGCTTGCACCTAAAGTGATCATTGTAAGGTGCCCTCGCTTATGTAGAGTAACCTGAAGTACCTGAGGACCAACTACCAGCCCGATTTATTAAGGTGGTCGAACCTAAGTTAGATTATGTTGTTACTGATGTACCCTATAAACATTGTGATGTGTGCCCCACACATAATTTATACGTGTACATGTAATGTCCTATATATATATTAATGTGAGATCCATACAATTTACTTAATTCTTTAACTTCTCTATAATTTCTTTCACTAAAATCAAAAAATTCCAACACCTAGCATCTATCGTTTGCTTTCTTTCCTTGATTTTGAAGTTGTTTTAAATTCATGTAGTCTTTGGCGTTCACAGCATGGTGTAATGCGCTTGGATCATAGTGGACATTTTGTATGTCTTTCGATGTCCACATCAAGACCCACTTGGTCATGAGTTAGGTTGATGCATAATTTTTATACCCCTCTTGGACTCTTGGTCTAAGGTAAAGGAATCTTAGTGTGGCTCAAGTTTGCTAGATTATTTGGTCACTCCACGGGATGGAGGTTGTGAAAAATATTATGGGGAATACTTGTTACCTGTGGTCATATGCGACCTATGTCGTCACTTGGAAAATTTGTTGGGGCCTTGCTCTAGACCACAAGAAATATTTGGGGAAAACTTGATGCATGTAGTCTTGCTAGTGTTGTGCAAGCTCTATACTTGACGTTGAATGCGTGGAAGCACTCTTGTTAGGGTTGGTCCTTTTGAACATGGTGTGAATTATTAATTCTATGGGTGTGGACATTCTGATTATATCATAAGTGGTTTCAAGATACATGGGTGAAATTTTCTATCCTTTTCTTCATGCTTAAGATCTTGTTAACCTTTTTATCGGTAGAACATTCTTAGAAGAGACATAGAGTTCTATTTGTCTGAGCACAAACTTAATTAGCCAGTTGGTTTATCCAAGCACTCTATATATGGACTTGCGTGATGAACTTATTGAGTAATCATGGTGTATCTTCTCGATGTCTTCTAAACATAATTTCCAAGGGTGTGTACATCTATTCTTTGGAATGGAACACACACATTTCTTTGGTCGGACTTTGATAGGTTGGACTGTGTATTGTTTATAGGGATAGATATTTTAACTGTAGATAATAAAAATTGTGATTGATTGCATAAATTTGATGTTTTTTTCTCAAAAATAACTATAATCGATAAGGCGTGAGGCGGAGATGATTATTGTAATATTAAAACTATAGTTAACCAAAACCAAACATAAACTAATATTATTATTATATATATATATATATATATATATATATAATTATATAGAAAAATATACTTTTAATAATAAAACACACAATATTTGAAATAATTAGATAGAATTTTACTTATTCTTCCTTTTATATCCTTTATTTTACTTAGAAACATGTGTTAAATTAGTTAAAAAATAAAGTTAATATTTTAAATAATGTAGTAGAGTAAGAATTATGTTAAAATTTAATTTTTTAAAATAAATATATTTTTGAATAAATACTAAAAATTAATAAGTGTGGTTAAATCGTGAGTAAATTACAACTGACTTATAATCGAATATACCCGAAATTGGTACAAGATGGCTATGGTTATTAACAAAATCATCTCTAACCGTTTCATGCTCATTCCTACTTGCTTGACCTATCCTTGATTGATGTTGGTAGGTCGATCAATGGTGGCTAGATGGCAATGTGGCAATATCCTGGGCAACGGTGTTGATCGACCAAGACATGGTTGATGCTGCCCTTGGTGTTTGCTTGTTTTGTATGACTCTACTTTTCTTGTCCAACCCATCCTTGATGATGACATTGTGGAAGGTGGCATGTCACATCCCATTAGGATGGCATGGGTAGCATAGACCTGGAATGCGTGCCTTGAAAGGTGATGGGTCATGTCGAGAGCAATCACAACCTTAAAGGCGACAATCTAGACAGTGTGACCTTCTCAGTGGCAACTTGTCTTACTATGATATGATGTCATCTAATCTCCCCCCACTTGTGAGACATTAATTGCCTAGTGTGACACCCATCGAGTGAATATAGTTTGGACATTGACTGCACCGTGATATCGTTGGCATGGCTTTCTTGATTCATTCGTGCACTGTTGGAAAAAAATGAAATTTATTAAAAAATAGATTGTTGGGATGTGTGCCTTGTCCCACATTGCTTTTTTATATTATTTTAAAGAGGTATAAATAGTGAAGAGTTTGTTATTGGGATTGGGCCCCAAGGGGCACCCACTTTTGTGGAAGGGGAGAGGACCTAGGAAAATGTGATACCACACGCGCGCGCGCACCGCCGTCCGTCCGACCGGCCGTGCCGTGCCGAGCTGAGTCCGAGTATGTGTGTGTGAGGTGAGGTGAGGTGGTATTTTATTTTTTGGTAAAATATTCTTTTTAAGGAAAAAATTTCCACTTTCAAAATTGGTTGTTATATATATATATATTTCCACTTACAAAATTTTTCCACTTACAAAATTTTTCCACTTAGAAAAATAACCGTTACTCGTCTTTAATCTGAAAATGGCTGTTACTTTTCATTACTCAGAATGGCCGTTACACTTTTAATTCCCAGACATTACCGTTTTATTCATAATTGCTACACGTTTTCTAAAGCCTATAAAATGAGGGCTTCAACTCTCATTTTAACATAACAATTAGCAATCTCATCTCCCTACGAAAAACAATTCTCTCTACAATTTTTAAGTATTCTTTCTAGTTTTCCGAGCAACAAATTTTCTGGTGTAGCATTCCAGTCTTCATCAGTGCAGTGAAGTTCTGAGATAGAGATTACGATTTTGGGCTGTTTTATCCTGGGGACAACGAGGCTGTGTTTGCTTGCACAAATTGGGCGGAGCCGCGAAACGTCTTAAAGAGAGCGACCTAGTCCGCGACTCAACCCAAGCAGTTACTTTGAAGTTATCGGTAATATTGTTCCTACACTGTTTTTTATACACTTGCTTCAACAATTTTAAGACGTATTCAATCTGCCATGTCTACTGAAATGCTAACTGCTGATCTAAACAAACCATTCCGTTTTGAGGGATTACATTTTAAAAGATGGAGACAAAAAATGTTATTTTTCTTAACCATGAAAAAAGTCGTTTTTGCTCTTACTACTGAAAAACCAATACAGTCCAATCCTCCTACTAAAGATGTAACTAAGGATTTAGACACCTGGATTGAAAATGATTTTCTCTGCAAAAATTATATTCTTAACGGTTTAGCTGATGATTTGTATGATTATTATAACTGTGATAAGTCTGCTAAGGAAATTTGGGAAGCACTTCAAAAGAAATATGACACTGAGGAAGCTGGAACTAAAAAGTATGCTGTCAGTAGATACATGAAGTTTCAAATGATTGATGGCAAATCAGTGGAAGCTTAATCAAATGAACTGCAGAAGATAGCACACGAAATAACTTCTGAAGGTATGACTTTAGATGAACAATTTCAAGTAGCTGTTATAATAGATAAGTTACCCCCTGCTTGGAAAGATTTTAAGAATACACTTAGGCATAAAACTAAGGAATTTTCTTTAGAAAGTCTTATAACCCGTTTAAGAATAGAAGAAGAAGCTAGAAAACAAGACCAAAGAGATGAAGTACTTGTAGTCTCAAATAATAGTACCAATAAAAAACCTTCCTCTACAATTCTGAAACCTAAAGGTAGAAATATGAAAACTCATAATCGTAGTAATAATCAAAACTGCCACCACCAAAATAGAAATAGAAGCTATCCTCCCCAGAATGGACCTCAACCCCCCTTAAGGAATAACACATTCATGTCTTATAGTTGTAATAGACCTGGCCACTTGGCTAGAAACTACCGGAACAGGAATCGTCCTGCCCCACAGGCGAACCTTACCGAAGATCAACTTATTGCTATGATATCTGAAGTCAATTTTGTTGGTGGATCCGAGGGGTGGTGGGTAGACACTGGTGATTCTCGCCATGTTTGCTATGATCGAGACATGTTCAAATCCTATTCTGATTCTGAGGATAAGAAAGTGCTGCTGGGTGACTCCCACTCCACTAAAGTTGCTGGTACTGGTGAGGTGGTTTTGAAGTTTACCTCTGGAAAGACTGTCATCTTGAAGGATGTCCTGCATACTCCAGAGATGAGAAAGAACTTAGTTTCAGGCTATCTTCTTAACAAAGCTGGGTTTACTCAAACCATAGGGGCTTATTTATATACTATAACTAAAAATAATATATTTGTTGGGAAAGGGTACGCCACTGATGGCATGTTTAAATTAAATGTTGAAATCAATAAAACTTCTTCTTTTGTTTACATGTTGAGTTCTTTTAATATTTGGCATGCTAGACTATGTCATGTTAATAAACGCATAATCAAGAATATGAGTAGTTTAGAACTAATTCCTAAACTATCTTTAAATGATTTCGAAAAATGTGATTTTTGTAGTCAAGCTAAAATAACCAAAACTTCACATAAATCAGTTGTTAGAGAATCCGAACCTTTAGAATTAATTCATTCTGATATATGTGAACTTGATGGAAATTTAACAAGAAATGGAAAACGCTATTTTATAACTTTTATAGATGACTGTTCAGATTACACTTATGTATATCTAATGAAAAATAAAAGTGAAGCGTTTGACATGTTTAAAATATTTATGACTGAGATTGAAAATCAACTTAATAGAAAAATAAAGAGGTTTCGAAGTGATAGAGGCACTGAATATGATTCCAATATCTTCAATGATTTTTATAAAACTCATGGAATCATTCATGAAAAAACTGTACCTTATTCTCCTGAAATGAATGGAAAAGCTGAAAGAAAAAATAGAACTTTTACTGAATCAGTTGTTGCAATTTTATTAAACTCTGGTGCTGCTTCCCATTGGTGGGGAGAAATTTTATTAACTGTTTGCTATGTGCTAAATAGAGTGCCTAAATCTACAAATAAAATTTCACCATATGAAATTTTGAAAAATAAGAAACCTAATTTAACTTATTTTAAAACTTGGGGTTGTTTAGCCTATGTTAGGATCCCTGATCCTAAAAGAAATAAACTTGCAAGTAGAGCATATGAATGTGTATTCATAGGATACGCTGTGAATATTAAAGCTTCTAAATTTTATGACTTAAAAAATCAAGTAGTTATAGAATCAAATGATGCTGACTTTTATAAACATAGGTTTCCCTTTAAATTTAAGAATAGTGAGGGCTCGTCTTCTAGTAGTTTACCTATAACTAGAACTAGTGAACAAACTGAAGAATTAAATACTGAAATTAGAAGAAGTAAACGAGCTCGAACCCTTAAGGATTTTGGGTCTGATTTTTATGCTTATACCTTAGAGGAAGATCCCCAAACTATTAAAGAAGCATTATCTTCTTTAGATGCCAACTTGTGGGAAGAAGCCATAAATGATGAAATGGACTCACTTGAGTATAATAAGACTTGGCATTTAGTTGACTTACCTCCTGGTTGCAAAACCATTGGATGTAAATGGATACTAAAAAATAAATTAAAACCCGATGGTACTATTGAAAAATATAAAGCTCGTCTTGTAGTTAAAGGATATAGGCAAAGGGAAAATGTAGATTTCTTTGATACCTTTTCACCAGTTACACGAATAACTTCCATACGTGTACTTTTCTCTCTCGCTGTTATCCACGATTTAGTAGTACATCAAATGGATGTTAAAACTGCTTTCTTAAATGGTGATTTAGAAGAAGAAATTTATATGGATCAACCTGAAGGTTTTGTTATCCCAGGTCAAGAAAATAAAGTTTGTAAATTAGATAAATCTCTTTATGGTCTAAAACAAGCACCTAAGCAATGGCATGAAAAATTTGATAATCTAGTTATCTCACATGGATTCAAAATAAATGAAAGTGACAAATGCATTTATTATAAATTAGAAGATAATATTTGCACTATTATATGTTTATATGTGGATGACATGCTTATTTTTGGATCAAATATTTATGTTGTGAATAATGTGAAAATGTTGTTAAGAGCCAATTTTGATATGAAAGATCTTGGAGAAGCAAGTGTAATCCTTGGTATAAAAATAACTAGGTCTGAAAAGGGAATTTATCTAGATCAATCTCACTACATTGAGAAGATCTTAAAGAAATATAATTACTTTAACTGTAAACCTGCATGTACTCCTTATAATCCTAGTGTAAAATTTTTCAAGAACACCGGAGACGGTGTTAGACAAACTGAGTATACGAGCATCATTGGTAGCTTATGTTATGCTACTGATTGCACTAGACCAGACATAGCTTATGTTGTGGGACTACTATGTAGGTTTACCAGTAGACCTAGTGTAGAGCATTGGAATGCTATAGAAAGGGTCATGAGATACCTTAAGAGAACTATGAATCTTGGATTACATTATAAAAAGTTTCCCGCTGTTCTAGAAGGATACAACAATACAGATTGGAACACTTTATCAGAAGACTCCAAAGCAACTAGTGGTTATATATTTAACATAGTTGGTGGAGCTGTTTTTTGGAAGTCTAAGAAACAGACAATATTGGCTCAATCCACAATGGAGTCTGAAATGATAGCACTAGCCACTGCTAGTGAAGAAGCAGGCTGGCTAAGAAGTCTGTTAGCTGAGATCCCTTTGTGGGAAAGACCGATACCAGCTGTCTTGATCCACAGCGATAGTACCGCGGCTATTGCAAAGATTCAGAACTGTTACTACAACGACAAGAGACGACAAATACGTCGTAAGCATAGCACTGTTAGAGAATTTCTCTCTACGGGAGCTGTAAGAGTGGATCATGTACGTTCTGATGAAAATTTGGCAGATCCTTTGACGAAAGGATTACCAAGAGAGAAGGTTTTCAAAACCTCAAAAGGAATGAGATTAATGCCCTTAGAATGAAGAGTCACTTATGATGGTAACCCAACTTATAGACTGGAGATCCCAAGAAATAAGTTCAAAGGGTAATAACAAGTCGTGAAGTGATATGAGATGTATCATGCTATTTATCAAATCTCATTCTATATTGTTAAAAGCATGAAGTCCTGAAGCGATAGAAAAGGATGAGTTAATTTTTAAACTCTTAATGAGTTCTATACTCTATGTGGAGTGGAGTACATAGCTACAGGAGTACTCTTAATAGACTCACCTATGTGAATGTGGAAGTGTCGCCGCTTCCTATGAAAATTTTTGGGCAAAATTTACTAGAGCGTTCACTATACTGGGATACACGTGCATGGCCGTAAAGCACGGGCTTTTTCGAACTACACCTTGGAAAGGTTGTGTGTGTGATGATTGTTAGAGATAGAGTTCAAAACTACGAGTTACTCTAGTATATTCTAAAGCATCAACACTATGCAAAGGTTCAAGTCGATAGACACCTTTTCGCTTATGCACAATCTTATAATTTTAATTGATCGGTTGCTCGATGAAAATTATTTTTTATATAAAATTCAAGTGGGGATTGTTGGAAAAAAAATGAAATTTATTAAAAAATAGATTGTTGGGAAATGTGCCTTGTCCCACATTGCTTTTTTATATTATTTTAAAGAGGTATAAATAGTGAAGAGTTTGTTATTAGGATTGGGCCCCAAGGGGCACCCACTTTTGTGGAAGGGGAGAGGACCTAGGCAAATGTGATACCACACACGCGCGCGCGCCGTCGCCGTCCGTCCGACCGACCGGCCGTGCCGTGCCGAGCCGAGCCGAGTCCGAGTCTGAGTGCGTGTGTGTGAGGTGAGGTGGTATTTTATTTTTTGGTAAAATATTCTTTTTAAGGAAAATTTTTCCACTTACAAAATTGGTTGTTATATATATATTTTTTTTTTCAGAAAAGTAACCGTTATGTTCCTTTATTAAGAATATGGCCGTTAAATGGCCGTTTGTCTTCTTTATTCAGAAAAAAGAGCCGTTGCTCGTATTTATTCACAAAAATATCCGCTACTCGTCTTTAATCTGAAAATGGCCGTTACTTTTCATTACTCAGAATGGCTGTTACACTCTTAATTCCCAGACATTACCGTTTTATTCATAATTGCTACACGTTTTCTAAAGCCTATAAAAAGAGGGCTTCAGCTCTCATTTTAACATAACAATTAGCAATCTAATCTCCCTACGAAAAACAATTCTCTTTACAATTTTTAAGTATTCTTTCTAGTTTTCCGAGCAATAAATTTTCTGGTGTAGCATTCCAGTCTTCATCAGTGCAGTGAAGTTCTGAGACAGAGATTACGATTCTGGGCTGTTTTATCCTGGGGACAACGAGGCTGTGTTTGCTTGCACAAATTGGGCAGAGCCGTGAAACGTCTTAAAGAGAGCGACCTAGTCCGCGACTCAACCCAAGCAGTTACTTTGAAGTTATTGGTAATATTGTTCCTACACTGTTTTTTATACACTTGCTTCAACATGCACAACATCAGGCCTCCAAATGTTCCCTTAGGTCCAGACAGTTGTGGGCTACACAAATATGGTATGGCCGATTGTTGCCTAGAGAGATAAATGACCCTTGACAGATGGCATCTGAACGGATGGTAGTCCAATGAACGGCGTTTCCTTGGACAATGGCCTCTAAGTAGTGGTCTTTTTGGTCTTGTGCAAACTAGATTGCCGCTATCTATCATTCCGCAGCCTAGAAAGTGGCATTTTGGAAGGCGGCGTCCTGTCTCATCAAGTGTGGTCGGGATGGAAATGACTTGGAATGTGTGGCTTGAAAGATAGCGTGTCACTTTTTCACAGCCTGAATAGAGTCATCTTGGATCATGCGGCAAAGACAACAACGTGGAAGGCGCAACATAGGCGATGACCTGTCTAGCTATGGTTTGGTCTTCTTGCGCACTGAACATTGGGTAGAGTTTCAGTTGTGAGAATTGTAATGTGTACTTGAGAGCTGAAATATTGAAAAGTTTATATAGGTGCTGAAATATTGAAAAGATTTTATAGGTGGGGGATTTTTGTAGATTGCTTCGGATAACTCAATCTATATCTCATCGGGAGAATAATGGAATAATATTCGAATGTTGAATATGTTCTTTATATAATAGTATCTCATTTAATTATTAGATGATTAATGTAAATAAGGGAGCATATTTGTTGGATATGTTTTTAGTGGAAGAAATATTCTCAAGAAATGCTTCCTGCATAGTCTTGTGTCACGTCCGGCTCAAATTGTCCCTAAAAATCCAAAAACATGATGGTTGCCTAAAGGATCTAGACTATTCTACATGGAAAGTTCTAGAGTTGCCTAGAGATGTCTAGAAAGAGCTAGAGTTGGGTGGACTCAACTCAAGCAAGAAGACCCTAGAATATTCTAGAACATGCCAGATGATTCATGAAGGATGTAGAAGCCGCTGGAAGCTTACGGAACATCCCGGAAGGTGCATGAAGGAACTAGACAAACCAAGAAGACTCTAGAGTTGGCTAGAAGGTCCTAGACCCTTATGGCATAGTGTACATAAAACAAGAACTCTCTTGTATATTCTAGAAGCTAGAAGAATCTAGAAAGTGGTGGATAGCCTTAAGCTTAGAGCCACACTATAAATAGACCCATTGGTCTTCATTTGTAATCATCTTGGGAATTCTTAGTATCTTGTAAGATAAACTCTCTCTAGAGCAATACAAAGCATTCTTTGCAAACTCTCTTTCTATTCTCTTTGGAGTTTCATTCGGATTCAAAGGCAGGCTTAGTGCAACGAACAGTGCTAAGTGCCGCACGATCTCTACTTGAAAAATAAGGTCGTGATAGTTGGTATCAAAGCAGGTTAAAGTATCTCTATCTTTGGCAAAAATGAAGAACACCGCCCCAGCTACACCAAACATGGACGTTCCACCAATGGAACGTGGCCGTGAGGAAGTTCGGAAAGTCCAAAGGAATCTCGAGCCAAGTCGAAAGACATGCTTTCTAGCTTGAAAGCACGAGTTGGGAGTGCATAGGACAACTTAGGGGAGCTGTTCGACAGGGTGGACAACTTGGAGGAACGTTGCAATGGCTTGGAGGCCGAGGATGTGGAGATCCATGCAGCGGTTAAGATGTCCCTCAATGAGCTAGATGGTGGATTAAGGCAAGAGATTGATGGGTTAAAGGCGGAACTTTCCAAGGTAAGGGATCTTGTCCAAAGAGAACTTGCTAATGTGTTGCTTAGAATGGAGGATATGGGTGGTGATCTAGCTCTATGTAAACGGGCTATGGCCGCGGGAACTAGTGCAGCCACCATCATTGAAGCTAAGAGGGTGGATGTTCCCAAGCCTAAGACCTTCAATGGTGTTAGGAATGCTAGGGAAGTCGAGAACTTCCTATGGGGGCTAGAACAATACTTTGAGGCTACTGGCATAACGGACCATGCCAGCAAGATACGAACTGCAGCCATGTATTTGTCCGACACTGCGATGTTGTGGTGGAGACAAAGGCATGGAGATGTGCAACGAGGGGTTTGCACAATTGATACCTTTGATGACTTCAAAAGGGAGTTCAAAATGCAGTTCTTTCCCGTTAATGCTGAGGAGGAGGCAAGGGGCCGATTGCGACGATTGAAGCAAACAGGTAGCATAAGGGACTATGTGAAGGAGTTCACAACCATGCTGCTAGAAGTTCCTGACACATCTGACAAGGATGCCCTATTCTTGTTTATGGACGGTCTCCAATCGTGGGCTACCCTTGAGCTCAAGCGACGTGGTGTCCAAGACTTGTCTTCGGCCATTGCGATTGTAGAAAGCTTTATTGATTACTCTACAAACAAAGAGAGCTCCAAAGCCACAGATAAGAAGTTTGTTGGAGGAAAGAGTGGGGGGAGCCACGGTAAAAGTCAGGGACCTAAGAATTATAAAGACAACTCCTCATTCAAGCGACGAGATAAGAGGAAGGAGCAGGAGGATCGGAATACCTCGAAGCCCCGTGTGACGTGCTTCATTTGTGATGGACCGCATTGGGCACGTGAATTTCCAAAAAGAAAGGCATTGAGTGCCTTAGTAGCCTCCGCACATGATCAAGATGGAGGTGAGTCGGACGAAGGTACAAAGATGGGTTCTTTGCGCCTACTTGGTGCCTTGTAGAGCGCCCCAAAGACCCCCAAAGGCTTGATGTATGTAGATGCAGCCATTAACGGGAAGGTTGCCAAGGCTTTGGTCGACACAGGTGCATCTCACAATTTTGTTTCAGTAGAAGAAGCAAAAAGACTTGGCCTGAAGGTTGTCAATGGAGGAGGATCTCTCAAAGCAATTAACTCGGCAGCACTACCATTGCATGGAGTTGCTCGTGGAGTTAAGGTCAGTCTTGGTGCTTGGACTGGCTAGGTGGACTTATCAGTGGCGCCTATGGATGACTACTCAGTAGTATTTGGCATGGAGTTCTTGGACCAGGTTAGAGCTTTCTTGGTGCCATGTTCAACTCTATATGTATCATGGATGGGTCGAAGGCTTGTGTGGTACCGATGGACAGGACCACCAAACGTACAACCCAAGCTCTCTCGGCACTTCAATTCAAGAAGGGATTGAAGAGAGAAAAAGAGAGTTACCTGACCATCTTAAAAGAGTACAATGACGAGAAGTCACCAAAGCCAAGCTTGCCGACGGAAGTGCAAGTTGTCTTAGATAAGTCCCATGAGGTAATATTTGAGGCATCACCAAAGCCAAGCTTGCCAACGGAAGTGCTAGCTATCCTAGATAAGTCACATGGGGTGATGCATGAGGCCTCGCCCAAACGGTTACCTCCAAGGAGGGAGGTGGACCACAAAGTTGAGTTGGATCTTGACACAAGACCACAAACAATGAGTCCTTATCAGGTGGAAAAATCAGAGTCGCGCAGCGGAAGTGTTGTGGCTGACTCACTAAGTCGAAAGGCGGAGCTAGCAGCCTTGAGTAGGCCAAGTAGTCCTCTACTGGAAAGGATCAAAGAAGGGTTGGAGCATGATGCCCTTGCTCAAAACCTCCTTGCCCTCATCAAGGAAGGAAAGACGAGACGATTTTGGCTGAGTGACGGACTACTCTATGCCAAGCAGAATCGCATCTTCATGCCAAAATGGGGGAGCTTAAGGAAAGAGCTTATTAAAGAGTGTCATGATTCCCTATGGGCTGGACACCCAGGAATGAGACGCACCCTTGCTTTGATCAAGTCAATCTACTATTGGCCTCAACTTCGGGACGACGTGGAAGCTTATGTACAGACTTGTCTTGTGTGTCAACAAGACAAGATAGAGCAGCATGCACCTGGAGGGTTGTTGGAACCGCTTCCTATTCCAGAGAGACCATGGGAGAGCGTCTCTATGGATTTCATCACTTGTCTGCCAAAATCAGAGGGCTTTGGCAGCATTATTGTCGTCATCGACCGCTTCAGCAAATACGCAACATTCATACCTGCCACAATGGACTGCACGGCAAATGAGACGGCACATTTGTTCCTCAAGAATGTTGTGAAGCATTGGGGAATTCCTTCCAATATCGTGAGTGATCGAGACCCACGATTCACGGGGGAATTTTGGACGGAACTATTCAAGCTGCTGGGATCAGACTTGAATTTCTCCCCAAGCTTTCACCCACAAAGTGACGGAAAAACGGAGCGTGCCAATGTGTTGCTGGAGTTATATCTCAGGCACTTTGTGAGTGCTAATCAATGGGATTGGGCGAAGCTGTTAGATGTAGCCCAATTCTCTTACAATTTACAACGGAGCGAGTCTACCGCGAAGAGTCCCTTTGAGATCGTCATGGGGCAGCAACCCATGACTCCTCATGCCTTGCCCACAAGTTATGAAGGGAAGAGTCCTGCTGCCTTCAAATTTTCCAAGGCGTGGCATGAACAAGCTGAGTTGGCCCGAGCCTATCTTAATAAGGCATCTAAGAAGATGAAGAAATGGGCTGACAAGAAAAGGAGGATGGTGGAATTTCATGAAGGCGATTTGGTCCTTGTAAAACTATTGCCCCAACAGTTTAAGTCCTTGCGGAAGGTTCATAAGGGGTTAGTGCGGAAGTATGAAGGACCATTTCTAGTCCTCAAGAAAGTCGGTAAGGTGTCCTACAAGCTGCAACTCCCTCCAAAGCTCAAAATTTATCCGGTCTTTCATGTAAGCATGCTAAAACCTTATTATGGAGACAAGGAAGACATGAGTCGAGGAGAATCCAAGAAAGCGCCTACCGCAATGGTAACCTCTTTTGATAGGGAAGTGGACTCAATCTTGGCGGATCGTCTGATCCGGCGTAGAGGTGTACCAAGTTATCGGGAATACTTGGTCAAATGGAAGAATGCTCCGGATGTAGAGACAAGCTGGGAACCTGAGGATTCTTTGTGGCAATTCAAAGATGACATAGAAAGGTTCAAGCTTGAAGGCGCGACGAGGGCGTCGCAAACTTGAGTGGGGGAGGGTGTCACGTCCGGCTCAAATTGTCCCTAAAAATCCAAACAAATGATGGTTGCCTAAAGGATCTAGACTATTCTACATGGAAATTTCTAGAGTTGCCTAGAGATGTCTAGAAAGAGCTAGCGTTGGATGGACTCAACTCAAGCAAGAAGACCCTAGAATATTCTAGAGCACACTGGAGAGTGCTAGAATGGACTGGAATATTCTAGAACATGCCGGATGATTCATGAAGGATGTAGAAGCCGCTGGAAGCTTACGGAACATCCCGAAAGGTGCATGAAGGAACTAGACAAACCTAGAAGACTCTAGAGTTGGCTAGAAGGTCCTAGACCCTTATGGCATAGTGTACATAAAACAAGAACTCTCTTGTATATTCTAGAAGCTAGAAGAATCTAGAAAGTGGTGGATAGCCTTAAGCTTAGAGCCACACTATAAATAGACCCATTGGTCTTCATTTGTAATCATCTTGGGAATTCTTAGCATCTTGTAAGATAAACTCTCTCTAGAGCAATACAAAGCATTCTTTGCAAACTCTCTTTCTATTCTCTTTGGAGTTTCATGCAGATTCAAAGGCAGGCTTAGTGCAACGGACGGTGCTAAGTGCCGCACGATCTCTACTTGAAAAATAAGGTCGTGACACTTGGCTCACTTAAATGTTTATTAATGCCTTGAGGTCGTTTTATAAACTGCAAAGTGGTAAACCAACATAATTGAGCAATATTAATGACATCATGCGTAAACTAGCACTTTTTGAGAAACTCTAGCCTGCCTAAATTTTATACATATAATTAATGGTTTTGTGCTTTTACAAAAAAAGAAAAATAGAAAGAAAAGTAATGGAGATCGAGGTGTTGGTCAAGTTTATGTTTTCAAGTGCTAACCAATATTCTTAAAATATTACAAATATTCTCAAGATCGTACACAATGAATATATTTGGAATATCATATTTGAAAGTTTATAAGATATAGATCTACTTAACCTACAAGAAAGTGAATAAGTTATTTTTAATTTTTACCAATTTATAATTTAATAACCTTAACAAAGCGGTCATGCATGCAATCGTGTGTAAAAATAAAATGCAGAAATAAAGAATAGCATACAATATTTTTAGGTGAAAACAACTTAGGCCACAACCACAACCTAAGAGGAAAACCACTAGACCACCTAACTTTCCACTATGAAAAAAAATGTTCAAGTACAAACTCGGTCTTATGCTACCCTCCCTAGGATAATGCTCTAATGTACCTTACTTATGAGTCTCTACTCTGTTTTCACAGTTTCTAATATTAGTGTGAGTGGTTTCCAAACCAATGTTCCAATAAGTTTCCCGCTAATCAAACATGTTCCCGAATTAACTACAAAATGGTTAGCACAAAAACACAAGTGCTCATGTGTGTTATATACTAGATTTAATAATGAATAATCCTAACTAGATGATTCATATGTCACTTAAATCAAATCAACTAGTAAATCCTAGAGCAAAAAAGATCAAACACAAATTCAATAAAAATAGCTTCTTTAATGATTATTAATCAAATTAAATAACTATGATATGAAAAAAATAATTATTTGATCTAACAATTTAAGAACAAAAATAAAGAAAAATCCAGAAGAACATATTATCAAAAAATCATAAACTAATTAGACTTATTAATCAATCGAACATAACCATCAATATTTGATAGATTAACTAAATAACAAAGCCTAACAAATTATGATATTATATTTGTAAAATAAAAGAGAGAAATTAAGAAGAATAAAATAATGCTCTTGTGTGGTTGATTGAAACAATAAGCAATAAGTTTTATTTATAGGAAAAATTAAAACCCTTAATCTTATGTAATTGATAAATATATTTTCTATTACAAATAAGATTAGTAATATTCATTAATTAAGAATACTCTTATATAAGTGATAAATATCATTTCTATTACAAATAGGATTAGTAATACTCACTAATTAAGATGACTCATATTTAAAGAAGAGTTCTTTTAAAATAGACTCATTAATCATGAATATTCCTATTTAAAAAAGAGTTATTTTAAAGTATATTTTATGTTATCTTTTAGGCTAAGTTTAAGCTATAATTTAGAGTATATCTTACATAATATTTTAGCATATATCTTATTCTATATTTTAGCATAAAATTTTTTGAAACAATAATAATTCCAGATTTATAAATATTTGTTATTAAATACGTAAGTCCAATCCTATGTGTTATAGTTATAACAGATATACTTGAAGTATGACTATCTAAAATTTTGACGTTTCTTCAACTTTGCTTGATAGACTTGATATCGAACTTAAAAATAAGTTTACAGGTAAATATTTTATCTATGAAAATAGCCAACGCTTATAATCCTTACAATATTGGATGCAATGAACAATTTAAAAAGCAATTTTTTTTTAGTTAATTTTAGGTCTTTTATGTTTAACAATTTTTGTTTTAGTGAATTGTGAGTTTTTATATGTGATAACTCTATGTTTCAGAGTTATTTTTTATAATTTATTAATTATAATTGTTATGTTCTTAATGTATTTAGTTAATTTTAAGTTCTTAAATCATTATTTACTGTTAGTTTTTATAGAAATATATTTTTAAAAAAATTTAAAGAATTTAAATTAAAAAAAGACTTAATTGGAAATAACAAAAGTTTAAAAATTTAATTTGAATTAAAAGAGGACTTAATTGCAAATAAAAAAATTTGGAAATTTAATTTCAATTAAATTAAAGGACTTAAAAGCAATTAACAAAACTATTGTTTTTCTGCGCAGAGAAGGATTACCACGCGCGTCATTGTCAATGCGCCTCATGCACCATCATATCAAAAAATCAACGGTGATGATCAGGCGAGTGAGATGCAAGCACTACACATGTGATTGGCCATATTTCCAACTATGACACACTATTCAGCGCGCAGAGTGGGGTCCACCTATTTGCGTAGTCCGACGTGCAAAGTGGGACCCATCCAACTATCGATTGTTTGGATAAAATTAGTTTGAAACCATTTTAGTACTTAACAAATATTAGTAACAAATCTCTGTGGGAATGATATCTTACTTATTATTTATTACTTGTGATCATGTATACTAGCACATTCATGTTCTCTTAAAGAGACAACAAGTTTTTGGCATCGTTGCCGGGGATTTGTTTTACTATTTTTTTATATTAATACCAATCAATATAATTTTAGTTCAAACCTTTTATTTATGTGTTTATTTTTATTTTTACTTTAATAGATTTATTTTTTTGATTTTCAGATAAATTGGGACTTTGTATGCGACGTATAAGAAATCTTGACATTGTTCGGTTGGATTTAGAAATTGAGAGAACTATTTTAAAATTAAAAAAAATATAAGCAAGAAACTTCAAAACATCGAATTATGGATGAGGAAATTCCTGAAGTGGAAGAACCAAGATCTTTAAGAGACTATGCAGTGCCTATGGTTGGTGGAATTCATTCGAGCATTAGAAGACCAGCAATTCAAGACAACAATTTTGAGATTAAACCTCTGATCATTCAAATAATTCAAACGTTAGTTCAATTTGGGGGCTTACCCCACGATGACCCAAACTCTCATATAGCCAATTTTTTAGAGATTTTTTACACCTTTAGGCATAAAGGAGTCACTGATAATGCTATCCGGTTGAGACTTTTTCCTTTTTCACTTAGGGATAAGGCAAAGAGTTGGTTGAGTTCATTGCCATGTAGTTCTATCACTACTTGGGATGATTTGGCTCAAAAATTCTTAGCCTTCTAGATAGTCTCAAGCCTTACACTCCACCAATTCCCTTTCCTCAGCGCTTCCATAAGAAAAAGCTTGATAAGCAGTTTCCCAAGTTTCTTGAAGTATTTAAAAAGCTTCATATTAACATTCCTTTTGCTGATGATTTGGAGAAAATGCCTAGTTATGTCAAATTTATGAAGGACATCTTGTCTTAGAAGAAAAGGTTAGGTGATTTTGAGATAGTTGCTCTTATAGAGAAGTGTAGCGCCATCCTTTAGAAGAAGCTACCACATAAGCTTAAAGATCCAGAAAGTTTCACCATTCCTTGTACTATTGGTGAGAAATTCTTTGGTAGAGCTCTGTACGATCCGAGTGCCAGCATTAATTTGATGCCACTTTCGATCTATCAGAGACTTAAACTAGGAGAAGCACACTCGACTTTTGTAACTCTTCACCTTATAGATAGGTCTCTGAAGTACCCAAGAGGCATTATAGAGGATGTTCTTGTGAAGGTAGACAAGTTTATCTTTCCTACAGATTTCATAATTCTTGATATGGAGGAAGACAAAGAGATCCTTATCATTCTCGGGAGACCATTTTTAGCAATGGGTAGGACTTTGATTGATGTTCAAAAATGGGAGCTCATCATGAGAGTTCAAGACCAAAAGGTAACTTTCAATGTTTTTAAAGCTATGAAAATTCCAGGTGAATCTGATGATTGTTTTAGAGTTGACATGGTGAATGAGCTAGTTGAAAGCAACTTCATGGAAAACTTGACTACTGATTCTTTAGAAGTTGTGCTTATGAATGCTAATGTTATTGATAACCTTGAATCTCTTAGTATATTAAGTTACTTAAAGCATCTCTATAACTCTTTAGTTCTCAAACTAAAGTAGATGCATCACAAGTTGTGACACCATTTAAAACTACTCATTCGAAGCCATCTGTGGAAACAAAACCATTATTAGAACTTAATCCAATGCCTAACCATCTACGATATGCTTATTTGGGTGAAATGTCTACTCTGCCTGTGATTATTTCATCCTCTCTAGATGAAGATCAAGAAAATAAGTTGTTAAAAGTGTTGAGAAATTACAAGATAGCTTTAGGGTGGTCTATAGCTGATATTAAAGGGATCAACCCTTCATTATGCATGCATAAGATCTTGTTTGAGGAAGATTACAAGCCTACTATTGAGCCTCTATGTTGTTTGAATCCAATCATGAAAGATGTAGTGAAATACGAGATCATTAAGTGGTTAGATGCAGGTATTATTTATCCCATTTCAGATCGCTCTTGGGTTAGCCCAATTCATTATGTGACAAAGAAAGGAGGAATTACAGTGGAGCCTAATAGCAACAATGAGCTTATTCCCATAAGAAAAGTGACGGGTTGGCGAGTCTGCATGGATTATCGAAAGCTCAACAAGGCTACTCGCAAGGATCATTTCCCTCTTCCATTTATTGATCAGATTCTTGATAGATTGGTAGGACATTCATTCTATTGTTTCTTGGATGGATATTCTGGATTCAACCAACTTGCTATCGCTCCCGAGGATCAAGAGAAGACCACTTTCACTTGTCCATATGGAACTTTTGCTTTTCGGAGAATGCCTTTTGGACTTTGCAATGCCCCAACTACTTTTCAAAGGTGTATGATGACTATCTTTTCAGACACGGTGGAAAATTTTATTGAGGTATTTATAGATGACTTCTCAGTTTTTGGTGATTCATTTGATATGTGTCTGCATAACCTTTCTTTGGTCCTACATAGATGTGAAGAGAAAAACTTGGTGTTAAATTGGGAAAAGAGTCATTTCATGGTACAAGAAGGTGTTGTTCTCGACCATCTAATTTCTTCTAAAGGAATTGAAGTGGATAGGGCAAAGATTGAGACTATTGAGAAGCTACCGCCTCCAACATCTGTCAAAAGAATTAGAAATTTTCTTAGTCATGCAGGATTCTACAGGCGATTCATCAAGGAGTTTTCCAAGATCTCTAAGCCTCTTTGCAATCTTTTGGAGAAAGATACGAAATTCACGTTTGATGAAGATTGCCTAGTGATGAGTGCTCAAAAAGCACTAAAATAATCATGATTTTATGCACATTAATTATTTAAAATATATATATTTATATGTTTTATCATATATTTATATAAATTTGTCTTTTTTGGAATCACGGGTATTTTTATTGTTTTTCAGGTATTTTGGCTTAAAAACGTAACTTAAAGACTCAAAGAGGAATACTTGAAGCAATACATCACAAATATATTAATAAATAAATGGGAAAAGGTCAACAAATATGCAAAAAATGGACAAAATAAGTCAAAAATATCAAAAAGGAGAAAAACGCGTTGCCGCGCCGCCCTGCCGCCCAGCCGCGCGCGCAGCAGCGCCCAATCCCGCGCCAAGCTGTGCGTGGCTACTGTTCATCCGCGCAGAACTGCGCGTGCGGATACTGTTCATCCGCGCACGCCCAGCTGCCTCCGCGCACGCCGATGCCCGTTTCGCCCCATTTTTCACGTGCAGCCGCCCCATGACGTCATGATGACATCATCAATGACCTCAGCATTTCCATTACGCGTTTTTACATTTTTTTAACATTTTTTTACTCATTTTTTCTCTCCATCCTCACCTATAAATACCCCCATTCCCTTCACTTCAAAACACACCTTCAACACCTCCAAATACATTCTTTTCTCTCTTTTCTTAGATTTTTAGGTTTCTTTAGTTTTTCTTAGTTTTTCTTATGTTTTCTTAGTTTTTAGCTTTTCTTAGTTAATTTCTCTTAGTTTTAGAGTTCTTCCCTTTTTAGGGAAGAACTTGTTATGTTTTTGTAATATTTTAGCTTTTTGATTCAATAAATGGGAGTGCAAATTCTGCTTGGAGTTTTTCCAGCAACGGGAATAGCGTCGAAGTTCTGTAAGGATTTTATTTTCTTTACAGTTATTTTTATGCTTTATTCTTACATGTTATATTTAATTTGTCTGTGATTAAATTTAACTGTGCTGGCTGTTTAGTAAACATGATGTAATAATAACGTTGTTATGCTTGCGAAATATTAAATAGGTAAAAATCTCTAAAATGAATTGATTTTGTTTTTATTCATGATTTTAAATTAAGAATGTTAGAGAGAAATATATTATTTTTCATTACAAACTTAAACCTGAAAATTAGATTTTAAGGTTTAGTTATCCGGTCTAATTTAGAGTAGTGCTCTTTTATTTGATGGTACAATCGCCCGGTAGTTAGAGTGAAGCTCTATTTCAAAAGTTTTTATAAGAATTATTATCTGAAAATGTATTGACGACATGTTTTCGGTAGTGGTTTTAAAACTTGAAAGTTATTACTCTGATAACTAAATTCTTAGGTTTAATTTGGACACCTTGAATAAAGTTTAAATTGTCTAACCCCACCAAAGGTGGCATTTAAATGGTTCATTTTCAATCTCTTAGAAAAAGGAATTAATTTAATTAAGCAAATTAGTTATCAACCCCATCCATAGGTGTTAATTGATTTGTTTAGTTAACAAAGAATATCTAACCCCACCAAATGTGGTATTTATATAAAAAAGAGAGAATCAATAAAATATCAATTTATATCTTTAATAACCTAGATAATATGAGCAAGCATAATTAATTTAGTTATTACATCCATAAATACTCCACTATTATAAATGATAAAATTTGCATAAATATTTATTGAATCTGTATCTATGTTTATTTTTATGTTATTAGATTATATTTATTGAATCTGTATCTATGTTTATTTTTATGTTATTAGATTATATTTATTTAATCTGTATCTATGTTTATTTTTATGTTATTAGATTAGAAACACACAAAAAACCAAACTATCGTGACAGGATGTTTAGGATTTAATTTCGTTTTTAAAAGTTTGAATAATAAATTAAAAACCACACACATTCCTTCCTTAGATCGACCTTGGGAGTATACTTATCATTTTCTTCGAAATGATTCGTGCACTTGCGAGAGTTTTATAAATATTAAAACCAAAGTATTGGCAAGAATCGGCGATGCCGGTTTTCGCTCATCACCTAGTAGCTTTTCCAGCATTGAAAGAGAAGCTGATCACTGCTCCCATCATTATGCACCAGATTGGAATCTACCTTTTGAGCTCATGTGTGATACTAGTGAATTTGTAGTTGGAGTTGTTTTGGGACAACGAAAAGAGAGAGTTTTCCATGCCATATACTATGCCAGCAAAACTTTGACCAATGCTCAACTGAATTATGCTACCACAGAAAAAGAGTTACTTGCTATTGCATATGCGTTTGAAAAGTTTGATCCTATCTAATAGGTACTAAGGTGATAGTTTACACTAATCATTCTACAATAAAATATCTTATTTCTAAGAAATATGCAAAATCGAGATTGATTAGATGGATACTCTTACTGCAAGAATTTGATTTGGAGATCAAGGATAAGAAGGGAATTGAGAATCAAGTGGTAGATCATCTATCTAGATTGGAGAATAATGATGGTGTCTTGGTTAAGACTATCATTGGTGAGACTTTCCCAGATGAGCAACTATTTTCCTTTGATCATAGAAGTGTGCCATGGTACGTAGACTATGTCAATTATATTGTAAGCAATGTGCTTCCACCTAATTTATCTTTCCAGCAGAAGAAGAAATTCTTACAAAATGTCAAGTATTATGTATGGGATGAGCCTTTTTTGTTTAAGCAGTGTGCCAATAAAATTATTAGAAGGTGTGTTCCAAAGGAAAAAATTGAAGACATACTTAGGCATTGTCATTCTTCAGCCTATGGGGGTCATTTTGGAGGAGAAAGAACAGTGGCTAAGGTTCTTCAATCAGGTTATTACTGGCTAAATCTATTTAAAGATGCACATTTCTTTGTCTAATGATGTGACAGGTGCCAAAGAATAGGTAACATTTCCAAGAAACATGAGATGCCTCTAAACAACATTCTTGAGGTAGAAATATTTGATGTTTGGGGTATTGATTTCATGGGACCTTTTATCTCTTCCTACAACAACCTCTTCATTCTTGTTGTTGTGGATTATGTTTCTAAGTGGGTAGGAGCAGTTGCCTTGCCTACCAATGACTCCAAGGTAGTGTTGAATTTATTAAAGAAAAACATTTTTACTCATTTTGGCACCCCAAGGGCAATCATCAGCAATGGAGGAACTCATTTCTGTAACAAATATTTTTAATCCCTCCTTGCCAAATATGGGGTCACTCACAATATTGCAACTGCTTACCATCCTCACATAAGTAGGCAAGTTGAGATATCAAATAAAGAGGTGAAGAGGATTCTTGAGAAGACAGTAAATCCTTCTAGGAAGGATTAGTTTAAGAGGTTAGAGAATGCATTTTGAGCATACTGGATAGCATACAAGACACCTATTGGGATGTCTCCATATCGGTTACTTTTTGGGAAAGCTTTTCATCTCCCAGTTGAATTAGAGCACCATGTGTATTAGGCAATCAAGAATTTGAATTTTGACTTGAGAGTAGCAGGCGAAAAGCTTCTTCTACAACTCAATGAGATGGATGAGATTCGTCTACAAGCATATGAAAATGCTAAGATTTATAAGGAGTAGACAAAGAGATGGCATGACAACAAGATCTTGCATTGACATTTTGAACTAGGATAGAAAGTATTGCTCTTCAATTCTTGTTTGAAGTTCTTCTCAGGAAAACTTAAATCTAAGTGATCAAGGCCTTTCATTATTACTAAAGTGCACCCATATGGAGCTTTTGAGATTAAGGGTGAAGAAATCCAAAGTACTTTCCAAATGAACGGGCAAAGACTCAAACATTATTGAGGAGGTGACATTGATTGTCAAAAGTCCACCATTTTGTTATCTGACCCGACCTAAAGCAAAGAAAGAGGAAATCCAGTTGATGACTTTAAATCAAGCGCTTCTTGGGAGGCAACCCATGTGTTTTAGTTTTTATTTATTTTACTTAGTTGAACACATATTAGTTTGAATATTTCTCTATTTCTCTATTTTGTTTGATAGGTGCAAATTGGAGGAAGTAAAGTTATTGGGGGATTTCAATCTCATAAGCCAACTCACCAACCAGGAAGTTTCTTTTAACCCATCTCCTTTGTTATTTAATTTTAACACATTAAGGACAATGTCCATATTAAGTTTGGGGGTGGAGAGATTAAACTTATTTGAAATATTTGCTTGATATTGTTGCTTGTGTAGCTTTGTTTGTTTGGTTGATCGAAACATGAGAATATATTGTGCTTTTCATGGTGATTTATTTTTTATTTCTTCGGTTGAAGAAATGCATAGCTCTTTGAAAAATTTGAATATTGTCTAAGTGTGTGTGCAAATTTTTGAGTAAGTTTCATTTTTACAAGAATGTCTATTTATGAGCACTAGTCTTGATCCTTGAGTTTTTATGTTAATATAGAGAAGGTTTATGTGAATATGCAATTCTATTGATGTTCATTGGTGTCACAGTTCTTAGAATTTGTTTGATCTCGAGATGAAATCCTGGACAATACTTAGCTAAGGAAATGATTTAGGCCATCTTTGGATCGTTTGAGCCTTTCTATAACTTTACATAATTTATCTACAGTATACCCCTTTTGAGCTTTTATGTTTACTTTTATTTGTCTCCTACAAAAAAAAACATATATATATATATATCAACATTTGATATATATCAATATTCCTTATCCCGGTCATTGTTAAGAATCTTTAAAAAAGAAGAAGAAGAAAATAAATAAATAAATAAATATTGTGGAGATGTTAGAAGGTATCTTGTTTCGATCGTAAAATGATGTGTTTAGGAATTTGAACCAAATATTATCTTTGATCCTACCTATACCTAAGCCATACATTACAAGTTTAATAAGTCCTATTGATTTTTGGTTTTGTGTTTGTCTACATTAGTGGAGAGAGAAGTGAAAAACGAACTTATGAGATTTGTGATTTCAATAAAAATTAATTGCTTTCATATTTGCAAAAACTCATCCGGATTTCCTGTGATGAATTATGAAAAGACTTCACACACACAAGAAAAATCAATGTGAAAATGTAACACACTTTTGAATTTCTTTCGATGCTTAGATAAAATTCTTGTATTTCTTTAAGTTATATTATTTAGATGACCAATGAGAAATGTTTTGATAATCACTTTTTTGAGTGCATATATCCTAGTTTTATTTCTTTCCTTTTGCTCAAGGACTAGCAAAATCTTAAGTGTGGGGGTGTGATAACTCTATGTTTTAGAGTTATTTTGTCCAATTTATTAATTATAATTGTTATGTTCTTAATGTTTTTAGTTAATTTTAAGTTCTTAAATTATTATTTACTGTTAGTTTTTTTAGAAATATATTTTTAAAGAAAATTAAAGAATTTAAATTAAAAAAAATACTTAATTGAAAATAACAAAAGTTTAAAATTTAATATGAATTAAAAGATGACTTATTTGCAAATAACAAAAGTTGGAAATGTAATTTGAATTAAATTAGAGGGCTTAAAAGCAATTAACAAAACTTTTGTTTTTCTACGCAGAGAAGGAATACCACGTGCGTCATTGTCAACACGCCTCACGCACCGTCAGATCAGAAAATCAATTGTGAGGATCAGACGAGTGAGATGCAAGTGCTACACGGGCGATTAGACACATTTCTAGTTACGAGAGACTATTCGGTATGTAGAGTGGGGCCTACCTGTTAGCACATTTCGGTATGTAGAGTGGGGCCTACCTATTAGCACAGTCTAGCGCGTAGAGTGGGGCCCACTTATCTACGCAGATGATTTCTCTCAAACGCGTCTCCTTCACCTACCATCAGATCAAACAACGAATGGCTCAGATTGTGCGTGCATCCCACGCTCCACGCGAGTGGAGGCCAACTATTGCACACAGACCAATGTGCATATTTCTCGTGCGATGCGGTCCATCTAATCTGTGTGCGCTCTCTCATCCCACCCAATACGAATCTGCCACGTGTCTTGTTTTTTCTAGCGAGTCAAATGTCGCCACGTGTCATGCGTATTGTAAAATAAAAATGCATAATATTTCTCTCACCAATTGCACTTTTCACGCTTTGTCTCCCACTACACGCATGTTTTGAACAATTTTGGGGGATGTATATTTTGGAGACTGTGGACGGAAGAAAGGGGATAGTTTTTAGTTTTTAGTTTTGTGGTTGTAGTTTTTTCTCTACGTGTTTAAAAAGATAGAGAGAACACGCAGAAGCTATATTTTTTACTTGAGTTGTTATTTTGTTAGGGAAGAATACAAAGAAAGGAGACAGCAAAGAAGAAGAAAAGGGAAGGAATTTTATTTTTCATTGAGAAATCGTGAAAGAGTTTCTTCTAATCTTTTTCTTTTAATTTTATTTCTCTGAAATGTATAAATATTTTCGTATTGTAATATCTATTTTTGTTATGAACTAATTTATTTGTTCTAGGGTTGCAGTGTAGCTTAAATTATGAAGCTTGAATTAATTATTTTTGAATGATGTATGAGATGTTTTTAAGTTATTTATTTTATCTGTGCTTAATGCTTTTGATCGTTGGAAGATTAATTAATTGATCTATGATACTTAAATAAACTTAGAAAAGGCATTTTTGTGTGTTGCTCATGGATAAAATAACACATATATATAAGGGATATGAATATACCTTTACTGTACGTGTAGCTATATGAGAACTTTGAACTTAATGAATCTTGGTGAATTTAATTCTCATAGAAATATAGTGGATTATTTTAGCGAGATGTGTCTATTTGTTAACGGAAGAGACATATGGATAAATTAGGAGTTATTGGTTGACAAATTAAATGCGAGAAAATAATATGATTCAAGTGAATTAATTTGGTGAAACTACAATCCTAGAATTTTCTTATAAACTGTTATAAAAAATTAGTTAGTTAAACTACATCTAACTATCGATTATTTGGATAAAATTAGGTTGAAACCATTTTAGTACTTAACGAATATTAGTAACAAATCTTCGTAGAAACGATATCTTACTTATCATTTATTACTTGTGACCGTGTATACTTGCACGTTCATGATCTTTTAAAGAGACAATAATATGCCTTATTTATCATAAGGTTTTTAGTCTTTATTTTTTAGGAATGATTAGGCCCAATCGCGTAGATATGATGACTAAGATGATAACATAAATCAAGTTCAAACATTGTCTGAACTTGATTAATATCCTGCAAATTTGAATTGGCACTGGTGTTGCTGATCTAATGATTGAAGAAATCATTTTAGAATCACTAAGTCATTAAGGTGGAGATTTGTTGTATAGCTCCTTAGTGAACAAATTAGAAAAGTCTCACATTAGTTAGGAATGAAGATGGGTGTTGTATTTTGGGCTATAAATAAAGTCCTCTTCCACTATTTGTAAACATTTTAAAATTTGTAAATTTTTTTCTATTTTGTAAAAGTAATTAATTAGCTCAATTTTGTCAAATTAGTTGTAATTTTGGAGTTCATCTACTTGGAGATAGTGAAAGTATTCAACAACTCTCGAGAACCTAAATAACATTTATATCGAGCCTCGTTAAATTTTTGATTATTTATTTTTTTATTTTAATATTTTTGTTTTAGTTTATTTTAGTATTATATTTCAAATACTATTATTTTGTCGAATTAATTTAAAAAAAATTCATTTAAATCATAAGTAAATAATAATTATTTATAATAAGAAAAATAGAGTCTATTTTTCTGTAAGAAAAGCTAATTGATTTTGGGGGAAGTAAATTATTCATGATTTGAGTTTATTCAACATCGCTCCATCAAAATTAATTAACTTCAATCGAAACAAAATGTGTAATCATTAACTTATATACTATTCACGTTGTTTTTTTACAGGTAAAAACCAAGCTTTGATATCTCTCCACTTGAGATAGATTAATAATAAATTTTCTGAATATAGAGACAAATAATTTATTTAACATAATAATAAATAGAGTTTGGATCCTAGCCTCTATTGGCTTTACTGATTCTCAATTTTTAAAAATACTCTAATGATCTACATCATAACAACATTATATATATATATATATATATATATATATAAACACATCATATATATATATATATATATATTTTGGTCAAGTAAAACACAAAACATCTTATTCTAGCAAATAGTATATAACATAAGTGGAAACAATGGGACAGCCTCATCGGTCCAACCAAAAGCATTGCTGCGAGAGCAGTCCTCCATATGTATCCCTACGGTAACAAATTGGCCTTTTTGTATCAAAGTCTTTGATACGAGCCTTAAGACTAGTTGGCACTTTCTTTTTGTGATTGTCACTCACGATGATCCCTTTTAAATACTTTAATTGCACCAAATCTTCAGGCAAATTTCTGATGAGCATGTGCGGACATCCTATGAGATTTACAAATTGTAGAGATCTCAAGGACTTTAATTTCTGGGTGGGAAATTTGTAAAGGCTCTCACAATTTTCCAAGTCTAATAGAGTAAGCTCCTGAAGATGTGAGATAGATATACCAATCTCAAATAATTTCACACAACCCTTTAGAAACAACTTCCTCACATTTGGAACCACTTCAAAGTGTCTCATCCTTTTAAGTTCCCCACAGTCGCACAAATTTATGATTCTCAAATTATTCAAAGGCTATTTTCATACATATATATATATATATATGTGGAAAGGAAAAAGAGAAAAAATATATATATATCAATAGTATTATTTTAATTTGACTAATTCAGTAAAATTATCTTAATTTTCACATCCAACAAATTAATTTGACTAATAGTTAATTACCTTTGTTCCACGGTCCCATAGTCGTTGGACCTTACTGCTGGGCAAGTGAAGTTCAACGAGTGAATCTGGTTGGAAATTTGATGGCAAACTTAGGAAAGGATATCTATACCAGTCAATATATATAAGCTCATTTGAAAGAGATTTAATATTATTAAGATTATTATTATTATTATTATTATTTGCTGAGATGTCTGGAAAGTCAATGAAGAGCAATCTCATTTGCTTCATCCTTGAAATAGCATCACAAATTTTCATTAAATTTGACTCTTCAGTAAATGTGTATACCATTGCTTCAACAACACTCATCTTCCCCTAATAATCAACATCACATCCACTAAATTATGTTAATTTAAAAGCAAATATATAGAACAAGTTCGCTTGTAATTTATATTAAGAGTACTTGTTAATCAATTAATTACCTGATATTTAAAATTCTTTAAAACAAATTCCATATCCTCGTGAGACCACAACCAAGTTCGTGTTCCAGACCTCTTAAGAGCATATTTTTCTCTAACAATGTCCCTTCCCATATCTCTTAATAAATCATGCATCAAAATGCGCTTTTTCGAATATCCTGCTGATTCAATGCTTAAGAGTGACTTTTCAATAAGAACTGCAATCCCAATTTCTGGATAAACACCCAAACCACGTTGTAATGCTCTTTTAACAACATCCTTATATTCTTCATTGAAAAAACATGCAATATACAAGAAAAGTTCCTTATCGGTTTCCTTAAGACCATCATAACTTATTTTAAGTACATCAACTATTTCCTTTTTTGGTCTCATTTTTAATCTATTCAATGCACTTTTCCACTGTTCTACATTTTTTCCATATAAAAACGAACCCAATACTCTAAGAACCAAAGGAAGACCTCCTGCATATGCCACCAATTTTTGAGATAACCTCTTGTAATCTCTTAAAGGTTGAACTTTCTTAAAGGCATGCCAAGAAAAATGCTTAAGAGCCATTTCATTATCAAATAACTCAACCTTATAAATTGAATTCACTCCATGTCTTATCAATAAACTTTCATCTCTAGTTGTTATAATGATTCTACTTCCTGATCCAACATAACCAATTTTACCAGCTAAGTTCTTTATTTGATCAAGTTCATCTACATCGTCTATTACTACTACTACTCTTTTGCCAGATAACCTTGCTTTTAAAATGTCTGTTTCATCATAAACATCTTCTATTAATGATTCATCTTCCTTTAAGAGATCACGAAGAAGTTGTTGTTGTAGAGCTGTCATACCACGTTCACCATATGTCTTACAAACTTGTCCTACTTTTGAAAGGAAGGAGCTTCCCTCAAATTGGGAACATCTCCATTTGTAATAAATTTGTGCAAGAGTTGTCTTTCCAATTCCACCAAGCCCACATATTCCTATTATACGCACACCTCCTCCCATTCCAATTCCAACCATTGAGTTTAATGCTTCAAGACGTGATTCAATTCCAAATATGTCTTTTGGAATCTTAAACGGCACAACAATCACCTTTCTTGATATGTGTGCCACAAAATTTTGTATGAAACTTCCTTCATTCCTTTTAAATAATAAAATTAATTATATATCAAAATTAAGCTACTACATATATAATATAGTATTGCTTACTCTAAAAGGATCAATCTCCTTGATTTATATTTATTTTGAAAATGATTATTTTATTATTAGTAATTATTAGGCTGAATATATCTCCCAATATAAAGAATAGATAGCAGAACAATTACTTAAGTAAATATTTCATGTATGATGTGCAATAATGTTGTTGATTAGATGAAAAAATAATATATAATTATGCATTTTGAAAATATAGGTAATGTATCAACATGCAACACGTAGGATTTATAAATTACATTAAAAACCAAGTAAATAAAATTTCAAATGTAAAACATGATAACTAAATTGTGTTGATCATCGTGAATTGTGCAATTAACTAACTAATTGAGCACTATATTATATTATTGTTTGTGATAAACAAATCGTTGGGAATTATCAACATAGAATAAAGATAAGTATTATTTTAAGTTACATTGTCTATATTATTATTATCATCATCCTACGTGATATATATATTTAATTTAATTTAAAATATTTAAAATTATCATTTAAATTACGAGATAGGTTATTTAATATTTATCTTGATTATCATTTAATCCAAAGTATCATTGTAATTGAATATTATACTATTATTATTGAATCAAATATCAACTTTTTCTCATATATCTCTATTTCTCCCCCTCCCCCCTTCTATTTGTCTAAAAAAAAATAAAGATTACTATTTTTCTTTTATTAAATTACTAAGTATGTATAAATTATAGATACCAAATTTTGTTTGAGCAGTTTTATCCTTTTTATTTCTCTATTTTTATTTTGGTTTGATTTTATAACATAAAATTCTTCGTAAATAAAATTTCATTTTAATCCCTTAATTTGATACACATATGTTTTATCAATAATGTAAAAAATATATATCTTTTGCATATT
This sequence comes from Hippophae tibetana, assembly GCA_037013495.1. Lineage (NCBI taxonomy): Eukaryota > Viridiplantae > Streptophyta > Magnoliopsida > Rosales > Elaeagnaceae > Hippophae > Hippophae tibetana. Next base: position 49,979,999 of record CM072802.1, read on the forward strand.
TAAAATTAAGATGTTAAAAATAAAACCAATTAAATTATTGAGTAATATAAGAATGTTTTATAAATATATGTCTTTTGCATATTTAAAATTAAGATGTTAAAAATAAAACCAATTAAATTATTGAGTAATATAAGAATGAGAGGGTTTTTATTTTTGTTATCCTAGTCATTTATAATCAAAAACTGAAAAAGTGTTGAAAATAAAACTTATTTTAATATCTGTTCAAAAATATTATCTATAACCCCAAACTTTTCTTTGAAGTATGTAACATAATTTGTCATTATTCTAGTGTCTATTGGTTGCCATGGTTGCTGAAGCTAAGAATTCTTTTATACTTTTGAATACATATATATAAAAAAGTATATATATAATGTAAAATATGTTTTTTTTTGCATATTTAAAAATATGATATACAGTAAAAAATAAATATTTTCATAAGATGTGTTAATGCATATCTAGTAACAAATTAATATGTAACTTTTAATATATATATCTACTAATGTATATCTAGTTATTTTAGACATATCTATATTTAGTTAATTTAGACATATCTAATTTAAGTATAACTCCTATATAAAGGCAACATGTATATTTCTTTAAACAAAGAATAGAATACAATCATTAAATATTTCTAACATAGTATCAGAGTCACTACTCTTATCTTTCTATTAATAGTCTTGTATTTTCTGGTGTTACTCCACCCTTATAGCTTCCGATGTCACAGAAGTCACTACAACCACTCACTGTTGAACCTTCGACGTCTTTCAGCCGTTGTCCTTAGGTTCTGGGCACACAGACTACTACAATCACCGTCGCCGCCATGCATCCTGTTCTGACAACCTTTTTGCAGATACCACTGTGATCAGATCGACCAGATCTACACAACCATGGAAGTCAAGAAACCATCAGAGTCTGCACACTCCCTCACGCGTCGCTCAAAGGAACTACATGTCTTCCCCACACGCTGCCAACTGATACAAAATGCCGCAGTGAATCCAGCTCAGAAAACCTTTCTTCAAACACCACTGTGATCGGCTTGACCAGATCTACACAACCGTGGAAGTCTCGTAATCATCGGAGGTCACATACATTGCCAACATAAACAGCTCATTAGATTCACACGCCACACTCTATTTTCGGTGACATTATCAGTGACACATCCCTAGGGCTGACGTAATCATCACCTTCTACAAATGTCATCGTTGACCATCGTGATGCTGTTGACCGTTGATCGTTTGACCGTTGGCTTTTGACACATAAGGTCTTATCTACCCAATTTTTCACGTAGACCTCATGTTTGCAGTCTATTTTTGCATATTGTGTTTCTAAATGGATAAAAATAATGTTTTTTCTTCCTTGCCTCATCAATACTATATTGGAGGGGACCAAGAATTACTTATCATGGTCTCAAGGTATACGCAATTTTCTTAAAGGTTGTATGCTCTGGCATTATTGTATTAGTGCAATTATAATTCCTGTCAAAGGAACAAGTGAAGAAGATGCTACCTTCCTTGGTCGCATGATTGAATGGGATAGTTACAACCACATGATCCTCACATGGATTTGGAATACTTTCACTCCCTCCATCTCCAATCTGTTGGGCAGCTTTCATGATGCCAAATCAGCATTGGTTATGTTGGCCAAAAGGTACTCCACTACTCATTGATCCATGAAATATCAGTTAGTAGTTGAATTGCATCAACTTCGACAGGAACCTGGGCAATCCATCAATGACTACTATGATCAGCTTCGCTTCCCTTGGGACCAAATTGACCTTTGTGATCCAATTTGGGCATACTCAATGGATGCTTAGCAATATGCTACAGTTAGGGATGAATTTTGTCTCTATGAGTTCCTGATGTCACTTCACAAGGACTTTGAGCCCATCCGAGGTCAGCTTCTTAATCGTAGTCCTCCTCCCTCTCTTGATACTGTTGTAAACAAGTTGGTTAAAGAAGAAGCTCAGCTTGCAACCCTTCAAGCCCAGAATAAGTTCAATGTTTTGGCTATTACTTCTTCTACTCCTATCATTGAGCAACCTCAACAATCAGGTGATTCCTTTGGCGCTAACAATCGTCGCAGGTAAAGCAACAAAATGTTTTGCAATTATTGCAAGCGTCATAGCCATACCATTGAGACTTGTTACCGTCGCAACAAATCTACTGTTGTTGTTGCTAATACTGAGGCTACTCCACTGATGCCTTCCAGTTCAGCAGAGTCTCAGTCTTCTGGATTCACTATTAACCTCTCATCCACTGAACTACAGAATATCATAACTCAAGTTGTTCAAATGGTTGGTAATGCATCTCTTTCCATGACCTTTTCTACTCAACTCAGTCTCATCTAGTACTTCGTGCATTATTTGATGCTGATTGGTCAAGAGATCCCACTAATCGTAGGTCCACTACATGTTATTGCTTTCTCCTTGGTTCTTCTTTGATTTCTTGGCGAAGTAAGAAAAAAACTTTTGTGGCTCGCTCCAGTACTGAAGTAAAATATCATGCTCTTGCTAATACCACATCTAAGCTTCTTTTGCTACGATGGCTTCTTAAGGATTTGGGTGTGTCCACATCCTCTGTTACTCTCCTTTATTGTGACAATTAGAGTATCATTCATATTGCTCACAATGATGTCTTCCATGAACGGACTAAACACATCAAGATTGATTGTCACTTTATTCACTCTCATCTTGTCCATGGTGCTCTCAAGCTTTTCCTCGTCTCCTCCAATGATCAACTTGTAGATATCTTCACTAAGGCATTTTCTAAAGGACACACTCATAATTTGGTTGACAACCTCAAGTTGGTCTTATATCCACCTTGAGTTTGAAGGAGGATGTTAATGTATATCTAGTAATAGATTAATGTGTATCTGTTAATATATATATCTATTAATGTATATATCTTGTTACTTTAGACATATTTAGTTTATGTGCAACTCTTATATAAAAGCATCATGTATATTTCTTTAAAGACAGAATATAATACAATCATTAAGTATTTTTAAGAGGATGTAAAAGTGAAACATATGAATAATTATTTTATATAAAAATTAGAATGAATAAGTATTTTATATAAAAAAAATAGAGTGAATAATTTATCATTCAAAAGAGGAGTGGGATTGGTAACCATCTTGGTCCTAAAGATCCACTAATGTCCACCAGTCACTGGTATAGACCCGCTGCTAAGCAGGTGATAATGCTATATATGCATATATATCATTCAAAAGGTGAAAATTGTTTTAGTGATTTTTATATGGAGCAATAAAATTAAACAAAAAAAAAAGTAAAATTATAAAAAAATTTAAAAATAGAAAAAGATGAGTATAATATTGATAACATGCAATACGTATTGGTGACTAGTATCTTTGAAAATTATAAAGTTAAATATGCATATAAATTGATATGTTTAATATATATTGAGATTTCTTAAAATAAAGTTTATACGTACATGTTCATCTCTAAATGAAATCCTGACAGATTAGCCACTTGAATTAATGCATTCTTCCAGGTGTCCAATACTTGTTTGTTTAGCTTAAAAACTTCTTCATATTTGTGAAATATTTCTTGAAAAGGTCCTGTTTGATTTCGAACATGAAAAGGATCAACATGGAAAAAGATTGGAAGAACAATTTGTCTATATTTATCTTTGCATTTAATGATATGAACAAGTTCGTCCAAACACCATCTTGAAGAAGCATAGTTTTTAGACATAACAACAACCGCACACCTTGAGGCTGCAATGGCTTTAGGTAGTTCTAGCGATATGTTTTTGCCTTTCTCAAGTCTACGATCATCTAAGAAGGTGTATATTCCCTTCTGGCACAAAGCGTTGTGAAGATGACTAGTAAAGTTATTACGCGTGTCCTTTCCTCTAAAACTTAAGAAAACATCGTATTTCATTCGAGGAGGAGCTTGAAAGGAGGAGGAGGAGGAGGAGGATGCCATTAAGCTAGGATTAGTGTTTTTGCTTTATGAAATTAATGGTTTGGAACTGACAATTTCATTTTGTCAAAGATTGCATGTAAGAAATGTTATATAGTTGCTGCTTCACATATGGTTCAGTCCTTGTAGAGTATTTATACTAATATTGTTTCATGTTTTTTTCTTTATTAAAAAGAAGTTGTATCAATAATATTCTTTTCTTCTCTTTTAATTTCACCAACTATGCCATTGTATATGATATAATATAGTGGGGTTCAATCTTACTTTCTTTTTTTCTTTTTTTAATTCATTTGAGTGATTAATTAGGGTCCTTATGCTTATGCATATAGTAAAAGTGGTTTATGACATAATTAATTAACTTCAAAAAAATGTTGTCTGTTTAAAAAGTGGTTTCAAGTAAAGACACACATTGTTAGAAAGCACACAGGTGTTGTTTGAGCATTAAAAGCGCTCCTAACAAAAAAATTTATGTATGGTCCTGAAACGCTTTAATTTTTGTTGTCAAAAGCGTTTTTATAAATCCATAAGCATAAATAAAAAGAGCCCTAGATTCAATCTCACTTGAAAAATTAAGCACTTTTTAGAATGTAAGAGATATGTCTAGCTATCAACACGTGTTATGGAATATTAACTTATGTGAAATTTTTGTGTTGTAACTAATTAGCTTGTTCTTTGCTTCGATTATAATATACAAGTTAAAAATCCACTCCATTAATTATGCATTAATTTCTTTTTTCTTTATCTTAGGATTAGATGCTTTTACCAATTCATACTTAATGAATAATAGAAGGGATAAATCCCTGTATATTATGAATTGTTCCTTTCTTCTTTTTCTTTAGCATAGTTATTCTCTTTTTCTAGAGTGAAGAATATGCACATTACCCAAACAATAAGCAATCTTAGAAATCATATGCTCCAATATAAAAATACTTATTTTACACTAAAAATAAGAGTAAATAATTTTTTTACCATTAAATTTTGAAGATTGTTATATAAATAGCATCGAATTATGATTTGTTATTTCCTGATCATTAAACTTTATAAAATATTACAAAAATAACATTAGTATCAATCAGTTAATATGAGTTAACAATAAATTACACATATGTCGATGATATTTTTGTTATATTTATAAAATTTAATGATATGTAAGTAATAAAAAAATTGATAACATAGTTGTAACATTTATAAAGTTTAATGATATAAAAGTAATAAACAAATCAAAATTTGATTATATTTTTGTAACAATCTTCAACATTCGATTGTAAAAAAAACTATTTACTCATCATTGTATATTATTCATGAAATTGTTGTTATATAAAAATAAAAGAGAGGGTGAAAAAAATAGATTTTTGATATTATATAAAAATAAACTACATTAAATTTACATCCGAGAAAAATCTAACTCTAACCATGACAACATGTGCCTAATCTCTGACACTTCACGTACAAATTTTTAGGTATAATATTTATAAAATTATAGATAAATTACATACATAAAATATAATTATACTTTAATTGAATTTTAAACTTTAAGTTTTTAACACTTCATATCTCATAAAAATAATAATTTGAACAATTTTTTACTAAAATAATATATATAATATTCTTTTAATTGAAAATAATTAATACTATTATATATATATATATATATATATATATATATATATATATATATATAATTTCTTTATCATATATAAATCATAAATCTGTCCGAATTTATTGGTGACGTAATTGGTAAATGATTATAATCTTGAAATGGTCCTATTTTTTTTCACAAATATAATTAATTTAAAAATAAAAAAATATGTAATAGTGTTTCGAGATGAATATATTAACCATGAGATTTTTTTTATCTACTTTGTATGTCTCGTGATTTGAAACAATGAAAGAACTAATCTTACTATTATATTATTAAATAAATCAAAATAAAAATCATATCTTAAGTGAGGGGTGACTCAAGGACTTTCATGGCATATGGCAAAACATAAGAAAATGGTGTCTTAAATATTTTTCATAAATTTAAAGTTCATATGTCTATTATAATTTATTAATAATATTATAGCGTTTACTTATCAATATAAATAATAATAATAATTGAAATAAAATAAAAAGTTTCAAAAACTATGTACCAATGAATAATAAAATTTTGAACCTTTTTTTGAAATAAAAAGTTTTTAACTTTAACAAGAGGAAGAGACTCGTATAAAAAATAGGGAAAGAGAGACTATTAAAAATGTTAAAAGATAGTTTTTACCTTCTTTCTTTTGGCTACATCATTTTTACCATATTTATTTGTTATTATTTTACATAATCTTAATTAATTAATTAAGAAAAATTAAAGATGATTATGTATAGTTATTTGGAAAATATAAGAGTTTTTTTCTTTATATAGTAAAACTCTAAGAGTAAACAATTATGATCTTTCTTATTATTAGTTAATAACATATAAATTGTTATTTTCACGATTAATATTCATTAATAAAAAATTTATCCAATAATAATAACACTAACATAATTATTTATAAGTACAAAATAAACAATTCATACGTTATTGCTCAATTCTCTTTTTCACCAAGAACATTGTTTTGAATGGAATTCAAAGCTTCATACAGAAAATTATTATCGCCTTCCTCACCTTTAGTTGATCCACCAAGGAATGATTCAATAATCAAAGTTCCTACAATCGGTAAGCAAACGAAGGGAGTTACACTCAAGACTCATAAGATGTCAATTCTTGCAACTACGTCTCATAAGTAATATATGTTTGTGAGTGCATCTTTATAATTGCAACTATTTTATCTGGAGAGAGAATCTTTTAAATGTCATTTTCGCATATTAACCAAAAGGATTCATTGATGGTTCATTACAAAAACTCAATCCATTTCTTGATAGTAATGATTACAAATTTGCTTCCTACTTGAATTCACTTTAACTTCCTTGTCAAGAGTTGAATTTATAGGTCGATTACACAAGGTATGAATGCAACCTTATACGGTTGTACTTCAAGAAGGCAATAATGGATGGCTTTAGGAGAGAAATTTATTAATTCTACTCAATCAAGAATTATGAAATTACGTGGATGATTGAAAATGTTAAAGAAGGTAGCTTTATTGTTGTTGATTCTAATTCCAAACATAATTATTGATTCTAATTAACCTAAATAATGCATAAACAATATATATATATATATATATCTTAAAACATATTAAACTAATGAATCAAAAAAATATATTAATACTAAGAATAAATATATGTTTACGTTCCTCCACATTTAATTCTTACATTGTCCACAATTATATATATTTATATGTAATGTGAAAAAATTACGTAAAAAGGAGTAGAAAATAAATATGATGAGTTGCTTTTCATAAGATATTTGATGCTATCAAGTATCTTGAAGTATAGGATGTCAAACTTTCAATTTATTAATCCATTATTTATATCTTTGCACTTTGGTGGTAGTCACCTTTAAAACATATTAAACACATTATCTCTCACATCTATCTCTTTGTTATTATTAAGCTTGTTCCTAGTAAGAAAATGTTTCTTAAGATACTTCTTATATCATAGTTCTTCCTTAATATTTTTCATCAAAGATATATTTGAACTTTGGGAATTATCTCCAAATTTCCCTTTTATGATTCTACTTCATTGAATTATTGAACCTTTTGGAGAAAGATAAAGTATGGTCATAAGTGAAAAAGGAATGACAAGATGTTACCTTGGTGTCACGTTGGATTCTTTGGGGGAGGGGTGATAACCATTACCTCATTAGTAATCTTTTCTTCAAATTTATTTGTAGGGATTCTTTGAGATTCCTTTGGTTGCTTACCACCTTTCAAAGTAATAGTATTGATGGCCTCCTTAGAGTTTGCAACTTTTTGAGATAGGAGCTCGAAAATTACCCATGCTAACATTTTGTTCATAGCTGTTATTGCTTAGTTAACTTATATTTCAATATTTATCCTTGCAATTTCTCATTCTTGCTAGAATTCCAAAGTGTTAGCAACTAGAGAATTGACTAAGTCCTCAAGAGACTTACCTTGAGCAGTTAGAGCAAGTTGTGTCATTGAGAATGTAAAGTTAGGTGTGATGTTGAAATAACTGGCTAGATGTCTATTTGAATAGCTGAGTTTATTTGATTTCACATTCATACATAATACATGTTAGAATATGTATCATACCTAATTGCATTCTTGATGTTCAAATCCACCCATAGTATTAAAGATCTCCTAATTACATTCTTGTGGTTCAAAGTAAGGTGCATGGAATTCATTAAATGTATGGTAAGTTATTGGTATATCATCTAACTATAATTATATTCAATATTTTAAGAAAAACAATTAAAAATTAAAAAAATCAAGAAAAAAATCAAAACTAAAACTAAAAGAAAAATAATGAAAAAAATAAGGGGACAAATGAAAAAATAAATATTAAAAAAAGGCTTGGTATTAGAAAATATTGGAAAACAAAAAATAAAAGAAGCCAATATTGATGTTTGGGTACAAAATAATAAAATTTGATCCTATATTTTATAGGTGTCTTTCTTTTATTCAATAAACTTATGAACTTTTGTTTGTTCTTTTTTCTTTCATTTGATTAAGCCAACAAGTCTTAACCTTATTACAATTAAATGAAAGACCTTTTTTATTTTATGAAATAAGTTCAATGAGTGGAGATATGACTTTTAAGGAAAAGACTATGATGCTTGTTCTAGCTCTAGAAATAAGGTGATACTCCAAGGGAATGCACATAGGTTTTATTAGTTTAAATCACATGGTTTGACCATTGCTAATAGATACTACATCATAAATACACTTTGAGCATAATTATTATAAAGTAGCTAGAGCGAATGGATGACTAAGGATAATATCAAACATTTATTAGAATTTAAAACCATAATATTGCCAAGCCACTGAGATGAAATATCAAAAAACTTATTCTCTCTACTATGAGTATTGACTTTGCTCAAGGGCTAACAAAATTAGATGTAGGAGAGTCTGATAAGTGGTAAATTATACCTATTTTTGGTTATTAATTCCTCCATATTTATACTTATTTTATTATTTTCATGTGTTAGAATTTTTTATTTTTTATTTTATGAGAAATTATGATTTTTTGGAAAAACAATTGAAATTTTTATAGAATTTTTTAGATTAGGTGAATTATCTTATAAAGGCTTAAGGATGAACTTAGAAAGAAAAGCCCAATCAGTGTCCATACAGGCTGTTATGCCACATATCACCCAAAGAGTGGCACTGTATCATTTGTAGCTTTAACCAAACGCATACTACAAGGCGAGCTTGCACAATGTGCATGTGTTGCATGTTGCACAATATCATCTAACCATGTACAATGCGTGACTCTCACAGCCATCTTATGCGAGGTTTTCACTTTGGACGCATTCTGATGTATTTTGACCCATTTGACCGGCGTTTTCTTTCTCTATGACACATGGCATAATTGATCTACTTTCATTTTACATCATCCAACGTTCCAGATTTAATCTGAGCCTAAAAACCTAATTTTCTCCACATAAAATACCTAAACAACATCCTATTTTTGAAGTGTAATTCAAGAAAAAAGGTTAAAGATTGATGTATCTCATTTGTTTGGTTTCATTTTCTCATTAAAACAATAAGATTCTTGTTTTTTCTCTCTTAATATTTATGAATTATCTCCCTATCAAACTCACGAGTTAGCTAAATAATTTGTTGTGATTATGGGAATTTCAAGCCCAAGACTATAATTTAATTGATTTAATCTCATGAATTATTTTAATTCCAATTCTGGAATTCTTGATGTATTTAATTTTATGTTTCAATTTCAAAATCTCTCATTTTATGAATTAGGTACTCTACTAATTTATTGCATGTATATATTTATTGCTAAATTATAATATTAGTATGTTATTGTTAATTTTTATAATTGAAGTGGCAAGTTGTTATTTTTAATTGCACTTAGGATTGAATGTTTAGGTTGAAGGTTATCAAAGGTTTTAATCTGACCTAATTTATATCATTTTTTTTAAATACAAGAAGGATTTTAAATTATTAATTTGATATGAGACTTCATTATTTAATTTTGATTCATAATATAGTTAGTTAAATTATAGGTTAGTGGTGAGGATAGTGTAATTACATATCTCTTAATATTTTCTCTCAAAAATTGTGTTATCACTATATTCATTAGTATATTTATTTTTATTTTTGTCTTTTTCTCTAAAACAACAAAACCCTAATTTTATTAATTATAATTAATTAACTAATGAATTAGTAATTAAGAGTAGATATTATTATCAATTTTATGAATACGACAACCCTTATTCTTAAATTACTTATCACTTGTATATGATCACATATAATTGCATGTTCTAAATTGTGTCAAGTTTTTTGTGTTGTTACAAATATGCAATACATGATCACTTTTTTACTTATTTTTACATTTCAAATATGCATGTATTTACATTGAAGACAACATAAGAATTAGGTTTGTGGAAGTGTAAACAAATCTGATGGGTTTCCTCCCATAAAACACTTGGTTTAACATCCTCATTTGGACTTATTCAACTTTCATTCAAAATTGTTTTGACTGTCATTCGAGTACTTCATTGCTTCAAAGATATTGAAGCGAATTATCTCCCTATCAAACTCACGAGTTAGCACCTCACTATGCACATCAATCTTGGTACGAGTTGTTTTCATAAATAGTCTCCTCAATAGTAATGGCTCAAACATGGTGTAGGAATCATCACTCATGTCCAATACATAGAAGTCTACTGGGAAATATCTTTCATCCATCTACACTAAGATATCTTTAAAACACCCTTAGGATAGATGTTAGTTCCGTCAGCAAGTTGTATAATAATACATGTTTCGTTTAAAGAATCTAGATTCAGTGAAGCATGAATAATATAGGATATGACATTAATGGATTCTCTTAAATATAGCATAGTTTTTTCAAGCAATTTATTACTATCCTTACCAGGATGGTGAAACTACTTTGGTCTTGACATTTGGGTGAGAGCTTTCTTTGTAACACTACGATATATCTTTTTCCCATACTTACCACTTCATTATCATTTAGCTTGTGTATAGTGGTCCATAGTTCCTTAAGAAATTTGGCATATTTAGGAACTTTCTTAATAGTATGTAGAAGTGGAATGTTTACTTGAACTTTTTGAAAAGTGTCCAAAATCGCTCTTTCATGTTCTTTTTTCTTTGGTTTTCTAAACTTGATATGAAAAGGAAAAATAGATTCATAAGTAGAAAGGAAAAGTTTGGATACTAGCTTTGGTACCACCTTAGCTTCTTATGAGATGGTCTTTTATTCTTCAAGCTCTTTATTTTGGATAGTCTCCTCATTTAATTTGACATTTTTGGGGACTTATTTGGACTCTTCCAACTACTTGCCAATTTTCAAAGTAATGGCATTGACAATCTTCATAGGATTTATTACATTTTATGAAGGGAGCTTGCCAAATTTTTGTGTTTTTAATATTTCTATAATTATAGTTATTTGGCTCATTTGTGTCTTTAGGTTATGAATTGAAGCTTTCGTATGATGCTAAAATTTAGCATTGTTAGTGGCTAAAGAAATGATCAAGTCTTCTAGGGACTTACCTTGGGGCTGCTGAGGTGGTTGAGGGCTAGGTGGATATTACTGAGGTGGCCTAAGGTAGGTTGGTTATTTGAGGTTGTTTGATTATTGCTTAAATAAATTAGATTTGGATGATCCCTTTATCTTACATTATAAGTGTTAGAATAAGGATCATATCTGGGGCTCTATGCTTGAAATTCTCCATTATCATTGACTTATTCATAGTTATTCTCTTGAAGAATATGACACATGTCAATAGGATGTACCGTTATAGAGCATATGCCACAAGCTTTAACTTGTCCAATAGCTAATTGTTGCACCAAAGAAGTGAGATTATTCAATTGTTGCTCAAGGTTGGAGCTAATTCTTACCTCAATTAACTTCTATGGATTATACTATATGCCAAACTATTGTGAATTGGTAGTCATGGTTGTAATCAAGAATCGTACTTCATTTGGTGTTTTATTTACTAATAACCTACTACTTGCCACATTAATCATGTTTCTCTGTGTGGGTGATAATCCTATTAGATTGCATGATTCCACTAATGTGTTTTCTTATTGTGATGACTCTAAAAGCTGGGAAATACCTCTCAAGAAAATGCCTCTTCATCTCATTCTAGGTGATAATGGATTCATTCCTTTGAACTGTATCCCAAAGAGAATGAAAAGGCGTTCAGTTTGACTTATTCTTCAATAATTCATATCAATCTCATATTACATCAAACAATATGGAATTCCTTCAAGTGTTTGTTTGATTATAATTATGTTCATATTGCATTCAATTAGTTCTTAAGAAGCAAGAACCAAAAAGATAGGAAAATAAAGATGAAAAAATAAAAGAGAAAAAAGAAAATAATTACAATAACAATAATAATGAAATATAACTCAACATAGAAAATAAAATAAAATATAGAAATATAGAAATGATGAAATCAAAATAAATGAGAAAAAAATCAAATCTAAAAATAATAATAAGAAATTTTTAAATCAATTCCCATCCATTGATAACCTATAACCTTTAATTTAAGTATTTAATCATGATTGTAATTAAAATTCATAACTTGTTATTTCAAGTATATACTGATATTATAATATAGTAATATACATATATAAGCAATAACTTAGAAGGTTACCCTAATTCATAATATATAAGGTTTTGAAATTGAAACATAAAACTAAACATATCAAGAATTTAAGAATTAAAATTAAAATAATTTATCATATTAAATTAATTAAATCATAATCTAGAACTTAAAATTCCCATAATTACAACGAATTGTTTAGTTATATTTAAAACTCAATACATCCAAAAAATACCTAAATAAATCATAATTATTAAAAGAGAAAAGAGATAATAATCTAATTATTTTGATAAGAAAATGAAGTCAAATAGATCAAATACACCAATCTTTAACCTTGTTCTTAAATCGCCTTACAAAAATACTTCAAGAAAGCTCCAAAATAATTTTTCTCTCAAATTAAGTATTTGTGCTCAAATTAAATATAGACTATTAGATGATGTAAAATGGGCATAGATCCATTATGCCATATGCCATGGAGAGAAGAAAGATGATAAAACGAGTCAAAATGCATCAAAATATGTTCAAAGTGAAAACCACTCATATAGCGTGGTTGTGAGAGTTACGCACCGTATATGGCTAGACGGTATTATGCATTGTATAACACGTGCACCTTGAACAAGAATGGCTTGTGGTATGCATTTGGTTGGAGCTACTAACGAAGTTGTGACACACTCTATGGATTACACGTGGCATGTGATTTGTGGACATTAGGCTTTTCTTTCTAAGTTTATCATGAGATCTTTTTAAGTTAATCTACCTAATATAAAAAATTTCAAAAATATATATGAAAAAATTTCAAAATTTTTAAAACTTGTATTTTCTTATAAAATATAAAATAAATAATTATAACACAAGAGAACTATAAAAAAATGTAAATGTGAGAGAGTAATAACTAAAAAAATGTGTAACTTATTACATTATAGTTCTAAGTCAAGTAATAATAAACATGAATGGAGTTTTCATGAGTTTATTAAGCAATGATGTTGGTTCAAGTAATTCTCATCATAATCGGCTCAAATGGTGGTATCAAATATAATTTCAATTAAAAAATAAAAATGTTTTGCAATGACTATATCAAAGGTTTTAGAATTAAAAGAGCAATTTTTTATGAGTGTAAAACTTTAGCTGCATTTATGATGCCTCTACTTTTCACCTAATTTTTTACACTACTTTATCATAACGATTAGGATTAAAAGGATTAAATTTTTTCTCAAATCCTCTGTAAATCTCACCTGTTAAAATATAATAATATAGTATATTATGTAATATACAAATTAGATATGGACAAAAATAAAATCATTTTTTTATCAAATTATTATTATTGTGGCTTGTGATTGAGTCATTACTCCATAAACATATTATAAAATGTACTTCATTTACAACATAAATACCTATATTCAAATTCATCAAATAAAATGTTACTGAGTTAGGGATATAAATTTGTTCTGTAAGAATTGAGATTTATAAAAAAAAAAAAAAATTAATTTTAATACCGATGAAGAATGCCCCATTGGAAGACAGGGTGAAGTCGGGAATTACACTCACTGTCCTGCCTATCTCCCTATCCTTATTTTCTTAAAATTTGTTTTGAAATATATTATATATTTATATAATTTTATAATTAAATAAAAAAAATTGATTAAAAATAATATTTTATCAATAAATAAATATTTTAATTATAAAAAATTTAATATTATAATATATTAAATATAAATTATTATAATAATTATTTAACATAATATAAATAATTTAATTATACCAATCATTTATACTTTAAATTTGAATTTTTTAAATTTAATCATTTAATGAATAAATATATTTAAGATTTCATATCTGCTTAAGCTAACGAAGATTTAATTTTATAATTTATTTAATAATATAGAATCTCCCATATTCATAATAAAAGGAAAAAAAAAAACCTCAAGTGGAAAATCTTCAACCATGTTCCACAATATTTAAATAAAAGATGAAAATAACCTTACTTTTCCTACTCTGTATTGCTCGCCCGATTGACATCCTTTTAATGATGAATATGATAGGATGTTAAGTTTCATAAGTGGCTCAGTTAAGGGTTCATATAAGCTCTGAAATGCATAAAAGATATTATTATTTTTCATTTCACTGGATCCAGTTTTAGAAATTATTGTACTATGAACACATTTAGTTAAAGGCATATTCCACTTTCCAAATTCCAACTATGCAATTGCATTGTTTATCCTAATAATGGCCCAACTTTTTACAATATTTTTGACATTTCTTTATCTAAACGGTTGAGATTTATAAGTGGTGTAGCGAGCTTTCTTTTTGGAGTTGGTAGCATTAGTTATTTAGGGAGCAATTGAGACTTCTGGGTTACTAAAGGTCAAGCAAGTCACGGCCATACTTGGGGTTCAGAGAATTTGTCTTCTCTGATCATTCAAGTAGCTTGATTTTATTTAGTGAATGGTTGTTAAATGGGAATCAGATTGAAGTTGGAATCAATGCATTTAGATCTACTCTGTTCAAAATAATGAGCCGGTGTATACAATTCATAGAATTATGAGGTCTATGTTATGTTACCTAAAACCTTTTAGGACATGGATGTCTTAAAAATTTCGTAGATATTGGGTTTTAGATACACCTATTTTTCTTAATTTTTCTAGGTTTCAATCAATTTGGACTATCGAGTGCCCACGCTCATGTCTTGTCTGTTAGTAAAAAACTTATAAACTCATCTATATTATCATATTGTTTCAATGTATATCTAATTTGTCTATACCTCCAACAATTTCTGTACACTTCCAACTGTTTAGTCAAATTTTCTTTTTCACTACAACATATTGGAAATGACAAGTATAACATGTTCATGCTTTGTATCAAAATTTCACAATTCAACCATGGAGCACATTCTGGGTCAGATGCTAAAGTAGCAACTTCAGAGAAACTTTGGTTGATGAAATTGAAGCATACCACAGCTCATTCTAGTTTGAGAGCTTTAAACAAAGTGGATCAGCTCCATATCAATTCCAAGTGAAAACTAGCAAGAAGCCAAAAAAGAAGCAAGTTTTCCCAGAAAAGACACTCAAGGCCTGCAAGCTTCATTATTTGTGGAAATGGGATGAATTTAGTATTTATTGGAACTGCAATCGGAAGAAGCAAAAGCAGTGGGCTTGGAGATGTTCTTGGAGGTCTACCGCCAGCTATGGCAGTAAGATCTATCCTCTTGACCATCTATTTCATCAAAATTTCAATAGCTAGGCAAGTTAAAGTTTATAATAGGGTATAGCTAAGTTAAAGTTTGTACACCCGAAACCATTGTCTTGATTGTTAACAACTTTGGGAACATTTGCACAAAATTCCATCTAATTGTGACTATTTTGTCAGTAATTCTCACAAAATGATGATCTTGTCTAAACTAAATGTTAGAAACTCAGACTTAACTCAACCCAATAAGACCTCGTTGAGTTAAAAGTTGTTCAAACTTATAAGGACTACTGCTGTCGAACTCCTAGCCGATATGAAACTGAAGAAAACTTAACAGTCCCCCTCCACACGGACAGAGGTGGTCTCACAAAGTCACGGTGAGACTGTTAAGGACAAAGCCCAAGTCACCGATCAAGCTAGGCCCAACTTTGATACCATGTTAGAAACTCAGGTCTGTTAATGTATATCTATTAACAAATTAATATATATCTATTAATGTATATCATATATGCTAATGTATATCTAGTTTATTTTAGACATATCTAGTTTACTTGTAACTGCTATATAAAGGCACCATGTATATTCCTTAATACATAGAATACAATTCAATCATTCAGTATTTCTAATATGGTATCAAAGCCACAGCTCTAACATTTCTTTTAGTAGTCTTGTCTTTTCTGGTGTTACTCTACCCTTATCGCTTCCGTCATCACAACAGCTGCTGCTGCCATTCACCTTTGAACCCTCGACGTTTCTCAGTCGTTATCCTTGGGTTCTGGACCTACAGTCACTGTCGTTGAGGAGTCCCACACCACACAGACCACTGCAATCACAGTTTTCGTCATGCATCTTACTCCGATAATATATTTACAAGTACCACTATGATTGGCTCACCTAGATCTACACAATCGTGCAAGTCTCGCAACCATCAGAACCTGCACGTGCCTTCATACTGTACCAATAGAATCCATGCATCACATTCACACGCCTCATATGCCACACTCAGGTCTTATGACGTCATACTGCCACGTCAACTAGTGCTAACATTATCACCCCTTCTACTAACATCATCCACCATGTCAACTAGGGCTAACATCATTGATTGCGGTGACCGTTGTTGCGACTATTGACTATCGTTGACCAAGGTTTACCATTTGATCGTCGTTGACAATTACTAGTGTTGATCGTTTGACCATTGTTGACCAGGGTTGACTTTGATCGTTGACTTTTCTAAATAGTTGAATTTTGTAGAATATGTTCTCCCTATCCAATTTTTCACGTAGACATCGTTTTTGCAGTCTTTTTTTGCATATTGTATTTTTAAATGGATAAAAATGATGGTTTTCTTCCTCATCCCATCAATATCGTATTGGAAAAGGATGAAGAATTACTTATCTTGCTCTCAAGCTATGCGTAGTTTTCTTAAGGGTAGTATGCTTTGGCATTACAGTACTGATATAATTACCATTCATGTCAAAGGAGTAAGTGAAGAAGATGTTACCTTCCTTGGTCACATGATTGAATGAGATAGTCACAATCACATGGATTCAGAATACTTCCATTCCCTCCACAACTTTGATAATGCAAAATTAGCTTGGGATGTGTTAGCCAAAAGGTACTCCACTACTCATGGATCCATGAAATATCAGTTAGTAATTGAATTCCATCAACTCTGACAAGAACCAAGGCAATCCATCAATGACTACTATGATCAACTTCGCTTTCTTTGGGACCAAATTGACCTTTGTGATCCAATTTGGGCATGCTCAAAGGATGCTCAGCAATATGCTGCAATTAGAGATGAATTTTGTCTTTATGAGTTCCTGATATCACTTCATAAGGACTTTGAGCCCATCCGGGGTTAGCTTCTCAATCGCAATCATCCTTCATCTCTTGATACTGCTGTAAACGAGTTGGTTAGAGAAGAAGCTTAGCATGCAACCTTTCAAGCCCAGAAATAGTTCAATGTCTTGGCTATTACTCCTTCTACTCCTACCATTGAGCAACCTCAGCAGTCAGGTGATTCCTCTAGCTCTAGAAATCATCACAAGCTAACCAACAAGAATTTATTGAATTATTGCAAGTGTCATGGCCATACCATTAAGACTTGTTACCGTCGCAATGGTAATACAGAGCCTACTCTACTAATTCCTTCCATTTCAACTGAGTCCCAATCTTCTAGATCTACTATCAACCTCTCCTCTACTGAACTACATAAGATCATAACTCAGGCAGTTCATATGGATGGTAATGCATCTCTTTCCACTACTCTCTCAATTCTGCCCGGTAAGTCTCAAACTTGGCCTTTTTTATTCTACCTATTGTAATCACATGACACCTCACTCATATTTATTCTCCAAACTTGACCCTACACCATATCCTCTTAATATTCATATAGTTTATGGTTCTACCATGCATGGGAATAGTCTCATTTTTGTTTCAACCTTTAACCTCTCTGTTCCTGAGGTCTTCCATGTGCCTGACCTATCCTATAGTTTATGCTCTGTGGGACAATTAGTTGAACTAGGATATCACCTTATTTTTGACTATTTTGGGTGTATTGTGTAGGATTTGAGGACAGGGCAAGATCTTGGGACCGGTCATAGGATTAGGCGTATGTTTCCCATGCATAATCTTCATTTTCCACCTATTGCTCTTGTCTCTGTTGCTGTTGCAGCTACTGTAGTTTATTCTTTATCTTATCTAGCACTTTGGCATTCTCATCTTGGTCATGCCCCATCCACTAGGATACAACAGTTAGCATTTATAGGTCTGTTGGGTTTTGTGTCTAAAGATAATTTTGATTGTACTTCACACAGTTAAGAAAATAACCAGCTTTATCTTTCAATAATAGTGAATCTATCTCTAATAGTATTTTTTGAGTTAATTCATTATGATATTTGGGGACCTTCTCCTCTTACTAGTATTGGTAGATCTCGTTATTTTGTTGTTTTTATTAATGATTATTCTCATTATAGTTGGATCTTTCCTATGAAATCTCATTCTGAAATCTTACAAATATACAATAATTTTGCAAAAATGGTTGAAACACAATTCTCCAAACATATCAAATCTTTTCGTTTTGATAATGCTCTTGAATATACTCAATATTATTTTTAAGCTTTGTTACATTCCTATGGTATTGTACATCATCTAACTTGTTCAAACACATCTCAACAAAATGGTCGAGCTGAAAGAAAACTTTGTCATATTCTTGATACTTTTCGTGCTCTTCTTCTTTCTGCCAAAGTTCCTACCCCATTTTGGGGTGAAGTCGTTCTTCATGATGTTCATGCCATTAATTTCATTCCAAGTGTTGTCATCTATTGACCCTTTATGGAAGATTGCAATGAAAGAAGAAATTGATGCATTAACCAAAAACCATACTTGGGATCTAGTTACTATCCCTCCTGATCAGTCTATTGTTGGTTGTAAGTGGATCTATAAGATTAAGACTCACTCTAATGGGTCCATCAAGCACTACAAGGCTCATCTTGTTACGAAAGGTTTTACACAATAGTATGATATTGATTATGAAGAGACTTTTTCTCCAGTTGTATGTATCTCCTCTATTTATGCCCTCTTAGTTGTTGCTGCTGTTAGTAAATGGGATCTTTTTTAGATGGATGTTAAAAATGCATTTTTTAATGGGGATCTGTATGAATAAGTTTATATGCAACCTCCTCCTACTCTTTCTGTTGAAACAAACAAGGTTTTGTCGCCTTTGACGTGCACTTTATGGCCTTAAACAAGATCCACGAGTGTGGTTTGCCAAGTTTAGCTCCACCATCCTTCGCTTGGGTTACACTACCAATCCTTATGATTCTGCCTTATTTCTTCGTCACAATGTTAAAGGCACCATTTTTTCTTCTCCTATATGTGGATGATATGATCATAACTAGTGATGACCTCAATGGCATTCAAGAACTCAAGGATTTTTTTAGTCAGCAGTTTGAAATGAAAGACCTTGTACATTTCAATTATTTATTGGGTCTTGAAATCACTTGTTCCATGGATGGTATTTATATTACTCAAGCCAAGTATGCATCTGATCTTTTATCTCAAGTTGGACTCACTGCAGCAAGTTTGTTGACACTCCAGTTGAACTTAATTGCCCATCTGACACCCTCGGGGGGGGGGGGAGGGGGGGACCATTGTCTAATCCCTCTCTTTATAGATGATTGGTTGGCAGCTTGGTTTATCTTACAGTTAATCATCTAGATATTTCTTATGTTGTTCATCAGGTGAGCCAGTATCTGTCTACTCCACGATCCACGATCCACGATCCACTCACTATGTTGTTGTTCTTCGCATTCTATGATACTTGAAGGGCACTCTCTTCTATGGCCTTTGCTACTCATCTCAGTCTCCTCTTGTACTTTGTGCATTCTTTGATGAAAATTGGGCAAGATATCTTATTCATTATAGGTCCATTACAAATTATTGTTTTTTCCTTGGTTCTTCTTTAATTTCTTGGCGGAGTAAGAAACAAACTTTTGTGTCCCGCTCCAATATTGAAGCAGAATATCGATGGCTTCTTAAGGTATGGGTGTGTCCACATCCTCAACTACTCCTCTTTATTTTGACAATCAGAGTGTCATTCATATTGCTCACAATGATGTCTTCCATGAAAGGACTAAACACATCAAGATTGATTGTCACTTTATTCATTCTCATCTTGTCCATAGTGCTCTCAAGCTTTTCCCCGTCTCCTCCAACGATCAACTTGTAGATATATTTACTAAGGCACTTACTAAGGGATGCACACATAATTTGGTTGACAACCTCAAGTTGGTGTCACATCCACCTTGAGTTTGACATGGGTTGTTAATGTATATCTATTAATGTATATTATATCTGCTAATGTATATCTAGTTTACTTTAAGTATATCTAGTTTACTAGTAACTTCTATATAAAACACTATATATATTACTTAATACATAGAATACAATACAATCATTCAGTATTTCTAATACTAAAGCTCCATTCCCCATTCTACAATATTTTTTTTGTTAACTACAGTGGATTTGTCAAACCTTAGTTTAGTTGTTACACTACCAAACGGGACATTCCTTTTCCTTTCCAATATCACCCCTATGTCTTTTATAGCCATAATAATCAAGTTCTTAAAACTAGGATATCCACAAACATTCTAGAAATTTAAGCAACAAGTTCTAAAAATTAATGCAAAAATTTTCCTTTACACTTTGTTATACTAATTTAGGATTTGGTACTTTTAAATCCAAAATTTCAAAAATAAATCACAAAAAATAAAAAAACATAATCCAAGTAATTTTTTCTAGAAATACTTTTCACTTACTTGGGTTTATTACACTTAGTGTTGAAGAAGATGAAGATTTATGAATACCCTTTTAAAAGGATGCATGTACTCTTGAAGAAATTGAGGAAGATTTTTAAAAAATTCAAGAAATGGCTACAAATCAATTAGGAATGAAAAGTGTGTGAAGAAATTGCAAGAATTTTAAGAAAAGGGTATTATTTTTGGGAGATTTGTTATGAATGGGTATAGATATGGTTTGGTAAACAAAGGGTTAGGTTTTTAGTGTAAAATTTATATACGGGTCATAACAAACATTATTTTATGCCGCACTGCAATAGAAAAAATAACCTAGTTAAAACATTCCATAACCATTGTGCCACAATGCATAAAACTTTATGCCATGGTGCAATGGCCCATAAGAAGGCCATGTTGTGGCGCGTTTTTTTAACTAATTTAATACTATGTACTAAAAAAAATATTGAACAATTATAATAAAATAAAAATAAAAACAATTATTACTATTAAATAAAAATATTAAAAATGAAAAAAATATTAATAAGTTAATTTTCATCCAGGGCTTAGTTTATCGTCTTAACAATACGTTGCTTGGTGGGGCTTGCCTTTTTAATAAACTCAATGCCCTATCATCATTAAGTATATTTATCATTTTGACTTGACAACTGCTCTTTTGCTTGCTTCTACAAGTGTTTAGAAAGTTGCTCCACTTGTATCTCTACCCTTTTCACGGATGCTTCCAACGAGTCTAACCTTTGATTATTTTTAGTTTGGTTATCCTTGCTCACTTGAATGAAAGCATTCAAGTTTCCTCTAAGGATGGTTTGTTAGGAAAATGATGTGACAGTTGTTAGGGTTGGTATTTTTGGCCCTACTACTTTGAGTTCTAGCAAAGGGAGGATTGTTTGTCCTCCAAGAGAAATTAGGGTGATTTTTTGACCCTTGGTTATAAGTGTTTGCATGAGGGTAATACCTTGATCTAGGTTGGTACCCTTCTATTGCATTCACTTGTTCAAGTCCTATAATAGATTTTCTTTGAGAGATACATGTATCAACACCATGTCCTAAATTACTACACACTCCGTATGGAGTCTTGGGTATTTAGAAGTACAACTTGCTTGGTCAAGTTTGAAAATTGCATAGATACTTCACTACTAGAGTCTATTTCCTGAACTTCGGCTCTTCTCACTTTTGAGTTCTTTTGTTGAAAATTAGCACCTAATATTTCAAAGAGATTGTTTGTCTCTAAGGTAGTTTTCTCCCCCATAGAAGCACCTACAACATTATCAATGATGAAATAGGTAGCTATGTGTGGGCATTAAGTGAGAAAAAGTTTGAACCTATCCCAAGTCTCATGGAATGGTTCACCTTCTATTTAAGAAAAATTAGAAATCTATGCTCTCAAATCAAAAGTCTATTGTTTTGTTGGGAATGTAATTTTCTCATAAATTTATTGTAAACCTCCTCTTAGGTTATCAGGGAACTTAGAAGGAGAGACATTAACCAAGCTTTAGTCCTATTCTTGAGAGTGTAATGGAAATACCTCATTCTCAATTGATCCTTATTGAGTCTACTAAGAGGAACAACTTGGGCTATAGAGTAAAATTCTACAATAAAAGATAGAGCATTCATTAGAGAGTCAATGGAAAAAGGGTAGGATTGAATAATGAATTCATTTCGATTCATAATTTCCTGTTGCCTCACCGAGTAGAATAAAAGCAACAATAGTGCCAATGTTTAGCCTTGCATATTTTTTCATAGCAATGTTTTTAGATATAACATTATCCTCTATTTCTAATTGTTCTACTTTAGAGTTTATAAATGGCTCTAAAGTACGCCCAATAAAAGATTCATGGGTTTTCAGTACTCAACTTTCTTAACAGTTATTTAAATCTTTTTTATGTTGTCTATGAAAGGTTCAAGTAGATAAGTGATCTCCTACCTCGCATAAACTTAAAAAAATAAAAAATTAAATCATTTGTAAAGTAAAAAATAAAAAGGAAAAATAAATAAATAATAAAAATATACATATACATATACAAGCCTTGTTAGTAATTTTATATATTACACTCATATTATACTCATAGTACAAATTAATGAAAAATATTTTTGTTTTTCAAAACATTTTCAAATTTATGAAAATATAGTTGTACTTTTAAGCTAAAAAGTATTATACACGAATAATATTTTTCTTGTATAATAATAAATGATGAATACTTTCTCCAAATATTAATTTTTATTAATAAATATGTATATTATTATTATTTTTATGCAATCACATATAATAAAAATAATTATCAATTATAGTTAGATTATAATTTTTTATAGTATGTTAAAATATTAAAATTTTCATTTATCCATTCATATAAATAAATAAAAACTTTAATATGACCAAATCTAAATATACAGATTAAATATTTAATAATAAAATTATTAATTATAAAACACATATTAAAAGAGAAGGATATTAAAAATAAATTTTTAATATCAAATATTAATAATTGATGTAGTTTAAATTGTGGACTTGAAATGGATGAGATCTTATTTATCAAATCATTAGGCAAATCATGTTTAAAATTGAATTAAGTTTAGTGTTACTAGTTAATTTATTATCAATTATGATCAATTTATGCTAAATCTATTATTAATATTTTATATTAATATGAAAAATCAAATAACATCTTAATACTTTCATTAATATATGTATATAACATATTTTATAAATTAAACAAATTATATTCATATTTATATATTTTCATATTTTTATCGTATCCATATTTTATATCAAATTTTTGATATATTTTTATACAAAAAGAAACGTATTATATCCATACGTACATTTATTCAAATAATACTCATCTCATATTTTCTCAATATGGATATGAGTAAATAAATAAACAATAAAATTAAGTTAATAAAAGAAAAGAAATAAAAAGAATAAGAAATAGAAATTAGTAAACAAAAATAAATAAAATTAAAATAATAAAAAATAAAGTTAGTAAATAAATAACTAAAAATTAATATATAAAAGAAAATAAACAAGAAATAAAACATTAGTACGTAAAAATACCAAACAAAAACAAATAAAGTCAATAAATAAATAAATAAAAGAAAAGAAGTTAAAATAAAAATAAAAATAAAGTATATTTTAAATTTTAAATTTTTTAAATTTTAAATAACTCGAAAATATTTATAAAAATCACAAAAAGAAAAATTATGAATATTAGCAATTGTTTTAAGAATTTTGATAATAAAAATTTAAAACACTATTCCACCCTCTCATAACAACATCAAAAACTTGATAGTCAAAATTTATAAATTTATAAAAGCTTGCAAGTTTATAAATCACTTAAAATAAGCGATAAATATAATCACAAGTCGGTCTAAAGAAGAACTACATGATTTTAAATAATTCACCTAATTTCTTAAGAAACAAACACAAAAATAAACATAAACATTTTATTACAACATTTGAATTTTGAAAATGATAATCTAATGAAAAATTAATAAAATAACTAAAGATACATTCGATTCAAACAAATTAAAGCATATATGAAATTAACAATGAATGAAGAATTTATGAAAATAATTAGCTAGTTAATCATGCTCACTTAGAATTAATTAGGTTAATAAAAATATAAATTAAGATTATTAATGTTTTCTTTTATGCATGAAAAAAACCTTAGTCGAGATCAATTTTTTGGTATTCAAATCAATTAATATCTTTAGTCGGAGATCACTAACTAATATATTAAGTTATGTTTTATTTCTAAGAAAATAGCAAATAATTTAATTCAATACTTTAGGTAGAATAACCAATTTAAAATTTTATTCAAGATGTCAAAATTAAATCTAGATGGTATTTATGAAACCTAATTCTCAAATTTTAGATCCAATATAAAAATATGTTGTCAAGTATTAATCAAAAATTAATTTTGTAACGAATCTAGAATAAAAAAATAACCTCAATTTATTTTATAAAAATATTCACCTAAATTAATATTCAAAAATATGACAACAAAGCTAAAGTCCCATAGTTAAAATTAACCAGACACGTTCAAATTAAATTCCATGATTAATGGATTAAAAATAGCATTTAGAAAATACAAAAGATTAAATGTGTATAAAATTAATTAATACAAATTAGATCTACAATACTAATTAAAGATAAATAGTGTGTCATTCTCTATAATTGTGATCTTGATTCTCAAAGCATTCTCGAATAAACAAATATCTATTGTATTTTCCTTGATCTGTAAAACCTCTTAAAGATCTTCCTCTTTAATATTTTGAATCTAACATATTATATACTCAATAAAACTAATCTTAAACAAAAAAAATAGATGGCATAAAAAAATTAAAAATTAAACCTATATGTTATTTTGCACACCTAACCTAGAGGCTAAAATGATTTATTTATATTAAAATGTGAGAACATAGAGCATCGGGTCAAATAATTCATGGCATGACACAGACCTTCTATCGATGTGGTACATGATACATTAATGTTTGCTAAAGTCATCCCAAAATGGGCACGCTGTAACATCATTTAATTCACGCCATGAAATACGATACTCTATGTGCCTAGTGAATTCCATAACACATAGTGTGTGTCGTGGCACACTATAATCCTTGTTGTAGCACACTTAATTTTTTTTTCAATTATTCCTTGTACGCCTTACCAATTGGTTGGTTTTTCATATAAGGTTTACATACCTTAATCTTCTAACTCCCAAGGTACAACTTAAGTGCTTCAAGTGTTGTTCTTCGCGTGTTGACTTGTTTAAATATTTTGAAGCTAAAAATACTCAAAATACAATAGAAAATACTTATGATTCTGAACATAATGGTTTGCAGAAATTATCACATAAACTTGTTATAATCAAATATATTTATCATTCTTAAGTATAATAAAATCTCAAAATATTAGTTTTTTTCAAGCACTTATCAAACAACGAGTGAGGACAGTAATAGATAATTAGTGCAGTATAGTCACGATTGATAAAGGTATTTACATTTATACTTTTGTCAAATTGTATCTATTTATTGTTTAATGGATTTTTTTCTTCTAAGTCATTTCCATAAGCAATCTGAGGATTTTATCATGTATGTTAAAACATATAAGTTTTGGAATTTGATTAGAAAGTTTTTCATTTTCTATTGTTGCATGCTTTCTTTCTTGAGTGTGTAGCATATTTATTGATTCCTTATTATGCTATTGGTGGAGGTGAGTCTTTAAGGAGTGATTTGAGTACTATGCAACACACCACCATAGCCAATGATTAATCCATCTAATTATGAGAATGCAATCACATTTTTACTACTAGAAGCATAATTTATTATGCCATGACTATACCACTATCTAACACCTAGGTATTGTCACTATTCCCATTGTTAGAATTAGCCACATTTGGGAGGTTTTCCTTTAATATTTCCTTGTGACTTGTTATTTACCTCACCTCTAAGAAAATTCTTCAAAGTGTAACAAACTAAAGCTACATGACATGGTTTGTGCAAAATTGAAATTGCACATTACAACATCATCTAGCTCATCTTCCATTTCTAACACCACGCCCATGAGTTCTACTATAAAAAACATTAAAGTACTATTAGATGCAGACTTAGAACCAAAAACTCCACTTCCTTATACTATTATGCAAGAAAGTTCTCATATGCGAGCAACTCATATTTGGTTGTTCATTATTCACATATCCTCTATCCAAAGATCAAATGCAGAGATTAAACTTAGGATGTAAACTTTTAAGAATCTTAATAATAAATTCTTAGTCATGAACAGGTCATCATTTAGCTTCTAATTCATCAAGGAAAATCTTCATCTTGTCAAAATAAGTCAACACATTTAGATTGTCTTTTCTAGTGATATGAAGTTGCAACTTAATTTTCATTAACGAGTTTTGGAAATATAAATAAAACTTCTTCCAAAAATTTGCACATTTCAAAGGCATTATTCTTGCCAAATACATTGATGTATATAGAGCTTGAAATTGAAATCTAAATCTAAATCTAACTCTTCACCATTCCATTGATGTGAGACCATAAAGCATGGTAAAGATTAAGCTTTGACATATTTTTAATTATCAATTTCATTATATTTACACTTATTTCAATGTTTTTACATGTTATAATTTTTTTATTTTGTATTTTTTAAAAATATATAAATTTTCTAGGTTTCGTGGGATTTTTTAAGATATTTTAAAATTTTATGGATTTTTTTTTAATTATTTTTGATCGGATGAATTTACTTAGAATGGCCATGGATGAACTTTGACCACCCCAACCAGTGCGGAACACAATACATGCTGATGTAACATGTGTCTCTATTCCATCACGCTGCAAATCCTCCATCTATTATTTCGATGTTTACCAAAGTTGACCTGAATTGACCTTCGTCGACTAGCCTATGTAGCGCCACATGGACACACAAATCACCCTCCATTTTTTTATCATCTAGTGGTCTTAATTTAATCTGAGTTTAAAAACTTAATTTTTTTCATTTAAATAGTCAAACAACCTCATTAGCCCAATTTTAGCAGCCAAAAAATGAGAGATTTGGAGCATTCTTGAAAGATTTTAATTTCTTTTTATTGAAGAACAAGGTTAAAAATAGGTGGAATTGACTCTTTTCACTTCATTTATTCATTTTTAATTAGATTCTTTTCTACACTATTTTCTTTTTCTTAATCTTTTTACAGAATCTTTGTAATTCTTTTATTGAATTTAATTGATTCCATTAATGTTTAATTTTTTTGACGTGGTTATGGACAATTTCAAACTCTACATTATAGTTTAATTAGGTGTTATGTGTGATTCAATTAAAGTTTTTATTATTTGAATTGATGGTGTATTTAGTTATGTATTTAAATTTTAAGAACATGCAGATTTTTGGTTAGGTTTAATGCTAATTATATTTTATTATGAAATTATTAATTTTTATAATTGAAATGAAAAGTTGTGATTTTAAATTACAATTGAAATTTAATACTTATGTTACAAATTGTATATCTTCTAATTTAATTATCATCTTTTATGATTATAATACAATAATTGAATTAAATATTCTAACAAGCACAATTCTAAATTGTTCAAGAATTATATCACTACAAGGAATCTAATTTTTTTTATTTGGCAATGCTACACTTGTTTATGAAACTTTTTAATATCCTTTTTTAATAAGTCTCACGTAACACTGCTTTAGAAGATGTAAAACAATTTCACAATAATTATTAGACATTTAATAGTGTTGTATATGATAAACGTTTTTTCTTACATAATAAAAAATAACATTTCTTAGTGTATGAAAAATGTAATTTATTATAATTTATGTATAAAGTGTATACGATACTATTGCATGATGAGAGAAGGGAGAAATTGTGGGATTCATGATGAGTGCTCGAAAAATACTCATATTTTGTGATTTTATTGTACTTAATTGAAAGAAATAGGTTTACTTAAAACTTGTGTATCTTATTATTTATACAAATATATATGTTCGGAATCACATATGTGCTTTGTTATATTTCAAGTATTTTTAACTTTAAAAATAAATAAACATGTCAATACATGAAGACAAAACACTTAAAACACTGAAATAACATCCTAAAACTTTAAAAGACTAAGGCATGCAAACATTATATGAAGAACCAACTAAAGTATAAAGAGTACAAGACAAAATTCAACAAAAACACTTTATGCCACGGTGAAAGAATATGTGTGCCACAACGCACACCTCTTTCGAATTCTACTGTACAAAGTAAAAACTTTGTGCCATGACATGAAATAATATGAGCCATGGTGAGGCCTTCTCAGGTTGAATTGTGCGAGTGTGTTCAAACCTTGTGACGCAATGTGAAAAATGTTTTATGGCAATATGCTATGTTGAATTTTGACTATGACCCTTGTTCAACGACAGTTTCTTATAAATATACCTATTAGGTTTTAGGTTAAGATAGTTTTTACATTAGAAACTTTTTTTAAGCCGTACAATAATAGTTTTTAAACCATGATAAATGGTTTAAAAATAGAATTTAAATATTCAAGAAAATATAAAAAGATTAATATGAAGATAAAATATTAACAATTTTATCTAAATACGAATTAAGCATGGATAATGTGTCTTGCTCCAAAATTGTGATCTTGATTTTCAAAAAGTTCATGAACATTTGGATATCTTTTCTACTTTTCTTAATTTGAAAAAAATCTTAAAGAAATTGCCTATAATATATTATTAATCTAACCTATATTGTGTTTATAAAATAAAAATATCCTAAAACATAAACTAACGGCCAGAAAAAAGTATAAAACTAAAACCTCTCTTAACCTAAAATCCAATAAGTATATTTATAAGAAAATGTCAATGAACATAGATTGGAGTCAAAATTCAGCATCGCATGCCATGACACAACATTTTTTCATTTGGCACAAGTTTTGAACACAATCACACAAGGATAAAATGGGGTGAATAAAATGTTTTATGCATTGTGGCCAACGAGTCCTTGTTTGAATATATTGGGTTATATTTTTGTTCGCATTGCAACATGAAACAAGTGCATTATGATTCATAATGAATTTTTACACTAAAAACCATAGAAAACATGTACCAAACCAGATCTAACATAATTTTCTCTTTTCTTTTCCAATCCTATTTTTTCAAGCACAAAACACCAAATCCCACCTAAAATATATCTTTTTCTCTGACTCTTTCAAATTTCTTCTCATACTACTTATTCCCAAGTGTTTTCAAGCCACCTTTACAAGATTTTTTCAAATCTTCATGTAACTTCATGAATTTTTCATCTTTTAAGGAGTATTTCACAACATTTTCATCTTCTTCAAAGGGGTTGCATAAAATCATAAATAAGTGAACATAATTTTCAGAATAATTATTTGAAGTTATTTTCTAAATTTTCTATGTAGTTTTTTTTTTGAAATTTTGGATTTAAGGGAACAAAACCGTTATTTGATCAAGAAAGAGTAAAAATTTTTTTATTGAATTTTGTGTTATTTGAAGAACTTGATATAAATGGCTCCAAAAAGTGAGTGGTGAGAAAGGAAAACATAAGAAGGTTCCAATACAATATAATAGAGCTAATTTTATTAGTTCAGAGGCTAAACTAATGATTGATAAAACCACTGAGATTAATAATTTTTTTATTGTGGAACAGGGAATAGAGTTTCATGTAAAGAAATATACATTGAAGGAGATTACTAATAAAATAGCAGCACTCATTGAGAAAATAGTTCGTTAAGAACCCAAATGCCACTTCTGAGCCAATCATTTGGAAATTGTACCAATGTTCTTGATTCTATAAATAATAGGTTAGTGATAAGGCATGTGCTTGTTCCATTCAGCCCATCTAATATAAATACTTTTTTTTATATAGATTTAGAGATGTTAACAAAGGGGAATATGAGAGTTATTTGGATAATGTGGATTATGAGGAGGTAATAGAAAACCTAACTATAGAAGGGGTTGAATAGGATATTACTAATGAGAAAAGAAAATCTTTTGAAGCCAAATACTTCACCAAGGTCTCCTATATTTAGCAATATTCCATGTGTTCTAGACTTATGCCCACCACACATTACAGTACTGTGGATAAATAAAGGGCTATATTATTTTCCGTCATAACTTCCGCCAAGATTATGGCAATAATCTACCAAAGGATAAGACTTTTGGAAAATAATCACTATTTGAGTTATTTATTCTCCATTCTCATTATAGCCCTTTGTGCTAAAATGGGGGTGAAAATTTTAAAATGTGAGGTTTTTCTATAACTTAGTGAATAATAAACTCCTTTACTACATGAGTGACCTTACATATGGGACAAAAGGAACACAAAATAATAGAAGAGACATTTTAATCAAAGATGAAATCCAATTGTTACAAGAATAGATTAATTATATGAAAATTTATGTTTACCATACCAACAATCATAATATATAACTAGGTAGATACATTTTCAAGGTGAATATATGCAATCTATACAAGAAAAGAAAATGTCATATCCCTTTCATGCAAAAATTGGTTTCAGTCAAGCAGGAGTGCCTAAGAATCATGGATATGATTATCTTTGTAGATCACCTGAATCCACATATAGATATGAAGAATTGAATGATGTGGAGGATTGATCACCTGAATCCACATATAGATATGAAGAATTTAATGATGTGGAGGATTGATCACCTGAATCCACATATAGATATGAAGAATTTAATGATGTGGAGGATTGTGATGCACCCTTTGTTCTAACTTTATTTTTATGTACTTTTATTTTTATTATATTTTCTTTTGTTTTACATTTGATGTATTTTATTTAATTTAATTTTTCTGTTATTCTAAACAATGTTTATTTAATTTAGAGCTATTAGTTTCATAATTGATTAGTATTATGTTATTCATGAAAAATATACAGTGATTCTCTCTATTTGATATAGCTGAGTTAGAAGATAGATGAAACATGAGTAACCATATCACTTGCTTATTTACAGTACATTATATATATATATATATATATATATATATATATTTACATATAAAATATTGAGGACAATGTAAATTCTAAGCTGGGGGTTGAAGAAAAGTTACTTATGAAATTATGTAATTTAAATTTTGTTAAACATGTGTTTGATATTGTTTAGTTGTTTATGAACATTTAGGTACATGTATAAAAAAAATTGATACAAAATTATCTCGCTTTTAATAAATTTAAAATGAATAATTGAGTCTTTTCATTGTTTGTTTGATATCTTAAACATATTCATGTATTATTATAAGAATTAGTTATATTCATAATTTATTTTCATGCTTGGATGTTGAAATTGAGAATATCCCAAAAGTGATGTTTAGGAATCAAATAGTAGAAATTATCTTGTGATATTATTAAGCCAAAAGCGTTTTCTTTTAAGAGATAATATTTCTTCTGCTACTTTAAATACTTATTATTTCAAATCATTAAATGATCTCTATAGATTTTTCATTTAATGTTAGGATTTTAAACATTTGATGAATTATTATGTACTTATATTCATTACATAGATTGAATGATTTGAGTAAAAATTAAAAGTATATGTCTATCTTTATTCATGTTTGACTTTTAATAATATAAAAAAATGGATTCCTTTAGAACAAAAAGTGACAAAATAACCACTCACCACAACACATTTATATATATATGGGTATGTGTTCTTAAAAAAAGAATAAAAAATATAGTATAACTAAATATTATGAATATAAGTTCTTGAAAACAATGACATAGTTTTACAATAAAAATAGGAATAACCTCTTGAAGTCAATAGAATTTTCATTAATCTTAAGGCACATACTTGATAATTTTAATTGAAGTAAAAAATTAGTAATGTGATATATTCATAATCATGTCCTTTTATTCATTTCATGAGATCCATGTTGTTCACATTTAAACCTTTTTTATTTATCATATGTGAACATTTTTACTTATTTCTTACATAACTTCTATTCACATATACCTTGTTGAGTACTTGAACCCATAGGATTAGTGTGCAATTAAGAGTATATCTTGTGAAGAATAGAGTTGAAGCAAATTAATATTCTTAACACTAAGATTAGGTGAGTCAATATTGATATGTTTTGATAATATGACATAAATTTGTTATGTGTAACTCGTTTAAATGATGAACTTTGATCCTTTGATATGTTGAATGAATTTGTACTTGAGTCTTAAATTATAAATTGAAAATAAACTAAAGCATAAGAATTTTTGTTGATTCTATTATTTTGTAATTTTTATTTTTCCATGTGAATTATTTTTAGTTTTAATTTTTTTTTATTTTAGGATGTTTGTTGATATCATCACTGAAAGTCCTAATGAGACTTTAACTCATCCACTAAGATGACCTAGGGGTTTAAACATTTGTTTTATATACTAGATGCAACCATGAAAATCAATAGAAATGATTTCAGTTAGTATAGTTTAGTTTATTTATTTTTGTTTTAGGATTTTAGATCACTTTACTTGCTAATGGCTAGCAAGAAACTAGTTAGGATTTGTGATAAGTGCTTAAAAATGTTCTATAATTTTATTGTGGTTAATTGAAAGGAATATGTTTGATTATAACATATTTATTTAATTATTTATGAAAATCTATCTATTTAAAATCATGGGTATATTTTGTTATATTTAATATGTTTTTAGTTTCAAAATAAATAAATATGTCAACACATACAAGCACAATATTTGGAGCATTGAGATTGCACCCTAAAATCTTAAAAGACTAAGACATGTAAACCTTACATCAAAAACTAAATAAAGTATAAGGGGTACAAGGCAAAATTAAACAAAAATACTTTGTGTTGTAGTGAATGAATATATGTGCTGTAATACATACCTCTTAGGAATTCTACTAGGCAAAGTGAACATTTCATGCCATGAAGTAAAACAATGTATGCCATAATGAGGCCTTATGCAAGTGGGTTTGAAACTTGTGGCACAGTTGTGACGTGGTACACAATGTTGAATTTGACTCCTACCCTTGTTCAGCTACTTTTTCTCATAAATATACCTATTAGATTTTAGGTTAAGATAGCTTTTATATTATAAATGTTTTTAGCCATACAATAGTAGTTCTTAGTTTTATAGTTTTATTTTATAAACATGATATAGATTTTATTCATAACAAATCATAGGCAACATTTAGAAGATTTTTTAGATCAAGAAAAGAAAAGAAGATTGCTAAAAATTCAAGATTACTTTGCATATCAATACCATAATTTTAGAGCAGGACACATTATCGATCCATTGTTGATATTCATATTTGCTTTGTAGTATTTTAATTTTCAAATTAATCTTTTTTGTATTTTCTTAAATAAATGCTAATTTTAAACCATTGATCATGGACTTTAATTTACCCATCTTTGGTTTATTTTCACAATGTAAATTTAGCTTTTGTTGTCATATTTATAAATATTTTTTTATGAATTAGGTTTCAAAAACATCATCTAGATCTAATTTGGATAACTTTAATAAGAGTTTAAATTGGTGACTCTGCCAAAAATATTGATTTAAATAGTTTATTATTTTCTTTGACATGATACATAATTTAATTAATCAGTTAATGATACACACCAAAGGATTTTAATTTGTTTGATTAACAAAGAGAATGATCACTTTCAAATGATTTTTTTATATTTAAAAGGAAAAATCAATAATTCGAGTTTATAATTTAGTTATTTTAAATATTTTTAAGCAAGCACGATTAACTAACTAAATATTTCTATAAATTCTCTATTAAGTATTAATTATAAATCTTTTTGATTTTGTTTTTAATCGAATCTATATTTAGATATTTAATTATTTTTATTAGTTTAAGATTTTCAAATTCTGAATCATTGTGATAGAGTATTTAGGTTTTATCTTTCATATTTGTTTAGATTTTTAACAAAATTGAAGAATTTTAAAAAATCACTACAATTCCTCCTAAGAACAAACATGGAAGTTGATACGAAGCCCACCAACAATTGTGATGAAACCCGATAACAATGATGGATCGAAACCTCAAGATCGCGAAGATAAGATTTGTTGAGTCTTAACCTGTCACCTAACAAGATGAAAATTAAGATTACGGAGGATTGAAACGCCACTCCAAGAAAACCTAAGGATTCTCTCAATAATTCAAGGTGATAATTTTGGTTGTTTAAATGCCACAAGATTAACTTGATAAGTACAAGAGTTATTTTAAGAACTAAGAGGAATTCAAGACCTCACAAGAAGATAATTTTCTTAATAATTCCAATATGTTCTTTAAAATTCGTAATACTCCTATTTATACTTGGATCAACACTCCAAGAATAGGCACAATTATAATTACAGCACAAAAATTAGACTAAATACGTTCTTTACCTTTTTTGGACTCTTAGTCTTCTAAATACAGCTACAAGATAGCTATTTATTGACTTATTAAAGATAGCTAATAAATGACTATTTTGGATTTCTTAAGACAACCAATTTGGACTTCTAAATACAGTCAATAAATAGCTAAATGACTAGATTCAATGTATTTTAACATGGCCAACCAAGACCAAGTTATTCTCCTATTTAATATTCTTCAAATTCTTCAAATTCATACCCTTTAATGGTCCAACTATGCTGGTTATGAATTTGCATGCTAATAAGCCTATTCAATTGCTTTGATGACATAATATTCTTGAAACTTTTCAAATTTACACCCTTTAATGGTCAAACTATGTTGGCTATGAATTTGCATGCTAATAAGCCTCTTCAATTTCTTTAATGACATGGCCTAGTCCGAGTCCACTTGGTCATTTTAGAATTAGCCAAATTCTCATGGATTAGCCCATTTAGTGCTTCCTTGAAATATTTGGCTCTAAGTCTTGTAAATGGGCCACTAGGAAGTGACAAAGGGTCTTGTACAAATTCAATTTCATTCCCACTTGTATGATTGACATGTCCAACTCCTTGGTTTGCATCAAAAGTATAATGATTAATAATTATAAGTTATTTATGCACTTATGAGTTTTTTATAAAAACAAAATTTATGTAATAATTCAACCCTATTCTCTCTACAATGAAAGAAGTAAAGTACTCAATCATCCTACAAAAGGATTGGCTTATGGTTTAGATGGTATGACTCTTCACTCCATTATTATTGACTCAAGTTTAAATGTTTTCGATGTAATATTTCCTTTATCTTAAGACTATTATAAAAGTGAGAGTTTGTCATTAGTCAAGGAAAATACTATCATATCCTTAATTTTTATAAGTAGATCATTCCAAGTTTTAAATAGATGAAATGTCATTAACTTATTGGTTGTATCCTTACATTTAATTTTAATTAATCAAATTTTATTTTATTAATATTTTTTAATTGAATTAAGGAAATTATTGATTTATATTATTACTTTTGAAATTTAAGTATAAAGTGCTTGTTTAAGTACTCATTTATCATTGGTTATTACCTATTTACACTACTATAAAATATGACATTTAAGTCGATATGTAAAGTCGATTCAGTGTAGAATTGATGCTACACATAGCGTCGGTTGACGTGTTTAACCGACGCTACATGTGGGACGTAGCGTCGGTTGACGTGGCAAACCGACGCTATCCACTTGTGTAGCGTCAGTTGACACGTAGAACCGATGCTATGTCCACGTGTAGCGTCAGTTAAACACGTCAAACGACACTACGAACTATATGGATAGCGTAGATTGACACATAGAACCGATGCTACACATGTGGATATTTCCTTTTCTCTTCTTTCTTCCCCAGACAGAAACTATTTCATGCGCTGCATAACTCTCAAAAACCCAAAACCTCGTCTACTTCTCCTCCACTCTTTCTCATTTTTCAGCCACCTATAACCACCAATTCCAGCGCCGATTAATGGATTTTCTTCCTCTCACTTATCTTTTAGATCCCTTATTTTTTTAAGAAAAATACTCAAAAAATTTATACCCATTTATCACTTACAAAACATCATTTTTTCTTTATTTCCTTCATTTACTCTTGTAAGTATTTCTATTAATCCTACACATTTATTATTCATATTGTTTTTGTATATTATGTATTATTATTTATGTTTATAAATTTTTGTATTATATATGTAGGTTTTGTATTATAACATCAGGAGAAAAATATGATGATCTTGAATAACATAGGACAACACCATGATAATTTTTCTGCTATTAATTAATATTTAATTTTTCAATTATTTGTATTATTTAAACTATTTGTTAAATAAATTTTAGTTTTTTTTGCTATTATGTAATGATCGAATATAGGTTTTAATTTGAATATAATAGAAAATGAATAAATTTTGTAAAAAAAAAATTAAAATTTTAAAGTCGGTTAGTAACTTACTTTAAAAGT
The DNA here is from genome assembly GCA_037013495.1 of Hippophae tibetana. Lineage (NCBI taxonomy): Eukaryota > Viridiplantae > Streptophyta > Magnoliopsida > Rosales > Elaeagnaceae > Hippophae > Hippophae tibetana. The sequence goes on from CM072802.1 coordinate 50,016,992, forward strand.
CATTTTTGGTATAGTGTTATATTCATCATTTATCATTATTATTTGAACTCTTTTCTTATACATCTAACGACCTTTTGACATTCTCAAATTAATTTCTTAATAAATATTTGGTGTAGTTTCATAAAAACTAATAATAGAAGATGTATCACTAAATTATCGGTTGTCTTTTTAATTAATCAAATTAAATTTGATTGGCACTTTTTTAATTAAATTAAATAATTTATTAATTTATATTATTACTTTTGAAGTTTAAATATAATTTGACAAGTATCTATTTATCATTGATTATTAACTGTTTATATTCATTATTTATCATTATTACTTGAACTCTTTTCTTATATATTTAATGGGCTTTAGACATTCTATCGAAATAATTTCTCAATAATTATTTGGTATATATGGCTTCATAAAAACTAATACAAAAAGCCTATTTTTTATATAATTTTTAATTACATCTAATGGTTTGTGTGATTCAAATTTACTAAGAAAAAAGTAAAAGATAATATTACTAATAGATCATTAAATAAATCATGATAAAATAAATTTATTGAAATATTAAAGGTTAAGAAGATTTTTTATATTTCCTTTCTAAATTTTTAAATACAAAATTAAAGTAAAAAAAACGTTTTATTTGGTGTGTTTTGCAACCACTATCATATCATTTAAAGTTTGTATTTTTCCTTAAACCTTTCTTTTCCTCTAAAGTACTATACACTTAAAAAGCAATTCGAAGAAATATAAAATCATGTCTCTCTTCCTCCCTATACTATTATGATTTGGAAACTTCATCTTTGGTTGGCAACTTCATCTTTGCCTCTTCCTCCTTATACTATAATGATTTGGCAACCTCATCTTCCTCTTTTCCTCCCAAGTTGATTAGGAGGTAATCTATTAACCTGGATTTTATTTTAAGTTAGTACACATGATCTTTTTAAAATAAATATAATTTTCTCCACAATTTTTACATAAATTTTCTTTAAAATTATTGGCTATTATTGTGTGTAATACACGTGTTATGTAAGTTGGGTAGAATTAGCTAATAACTAATTCTGTTATAGCAGTAAAGCTACATGTACTTTTAGGCCTATAAATAGGTTGTGATCATAACCATATATTTATCAATTGCATTTTCCAAGTGCCTTATATACAAATTATATTGTTTCTTTGTTATTTCTTGTATGGTATCTAAGGTGTAAGTTTTTTAACTTAAGATTTTTCTTGCAATTCTTCGACAGTAGAAATGACAATATATCCTACGCATGGAAGTGATTCGATCTCATTTGTTCAAGAGGTGATTATAGAAAAATCATCTTAGAGTTTATTTGTTTTTCCTATGTCAACATCACAATTGGTGTGAAACTCAACCAAGTTAATTTCTTAATCTAGAAACAATAAATGCCTATTTAATTGCAGCATATGAACTTGAGGATTATATATATAGAACAAATAAATTGCCTATTAAATTTCTTGAATTTAGAGTTCTTAATTTTGAATACTCAATCTGGAGTAAAATTATTGAAACTTTAAGGAGTTCGTTGTATAGGTCTGTACTCATACAATGAATTCTTATATAGAAAAATATACAACGACCTATCAGTAATGATATTCTCTTGAATCTGTGTTTGTTGCTACTTCTAGGTCAAGAAAACTAGAAATTCGTAGTAAATTATAAAAAATTGTGAAAAGAGCTTTATCGATTAAAGAATATATACAAAACATTAAAGAATTAGCATTGGATAATTTGTTCCTAAGAATGAGTTAATCTTGTATGCTTTTTATGTCTTAGATTCCAATTATTATCCTTCTATATGTTCAATCAATAATTGTGTGAATGAGGTCTCCATTGAAAAGGTGCACTCTCAGTTGTTGTCATATGAAAATCGTATTCATAAACAAGTAGGTTTTCTAATAATTAAGGCTACTTTGGCTAAAGGTCCATCAAGTAACAATTCTAATAAAGGAGATGGTCAATTGGTGGATACAATAATCAACAAGGTCATAATAATAGTGGTGCATAGCAACTTACTAGAACAAATAATAATAATAATAATGGAAAGGGCTAATCAAATAGAAACAATGGCAGAGGTCGTGGAGGAAGAAATATTGGTGTGCAATGTCAATTCTATTAGAAGACTTGGAATGTTGCTCAAAATTGTTTCAATCTCAAGAACTTGCTTGGTCCGATTTTGTCTAGTAATAAAAATAGTCAGGCTTCAAAGGGTGGCACATTTGCTTTCTTGTCTACTTAAGAAGGACCAAAGGCTAAAAATGGAAGAAATGCTTCTAGCTCTTGGATGATAGATAGTGGTGCTTCAAATCATTTGACGAATTATGTAACTAATATTGGCAATGCAATTGCATACAATGGTAATGAAGGCGTATATGTTGGTACTAGTAATGTACTTCATGTTGCACATTCTAAAAATACCTATATAGTTACAAATACATCTTGTTTTGCTCTAAACAAAGTATTACATGTATCTAAGATTGCTAGGAATTTAGTTTTTGTCCAAAAGTTTTGTATGGACAATGTTGTTTTCATTGAATTTTAGGCAAACATTTTCTATTATTGAGCATGGATTGTTCATGCCCTTTAGATCTGCTTCAAGAAGGGCTAAGGAGTTTATCTTTTACCAAAAAAACGCCCTCTGGCATGACAGATTAGGCCATATGGCTTCCCTATTGTAAATAAAGTACTTACTAGTATTGGTAGTATCATAAAGACTTTTGATAGTAATAATGTGCATGACTTCTGTCGCTGCTAAGTCTTATAGGTTACCCTTATTTTCTAAGCATGTATCTATGAGCAAATCCTTTAAAAAATTTGTATTTGGATGTATAGGGTCCTCCTTTTGTTCTTGGCACTAATGTATAACATTATGTAATCTTAATAGTTGATGATTACTCTCATTTTTGGTGGATTTACTTTCTACAGTCTCGTTATCAAGCGATGTCTATTTTTTTGGGTTTTAAGGAAATGGTTGAGAAACAATTTGAGTGTAAATCAAGTAGGTAGAAAATGATGGAGCATGTGAGTTTAAGCTCTTAGATAAGTGTTTATCACAAGAGGGGATTATTAATTGTTTCACATGTCTTGAGATATATTCTCAAAATGGCATGGTAGAGTGCAAGATTAGAAGAGTTGTTGATACTCGATTGACTTTAATGTTCAAGTTTAGTGTTTCTCTCAGATCTTAGTGTTTATAGAGCTTCCATTTTTACTTCTAATCGTGTACCCTCTAAAGTCTTGCTTCTTTCTTATCCATATGAGAAGTTGTATAAGAGATTACTAGATTATAACTTTCTTTGTGTCTTTAGGTGTATGTGTTTCCCTTTCTTGAGGCCACATATTAGCATAAAATGAAATCTCAATCTACAATTTATTCTTTCTTAGGCTATGCATCTTATCAAAGAGGTTATGTTTGTCTTGACATGGTTACCAATAAGGTGTATCATAATAGACATGAATAGTTTTCTAAGAGTTCTTTTCTTTTCTTGTCTCCATTTGGTATGTCTTCTTTAATTTGTGCTGATTTACCAACTGTGTAGTCTCAAGTTCATGTTCTAGGTTGGCTTATGGGGTGTTCTTCTAAGCATGATGTGACTTTCTCTTTTGGAAAACTTAGAGTTCCTAGTATGAGTGGTAGTGTACCTCTCTAGCCTAAATCTTTCCTCTCTATTCCTTCTTCTGGTGTGATACCATGTATTCCTTCTATTATACTTCTTTCGCATTATTATTTGATATTGAGTTTGTTCCTCATTTAGTTTTATCAATTGTACGTGTTCTAGCTTCTGTAACAATTGATGCACATTCTGTGAGGACAAGATTCAAGTGTGGAATCTTTAAGCCATAGGCCATATCAGTATTGCGTAGTAACTAGACTAGAGTTGGCTTTTAGTGTGAGCAAGTTATGTCAATATATGAGATATCCTACAAGTGCAAATTTCCAAGATATCAAGAAAGTATTAAGATACTTTATAGGCACTGTGCAGTATGAATTAATGTTGTCAAAAATAGACAAACTTGATCTCTTTGCATACACTGATATAAACTCGGTAAGCTATTAGAATGACATGAAAAACATTAGTGTTTATTGTGTTTTCTTTGGTGGGAATTTGATGTCTTAGGCTTCATCAAACCAAAAAGTGGTGTCTCGATCTTTAATAGAGGCAAATTATCATGCTTTGGCTAGAGGGGTTGTTGAGATTTGGTCGATTGGTTCAATATTCACTGAGTTGACAATGCAAGTTATGAATATGCTTATGTTGCTTTGTAATAATATAGGTGCTCAATATAATTTCAGAAACCTAATACAATATATTAGATCAAAACACATCAAGATAGATAGTAAATTTTTCGAGATAAAATGTTAAAAAAGTGAGTTAGTTATAATTAAATATATTAAATGCATTTACAAACTCTCAATTACAATGAAGATTAATACATATATAAATACAGAAAATAAGAATCTGCTTTTTAGAAAAGTACTTTTAGGAAAAGTATATTAGTTGCATACAACTAATATACAACTGATAAAGTATATTAGTTGCATAGAACTAATATACCATTAATGATTAATTAACACTCCTCCTCAAGTTGGCGCATAGATATCAATCATGCCTAACTTGATTAGTGAGCCATATAATGACTTCTTGGAGATTCCTTTGGTAAACATATCTGCAAGTTGCTCTTCTATGGGAACAAAAGGAAAACTAATAAGTTTGGCATCTAACTTCTCTTTTATAAAGTGACGATCAACCTCTACATGCTTAGTGCGATCATGTTGTACTGAATTTTCTGATATATCAATGGCTGCCCGATTGTCACAATACATCTGCATAGTATTTTTGAGTTCAAAACCAATTTACAAACCCCATAAGCCATACCTCTATACTCGGCCTCAGCACTAGATCGTGCCACCACTTTCTGCTTCTTAATTTTCCATGTAACCAAATTTTTTCCCACAAAGGTGAAATAACCCGATGTTGACTTTCTATCTGTAATACTTCCTACCCAATCTGCATCTGTGAATGCATAGACTTCAAGAGGATTGTTAAGTTTAGAGAACATTACTCCTCTTCCTGGAGCCGATTTCAAATACCTTAATATTCTCAAAACATCATTCATATGGTTCTCACTTGGATTATGCATGAATTGACTCACCACACTTACTGCATATGCAACATCTGGTCTAGTATAAGGTAAGTAAATCAAACATCCAACCAATCTCTGATAGCGACCTCGATCAGTTGGTATCTGATCTGGATACTCTACTAAACAATGGTTTTGGTCAATAGATTTGCAATCCAACATACCTGTCTCTGTTAGTAGATCAATAATGTACTTCCTCTGACACAGATATATTCCTTCTCTTCCCCTGGCTACCTCAATTCCTAAGAAGTACTTTAGTTCACCTAAGTCCTTCATTTCAAATTCAGAGGCTAGCTGTCTTTGTAATTTATCCATCTCAATAGTATCATCACCAGTGATTATCATATCATCAACATAAATGATTAGGGTTGTTACCTTCCCTCGTTGATGTTTGTGAAATAGAGTGTAGTCTGAATTACTCCGTCTGAAACCAACCTTTTGCATGAACTATGAAAACCTTCCAAACCAAGCTCGAGGGGATTGCTTGAGGCCATACAAAGACTTCCTCAATTTTCATACAAAATTACCAGGAGAATTAACTACATACCCAGATGGAAGACTCATGTACACCTCCTCGGCTAATTCTCCATGAAGAAACGCATTCTTGACATCAAACTACCAAAGTGGCTAGTTTAGGTTAGCAGCAAGTGAGAGCAGAACCCAAAATGTGTTCATTTTAGCAACAGGAGCAAAAGTCTCATCCTAGTCTACACCATACGTTTGAGTAAACCCTTTTGCTACAAGACGAGATTTATACCGATTTACGGATCCATCACCATTATGTTTTATAGTAAACACCCATCGATAACCAACTTCTTTTTTTCCTTGTGGTGGTGACACAAGTTGCCAAGTATCGTTCTTCTTTAATGCATCCATCTCTTCAGCCATTGCCTTTCTCCATATTGGATCTCCCAACACATCCTACACTTTGTTAGGTACTGATACACCAGATATTTGATTCACCAATGATTTAGATGACTTAGATAATCTTTTAGTGGACATGTAATTGGCTAGTGGGTATTTTGATTTTGCATGAATATTTGGTTCATACCTTTTGGCTGGTTGACCTCGAGTAGACCTATTTAGTAACACATATTGTCCAACATTAGACTCGATGCCATTAGTATCAGTAGGTGTACATACCTCAGATGAGTGACCTTCAGTACTAGGGACTTGTTGATCGAGGGAGGAGTAATGCCTGAGGGTACAGTTGTGTCTTCAATGTCATTTTCTATAAGTGAATTTGGTGCTTGAATACTTGAAGCATCTGCTTCTACAATGACTAGATTCAATGAATTAGAAGTCTCATATGGTCTCATTAAAACTTTAGTTGGTGATTCACCTAATGCCTGCCCCTCACCATGATACAGTTATTCAAAATATGTATTCTCCCCTTGACGAGCAGTATCAGGTGAGGAAAAATAACTCATGTCCTCAAATAAGGTAACATCCATAGTAACATAATACTTTCTGGTTGGTGGATGGAAGCACTTGTACCCTTTCTTATAACTTCCATAACCAACAAACACACATTTAATTGCCCGAGCATCTAATTTAGACTTTTTATTTTTAGGAATATGCACAAAAGCAACACAACCAAATACACGGGTAGGAAGATTATGAAAGGATGATAAGGAGACGTAAGATGTAAGAATCTGGAATGAGATTTTTCCGTTAAGGACACAAGACGGGAGACGATTGATGAGATGGGCAGAAGCTTGTACAGCATCACCCCAAAGGTATTTTGGAAAATAAGCACTAAATAAGAGTGCACGAGCCACATCAAGTAAATGTCGATTTTTTCTTTCACACACTCCATTTTGTTCCGGTGTTTGCGGACAAGTAGTTTGGTGAATAATCCCATGTGTTTTGAAATTTTTTTGAAAGACATGATTAACATATTCCCCACCATTGTCAGAATGGAGGATCCGAATGATGGCATTATATTGTGTTTGAACGAAGGTATGAAAATTTTGAAAAACTGAAAAAACTTCATCTTTTGTTCTAAGAAGAGAAATCCACAATAACCTTGTACAGTCATCGATAAACGAAACGAAATATCTCATACCCGATATAGTTGGCTCTTTAGATGGTCCCCAAACATCAGAATGAATTAATTCAAAAGGAATAGTACTTTTATTAGAAATACTAGGAGAATAAGTAATACGATGGTTGTAAAGATGGAGTGATATAAAACATTATGGAGCTGTAAAGATGGAGTGATATAAACTGACCCCTTTCCTAAGACAGGAAAGGCCTCACCATTAGCATTCGTAACATAAGACATTGGTGGGGGAAATAACTCATTAAAATAAGATTTATCATAAGTCATATGATCAGATACACCAGAATCAATAATCCAAGTATTAGACCCAACAGAGTGAGAAACATTTAAGGTCATACCAATCTTACCACGACCAGCTATTGAAGTTGTAGGGATACCTCCACATTCCATAGGATGATTCTGTCCATAGTAGTCTAGTTATTGGACAATTTGCACGGTAGTTGCTTTTTCTTTAGACCGATACCCATTTTGTCGTTTTGCTGCATAGTAGTCTGCTTTTGGTTTGAAGTGTGGATATTGTTTCCAACAAGTCTCACGAAAATGCCCCTGTTCATTGCAATAAGAGCATGGAGAACGAGGGCGATTGGTAAAACTCTGTGAAGGTCCCTGCTGATGAAGTGGAATTGAATTTTGCTGCTGAAGGAAGGGTGCCTTTGATTTGGCTTGAATGGCTAGGCTTGATACCTCAACATGTGCCTGATGAAGACTCTCTTGCTGAGATTCGTCTTTACGGATGTATGTAGAGGCAGTAGTCAAGCTCGAAGGGTCTGACATTCGAAGCAATTCGCCTTTAGCACTATTATGTTTTGTATTAAGGCCTCTTAAAAAGGCATGTACTCGTTCAAGCTCCTTCTCCTTCTGGTACCATAGAAGGTCTTCTGGATTCTTAATTTTACACGGGCGTTTCTAGTCAATTTCAGCTCATAAATTTTCAGCTTGGTAAAAAAAAGATACTAGTTGCTCATTTTGCTGCATGCCAGCAGCTTTGCACATGAGTTCTTGAACTTGAATAAAGTCAAACTCATTTGTATAAAGATCGCTTAAGGTATTCCATATGGCCTCAGCAGTTTCACATTCCTCCACCATTTGTAATATATCATCAATGATGGCTCTAAATAGAATTGACATGACAAAGCCATCATCATCTTCCCACCTAGTATAGGCGTCTATATCATCTTGACTAGGAGCCCTAATCGATCCAGATACATGTCCCATCTTATGTATCCCACGAAGATAAACAGACATAACTTTTTTCCATGTTCGAAAATTTGTACCATTAAGTTTAGTACCACCGAAAGAACCAATTTCTGAACTCTTAACATAAACTTCAAAATTTGGAACTTCATGAATTCTAGAAACTTGATGTTGTCTTGAATCTTCCATTGAAATAATAATAAAAAATATATTGTGTAGCGGAATAAAAAATTTTGGATTTGTTTTGGGCCGGGTTGGGCTGATAAATGGGTTGTTTGATGGGCTTGGAGTTGATAAATTTTGGTTTGGGCTGATGGGCTTGAATTAGGGCTGATAATTAGGAGGTGATGGGCTTGGAGCTGATGGGCTAGGGTTGATAATTAGGGTTTAAAAATCTGAAACAATTAAAAAAAACTAAACACCAGAACTCACAGAGGAATGAACGGCACAAAGAGGGGCGCTGATTTTGGAGAGGAAACTGAACAGCACGGAGGGGCGCGAAGCTAGATGGCGTAGGGGCGCGCGATCTGGTCGGCGACGGCGCACATGGGCACGCTGATTTTGGAGAGAAAACTGAATAGCGGAGAGGGGTGCGAAGCTAGAAGGCGTAGAGGGGCACGAAGCTAGACGTTGCAAGGGCGCGCGATCTGGATGGTGCGCAATGGTGTGCGGTCGGCACGCAGGTGCGCGAGCTGAACGGCGCGTATGGGCACGAGCGGAACGGCGCGCATGGGCACGAGCTGAACGGCGCAAGGCTGGGGTGGATGACATGGGTTGAACAACACGGATTGGACAACGTGGATGAATGATGGATCTGTAACAAACAGACTGATCTGTAGCTGCTGTGGCGTGAGCTGAACAGTGCAAGAAGATTAACGGCACTGCATAAAAAATGACGGTGGTGCTAGGCGACGCTACAACTCAGAAACCGGTAAAAAAAATTTCTTTCCTGCTAAGATACTGAAGCACTAAAATAACCATGATTTTATGCACATTAATTGATTAAAAATATATATATATTTATATGTTTTATCATATATTTATATAAATTTGTCTTTTTCGGAATCAAGGGTATTTTAATTGTTTTTCAGATATTTTGGCTTAAAAATTCAACTTAAAAACTCAAAGAGGAATACTGAAAGCAATACATCACAAATATATTAATAAATAAATGGGGAAAGGTCAACAAATATATTTGTGATGTATTGCTTCCAGTATTCCTCTTTGAGTTTTTAAGTTGCGTTTTTAAGCCAAAATACTTGAAAAACAATTAAAATACCCGTGATTCCGAAAAAGACAAATTTATATAAATATATGATAAAACATATAAATATATATATTTTTAATCAATTAATGTGCATAAAATCATGGTTATTTTAGTGCTTTTTGAGCACTCATCAGATACCAAATTAAATATACTTAATATATTTACAAACTCTCAATTACAATGAAGATTAATACGTATATAAATACAAAAAATAAGAATATGTTTTTTAGAAAAGTACTTTTAAGAAAAGTATATTAATAAAATATGTTAGTTGCATACAACTAATATAGAGCTGATAAAATATGTTAGTTGCATACAACTAATATACCATTAATAATTAATTATCTGTTATAAGTTACTATTATATAAAAAATAAGTTATAAGGTAATAGACTTGCTAACAAAACCTTGAGGGGAGGTATATATTGGCTGTTATTATACATGTAGTACACGTGATGTGTATGTTGAGTAGAATTAGATAACTGATTCTATTATAGTAGCAAACAGAATGTGCTTTTAGGCCTATAAATAGGTTAGGATCACAATAAGATATTTATCGATTGTAATTTCCAAGTTTCTTATACAATTAATATTATTGTAGAAATATAGATTAAACACTTTGTATAATTTAATAATATAACAAATACAATTAAAAGTTTGCAATTCTATAAACGAAATCTTTAGTGTCGTGTGATTGTACGACAAGTCTTGATGTTAATATCTTGATTTTTCATACATGGTTGTTTGCAATATATATATACTTGTACCATAAGTCTTGATGTTATGAATATCTTGGTTTTGCTATATGGTTGTTTGCAATATATAATTGTACTATAAGTATGATGTTATAAATATCTTAATTTAATTTGTATTTTTTTTTCTTCTTTTGTAAAAAAAGAAGAAGTCAAGTACTCAACCAATGGATAATACTATTCGGCATTAGCTTACAAAAAGGCTTTTGGAGTTTTAGAAGACACGTGTAAAAAAAGAAGAAGTCAAGTACTCAACCAATGGATAATACTATTCGGCATTAGCTTACAAAAAGGCTTTTGGAGTTTTAGAAGACACGTGAGATGTATGTGCTCTTTGAAATTGATTTGTATATTTTTGATAGGAAGAGAGATCGTGCTTATACGTCTCCTAGATTTTAAAGTAAATATCTTTTAATTTTTTTTATTATAAACAATGTTTTTATTCACAGAAAATTAAATTTATTATTTAAAAAAATTAATATTATTTTAATTATTTTAAAAATATTATTTCTTAATTAAAATGTAATAAAACACGAAATATTAATATAGTAAAATTGAAGTTTAATATTTTTTTTAAAACACCAATAAAAAAATACCATATTAATTTAAAATTTATAATTATTGAATAATCCAATTTTAAACTTCTTTCAATAACTTGACATAAAAAGATCTTTTAACAAAAACATTAATAAAATTATGTTATTTATGTTTAATTATTGCTTTTATTAAAGTGAGAATAACAATATATTTTATAACCTAAATTATTAGACACATATTAAAATTAATTCGAAAAGCTTATATTCAATGACAATAATATGAATAAAAAAAGAGAGAAAATTTTGAGGATAAAAGACGTATTTGTTACGAAGACAACAGAAGACAAATGTCTCCAACTCTCTTTCTCTCACTACAAGTGAAAAGCCATATGGTTTACTTTTCCAAGTTTTTATTGAAATGTCCTACAAACAATTAAATTCACTAGATGTATTTATAAGGTTGAAATTACACTGAAGATTAATACATATATAAATATAGAAAAAGAGAATCTGCTTTTCCTAAAAGTGCTTTTAGAAAAAGTATATTAGTTACATATAACTAATATATCATTAATGATTAATTAACATTCCTCCTCAAGTTGGCGCATAGATATCAATCATGTTCAACTTGATTAGTGAGCCATATAATGACTTCTTGGAGATTCCTTTGGTAAACATATCTAAAAATTGCTCTTCTGTGGGAACAAAAGGAAAACTAATAAGTTTGTCATCTAACTTCTCTTTTATAAAGTGACGATCAACCTCTACATGCTTAGTGCGATCATGTTGTACTGAATTTTCTGATATATCAATGGCTGCTCGATTGTCACAATACATCTGCATAGTATTTTTGAGTTCGAAACCCAAATCTAATAACAAAGTTCTTATCTACAGCAATTCACAAACCCTATGAGTCATACCTCTATACTCGGCCTCAGCACTAGATCGTGCCACCACTTTCTGCTTCTTACTTTTCCATGTAACCAAATTTCCTCCCACAAAGGTGAAATAACCCGATGTTGACTTTCTATCTATAATACTTCCTGCCCAATCTGCATCTGTGAATCCACATACTTCAAGAGGATTGTTGTGTTTAGAGAACATTACTCCCCTTCCTGGAGCCGATTTCAAATACCTTAAAATTCTCAAAACAACATTCATATGGTTCTCACTTGGATTGTGCATGAACTGACTCAACACACTTACTGCATATGCAACATCTGGTCTAGTATGAGCTAAGTAAATCAAACGTCCAACCAATCTCTGATAGCGAGCTCGATCAATTGGTATCTAATCTGGATACTCTGCTAAACAATGGTTTTGCTCAATAAGAGTGTCAATAGGTTTGCAATCCAATATAACTGTCTCTGTTAGCAGATCAATAATGTACTTCCTCTAACACAGATATATTCATTCTCTTCTCCTGGCTACCTCAATTCCTAAGAAGTACTTTAGTTCACCTAAGTCCTTCATTTCGAATTCAGAGGCTAGCTGTCTTTGTAATTTATCCATCTCAATAGTATCATCACCAGTGATTATCATATCATCAACATAAATGATTAGGGTTGTTACCTTCCCTCGTTGATATTTGAGAAATAGAGTGTGGTCTGAATTACTCTGTCTGTAACCAACCTTTTGCATGAACTGTGAAAACCTTTCAAACCAGGCTCGAGGGAATTGCTTAAGGCGATACAAAGACTTCCTCAATTTGCATACAAAATTACCAGAAGAATCAACTACATACCCAAGTGGAAGACTCATGTACACCTCCTCGGCTAATTCTATATGAAGAAACACATTCTTGACATCAAACTGTCGAAGTGGCCAATTTAGGTTAATAGCAAGTGAGAGCAGAACCTGAATCGTGTTCATTTTGTCAACAGGAGCAAAAGTCTCATCATAGTCTACACCATACGTTTGAGTAAACCCTTTTGCTACAAGACGAGCTTTATACCAATTTACGGATCCATCACCATTATGTTTTATAGTAAACACCCATCGACAACCAATTGCCTTTTTTCCTTGTGGTGGTGACACAAGTTGCCAAGTATCGTTCTTCTTTAACGCATCCATCTTTTCAACCATTGCCTTCCTCCATATTGGATCTCCGAACGCATCCTGCACTTGATTAGTTACTAATACACCAGATATTTGATTCACAAATGATTTATATGACTTAGATAATCTTTTAGTGGACATGTAATTGTCTACTGGGTATTTTGATTTTGCATGAATATTTGGTTCATACCTTTTCGCTAGTTGACCTCGAGTAGACCTATTTGGTAACACATACTGTCCAACATTAGACTCGATGCTATTAGTATCAGTAGGTGTACATACCTCAGATGAGTGACCTTCAGTACCAGGGAGTTGTTGATCAAGGGTTTCTGAGGGTACAGTTGTGTCTTCAATGTCATTTGTTGTAAGTGAATTTGGTGCTTGAATACTTGAAGCATCTGCTTCTGCAATGACTTGTCTCTTTGAAACATCAGTTGGTGATTCACCTAATGTCTCCTCCTCACCATGATACAGTTCTTCGAAATATGTATTCTCCCATTGACGAGCAGTATCAGGTGAGAAAAAATAACTCATGTCCTCAAAGAAGGTGACATCCATAGTAACATAATACTTTCTGGTTGGTGGATGGAAGCACTTGTACCCTTTCTGATAACTTCCATAACCAATAAATACACATTTAATTGCTCGGGCATCTAATTTAGACCTTTGATTTTTAGGAATATGCACAAAAGCAACACAACCAAATACACGGGTAGGAAGATTATGAAAGGATGATAAGGTGACGTAAGATGCGAGAATCTGAAATGGGATGTTTCCGTTAAGGACACTAGATGGGAGACGATTGATGAGATGGGCAGAAGCCTCTACAGCATCACCCCAAAGGTATTTTGGCATATAAGCACTAAATAATAGTGCACGAGCCATATCAAGTAAATGACGATTTTTTCTTTCAGACACTCCATTTTGTTCTGGTGTTTGTGGACAAGTAGTTTGGTGAATAATCCTATGTGTTTTGAAAATTTTTTGAAAGACATGATTAACATATTCCCCACCATTTTCAGAACGGAGGATCCGAATGATGGCATTATATTGTGTTTGAACGAAGGTATGAAAATTTTGAAAAATTGAAAAAACTTCATCTTTTGTTCTAAGAAGAGAAATCCACGATAACCTTGTACAATCATCGTTAAACGAAACGAAATATCTCATACCCGATATAGTTGGCTCTTTAGATGGTCCTCAAACATCAGAATGAATTAATTCAAAAGGAATTAATTCAAAAGGAATAGTACTTTTATTAGAAATACTAGGAGAATAAGTAATACGATGGCTCTTGGCCAAAACACAAGTCTCACAATGTAAAACAGTCTCACTAACACCAATAAATAAAGTGGGCATAGTTTTTTTCATAAGACTAAAAGACGGATGCCCTAAGCGGCGATGCCACAACCAAATTTCACTTAGCTTATCAGAACTAGAAGTCAATGCAATGCTTGCCCTTGCTCCTGGTTTCTCCCCTACGTAGTTCTGATCCAAACGGAACAATCTGCCCCTCAAATACCCTCGACCTATTATTGCCCTGATAAGAAGATCCTGAAAAATCACATACATAGGATAAAAGGTTACAAAGCATTTAGACTCGAGGTTCAACTGTGGGACATAGATTAAGTGATGAGATAAGTCAGGTACATATAAAACATTATGGAGCAGAAAAGATAGAGTGATATAAACTGACCCCTTTCCTAAGACAAGAAAGGCCTCACCATTAGCATTCGTAACATAAGACATTGGTGGGGGAAATAACTCATTAAAATAAGATTTATCATAAGTCATATGATCAGATGCACCAGAATCAATAATCCAAGTATTAGACCCAACAGAGTGAGAAACATTTAAGGTCATACCAATCTTACCACGACCAGCTATTGAAGCTGTAGGGATACCTCCACATTCCATAGGATGATTCTGTCCATAGTAGTCTAGTTCTTGGACAATTTGCACGGTAGTTTCTTTTTCTTTAGAGCGATACCCATTTTGTCGTTTTGCTGCATAATAGTCTACTTTTGGTTTCAAGTGTGGATATAGTTTCCAACAAGTCTCACGAAGGCGATTGGTAAAACCCAGTGAAGGTCCCTACTGATGAAGTGGAATTGAATTTTGCTGTTGGAGGAAGGGTGCCTTTGATTTGGCTTGAATGGCTAGGCTTGATACCTCAACATGTGCCTGATGAAGACTCTCTTGCTGAGATTCGTCTTTACGGATGTATGTAAAGGCAGTAGTCAAGCTCGAAGGGTCTGACATTCGAAGCAATTCGCCTTTAGCACTATTATGTTTTGTATCAAGACCTCTTAAAAAGGCATGTACTCGTTCAAGCTCCTTCTCCTTCTGGTACCACAGAAGGTCTTATGGATTCTTAATTTTACACGGGCATTTCTGGTCAATTTCAGCCCATAAATTTTCAGCTTGGTAAAAAAAGAGATACTGGTTGCCCATTTTGCTGCATGCCAGTAGCTTTGCACATGAGTTCATGAACTTGAATAAAGTCAGACTCATTTGTATAAAGATTGCTTAAGGTATTCCATATGGCCTCAGCAGTTTCACATTCCTCCACCATTTGTAATATATCATCAGTGATGGCTCTAAATAGATTTGACATGACAAAGCCATCATCATCTTCCCACCTAGTATAGGCGTCTATATCATCTTGACTAGGAGCCCTAATCGATCCAGATACATGTCTCATCTTATGCATCCCACGAAGATAAACAGACATAACTTTTTTCCATGTTCGAAAATTTGTACCATTAAGTTTAGTACCACCGAAAGAACCAATTTCTGAACTCTTAACATAAACTTCAAAATTTGGAACTTCACGAATTCTAGAAACTTGATGTTGTCTTGAATCTTTGATTGAAATAATAATAAAAAATATATTGTGCAGCGGAATAAAAAAAATTGGATTTTTTTTGGGCCGGGTTGGGCTGATAAATGGGCTGTGTGATGGGCTTGGAGTTGATAAATTTTGGTTTGGGCTGATAAATGGGCTAATAAATTTTGGTTTGTTAATTAGGGTTTAAAAATCTGAAACAATTAAAAAAAACTAAACACCAGAACTCACAGAGGAATGAACGGCGCAGAGAGGCGCGCTGATTTTGGAGAGGAAACTGAATAGCACGGAGGGGCGCGAAGCTAGACGGCGTAGGGGCGCGCGAGCTGGTCGGCGACGGCGCACATGGGCGCGCTGATTTTGAAGAGGAAACTAAATAGCGCAGAGGGGTGCAAAGCTAGAAGGCGTAGAGGGGCACGAAGTTGGACGGTGCAAGGGCGCGCAATCTGGACGGTGCGCAATGGTGCGCTGTCGGCGGGCAGGTGCGCAATGGTGCGCTGTCGGCGGGCAGGTGCGCGAGCTGAACGGCGCGCATGGGCACGAGCTGAACGGCGCGCATGGGCACGAGCTGAACGGCGCGTAGGGCTGAACGGCGCGTAGGGCTGAACGGCGCAGGGCTGGGGTAGATGACACGGGCTGAACAGCGCGGACTGGAAAGCGCAGATGAACGACAGATCTGCAACAAACGGAAAAATCTGCAGCTGCGGCGTGAGCTGAACAGTGCGAGAAGATTAACGACACTACATAAAAAATGACGGTGGTGCTAGGCGGCGCTACTACTCAGAAACCGGTAAAAAAAAAATTCTTTCCTACTCTGATACCAAATTAAATATACTTAATGTATTTACAAACTCTCAATTACAATGAAGATTAATACATATATACCATTAATGATTAATTAACAGTTATAAAGTATTATTGTATAAACAATAAGTTATAAGGTAGTAGACTTGCTAACAAAACCATTAGGAACAATTAGATTTGTGTTATTAAGGATCAAACTCATGTGCTTTTAGGCCTATAAATAGGTTAGGATCTCGATAAGATATTTATCGATTGTAATTTCCAAGTTTCTTATACAATTAATCATTATTGTAGAAATATAGATTAAACACTATATATAATTTAATAATATAACAAATATAATTAAAAATTTGCAATTCTATAAATGAAATCTTTAGTGTCGTGTGATTGTACGACAAGTATTGATGTTAATATCTTGATTTTTCATACATGGTTGTTTGCAATATATATATACTTTACCATAAGTCTTGATGTTATGAATATCTTGGTTTTGCTATATGGTTGTTTGCAATATATAATTGTACGATAAGTCTGATGTTATAAATATCTTAATTTAATTTGTATTTTTTTTCTTCTTTTGTAAAAAAAGAAGAAGTCAAGTACTCAACCAATGGATAATACTATTCGGCATTAGCTTACAAAAAGGCTTTTGGAGTTTTAGAAGACACGTGAGATGTATGTGCTCTTTGAAATTGATTTGTATATTTTTGATAGGAAGAGAGATCGTGCTTATACGTCTCCTAGATTTTAAAGTAAATATCTTTTAATTTTTTTTATTATAAACAATGTTTTTATTCACAGAAAATTAAATTTATTAATTAAAAAAAATTAATATTATTTTAATTATAGTAAAATTGAAGTTTAATATTTTTGTTTTTTTAAACACCAATAGAAAAATATCATATTAATTTAAAATTTATAATTATTGAATAATCCAATTTTAAACTTCTTTCAATAACTTGACATAAAAAGATCTTTTAACAAAAACATTAATAAAATTATGTTATTTATGTTTAATTATTGCTTTTATTAAAGTGAGACTAACAATATATTTTATAACCTAAATTATTAGACACATACTAAAATTAATTCGAAAAGCTTGAGAAAATTTTGAGGATAAAAGACGTATTTGTTACGAAGAAAACAGAAGACAAATGTCTCCAACTCTCTTTCTCTCACTACAAGTGAAAAGCCAGATGGTTTACTTTTCAGTTTTTATTGAAATGTCCTACAAACAATATCTTGTGATTGGATTTGGAACTATTATATAATAATATCATAATTGATAATAAATAAATTTTTATCTAATATTATTTTTCGAGATGATGATATGATTTAAAAGTAATTTTTTTCAAAGCCTTTAAATTCCTTTTATTTATTAAATAAAATAAATCTTAAGCTAGTAAAATTTAAACTTTTATAGCTTAAATCGAAATATAATTGAGCAACTTATTTGGATACATAATGAAATGTTTAAGCAGAAATAATAATAAAAAAAACAATATCTTTAGTCTTTTATAATAATAACATTTAGATTCTTTTCTTGTTTTTTTAATAATTTAATTTTGTTATTATAAAAAAATGAACCTAAAAAATAAATATATATTTTTATTTTTTATTTTTTTAATTACATTAATTAGAGTTTGATATAATTTTAATAAAATGTAACCGAAAGAGTTAGAAAAAAACATAAAAAATAATTATTTATATAGTCAGTTTTTTATAATAATAAAATAAAATTATTATAAAAAATAAATATAATTTAAATATCACTTTTAAAATAATTATTGTACCTTTACACACACATTTCAAAAACAAATAGTATTTAATTAGTGAAACAAAGTGTGGTTTGTTTAGCTTCCGTTAAATTGATTTTAAAGCCTATTTACTTGTATTTTTTATTTTCTTTTATAAGTTGAAATGTCTAGATGATTCAACTATGTAGTTGTTACCTTTTGTTTAAAAGAGATAATTTTTAGTTTATTTGCTCATGAAAAAAATATCATTTAAGTTCTTTTGTTTGTTAAAATATGTTAGATGATGACATATTTAACTTCTTATCTAATTATTTTTATTAAATATAAAGAAAGATGCATATGTCCTGTTTATATTTTTCAATAGCTATATATGTAAAAAAAATATTATTTAAACTTTTTAAGAAATTTTTAATTTCAAACATTAATAAAAAAATTATTTCTAATACACAAAATAACATATTAGACAAAAAAAATTTATTTAATTGTAATCGAAATATTTTTTCAAACATTTGAGTAATTTTTTAATTAAAAATTATTTTATTAGATATATATTTATCAAAAATTACAAACATACATGTCTTAAGTGTGTTATTACGTTATATTTAACAAAAAATTAAATAGAATATAAATTTTATTTTTTTTAACATTTTTTTTATAAACAAAGGGACTTTAAACACGTATTCTAAACCATAGATGAAAAATATAAACATAATATATCCCGATATATTGCTAAAAGTTTTTTGTAAATTCACAATATGGATATCGATATGGGATAGATATCAATTTCATCCATAATATCCAAAATATTGATAAAAAAATATCAGTAAAAATATTGGAATATCGATTTCAGTATTTTTGTTTTGTTATTTTCTAAAATATTGTTAAAAAATTTAATAATATTGATAAATATATTTGTAAAATATGGATAAATTCCAATTAGAATGTTTAAAAATAATAATTTGTAGCAGAACATGTGAAATAGCAGGATTTTTATTTATTTATTTGTAATTGAAATATTCATTTTTGACAAGAATTTAATTATAAAAATTAATACTATTAGATCCAAATGTAATATCCACTTGAGTTTGAAACTATACCCGATGACTTTAAATATGCTTCAACATCTACATTTATTTTAGATCGAATATTTTTGATATTATAAGAATTAGATTAATCTAAAATTTTCATTTTATGAATACAGAAGAAATCATACAATTTTTACATAAGATATTAATAATTACAAACAAAATTATTAATTATTATATAACGTAATGGTATGATTTTTGTATAATTATTAAAGTTGCATGGTGTTTTCATGGCAACATAATTTTATGCTAAGTAGGCAATTAAAGGTTTTTAAATTAAGTATTTATGTATATAAAAATAATTTTAAAGAGAAGTGGGTTCGAAAAAAGTGTTAATTTGAAGCATATATAAAAGTATTTTCTAAGTCCTGAAAATATTTTCGATAGTTTTCTTATGATTGTGAAGCAGTTTTTGCTTCATAAGCATGTAGAGTTTGTTGAGTATAAAAAATCAGTAATTTCAGAAGAAATTATTTTAAGAAACAGCACATTATTTATGTTTTTATCGCTAAGAATAAAGTGTAGGTACGTTATAAGTAGAAACAATCATACTAGAAAATTGCTAGCTTTTATTTAACTCTTCAAAGTAATTACTATGCATCAAACGAACTATGAAGAGCAATAGAGAATTCAACTTTAATAATTAATCACATTAGTTAACGCGTCTAGAAGCAATGGACATATATATGATAAAAAGATGAAAAATAAAATTATTAAAGATATGGATGACGACTTCACCAACGCCCCAATAGTCATCACCTTTGACTAGAAATTCAATTTGTTGTGTTTCTGACTGTGGTGGAAAAAAGAAAGAAAGAGCATTCCAATTTGGTTTTGGTTTTGGTTATTTTCAAGTTCAACTTAAACCATTTTAGGATCAAAATTCCAACTACTCTTTCTAAAACTCTCATACATTAATAATATTTATAGTGGGGTTGTCCCAACAGATTAAGATAAATATATTATTAAATAACTAAAAAAATAATCTTATTATCTATACAAAACAATATTTCACGTAATTATTCATATTAATTTTAAAAATAAGTATTTTATTCATATTATTATTCTTATTTTTTAGAAGAAAAAAGAAATGCTATTAATAAAGATGAAAATTACGACTATAAGTTAATAAGCTAAAGAAACAGTGGCTTACAATAAAAACCACGATGATAACATAATAGTAGTAGATATTCATACATAAAAGAAATGTTGTGTACGGAAACAATAAATAACGGTATATAAATATATCAAAACAGTAAAATGACACAGAATTTATGTGGTTCGACAATTTGTTTAGGTACACGGGAGTTAACAAATATTATTTGAACTGAGTAAGAAATATACATAGTATAGATACAGATTTCCTTACTAATAATATCTCTCAAGTGTTTCTCAAACTCATAGAAAACTCTCAAACTTACTAAGTATTTTCTCTTTTTGAGTTTTCTTATGTTCTCTCTGTTTTTTTTTTCTTCTGATTTTTGCCTTGTTCTTCAATGCATGAACTCCTACCTATTTATAAATGAAGCAAGACTCTCTTTCCCTAAATTGTGCTATAATTTAAACCTTAAATTAGGCCACTAATTTTTCTAAATTAAGTCACTAATTTTTTACTTTTAAAGCCAATATTCAACAAGAAACCCAAACAACCCTAGGACTAGAGCTACTAACAAATAGGATAATTTTAACACCATGCATAAGAGGTTTAGTGAGAGTAAGTACATTTTTAACTCTCATAACCTTCACAGACTTATTTTGAAGAGAGTAAAAATCAAATTTTAGAATATTCCCTGCTCTTTTAGTAATCCTTGTCACAATTGATATTTTCTTCTAATTTGGGGAAAGGTTGTGCACTTGCAACCAACAAGCCTATCAATTGAAATACATGTGTCATGGATGAACACCAGATTCCAACCTCTTCACTATCACTAGAGAGTTGTTAAAGTTCTACGGTGACTTGCTAAGCACCGACTCCATGTCACCAATCTCCTCGAAATAGAACAGGAAAGTTGATCGATCGGGAGCTATAAACTCAATTCCACCTTTACATGCATGATTACGCACACTGCAAGACCATGCGTAGTGCATCTAAATGGATATAAAAACCAGTGACAACGAGAGTCATAGTCACAAGGTCACACGAGTCCTCTTCCCCTTAATAAGTAGATCCTTGATCTCAACTGTAAAGTCATTGTTAGGAAAATTTAGATCAAATGGTATAATCACAAATTCCCCCTCCTAAGATCCTCCTTAGCAGAATATCAAATAATAGAGAAATAGAGAATACACAACACAAGAATTATAATAGAAACTCCAAATTGGAGAAAAACCACTTTCATTGTCAAAAGACAACCAAAGAAAAATTCACTATGTTGAAAATTGTTACAACCACACTCTCAATGATTTTCTCACACACCCAAAAGACGAGGAATTACAAGCCCAAGAGAATTTTCCCACAAAATTCTCTCACTCAAAAACTTCTCATATAAGTTTTTCTCTATTTTTGGGATGATTAACAATGAAGAAATGAAGCCATATTTATAGCCTTCAAGTTCCCATTTCATATGCCAAACATTTCTTCATTCAACAAAATTAGGCTACCTAATTTTCCTATTCTTTATTCAAACAAGGTTAGACACCTTCATCTTTGATAATATGGTAAGCCACCTTCCATGAATTTTCTTTTAAATTAGACACCTCCTATTTTGACTAACAAACCTCATATTATTTGTAATCAATCACAACAATCTCCACCTTGATTAAAAATAAACATAGTTACCACTACAACACTATCTACTCCAACAGTCATAATTCTCTACACCGAGAATTATCATACTCCACCATAAATAGTATACCCACTTAGAATTAATCACTAATTCTAAGAATTTCACATCGACTCATGTCGAAAAAAAACTTGCTGAAATTTATGGTGCAACTCTCACACTTGGTTTTCTCAAGAGTTCATCAGCCATCGACATCTTTTCCACCACACACCTTGCATCTATACCAAGCTAATGCCCGTGTGCAAACTTGTGGACCCGCTACCAGTAATACACCCTTTTTCATGGCAATATTTAGAGACTAGCAGCATACCATGAGGATGTACATGCTCTTTTCAAAGAGCATCACTATAATCTTTGAAAACAGACATACTATTAGTGTCATCGTTGATATTTGAGCTTTATGTCAAATCAGCTCCACCCTTCGGACAATTTCCCCCAGCACACTATCTTCTTTTTCATGAAATTTTTTTTCTTTCGGTTGTCAACTACCAATGCTGAGTTTTCAGGCGAAACATTTCTTCCACTACTCAGCCTTTTTCTTCAGAAAACAGCTTGCTAGTAACTTCTGAAAAAATTATTTTCTCCTTTCCATGAATCAAGATAGGTTTCATGTGATCATAAAAAGATGGAGGAGACCAGATGAGCCTTAAAACTATATCTTCATCATCAAGTTTAACTCCAATGGCTTCCAGTTCAGAGAAAATACCATTGAGAACACTGAGATGGTCAGACATAATAGTTCCTTCATTCATACGCAAAGTATTAAACTGCTCTTTCAAATACACCTGATTTGAGACGCCTTTTGCCTGATACAATTCTTCAAGCTTTTCCCAGAGTTCTTTGGCCATAGATATTCCATGCACATTTGCAAGAATATTTTTGGCCAAACAAAGCTGAATTGCACTTGTAGCTTTTAGATCAAGATCTTCCCAATCTTCATCACTTATATTGGTTTTACTGGACTCAATACCAGTAACAGGGGTTGATTTCCCCTTTAATGCCTTATGTAACCCGTATTGGATCAACAAATCTTTGACTTGTACTTGCCACAAGCCAAAATTGATTCTCCTATCAATTTTCTCAATGTCAATCTTGACTCCTGACATTTCTCCTTCTTTCTTTAAAATTGGCATTGATACCAGTTGTTAGGAAAATTTGGATCAAATGGTATAATCACAAATTCCCCCTTCTAAGATTCTCCTTAACAGAATATCAAATAATAGAGAAATAGAGAATACACAACACAAGAATTATAATAGAAACTCCAAATTGGAGAAAAACCATTTTCGTTGTCAAAAGACAACCAGAGAAAAATTCACTATGTGGAAAATTGTTACAACCCCACTCTCAATAATTTTATCACACACCCAAAAGACGAGCAATTACAAACCCAAGAGAATTTTCCCACAAAATTCTCTCACTCAAAAACTTCTAATATAAGTTTTTCTCTATTTTTGGGATGATTACCAATGAAGAAATGAAGCCATATTTATAGCCTTCAAGTTCCCATTTCATATGCCAAACATTTCTTCATTCAACAAAATTAGGCTACCTAATTTTCTTATTTTTTATTCAAACAAGGTTAGGCACCTCCATCTTTGACAATATGGTAAGCCATCTTTCATGAATTTTTTTCTAAATTAGGCACCTCCTATTTTGACTAACAAACCTCGTATTATTTTTAATCAATCACAACAGTCATGACTATCCAATCCATTAATTAAGGACTTGCACCATGCTTCACCAAAACAGAGAGCTATATATTTGTAGAAGAAAGGTCACTTCGAAGTCAAAAAACCATGAGGTAAACCAAGATAATGCATAGGCCACACCTATTGCACTTTGTGTAAAGAAAACTCTAGATAAGATAAAATTACCTCTCGAAAAGAGAAGGAAAGCATGAGAGCTTGAAGGAATTGAGTAATCATTAGGGAAATTAATGAGAAAAATGCAAAGAGTGGGATGAATTTGGTGAGAGGAATG